>CM070559.1:7511631-8852910 GCA_036346405.1 Phyllostachys edulis | reverse complement strand
TATAACGCCATACTCGGACGACCGCTTTGTGGCAAAATTCTTAATGGCAACTCATTATGGGTATCAATGTCTTAAGATGCGAGTCCCAAAGGAGTAATCACAATTCATTGTGGTAAGAAGATGGCGCACACATGTGACCGTCGATCCTCGAGATGGTAGGTCGGATATCATTTCAGAAGAAAAAGGACTGACCTTTGACTAAGTGCTCAAAGCCTAAAGCGCGTCCAAGCGAATGACCAAGTCAAAGAGGTTCCCTAGATCAAGAGGAACCTTCGAAGATCGTTCGCGATCGGCGATACTTCGACCCCAAGTAGGAAGACGCCCATCACTTTCCTCCGAGCAAGCGCAGATGTCTTCGGCGTGGCAAGCATCCGACATACCCCGAGTTCCCAAGAAAGTGATTGAGTCTGAGCTAGCTTTACGGCTGACAAAGTACCCATAAAACAAAAATTACGGAGGTTTTCCCCGATCGATGAGACGCTATAAGGTCAGAATTGGACAAGCTACTTAAAGCAGGCTTTATAAGAGAAGTCGACCACCCAGAGTGGTTGGCCAACCCTGTAATGGTTAGGAAGTCTAACGGCAAGTGGCGAATGTGCGTTGACTTCACTGATCTTAATAAAGCTTGTCCAAAAGATGATTTCTCTTTACCTCGTATCGATCAGTTGGTTGACTCTACTGCTGGTTGCGAAACATTAAGTTTTCTAGATGCATATTCTGGCTACCATCAGATTAATATGTGTCTAGAAGATGAAAAAAAGACCGCATTTATTACTCCATTTGGTATATTTTGCTATGTCAAAATGCCATTTGGTCTAAAAAATGCTGGCGCTTCTTTTCAACGTTTGATGCAATCGACTTTTTCACCTCAGCTAGGTCGAAATTTGGAAGCCTATGTTGACAATCTAGTCGTAAAACGCATCAAACGGCTTGATTATGTTTCAGACTTGCAGGAGACGTTCAACAACCTCAGAAAGCACCGCTTGAAACTCAATCCTAAGAAATGTGTGTTTGGAGTCTCTTCGGGAAAGTTGCTTGGATTCCTAGTCTCTGTATGAGGGATCGAAGAAAATCCCGAAAAGATAAAAGCCATTGTCCAAATGCGCTCTCCAACCACGGAGAAAGAAGCCCAAAAACTCACAGGGTGTATAGGCGGCTTTAAGTCGTTTCATAGCATGGTAGGGAGAAAAGGACTACCTTTCTTCAAACTTCTAAGGAAGCACGAGGGTTTAGAGTGGTGAACGAGCAAATCTTGCATTCGAGGATGTCAAGAGATATCTTCACGAGTGCTCTGTTGCTCGGTTTCCCGAAACCGGAAGAGGCGCTCTTGATTTATCTAGTTGTCATGCCACAAGCAATGCGCAAGACTAGTCATAGAGCGTGAAAACGTTCAGCGACGATGTACTACGTAAGTGAAGTTTTGCACGACCTAAGGTGTTACCCTCGGGTCCAAAAGCTTCTATTGCCCTCCTCATGTCTTGAGGAAGCTGCGGCATTATTCTCGGCGCACAAGATAATTGTGTCGTCTAAGTTTCCCTTAGGAGTAATCCTCCAAGATAGGGAAGCGGCGGGGCGCATGTCTAAATGGTCGATGGAACTTGGGGAGTTCGACGTTCATTTCGTGTCGAATGACCATTAAATCCAGATCTTGGCGAACTTTGTCGCCGAATGGACAAATCTGAACTCCGTTCAGGATCCCGATCTGATACCCACGACAAGTGGGCGATGTACTTTGACGGGTCATTTACTTTAAATGGCTTGAAATTTGGGTGGTCCCGAATCTCCTAATAGAGAGACCTTAAAGTATGCCATCTGACTAAACTTTTAGGCCACTAACAACGTGGCGAGTCTGAAGGTTTACTAGCCAAGATATGAGTGTGAAAGCACTTTCGCGGTTAACGACTACTCGTGAGAGGAGACTCTCAACTAGTCGTGAATCAGGTCGGAAAAGAGTACCAGTGCTCTAACCCGACGATGTCTCGGTACTTATCGGAAGTTTGAAAGCTTGAAAAACATTTTTTTCGGTTTCGAGGTACAATTCATCCCTTGAAAGGATAATTTCTTCGCAGACCAGCTTGCTCGAATAGCTTCTTCCCGATCACCAGTACCAAAAGGAGTCTTCTTGGAGCAACTCCAGAAGCCGTCTCTAGTGGAAACACCAGAGACATTTCCTATTGAGACAGCCTCTCTAGAATATGAGGATATTTGGATGGATCCCATTTACAAGTATCTTCAGACGGGTTCCGTGCCTCATGACGATCTCAAAGCAGATCGTTTATCCCGAAAGGCCAAAATGTATACTTCGGTCGAAGGAGTCCTCTATAAAAGAGATACTCATGCGATGCATACCGCAGAGAGAAGGACTAAACCTCCTCATGACATACGAGGGCATCTGTGGAACTCATGCTTCCTCTGAGCGTTGGTTGGTAAAACCTTTCGACAAGGATTTTCTTGCCATGACCCTCTATGATGCCAAAGAGATGGTTAAGAAATGTGTACAATGCGGTTTCATAACAAGCAAATACATCAACCAGCTCAGGCATTACAAACAATTCCTCTATCATGACATTTTACGACCTGGGGTCTCGATATCCTAGGACCGTTCCCAAGGGCTCCAGGAGGTTTCGAGTTCCTTTTTGTGGCTGTTGATACGTTCACAAAATGGATCGAAGCCGAACCTATGACTGGGATAACAACGGAAGCCGCAAAATGGTTCATGATGAGAAGCGTGATTACTCGATTTGGAGTCCCCAGTCGAATAATCACAGACAATGGTAAACAATTTTCGAGCGCAAAATTTCAGGAATTTTGCGACGAGTTGGATACCAAGCTCTGTTATGCCTCTGTCGCCCATCCCCAAAGCAATGGGGCAGTCGAACGAGCGAATGGCCAAATAATGCAGGGAATTAAAACTCGAGCCTTCGACCAGCTTGTTAAGCGCTTGGGGGCTTGGGTACAAGAATTACCCTCAGTATTATGGGCGATTCGCGATCGCTAGTCGAACAAAGTAAACACCTTTTTCCTAGTATTTGGTGCCGAAGCCATGCTTCCGCCAGAACTAAAGACCAGGTCTACAAGGGTCAAGAGTTTCAATGACTCGGCCAAGAACAACTTCGAGCGGATGACATTAACTCCTTTCGAAGAAGAGAAATCGTGCCTTAATCCGTTCGGTATACCAACAAGCCTGCAAGAAATACTACGATCGTAAGGTCCAACCTCGCAGCCTTGTTGTAGGTGACTTGGTATTGAGGAATATTCAATCCCAGTCTAATTGGAACAAACTTTCTCCTAAGTGGGAAGGTCCTTACACAGTGGTCGAAGTTATGCGTCCAGGCTCGGTACGACTGGCAATGGAAGACGGCCGGGTTCTCTCTAATTCTTGGAATATCGACCAGTTATGCAAATTATACGTGTAAACGACCAACCATTCAATAAAGCATCAGGTTCTTTCTATCTTTATTGTTTTACTTTGAGTAGCGATTTGATAATTCTTTCAACCATAACCTGGTCGAAGGTCCGCCCTCGACCAGTTCCTAGTCGTGAGCTTTCTCACAACAACACACTGGTCGTAAGACATCCTACGACCAGTACCCAGTTCATATTTACACTGGTCGAAAGGATGGTAACGCCACCTAGTCGAAGCCTTTCCTCTCTGCACGTGGTCCCGCCCACTAGAAGGAACTTTCTAGAGTTGACTCATTCCTCCTTTTTTTTACCAACACAAAGAGCTTGGGTTCAAAACATGGTCGAAATAATAACAAGCCAACTCTTAGTACCTTAGTTTATTTCTTCATTCATCTTTTTTGGAAAATAAACTAAGCAGAGTACACTTTCAAATTTGCTCAACTACTCTCGATAAACTCGGTTTGTTTTAACTGGTCGGAGGAAGTTGCAACACCTAGTCGAAGACTTTTCTCTCTGCACGTGGTCTTGCCCACTAGAAGGAACTTCCTTGCATCGTTCTGTTTCTAACTCTTGCTACCATAGTGAACATATTGAGTGCATTGAAATAAGTTGGACAAATTTTATAAAGGAACTCCAGAAGTTTATCTAACTCAAGTTGACCGTTCTTGATTTGATTAATCTGATCAAAGATGGTAACATCACCTAGTCGAAGCATTTCCTCTCTACATGTGGTCCTGCCCACTAGAAGGAACTTCCTAGTGTCGACCTGTTCCTACTCTTTCGACCAGTACGAGATAATCGTGATCGAAAAACTACATGTTAGCTAAACCGCTCTCTTTTTCAGAAAACCCATTTAGTACTATTTACTCGGTTTATCTAAATAAACCAAGCAAATAGTCGGGGGTTAGGATAAAGTTATTAACTTGACTTCAATTCTTAGTATTGCTCTTTTTTCCCATCCATTATGTCAAGAGTTGCTAACTACTCGACAACATGATTTTTCAGGAAAAAGGATGGATTATATATCAACATAAACAAAAAACTTGTCTTTACAGGACTCCGGTACAAACTACTCTAGCGGCGGGGTTTTATTTCCATACCAGCGTGACTAACTTGACAATCGGATACATTGGCGCTATCAACTCGCTTACCTTGAGGATAGGTAAAGTCGTCTATGACAGTCAGACTTCAGATTGGGATCATGAGATTTAAGTTTTGCTAAAACAAATCTTATTCCTCTTGAGTCGCATCCTTTATCGAGTTGAATTGGTTAGTCCTCGAGTAGTCACCGGCTCTTACAAAGTCCCGACTTGTTCACCAATAGTATTGAGTGGGCGAGCAAGGTGTAGCCACGAGTAATCTCCTCAACATGAAGCCCACTGAGTACATGGTTCAGAAGTGAAACGTTGTCTTGAAGATTAATCTTCAAAGCCTTCATTTCCTTCTGACTACGAGTCGAAGCCTCACGAAGTCGTTTTACTTGCACTACTTGCTCTGAAAAGAATAAGGCCAGTCAAATAAAACAATCTCGAGAAGAAAACACAACCTATTACAGGTAAAGATTTGCTTACCAACAAGTTGAGAATCTAACTTCTTAACTTCTTCAGCATGGGGCTGTAGTGTCCTTAAGGTAACGCTGCTTCCACATCTCAACCTCTTGGTCTTTCTCTAAAAGGAAATAAAATTCAGAAAAAGAAGAAGCAGTCGAAAGCAGTCTTAAGTTCAACACTTACTGCTTAGTTGTCCCTGCAACTTTCAATTTGCAGAGTCTGCCTCCTGAAGCTTTTTTCGGAGGTCTTCTTTCTCATCCCTTAGCTTTTTCGTCTCGGT
Organism: Phyllostachys edulis; assembly: GCA_036346405.1. Classification (NCBI taxonomy): domain Eukaryota; kingdom Viridiplantae; phylum Streptophyta; class Magnoliopsida; order Poales; family Poaceae; genus Phyllostachys; species Phyllostachys edulis. The sequence continues at coordinate 8,847,675 of CM070559.1, read as the reverse complement.
TTTCTCATAGTCGAGAGAATCGGCTAGGGACTTCTCATTACTCTTAAGCCTGCAAAGGAAAAGGGTAGTTGTAAGTATAGAACACAGGTCGTAAGTTTCTTCTACGATCGGTTCCTAGTCGAAGTTCTTCTCGACAAAAACCCCGGTCAGTAAATTCTTCTCGATCGAGACTTAGTTGTAAAATCTTCTCGACAAACTTTACAAAATCTTGTGAAAGTGGTGGAACATATAAAGACTACGAAAGCGATTACTTACAACCTCTCTGCCTGTTCGTAGAGTAGCGCTTTGTCTTGCCGCAGTTGGATAAGTTGCCTGTGATATTCGGCAACAGTGACAATTTGTTCCAACGCATTCGGTATAGAGAAAGGCAGTAAGGAGCGCGAAAAGACATACATGTAAAATGCTAAGCTTAGGATACTTAGATTCATGGCAGACCAAGCAAACAAAGATACCACCTTCATGGAGTCCCTCAGTTCATCGATCTCATCAACTCGTTTCCACCATACCCTTTCGAGACGCTCATCATCGAAAACATCCCCTCTGTTGGGAATGTCATTAGGGTGAGGAACGCGATCACGAGATCTGAACGCGCGGGAGCCCACAACGGTGGCAGGGGTGAAGAACCCTAAGGAGTGATCGAAGAGCTCGAACCCTTCTCCTTCTTCGGAGGTAACGGCATCGGTAGCTTAACCTTGGAGGCTAGGAGGATCATCCACAGCAACTTCCTTCCCGGAGCGCTGGATGGATGTTTCACCCCCATGGCCGAGTGTCTCCACCGCTACCATCTCCACCCCTGGTTCTACGACCACTCCTATGGTCGTAGCCACTTCTGACCCTACGACCGCTCCGTTGGTCATAGCCACATCGGCTACAATGGCATCTTCCACCATTTGGACACCTTCGATCACCACCGCTGTTGTTCCTTCGCCTACCGAAGAAACTACGGTAGGTTCCTTAAAAAGAACGTCCTTGATGATGAGGGGAGCCGCGCTAAGACCAAGAAAAGGAAAGCACGATCAGGTGATAAAAAGCAAAGGTAAATGTTGTCCTTACAATTTTGTCTCTTTTACATACCTCCGAGTCTTGGGGCGAGACCTTAAGTTTGGAAACAACCCTCCCTATGAGAGGTTTCTTGACTTTTCTCAACCACATTTGGTTGAGACTTAAGTTGAGATCGGCCATGACCACGTCTAGTCGTGGGTCTTGATCGAGCACTATCGCTTCTTGGGCCCTTGGCTCTCAGGCGCCGAGATCGGCCTCGACCACCTCAAGGGCAACATCACTCTTCAAGTTCTCCTTCACACGCCGCTTGATAAAACCAAGGAGGCGTAAAGCTGCGAAGGTTTTATTGTCATAATAGAAGGTACCTTGGCCTTGGGGCCTTTAGGTTTGAGCACTACGCTATTCCCGCCGCAATTGTTTCTCTGCGGTGATTATTTACTGCGGCAAGATTAGCGAAGGTCTTGACATGATAGCGGAACTTGAGCTCGCCGCCTCTTATCGACAACTTCGTGGGCTTTCTCTTCTGATGCGAGGAGTATCTGCATGCTCAACAAAGCGGGACTCGAGCTCGAGCATCCCTTGTCTGCGACTTTAACGAGCCGATGCCTCTTGGAAGGGGGAGAAACAAGCTGCTCTACGGTGGCCACTCCAACGACCATCAGTTCTACCTCCTCCTCGTCCCAATGGTTTTCCTTGCCTACTTTCTGCAGAAGTCAAAGAGAGACATTATAAAGTGATTGTAAGTTCTTCTCGACCAATTACCATGTAAGTAGCTTTTTCTCGACAAATCTCTGGTCGTAAGTTCTTCTACGACCATAACCTGATCGTAAGCTTTTTTATGATCAGCACTCAGTCATAAGTTCTCCTATGACTATAAAGTCCTAAAGATGAAATCGACTATCGATTACCTTTAGGCGCTCAAGCTTGTCCTCTGGAAGAAGGTCAACCAGGATTGCAGGCGCCACGACATGGGCAGGGGGCTTCTCGCAGATAAGCTTGACTCGGGTGTCAATCTCCTCTTGCGAGAGGTCTGCAGAAACAAGAGAACCTTAAATAAAGCCAATTCTAAAATCAACAGAAAGAAGTCTAAAGCTTAAGGTTTACTTACCCTCCAATAGTCCTCGTCGGGTCCGATGAACCCGAGTACCTCCACATCCGGTGAGCCCTCTTCTTCAAAGGGTCGATCACGACGCGATGAAATACTTCACCACGTGCCATCCATGAAGCCCTCTTCCTTCAAGTTCGCGATGGCTTGGATGAAGGGGCAATCCGGCGAAGGTCCTTAGGAATCGTATCCCATGAAGGAACCTTCTCTGGGCTTTCCAATGAAGGAGAGGTCATCCTCATTAGCGATCTCCCAATAGAACCACCTCTTCTTCCACCTCGCCACGATGACCGAGTAAACATCTGAATGTACTCCTCGACTTCCGTCGTGGAGCTTGGACTACTGACCACCGATTAATTCCGCTTTAACCGGAGTCATTCCGTAGTAATACCGGAACAACTCCAAGTCAGCTGGGATCCCCAGGTAGGCCTCGCAAAGGTACACGAATACCCCCAACATTGTAATTGAATTGGGAAAGAGGTTCACCAACTCTACTTGGAAGTACTCGAGTACCAATGTAAGGAAAGGATGAGCAGGTAATCGGAGGCCGCACTCACAGAATGCCTGGAAGACGAGGATGAGAGACCATGTGGAGGTCGTCCCGTGTGAGTGATGAGTAATTGACAAAGGTTTTAGGTCAGTCGAGTTTGGTTTGTGTGGTCGGACTTTGTCGTTCTGCAGTTCACGCGTTTTCGTGAAGTCAATCGTATGTCGGATAATCGAACGATCGGCGTGTTATGGGCGATACGATCATGAGGCGGTTGTACCGATTGGTAAATGGCGGTTGAAGAATTCGGAAAATTGTTTCTCGTGTTCGGTCTTCATTGGAAATCGGAACGACCGCAGTATTGGAGCAGATGCGACCGGAGTGCGGTTGATCCGCTGGTAACATGGCGGTTGTACTGATTGTATTGTGAGGTTCGCCATTTTGGTGTTTTGAGTTTTGGATAGGTCATATCCAGTGTGTTCATGCATATGTGTTGCATATTGCATGTTTGAGCTAACGTTAGGTCAAGTTGTGAAGAACTTGTTCGGTTTCGTGTTTTATGCGTGTGGTCGCAGGACGTCGGCGGAGTCGTGGCGAGACACGGTGGATCTGGACTAAGCGCAGTGGCGCCGAGGTCGAACGGTCGATGTGTCGAAGACGACGTGGACTCGAGGTGGTTGCGGCGGCGAGACAAGGAGCGCTGAAGCTTCGGAAGGTGCGTAGGGCGAATCGGAAATTCGCAAGGCCGCACAAGCGGGCGGGCTCCGTTGGACTTAGCGGGCGAACGGGAGGAGACCCGTTAGCCAAGGCTATATAAAGGATTGGAGGGCTGCATGCCCTCTTGAGCACTTGAAAAGGAATTAGGGTTTTGCTAGAGTCAAAAGAGTCTTTAGTGGTTTGTTTTTGCTTTAGGCTTTAGTGGTTGAGAGTGTTGGTGGAGGCGGTGGGTGCTCCTGCTTGTTCCTTTGTAGCTCTCCCATGTGAGTTCTTGGCTTAGGGAGAGGGAGAGGATGGATTGATGAACTTGTAATCATTCCTCTTGTTTTAATGTCCATGCGTATGGGGATGTATCTCTTTGTATTTAGCTCTTGATTCAATGAATGGAAATCTGAAGTTTTCTTCTATTAGTGCTCTCTGTTCTTCGCTCTCCTTTTTGTGATTTTTTGGGGCTTTCACAATTCGGGAGTTTTGCTTGGTTCTTCCTCTTGATCTTGCTTGCTGGGACATGTGAGAACCTATCTAAGGTCATCTAGATCATCATCCACCCACGAGCAAGTCGTTAGATCAAGTTTTGTTTTTTGCCCGGTTTTGAACCCACCTTCGTTCAAATACAAAAGGATAGGAACCTTGGCATGGATCTCTGAAATCGTTGCTTGAAATAGGTTCCTAATATCTTCAGGAAGGTGTGGTTCAATTTTGGTCAAGTTTGGCCGCGTAGATCAAAAGTTACGTTGATTTTCGTTTTGAAACCCGAGCGGATTTTTGCCTGTTCCAGGACAATCGGATGAACCGGGCTTAACACTGCGGTTATCTGATCATGCGGTACAACCGCCGCTTGTTCGCGGTTGTAGATGCGATCTGCGGTACAACCGCCGCTTGTTCTACTTGGTTGTACCGATTGTCCTGATTTGTTCAGAACTTCCTGTTTTTGTTTGCTGAGCTGTGGGGGTGAGGAGTGGATTCAACATAAGACTTCCTCTGTGCTTAATCTTTGATCTTCATAGCTCTCATAGCTATTGGAGTGATTTACAAGTTGAATCCATTCTTTGCGAAAAAGATTAGGTGCTCCTATTCACCCCCTCTAGTCGCCTTTCCGTCCTTCAATTGGTATCGAGCGGTTAGCTCTTTTCAATAGATCTTAACCGGTCTCAAGAGCCGTGGCGATGGACAAGTACTCGACCAAGCACTTTGTTTTGATGGCATCGATTACCCTTCCGGAAGAGCCGAATGGAGACATACATCCGAGCCTGGGGTATGCCATCCGGCGAAAGGTCAAGGTTCGATTCATTGTTCTGCCGATGAGAACATCAATGCTTGAACATGGTTGATGTTGAGGCGAATGCAAAGGCAAGGAACATCATCATCCGGGTTTGAGTCGTAGTGAGTTTGACCGCATATCTCACATGTCGTCCGCCTCGATATCTGGGTGACCTCGACGATACCATGAGGGCACCACCGGATCAAGACGGTTCGACAGGACCAGCTTCAAACGAGAATACAACAAATTTGAGATGCTTCTTTGGTGAGTCCCTAGATGAGTGCTTCAGACGTTTTCACAAGATCTTGAGCAACCTCCGAGCGGTCGGTCTCACATACCCGACTCGGACAATGCTCGTCGATGCTCACGGCAGACTCGATCTGCGTGTTTGGGAGATGAAAGTGACCACCATCAAAGACACGACAGACCTCTCGACCTTGACTCTTGATGCTACCAGACTCACGCCTCAAGACTCACGAGATTGAGCGTTGTCTCGTGGAGTCGAAATCACAATCGATGGCCTTGGTCACCGATCGATTCGACTCTCGAGTCCTCTTGCAATTTCTCCTTCTTCGCTCTCTCGTGACATAACCGATGATCGCTAGAGCGACTTCGGATGAGCGACTTGCCCTCCTTGCTCGTAGATTCTCCCACGCTTACAAAGGAGGAGGGACAGAAGAGAGGAGGACCCGTGATTTGCTTCGAGTGTGGTGGCCCCAACCACATTCGAGACAACCGCCCTAAGCCGAGAAGGGCAAGAACGACTACGGCGGTTCGGGCAAGAACGACTACACCGACAAGAACCGCAACAAAAGCCTCCACTCGACGCCCGAAGAAGAAGAAGTTCCGCAACCGGCAAAGCCAAGAAGTCTTCCACCGCGTCCTCACGCCTCGACGACCTCGACCTCGGCGAGGTGGAGGGATGGAAGCGACGATGACGGGACGGGTGACCAAGAGCCCAAGGATGGCGGCGGCGACTTCTCCCAATGTGCTTCATGGCCTCGAGGGCGAACTTCGGCGACAATGAACAGACTCCGACTTCGGACGAGGTAGATCCCACCTCTGAGCAGCTCAATCATGCTTTTCTTAAGCTAGGAGGTTTTCATGCTAAAGCTAAGGCTAGGTGTCTTTGAGTTAGAGAAGGAAATAGATAGACTGTCACTAGAGATTATTGCTCTTACATCCGCTCCTTCTAGTGATGATTGTGATACATGCTCTGCTTTCTTTGGTTGATATGGAGAAGTTAAGGACCTCACATGATAGTGTGTCCTCCAAACTTGATAGTGTTAAGGTGGAGAATGTTAGTCTACTTGTTTGAGTTAGAGTTGAGTAGGATGGTCATTTACCCTACTTATTACTTGATGAGACTACTTCTCCCACCTCATGTGAGGGTAAGGACATTCTTTGCTAGAGGATCTTATGCCATGCTTCTTGATCTCGCTGAGTCTTGTGAAAATTGCAATAACTTGAAGATGAACTTAAACAGGCAGATCATAAAATTCTTTCAACTACAAGCTTCTTTACTTGAGCCGATTGTTTCATGCTTGAACTGTCCTAAGTTAATCTATTTGAACTTGAGGTCGCTCTCCAAACAGTTTCAAGATATGATTGATCATGAAAGGAAGTTGGCTCGGTTTGCTTCTAAGGACCTGTTAGCTCACCATGCATTAAGTGTAACAAACTAAAATCGACTTGATTGCTTTGGATGAGAAATGTGTGAAGCTAACTAAGGACCTTCTAGAGAAGTCACATTGTGCTTGCAATATGATTGTGGAGAAGGGGAGAAGCCCGGGGTAAGGATGAGGCGCTTAGCAACGTGAACCAAGCGGCTAGCGATGAGGATCGTCCCTTCAGAGTCGGTTGTGCTTGCACAAGCCATTCTTCCTCTCTTTCTTTGGTTCTTCTTTTGCTCCCTTACCTTCTTCTCGTCTCTTCTTCCCCTGCTCTTCTTGCACCTCTCTCTTTAAGGGAGTGTCAAGACCTTATGAACACTCTCGAGAGATTTGTAGGAGGCAAGAAGAAGCTCAATCTTATTCTAGACCAATCTAAGATCTGCAGATTTAATCGGGTCTAGGATATGACTTCTTTGAGGACATGAGGAAGCATCCACCGCCGTGCTCGGACCCATAGCACTGTGTGTGATCGAGATCGAGCCTAGGACCGAGAAAGTCCATTTCAAGTCGGCGGGCTATGTCGAGGATTGACAAGAAGGTAATTTCACATCTTTGCGCTCTACCTCTCGAAAGGTGAAGTATCACCGCACCTTCTGTCGAAGGATGGACACACAATCGATCGATGCTTGAGCGCCAAGATCGCGTAGAGACCATGTTGAGTCTCTTAGGCGCATTCTGTGGTCGGCCCTGGACCTTGAGTGCACCTAAGACCAACACGAGGTCTAGGCTTGGTTCTTCCGATGGGTTTGTGCGGATCGAGGACTTGGTTTTTCCGAGTTTTACGGTTTTCGTCCTCATCTTTGCTTTCGATCGTGACTTCCGCCGGCTGAGGGTAGATCTCGCTTTCCCCATCGAGATAGCTACCATGGCGTGTTCAAGATGTTGCGTGTGCTCACTCGCTCCTTCAGAGCGATCGGACCCGAAGAACGCCTTCGGTCTACTCTTAGACCTTCGCTTTGAGTTCTGAGAGCGAGGGTAGATAGAGGTCGATCGTGCTTGACTACTTCATCGCTTTCGACGTGTTATTCAAGATTGGGTGCCAAATCATTGTTGATTTATCCCAAGATCGAGACTTTACTCTGCTTGACTCAGTTCGCGGGTAGGGAAGGAGAAGGTTTGGCTTGTAGACTCGGTTGTTCTCGTCATATGACCGGAGACTCCGTTGGTTCTCCTCCTAGCCCGCGCTCGGTGATGAGGCGATCACCTTCGAGACGCTTCGTGCAGGCGCGTCATCGCCAAAGGTACTGTCGCGTATTAATGCTTCTTTTATTCTTAAGGATGTTGCCTTGGTTAGTAAGTCTGCGGACAATTTGCTTTCGTTTCTCAACTTACCGATGACGGTTTCGAGGTGAGCTTTAAGAAAAACAATTGCAAAATTCTTGACTCTTCTGTAGTCCGGTTTATGGATTTCTCGTTATGGGAGGATCTTTCGTGCTGATTTTTCCGATTCTTCCGTGATCCTCTCCGGTGTTTGGTTGCTTCGAGTCCCGCGATCTCTCTTTCGCATAGGAGACTTGGTCATATTGATTTGACCATTTGACCCGAAAGTTAGCGACCATGATCTCATTAAGTGGTCCGCCAAACTCAAGATGGTCAAAGATCTTGTTTGCACTCCATGCCTGAGACGCAAGCAAGATGGTTGCCGCTTCTCATCCTCCCACACAAGCATTATGACCGATGCACCGACAACTGCCCACATGGACACAGCTGGACCGGCAAATGAAAGCAATCGGCAGGAGGGAAGTGGTATGTTCTTGTTGTGGTCGATGACTTCTCGAGGTATTCTTGGGTGTTTTCTTAGCCTCGAAGGATGAGACATTTCACATTTCCGAGGTCTTTTAGTAGGCTTTCGCTTGAGCTCCGGGTGCCTTACGAGCGATCCGCAAGGACAATGGCACGGAGTTCAAGAATTCCTACTTTGAGAGTTTCTGCGGTGAGACAGTGTAGAGCACCGCCTCTTCTCCATACGCCCCTCAAAGAAATGGCGTTAGGAGAGGAAGAACCGCACCTTGGTCGAGATGGCGTGACGATGCTTGATGAGTACTCTACACCGAGGAAGTTTTGGGCTGAAGCCATTGCGACCGCGTGCCATGTTTGAATCGAGTTTTTCTTGGGCACTCCTACACGCACTTCTTATGAGTCGAGATACTGAGCAAAGCCCAGCGTCTCTCATTTTCGTGTGTTTGGTTGCAAGTGCTTTATTTTGAAGTCCGGGAACCTAGATAAGTTCGAGTCACGCCTCTGTGGCGGTATCTTTCTAGGCTACTCGACTTCTTGGCGGGCTTATAGTGGTCAGAACTGCGAGTCTAGCAAAATGGTAGAGACTCGCGAGGTGACTTTTGACGAGGCCACCAGGGACTAGGCCGATATCTCGTGTTCTTTAGAGCAGTCCGAGACCATCTTTGTGGATGATGAGGACGATGGAGATGACGGTTGTCTACCCGATCCCGCCCTCATCCACTCCTTGAGGTGCCGTCTTCCACCGCACCTCGAGGTGATCGACCTTGCCTTCGCTTCCTCTGGAGCTAGTGGCTCTGCTCCTACCTCGTCATGAGGTAGAGGCCACTTCTTCATCTCTCCCAGACCTCCTAGACACATCCAGAGAGTTCATCCTTCAGAGCAGATCATTGGAGATCTTTTCGAGCGTGTTACCCGCTCAAAATCTGGCTTATCTCAATTCTGTCTCCATTCTGCCTTCATTGCCTTTTTTGAGCCCAAAGATGTTTCTCATGCTTTATCTGATGAGTCTTGGGTCAATGCCATGCATGAGGAGCTAGAAAATTTCGAGAGGAACAAGGTCTGGTCACTTGTTGAGCCCCCACGAGGCTACAATATCATTGGAACCAAGTGGGTGTTCAAGAACAAGCAGAGTGAGGATGGGGTAATCATCCGAAACAAGGCGAGATTGGTAGCTCAGGGGTTTTCCCAGGTTGAGGGTCTAGACTTTGAGGAGACCTTTGCCCCTGTAGCTCGACTTGAAGCCATTAGAATCCTGCTTGCCTTTGCAGCTTCTAAGGGTTTCAAGCTTTACCAGATGGACGTGAAGAGTGCCTTCCTCAATGGCCTTATTGAGGAGGAAGTCTCGTCAAGACGACCTCCGTGTTTCGAGAACCCCAAATACCCTAACCATGTTTTCAAGCTTTCAAAGCACAGATGGATTCTAAGGGCTCCCGAGCTTGGTATGAGAGGCTTAAGTCCTACTTGATAAGTCATGGTTTTGAGATGGGTAAAGTTGACAAGACCTTGTTCATCCGCCATATGGCATCGACCTTCTGCTCGTCGGATCTATGTCGATGACATTATCTTTGGCGGCTCTTCCCATACTGGTTTCCCGGTTCTGGATGTCATGAGCACCGAGTTTGAGATGAGTATGATGGGTGAGTTGACCTTCTTCCTTGGTTTCCAAATCAAGCGGACTCGAGGGTACATTTCTTCATCAAGGAAAGTACACTCGTGACCTCCTGGCGCTCGACATGAGTGATGGGAAGCTCGTGTCGACTCCCATGGCTTCTACAAATTTATCTTGACCAGATGAGGATGGCGAGCCGCTTGATCAAAAGGAGTTTCGGCATGATTGGTTCCTCTTGTACCTCAACGCCTCGAGACCGGACATACATTTTTACGTGTGTTTGTGCGCTCGTTGTGCTTCTCCTCGCGTTTCTCCGCCAGCGGATGAAGCGATCTTCGAGACTGCGAGCTACCATTGACTATGGTATCGGTACTCTTCCTCATCCCGTCTTTCCTTGAGAGCCTTTTCGGATGCGAGACTTACCGGTCAGAGGATAGATAGGAAGAGCACTTCGCACCGCCAATTTCTTGGCACTTCTCTTGTTTCTGGTCTTCAAGGAAGCGATGCAGTGTTACATGATCCACCGCAGAGGCCGAGTATGTTGTCAGCAGCCGATTCTCAGAGTCAAGTGCTCGATGGCTTCGACCTGCGGGACTTTGGGTTAGTTATCGATGTTGTTCCACTTTTTGTGATAACACTTCATGATTAACATTGCCAAGAACCCAAAGTCAAAGATTCATTCGGACCAAGCACATCGATATTCGCTTCCACTTCCTTAGAGACCATGTAGAGAAGGGCGATATAGTGCTCCAGCCAGGAGAGTGACCACCGCTTGGTGACATTTTCACCAAGCCATTGGATAGTTCGAGGTTTTCACTCTGGGAGAGCTTGGGGTGGTTTGTCCTTATGGACCTGTGAGTGAGGGGAGCTTTGGGTTTTATGCTTTACTATATTATTTATGCTCTTGCTCCTTCATCGTTGCATTGCATTTTGGGTGCATTTGGGATTAGTCCTCCTAGCATAGATTAGAGTGCTTCTTTTGTCTAGTTGTTTAGATTTGCTCTTATCTTGTGATTCTAGGATGTCTTTGCTTATTAGTCTCTCTTCTCACTAGGTTGAGCTTACTCACTTCTTATAGGTTCTAGCAAGGGTTGGGCCACCCTTGGGTAGACAGGAACGTGTTTGCTCCTTAGTGTGTTAGCCGGCAGCTTGATAGTCCTAGAGTCATATGGGGTAGATGAGAGTCAGTCTGAGCCATAGTATTCTCTATATCTTATCTATGCTTTAAGGACTGTCTGTTTTATGTTTTCTTTGCCAGCTTCTCGATTTATTGTTTTGGTTCAAGGGGAGTTCTTTTGGGAGCTTCTGGAGCTTAATTTTGACTTAACTCAACTTGAACTAAAAGTTGCATCTATTGTTGAGGGGGAGCTGATCCTCTGCATTTCTAGCATTCTTGCATTGTAATATAACTACATTGAGCCTTGATTATTATCCTGCTATGACATGTTTACAATGCTTTACACCTTGCCATGACTTGTGCTTATTTGCTAGATTTATCATGACTTCATATGTGTAGCCTAGCTTTTGCCATGATAAGATAATTAAAATTGCTCAACTTAAACTAAAACTTGTCATGTTAGCACTTTTCGAGATTAGTCTTTCTTGAGCTATCCTTTTATGATTCATGCCATGTCAAATAGGTTTGGGTAGAGTGATGAATCTATATTGAGCCTTAGATTGAGCTGTTTTAGTCTCTTGATGATACATGAGTTAGTACAACTTGTTAAAAGGCAAAAGATCTCTTTTGTGCTTGAAAAACCGACTTCACCAATTCTTCCCTATGAGACGGCTTGTCATTGCACTTGACATGAACTTAGGGGGAGTTTTGGATGACCTAGACTACCTTCTTAAGCTTCTCGCTTGAAGTAGTCGCATAAGGCTTGAGGTCTAGCACATGATAAAACAAAAATCTGGTTGTCAACAACCTTGAATTTCAAAGATCATATATCATTTGTGCTCAAATTTGCTTAAAGCTATCAAAAGAATCAAGTACTTAACCAATGTTTCAATCTTGAGCTTATAGCACTCTTTTTGGTCTCAATTTAAGCTTCTTAGTTCCGCTTAGCTTATTGACATGGCTGCATCATCCTTGGATATCTCTAGCGAGACTTTGCTCATTGATGACTTGACTTGCTCACATAATGTACCTCATTTTCAGATTGTCATCTATGTGTTCTAGCTAGCTTATACATATCTTGTCATGATCTAGATAGCCTTTTTATTAAGTTATGGCTTGGTGTATTACATGTTGGTCATTATGGATAATTCTCATGGCTCAAAATGCTTAAATAAACAAACTTGACCATTTTCATCCTTTAACATGTCATATTCTCTCTTGAGCATTCTTGATGTGTTTATTGCCAAAAGGGGAGAATAGAGAAGAAAAAGCAAGTTGGGATCATTTTAGAGCTTTGGAGAACAATTTGCTCTTTTAGTTGTTGCTCTAGTGTTCCTTACATCGACATGGTCAATTGTTTCACTCTTCTTCTTTGGACCATGTTGGATTCTTCAAACTCAAACTCAACTTTGCTCTTTTTCGAGTTTGTCAATATACTCATCAAGGGGAGATTGAGAGACCATGTGGAGGTCGTCCGTGTGAGTGATGAGTAATTGACAAAGGTTTTAGGTCGATCGAGTTTGGTTTGTGTGGTCGGACTTTGTCGTTCTGCAGTTCACGCGTTTTCGTGAAGTCAATCGTATTTGTCGGGATAATCGAACGACCGGCGTGTTATGGGCGATGCGACCATGAGGCGGTTATACCGATTGGTAAATGGCGGTTGAAGAATTCGGAGAAGTTGTCTCGTGTTCGGTCTTCATTGGAAATCGGAACGACCGCAGTATTGGAGCGATCGACCGGAGTCGCGGTTGATCCGCCGGTAACATGGCGGTTGTCTGGATTGTATTGTGAGTTCGCCATTTTGGTGTTTTGAGTTTTGGATAGGTCATATCGGTGTGTTCATGCATATGTGTTGCATATTGCATGTTTGAGCTAACGTTAGGTCAAGTTGTGAAGAACTTGTTCCTGTTTAATGTTTCTTATCTCGTGTGGGCTGCGGGGCGTCGGCGGAGTCGTGGCGAGACACGGTGGATCGGACTAAGCGCAGTGGCGCCGAGGTCGAACAGGTCGATGTGTCGAAGGCAGCGTGGACTCGAGGTGGTTGCGGCGCTTGAGACAAGGAGCGCGAAGCTTCGGAAGGTGCGAAGGCGAATCGGAAATTGCAAAGCCGCACAAGCGAGGCGGGCTCCGTTGGACTTAGCGGGCGTAACGGGAGGAGACCCGTTAGCCAAGGCTATATAAAGGATTGGAGGGCTGCATGCCCTCTTGAGCACTTGAAAAGGAATTAGGGTTTTGCTAGAGTCAAAAGAGTCTTTAGTGGTCGTTTTTGCTTTAGGCTTTAGTGGTTGAGAGTGTTGGTGGAGGCGGTGGGTGCTCCTGCTTGTTCCTTTGTAGCTCTCCCATGTGAGTTCTTGGCTTAGGGAGAGGGAGGATGGATTGATGAACTTGTAATCATTCCTCTTGTTTTAATGTCCATGCGTATGGGGATGTATCTCTTTGTATTTCGCTCTTGATTCAATGAATGGAAATCTGAAGTTTTCTTCTATTCGTGCTCTCTGTTCTTCGTTCTCCCTTTTTTGTGATTTTTTTTGGGGCTTTCGTCAATTCGGGAGTTTTTGCTTGGTTCTTCCTCTTGATCTTGCTTGCTGGGACATGTGAGAACCTATCTAAGGTCATCTAGATCATCATCCACCCACGAGCAAGTCGTTAGATCAAGTTTTGTTTTTGCGGTTTTGAACCCACCTTCGTTCAAATACAAAGGATAGGAACCTTGGCATGGATCTCTGAAATCGTTGCTTGAAATAGGTTCCTAATATCTTCAGGAAGGTGTGGTTCAATTTTGGTCAAGTTTGGCCGCGTAGATCAAAAGTTACGTTGATTTTCGTTTTGAAACCCGAGCGGATTTTTGCTGTTCGGGACAATCGGATGAACCGGGCTTAACATCTGCGGTTAGTCTGGGATCTGCGGTACAACCGCCGTTGTTCTAGGGATTTATGTAGCCGATCATGTACAACCGCCGCTTGTTACTAGGGTTGTACCGATTGTCTGATTTGTTCGTAACTTCTGCTTTTTGTTTGTTTGTTTGTGGGGGTGAGGTGGATTCAACATAAGACTTCCTCTCAGGCTTAATCTTTGATCTTCATAGCTCTCATAGCTATTGGAGTGATTTACAAGTTGAATCCATTCTTTGCGAAAAAGATTAGGTGCTCCTATTCACCCCCCCCTCTAGTCGCCTTTCCGGTCCTTCAGAGGATTTTCCCCATCTCCCCCGATGGCCAATGCTGCCTGGCGGCTTCGATCCATCTCACGAATTCAGCCTTCAGGATCTTCTCAGAGTCGACCAAAGCTTGAATCTTGGCGCGTCCATCTCCGATTCAGCCTTAATCGAAGCGGCTCGGCCATTTCTCCAAAGCTAAGAGATTGGATGTGGAAGGGTTGGAGAAGAAAGCTCGATTTGGTCGGCGGAGAACTCAAAAGTTTTGAACAATAGAACAAATTGGGGAAGGTAAAGACCTTACCCTCACCCGGCGTAAACTTTATAACCGCACGCCCGAAGATGAAAAGACGTGGCTACCCAACGGTTGCCAACTCAATACCATACACACACAGGAGTAGGGTTGTTATTCTCTCCGGAGAAGGCCCGAACCTGTATAAAAATTCCCGTGTCAATCTCTCAATGATTCTATTCTAGGAGACCCCGAATCAAACAATCTTTACGTAAGTTCGGTTCTAAAACACCGACAGTTGGCGCCGACCGTGGGGATCTTCCGGTAATTTCTTGTCAAGCATTCTCTCTGTTTTCCAAATTTCATGCACTCATGGCGTGAGAATGGAGCGAGGAGAACTGGTTCGACTTGGCGGTCTGTGACGTCGACATGGATGCCGGATTCGATTCTGACCGAAGTGATGACTCATCCTATGGCATTCTTGCCTCCGGGATCTTTCCACGATCCGAGAGACAATGTCGCCGGTGGAGTTGAGGAGGATCCTTATCCCCACAACAATGCGTCCAAGAGAGGAATCTACCCTCTCAAGGGCAAGGGTCAATCGACCAGGACCACACCAGTGGACTCACGACCTGACGAGAGTTTTTCCTCGAAGTGTCCAAGTTCCCTAAGGCGGTCCGACTTGGTGAGGCAAGCTCTAGAAGCCACAATGCAGGACTTCACCCAGATGTCTGGTGATTCTCTCTCTCTGATAACGCCAGAGAGAGCGGGATCAAGCATGCTTTTCCCGCAAATTCGACCATCTCTCCATGAGTCACACTGCCGAAGCGGAGCAGTTATAACCCGGACTTCCCTACTTGGAGGATTACTCCAAGTCGCCAGATGGTGTCTCTCGACAACTCCTCAAGCGGAGAGGCCTCGGCGCAAGTGAGAATCATCAGCGGGAGGTCTTCGTCCTTCCTCATATCAAGATCACTCTTCTAGAGACCGAGATGGAGACCCTTCCCAAGGTCACACATCATACCCCCTCGTGGCAATGGCGGGACACCACCATCAAGGACACGACCAACGCCTTCATGAGCGCCAGAAATCCTCGACATTCTCGCTTCATTGAGGTAATCTCAAGAGTCTAACATGGAAAATCTTGAGGCAATTGAAGGAAGAAGATTGAAGCTCAGAAGAATTTGCCTGGGCGTATTCAATATCAATCAGAAGAAGCTCGAGAGCTCCAGCACATCAATGATTTGCTCGAGAATCCAATTCAAGAGATAGCCCGAACGCCAGGCTATGACCTCTTCGCTGAAGAGATCACACAAAGGCTTCGGAGTACAATGAAAAAATGTCGAAGCTCCTCGTCGACATCATTCAAGTAGTCGTACCCATACGACTTCTTCGGCTACCAGTCAATCCAACATATCACCACGTAGAAATCGGTATAATGACAAGTCGTGTCGATCTCTTACTCGAAGAAATGTCTTCCAAATGGTGATGATCAACAAGCTCCTCGGAAGGTGATCGTTCACCACTCCGACATGGAAATCTGCATACGAGATAAACTACGAGTATTCCCTCGTGGGACCGAGACCTATGCAGTCGGGTCAACTTTATTCGGGTATCGTCGAGTACGACCACCTGATGATATCAACCCTTCTTTTTTGCAAAGGAGGCGTCAAGAAGTCATTACTGGATGTCGGGCATTCTCGCCTGATCTCCGAGCCGCTCACGCCACCTCGTTTTCGACCGAAAGAACATGGAGAAGTTTGATGGTTCCCAAAATCCCATCGAATTCCTTCAAATTTACACAACAATTTGCTCGAAAGCGGCAGGAGGAGGAGAGCATGTGATGGCAAATTACCTTCCAAGCGTGCTCGAAGGATCGCGCCGATCGTGGTTACTAAACCAACCACTCGAGTCGATCTATTCTTGGCAACATCTCTGCGATCTTCTCTTGGCAAATTTCCAAGGCACATACAATCGCCTCGAAAGGAGGACGACTTGCACGGATGAGACGAGCGACAACGAGACATTGCGCCCGTTCATCAAGCGCTTGATCGGTTCGTAACTCAATTAGGAAGTTTCGATTCATCTGTCATCGGGGCTTTCAAGCGAGGAGTCCGTAGTAGAAGGATAACGAGAGGATATTGCTTTAAATCCTCCTACTTCGCGCGAACTCTTCAAAATGGCGATCGATATACTCTCGCCTCTGAGGCGGTCGAGTGGAACAACACAATTGATCGTGAAGACAATCCATCTCGAGAGCCAGGCGAAGTTGGTAAGAAGAAGGATAAGAAAGCAAAAAAGTCCAAGAATAAGATGAAGGGTCAAAAACCCAGCGGTTCCAAAGAGGTATTGGCTGTGAATGATAAAGAGCCACGCACATCCAAGCCACACTCCGACAGAGGCAAAGGTAAGCGCCCTGATCGGAAAAATGATAAGCCTAGGTGGTGTCCTTTCCATAAAAAGGAAGGGCATGACCTTCATAGAATCGCCGTCTTCAACGAAAGCTTGAAGACTACTACAGCGATAAGGACCACTTCCCACCCTCGGCGGTAGGTCAAACAAGTGGTCATAAATCTTGAGATGACGAAGAGGAGATGCTGCTCGGGATCCGCAACACACCATTGAACACATCTACGGGGATCATCGGCATATGAATCAAAGCGACGGCTCAAGGTCACGAACGCGAGGTAAACTCCATAGATCCTCCTCTCGTCAATAAATTATCGAAGTGGTGGAAGTCACCATTTCTTTCGAGAAGAGTATCGCTCGATCCTTCGACTCGACAGTCGATACCCAATCGTGGTCGAACCCACCATCAACAATTGTCGGGTCAATCGAGTTTTGGTTGATGGTGGAAGCTCGTTAAATATTTTATTTACTGAGTGCCCCGATGACATGCAAGTACCGGGACCAAAGTAAGACCGATGCGATACTCTTTCCATGGGATTGTCTGGGGATCTTCGCCAAACCAATTGGTCAAGTTTCTCTTCCTTTAACATTTGGTTCACCAAGTAATTTCGTGACGAGAAAATCTCCTTTGATGTGGTCGATTTCGATCTGACATATAACGCCATACTCGGACGACCAACTTTGGCAAAATTCCTAATGGCTACTCATTATGGATATCAATGTATTAAGATGCCAGTCCCAAAGGAGTAATTACAATCCATTGTGACAAGAAGATGGCGCATACCGCGATCATCGATCCCTTGAGATGGTAGGACAAATACCAACTCGAGAAGAAAGTCGACCTTCGACTAGCAAGTCGAAGCTTAAAAGTCGCACCAAAGCCGAACGACAAAGTCAAAGAGGTTCCTCCGACGCAGGGAGCCCTCAAGATCGCTCAGCACGGGATACTTCCGACCCCAAATAGGAAGACGCCTCATCACCTTCCTCCGAGCTAACGCAGATGTATTCGCGTGGCAAGCATCCGACATGCCCGAGTCCCGGGGAGGTGATCGAGCACAGCTAGCCTTACGGCCCGACAAAGTACCAGAAAACAAAAATTGCGGAGATTTGCCCCGATCGGCGAGATGCTATTAAATCGAATTGGATAAGCTACTTAAAGCGGGCTTTATAAGAGGTCAACCATCGAGAATGGTTGGCTAACCTGTAATGGTTAGAAAGTCAAGCGGCAAATGGCGTATGTCGTGACTTTCTTGATCTTAATAAAGCTTGTCCAAAAGACGATTTTCCTTTACCTCGTACGATCGGTTGGTTGACTCTCTGCAGGTTGTGAAACGTTAAGTTTTTTAGATGCATATTCTGGATATCACCAGATCAATATGTGTCTAGACGATGAAGAAAAGACCGCATTTATTACACCATTTGGTATATTTTGCTATGTCAAAATGCCATTTGGTCTAAAAAATGCTGGCGCTTCTTTTCAATGCTTGATGCAGCAACTTTTTCATCTCAATTAGGCGAAATCTAGAAGCCTATGTTGATGACTTAGTTGTCAAAAGCATCAAGAAACTTAATCATATTACCGACCTACAAGAAACATTCGACAATCTCGTAAAACATCGCTTAAAACTTAATCACGAGAAGTGTGTGTTTGGAATCTCTTGAAAATTGCTTGGATTCCTAGTATCTATCGAGGAATTGAAGCGAATCAAAAAAGATAAAAGCCATTTTACAAATCGCCCTCAACTACATGGAAAGAAGTCCGTAAACTCACCGGGTGCATGGCGGCTCTAAGTCGTTTCATCGCACGATTGGGAGAAAAGGGACTACCTTTCTTTAAACTTCTAAGGAGACACGAAAGTTTTGAGTGGTCGAATGAGGCAAGCGCGCCTTTGAGGATGTCAAGAGGTACCTTCTGAGTGCTCCTATTCGGTCTCTCAGAGGCGGAAAGAAACGCTCTTGGTTTACCTAGTTGCCACGCCACAGCGATCGGTAGCGATCTTGGTTGTAGAACGTGAAAATGTACAGCGACCGGTTTACTACGTAAGTGAAGTTTTACGGGACCTAAGGAGCGTTACCCTCAGTCCAAAAGCTTCAGATGCCCTCCTCATGTCTTGAGAAGCTGCGGCATTATTTTGGCGCAAAAACTAGTCAGGTCTTGCCCTGAGTTTCCTTGGGAGCGATCCTCCGAATAGGGAAGCAATGGGGCGCATGGCAAAATGGTCGGTCGAACTTGGGAGTTCGACATCCATTCGTGTCCCGAATGGCCGTTAAATCCCAGATCTTGGCGGACTTTGTCGCCGAATGGACAAATCTGAACTCGCTCAGATCCCGATCTGATTCCCGACCGATGGGCGATGTACTTTGACGGTCGCTTACTTTAAGTGGCTCGAGGGTCAGTGGTCTGGTATCTCCTCTGGGAGAGACCTTAAAGTATGCCATACAATTAAACTTTCGGGCCACTAATAATGTGGCGAGAATCTGAAGGTTTGCTAGGTGGTATCTGACGTGGCGCTCTCGATTCGCCGACTACTCGTGAGAGGAGACTCTCAACTAGTCGTGAATCAAGTCGGTAAAAGTACCGGTGCTCTAACCCGACAATGTCTCGGTACTTATCGAATCGTAAGCTAGAAAAGCATGTTTTAGGTTTGAGGCACAATTCATCCCTCGAAAGGATAATTTCCTCGCATGACCCGACTTGCTCGAATAGCTTCTTCGGATCTGAAGTACCAAAAGGAGTCTTCTTGGAACAACTCGAAGCCTTCTCGGTCGAAGAGCGAGACACCTCCTATTGAGACGGCCTCTCTAGAATACGAGGATACATGGATGGCGCCCATCTATGATTATCTTGAAGGGTTACAGACCAAAGGCGATCTCGAGGCGGATCGCTTATCCCAAAAAGCCAAAATGTATACTTTGGTCAAAGGAATTCTCTATAAACGAGGTACTCAAGGGGTGCTCATGCAATGCATTCTGCAGAGCGAAGGATTAACACTCCTTCACGACATACATGGTGGCATTTGTGGAAATCATGCTTCCTCTGAGCGTTGGTCGGCAAGGCTTTTCGACAAGGTTTTCTTGGCCAACACCCTATACGATGCTAAAGAGTTGGTTAAAAGTGTGTCTAGTGCGGTTTCATAGCGAGCAAATACACCAACCAAATTTCGGGCATTACAAACAATACCTCTATCTTGGCCTTTTGCAACACAGGGTCTTGATATCCTGGGACCGCTTCCTAAAGCTCCGGGAGGTTTGAGTTCCTTTTGTGGCTATTGATCGTTCACAAAATGGATTGAAGCGAACTTGTGGATCGGATAACAACGAAGCGGAAAACGGTTTATGATGAGATCGTAATTACTCGATTTGGAGTACCAAGTCGAATAATTACAGATAATAGTAAGCAATTTTGGCGCAAAATTTGAGAATTTTGCGACGAGTTGGGTACCAAGTTATGTTATGCTACATGGCCCATCCCGAGTAATGGGGCGTCGAGCGTGCAAGCGGCCAAATAATGAGAGGAATTAAAACTCGAGTCTTGACCAGCTCATCAAGCGCTCGGGGCTTGGGTACAAGAATTACCCTCAGATTATGGGCGATTCGTACAACTACGGTCAGACTCTGAGAGAAACACCTTTCTTTTTAGTCTTGGTCTTTGAAGCTATGCTTCCTCGGAACTAAAGATACGGTCAACACGAGTCGAAACATTCACGGACTCCAACCAGGAACAAATTGAGCGAGATGATATTAATCTACTTGAAGAAAGGAGAAACCAGCCCTAATTAGTTCGGCAATCTACCAACAAGCCTTGCGAAGATACTACGATCGTGGGTTCAACCTCGCAACCTTCTTTGTAGGTGACTTAGTATTGAGGCTTTGCCAATCCAAGTCTAATCGGAACAAACTTTCTCCCAAGTGGGAAGGTCCTTACACAAGGTGAAGTTACTCGTCGAGGTCGATGACGATTGGCAATGGAAGGCGGCGAGTTCTCTCGAATTCTTGGAACATCGACCCGATTCACGCAAGTTCTATGTGTAACCGACCATTAGGATAATAAAGAATCGGGTTTTTCTATCTCTATTGTCTTACTTTTGAGTAGTGCTTTCATTATTTTTCGACTATGTTCTAAACACCCGTTTTCTTTACCTTTGGTCGGAAGGCGATAACATCACCTAGTCGAAGCCTCTCCTCTCTGCATGTGGTCCTGCCCACTAGAAGGAGTTTCCTAGTGTCGACTCGTTACTCGCTTTTATGACCAACACAAAGAACTCGGGTTTTATTTAGTCGAAATATTTTTGAAGGCCAACTCTTTTCACCTTAGTTTATTTCTTGATTAATTTGAAAAATACTCTAAGAAGAGCGCACTTTCTCGATTTGCTTAACCGTCTTGGGTGTACTCGTTTCATCTCAAGCTGGTGGGAGGAAGAGACACATCTAGTCGAAGCCTCTCCTCTCTGCACGTGGTCACCTTGCTGGAAGGAGCTTCCTAGCTTTGTTCGCTTCCTACTCTTGCTACCGGGGCAGACTTATCGAGTCCACCGGAGAAGGACGAGTAAATATTTTAAAGTCCTCTAGGCGTTTGCTTAACTCAAGTTGCCGTTCTCGATTTGATTAAACTAGTCGGAGATGTTAACATTACCTAGTCGAAGCCTCTCCTCTCTCGCACATGGTCACCGCCCACTAGAAGGAACTTCCTAGTGTCAACTCGTTACCACCCTTTAGACCAATGCATGACAATTGAGACCCAAAACTACAAGTTAAACAAACCTCTCTGCTTTGAAACCCTTTCTCTGAGACTATTTACTTAGTTTGTCTAAACAAACTCGAAGAAATAGTCGGGGCTAGAATAATTTGATTTCAATTCTTAGTCTTTATTTAGTTAATTATCTTTTGAGTTACTAACTACTCGACAAGATGATTTGCGAGAGACAAAACTATTTACTTAGTTTTCACAAACTAAGCAAATAGTTAGGGGCTAGGATAATTTGATTTCAATTCTTAGTCTTTATTTAGTTAATTATCTTTTGAGTTACTAACTACTCGACAAGATGATTTGCGAGAGACAAAACTATTTACTTAGTTTTCACAAACTAAGCAAATAGTTAGGGCTAGGATAAAGTCATCACATTTGACTTCATTTCTTAGTCTTTAAATTCGTTAATTATCTTTTGAGTTACTAACTACTCGATAAGATGATTTGCGAGGAACAAGATGGATTACATCAACAAAAGACTGCTTTTTCACAAGTTCATTCTGAGACTACTCAAAGAGGAGAGCCCAACTGCATCTCCTCTGAAACTTTCCTACCAACCGATTGCATCTCCTCCATCGACGTCTTCCTTCCTTGAGCGGTTGAAGTCGGCCGAGTGGTTGCACATTAAGGTTGGGGTCATGAGCTTTAAGTTTTGCTAATGCATAACTTCTGCGATTCGACCGCCTCCTTTATCGATTCACTTGGTTGGCCTTGAGTGGTCACCAGATCTTGCAAAATCGACTTGATCCCCAATGGTACTTGTGTGAGCAGCTATTGTATCATCTTGAGAGTCTTTCCCTCACTATGTAGCTCACCAAGCACATTGTTCAGAGGCGTGATGTTTCCTTGAAGTTTAATCTTCATTGCTTCCATCTCTGTTGAGTACAAGTCGAAGCCTCATGAGCTTTTTGTTTTCGACCACTTGCTCAAGAAATAAGATTGGTCAAACAAAAATAAACTCCTAGAGGAAAAAGAAAACAAAAATAATCACGGGTAAAGGAATTTCTTACCCACTAGTTGAGAATCAACTTCTTGACCTCTTCATTATGGGAAGCAACGGTCTCGGCATACTTTTTCTCCCATGATACAATATCCTCTACATTCTTCTTTGCAATAAGGGCGGTGCAGTTATAAATCACGGCTTTATCCGCGATTTCATCTCAAGTTCTCTCAATTTAACGTCCATTGCTAGAAAGGAAGTGGAAGTGAGAAAAGGAAATAACTTCGTAAAGGATTGCGGTAAAGAATTACTTACTTGATATTCGAAGTTCTCGGCGTCTCAAGGTTTTGATCTTTATTTTTGGACATACGAGTAAGCTCGTGAATAATGAAGTTTTCTCTCTAACTTCATTACGGAGCTTTTTCGTCTCGTCTTCTTTTACGAAAAGAAGTAAGAGTTATGTAAAAATCAAAGATATAAGCAGTCTTAAGTTCAAGACTTCTTGTTTAATTTTTCCTGCGACTTCATGGTTGCAGAGTTAGCTTCTTTAAGCTTTTTCCGGAGGTCTAATACCTCTTCCCTAAACTTTTTCGACTCCTCTTTTTCATAATCGAGCGAGTCGGCTAAGGTCTTGGCGTCATTGTTTAACCTGCGAAGGATAACAGTGGACATGAGCATGGGTCAATCGATTGTAAGTTCTTCTACAACCATTGATCTAGTCGTAAGTTCTTCTACGACAAAGCCATTTGGTCATAAGTCTTTTCGACCATTACCTAGTCGTGAGTTTTTCCATGACAAATCCGTAAGCACTATATAAGTAGTCAAATCCAAGGTGACTATGAATAGCGGTGACTTACCACCTCTCTGCTGCTTGCGAGTTCCTCTTTCTGTCATAGTTCTAGAAGTTGTCGATGATATTCACCGACAACAAAGACAATTTGCTCTATGGCTTTCGCAAGATGAAAAGACGGTGAGAAACAAGAGAAGATTATACTGTATATATAAGTGCGATTAAGTACTTACATTCATAGTTGATCGAGCAAACATCGAGTAAAACCATCTCGAAACCGCTTCAGCAGACGAGGCTAGCAGCGTCGTTTGAGATTCCCAAAGTGTCCGCTTAGAAATTCAGGTTTGCGTTTACATCTCAAGCGAAATTACTTCCTTGGTTAGATCTTTTCAACCAAAGGAAATGATAATCGGAAAGTTCCTTCTTCCGATCACTATATTACGACCACCTTGTGATCGTAGAAATGCTTTTACGACCACTTGATAGTCGTAAGCAATTTTCTTGACCAAGCACATTTCTGGTCAAAGTAGTATACAATCGAAGAGTTTTTCCTTCGATTATTTTCTCGATCCTCTCATGATCGTAAGACCATCTAGAACCCTTTACCAAGTAAGTTGCTTTCACTTGAAGGTCAGGGGCTAGATGGCGAGGATATAATAATCCTCATTTTACCTTTTATCTATAATTTTTATTATAGGTAAATATGACGTCATGTGAACCTGAGTGTACCCTTAATGTTATGAAGGAAGAACCAAATGGATGGTCGTAAGTTCTTCTCGACCACCCCCATAGTCGTAAGTTATGCTACGACTATCCCATAGTCGTAAGTCTTGCTATGACTACCTCATAGTCGTGAGATCCCTCTACGACTAGGTCAATACGACCACCTTATAATCAAATGAACACTGCAGACAAGTGGGTCTTATTGATTAAGGGATTCAAATATCATCATACGCTATTATTCTACAGAATAATGGCACGTAATACCCCATTATCTCTGGTATATAGCTGTTGAGCGACGTGGAGGAATTAATACACCGGTAATTACTACCAACATGCGCCCGTTACAGGAGGTGATGAGGCGCCGCTTTACCTGGAGTAACTGCCGCTCCTTCACGTACTATAAAAGGCGGCAACTAGAGAAAGGGAGAAAGGATCGAGGATCGAGCCATCAGGAATACAAGCACTATCTGTAATAGTCTTAGTTTTTCCCCTGATTGTTCAGTATACACTCAATACTATACACACACAGGAGTAGGGTTCTTATTCTCTCCGGAGAAGGCCCGAACCTGTATAAAAATTCTCGTGTCAATCTCTCTACATGATTCTATTCTAGGAGACCCCCCGAATCAAACAATCTTTACGTAAGTTCGGTTCTAAAACACCGACACATATTATGAGGTAATAATGACGTCACATAACTCCTGAGTATACCCCTTAAATATTAATAAGGGAGAAGCTGGAGGTCGTAAGTTCTTCTACGACCACCCTGTAGTCGTGGGTCTTCCTACGACTACCCCATAGTCGTAAGTCCTTATACGACTATCTCATGATCGTAAGCTCTACTACGATCGAAGTATCGACCGTAAGCTTTCCTACGACCATCCCCTGGTCGTAAGACCTTCTACGACCAGGCCCTAGTCGACAAGGCTTACAGACATGTGGGCTTAGTCGATACAGGTATCTTCCGCACCGTATTCAAAATACGGGCAGTAAACTACGCTATTATTTCCTAAGATAATGGCACGATGTTAACTCCCTTTTATGATAATAATTGCCTGACGACGTGGGAACGTTTTAACTCCTGCAGTAACCTCCAGTAACGGCGCCATGATCTGGATGATTAAGTGACTTTTTATTAGAGGTCCAACGGCGTACATTCTAGGGACGGTATAAAAGGCAAGGATCATCAGAGCAGGGGGGAGGAGCCCGAATTCTGAGAAGCAATACTCTAGTTTTCTGGCTTGATCTTGTAATCCAGTATACTCAGTACATACACACAAGAGTAGAGTTGTTATTCTCCCAGGAGAAGGCCCGAACCTGTATAAAATTCTCATATCTCCATCTCTGTGTGATTTTCAGCCTAGAGGAACCCCCCGAATCAAACAATCTTTACGTAAGTTTGGTTCTAAAACACTGACACTGTGCTAGGGAGGATTATCTTAGTGTAGTTGCTCATTATGTTAATGATGACTGGGTAACGGAGAAAAAAATTATAGGTTTCAAATAAATTCATATACCATAGACGTTTGAGAATATTGTAGACCGTATTATCAAAGTCGTGGAAGACTTTGGTCTTACAAACAAAATATTCTCAATTACTCTAGATAATGCCGTTGCGAACTCTAAGGCCATGAATATTCTTACTCCAGTCTTTAGCATATACGCCGATTCCTTCTTGCTACATCAGCGATGCACTTGTCATATTATTAAGCTTATAGTCAAATCCAGTTTGAAGATGTTGGATGTGTATCTTAAATCTTTTCACGATGCGATATCTTTCTTGAATAATTCTAACGCAAGAATAGAAGCATATAAGAACTTCTGCAGCGCTGTGTTGTTATCTGTACCAAAACGCCTAGTTTGTTCATCCATAATTAGATACTGTGTATGGATCACCCACCACAGCCCCAAAGACATGAGCCAAAACTTGACCCTTGTCTGCTATCTACGAAAGTTCTGACCAGAAAACCTCTCAAGTTTCACAGCATCAGAAGCACCAGCCATTGCTAGATCACAAAAATATCAACAATAAGGTTTCTGGATTGTTGAAAATGTGGATAACATTTTAATTCCAGATTTTAATATGAGGCAAAGATCACATATAACTAGGGATGCATAAGACGATATCAACAGTAGGCTACTCATTGCACTTCTAAATATACACAATAAAAGATTTACAATAGAATAGTCTGGTCGTAAGACCAACTTACAGTCTAGCTGTGAGGACCCCGGTTTATTAGGCTTGTAATACTTAGTCATCCATTGACCCTAGCATCACAAGCATAATAATCCGTGTCTTCGAGATATGTATACTTCCCAGAATGCAATATACATACCCCTTTACAAAATCATGCATCAATTCCATTCAAGACATAGAACCAAAGCGCGAACTGAATTAAAAGACATACAACATATAGAGTTATTACAAAAGGGGGCCGACCGGCCAAATACAACAATTAAGATAACGCAGCGAAAGCAAAAGCTATAAGATGGCGATAAACAAAAGAGAGCCACAAGGTTTGCCTTTAGCCCACAAGGCAACCAACCAAGACGCCTAGCTCGATTCCCAACCGCAGCACATCTCACAAAAGTAAAGCCCTTTGGGCTCTACCTCCTCTGCAACAAAGTTATTAAGCAAAGCAAATGAGTACAAAGAATGTACTCGCAAGACTGACGTGTAGTATAACAGAACTATAGTTTAACTATATGCAAGCTTTATGTAAGTGGATGAGGCTTTGGACTTATTTTAGCATAAAGCAAGTTTTCATTTGCAATATTTAAATAGATTCCAAAGCAGTTTTGCAATTCATTTTTGATTTGCAAGAACAACGAGACAAGTAACAATAACAAAAGATAGATGACAACAACAACCTGGAAGTGACTAACCCAATAGCCACCACAACAATAGCATGAATTACCCATTTATACCAACCATGTCAAGTTTTAATTAAAGGTTGTAGTCTAACTCTCGAAAGACTTCCCCAAGCATGTCCATAACCTAGGACGAGGCTATTCGAATAGTTTTAACCCTGCAGGGGTGTACCAATGTACCCACACGTTAGACCGCCTTTTCGCCAAGCTATTAGCACACTTCCTTTGGTGTGCCGGCACAGCTAAGTCCAACGAGACCTTTCCAATATTGAATGTCAACCACGAGTTGCCCATATGGGGATACAACCGCCCCATACGTTGATGCGGAGTCATCAAAGATGCTCACCCCCTTATTTGGGTGGTGCTCCTTGCAGTGGATAACCCACTACTACTCGCCCAATAGCCCACCATGCAACCCGAAGCTAACACCCGCCAAAGTACTTAGCCAAGAGAGGTCCTATATCCCCCTCATGTGGTTAGCACGCAAAAATGCTTGGTTCGGTGTAACAAGATGTTCGGTCCTTGTTGACTCAGGCACCATTCCACAAACCAACAATCCCACCATCATCCATTGTGCCCAAGTCCAAATAGCTTTCATTTTCATTTTTGTTTTATTTGATTACCAAGTAACAAACCACAAGATGGACAATATGGAAAAGTAATTTTTGTGTGATCAAAGTCATCGACATAATGTCGACAACCGCCCATTTCTACCGTAATCTAAGCATTTCTAAGCATACCAACCCGTGACCTACTAAGTGATGAGAGCTCATCCAACGAACCCTACATCACAGCAAGGTAGTCCTAGGCTTAGTAGTAGAGAATGAACATTTACCTATAGGATATGCATCTATAGGATCACTAAACGATATCATTTAACAACAAAATAGCAATGCATACATACAAGGTAAACAAAGTATTAGACTTTAAAGTAATGGGACACAATGGGATATGATCAAACTGCTTGCCTTGCTAGTTTTGCTTGAAATGCTGCTGAGGGTCACTCACGGGATCAAAGCACTCGTCGGCACCTAACAAAAAGGCGAAAAGAATCGATAAGAACGACGAAAAACCACAAAGTCAGCACAGCAAACAAACTCCAAATGCTCTGAAATTTCTGCAGAAGTAAGAGGATGATTTTTAGGGAATTTATCAACAAGAACCAATTGATTTGGATTCTCAATGCAAAAGATATGAGCAAAACAAATCTGCTCAGCCTTAAAAATCAAAACTGCCACTATTCACTAATTCAATTATTTGGCAACATTTTCAAGAGAGGTGGTGTAGCTGAGATTTTTACAGTAAAACAAACACCTCATGAGATGAATAACACAACTGGATTCATCTCATTTGGAGCTAGTATGCACTTTCTATAATTTTTCAAAGGCAAGAACTTGAACAAAATTAAAATGCACAAGTAAGCTTTTTGAAAATAGTGACATGCCTAAATCCTATTCTAACATTTAGTGCATTAACAGAGGAAGCCAACAAAGTTGGATTCACTCAAAAATAATCTACAGAGATTTACTTATGCATTTTACAAGTTAACTTGAATTTTTAATGTAACATTTAAAGTTATTTTTGAAATCTATTTGCAATTCACTTTTCTGGAACCGACCTGAGCTCACAACCATTTTTAGATTAGAGCTCAGCTCAAACCAGAGCTGCAGAAATTTGAACCACCTCATTTGGCTTTAAAATGAACCAGTTATGCATTTTTAAAGTTCATACCTTTTTCAGTTCACAAAATAACAGTCCTTTGGAATTTCCTAAAACCACAAAGACAGGGGAGGTCATGAGCCATAGATCCTGGATCTAACGGCTCAAGACCTCCCAGGTGATAACGCACACGCGCGCGGTCGTGAAGGTCCAGAGGGTATGGGCCATTGATCTTGGATCCAATGGTCCATGTCCTCCAAAGAACGCCAAGCACGCTTGCAGAGAGAGGTCGTGGCCGTTGATGCTGCATCAACGGACCTAGCGATCGAGAGAGGACCTAACGGTCCCGATCTAGCGAGGAGGTCCTCAGCGGTCGAGATGACCTCGAGGAGGTCCTCTGCGGAGGCCTTAGCGTCCGCAGACCTCCGGGGAGGTGCGGGCGGCTAAGATGTGAATGGGGAGGTCTTGGGCGTTCAAGATCTCCTCGGAGGAGGTCTTGGGCGGCCCGGATCCAAAGCCCGGCGCTTGCGCCTTGCAGCATGTGAGCAAGGAGTTAAGGCGCGGGACAACGAGGAGGTCGAGTATACAGAAGACGGCGATAAATGCTCCCAATGATGGAGCATTTATCGCTAAACTCTTGTCTTAACGGACGCTATTGGGCGTCCGTTCCGACAATACTTCCGATGCAAAGATGTGGTCAATGTCGGTGGTGCGAACCTCGTCGGCAACAACCAAGGGCACCCACGTGTGCGCAATAGTGTTGTGCACACAATGGACCTCCTCTCAACGGCGGCGACGGCCTTGAACGCCGGCGAGCCGGAGAGGAGCACGACGGCCAACACGGCCAAAATGACAACAGCGAAATTTGAGCTTCGCAGCGACATACAAGCATGGTGCCCAGCTCTAAGGACTATCAGGAGGGTTACCTGTAGGTCCAGAGGTGCTGAGGAGGTCGAGGAAGGTGAGGACCGGAGCTGGAGAAGATGAGGTTGCTCCTCGGCCAAGGCTCCAATCTCCAATTCGGCCACCTCTGAAAAATGTTCCCAACCAAAAGAAGTTAGGGCTCTTGTCACAGAGGTGAATGGCTCAAAATGAAGAAAGGATGGGAGAGGAAAAACTCCAGGGACCCTTGTGCCACCGAGGAGCTCCAAGCTCCAACAATGGCGGCCAAGGAGAGCTTCGGGTGGTTTGAGTTTACAAGCACAAAGGTGCTGGCAATGGCAGCAATGGTGTGTAAAGGAAGCCAAGGAAACAGTGGGAAGGTTTTATACCTAGGGCAAATGAGGTCGTGAGCCAAGGGTTAAGCTCATGGTGAGCTTAGCCCATGGCCAGGACAAGACAATGGAGTTTACAGAGGGGTAGGTTAGGGCATGTCCTAGGGGCGGAAAGGGGCTGACACGCATTTAATGCGCCTGCACAGAGCCGTTGGGATATGACCGGCTCTGACTTTCTCCACCGCCATAGCTCTAGCATGCCAGCCCAAGCTAGGAGAAGAACAAGACCTCAAATCCACCGTTGGATAAAGAGGATGGGGAGGTCCTGGCCCTCGGATTTGATTTGTGAACCGGTACGTTTTAAGTGACTGGGAGGAGGTCCCAGCCACACGATTTGGACGGGGAGGTCATGGCCCTCCGATTTTCATTGCGCGGATGCGCAAAGGATAAGGGGACAGGAGGTCCAAGGCGCTGGATCTAAATCCAACGGTGCGGACCTCCTGGGAGGACTTAAGCTGCGGGCAAAACTGCCAAAGACGTGGAGGTCATGGCCTTTGGATTTAAATCCAAGGGCACACAACCAAAGGGGAGGTCCTAGGCGCTGCGCAAAGCGCGGAGCAGGTCAGGACTTTTGGATTTTAATCCAATGGTGCTGATCAAGTGAGGGGAGGTCCTGAGCCTTGCGCGTAGCGCAAAGGAGGTCATGGCCTTTAGATTTAGATCTAAGGGCTACGACCTCATGCGGGTGGGAGGTCTGATGCGCACAAAGCAAGGGGAGGTCGTGGCTGTAGATTTAAATCCAACGGCACACAACACACGATGGGGGAGGACTGGTACGCTTGATATTGAGGGGAGGTCGTGGGCTGTTGGATCTGATCCAACGGCTACGACCTCAAATAGGTGGGAGGTCTGAGTGGTTTAACAGCGAGGGGAGGTTATGGCCATGGATTTTTGATCCAACGGCACAAGACCTCGATGGGGTGGAGGACTTGGGCGTTTGATAGCGAAGGGAGGTCATGGCTGTTGGATCTGATCCAACGGCTATGACCTCAATAAGGTGGGAGGACCTCACTGTGAATGTTGTGGAGGAGGTCGTGGCCGTAGGATTGGATCCAACGGCTACGACCTCATCAAGGTGGAAAGGAGGTCTGTTGCTACTGAGGATGTGGTTGGGTTTGACCAGCTTTGCAAAGCGGCTCAAGCCCAAGGAACAGTGCACAGTTTTGGATTTAATTTTACAACTGAGACTTGCAAAATTATTTGAGATATCAAACCAGCTCCAAAATTTATGAAATTTTAACTGGAGCTTGCTGACATTAGGATTAACCTTACATAAAATTTTCAGAGGTTTTTATGCAATGTATTTTTCTCAGGAAATTCATTAAGGCTGTTCAAGGGTTTGTTTTACCTCCAAAAATTATCAAACAAGTTTTAAAACTTATGATATTTTTCAGAGGGGTCCCACAG
The DNA here is from genome assembly GCA_036346405.1 of Phyllostachys edulis. NCBI lineage: Eukaryota > Viridiplantae > Streptophyta > Magnoliopsida > Poales > Poaceae > Phyllostachys > Phyllostachys edulis. The sequence goes on along the minus strand of CM070559.1, from coordinate 8,816,758 downwards.
CAACTCTAGGACCAAGGAAAAATATTTCCAAAGGTTTGGCATAAGATTTGTGACAAGAGGAAAATGAGTTTGACTTTTGGTCAACAAGAGCTTAGTGTTTTTGGATTTCACAACTCTTGGACAAGAATTACATGAAAGTTCAGGGTTTCAAGATGTGAGAAAAAGTTTTAATTTCTACACATTTAATTACATTTGAAACAAACACCTGTTTAGGTATTTGGGATGTTACACTAGCGTGATGAAGAACATGAAGCAGTGTAGATTGTAGACGTCACAATGCAGCGAGTGGTCGAGAAGATGCGCTGCCTAGAAACCTTACTACCGTCCCATGTAGATGAACTCTGTGATAATAGTTTAGAGATACCGCTCACCCTCCTTTCTGGTGCACGCCGAAGAGAAGGGACGGCTTGGTTCAAGCAGCACAACCCTTCAACACAAGAGAACAGAGAGGTAGAATTTGGAACTATAGAAGTGAATTGATCCAATCACATGTCTGGACATCTCCAAATGTTTTGTAGGGTCGATCCAATTACTCTCTAGTAACTGCTCAATAAAGCACACATTAAAACACTGGTAACTGCTAATTCAAAACCAATTAATGGTTATTTAAGCAGTGTTCATTGATCCTGATTACACACTGGTCTATAGCTTCGACCACTGGTCTGCAGCTTCAACCATATTATTTGGACCACTTTATTTTGACCACTGTATCTTGATCACTTTATTTTGACCACAGTGTTCTGACCACACTAGTCTGTAGCTCTGAGATCTTGGAGTGGTCCGAAGAACTCTCCAATGGAGGTCCAAGAGGATCTCCCGAAGGCCACACTCTCTTGGAGTGATCCGAATTATTCTCCAATGGGGGGGGGTCCAAGAGGATCTCTTGGAGGTCCAAGAGGACCTCCATACTCTCTTGGAGTGATCCAAAACAATCTCCAAGGGAGGTCCAAGAGGATCTCCCTAAGAGGTCCAAGGGTGGTCTAAGGAATAACTCTCACTAGTCATATGGCATCATACTGGTCTATGCCTTCGACTAATGAATTACAACCAGAGAGAGAGAGAGAGAGAGAGAAATACACGGTCAACAAAAGAAAGGTGGACTTGGTTCACGACACGTTCATGGTCGTGCGTCGCAAGTCACAAGTCACGCGATTGCCACACAAATAAACACGCGTGCATGCGTACGTGCGTGTGTGTGACTTTAGCTATAGTCCTCCTCATGTCACTCCATGACTTGTATCAAGGGGTGGCAAGGATTCCACCTTATAAATTGCTCTCCCACTACTTAGCTAGGCAGTATGGGACTAAACCATGCATGCTTTAGAATTTTATGAATGAATGGGCCTTTACAAATAAGGGCCCAATTCTAACACATGCTCCCTCATTGTCCTCAAGCCATGGCTCCAGCTTGGCAAGTGCAGCATCACAAGGAGGAAGAAAAGGAGCATACGTTGTTGGAAGAAACTCATGGTCATGGAGAGAGAGAGAGAGAGAGAGAGAGAGAGAGAGAGAGAGAGAGAGAGTTGTTTGAAGTTTGAACACAAGGTTTGAAGGAAGGGTATATATATAGACTCGACTGGACCGTGAAAATTAAGGATGCACCGTTTAAGCCATCCCATTAGGCAGAGAGCTAGAACATTGGAGATTGATGGACAAAGATCAACAATATGGGAGGTCTCTCAAGAAAGTCGACGGTCACGGTGGTCATCCTAATCACCTGGGAAGTGTGAGAAGGTTCTGGAAGGTGGGTAAGATTGGGCCTCCAATAGCCCAACTCCCTTCCCGTTTCTTGCAGATCCAATCTTCTGTTTAAACCAACAATTCATTTTTTTTCGTCTCCCAATCCGACGACAGCAATAATCTGCACATCTTGTTCCAAATATAAGTCGTTTTAGATATTGACACAATCTCCAATGTGGCACTTTGACCATCAATTTCTATAAAAATATACCGTTTCAAATACAGAAAACTATACGTTATGAAATTATATTTCACGGTGAATCTCGTGATACCAATTTCATGTTGTCTGTCTTGTTGGTATATATTTGTTTAAATATTGATGGTCAAAGCTATTTGGAATCGGAGCTAGTGTCTTCGGAATTTCTGACCACGATCTCAGTCATGTCTGGATGGTAGGTAGCCGCCGGGATGAAAAATGGATGCGAATTATCTGTATTATTTAACAACCGTATTCGATAGGATACGAACACGGTATAGATTTTTCCATCCGATTAACAATTTATCTTCTATTTGTATTCGTATTCGAATTCGCATAAAAAAATATGGATGCAAATATGGTATGTAATTTTCCCATCCGAATTGTTGTTTTTATCTAAACTATTTGTATTCGTATTTGAATTCGATGAAGCAATATAAGTATTTTATTGCAGTATGCCTAATTAGTTGGATGATTTTTTTCTAATTTAATGTGAATTCATGTTCCTTTAGATGAAATAAATAGATTAGAATGATTAAGTGTGACAATACAAGGATAAAACGTCACTAATATCTTCATATTACATAAGTTATGAGGATATCTGGATCCGACCGAATTGAGTAGATATTTGATTCGCATTCGTATTCGTTATGACATTCGATTCGTATTTGTATCCGAGCATATTTGAATTCGTGTTCGTATTTGTTTAAAAAATACGAATACGAATATAGTTGCACCACTACTTGATTTATGTTCTATCTGTTTTCACCTCTAGGTTTGTCAGAAATAAATACAAATACAGTAACTCTGTTATGCATCGAATACAGATACGAGTACGAATTATTCCAATAATACGACGATACCAGCCCAGAAAAGCCCACTGGCCATCAGGCATTCACGTACAGCAACGGCAGTCGGCAAGTCACCTCCTCACCTCTCCCAACTCTCTGCCCTACCCTATCCAGGCCGCTCTTCCCAGGCGAGAGGTCTCCCACCTTCTCCTCCTGTCTCTCTACCCAGGCGAGAGGTCTCGCCTCTCGCCGTCGCCGGCGACGGCGAGTCATCGGCGTCCGCGGCGACGGCGAGACATCGGCGTCCGCGGCGACGAGGGGACGGCGAGGAGGACCGCGACCGCTGCGACGAGGGAAAGTCTGGGCGACTGCAGCGGCAGCCTAGGGATCCACGGGTGCACGACACCTTATCCGCATCAGCAACACTATTTTTTCGCGTGAGGCGAAGCTAACAGACGATGCGTCGTCAGTTCCTCGCCGCTCCCTCTCCCTCCTCCCCGCCAAGCCGACGGCGATGCCTTCTCCCACAGTCCCACTTATTATCTGCTCCTAAACCCCGCAAAATCCTACCACCGCCTGCCGTCTCCCCGCTTCCCCGCCCGCCGACTCCATGTCTCCTGAGACGTGCCGGGGAGGAGGAGGAGCGGCGGCTCCGGCGGGAAGCGCGAGGTCATCCCCGCCGGCGCCGGCAAGGCCAAGAAGCGGATCGTCTTCTTCGACGCCGCCCCGCCGGTGTCGCAGTCGCAGCAGAGCGGCGGCGAGGAGGGGAGGGTGAGGACGAAGGACAACACGGCGTTGGGGTTGCTGAGGAGGGCGACCAAGAGGACGTTGGCACTGCTGTCCAACCTCCCGCTCGCCATCACCGAGATGTTCGCCATTGCCGCGCTCATGGCCTTAGGTACCTTCTGAAACCGCGATGTTCTGATGTAGCTAGTGCCTCCGGAATGAATTGCGATGCTTATGCTTTGATTGCAATTGCAGGCACGGTGATTGACCAAGGAGAGGCGCTGAGCTACTGCTTCGAGAAGTTCCCCGAGGACAACCCGGCGTTCGGCCTTGATGGCAAAGAAGTAATGAGGAAGACAATTAAAGTGAATGATCCCCTGAGGTATGGAGGGGTCACAATCTACCAAACGGACTGGGGATTTTCAGCACTGCAAGTGAAGAAAAAAGGTGAAGGCCCTTTCCCCTCTGAAACTGAATGGTGATAAGAAGCTCTTTGGAACATTTTTGCCACTTGAAGATTCAGAATCTTCTAATGTCAAGGGAATGTATGTTTAACCTTTTCCCTGTTCTGAATTAAACATTATAATTGAGCCATTAGCTTTGAGTTAACTTCTTTTGTTGATTACTTGTAGATCGATGCTTGCTCGAGACCTGTAGTCTATTGTGTCGTATGATCAAGAGGGTAAGTTTGTAGGGGTTCGTCGACCAAGCTCAAAACTCCCAATTGAAATCAATGGTAACAAAATTATCATTGAAGATGCTATTGGTAGTACAGGTCTTGATCTTAAGGTTAGGACTATATATTCATTTATTCCCTTTTGAAGGCATTTGTACATGTTTCATATATCACTAAATGTGTCTTGTGTTTTCCTTTTCATTGGACTGATCCAGGAGTTCCTATTGTGTGTGCTGGATTTGGTGCACTCATGTTAACAACCTGCATTAGCTATCTTTCGCATTCTCTGGTGTGCGCTTATATTGTATTTATTTTTCATTGTTGTTTTAGACAGAAGTATTGTACTAATTGCTAAAAAGTTATGGTTCGATTTCTGCATAGATATGGGCATTGCAAGATGGAAGCACAGTAGTTGTCGGAGGGAAGACAAATCGAGCCAAGCTTGAATTTTCGTAAGAGATGAACCGGTTACTTGATAAAGTACCAGAGCTGGTCGGTGTCATTGAGAATACAGTAGATAGTAAATCAAGTGCTACATAGGGGGTTCATTTTTTTGGTTGAGACTATTGAAGATGCAGATGTTTGGTTCTTGTGAATTGAAGTTGAAACTCGCGCACTAGTCCCCTCAAGAGCAGACAATCGTACTCTCTTCAGTGGAAGATAGGCCATGCTGCAATCGGACTTTGTACACCACGTCGAAGCGATAATTTGCTCGTGAGAAGGTCACTGTATAATATTATGTGTGGCTGCTGAAAATATAAATAATTTATGAATGTTTGCATCAAATAAATTAGTTATATTTTTTCGTTAATTTTAGGCATACAATTTGAGGGGTTTTCATGTTCCGAAAAATATCTGTGATTGTATTCGTTTTGATTCGTATTCGATATTATTCGTATCCGAGGTATTCGTGGTGAAAATGAAAACAAATATAGCAGAGTCATTATCCGATCCGTTTTCACTCCTAGGTAGCAGTGAGTAGGGATGTAATCGGAGCGGATACCGATGAATATCGCTTATCTCGTATCTAATTCCATATTTTTTTCTCGGAATCGGAGTCAGATATGTACAGTGTCGGATACAAATGCAAATAGTCTCGGTCACGAATATAAAGCGAATACATGCCAAATCAAATATGGATTGTCTCGGTCACGGATATTTAATTGGATATAGTGCGAAATCAGAAATCATATATGTTGTACGTATAAAGATCAATCAATAATACTACAATGTCCAAAAAGCAAATATATTAGCAATTCAACAAGGAAATTTAACTACATCACACTATCACAGTGGCTAGCCAAAGAAGTAGTAACTAGCAAGTAGTAGGTCATAGTGATAGCAGTGTAAAATATGTCCAAAATGTAACTAGTCAACTACATAACAGGACAGATACAACATATAAAAAGCCTACAAACCAGAAGCAATAACAAGTTAGGGATACACGGAACGTTGACTAGTAGTAAGTATGTAGCATCCCAATTTTCGAGTTTTTAAAATATTTTATTTAAAATAAGGTTTTATAAATTTTTCATGATTTTCTAGAATTTAACAAATATTAAATAGAATTTTCAGCAATTAAAATGATTTAATATGGATAAATCAAACACCCATTAAATTTAAAAAATATTATATTTAAGTTCCTTATACTCAAAAGTAGTTTTCTAACTTTTCCAAAAAATTTCCGACTTCATTTACTATTTTTATTGACTTATTTGGATTTCCTATATTTTTCTCAAAATAAAAAACTAATTTGAATACCAGAAAAGCCTTGTGGAACGATTTTTCTCTCTGACTCACTGGGCGTAGAGTTTACTAGATATCCGGGATAGTGTTTACCGGATACTATCCGATAATTTTTCTGGATAGCTACGAATCCGGCGGATACATCATTCTCAAATCCGTTTCTATATCCGGTAAAAAACTATCTGGCTGCGAATCCAAGATCTAAGAAAAAAATCCTGAATACCCGGTTTCACGCTGCGAATAATATCCAAATTTATTCGGAGGGACGGTAGTGAGCATGGATGCGCGCAGCATGCATGCTTTTATTTCGTTTCATCTAGCATTCTAGCTCATGAAAATATATAGAGCACGACTAGCGCTCGGACGTACGGTCTGAGCGCTAGCGCCGTATGGCCAGAGCGCTACATCGTGTTGTGCTAGACGCAACAAAATTCAAAACATGCGCAATATATTAAAAATTCATATGCATCATTTCAAAGAACATCACCGTGGACATCATCTAAGCTCAGAATTAAAACAAAGCATCTGGAGAAAAAAAACGTTGAAAAATCTTGCAACATCGCTATGAATAGTATGCAAAAAAAATTTCTACTGATACATCATTTTTTTTCTACGGATCGCAACATCTCAAAAAACAGTATGCAACATTTTTTTCAACGGATCACAACATTTTTTTCAACGGCCCGCAATATCGACATTAGAACCAGAAAACAAACAGAGGAACATCAAAAATGAAGAACGTGAACAACAGAGGAGGATAATGTTGCAGGGGCTGGCACATCGCAGAGCCGAGGTTGCAGGCATCGAGGCGACGACCGGTGCAGCAATGCAGGCGTAGGCGACGTGGTGTGCGGCAACGACCACGAAAAGGCGGCAGCGGCTCCAGGTGGTGCGGTGATGAACAGATCCCGTGGTGGGGTCCGAGGCCGAGGGTGCAGCGGTGTGCTGGCGGAAGATTAAAGGGGAGTTGAGCTCTGGTGGAGGAAGATTAAGGGAGAGTTGGGCTCTAGAGAAAGGAAGAATGAGAGAAGAAGAGCCTGAAATGAGGCGAGAGAGAGAGAGAGAGCGCAGCGGGAAAGTGAAATGAGCTGGGGAAAGTGAAATGAGTGGATAGGAATGCTCACGCGAGGGGAAAAGTGGGGTGGATAGAAAGTTTAAAGAAGGTGGAATGAGTGGTCTGGAGAGTGCCGGATTTTTTTTTGTATATAATCGGATGTAGGAACAGTAGCATTTTCCAAATATATATGGGATGTCCGTCAGCGCGTACGTGCCGTGCAACTGCCAATGCCAACACCGTGCGTGCGAGTTAAACTGTGACTAGATAAATACTAATGTAGTCTGTCGGTCGGTCAGCACAAGATACCTACGTACGTACGCACGCACGCTGGGCGAAACACGATCCATCTATCTATATGTATTGGCATTGGCATTGCAGACACAGTACGTACGTACTGCAATATGTGCGTACAGGATCGATCAGTACGTAATTGATCAGTGCGTATGCACACGCTCACGCGCGCTGGCCAACCAAACATGCTCGTCAGTGTCATATTTATATGCCTTCGCATTGCCGCAAACACACGTACGCGTTTTATTTGGGGTACTATGCACATGCGCGTTACCCTCCTCCATTATTTCCTCTGCATCTCGTGCCTGCATCCTTTATTTCCTCTGCATCTCGTGCCTGCAAATTTTCTCGATTTCTGCGGGAATTAAACAGTTTTCGTAAAATAATCCTGCGAAATTCCCCTGCTACCGTATCCATTTAACCAACATGATCTTTTGCTTTTGAAGACGCCACCAACTAAAACTAAAATTATGCATACGTATTCTTCGTCTGTCTGTTAATTGGGAAAAGAGACCCCCCAAAAATTGCACGTGAACTGCTTACTGCGCTTGATAGCATAACAGGGCACATGCACTGCAGCAGCCTGATGTGGAATTTCAGATTTGAACAATTAATACTTGATTTCATTCTTCCAATGGCAGAGGCATATATTCATGCATCCTGACTGAGAGATACATCCCCATCTAAAGCTTTATTTCAGAAATGCCAGATGATGTAGTTCAACTGTATTTATAAACTGTCTTCCGGATAGCAGAAATGAGCAAAACATTTCTTCAGAAGAACATAACACACAAACACAATCTTACTAGGTTCAAAGAAAAAAGGGGATACAATACACACAACCCAATCTTATATACTTCTTAATTTTATACATAACTTATGCAGAAGATACATCGCAGTATAGATCGAGCAGCATCGATCTATATATGCATGTGAATTATGAGCTACTAACTAAAAGGATTTATATAAAAAAAACGAATTAGAAACCATATATCCACCTGTATATATATGGAGAAGTTAATTGAAGTTGGTGTTGGATCCTAGCTTGTGTCATGCATTCGTCTTGACACCGCACACATGGCATGCAGCACCATCACCATGAATGAATGAATAAATAAATATACCAAGTCGATCAGTTGTGGAGAGGGTTCGGCCCCCGAGGAACCATTCGTCTTGACACCGCACACATGGAGGAACCAATATTATTTCTGTCGCCATTACCTGCATCACCTACGACTTGGCCTTCTTGTTCTTGAGGAGATGTGGCTGCAGGAGAAAGCTTGTGGGCCCTCCAATTCTTGCCTGTTGCTTCTTCAGGCTCCCTCATTGTCCTAAAGCCATGGCTCCAGCTTGGCAAGTGCAGCATCACGAGGAAGAAAAGGAGCAAACGTTGTTGGAAGAAACTCATGGTCATGACCAGAGAGAGAGAGAGAGAGAGAGAGAGAGAGAGAGATGTTTGAAGTTTGAACACAAGGTGTGAAGGAAGGAAGGGTATATATATAGACTGGACTGGACTGTGAAAATTAAGGATGCACCGTTTAAGCCATCCCATTAGGCAGAGAGCTGGAACATTGGAGATTAGTGGACAAAGATCAACAATATGGGAGGTCTCTCAAGAAAGTCGACGGTCACGGTGGTCATCCTAATCACCTGGGAAGTTTGAGAAGGTTCTGGAAGGTGGGTAAGATTGGGCCTCCAATAGCCCAACTCCCTTCCCATTTCTTCCCAGCCCCATCTTTTGTTTAAACCAAGAATTCATTTTTTTTCGTCTCCCTCCACGACGACAGCAATAATCTGCACCTCTGGTTCCAAATATAAGTCGTTTTAGATATTGACACAATCTCCAATGTGGCACTTTGACTATCAATTTCTATAAAAATATACCGTTTCAAATATAGAAAATTATACATTATGAAATTATATTTCATGGAGAATCTCGTGATACCAATTTCGTGTTGTTAGTCTTGTTGGTATATATTTGTTTACATATTGATGGTCAAAGTTATTTGGAATCGGAGCTAGTGTTTTCGGTATTTTTGACCTCGATCTCAGTCATGTCCGGATGGTAGGTAGCCGTAGGGATGAAAAATGGATGCGAATTATTCGTATTATTTAACAACCGTATTCGATAGGATACGAACATGGTATAGATTTTTCTATCTGATTAACAATTTCTCTTCTATTTGTATTCGCATTCGAATTCACATAAAAAATATGGATGCAAATATGGTATGTAATTTTCCCATCTGAATTGTTGTTTTTATCTGAACTATTATGTAGGACCGGAAAGGCGACTAGAGGGGGGGGGAGGGGGGGGTGAATAGACGCTTTCTCTATTTTTCTCCTTGATCTAACTCAACACTACTTTCACTCCAATAGCTATAAAAGCTATGAAGATATGCATACAGGCACAGCGGATGACCTGTGTTGAATCTGATCAAACCCTGAAGCAAAAGACTAAAAACAACTCACAACTGCAAGCACAAAATCAAACTAGTGGATGAAATCCATCACAGGGTTTTTCCTCGGCCAACACACACAGCCTCTGCTGCCTCTGTTCTTATGCTCACAGTAGCACCCGCAGCTTGTGCTGCACAAACCTCACTCGTATCATTTGATGGCAGTGCATAAGCAATCTGAACCACAAAGGACATTGCAACTGCATGCTGTTACAAAACAATATCAACCTCACAGATCTGACACACACACTAGCAATAAACAAATGTGGTCACAGTAGCAATCAATCCAACAGTCGCAACAGTTCACAAGAAGCTGAGTCGACAAGCATGCAGAGAAATAAACAAAACTAAAACAGGGAACCGCTGGCAATCAGACCGAGGACTCAGTCTCCACAAGATGGCAGCCAAGCAATACACTGATCCAAAACAGCAAACTGCAGATCTTGATTTTCTTGTCTAACTACGAGTCTACAGGCCACCACCAAAAACTCCTCTCTCTGCCCAGGAACAGGCCGCCGCCCAGGGGGCTCCTTTTTCTTCCGGGTTTTGCAGGCAGGACAACACGACGCCGCCAGTGGGCTCCGATTTTTCTAGCGCCACAGGACTCTACCAGCACAGAACCGGCCGCCGCCAAAGGAACATCTTTTCAGGGCAGCCAAGCAAATAAAAGAACTAAAACTCGAACAGCAAACTGCTTGACTCAAAACCGAAACCTTGGTCGGGTCATTGATGGCATCCAAGCAATAGAAAATACAAGATGCAGCACAAGCACCACTGGGAATTAAAACCGAGCGCCTCAACCCGCATCAATCAAAGAAAATCTTGCGTATAGCCTTCAGGAGCCGACAGGGACAAGTAAAGGTTGCATCAACAAGCAATCAATACACCCGTCTCTTAGATCGGTTCTTCAGGAGATGAAACCAACAGCCGCCGCAAGCACCAGACCACAAGAAGCACAAAGAAACCATAGCCAAGCAACAAACTAATCAACACTCAATGCAAGGCTTTGGTTTCACAACTCGATGAGACAACCGGACAAGCTACAGCCACCGCAGGGGTTCCTCTTTCTGCGCATTCACTGAACTCGACAAGCAGGCAAAAAGTTGCAGCCAAAGCTAATAAACAAATCCAACAGTCACTTCATCAAGCAAAAAACTAGGCTAAAACATCAAATCGCTGGGAATTAAAACCACAGCCTCATGCGCATCATATCAAGCACAGTGAGAATCCCTTACATACCAGAGGCAAAAGGCCGGCCAGAGGCTCCAGTTTTTTCAAGACAAAAGGCCGCCACAGATCCGGTTTTTGCGGGCACTCTCCAAGCGCGCCGCCACAGGGCTCTAAAATTTTCGGTCTACAGATCATGCACCAAGCCGCCGCCTAGGGCTCCTCATTTTTGGGGAGAGAGGCCGCCGCCAAAGGCTCCCCTTTTTTTCTCTCGGGAGGGCAGCTCACAGATGTCCCATCTCCTCCTTTTATAAGACAGCCACCAACCCTAAAACCCTTTTAGAATTGGAGCTTCTAGAAGATTAAACCTAATGGGCTTCCGTTAAGGCCCAATATCAACGGAACACACACGCACGCATATTAAAGCGCCGTCTTCAATTCTCTTGACTTAAACCACTTCCTTTGCGCCGTCCCGCGCCGTGGTTTAGCCAAAAGGTCACCAAGATGGTATTTGGTAAAATTACCAAAATACCCCTTCTCGATTTTTTCCGAAGACCGAGTCCAATCCTGTTGAAGCAATCGCCTACTTCGCCACGTGTAGGTTGATCAACGGCTCCATATCGGCAAGTCTCTCCCGTCCGGATTCCACTGGCACCATAGCACTTGCACCGACTCCTGCGCTGCTTGATCCAACTAGTCACAGCGAACTGCCCGTTCGATCATCCTTGTCCATTCTGCGCCATGCTTGAATTCATTGACCTCACCCGGCATCCTTGATCGTTCTGGACCTCAGCTCTCCAAGCTTAGTCCCGATCCTCCTCGCCGTTGACCGTCATTGACCTTCAAGCCACATGCACAACAATAGACAAGCAAACACGAATCCGGAAACAAGTTCTTCACAACTTGACCCACGTTAGCCAAAACATGCAATATGCAACACATATGCATTAACAAATATGGATATGACCTATCTCAAAATCAATTCACCACTTATATCAATATTCAGCACAAAACCGGTCTCGACTGCGAGCTTCATCGGCGGTCGATCAAGACCAGAGCGGTCTCGACGGTCATTGATCGCGGATCGACCGCTTAAACTGACAACTTTTCTAACTTCGCGGCGCGTGAAACTTCAAACCATCAAAGCCATTGCCAATTATTTCATCATCCTAAGATCATGAGCATATCCCCATGATATCCACATATTCGTATTCGTATTTAAATTCGATGGAGAAATATAAGTATTTTATTGCAGTATGCCTAATTAGTTGGATGATTGTTTTCTAATTTAATGTGAAATAAATAGATTAGAATGATTAAGTGTGACATTACAAGGATAAAGCGTCACTAATATCTTCATATTACATAAGTTATGAGGATGTTCGGATCCGACCGAATTGAGTAGATATTTGATTCGCATTCGTATTTGTTATGACATTCGATTCGTATTTGTATTCAAGCATATTTGAATTCGTGTTCGTATTCATTTAAAAAATACGAATACGAATATAGTTTCACCACTATTGATTCATATTCTATCCATTTTCACCCCTAGGTAGCACTGAGTAGAGATGTAATCGGAGCGGATACCCATGAATATCACTCATCTCGTATCCAATTCCATATATTTTTCTTGGAATCGGAGTCAGACACAGACAGTGTTGGATACGAATACAAATGCGGATAGTCTCTGTCCCGAATACAGAGCGAATACATACCGAACCAAATACGGATTGTCTCGGTCACGGATATTTAATTGGATATTGCGCGAAATCAGAAATCATATGTGTCGTACGTATAAAGATCAATCAGTCATACTACATGTCCAAAACACAACTATATTACAATTCAACAAGGAAATTTAACTACATCGCACTATCACAGCGGCTAGCTAAAGAAGTAGTAACTAGCAAGTAGCAGGTCATAGTGACAGCAGTACAAAAGATGTTCAAATGTAACTAGCCAACTACATAATAGGACAGATACAACATATACAAAGCCTACAAACTAGAAGCAATAACCAATTAGGGATACACAAAACGTTGACTGGTAGTAAGTATGTAGCGTCCCAATTTTTGAGTTGTTAAAAATCTTTTATTTAAAATAAGGTTTTATAAATTTTTCATGATTTTTCTAGAATTTAACAAAGATTAAATAGAATTTTCAGCAATTAAAATGATTTAATATGAATAAATCAAACACCCATTAAATTTAAAAGTATTTTATTTAAGTTCCTTATATTCAAAAGTAGTTTTCAAACTTTTCCAGAATTTTTTCGAGTTCATTTGCAATTTTTCTTGGCTTATTTGGATTTCCTGTATTTTCTAAAAATAAAAAACTAATTTGAATACCAGAAAAGCCTTGTGGGACGATTTCTCTCTTTGTCCCACTGGACCTAGAGTTCACTGGATATCCGAGATATTGTTTATCGGATACTATCCGATAAATTTTTCAGATAGTTCCGAATTCAACGGATACCTCATTCTCAAATCTGTTTCTGTATTCGGCAAAAAAAAAAAAACCGGTTGCGAATCCAAGATCTGAGAAAAATCCCGAATATCTAGTTTCACACTACGAATAACATCCAAATTTATTCGGAGGGACGGCAGAGAGCACGGATGCGTGCAGGCTTTTATTTCGTTTCATCTAGCATTCTAGCTCACGAAAATATATATGGGATGTCCGTCAGCTCGTACGTGCAGTGCAGCAGCCAATGCCAATGCCGTGCGTGCGAGTTAAACTGTGACTAGATAAATACTAATGTAGCCTGTCGGTCGGTCAGCACAACTTACCCACGCACGCACGCACGCACGCACGCTGGGCGAAACACGATCCATCTATCTATATGCATTGGCATTGCAGACACAGGACGTACGTACTGCAATATGTGCGTACAGGATTGATCCGTGCGTATGCACACGCTCACGCGCGCTGGCTAGCACTAGCAGTACCAACCAAACATGCTCGTCAGTGTCATATTTATATGCCTTCGCATTGCAGCAAACACACGTACGCGTTTTATTTGGGGTACTATGCACATGCGCGTTTCCCTCCTCCTTTATTTCCTCTGCATCTCGTGCCTGCAAATTTTCTGCGAGAATTGAACAGTTTTCGTAAAATAATCCCGCGAAATTCCCCTGTTACCGTATCCATTTAACTAACATGATCTTTTGCTTTTGAAGACGCCACCAATTAAAACTGAAATTATGTATACGTATCAAGCGCAATAAGCAGTTCAAGCCTGCTATTTTTTTGGGGATCTCTTTTCCCAATTAATTATATATAGACTCGACTGGACCGTCAAAATTAAGGATACACCGTTTAAGCCATCCCATTAGACAGAGAGCTGGAACATTGGAGATTGATGGACAAAGATCAACAATATGGGAGGTCTCTCAAGAAAGTCGGTAGTCACGGTGTTCATCCTAGTCACCTGAGAAGTCCGTAAGGAACGCAATAACAGATTATTTCGCTTTCCTTTCTAAAGGCAGACAGGGACAAGGCTGAAAGTGAGTTTTGCCATTTTGCATAGGAAGAAGAGAGGGTGTTTTTGAGTGTTGACACTCTTGGCGCATTGTGACTCGAGTCCAATATATATTTTAGCCTGCAATTCACAGGCAAGGAACGGACTAGTAGTTAGCAGCAACAGTCCTCTTCATGGATTACAACCTAATTCACACGTGGCAGCTAGCTAGCTAGGATTATATATAGATTCCAAGTTAGAAAAGTTAGGCTAAACAAACGGCCGGCACCAACCAAACCCCCGATGCATGCATGTCCCGACCACATCATGAACGACTGCTTGCGAGCTCCCTCATGTTTCTTTGTCATGTTTGTTTACTGTTGAACATGGCTCGTTATATACAGCAGCAGCAGCAGCAGAAGAAGAAGACACTTGCATGCATGCAATTAAGCTGCAAGTTCAGTGTTTGCCTTGAATTAGAATTTGGATTAGAATTTGCGGTTGTTAGAAGGTTCTGTTGTTTCGTTTGGATGTTTTGTTTAAAGTCCTTTCAGTTTTGTCGGAGGTCTTCAAGGTCCTTCTAAGAAGCACTCACGTGGACGCATCAGGATCATCCAAGACCTCCCCAGGTGTTATCTGGACCACCCACGACCTCCCCAAGGAAGAACTAACGTGCATCAATCGCGTCCGTCCAGGACCTCTCCAAGAGAACTAACGCGCATCAATCGCGTCCGTCCAGGACCACTCCAAGAGAACTAACGCGCATAAATCGCAACCATCCAGGTCCTCCTCCAGGAGAACCAACGCGCATCAATCTGGATCGTCCATGATCTCCCTAGGATCAATCTATCCATTCAGGTCTTTTCCCAAGGAGCGCCAACACGCGTCAATCGGGACCATCTAGGAACTCCTCAGAATTAATCTGGTCCATCCAGGACGTCTCCTAGGAGGATCAACGTGGAGAAATCTCGTCCATCCAGGACCTCCCCAGGAGCATCAACGTGGATCTATCTGGACCGCTCAGGACCTCCCCATGAACATCAATGTGGATCAATCTAGACCACCCAAGACCTCTCCCTGAAGCTATCTAGATCGTCCATGACCTCTCCCTGGTGAGGAGGTTTTTTAAATACTGTAGCAAGGAGGTCTTCCAGTTACTGTTCATCACGAGCACTGAAGCGAGGAGGTCTTCCGAGGCACTATTCTTTTCAG
Source organism: Phyllostachys edulis (assembly GCA_036346405.1). Taxonomy (NCBI): domain Eukaryota; kingdom Viridiplantae; phylum Streptophyta; class Magnoliopsida; order Poales; family Poaceae; genus Phyllostachys; species Phyllostachys edulis. The sequence goes on along the minus strand of CM070559.1, from coordinate 8,801,234 downwards.
AGTTACTGTAGCGAGGAGGTCTTCCGAGATACTATAGCACAAAGGTCTTCTGAGGTACTGTAGCAAGGAGGTGGTCTTTGCAAGAAGACGACTCTGGAGATTTACAAAGACAACCCTGGAGATTTACAAAGATGACCCAGGAGGTCTTTGAGGACCTCCCAAGAGGTCTTTCAGGATGTTCTTCTAGGATCACTCACGAGATCTTTTCACGAGGTCTTGCAGGATCACCCGGAGGTCTTCACAGGACCACCCGGAGGTCTCCACAAGACCACCCTGTTCATTCCAAATACTGTATGCTCCAAGTGCTACGGTGCAGGTGAGTGGTCATAGACTTGGTGGAAGTGGTCATAGACGTCATGGATGTCTTGGAGGTGACTGTAAACATACTGGAATTGGTCGTGGACCCTGTTGAAGTGGTCGTAGACTTCAAGGTTGATCCGGTTAGTGTTTAATGGTGATTGATAGTGTGTGATATGCATGTGTGCACTGATATTGGTCAAGTTGAAGAACTTGTGCTAAGAATATGTTCTTTGGTCTTTGTATGTGCAGGTTGAGCATGAAGACGACCGTAGTCGATGACAAGGAGGACCGGGACTAGGATGGGAAATCTGAGGTCTAGGAGGTCGAGGATATCACGAGGTGGTCGGGCTTGCGCTGGAGCATGTGGAGATCAAAGGTGGATGCTGATGCACGGAGAAGTTTCGGGAGGTGCAGTCCTGAAGGCTTACGACGTGTGAGGAGATATGGAAAGTGTTCAAATATCTAGTAGGTTTAAAGATATTGGAAAACCCGTGTTTGAAAGGGTTTCGGGTCCCTTGGAACTCGGATGAGATAAGTTGTGGTGACCGTGTCGTTTAGGACACAGATTGGTCTCTGCCAATAAAAGAAGGCAGAAGGGAAGTGTTTTCCCGTGGCTGTTATGGGGGCTTTTGTTACGTAGCTTTTGAGATAGAGCTATAGAGGTCTTTCGGTTGAAAGCTTTGAGGGGTGCTTGTTGAGCACTTTGTAGATAGAACACTATTGAGAAATAAGAGATCAGATCTATTCGACATCGTCTCAAGGTTGTTTGTGTTCAACTGTGCGTAAGAGGTCTTCTCAGAAGAGATCTTTGAGAAGGTCCTGAAGAGGTTATCGAGGAAGTCGTGAGAAGGCCAGCGCTCGGGAGAAAGGTTCAAGTTGTGAGCAAGAAATCGGTACAATCATTCACCCCCTCTGATTATGCTATACGATCCTACAAGTGGTATCAGAGCGAGGTTGCTATGGTGTCAGAGAGGTATGTGAATCGACCTCCCATGCTAGAAGGTACTGATTTTGCTTTTTGGAAGTGTCGTATGCAAGCTTACATTGAGGCTCAAGGTAATGATATTTGGAATAAGGTGTCTAGACCTTATGAGGTTCATATTACTGTTATAAATCTGAATAAAATAGATGTTGATCTAAATGCTCAAGCTTGTAACTTGTTATTTCAAGGAATTTCTCGCAAAGAATTTGATCGCGTAGCTCATATTAATTCTGCTCATTTAATATGGAAGACTCTTTGCGACTATCATGAGGGTACTACTAAAATCAAGAAAGTGCGAAAAAAATCTTTATCAAAAAGAGTATTATGATTTTGCTATGAAATCTGGTGAATCTGTTGATGATCTTTTTGCTCGCTTTGAGAAGATACTGAGTAGTTTGCGTGGAGTAGATGTTATTCCTACTGACGAAGACAATGCATCCAAAATTTTGAGATTGTTAGGTACTGAGTGGTTGATGGTTGTCACAACGATCAATCAAATTATTGATCTAGATACTTTAACCATGGATGATCTTTACTCTAGATTGAAAACTTATGAGATGGAAGCTTTGCCATCTAAGATTGATAAATTTTCACCTTTAGCTCTTGTGACTAACCCCATGCAGGCTACTTCCTCGAGCTCTTTTCTTGTATCCACTTTGTCTTCTTTTTCAAAAGAACAGTTCGAACTACTTCCTGAAGAAGATTTGGTCTTGATCTCCTCACGGGCATACAAGGCACTCAACAACATGAGGATGAAAAAGCGAGGAGGTTTCTCAAGCTCAATCAAGTGCTATGAATGTGGCAAGCCGTGTCACATTAAGGCTGAATGTCCCAAGCTCAAAGGGAAGGTGATCAGAGAAGAAAAAAACTACCGTGGTTGTTCATCCAAGAACAACAACACTAAGGGTGGAAATTTTCGTTGAAAATTTGCTGAAAAGGTTTTTTCGGCTATTGAGCAACTTGGTTTGAGCGATGTGGAATAAGAGAGCTGCAATGACGACAACCACGACAATAATGATCCTAAAGATAAGAAGAATGACAACGATGACTTCACGGGGATGTGCTTTATGGCAAGAAACAACGACAACAACGAAGATGAAAGTGATCCCAATGAGGTAAGACCATCCTACGATGAACTTGAAGATGGTTTGATTAAACTTGCTGTTGAATTAAAAAAGACTAAAAAGAAATTGAAAGAAAATAATGGTCTTGTTGAAAGCTTAACTTCTGAAATTGAAAAGCTCAAGTTCAGTGCACCCACTTGTTTAGAGGCAAGCATGTTAAATGCCCAAACTAAAACTTGCTCTAATTGTGGATTGCTAGAAGCTAGACTTAATTCATCACAAGAAACAATTCAACCGATGCTTTATCATGAGATAGCCTTTTGCTCTAATTGTCCTAAACTCACAATGAAAATTGAAGCTTTGACTAGACAACTTGCTGACTTTGCTGAAAAGGAAAGGGAGGATCAGTCTAGTACTTCTAAGAAAATTGTGAATGAATCGGTTAAATGCATAGCTTGTCCTACTCTAGTTAAATAAAATGAGTATCTTAAGGACACATTAGAGAGATATTTCTTTGATAAGAAAAATTTGAATATGATCCTAGACAAGTCAAGAGTTAGTGTTAAACATCATGGTATAGGATTTAACTTTGTTGAGCATACCAAGAATAATCCTCCTAAGATTGTTGAGCTTCTTGAATCTGGAAAATTTGCAGTAGAACTTGAACCGAAACTAATTATTTTTAAATCTGCTGGTGTTACAACAAACGCACCTACCAAAGTGAATGTTGTAAAGGCAAGAGACACAACTTCTCATAAATTCAAGTATCATTGCACTCATTGTGGTAGAGAAGGTCATTTGGTTCAATACTGCTTTCGGAAAGCAAAGGAAGAAAAGAGAGATAGGTTAAAGAGGACGTCCCGCTCGACAGGTTTGGGAGGTTTGGAGACAGGACCAGAATCCTTCACACGGTCAGACAAGATAGTGATCAGACCAAAACTTAAACGGTGGTCTAAACAACAGTGCACCGAATCTAACAACTCTTTGTATTTGTCGGTTTGCTTGCTCTGTTAAGTCGAGTGTCTCGATCTTGGTTACCTAAATCCCTATTTGCTAACCCCAGTACTAAGATACCGACGATTGTTCGTGCTTTGTAGGCTCGTCGCAAGGGGAAGGTGAACATATGGTTCATTGATTCCGGTTGCTCCCGTCACATGACTGGAGACTCACGTTGGTTCTCCTCCCTCACTCATGCCAACGGTGATGAGATGATCACTTTTGGAGACAATGCACAAGGACAAGTTCTTGCAAGAGGTACTGTGCGTGTAAACAACAAGTTCATTTTGAAAGATGTGGCTCTTGTCAGTAAGTTGAGCTATAATCTGCTTTCTGTCTCACAGTTGATTGATGACAATCTTAAGGTAAGTTTTAAAAAGCACTCTTGCTGTATTTTAGGTTCATCTGGTGATCTAGTTTGTTAGATTACTCGAGTTGGTCGATTGTTTAAGGGTGATTTTTCATTTTCATCATCTTCTGAGCTTAGGTGTCTTGTTTCATCTGATTCCAAGGATTTGTTTCACTAGCATCGTAGATTAGGTCATATTGGTTTTGATCATCTTGCTCGCATCAGTAATTTGAATCTTGTTAGAGGCTTGCCTAATTTGAAATTTGAAAGATCTATGAACTTTGTGTGCTCTCCCTGTCGTCATGATAAGATGGTTTCAGCATCTCATCCTCCTATCTCTCTTGTCTTGACTGATGCACCTTGTCAATTGTTGCACATGGACACTGTAGGTCCTGCCAGAGTTCAGTCAGTTGGAGGTAAATGGTATGTTCTTGTTATTGTTGATGATTACTCTAGATACTCTTGGGTCTTTATCATGGCATCTAAGGATGAAGTCTTTGGTCACTTTAGAGAGCTTGTCCTTAGACTTGCCATTGAACTCCCAGGAGCACTTAGAGCAATTAGAAGTGATAATGAAACTGAATTTAAGAACACATTATTTGCTTCCTTTTGTACTGAAAGAGGCTTAGACCATCAGTTCTCCTCAACACGTGTGCCACAACAGAATGGTGTTGTAGAGCGTAAAAATAGAATCTTGGTTGAGATGGCAAGAACAATGTTAAATGAACATGCTACTCCTAGGAAGTATTGGTCTGAAGCTATTTCCACTGCTTGCTATATTTCTAATAGAGTTTTTCTGCGTGCTAAATTGAATAAGACCTCTTATGAGCTTCGCTTTGGTCATTCTCCTAAGATCTCTCATTTGAGGGTGTTTGGTTGTCGGTGTTTCATTCTTAACACATGGAAATCTTTATAAATTTGAATCTACATCCTCAGATGGTATTTTTCTTGGATATCCTGCTCACACCCGAGGCTATCGTGTACTCAATTTAGAAACTAACAAAATTGCTGAGACCTGCGAGGTCACCTTTGATGAGGCTAGTCCAAGTATTAGAACCGACAGTGCAGGTATATATACAAGAAAATGAGGCACCCGAAGACATCTTCTATGATTCAGATGATAATGAAAGGGTTATCCCAATTCACATTACACCAATGGAGACTACATCCAGTGGCTCTGCTCCTATCTCCAATGAGGTAGAGGCCACTGATGCTACAATGATGTCACCAACGACTACACATGCTCCTTTGCATATTCAACGATGTCATCCTCCTGAACAAATGATTGATGAGTTAAGCGAGTGAGTTCTTCGCAACAGGTATAACTCCAATACATCATATGCTCATGTTACTTTTGTATCCTCCTTTGAACCCCAAGATATAAATCACGCTTTATCTGATGAGTCTTGGATTAATGCCATGCATGAGGAATTAGAAAATTTTAAGCGCAACAAAGTCTAGTCCTTAGTCCCACCTCCTCTTGGTCATAATGTTATTAGAACTAAATGGGTTTTTAAAAATAAGCAAAGTGAGGATGGTGTTGTTGTTCGGAATAAGGCAAGACTTTTGACTCAGGGTTTTACTCAGGTGGAAGGTCTTGATTTTGGTGAAACCTTTGCACCTGTTGCTCGTTTAGAAGCCATTAGAATTCTTTTATCTTTTGCTGCTTCTAAAGGTTTCAGGTTGTATCAAATGGATGTTAAGAGTGCCTTCCTTAATGGCTATATTGAGGAAGAGGTCTATGTAAGACAACCACCTGGGTTTGAAAACCCGAAATCTCCTGATCATGTCTACAAACTGTCCAAAACTTTATATGGTTTAAAGCAAGCTCCAAGAGCATGGTATGACAGGCTTAAATCATATTTGCGGAGTAATGACTTTCAGATGGGTAAGGTAGACAGAACTTTGCTTACACTCAAACATGGTAGTGATCTTTTACTTGTTCAGATTTATGTGGATGATATCATCTTTGGTGGTTCCTCTCATGCTCTTGTTTCCAAGTTTTCAGATACTATGAGCAGAGAATTTGAGATGAGCATGATGAGAGAACTCACGTTTTTCCTAGGCTTTCAGATCAAGAAATCAAAGCAGGGTATTTTTATTCATCAAACCAAATACACCAAGGATCTCCTTCGATGTTTTGACATGGGGACAAGCAAACCAGTCTCCACACCAATGGGATCCACAGCAGTATTAGACCCTGATGAGGATGGAGAGTCTGTTGATCAAAAAGGGTACAGAAGCATGATTGGTTCACTTCTATATCTCACGGCTTCAAGGCCAGACATTCAATTTGTTGTATGTCTATGTGCTCGTTTTCAAGCTTCCCCACGTGCTTCACATCGTCAAGCAGTCAAACGAATCTTCAGGTATCTTCAGTCAACTTTGGAATTTGGCTTGTGGTATTTTTCTTCATCATGCCTTACCCTTAGAGCTTTCTCAGATGCTGATTTTGGGGGTTGTAGAATTGATAGGAAGAGCACTTCTGGCACTTGTCACTTTTTAGGCACATCTCTTGTGTTTTGGGCTTCTAGAAAACAATTGTCTGTTGCTCTTTCTACAACTGAGGTTGAATATGTTGCTGCCGCTTCTTGTTGCTCTCAATTGCTTTGGATGACTTCTACTCTTAAGGATTTTAGCTTAAATTTAGATAGTGTTCCACTTTTCTATGATAACACTAGTGCCATTTGTATTACAAAAAATCCTGTGCAACATTCAAGAACCAAACACATTGATATTCGGTATCATTTTCTGAGAAATCATGTTGAAAAGGGAGATGTTGTTCTGCATTTTATTGATACAAAGTCTCAAGTTGCTGATATTTTCACAAAACCGCTTGATACTGCTCGGTTTGCTCTTTTGCGTAGTGAATTGGGTGTGTTGCATCCAATGGGCTTATTTTAAGGGGGAGTTTGGGTTTTAAAAATTCAGAAGCTTTGTCTTACCAAACAGTTCATCAAGTCCAAGCCATTGAAATCGAATGAGTTGTAGAGCTTTCTTTATCATATTTATTCATGTGCTGTGTAACTTTGATCTTTACTGATTATAATCAATTTGTTACATTAAAACTAAAGCATGACATGGCTGAATACTTTGACTAGATTGATTATTGTTATCACTTTGTGATACTCATCGAAAAGGATGGGCTTATTAGTGAGTCTTATTTTAAATCATGGTTTTGAAGCACATATGTCTTTCATTGCAATCCTGTGATGCTCACTTATTTTGGCATGTTATAAAAAAAAATGATGAGAAAGAGATATTTGAAAAGATGTATACTTCAAGCATGACATACATATCTATGTATTCAAAAGAAAAAAAATTATGCACAAAAGTGCTCAAATGAAAAGAAGTATGCTTCAAGCATGCCACCTTGAAAAGAAGTATGCTACAAGCATGCCACATGCATAAGATTTGAATGTGAAGCAATAGGGTGCTAATATGAGACTGATAGCTCATCTAGATTTAACATTTGCCTCACTGTTAGGCTTTAACTTTTCATGATGATATCTCTTTGTGGTCTTATAATCGTTTTAGTCTTTGTTTGAGTTGCCATGTCATGGGTTTAAAACTGCTTAATCACTTTACAAACTTGTTTTGACTTTGCTACACGATACATGTTTTCATATGATCCTGTTAAGCTCTACTCAAAATGGCTTGATCAATCTATTAAATTGAATTGGAAAATCGGCACAGCTTCTGGTTTTTTACTCTCCTTACTTTCTCTCGGAAGTTCTTGCTGAGTACATTGCCAAAGGGGGAGAAAGTTGGAGAATTTCAATTGGAATTGTGTTTGTGTTGAGGGGGAGTTTACGTTTCTCGATTTGATTAAGTTCCTCGATTTGATGCCTTGCAGTTTTTGAAACCTTCCTTTCGCAAATTCTTCTCTCTACTTTGAAGTATTGTCAATGTATTCATCAAGGGGGAGATTGTTGGACCATGGGGCGTGATCGTGGTTTTTACTGTTGAATAATTGACCTTTGGTTTGGATTAGAATTTGCGGTTGTTGGAAAGTTCCGTTTGGGTGTTTTGTTTAAAGTCCTTTCAGGTTTGTCAGAGGTCTTCAAGGTCCTTCTAAGAAGCACTCATGTGGATGCATCAGGACCATCTAGGACCTCCCCAGGTGTTATCTGGACCACCCACAACCTCCCCAAGGAAGAACTAACGTGCATCAATCGCATCCGTCCAAGACCTCTCTAGGAGAACTAACGCGCATCAATCGCGTCCGTCCAGGACCTCTCCAGGAGAACTAACGCGCATCAATCACGTCCGTCCAGGACCTCTCCAGGAGAACTAACATGCATACCGTCCAGGTCCTCCTCCAGGAGAACCAATGCGCATCAATCTGGATCGGCTAGGACCTCCCTAGGATCAATCTGATCCATTTAGGTCTTTTCCCAAGGAGCGCCAACACGCGTCAATCGCAATCATCCAGGAACTTCTTAGGATTAATCTGGTTCATCTAGGACGTCTCCTAGGAGAATCAACATGGAGAAATCTCGTCCATCCAGGACCTCCCCAGGAGCATCAACGTGGATCTATCTGGACCGCTCAGGACCTCCCCATGAACATCAACGTGGATCAATCTAGACCACCCAAGACCTCCCCCTGAAGCTATCTGGATCGTCCAGGACCTCTCCCTGGTAAGGAGGTTTTTCGAGTACTGTAGCAAGGAGGTCTTCCAGTTACTGTTCATCACGAGCACTGAAGCGAGGAGGTCTTCCGAGGCACTGTTCTTTTCAGAGTTACTGTAGCGAGGAGGTCTTCTGAGATACTGTAGCATGAAGGTCTTCCGAGGTACTGTAGCAAGGAGGTGGTCTTTCCAAGAAGACATCCCTGGATATTTACAGAGACGACTCTGAATATTTACAAAGACGTCCTTGGATATTTTCAAAGACGACCCAGGAGGTCTTTGAGGAGGTCTTCTAGGACCTCCCAAGAGGTCTTTTAGGAGGTCTTTTAGGACCTTCCAGGAGGTCTTTCAAGATGTTCTTCTAGGACCACTCACGAGGTCTTTTCACAAGGTCTTACAGGATCACCCGGAGGTCTTCACAAGACCACCCGGAGGTCTCCACAAGACCACCCTATTCATTCCAAATATTGTATGCTCCAAGTGCTACGGTGCAGGTGAGTGGTCGTAGACTTGGTGGAAGTGGTCATAGACGTCGTGGATGTCTTGAAGGTGATTGCAGACATACTGGAATTGGTCGTGGACCTTGTTGAAGTGGTCGTAGACTTCAAGGTTGATCTGGTTAGTGTTTAATGGTGATTGATAGTGTGTGATATGTATGTGTGCACTGATATTGGTCAAGTTGGAGAACTTGTGTCAGAAATATGTTCTTTAGTCTTTGCATGTGCAGGTTGAGCGTGAAGACTACTGTGGTCGATGACAAGGAAGACCGGGACTAGGATGGGGAAATCTGAGGTCTAGGAGGTCAAGGATGTCACGAGGTGGTCGGGCTTGCGCTGGAGCACGTGGAAATCAAAGGTGGATGCTGATGCATGGAGAAGCTTCGGGAGGTGCAGTCCTGAAGGCTTACGACGTGTGAGGAGATATGAAAAGTGTTCAAATATCTAGAAGGTTTAAAGATATTGGAAAACCTGTGTTTGAAAGGGTTTCGGGTCCATTGGAACTCGGATGAGATAAGTTGTAGTGACCGTGTTGTTTAGGACACGGATTGGTCTCTGCCTATAAAAGAAGGCAGAGGGGAAGTGTTTTCCAGTGGCTGTTACGGGGGTCTTTGTTACGTAGCTTTTGAGGTAGAGCTATAGAGGTCTTTCGGTTGATAGTTTTGAAGGGTGCTTGTTGAGCACTTTGTAGACACAGAACACTATTGAGAAATAAGATATCAGATCTATTCGACATCGTCTCAAGGTTGTTTGTGTTCAACTGTGCGTAAGAGGTCCTCTCAGAAGAGATCCTTGAAAAGGTTTTGAAGAGGTCCTCGGAGAGGTCTTCGAGAAAGTACTGAAGAGGTCCTCGAGGAGGTTCTTGAGGAGGTCGTGAGAAGGCCAGCGCACGGAAGAAAGATTCGAGTTGTGAGCAAGAAATCGGTACAAGCATTCACCTCCTCTCTGATTAGGCTATACGATCCTACAATGTGCACCACCTTACGCTTAATCAACCGTTAAAGGGATAATTTGCGGCACCTCACTGAATCGATCGATCAATCCATCCAGCTGTGCATATATATGCTACTGCACTACTGCAAATACTACCCACATACAGACACGCTCCGGGTACATGCACACAGACACAGCTAGCTCCAATATGCTAGTACTAGTGGTACTCGATCGATCGTCGGTCTGATGCATGCATATACATATGTACCAAAAAGTGCTTGCGTATAATTAGTTGATCATGGCTTAATTTTGATGCAAACTAATTAGCAGGCTTGCTTTCAACAGGTGCAGCAGACCAGCAGAGCAACGACAGCTAGTACCGCATCTGGATACTTGCGTACCTACTGCTTAATTTCCAACTGGTAGTTACTCCACTGATCGGATCGATGCATGGTTGCTGCTGCTTCTTCCACTTCCACTAGCACTACAGCACAGTAGAGGGATACTCAATATATGACGGAACATTCAACGGCTAGCTTGTTCTTGTTCTACGTACTACTTAAATTCCCTTGGCGATGTGGTACTACTTAAATTCCTACCAATTCGGACCTGACTAGAGTTTATAAACCCAGAAATCTCAAGCTCTATGGCAGGTCACACAAGAAGCACGCAACACACTGCATATCCCTTACTTTCACCATTTTCTTTCCTCTTTTCCTATGATAATGATAGGCATGCTACACGCCATCCTCTAAATACAACAAGCAGCTTTGGCAAATAACAACTGATGACATTTCAACTTTTCAAAACCAGTGGCTGGTCCAATCCAAATTGTAAACTCCTTATTCATGCTTGTTGTTCGGCACGCCACAACAGAATGGTACATGTAATTTAATACACATAGATAGAACAGGTTACGCAAGCGTTAAATCAAAAGGAGATACCCCTGTTTTGATGAACAAGGGTAACTTTTATCGCCTATCAGAAGCCACTGATTCAGAAGAGAACAGATACTTCACACGAGAAAGGACTGAATCGTGCGCTGGATCGTACGGATGGTCCTTGGATGGGATCTCCAGTATAGCAGGGAGTGGCTTGTTGTAGCTATCCACCAGAAATCTTATCATGTTTGCAATCTGTCACACAGACATAAAAGATACTCATAAGAAGCTATGCTATCCTCTAATAGCATTGCTTGGATCTTAATTGCCCTATGCACATCTGCAGGGATGCATGGTCTCTATTAGCTATATGGTATCGTGGTATATGATTTCCAAAATAGTTGTAGTCTGTTTTCAGAGTTATGCATGCACATATACAAGTATGCAAGAGTCATCTGCATTGCAGTTGTCATGCTGACTACTAACTACAAATATAATTCGATTTCAATAGAGTTCAAGGACAGGTCTCTGTAAATTCTGGTGCAAGTAACAAAGACTAGAACTAGAAAATCCGGAAAAACGAGCTATCAAAATCAAGTCTAAAAGCACATTTTCTTAACTGAGTTGGCAAAACTATTGATGCACATAAAAGCCTTGTTTAGGTGCTCCATTGTTAATACACAAGTAAAATCAACAACAGAGAATATATCAAGTTTTCATTAACAAACTCATCCATTTTGTTTACAACAGCAGGGGCCGACTCCAAAGAAACTAGTCAAGAATAAATTAACCCCAAAAAACACGTGACTTCCTCCCCTCCCCTTTTCTCTTTATTTAGATTGAGATATTTATAGGATTCTGACCTACCAATGTGTTGATCCCTTAAAAGTACACAAAGAATATGCATCTACAAGTGATGGTTCACTTACATATTGGCTGATGAGCACAATAGCAATATCCTCCCTCGCAGTAAACTCTTTAAATGCATCTTCAATCTGTTTCACTGTCGTTTCTGTAGCATGACACACAAAAAATTGTGACATCAAATCCTAAGGATCAGCACAACTAACAAACATTGCAGAAAGAAATGATAACTGGAGCTATGTGTTGTTAGTAAGCTTATGAGCTAAAAGTGACACTCGAGGTTCTCTAAAATAGATGATGGCTCAGGACAGAGAAAACCAGTAGCTCATGACTGAGAAAACCAGTAGTGCAAAAGAATATTAGATTAGTGCAAAAGAAGATTAGATATCTCCTAACAAAATTTTGAATAAAGTAGGCTTTTCTTCTTCCAACAGAATTACATTGAACTCCCAATTGTGGTGGAATAGAAAAACATGACATGCAGTAGAAGAAGACAATAGATGATACTGTAAGATCCATTACCAAGAAATGCATAAGAAAACGAACACCAAGAAGGAATTTTTGGACAGTACTACAGAAATAATGTGGGAATCAAATCAACAAATGGTGTTGTACATGTTCATGGATACTGCTGCAAATGCATGTTCTTTCCCTTGTTCCAGATTTTAGATTAGTAATTGAAGTTACTTTCCTCAGTAGTTCAATATCTACTTTCTTAGATGGATTAGCCACTTAAATTTTGTGAACTCCAAACAAGCAGAAATTTGGAGCACCTAAGGGGTAGCTGATGAAAAACATCATTAACATGCAAAAGGGATATGATATGGAGCCGACCATTGAAAATTTTGTGGATAACAGATATGATTTTTTTTATAGCAATCATATGTCAATTGCTAATTAACAATTTGTTATGATAACAAGTTGAAGGTATTACTGTTATCCACGAGAAGGTAGTTTGTTTGCTTGCGCAGATCAACATTGCCAACTCCAGCCATCAAAAACCCAGTGACAGTGTCCTGAAAGAATAACAAAGCATGCTCTTGGTGTCAAAACAGAACCTGATAAGTTATCATCGATTCATCAGATAACATTTTTTTGTGGCTGTTAGTGCTATGTTAGCAACAGACCTATGTCAGTTATTGTACAACGGATTGGCATTAAAGTAAGAAGTCGATTTCTGAATGATCAAAAAGGTTATCTATTTGATAGCTGCAAAGCCATACAGGATCAATCCTTATTTACCGAGTTTCATCTAATCATCCTTGCTTCAGAATCTCATATCCCAAATTACCACCCCGTTGCAAGCCTAAATTACCGTCTACCATCACCTAGCATGCGTTATGAATCATTGAATGTTACTACTCAACTCTAGGACGGCTGCCGGAGTAGGAAAGTTGTATCCTAACCCCTAGGTAGGTTTCATACTACTCTGGGCACCTAGTTAGTGTTAGGGATTGAAGAAGTGCTCGATTAATAACAAAAACTCAAGCAACTAGAGCAAAAATTAGGGTCAAAAAGAGGATAAGATCACCTCGTCAGCGATGACGGCGATAAGCGCAGAGTTGCTCGACGGGATGTTGGGCCTCCCCGCCATTACTGCTTCCTGCTAACAACCAATGAGCTGCAAGAAATCGAACAGATAAACCAAAAAAAAAGTAGAATTGATGACGAAATTCTAAAAAGAAAAAAATAACAACCCCTAATATGCTGATATGCTAAATTGACAACTAGCCCAAACATGTACACAAAAGCCTTGTGTCTAGGGGCTTGGCCAAACACCCATTGACCTGATATGCTGCCTAAGTGAAACTGTAAAAGATCCTAATCTACTAAAATTGTATGTGCGACAATAATTCAGCCTGAACAACATAGAGTAGAGTTGTAATGGCACAATTCCAGGCAAATCAAGGAAACATTCCAAATAAAAAGGTAAGTTTCACACCGAGCAACATGGAGCAGAGCAGGCCATGGGCGCCATAATCTATCAAGGCGATTTCCGATACACAGACCATCCTGTAAAGATCCATCCACAGGAGTGATGTATAACAGTTTTACTTCTTCTCACAGAACGCTAGAACACGAACAGATCGACGCCAAAATTTCACCTCAGAACCATCCATCCATCATATCAAGCATATAAGAACAGAACAGAACGGAACCGCGCGGATCTAGCAAAAATACTACACCTCCCAACCATCCAACCATCAGATCAAACGCCAGAGAACACAGAACCGAGCAGATATAGAGGAGATGGGAGAGGGGAAGCACCGTACGTTGAGGCGGTGGTGGAGGATTCGACGAGCCTTGTTGAGATAGCTGAATTGGAGATTGGGGATCGCGAGTTTGGAGGCAGCTCTTAGGAAACTTCGGCCCAAAACAGAAAAACAGGGCATCTACGTCTATCTTATAGTCCAGGTCCATGCCCGAAGTCAGAGGTGAAGGATTACGGGTTGATTACGGGTATGTTACCGTAGCACAAAACAATAATTCTACCGTGTAATCAAAAAACATTTGCTAGTTATAGATCACAGAAGTACCACTAGATACACCGATTTGTAGCGAAAGTAGAGTCGATGTAGCGAGTTAATGTAATAGTAGTCGTACTCGCCGCACGTCTCCTCCTCCTACTCTGTGATCGTCACGAGTTGTGGATCGTCCTAGTGTTGATGTTTCTCAACAACACCTCTAAGGTATCGATACATACGGGGCAAGGACACCACGCGCTAGAGTGCTAGCGCCAGTGGCGTGGTATTGGATGAGGAAGATGTGGCTATTAGGGTTTCGAAAATTCTTCGAAAGGCTCTTCCCACCTCATGCCACCGCCGCTCTATGGCCCTCTTTGTTTAGGCTTAGGCTTTTTGGCTTATAGTTTAAAGCCAGCTTTTTGGCTTAATCAGCTTATAAGTCTCTAAGCTTTTAAGCCAAACTTTGTTGCTTGGTAATCATGCTTTTTGTAGGATGTTGGCTTATTGAGTTGTGTGTGAAGGATGAAAGGTCTGAAATACCCTTAAGGGTTTAAAGGACCTTGTTAAACATGTATTTAAACTGATTTTTTCAGGGGATCTGAAAATATGACGATACATGCATTTGTACATATGAAACAAAATAGATATCGCTCGTAGTGTATGCATGTATTTATTTTGGACATTGCGCAACTGAAGAAATTAATATAGAAAGGCCAATATCAGTCAACCAAACAAAATAACACAGTAACAAAATAATATTTAATCATATATGATGCAATTATCTTGTCACCGCAACATGTATATATCTCTATAGGTTACAGTGCAACATAGTGCATAACATCACAGTACAATAATACCAATGACTATTGTGATTGTAAAGGATAGCAATTGACAAGGTTACAAGGGTATTATCCATTCTATACATCTCGCATTTTATGTCAATTCAATCACAGTTCGGTTTGAAGGATAAGTTCTATAGCTGCAAAGCTCAAAATCATGAAGCTAGAGATCCATCCCACGTGTAACAAAAATGGAGAAGCAATCCTTGAAGCCCTTCTCCAGTTCTTCGAGCAGGGAATGATCTGCCTGCAGTTCATATCTGCACCAATAAAGGAAAAAAGGAAAGTACCATATATATTAGCCATGTGTCATTTACCAAAAGTCCAAACAACCTGGTGGCATGAACTGAAACACCCTTTTTAGCTATTAGGTATTCAAGAATCAAGATCGCAGTCACTAATGTTCAGGCTGTAACTCATATTTACCTCAAGAGCAGCTGTTCTTGAGATCATGATAGCGTATGGCAGGTAACCTTAAAATATTTGTTAGAAAATTTCCTTCTCTTCAATTCAACTCCGTTACATGACTTCATGGCCTTTTAAAGGCTGAATTATACGACTGGTACTCAGACTAGGACATCCTTGCCGGACTCGGCTTCTAAGACCTTATACGATACAAGCTCTACTACTTCTATAATCTTTCCTAATCTAAAAACAAGATTAAATCTAACAATCACCCCCTTAATCTTGTTTTTTTTTCATCTTGATCATGCCAATCATCTTTTTCGTCTTCTGAACTTTCAAGTCTTCCTCTTTTACCTGCACTCCTGTGCACCGTTCCTTCCTGGGCTAATACCGCCCTATCGCCTGTGCTTGCTCCATCCTGAGCCATGCACAAACCAACGCTTGCCGCGTCACGCACCTGGACTGAACTCGTCCTTCCTTGCATGCCTGCCTGGGCTGGAGCACCTGCTCCCACGACCGTCTGGGCTGGAGCACCTGCTCTTCTCTCTGAGCTTCCCGCTCTTCTCTCTTGGACCAAGTCTGTCCGCTTTCTCGCGTACATCTCAGCTGAGGCTACACCGCCTCTTCCTCCTGCGTCAACTTCGTGTACACCGCACCCTTCATGTGCGTGGGACTCATCGCCCCCTGCAGTTCCCTGTACGCCTTGCTGCGCACCGTCTGGACCTCTCGAGGCTTTACCTGCTGCGCCACCTGCGCCAACTTCGTGCACGCCGCACCCTTCATCTACGTGGGACTCGCTGTCATCGCTCAGGCGCTTTGCCGAGCGCCGTCACAAGACTCTCTGCCGGCGCTCAGAGCCCACCGCTCCGCCGTGTAGCGCCGCTCTTGCATCGTAGTAGCGCCCACGCCACCGCTCCATTGGCCGTGTTGCCATGCCGCCATGCCACCAAGCTACTCTAGGGTCAACCATCCTTTGTCATGGCTCTGATACCACTTGTTAGAAATTTTCCTTCTCTTCAATTCAACTCCGTTACATGACTTCATGGCCTTTTAAAGGCTGAATTATACGACTGGTACTCAGACTAGGACATCCTTGCCGGACTCGGCTTCTAAGACCTTATACGATACAAGCTCTACTACTTCTATAATCTTTCCTAATCTAAAAACAAGATTAAATCTAACAAATACCGCTTGTTAGAAATTTTCCTTCTCTTCAATTCAACTCCGTTACATGACTTCATGGCCTTTTAAAGACTGAATTATACGACTGGTACTCAGACTAGGACATCCTTGCCGGACTCGGCTTCTAAGACCTTATACGATATAAGCTCTACTACTTCTATAATCTTTCCTAATCTAAAAACAAGATTAAATCTAACAATATTTCAATACATCTTCGAAGGTCTGCAAAAAGAAACTTGTCACAACTCAGAAAGATACTAGAGTTATAACAAAAGTTCTAGACAGTGGCATGAGCATCCACAATGCCAGTCAGAAAGCGATTCTAGCAATCACTTGCTGGATTGTTCAGTGTACTAGTAAATGGA
Source organism: Phyllostachys edulis (assembly GCA_036346405.1). Lineage (NCBI taxonomy): Eukaryota > Viridiplantae > Streptophyta > Magnoliopsida > Poales > Poaceae > Phyllostachys > Phyllostachys edulis. The sequence continues at coordinate 8,784,479 of CM070559.1, read as the reverse complement.
ATGGAATCATTTTCCATAAACAACTGGTTACTCAAATTACGGTAAAAATGCTTGAACAGTAATGAAAATCAAAATTTAAAGGTACCACTAATGTACCGCTTGACATCGTCTGATAACAAGTAGTGGGGGTCCAGGTCAAAATAGCTGAAGAAATTCTCATCGAATTTCTCAACATCAAATTGTCCCATAGGTACCAGAACACATCACCAAGCTCACACAAAAATATCGACCGAGATATCATACAACCTTCATAGTCGCTAGCCTTCTATCATCATAATGTGAGATAAAACAACAAAAGTTGTAGACAACTACGCATTATACTTATCTCAATTTGTTTCTAAGCAAGAACGCCACCAATTTATCTCATCAAGAACTTCACATAAAAGAAGTATAAAATACATCTTTCAAATGGGGCATCTGAGGGAATGGCGGAATGCATGTGCTATAATCTTTCCCAAGAGGGAGAGGCGGCAAGGCAAGCAGCTGGCTGGGGGGGGAGGGTGGCGGTGGCGGGGAGGAGGCGGCGGCAGATTGGAGGAGGGAGCAGCAAGCGAGGAGGGGAGGCGGCGTTAGTGAGGAGACGTCGGGTTGGGAGTTGGGACCGATGGGTGGAAACGATGGAAAAAAAGAAACAGTTTGTAATTATATATCAATGGCATTTTGAGGGAAATTTTAACGAAGTTCGATGGCAAAGAGATATTCTATTCCACAAAAGCCAAAAAAGCACCTCATTCATGGTTTATGGCTTTTAGGCTTAAAATGGCTTAAACTTTTTATAAGCCAGATGAAAAAGCCACCCCTTTGTTTAGGCTTAGACTTTTTTGCTTTTAAGCTAGACAAAAAGCCTAAACAAAGAGGGCCTATATATAGGTATCCATGATGGGTCTCGAACTTGAGGCCTATTAGGAACTCGTGGCCTACAAGAATTCGGATCACCATCCAAATCAAATCCTAGCCCTTTAAGTGTGTGATCCTATAGGTTCATGTGTAATCGGTTGTGACTCGAAAGCTCTTTTCCGACCATGAGTCGTTAGCGACACTTAGCAGGACATAATGATTCTCAAACACACATAGAATATATCAGACGAACCTTAATACAATATGATCTATGACCAGATCCTTATCACTTACGACCAGCTCATATCTAGTCACGACCAGTTCATATTTAATTACGACCAGTTCGTAACTCCTTACGACTAGTTAATACTTAATTACGACCAGTTCGTAACTCCTTACGACTAGTTAGTGATTATGTTCGAGCAGTCTACGACCAGCTTGTATCTCCATACAACCAGTTTGTAACTATGTTCGACCAGTCTATGATCAGCTCGTATCTCCATACGACCAGCTCGTATCTGGTCGAGTTGAATGACCTGCTTGTATATTCTCCCTTTGCCTCACGACATCTGGTTTAACTCCAAGTGAGATAATTTGTCATCCATGGACTGTTCAATACTTTCTCGATCGAGTGTTGAATAACTTCATGTGGTCGACACTTCGACCACTAGTGGCATGGCCATGCACTTTCTTTATCCGACCACGAGGGGCCCAGAGATATCTCTCATGTTATGATAGGAGGGACAAATCTCATATCTGACTAGTCATATTCTTCCGCATGTTTCATAGTATACCGAAAAGTTACCTTTATAACTACCAATTACGGAGTACCGTTTGGCAACCTGTGAGACCCCCATGGTATTTAGTTTGTAATGCTTAGTCTTCCATTTGACCCTAGCATCACAAACAAAATATCACGTGCCTCGGGAAAATGTGCACATCCCAGAAGTGCTATACACACACCCTTTTACAAAGTCATGCATCAATTACATTCAAGCATAGAACCAAAGCAAGACAAAATTAAACAAAAGACATACATAATAGAGTTGTTACAGCAAAGGTCAACCGGCCAAAATGACAATTAAACAACTAAATAACAGTGGAAGCAACATGCCATAAGATGGCGATAAACAAAAGCCGCAGTTTGCCTTTAAGCCCACAAGGCAACTGACCGGGCCGCCAGCTAGTCGTCCAACACCAAGTCCGGATCACAAAAGTCAATCCCTTGGGGATCAACCTCTTCTGCAAAATATTAATTAAGCAAAGCAAATAAGTACAAAAATGTACTCGCAAGACAAGTAACAGTCTATACATATGCTACATGCAAGCTTTAATAATGGTGTAGGCTATAGGTTATTTTCAGCATAAAGCAATTTTCATTTGCAATAATGTAGTAACTTGAAAGCAGTTTTAGCAATCTGTTTTTAAGTTGAAATAACAGCTAGACAACAATAATAACAATAGATAGATGACAACAACAACCTGGAAGTGACTAACCCATAAGTCACCACAACAATAGCATGAATTTCCCATTCATACCAACCAACAGCAAGTTTTAATTAAAAGGTTGTAGTCTAATTCTTGCGGGAAATAACCAAGCTTGTCCATATCCTAGGACGAGGCTATTCGAATAGTTTGAACCCTATAGGGGTGTACCAATGTACCCACACGTGAGACCACCTTTTCGCCATGCTATTTAGCACACTTCCTTTGGTATGCTGGCACGGTTAGTCTTACATGACACTTTCCAATAGAATGCATTAACTACGAGTCGCCCACATGGGAATAAAACACCCCCATACGTTGATGCGGAGTCATTGATCCTTTTGAGCGGGGACCAATGATACTCATCATCCTTATAAAGGATGATGCTCCTTGCAGTGGATGACGCTCCACCACTATTCACCCAAAAGCACACACAACACAAATTTTGGTTTTCAACACAACACACACATCCACCATGCGACTCGGAATTAACACACACCAAAGTACTAAGTCAAGAGAGGTTCCATATCCCCCTCGTGTGGTTAGCACGCAAAAGTTCTTGGATCAATGGCGCAAGTAATTCGGTCCTTGTTGACTCGGGCATCATTCCAGTCACACCAAAACAATCACACCAACATACCAATATGCCCAAGTCCAAAACATTTTATTTTCAGTTTTAGATTTACAAAGTAACAAAGCACAAAGTGCTGGACATATGGTAATAAATAGATTTGTGTGATCAAAGTTATCGACTAAGTCGATAACTGCCCAATTCTACCGGTATCTAAGCATGGCTAAGCAATAACAACACGTAAACTACTAAGTGACAAGAGCTCATCCAACAAACCCTAATCACAGCAATATAACCTAGGCTCAGTAGTAGAGGATAAACATTTACCTACAGATTATGCAACTAGAGGATCAACTAATCGAACCATAATTTAACAACAAAATAGAGCATGCAATACATACACTTTGTAAACAATATATTTAGACTTTGAAATAATGGGATTAGTATGATCAAATTGCTTGCCTTGTTGGAGATACTCAATATTCTGCAGAGGATTACTTTCATGATCAACGGACTCGTCGGCACCTAACAAAAAGAACGAAAAGAACCGATAAGAACGAAGAACACCGAAAAGACTCAAAAACCAACTTCCACCAAAAGCTTTGAAATTTTTACAGCAGGAAGATCAAGATTTTTAAGGAATTTATCAATAAAACCCAATTGATTTGGATTCTCAATGCAAAAGTTATGGCCAAAACAAATCTGGCCGGCTGGAAAATTGCTGAAAAATTCACTTCGGTTACTATTCATCCGAAATTACATTTTGGCACAAATTTCCAGAGAGGTGTTACACTTGAAATTTTTATGGTAAATAAAGCACCTCATAAGATGAACAACACAATTTGATTCACCTCATTTGGAGCTAGGATGCATTTTCTATGATTTTTCAAAGACATGAAAAAGTGCACAAGTTAATGCAATTACAAAACTTTTAAAAATAGTAGCATGCCTAAAACCTATTTTACAAATAAGCTTACTAACAGAGGAAACCAACAAAGTTGATTTCACTCAAAAAGGAGCTACAGAGAATTACTTATGCATTTTTCAATTTAAATGAATTTTTAATGCAACAATTAAAGCTAAACTAATTTTAAATCTATTAACAGATTTTTCTGGAGCAAAACTAATCTTACAACCATTTTTATATTAAAGCTTAGTTAAAACCAGAACTAACAAAATTTGAATCACCCGAAAAGGATTTAAAATGAAATAGTTATGCAATTTTAAAGTTTAATGGAATTTTCAGTAAACAAATAAAACTTACCGGGTTTTTAGAAAACACAACCGAAAAGGAAAAGCATGGGCCGTTGAGATCAAATCCAACGCCCACGCCAAGACCACAAAGACAGCCGCACGCCAGCACACGTAAATGACAAACAACGCTTGGATCAAGATCCAACAGTCCACAACGATCGCACCTTCGGACGGTCCGAATGTTCAAATGAATATGGGCCGTTGATCTGAGAACAGAGGGCTGAGATTGAAGTGGGGTTCGGACGGTCCGAACGTTCACTTCAATCTGAGCCGTAGATCTAAAAATGAACGGCTCACAACGAATGAGATGATGAAGTGGTCCGAACGTTCACTCAGATCTGGGCCGTTGATTTTTAATCCAATGGTTCAGAGCTGATTGAAGCACACGCACGCGCACAGTGCGTGTTTAAAAGTGCAGGGCCCATTGTCAGTGGCTGTTAAAGCCTCGCACAGCGCTTTAAATGCACAGGGTGGTTTAAAGGCCCGCGGGCCCGCACGTCAGCGACAGCTACGCTTAGATTAAGACAGCCATTAAGTGCTAAGCCAATAATTAACTGTGATTAACCATTGATTAGCATTTAATGGGAGGATCTATGTCCTAATCTGACAAAAGCACAGTCTTGCGTGTGGTCCGCAAAAGACCCGACGCGAAGATTAGCTCATCACGCCGCGGTGGGACCTCGCCAACAAGAAACCAAAGGCACCACTAGGTCCGCAACAGCGTTGCGCACCCATTGGTGGCCTTCTCGATGGCGGCGGCGGTCTAGAACGCCGACGAGCCGGAGAAGAACGGAGGTGACCAACACGGCCGAAAGACAAGAAGCAAAAGGAGCTCTGCATTGTTCAAGTAAGCGAGTGCCACAGCTTCTAGGGGCTATTAGCAAGCTACCTGAGCACAAAGAAGCTTCAAGGAAGGAGTGAGGAGCTCCGGCGACGAGAGACCTTGCCGGCGCCGAAGAAGAAGATGCGGAGAGGCCAACCTGAGCAAAAGAAAGGGACCGGGTCAAAAGGGTTAGCTCCAAAATAGCTCAAGGACGGTCCATGAGCAAGCAATCGGAGAACAAGACCACTTACCAGAGATGAGGACGAAAAGGGATGAACTCGGCCGAAAAGGGGGAAATCCAAAATTAGCCGCTTCCTATTGAGGCAAACCAAAATTGGATTAGGGGTTTTACTCAAGGTGAAAAGAGGAACAAGCTTGAGCAAAAGATTTGCAAGGGGACCACTGGAGCACCGAAGAGGAAGAAGCTTGCTTGCGGCCTCCAATGGCAGATTTAGGGTTTTTGTGAATTGAGCTCAAACAAGCAGCGAAGGTGCTTGGTAAAGCTCAAGGAGGTTGAAAAGAAGGCAAGAGAGAGCTCAGAGGCTACTTATAGCTGAGAGAAGCTAGGGTTGAGCAACGGCACTCACGGGTCAAAGCTGCTGCCATGGGCACCAAGAGGATGGGAGCAGGTAGAAGGAGACTTTGAGGGCACACTAGTAAGCATTAAGTGCAAAGAGTCATTGCAAGGACGAGGAGTGGACAAGGCTTGCTCTCCCACTCTGCATACACCATGGCTCCGCTGGCACACGAGCGCGGGACAGAGGAAGGATGGGGGCGATGACCAGGGGCGAGCGGGGTCCACCGGTCAGAGAGAAAGAAAGAGAGTGGCTCGGGTCAAGCGTGTGCGAGTGGGTCGAGCCCAACCCCAAAAGCACTGACCCAAATCACTAACGGCTAGATGGAAGATGGACGGTCAGGATGGAACACAATGATTGGAGGCTCCAAACGTTTGAACCAAACGTGGCCATCCGATTAGATTTGGACGGTTGAGATCGAGAGATCCATTCGAGCGGTCCGAACGGCCCAATCGATCTTGACCGTCCAACCAAGATCTAACGGCCCACAATGCCCGCGCCAACTTAAACGCACCGGTGCACTTAAGTGGTTGGGCTGGACCAAGAAAGGGATCGGGTTTGAGTCGGACAACCCAACAGCAAGGTTTGACTAGGGTTTCAAAAACAAGCTGAAAACTTTGAGAGATTTTTAGAGATAGCAAACTAACTCCAAAAATTCTAAAATTTTGACTGGAGATTTCTAGCTCTAGGATAAACCTTGTGTAAATTTTTCAGAGGTTTTTATGCACAGCATTTTTCTCCAAAAATTTAACAAAGCTTGCTCTAGGGTTTGACCAAGAGTCAAACTGGTTTGACTGCCTCTGAAAAATTAACAAATAATTTCTAAAAATTATGAAATTTTTCAGAGGTGTCACACAGCATCCCTAAAACCAAGGAAAAATATTTCCAAAGGTTGAACACAAGATTCTCAACAAGGAGGTCATGACTTTAGTCAATTGGGGATTTTGGTTTTTGATTTCCCATAATTCCTTTACAAGAATTACAGAAAAGTTCAAAAACTTCAAGATGCAAGAAAAGTTTTAATTTCTACATATTTTCTTACATTTGAAACACATACCCATATTTGGGATGTTACACAACCCCTAATAGTACTATTACATATGTAGGAAACCATGATGATCTCAGGTCTAAGGATCATACATCATCATTGCTTAAGACCAACTGATGACACATGAAATCATATCAATCTCAACAGTGTCTCAAGGTGGGTCAAACCAACACCATGTTCGATAACATGTGTCCATATTATTGGTTTGATATCTCCATATCTATAACCCGTAAAACATAGTTATCAACAAATACATATGCTAGTCTATTCATATGTGTTCTCATATATTTTCGACTAGGGAACGTTTAAGAATAATCATCGTAGAAATACAGAGTTTCACAATCAAGTCACATACTTGACAATAAATATTAACGATATTATTCTAGGAACAAGATAACATATTATCCAATATTATGAACATAACAAAATATAATCATCTCCATGATTGCCTCTAGGGCATATTTCCAACAGTCTCCTACTTGCACTAGTGTCAATCATTTAAGTATCTAATACCGATAGCTCTTGTGTGCGCCTCATGTTTTGGCTGTGAGAGAGGTTTTGTCAACGGATCAGCAACATTTAAAATCGTGCGAACTTTCATATCTTAACATCTCCTCTATCCACCAATTCACGAATAAGATGATAACGCCTAAGTATATGCTTGAACTTCTGATGGGATCTAGGCTCCTTAGCCTACACAATGGCTCCATTGTTGTCACAATAGAGATATATTGGGCTCGAGGCACTCGGAACCACACCCAACTCAGCAATGAAATTCCTTATCCAAACACCTTCTTTCGCAGCTTCAAAAACCGCAATGTACTCCGTCTCTGTCGTAGAATTAACAACCGTCTCTTGCTTGGAACTTTTCAAGCTCATTGCTCCTCCATTCAAAATGAATACAAAACCAGATTACGAACGATAATCATCTTTGTCGGTTTGGAAGTTTGCATCGGTGTAACAATTTACAACGAGCTCTTCATCACCGCCACAAACTAGAAACACATCCTTAGTCCTTCTCAAGTTCCTAAGAATATTTTTCACAGCTGTCTAGTGACCTTCATTGGGATCAGCTTGGTATCTGCTTGTAACACTTAGAGCATATAATACATCTGGTCGAGTACATATCATAGCATATATGATAGATCCAATAGCTGAAGCATATGGAATACCATTCATACGGTCTCGCTCATCAGTTGTCGAAGGACACTAACTCTTGTTAAGACTTATGCCAAGTGACATAGGCAAGAACCCCTTCTTGGCATCCTGCATGCTGAACTGAATCAACACTTTGTCAATATAAGTACTTTGGCTTAATCCAATTAGCCTTCTTGATCTATCTTTATAGATCTTTATCCCTAAGATATATGCTGCCTCTCCTAGGTCCTTCATAGAAAAAAGTATTTTTCAATGATGCCTTAATGGATTCCAGCATAGGAATGTCATTCACAATCAATAATATGCCATCCACATATAAGATTAGAATTACAAGTGCGCTCCTACTAACCTTCATGTAAACACAATGTTCTTCTTTGTTCTTGACGAAACCAAATCTTTTGATCTCCTCATCAAAACGTATATTCCAACTCCGAGATGCTTGCTTCAACCCATAAATGGATTTATGAAGTTTGCACACTTTACTAGCATTCTTTGGATCAACAAAACCTTCAGGCTATGCCATATACACATACTCATCTAGGTTTCCATTAAGAAAAGCCGTTTTGACATCCATTTGCCTTATCTCATAGTCGAAATATGCAATAATAGCTAGAATGATCCGTATAGATTTAAGCATCGCTACCGGTGAGAAAGTCTCATCGTAGTCAACTCCTTGAACTTGTCGAAACCCTTTTGCGACTAGTCGAGCTTTATGAATATGAATATTTTCATCCATATCAATCTTTTTCTTATAGATCCATTTGCACTTAATGATTTTAACGCCATCAAGTGGATCGACTAGGTTCCAAACCTTGTTGTCTACCATGGAGTCTACCTCGGATTTCATGGCTTCAAGCCATTTCTCAGAGTCTGGGTCTATCATCGTTTTCTCATAAGTCTTAGGCTCATCATTATTCAATAATAATACGTCATACCCATACCTTATAGCCAATTGATGTGACCTTTTAGATCAACAATATTTTGTTCATCCTGTAGAGGTTCAGTAGGAGTTGAAACACTTTCAGACGTTCCCTAAATTTCTTCGAGTTGCACATTTCTCCCACTGACTCCTTTTGGAAGAAACTCTTTTTTAAAAAAGACACCATTTCGGGCAACAAAAACTTTGCCCTTTTCTCGGTTGTAGAAGTAATATCCTTTGGTTTCCCTAGGATATCCTATAAAGAAGCATTTATCTGACTTGGGTGTGAGTTTATCAGATGTCAAACGCTTAACATAAACATCACATCTCTAAATCTTTAGAAAAGACAAACTAGAACTCTTCCCAGTCCACATCCCATATGGTGTCTTATCTACTGATTTAGATGGTACCCTATTCAAAGTGAAAGCGGCAGTTTCTAGAGTGTAACCCCAAAAAGACAATGGCAGATCCGATTAGCTCATCATCGACCAAACCATGTCTAACAAGGTCCGATTACGCCTCTTGGACAATCCATTCTATTGTGGAGTGCACTGTGGTGTAAGCTGTGGAACCATTCCACATTGCTTCAAATGATCACCAAATTTATGGCTTAAAAATTCACCTCCACGATCAGATCAAAATTTTATTATTATCTTGCCAAGTTGATTCTGTACCTCACTCTGGAACTCTTTGAACTTTTCAAAGGATTCCGACTTATGCCTCATTAAATAGAAATATCTATATCTACTAAAGTCATGTAACACCCTGATTTTTGGAGCCTTTTTGAATTTTCAAAATAAAAAGAACCATTTTGTTTTGATGAGAATTCAAAGCTTAACTTGAGAATTTCAGAATGGATTTCAATTAACTAAATCAAACTTCAACTAAAACTCTCTTTTGGTTTGATTGGTTTTGTTGGGTTTGTTGGAGCTTGAGTGATCTCTCCTTTTCTGCACTGGTTTTGTCCTTCTCTGGTCCCGACCTCTTTAGGACTAGACCTCCTTCCTTGATTCCTCTCTGGCTTAGACCTTTCTAGGTCTAAACCTCCCTCATGTTCATTTGAACTCACTCTCTGACCTCTAGGACCTCCTCCTTGTTTACTTGGACCTCCCCGTGTCCTTCAGGACCTCCTCATGTCGTCTAGGACCTCCTCCTTGTTTATTTGGACCTCCCTGTGTCCTTTGGGACCTCCCCATGTCCTCTAGAACCTCCCCTACATTCACTTGGACCTCCCTCACGTCTGTTCGAGCCTTCCGCTTGATCCGGACCTCTATTGCTTGTGTACCGTTTGATTTGCGTTGGACGGTTTGATCTTGTTGAGACGTTCGAATGGTCCGAACGTCCCACCCTCTCTGAGCCCTCAGATCTTTGCTGGACGGTCCGATCTGCAGAGGCGTTCGGTAGGTCCGAACGTCCCAACCATTTTGGACCGCCCGATCCAGTTCAATGGCTAAGATCTAGCGTTAGCTCTGGATGGTCCGAACGGCCCAATCACCTTGGTCCGTTCGATTGAAATCCAATGGCTCCCGCTTCCCCCGCTTCTTATCTTGCTATCGCTCACCTCCCTTGTTAGATCTGACCGTTAAGACCTCCCATTTGGAGATCTTAACAGTTCAGACCTCCCCCTTGTTAGATCTGACCGTTAAGACCTCCCCTTTGGGGATCTTAACCGTTCAGACCTCCCTTGTTAGATCTGACCGTTAAGACCTCCCCTTTGGAGATCTTAACTGTTTAGACCTCCCCCCTTGTTAGATCTGACCGTTAAGACCTCCCCTTTGGAGATCTTAACCGTTCAGATCTCCTCCTTGTTAGATCTGACCGTTAAGACCTCCCCTTTGGAGACCTTAACCGTTCAGATCTCCCCCTTGTTAGATCTGACCGTCAAGACCTCCCCTTTGGAGATATTAACCGTTCAGATCTTCCTCTTGAGAGATCTAACCGTCAGGACCTCCCCTTGAGAGATCTGACCGTCAGGACCTCCCCTTAATTTGATCTGACCGTCAGGATCTTCCCCTTGAGAGATCTGACCGTCAGACCTCCCTTGAGAGATCTCGATCGTCAGACCTCCCTTGATTTGATCTCGACCGTCAGACCTCCTTGAGAGATCTCGACCGTCAGGATCTCCCCTTGATTTGATCTCGACCGTCAAGACCTCCCTTGATTTGATCTCGACCATCGATCTTCCTTGAGAGATCTCGACCGTCAGACCTCCCTTGAGAGATCGTCGACCGTCAGACCTCCCTTGATTTGATCTGACCGTCAGGATCTTCCCCTTGAGAGATCTGACCGTCAGGACCTCCCCTTGAGAGATCTGACCATCAGGACCTCCCCTTGATTTGATCTGACCGTCAGGACCTCCCCGTTGTTGTGTCTTTTGGACCTCCTGTCCTCAAGACCTTCCCGTGGTTGTGTCTTTTGGACCTCCTGTCCGCAGGACCTTCCTCTTGAGCTTTGACTGGCCCCATTTGTCAGTCACGACCTCTTTCTTTATCTGTTGACTATGTCCTTTACACTTGGAAGTCTCCAAGCATTTAATGCCTGTTGTGTCGCATTAAATGCTACCACCTTTTGGCAGCACTGAGCTACCTTTTGTCTTATCTTTTACCTACTCCCATCATTTTCTTCACTTACTTTAGAGCCCGAGAGCCCTTGGAAATCTCAATGGCTCTGGCTATATAAGCTTGGGCAGCCCTTCCTCTTCACCCTTTTGCTCATTCCATTCTCTGGTTCCTCCGGCAAGCTCTTGGACCTCCTCCAGCAAGCACTTGGACCTCCTCCAAAGCTCTCTGGACCTCCTCCTAAAGCTTCAGACCTCCTCCCGCAAGCTCCTTGGACCTCCTTTAAACTAACATAGCCTCTTTGTTGGTTTTATTTTGGAGTTTCATTGAAGTTTCTTTGGATCTTATTTGAGCTTTGTATTGAGTTGCTTTGGTTTCCTTGTGTAGATTGTGAAGACACTGAGGAGCAAGAGCTCTCCGAAGAAGAAGAAGACACCCGAGCCTTTGAGCAAGGCAAGTTACACTCTTGATCATATTGCACCCATCATTTCACCCTATATATGTTCCTTTTTAAAGGTTAATGCATGCTTACTTTACTAAGTTATTTCAATACCTGTCTTTAAGATTGTAGCTATGCCTAATTCTTTGTATGGCCATTGTTACCTTTGAACCGAGCATGATTGTCACCTTAGGCAAAACCTGGCTAAGCGCATTAGTGTGGACCAGGACCCTTTGAAAAATTAAAGCTTAGTCATGCATAGATAAATAATCTTGATTTGGGAAGTTTTGGCCAAAAATATCACTTGTCTAAATGCATTGGCCATGGCATTGGTGTGTCATGGAGGTTTGCAATTGGCCATGGCATTGGTGTGTCATGGAGGTTTGCAATTGGCCATGACACTGGTGTGTCATGGAGATTTGAAAAACATGTTCAAAAAAGCAAAGAAATGGAAAATGGTTTGGACTTGGGCGGATTTGGTTGTTTGGTTGGTGCATGTCCATGCATGGGATCATGCCTTTATGGTTGACCAATGCCCTTGGGTTTGTGGCTAGCCGCCTAGGTCAGTTAAGGACCGGTCTGTGAGTGTATTTTGCTATGCCTTATCATGCAACCACATGTCTTGTATGGGCAGGACCTAGCCAACTATCTTGCAGAGTTCCATCACGGTTGATCCGGCTGGTGTGTGGGTGGTCTTTTATGGCCTGTCTTTCATGACTATGTTATTCCCACATGGCTCAAGAGGGGGTCCTTGATCTCTACGGATTTCTATCCGTAGAGTGGGGTGAAACCTTAGAGTAGGGTGGATTGCAGTGGAGTTATGCATTGTAAAGGCCTTGTAGTAATCCCTTAGTCGCACACCTTCGGAAGTGTGTGAGTAGACAGTATAAGTGGATTACCTCTTGTGGGTAAAGCTGCACACCACTGCAGAGTGTAAAACTATTCGAATAGTCGTGTCCGCGGTTATGGACATGCTAGCAAAGCTGCTCAAAGTTAGACCTCTGGTTTGTTCTCAAAATGGTTGGTTAAAACTGGTTTCATATTTCTATCCAAATGGGTTGGGCAGGGAGCCTTGTGACAGGAGGGTATTCTTCACCATCATGTTGATGAATGTTATCCAACTAAAAAATGAGACTTTGAAAATGAATTTTAATTATGGTTATATGCTTTGGAACTTAGTACTTGTATTTGAAACAAACTTGGCTTTACGCAAATTAACCCTATAAGCTCTCCCTTGTGATATCCATGTATACATGTCATTCTGTTATTTGACGGGTGTAACTTGTGAGCACGGTTGTTGTGCTCATTCTTGCTTGATTAATCATTGAGCAGGAGAGGACTTTGAGGATGATAAAGCTCAAGATGATTAGGCTGATCTCCATCCAATTGCTTGTGGTGTATTGGATGAACTTGACTTTTGTTTCCGCTGTGTATATTGCTCTTGTTGGTTTGTAAGCAAAACCTTTGTAATCAACTCCCTTGCTGTTAATAAAGTCTTTTGTGGATGTATGTTATCACTTGTATTTGCTGTGAGAACTAGCCATTGATCCTTAGGGACTAGTTTGGATCACAGGAGGTTTAGGACTTCTCCAAGTCTTATGACCTCCTCAGGTTGGTCTCTTGACCTCCCTCAGGTCTGGTCGTGGCTCTTGAGGAGGTCCTGAGTCTCAAGACCTCCTCGGGTTAGTTCCCTGGACCTCCAGGAGGTCCGGCTTGACCTCCTGGGAGGTCTAGGAGGACTACTCGAGAGACCCTTTGGACCTCCTGGGAGGTCCTAGTGGACTCCTAGGGAGGTCTTGGAGGACCTCTCGGGTTAGCCCCTGGTCGGGTCGCCTCAAGTCATCAGTGAAAGTAATGAAGTACTGAAAACCACCTCTAGCTATCGTGCTCATTGGTCTACACACATCAGTATGTATGAGTGCTAGCAAGTTAGACGCCCTCTCAGTTCGACCAGTGAAAGGTGTCTTGGTCATCTTTCCAAGTAGACAAGATTTGTACGTTTCAAATGATTCCAAATCAAATGAGTTTAGAGTTCCATCATCATGGAGCTTCTTCATACGTTTCTTACTTATGTGACCCAAACGATAATACCAAATAAAAGTGGAATTCATATCATTAGGCCGAAGCCTCTTCGCATTAATATTATAGACGGGTGCATCATCAAGATTTAAAATAAACAACCCATTCAAAACAGGAGCACAAACATAAAATATTTCATTCAAAAGTATAGAACAACCATTGTCCTCAATAATAAATTTATAACCCTCTGCCAACAAACATGAGACAAATATAATGTTTCTACTCATGGCTAGAATGTAATAACAATTATTTAATTCTATAATAAATCCTGAGGGCAAAAGTAATGGCAAAGTCCCGATAGCTAATGCAATAACCCTTGCTTTATTCCCGACGCGAAGATCCATCTCGTCTCTTGCAACTCTCCTACTCCTTGTTAGACTCTGCATCAAATTACAAATATAAGCAACCGATCCGATATCAAATACCCAAGAGTTAATGGAAGAATCGGCAAGGAAAACATCTATAATATTAATACCTGAAGTGGAAGGTTTAGTCCCACCATTCTTTTTCAGATCAGCTAGGTATTTCTTGCTGTTCCTCTTCCAATGGCCTGGCTCTTTGCAGTAAAAGTATTCATTCTCTTGAGTCGGGCTGGACTTAGTCCTGGGCTTAGGTTTGTTAGTATGGATCTCATCCGAAGCTTTAGCCTTGCCCTTTCTTTTGACCCAAGTCTTAGCCTTCTTCTTGAAGCTTGTACTCTTTTGCACCATCATCACATGACTGTTGCTTTTCTTAACACTATCCTCTGTAGTCTTGAGCATCATATGCAGCTTGGTGAGATTCTTGTCTAAGCCATTCATATGGAAGTTCAGCATGAACTGCCCATAGCTTGCAGGAAGCGAAGCAAGAATCAAATCAGTAGCCAACTCTTAACTAAATGGAAAACTAAGTTTTTTCAAGCTCTATGTGTAACTAACCATCTTGATCACATGTGGGCTCACTGGACTACCCTTGGCTAGCTTACATCCAAACAATTTCTTTGAGATCTCATATCTCTCAGTTCTTACTTGTGTCTCAAACATGCCTTTGAGCGCTACGATCATATCGTAGGTCTCTTTGTTCTCAAACTACTTCTGAAGGTCTGAGCTCATGGCAGCAAGCATGAGACAGCTAACATTAAGGGACTCATCATATGCCTTTTTATAGGCGTTTTTAAGAGTAGCAGCAACATTTTTCAGTAGGCACATCTGGAATTGGTTTCTCTAGAATATGTTCCTTTTTATCTTGCCTAAGAACAATTCTTAGGTTGTGGGACTAATTCACAAAATTTGTTTCATTTAGTTTTTCCTTATCAAGTATCGAACGTAAAGCAAAACTGGAGGTAGTTACAGCAATTGGTGCCATGATCTACAACATAAAATATGCAAAACTAAGACATATGTTCAAGAAAAGTAACTTCTATTAAACATTTTAATAAAGATACTCCCACTAAATATTATATCCCTTTTATGACATTTAGTGATTCCAGACCCACAATCAGTTAATCTACTATTGAGCTTTGGCATCACTGCTATAAGATTAGTGAATTTGGTAAGCAACCCTTTGCTAATCATATCTCTATATAACTCTTGTTGTTCGGCAACATCTCTATGCTCCGGCACCCAACCCTATGCCCCAACGTCCATAACCGTTATGATGACCTTGTCAAGTTAAACCAATGCGATGCGTGTAAGTGTCTGACATAAACCCATCAAGTCAAGGAATATTAATGCCACTCTGCTTTAGCAAAACCTACCATTAAAATACATGACTTTAGATGGTGCAGCTAATTAGGAGGGCATCAATTTAACTTAATATTATGTGAGGAAATTTTACTTCTACCAAGTTAAAAGCATTCGAAGCAACTAAATAACATGCATAGAAATAAATGAATAGGAATATAAAGGCATTCACAGACAATCACATTGCATCGTGATATAGTATGACCTTTCCACATGGTGATCTCCATCGCCTTGCTTCCTGTTTGCTATGTCTCCAAGTGGCCAATTCCTCCAAATACTCCCACTAAGCTATTACTCCTAATAGCACTAGTAACAAATTACAAGAAGTGAAGAAGCATCACAAGTCGACATACGGACCGTTATACAAATATAGACAGCCTTGGGCTGCAATAAGCATGACATGCAGGTCATGAACATTATATACATACATGCATGCATCTCATACATTGTGGGCCATACTATTCACAAAATCCAGAAAAACAAGTTATGCATAGAATCACATTCTATCTAACGGATGGTGTGAACTAGCAATACCAAAAACCAAGTTAAGATCCTAGTCCACAGGGGTGGTAGCCCCTTCGGGGTCATAGGGGTGGTAGCCCCTGTCCATATACCAAGGTCCTTTTCGGCGGTGAGCGGAGCGGGGTCACAGGGGTGGCAGCCCTTGTTGCGAAATTTTTTCGAACTACGTAGATCCAATCTACTGTTCCGTCCATGTAAATTGCATTGGATTAATCACATTAACCATTTTCGATCACAACTCCGATTTGATCAACCAGATTCATCTTCGCGTGCTCCATGGATTTATGATCATTGTCTGCCCCGATGGCGGAAACTGATCGGTAGAGGCAAGTCGTGATACAACTATGAAAACACGATCACGGAATAACGATCATGAATCCATCTTAAGACCACCGCGCATGGACGATCATATTGACCATCGCTAAAAACAATCTATCACATAGAACAACCAATAGAAACAGAAATATATCACATCTATAACTCCCACATATCACAATATGCATCTAATTTGAATATAAAACTAGACGGAATGGCTCTGATACCACTGAAGGATTACGGGTAGGCTACGATAGAACAAAACAAAAATTCTACCGCGCAACCAAGGAACCTCCGCTAGTAATAGATCACGGGATTACCACTAGACGCGCCGACTCGTAGTGGAACTAGAGTCGATGTAGTGAGTTGATGCAGTAGTAGTCGTACTAGCCGCACGTCTTCTCCTCCTGCTCCTGTGATCATCATGAGTTGTGGATCGTCCTAGTGCTGATGCTTCGCAACAACACCTCCAAAGTATCCACACATACGGGGCAGGGACACCACGAGCTGGAGTGCTAGCGCTGGCGGCATGGTATTGGATGAGGAAGGCGTGGATATTAGGGTTTCGGGAATTATTCAAAAGGCTCTCCCCACCCTATGCCACCGTCCCTCTATATATAGGCATCTATGATGGGTCTCAAACTTGAGGCCCATTAGGAACTCGTGGCCTACAAGAATTCGGATCACCATCCAAATCAAATCCTAGCCCTTAAGTGTGTGACCCTATAAGTTCATGTGTAATCGGTTGTGACTCAAAAACTCTTTTTCGACCACGAGTAGTTAGCGGCACCTAGCATGACATAAAGATTCCCGAACACACATAGAATATATCAGACGAACCTTAATGTAATATGATCTATGACTAGGTCCTTATCACTTACGGCCAGCTCGTATCTAGTCACGACCAGTCCATATTTAGTTACGACCAGTTCGTAACTCCTTACGACTAGTTAATACTTAATTACTACCAGTTCGTAACTCCTTACGGCTAGTTAGTGATTATGTTCGAGCGGTCTACAACCAGCTCGTATCTCCATACGACCAGCTCGTGACCATGTTCGACCAGTCTACGACCAGCTCGTATCTCCATACGACCAGCTCGTATCTGGTCGAACTGAATGACCTGCTTGTATATTCTCCCTTTGCCTCATGACATCTAGTTAAACTCTAGGTAAAATAATTTGTCATCCATGGACTGTTCAATACTTTCTCGATCAAGTGTCGAATAACTTCATGTAGTCGACACTTCGACCACTAGTGGCATGGCCATGCACTTTTTTTATCCGACCACAACGAGGGGCCCAGAGATATCTCTCCTGTTATGATAGGAGAGGCAAATCCCATATCCGACCAATCATATTCCTCCGCATGTTTCATAGTATACCCGAAAGCTACCTTTATAACTACCAGTTACGGAGTAGCGATTAGCAACCCATAAGAGTACTATTACATATGTAGGAAACCATGCTGATCTCAGGTCTAAGGATTATACATCATCATTGCTTGAGACCAACTGATGACACATAAAATCATAACAATCTCAACATTGTCTCAAGGTGGGTCAAACCAACACCATGTTCGATAACATATGTCCATATTATTGGTTTGATATCCCTATATCTATGACCTGTGAAACATAGTCATCAACCAATACATATGCTAGTCTATTCATATGTGTTCTCATATGTTTCCGACTAGGGAACTTTTAAGAATAATCATCGCAGAAATACAGAGTTTCACAGTCAAGTCACATACTTGAAAATAAATATTAATGATATTATTCTAGGAACAAGATAACATATTATCCAATATTATGAACATAACGAAATATAATCATCTCTATGATTGCCTCTAGGGCATATTTCCAACAAGAGGTGGCCAAATTCCGTGCCGTGCTTGGGTCGCGATCTTAGTCTGAAGCACGGCACGACCCGTGTAGGTACGACACGTTTAGGCAACAGTTGGACTGTTAGGCAAGGTATGGCTGATTTTTTTTGAATTTTTTAGGTATTTATAACCGTTGAGGAGCTTAAAATACAAAAATGATCAAAAAAAATTCTCAAATTACTTTCTATAAATAGACAGCAAACCCCCTCATTAAGCCACCATCTAACCTTCACCATCTTCTTTGAATTCTATTATGAAAATTTAGATCCCCTTGTGATAATTTGGCAAATTTTGAAATATTTTTTTTGCCAAATATTCAAAATTTTGAAATCCAACTGCAGTAAGGAAAAGAGGTAACAATACTAATTTTTGTAGATTTTTATTGTTCTTATTTGTTGTAGTAAGGTGAAATAAATAATAGTGTAATTTTTTATTTGCAGTTTTTTTGATGGAAAATTATGATAATTTTGCTATTACTGTTTTTGGAATTTCTTTGGATGATCTTGCATCCTTCGAGAATGTTGTGCCACTATGTTTGGGAACAAGTCTCAGGGGGAATAGGTCGAGATGCGACGTAGGTATGGGTTGATCGACGGGTCGGGCGCTAACTCTCTCGTGCACGTGCTACGGCGGTGGTATGGCACCAATGGCGGTCTTGCCACTTGCAACATGGTGTCAGTGCAGGGCGCAACATGTCAAGGGGACGAGGAAGAGAGTCTGGTGTCGTGGGGTGCTGGGGGAGGTTGAAGCTGGCAGCAACGCCTGGGGCGAGGTGGGCCCGGAGGGGAAAAGGAGGAAAAGAAAAGAAAAGAGAGAAAGGAGAAAAGAAAAGGCCAAAAGAAACACTGGTTGAGCTGGGCAGGGTAGTTTTTGACCCAGACCGCACTTTCGGGGTTTCTATTTTATTTTATTTTTCTTTTCTTTTAAACTTCGGTTTGAATTATGACAAGTTTTCAAATAACATCCCCGAAAACTCAAATATCAACAAGGTGCATTAAAAACTTTTAAAATTGTCTCATTTTTACTCTTTTTTATTTGAAAGCAATTTTTTGGTGTGTTACAAATCGTCAGGTGGATGCTACCCTAAAAAATAATATAGCATGAGGTGGATGGAACTAATATCTACACGTGAGTAGATGGTACCTTCGGGAACTCTTCTCCACTGGAGGTAGATGGAACATTCACTAAATATTATACTATAAAACTGAATTTCATTAAAACTTGGGTTGTTCAAAATACTAGGTACAAGACTTGTTTACTACTTAATCTATTCTAGCATTGGCGTTATGCAAATAAAAGAACCACAAACCTTTCCCTTGATCAGCCTTGCATATATTATAAATGCATTATGTGTGTTGGCTCGCGAAGTACGACTGTGTACTCACACTCGCTCAATATTGCCATCCAGTAAGTGAGAATGAAGCAGGCTTCGAGGGCACTTAATCGAGTTCGTCAAGACTGGAAATCGAGAAGACCAAGAACTAGGTCACGATCCCTAGTTGATTGCATGAGGGCATATCCTGAGGGTCCCACCTGTTACATTTTAATTCCGCTTCCATTGCTGTTCTTTAAAAGGTATTTGTCCTAACCGGCCATTCTACAAGTCAAAAGCTGTAAGGTATATTTATGCTTTGTTTATTATTATGCAAAAGCTTTACATTTACAAGGTATGTATTTGATACTCAATGATTTAACCACGAACACTAGCTACTGATTTAGGGACTAGTGCTGTCAACACACAGGGTTTCGGATTTGTCACATCCCCAAGTTAATTAATAATAATTAGTGTGCATCTCATCAGCATACATATTGTTTTTGGAAGCATTTGCATATTATATTGCACTTGGAAAATCTGATATCAAAAGATTAAACTTTAACCTAATTCAACTCCTCCCAAGATAATAGAAATAAGTCCTTACAAAGACCTCTAGGAGATAATTTATTCAAATACTATAATATTTATCAAGAATAAATATAATTTTCCACAAATTTTTGGAACTTAACCTAACCCTCAAACAAATTCAAACTCAAATCAATAACCTAAGTTAGGTTTGAATTTAGAATAAGCAAATAAGTCTTGAACAATGAAGTTTAAGATTTTATTTGAGTACTAGGATGTTCCAGGAACCCCTCTGATTTATTTCAGATTTTTAAGATTTTTATTTCTATTTTTAGTGGCCCGATCAAAGTAGAATCAATTGAAATCAAATTCAGTCAAACCCTAGCGACCCGTTCGGACCAGTCCGAACGTAACCGACCGAGCACGTTCGGTCGGTCCAAACGTTCTGACCCGCGCCACTTGACTCAGTCCAACCACCTAAATGCATCGGTCCAAACCGCACTCGGGCGTGCGCGCGTGCTGGGCCACTAACGAGGTGGGCCCATGCTATCAGCTTCTTCTTCCTCCTTCCGTTGGGCGCTCAGAGTGTGAATGCCACGTCGCCACCGCATGCTGCACTGCCCCGTCAATGCCATGAGCCACCACCCAAAACAACCACTCCTGGAGCTGCTCCGTTTCACGCCGCCTCCACTCTGTCATCTCCCTGAGCATAAGTCACCTCCAAACCCTAGCAATTCCTTACTTCTCCTCTTTTCGGCCAAGGAGAAGGAAGCTCGTTTGAGCTCAGTTCTTCAGTAAACTCCTCACCACCGAGTCCCTTAGCTTCCATCTTGCATGCCGTTTCCATTTTTACTAATGCGAGCTCTTCTCATCGCTTGTAGCTCTCGGACCATCTTCGTGCTCCTTGCAGCTCCAAAGCGCGCACCCGAGGACACCACCGTGACATCTTCGTCTCCGGTGAGACCCTCTCTTTTTCTTGCATGTCATATCATGTCTTTGGGTATGACATTAAAAACCCCTCACCTAATTTCAACAATGCACGACAGGATATCAAGGATTTGAAGCTTTGTTCATTTTCGGCCGAAGAACACCTCTTCACCTCCCACTACGGTCGGGTAAAGCATTTTTCAATTCCTTGCTACTAGAGCATCCTCTAATGATATTTAAGCTATCCCGACCATTCATTGTCCTTATGGTTGCCTAGGAAGCCTTCTCCTCGTTGAATTGTGCCGCCGCCGTGGACTTCTTCGTCACCGACACGACTCCGGCCAGTTCTGAGCTTCTCCAAACCTCTCCTAGCCTCAGGTAGCACCCTAGTACCTCTCAGATGCTTTGGCACCTGCGTAGTGGCACAATGCGGAACTTTATCTATGCATGCATATTTGCTGTAGTTTGCATCGCCGTTCATCTCCTGGCTAGTCAGCCGTTTCTAGGCTGGCTTCGATGCCGCCACCACCACCAGGAGGTGCACACTGTTATTGTGCATCTATCCTAGGTCTTGGTCGGCGCCGCCATGGCGCGTAGCGCTGGTGAGCCACCGAGCAATCGTGCGGACGGGAGAGCTCCCATTGTCGTACACCGACAATCAGTATAGCAGAGTCATTAGGGTTTTAAGTGCAATCATTAGTCTTTAATTGCGGATCTTTGTCGGAAAATCGCGTGTTAACGGGTTAAGTAATGGGCTCCGAGTCAATGACATGTGGGCCACGTCCCTTGAGTGCGCTGAGCACTATGCTTGTGCACCGGTGAACCGAGTTCACAAATCTGAGTCACTGATAGGCGGGTCCCACCTGTTAGTTCGGTTTAATTCGTAAGTTTTAATGAAAAAGGCACTATGCACTGGACCCCACTAGTGAGTGACTGAGCCTAGCACAGCGTCCGGTAGAAAAACTATTAAATGCTTAAGAAAATCCGGAAATCAATTATTTGTACACTAAAAATTCATTCAACTTAAAAAATGCATAACTAATTCATCTTACCTCCAAAATGAGTGAAACCAGTTTTGATAATTTTCATTTTAACTGAACTTTATTTTAAAATAGGTTTCAAACTTGTCACTGTCACAGAAAATTTAGTTTTTGGAGATTGATCCAAAACTTATATATTTTTACACTAGAAAATGCTATTAACTTTGAAAATTCATAGAAAATGTTTCTAAATTCCAAATGAGATAAACCAAATTATTTTGATCTTATAATTTTATCCTCTATTTATCTATGTAATCTTTTTCTCCACCACTACTCTACAAATTTTCACCAAATAATTAAATTAGGATGAATAGTGATCGAAGTGCATTTTTCATGATTTTCTAGAAAACTGATTTTCAAACCACCATAACTCTCACATACTAACTCCAAATGGAATAATTCTTTCACCTAAATTCATCTAAAAACATCATCTAGCTACTGTACAAGTTTCATGCATTTTTGAGCAATTTGAATTTTATGGTATTTCTCGGTGTTGTTAATTATTTAGAGTCCGAAGTAATCGACGTAGACTCCTTCACCACCGAGAGTGAACGATTTAACTTCTAGCAAGGCAAGCATCATTTGAACTTTATTTTTTGCATCATATTGATCCAAGTTTTAATAAATTAGTGTTTGAAATGCAATGATATTGCTTGCATGCTATTTTTGTATAACGTTATGTTTTGAGTAGTTAGATATGTCCAATACTTGCTGGTTATCCTTGATAATTCCCTTATTAATATGCTTAATATAGATGTTGTGATGATATGAATTTTATGTGTCGAATGCTTAGCCATTGCGGGTCTAGTATACGCATTAGATCAATTGACGGGATTATCTCGTCAATTGTGGGAGACGCATAATTTTTCTTATCTTTATTTTATCCAGATCTTCGTATCTGATTCTTGAGTAAAAAAATTGTTATTTAATTGGTTTTTGGGTCTAGACAAGTGGTTGGTAGTGTGGGTTCTGTTATGCACAAGACTTGGGTATGTGGTTGTCTTGTCTGGACCATTAAGGACCGAGCCATGGGTTGTCATTCCAAGTAACTATCATGCTATCACACGCGGGATATGGGTACCATTCGGTTAAGTAAGGGGAGAGTTTTATTGAGTTAAGTCCTAGGTGGTGTGAGGATATTTGTATTCGATCATTTGTTCGTAGGACCCAATGCAATTTTCTATAATGTGCATGGGAGCACTGTTTTTCTTTATTTACATTGCATCGGTGTTTCCAACACAACTTGCAAGCCTGCTTAGCGAGCGCTATTGGTCGTTTGTACTAAGTTGAGGTTCATCTCGCAAAGGGGGATTTATCTTTATTAGGGCTCTCTTGTTAAACAATACCGAATCTTGATTTCCCCAGCCGGCATACCTATGGAAGTGTGTTATTATCCTGAGGCTTACGGGTTGATCGAGTCGTGTGGGTAAAGTAGTACACCTCTGCAGAGTTAAATCTATTCGAATAGCCGTGTCCACGGTTATGAACATTACTTGGTTTGGGATGCATCATCGTTAGACTTGTAATTAAAAAGTTGACATGGTTACAACTTGGTTTCAGCATGAATGGGATGTTCATGCATTTTAGTTTATCAAAGTGGGCAGCCACTTTGGTATTGATTGATCTATATAACTATCTATGTCTTGTGTACTTCTGTTTACAAAACAAATGTTTGCAAAATTGGCAATTTCAAACTAGATGGTCTAGGAATAAGAATTGTTGTGTTTTCTGCAAAACTAAGCCACTACTGCCATCCTTTGTTATCCTCTAGTATAAATAATTTTTACTTTGTGTAAGACTTGTGAGTACATTTGTACTTAACCCGATGGATGCAAATTCAGGTGAAGACGATTCTACGCCCGATGAGTTCGTTAGCGCCGATTTAGGCGATGCTAATGAATAGTGCTATTGTTTAACTCCTAGTCGGTTGCCATGGGTTATGGGGCACACGATGCTGGACCTTTTGGTTTATTTACATTGCTTCTGCTGCTACTTATTGTTCTTATTTGAATTTGGCCTGTCGGCCACTTGTAATAGTTGTAGACTTAACTATTATGTTGTAAGCCTTTTGGATTATCAATGTATGAATTTTGTATGGATGTGATCGACGTTGAATGAGAGTATGAGCGTGTTGGTCGCTGATCTTGGGAGCCAACACGGTCTCATACTCGCTGTTGATGAATTCCCTTTTAACTCATTAAGTGTAGACTTGAACTGTTTGGAGAACCGGTTATCATGTAGTGCTTATAGAGGAGCAGTACGCATGATCATCGGAGCTCCAGTTCAGTCAGGACTTATCACTTAGATGGAGTTAGTTTGGAATTTATTTACTTGAGGCCTAGGGTTATTTTCATAAGACCGGGAAGGCCTCGGTCTTACAGAAATAACCCAGGGGTCCTCACAGTGTTTGGTATTAGAGTCGTACTGACTGTATGTTAGAAATAACACTAGCATTAGTGTTAGCAAGTCTTTTGAGCAAAGTATTTTGAATTATCAAATTAATTTCAGATAGTTAAGTTATGAATCTCTTTTATTCCTTATCCATCTTAGAGTCATTTTCTTACCTTACTCTCATTTGGTTTTATAAACTCACTTTTCTCTTACCTTGTCCTTCCTATCTTTAGATGAATCATCAATACCTCGTCAAGGAGACTCAAGCTGAAGATGTTGATGGATACCCAACGTTACTCCGAGATATGATGTGTAGGGCCAACTTCACATACCAACCGATGTATTCCATCTACCGTCGAGACCGAGGACCAGGGATGGAAGAATACCTGGCTGTGGTTAACATCATCGCCAGGAGCGTGATGGGAAGCATCCCATACGGTTTTCAGGCACGTGGCACATCCGAGGCCACGACATTGCAAGCAGTGGCTCGTGTGGCCATGAGCTATCTTCGTCATGACCTGACGGAGTTAGCTCAACCACCATACGACCACTTTCCATAGCAAGTTCATGGCATGGAGGTGAACACCTCGGCTAAGATCCAGTATTGGGAAGATCCCCAAGTGAGGTAGTTGGCAAGATTGGTGCATATCATGGATCGGATCCACCGTTGCACCATGCACGGGCTATGGGAAACGCGACATCGTCTCATAGCGGCCCAAGGGAACCTGCAGCACATGTATAACATGGGGCTCATTGACCGTAACATGTTATATGGTGCAAATGAGGTCTCCCCATATGCTTCTGTACCACCAGAGTATCGTCTTCCCGAAGTGGAAGGGTGAATACCCAACTATGGGCCGAGACGTCAAGTCCGCATGTTAGTGGGTTTTTCTCGTACTTAGAGGCCGGAACCCCCCCCGAAGGACACGTCATGAACATAGAATCCCCTCTGCGTCTTACCAATCCAGATGACCCCAAGGACTCAGGATCACCTGGCTACTATTGGTTAAGCGAGTTTTCGGTGGGATTTAACTGGAACCCCTAGGATTGTAGAATAGTGAGCTCGCTATCTGGGAATGTGTTCAGTGAGCATGTATCCTGTATTCAGTTCAGTTTCCATAAATCTTGTTTTTTATGATTATGTTTTTTTTTTGGTAAAACATGGCTAAAAACCGAACAAATCGATCAAATCGGTGGACAGCTCGCTGGGCGTCGGCCTGCTACTCAAAGCTGGTTGCCGCAGTGAATCAGTGACACATGCCCATTGCCCTGTTGGGCTGTTGGCCGGCCTGTGGGCCTGCAGGCGACTTGGTGCTGGGCCCGCTGGCTACTGCGCCTGACGTGCTACACTATTACATCCAGTTCCATCAGAGTGATCATTGATACGAAGGCATTAAGCATGCATCATGTGTGTTAGTACATATCATGCCGGCCCTGTCATCGTCGTTCGACGCGCGAGCGAGCAGCAGAATGTACTAATAAACGCAAAAGGAGTGTTTTGGCACTGCGGTGCACAGACTACTGCCTGATTGGTGGGACCGCAAGTTCTTAACTCGTCATATCGTTCGCAATTTGAGTTAATTTTGGTAAAATTAACATTTACCGATATCGTACTGAAATAAATTGATATTTACCGACAGCGTACCAAAATAAATTGGTAATTACCGATATCGAACCATATTTTTTTAAATACCATATTTACCGAACTAACAATACCGTATTTACCGCGTATACCATATAAACCGAAAATACCAATCAATCAACCCTACCAACAAGGAATTTTTAGCTTAAATAGCACTGTTTCGGCATGTTATGGCATAACTAGCGCCCCTCGCGCCGTTTGTACAAAAATATCACCACGGACGCGTCTCCATGGGCTACGTGTCCTCCACTACACAGCCACTGCCCGGGCGCACTCATTTCTACGCGGCCACTATCTGGACCAGCCTTCACCTGCCACCTGGTTGCTCGTTCGTGCGCCTGCTCCCCGGATTCACCTCGGCACGCCGCCTGGCACACGTCGGTGCGCTCACTCCCTGGTGTCGCCTCGCCGCACCACCTGGCGCTTGTCCGCGCACCCACTCCCCTGAACTACCTCCGCGTAGCTGCTGTCCGGACGAGGAGCTGTCCGTGTGCCCGCTGTCCGGACGTGGCGCTGCCGGACAACCCTTTCCCGGACGCGCCCCTTTTCGTATGGTTTTGCGTCGGTCAACCACCCATATGGCCATTCACCTATACGATGTCGTTGTCGTGCAACAACTCGAACTCGTTGTGGAACAACGAGTAACACCTCGTCGCCCTGTCCTTGGCCTAGTGTGACTGGGCGGCAGTCCACCGATAGCCCATAGTGGGCCCGTCGATTGGGTCGTGCAACTCGGGGTACGGGTGCACTGCTCTGCCGAAGGAGGGCCGCCCAACAGGGAAGTGCTCCCAACTCCACAGTTGGAGGAGCACGTAGCAGACGGCAAGGACCGGTTTCACACCGGTGTCGTTCCACGAAGCGTCACACAACCCCTTGTATGTGTCGTGGAGGACGATTGAACCCGAACTGTACTGGGCCTTCACGTCAGCCAAAGACTTGGCAATACGGACGAAGCTAGGGTACACCCAATCGCCCTGTGTGGTGGGAAACAGGGCCGAACTGAAGAGATGAATAAGGTAAGCGATGAGGTGCGTCCTAACAACCTCGTTAGGTACATTCGGCGGGCATTGACTAAAGTTCATCATCCATGTCCGAGGAACACCACGGGCACTATCCGAGATAGGTATGCCGAACCGATCCCCCAACCAGGCCTTCTAATTCGCCAGCAGACGGCCTAGAACAAGTGGCTCACCCCTGATCGAGAGACTGGTCAAGAATGAGATGTCCTGGAGAGTGATCATCATCTCTCCCCACCGAAAGTGAAAGGTGTGCGCCTCAGGTTTCCACCTGTCGACAAGTACTGACATCAGACTGTCGTCCAAGGTGAAGATGCACCCGACAGAGAGCAGCCTCGCGAAGGGCAACAAGCCTGTATCCCCAAGGATTGGGACGTAACAAGCGTTGAGCTACCAATAATGCCTCTTGGACCGAAGCATGAGGGGTGGAGGGCCATCCGCATCCCCGGTGATCCATAACTTGCACCGGTGATGCTCGTCATAGAAGGGTTTCAATAGCTCCGGTAGAGGCATTGCTTGCAACAGATGAAAGACACTGATTATTAGTGAATAAATTAATAATGACGATGCATTACTAGAAATTAAAAATTAAACTAAATACGATAACAAATTAATATACAATAATTAACTACGACCAAATTAATTATGACTAATTAATTACAACCAATTAATTGATAATTATTTAATTGCAAAAAATAATGACGACTAATTAAGTATGACTAAATTAGTCACGACTAAATTAACCCGGGTATTTCAATACCACTAAATTAGTTACGACTTATTAATTAACTAACACTAACTAATCAGGACTAATTAATTTGTAGCTATTTAACTATGCCACGAATAATTGTGGAAAAATGAAAACGACTAAATTAATTACCACTAAATAAGCACAACTAACTAACTACAAGTAATTAACTATACAGTTCATAAACTAAATACGCACGACCAAAAGCATACCTGTTAATACGGTCGCTAATGACGGTTTTAAATAATCCTTAATCGTCTACAAAAACGCAATCATCAGAGTGAGTCAGAACGAGAGAGCGAGCGACCAAGCTAGTGAGTATGAGTTTCGGGGAAGCGTCTCGGCATCGTCTCCGAATTCATACTCGGTCAAAGTGAACCACGGCCTACCACGAAGCGACGATAGGAATCAAATTCCCTCCCGCGTGGTTTGCAGTATTTGCATGCATGCACAGTGAGTTGACAGGGAATCAAGTTGACAGAAAGCAATTGGCAGGAAATAAAGTAGACAACGAATTGACGCAAAGCCGACACAAAGCCATACGAAAAGGGGCGCGTCCAGGCAAGGGCTGTTCGGTAGCGCCACGTCCGGACAGCGGGCGTGTGAACAACTCCTCATCCGGATAGCAGCTGTGCGGAGGTGGTTTAGGGGAGTGGGCGCGTGGACGAGCACCAAGTGGCGCGGTGAGGCGGAACCAGGGAGTGGGCGCACGGACGAGCGCCAGGTGGCACGGCGAGGCGGATCTGGGGAGCAGGTGCACGGACGAGCGGCTAGGTGGCGGGTGAAGGTTGGTCCGGACAGTGGCCGCGCGGAAATGAGTGTGTCCAGGCAGTAGTTGTGCGGTGGAGGACACGTAGCCCACGCGGAAATGAGTGTGTCCAGACAGTGGCTGTGCGGTGGAGGACACGTTGCCCGCAGAGACACATCCGTGGTGATATTTTTGCACAATTGACGCGAGGAGCGCTAGTTATGTTATAACGTGTCCAAACATTGCTATTTAGGCTAAAAAATTACGAAGAAGGACCCAATGGACTTCCTTCAACAACAACAAAAAAAGGTACCCAATGGGCTGCGTTTACGTGTCCGTATATGAATCGTCCGATCAATGCCACCACCCATGTGGGTTACATCTTTATATGGTGCCCCTGCCCTAAGTTTCTCACGCGCGGAACACCCCAACACTTGGCGTCCCGCAAAACCCCCAAAACCCACAGCACGATTCACGAAACTGCCATGGAGTTCCAGTACCGTGCCGGCGACGACCGCAGCCGGTCCCCTCCGTCGCCGGCGGGACCGGCGGCTGCGGCGGCGAATTCTGGGTCTCCAGGTGTGCTCCGATCCCGACGGCGGTTCTTGGTTGGTTCATGATCTCTCTCAATCGATCTTTATTTTTATTGATAAGTCATGCGTGTGCAAGATGATCACGGCGGTGACGGCGCGGGAGACCACGGGGAGAATTGGGCCGTCGTTCCACGGTCTCCTCCGCCGCCGCCGGCCTATCCCGACGAGCTGCGGCGGCAGGTGGCGAAGGATAAGATAAGGGAGCGGATCCTGCGGGAGGAGGTGGAGCACTGGGCGCTCGAGGCGGAGGTTCGGCGCGAGCTCATGGAGCAGCTCTTCCCATTGCTGCGATCTGGGCCCCGGCGGTCGTCGGGCGCTCGCGCCGAGGGATCGGACGCTATGGCGGCGCCAGCGGGGATGATGACGGCGGACTCGCCATCGCCGATTGTACTCGAGGTTTGCTGCTCTTCTTTTGTTTAGTTCGGTTTTTACTTACTCGATCACCCCTTTTAGATGGGAAACTGATTTCTTTGTGTCACTAAAAAGACATGCTCTCTTCTACGTGCCACTAAGAGTATTTTGATTTCCTCCATGCCATTTCTGTCACTGATTCCCTCTATACCATTTCTTTCACCTTGACACACTCGAACATGAAAAAGACTATTTTATCCTTTTTTATTTTTTTTTGCTACCAGAACCACTCCAATGTTGTGTTTTAGTCGGTTCAAATGAGGAGAGAGAAGGCATTGAAGAAAAACAAACTTAGTTTCTAAAATACTTACGTGATATGACTTTGAATCGACTCTCAATGACACGTAGGAGAGATTACTTTTTCAGTGGCACGAAAGGAATTAGGACAACCACTTTTTTTACATTGGATTTGGTTGAGACGATGTACTGTAGTGGTAAAGTACTTAGAACCAACCTTTACTAGTCTATTCGTTTAGAAATATCACTTGGTTAAGTGTAGTTTATTACATCAATGAATCACAGAAATAATACAAATAAAGCTAGTTCAAGTATATATACGGACATAGTTCTCATACAACGTAGCAATACGTAGCAACTTCGGATCAGGTGCTTTGCAATGTATTTGTTGATCTATCAACAATTCCTTTGTTCAGGAAACAAAGGGAAAACAAGTAAATTCCCTATACTTCTCTTTTTTTCTATGTAATCTACATTATTTAAGTGCTTGAATTGTTTCTTGTCAAGTTAACACAGATATGTGTTGCTGCAATCAATTATATTATCTTGGTCTATCTTGGATATATTTTAGTGGAAAATTGTAACACACACACACACACACACACACATATATACCCCTTTACTATTCAAATCTGTGAAATGAAAAATATCTTCCTGCCCTGAATTTGTTGATCTAGCATAGCTCGGGATTTTCTAATTGTGTCTTTCCATTTTATGCGACTTGCCATAAATATTTAGTGTGCAATCTTTTTAGAAAGAGATAATAGATATTTTTTATTATATGCCATATTTCAAAGAACAAATATAATAACATATTTTCTGCTCTAATTTTCTATATACCTGAATCGGTGGACTGGTTTCTGACATAATATTTCAGGAGGAAAATATATAGTTTTCATGCATTATGTCAAATACTAATTCACAATTCCATTTCTGGATAAGTGTATGAGCTATGTCAAATATTAATTCAGAAGTGGATTTGCAGGATTTATCTGGCAGTTGAACCACGAAAATCAAAGTAAATTAATCAAGTGCATGTCAAGGTGACACCTAGGATTGCAAAAAAGTGTTTTGAAGAGGGATTACAAAGTGTCAAGAAGTAACGCAACAAGGAATTACTCATTCTTTGAAAATTATCAATGAATGACAAAGCGTCCTGCCATTTACCTATCTGATCCTCTGTTTTCGGGATGCACACTGCAAGTTAATCTATGCTCATATACATGGCTAGGTTTACAGCTACATGCTTCATAAGTTGAATAAGTTCTAAAACATAAATAGGTCTGAGCTGCTGCAGATTTAACAATGTTGATACGACAATTATATCCTTAAAGATGTCTCTGGTGTTAGTTTATATAGATTTTTTTTCTTTTGTAGTAGTAACATATATTTACTGATCATGTAGTGGTTTTTTGCAACATAGTTACCGAATTTATTATAAAACCCTGCGAATAGTAAACCGGATTCGTTGAACCCGAATCGGTTTAAGGTATAGGCTTCATGTTCACAGTGAAAATTAGAAGAAAAAATGGTGAACTACTAATCCTATACCGTAACTCGACGAACCACGTTTCTGATGTTCTGCAATCCAAAAACCGATGAGTGCTTGTTTCATGCAGCCTATGCAGGTCGGCTCGAAAGCAAATGCATCAGCAGCCTTGCCGGCCAAGCGGAAGAACCCTGATGTCACCGCCGCATCCGCAATTTCAGCCGCGACGAGCAGCAAGAAGCAGAAGCCCGACTTGACCTGCACGGTGTGCGGCGTCACGGCAACGAGTATGAAGACCATGCAAGACCACCTCAAGGGTAAAAGCCACAGGAAGAAGGCCGCCGCGCTTGCGCAGCCAATGCCTGAGGCAGAGCACGAGCAGAAGCAGAAGGAGGAGCGTGTGGTGACTCCGCCTTCCGGCGGCTACACGCCGAGCAAGCTCACGATGCTGACGAACGCCGGGGCGATGAACGAGGTGCTGCAGATGGACGGGTACATCCTCTGCGAGGTGTGCAACGTGAGGACTGCCGATCGTGTCACCATGATGTGCCACCTCGAGGGGAATAAGCACACCTCCAAGGCCCAGAAGCCGCGCCAAGCCGGAAAACCACCGGCGGTGAGTGCAGCAGCCGCTGTCAAGAAGTGCGTGAAAGGGCACTCTGCACCGGCTATCACTGCCGCTGTCGCTGGCGGTGATCCTGAAGCGGCGGTCGTGGCGGTCGACGGTGTGCCGCGCACTGTGCGGTGGGTGGACGGCTTCCTGCTCTGCGAATGCTGCGACGTGAAGGCGCCGTCGGAGACTGTCATGCAGTCTCACCTGGCTGGGAAGAAGCACAAGAACAAAGCGAAGGTCAGCCTGGAACAAGCCAAGGCCAAGGATGTGGCTTCCGTCACTGGCGCCGCGCAGATGGAAGTGGCATCAGCTACGCTGCAAGCCAAAGCCGCTGATGCCAGCGTCTCCGTGGCGCTGAAGCTAGCAGATGGAACTGCAGAGATTGGAGAAGTTACTGCCATGGCAGCCAAAGTTGGTGATCAGGGTGAGCTGCAAGAAACAGGAGAGATGACAGAAGAAGACGTAGCCACCAACGTCGACATCCCCACGAGTCCAGGACAGGAGGTGAAGAAGTTTGATGCCCCTGCTGCTGCTTTCACCGACACCGTTAACGTCGGTGGCTCTGAATCGGTGGTCGTGGGGATCGACGGCGTGCAGCACGTCGTTCAGCGGGTGGACGGCTTCCTGCTCTGCGAATGCTGCGACGTGAAGGCGCCGTCGGAGAGTGTCATGCGGTCTCACCTGGCTGGGAAGAAGCACAAGAACAAAGCGAAGGTCAGCCTGGAACAAGCCAAGGCCAAGGATGTGGCTTCCGTCACTGGCGCCGCTCAGATGGAAGTGGCATCAGCTACGCTGCAAACCAAAGCCGCTGATGCCAGCGTCTCCGTGGCGCTGAAGCTAGCAGATGGAACTGCAGAGATTGGAGCAGTTACTGCCATGGCAGCCAAAGTTGGTGATCACGGTGAGCTGCAAGAAACAGGAGAGATGGCAGAAGAAGACGTAGCCACCAACGTCGACATCCCCACGAGTCCAGGACAGGAGGTGAAGAAGTTTGATGCCCCTTCTGCTGCTTTCACCGACACCGTTAACGTCGGTGGCTCTGAATCGGTGGTCGTGGGGGTCGACGGCGTGCAGCACGTCGTTCAGCGGGTGGACGGCTTCCTGCTCTGCGAATGCTGCGACGTGAAGGCGCCGCCGTCTGGCTGCATCATGCGGTCTCACTTGACTGGAAATAAGCACAAGAACAAAGTGAAGGTCGCCGCCGTTCATGTGGGTGCAGGAGGAAAGGAGGCGACCTTGGCAGAAGCCAAGTCCAAGGAAGCCTCTGCCGTCGCCAGCACGGGTCATACCCAAGGAAATGACTCCGTGAAGGGACAGGCAACGGGAGAGGCAACGGGAGAGGCGCCATTGGCAACACCGCAAGGGGACGCCGCTTGTGCCGGTCTCTCCATGGCGCCCATGGAAGTTGATGAACCTGCAGAGATCGAAGGTGTTACTTCCATAGCTGAAGGTGACAACGCGGCTGCCGAGGTCAACAGCTCTGCGACGCAAGGAGAGGGATCCGTGAAGACTGATGGCGTCGCCGCGCCGGCCCAGGAGATCAAGATCCAGGTGGAGGGCAAGATGTGCACCGTGCTGCGGCAGGCGAACGGCGTGCTCTCGTGCGAGCGGTGCGACGTGCACGGCCGCGACAAGAACGGCATGCTGCTGCACCTCTGCACCAGGGCGCACTGGGACAACGTCCGTGTTGACGAGGAGAAGGAGCAGGTGGCTGCGGCGCCTGCGGTGGTGAACGAGGACAGCGACGGCGGCGCCACCGAGGGGACGGCTCAGGTGGAGGACTGATGACGATGATGTGTGTTGAACTTCAGTAATAATGTACGTGTGCATGCCACTGTTGTGGTGCTGTTACAATACTAGTCTGGTCGTGTCATATTAATTAGGGGAATTGCAAAGGAACTCTCTGTGTTCCTCTTATCTGGCATTCGAGACATGAATCCAGCAAAATCTGCCTAGTTTCCTTCATCTATTTATAACTGTTCAGTATATAGTCTTCCTCTGTTGTTCCACTTGTCATTTACGGTTGCTTTTCTGATGCTGCTTGCCCGCAAATATTCGTCTACAAAGGTACATATGGGTAGGTGAGTGTGAAAAATGGATGAAATTGTGTTTGAAGTTATAGCATTTGTTCGTATATAGTTAGAAACATAACGATCAGCCGGAGATGAGCCTGAACTCTGAACTGCCCGTCGGCTGGCGCGACATTCGATACAGCCAGACTCCATTCGTCTATCCCCCTTCGTCTAGACAAACCTTTCTCCCGTCTCTTAACTTCGTCACCTCGTCGCTCTCACATTCCCTCTATATATCTTGATCAAGCTTGACTCCTCTTATCTATGGATAATACTTTGCCACGCCAACCACTCATCTCACACCTCTCGCTCGCTCCCAAACCAAGCGAAGCAAGCATGACGACCTCATCGCTCCACTTCGAGCGCTACCTCCACGCCCCAATATTCTACACATGCTCTCGCCAAGCACGCCACCTCTACTCCTCCCCCACCACGCCGCCGCTCCCCGTCTCCTCTGGCGACGGTAGGGGCGAGGAAGGGTTCGCGAGCATCGTGGAGAAACTCTCGGTTCTGGAGGTGGTAAAGGAGAAGGGAGCGGAGCGCAATGAGGAAGGGGAGGTCGCTAGGGTGTTTGGAGCTGAGGTGGCCGCTGTGGGAGGGGTTGACCGAGCTATCTACGTGTCCCCTCTAGATAGGTGTGTTGCGGGTGTTCCCTCGAAATATTGCAGCTCTTTTTCTCGGTTGTTACAAGAGGTGTTCTCATTTGTTGCAAGAGGTGTTTTTCGGTTGTTGCGCGAGGTTTTATTCGGTTGTTGCATGAGGTGTTTTCGGTTGTTGCAATAGGTGTTCTCGTTTGTTGCAAGAGAGTAAACTTTTTGTTGCAATAGAAATGTCTATTTGTTGCACCGAGAAATACATACTTGTTGTTTCGAGTTGAAAATTTCTTGTATTTTTTTGTAGCATCGGATGGAGATTTTGTTGCACGTTTAGTAAATAATTGTTACGCCTCACCGATTTTTGTTTTGCCCTATCGGATGAGTGAGATCGACCATTTGAAGTCAGATCCAACGATGAAGAATAACGTACGATGAAAAGTCTCATATCGTACGTTCGAGCGCTAGTGGTGTCCATCGTGGCTTCTATCCTTGTTGTATATATATATATGCTTACGGTAGGTGAATTCCTTCGCGTGCGGGGTTCGACGGCAGGATGCTTCGTCGACGTTGGCTATGGATCACGTCTCGTACGTCGATCGCCTGCGCTTGTCATTGGCTTTGTCTTAGGGTCCCACCTTTCACCCTTAATTTTGTGAATTTGGGTGGCAACGCTTCCAGTAGAAACCATTTACACAGTATATTTAATAAAATCTCCCAATATTTTCCCGTAATATTTCCTAAATTTCTAGAATTTTTCTCTCTTTTCCGTCTAAGCGTGTCATAATGAAACTAAGCTAATTTAACCAAAGCATGGTACCCACAGTAGTATATTATCCTAGGCGAATAATGTTTAGGGTCCGTTTATACAAGACTCGATTGTTTTCTCATAATAATGTTTAGGGTACGTTTATACAAGATTCGACTGTTTTCTCAGCCCAAATAGTTAAATTTTAGTTTATTTATAACTTCATTATACATAAATTATAGTAATTTATTTACGTAATTTTTATTTTTGGTCACTGTAATTATTCTCGAAAGTCTTAAAAACTCATATTTACAAAATACGGTAATATGGTGAACCTATTATATTCTGAAAAAATCATAATAAATTTGGACGCAATTCATCAAATGAGAAGAAGTGCAAATTTCAAAGCATGTCGGACGGATGAAAATTCGATTATTTTAACAAAAGAAAACAGTCGAACGTTGTTTAGCAAAACTATAATGTTTGTGGTACACAACAGCAAGGAATTTGCATCGCAATTGTTCCGGATTAACTATTCTCCACCCCAAACGAAATTATAGCATTTTGCTAAAAAATTAAACATGCATAATAGTTTATAAAACCAGATACTTATATTTGTGCTGCCGCCAATTTTTGGTAGGCATGATAATCGCCCAAGAATTGTTGCCAGTTGGCGCCTAGATAGGATCGGCTGCTAAGGGGGATTGGTGGAGACAATACGCGCGTGAGGCTGGCGGCGCGGCGGCGAGGCGCGCATCAGGCGTGGATGCAGTGGCGGGGGAGCCGGTTGTGGCGGCGCGGCGCGGGAGTCAGCGGTGGCGCAAACCGGCAGGGCGGCGTGGCGAGAGGCATGGCGGAGCGGTGACGGCGCATCGGGCGCGTGGAGGGTGAGCGCGTTGGCTGCGCAGGCCACGCACATCTGGCATCGTGGAGTGCTAGTGTGTCGGCGGCGTGCGGGCCGGTGATGGCGTGGAACGGCGTCGACAGTGTGCGCTTCGGGCCCGGCGGTGGTGCACGCATCGGGCGCGACGGCGGCAACTGTGCGCTCACGGCGGCGTGCGCGTCAGGCGCAGTGGTTGCGGCGACGACGCAGCGACTCCAATCGAACGAGACCACTGGCGTCGTGGACGACCGCTGGGGTCTCGCCTCGCCACCGCGAGGAACACGGTGACGGCAGCGAGTGTTGTATGAATGAACAGTAATCATGAACAATCAATATTGTAACATGGACTGCGGTATTAGATGGATAAGAACGATGAACAATAATCAGATCTAATATCGATAATTAGCAGAAAATTAATCATCCAGATTAATCCAACAGCAAAAAGGATTAAGAGTAACCATACCGATTTGGCCGTTGAAGAGCAAATGTGCTGATAACGTGTTAAACAATAGAATTCGTCGGTAAAAAATTCTCAATCCAATTACACAATAAAAAGATATAATGTAGAGAATGATCCAATATCTTTATCCATGTATGTCATTGTACATGTGGTCCTTATATTTATAGCTAAAGAGGTGAACAAGAAGTTGAAGCTGAAGCAGTTTATTCTTTGTCAACCAGTTAGGTTTCTTTCCGGAGAAGTTGAAGCTGATGTAGGAGTGAAGATGCGGGCAGAACAAGATGATCCGAGAGGAAGGGAGCAGTTAGCGGTAGATTCGCACTGAGTCGACCATTTCCTAGGGGTTTTAGGCACCAGGTATAAATACCTTGTACTGGTTGATGATGAGACTTGCACACGCCAACCTTTTACTTCTTTACTCGCAGTTACATTTATCGTGCCTTAGGAGTGCTAGCTAATACCGACGTTGAGAAATTATGCTGTTTGTGCTAATCAGATGTTAGCAGTTCGGACATTAATCTAGCGAAATGTGGATATTGTTCTTAAATATCAATCTACAGTTGCTCTGTGTGTAGCTTTTCTTCCCTGTTCTTAACTTGCAGTTGCTCTGAATCTGGAAGCACTGCGGCATAAACAGGTAGGAATCCTGTGTGTGATTTATCCAGTACAGTGGTCAGGTGTAGGGGTGGAAAAAAGCTCGAAACTCATGAGCCAGCTCGGCTCGTTAAGGGCTCGGCTCAACTCGGCTCGAACTCGGTCCCTTAACGAGCCGAGCCGAGCCAGCAAAAAAACTCGTTTTGTTAACGAGCCGAGCCGAGTTGGCTCGCGAGTTACTCGTTTAATTCGTTTGGCTCGGTTCATTTCACTATCGCAGCGTGCCAGCGTCGCTCGCAGTCACAGGCCCAAGTCCAGTAGCGCAGACAGTAGGCGCAGCGCAACCCTAACCCTAAGGTCCCTACCCCCTTCCTTCCCTGTGTTGTCCTGTCCCTGATTAATTCACCCGTCCCTGTCCCGCACCCCACTACCCCATGATGCAGCCGCCGCACGGCCGGCTAGCGGCCGCCCACCCCTGCTGGCTCCTAGCCTTGCTCCGGTCCCAGTCTCCCTCAGTCCCTCTTCCGCCACCGCCTCCTCCCCCGGTCCTGGTCTCCCTTTTCCGCCGCCACCTCCATGGCTTCTTCTCCGGTCCCGGGCTCCCGACCTCCCTCTTCCGCCGCCGCCTCCTCCTCCGGTCCCGGCCTCCCTCTTCCGCCGTCGTCTCCTCCGGTCCCGGCCTCCCTCTTCCGCCGCCGCCTCCTTCTCCGGTCCCAGCCTCCCTCTTCCACCGCCTCCTTGCTCTGTCCATTGCTTCTTTGCCCACCCAGCCAGCTCTGGTCCTGGCCCTACTCCAGTACCCCTAGCATGCGCATGTTTGGGTCATTGGGTGGTCAATGGCTGAATTGTTCTTTACATTTTAAGATTTTCACTATGTTTATTGATAACGAGCCTAACGAGCTTAACGAGCCAAGCCGAACCTAGGTTTTTGCTCGTTATCTTAACGAGCCGAGCCGAGCCGAGCTCATTTTCTTAACGAGCTGAGCCGAGTCGAGCCGAGCCGAGCCAAGTCAGCTCGTTATCCACCCCTAGTCAGGTGTGGGCATGTATGAATTTTCAGGTAGCAAAGCAAGTTACCCTTGGGGAGCACCTGAAGAATGCCAGCCTGCGGACGGTTATTTGAGTTGGTTCAGAAAGACGAAAATCCAGCGGCATTTTGTAAGCTGCAAGTTACAACTATGCTGCGCTATATTTCGAGCAATAGGAGCAGAGGTGCCTCCGTTGCGGAAGCATCTGAAACATTTGTGCATTTCATCCAAGATCATGTAAACGAGTTTGGAGTTCACAAAACGGCACGGTAAGCTACAGTTCGTCCAAATACCATATGTCTGGTCAGGTATGCAGACTGGCAGTCCCCCACGAATTTTGGGCACTATTGGCCCCTTAGTTAGGAGTGGAAACAGATCGAATATGAATCGAATAGTCTCGAATACGAATCGAATCTATATTTTTAAAACAAGTACGAATACGAATTTAAATATTCTCAAATACGAATATGAATCGAATGTCGTAACGAATACGAATTTGAATCCAATATATACTCAATTCGGTCGAATACGAATATCCTACAACTTTTACGACAAATCTTGGTAGAACAATTTTATGTAACGTGTGTACATGACTACACGTCTACAGTAAAGAATCTTGAAGCAACACTAGCACTCTAGCAGTGCCGTAGTAGCAGTACTGCAGTGGTAGTGTGGCACTAACTTGAGCCGGCAGCCACTCCAGCCAGGCGCGGGGCGCCTAGGCACTACTACATAGCAGCATGCTAGCATGCAGCATCTGCATCTCTCGCCGCTCAGATGATCGAAAGGCGAAGGCACTCAAGGCGATGCCAACATTATCACGGATTGCCCATTGTGCCATTCTGGTACATTCTGAAGATTCATTCTGAACATGCATCCATCAATAGTTCAATATAGCATGCATATACCAATACAGCATATATCAACACTGATCTGAAGAATCATTTTGAGCATGCATCCATCAATAGTTCAATACAGCATGCACATATCAATAAGGCATATATCAACACACCATGCATCCATCAGTTTGCAGCCCTACTACTACTAGTACTATGTTCCAAGTTCAACACCATTCCAGTCCACAATGCCATGAAAGCATTTCACTGGCTAACAGACAGACATCATATATATCCTCCTAGTCCCAAGTCCCAAACAAAATATGATACGATTAATAGGTTAAGTGCCAAGCACTTGCACTTCAGCTCACAAAATCAAACACATTTCGAAGCAGCACGGCGAGCTCTAATTTCCTTCCATAACCACCATGGCATTGCAATCCCCGGTAGCACTGCAGGCACCTGCAACATAATAAGTTAATAACCAATTGTTGAGATACATAATTAAATCTGAGCATCTAACAATACCAACACTTCTATTTGTACATATATTGCTATATGCCTTCATCTTGTTCAACTTTCTCATTTATTTCTAAAACAGCTAAATCTTTCAGAATTGAAGCTACATCGCTTTGATCTAAAATAAATGGACAAAAGTAAATTAGTACTGGTTCAGCCAAACACATAATGCATAATGTAGAATAGTAGAAGTACATTCTTTGCATATTTTTATTTGTTTACCTTTCCTAGATGCTCTTATCTAATCCTTGGTGCAAATAAGGTCCTCAACAACTTCAGGGTCCAAACGACTACGATATTTGTCAATAACTCTTCCTCCAGCACTAAAGGCAGATTCTGATGCAACTGTTGATGTAGGAATAGCCAAAACATCTCTTGCAAGATGAGCAAGGACATGATACTTCATACCCTGGGTCTTCCACCAGGAAAAAATGTCAAAGCATTCATCTTCAGGCCATCTCAACAATGGCTCATTGCAATATTTATCCAAGTCAGACTGCTCTTGGCCTACTTCAGAGATATCATTTAGAAAAGCATCTAGTTTTCTCCTTTTCGGTTCGTCCTTAGGATCCACATGGTGGTGAGTTCTACATGGAGGGAGCATAGTGTTAATTGCATGATCAATGTAAAGGGATGCATAAGAATCAAACAACTCCTTAACAACCTTCCTAAATTCATCAATCTCCTTAATTCCAAAGTTGTCAGACATTGATTCATAGTAAAATTCAACCACCTTCATCTTGTAGCGTGGATCTAAGAAGCATGCAATTGCTAGAGCAACATTGCTCATCTTCCAGTACTTATTAAATTTATCGGGCATAGCTTTTGCCGTTGGAACAATAAAGCCATCATTACCTTTAGTCCACTCAATAAGCTGGATGTTAATTTTACTAAATTCAACAAAGAACAAATTTGCAGTTGGGTAGTAAGAGCCTAAGAGAAGCTTAGCAACATTAACAAAGATCTTCAAGCACATGCACAATACACATGCCTTTTCCCAATCTTCTCTAGAAGGAGCATGACGACTATACTTCTCTGGATACAACAATACAAGCCTTTGGAAAACTTTTTTTATAGTGAAGGGCATCTACTAGCATTAAGTAGGTTGAATTCCACCTAGTAGAAACATCTAGAGCAAGACCCTTTTTTGAGTATAATCCCATATCATCTGCTTGCTTCAGAAATATCTCCCATTACATAGTAGAGCTCTTGGCAACTAGAACTGATGAGCAAATGTTATTTATAACACTCGAAATTGTGTTCACACCATCCCTCACAATGAGATTAATAATATGAGCAGCACAACACACATGAAAGAACTTTCCATAGCAAAGTAGATACTTATGATTTTCAAGGGTAGAAATGATAGTCTTCACACAAACATTATTTGAAGATGCATTATCCAAGGTCAAAGCAAATAACTTATGCTCAATGTTCCATACCACCATTTTTGCCATAAATGTAGTACTCAAATTTGCCCCCCGAATGTTTTCCTTCAAGATACATGAAGTTTATAATTCGTTTCTGGATTTTCCAATCATCATCAATCCAATGACAAGTGACACACAAGTACCCCTTAGTTTGATTTGAAGTCCACATATCCGTTGTGCAGCTAAATCGACAAGCAAGAGAGGAAAATTGATCAAAAAGTTTTTGCTTCTCTTTTTCCAAAAATCTCCATTATCCTTGTCTTAGTAGTCTTGCGGCATTTTATAGGAAATGTAGGGCACAATGATTTGATGAAGTCATTTTTATATTGATGCTCAGAGAAGTTGAATGGATATTCATGCATGATAATAGCAAGATGGTATTTGTAGACACTAAGTTCCTCATCGTACTTCCAAGCATCTAAACTGGCATCCCCTTCTAATTTTCTAAAATTAAGTTGTGCTTGGTCATTCCCTTTAGCATGTTTTGCAGTGTAATGATTCCATAGACGGGTCGTACCTTGGTTACTATCAGTAGAAAGAACAATCTTGCAGTAGTTGCATTCTGCCATCTTTCTCTTAACAACCTTGTCCACCTCCTTCACATCAACAAAACTCCGTGTGAAATGTTTCGAAACTTTTGATGTTAACTTCTTTTCCTTTGGTTCCTTGATTTTCATAGCCACAACTTCTGATCTTGAAGTACTTGTACCCGCACCACTCTCTGGTACAACATTCTCACTAACAATACTTTGAACCTTCCATCCACGGTAGCATTGCCACTACCACTAGCAATCGCATTAGCACTACCACTTGGTTCGCTTCCAGTTGCAGATGCCATTGTAATCTACAAGAAAAAACAAATTCAGGCTCATGTAGTCCATTCATGTATCTCAAGGAAATGAGTTTCTTGCTTGCTCATGTTAAAATGAAAAAAATTCTAAGATACCATCAGCCTTATATCCCTTATTATAATTATTGGGTTTCTAAGATACCATCAGTCCATCATTCATTTTAACACGCCTCCATGTA
This sequence comes from Phyllostachys edulis, assembly GCA_036346405.1. NCBI lineage: Eukaryota > Viridiplantae > Streptophyta > Magnoliopsida > Poales > Poaceae > Phyllostachys > Phyllostachys edulis. Next base: position 8,742,401 of record CM070559.1, on the reverse strand, counting down.
AATGTCCTAAAGTGAATTTCTGGACCTAGAATTATATAACTTGTATCATTCATTCTGTCCTTTATTCATGTATCTTACATTCTTACGTATTTTTTCTTGACTTTGCTTGAAACCATAGCAACAGTTTTTTGCTTCACTTGCTGAGAGCCTGAGAGGTCAGAGAGGAAGGATACGCCATCTGGCTCATCTGTCGTCTCAGCCTCGCCCAGTCGGCACTTGACAGTCGCCACTGCCCTAGGTGGCTAGCCCCTAGCAATGAAAAATTTGGGCATGGCATAAGAGCAGCAGCGCTAATCGGTCATCCAGAGAAATTACTCATGGTCATGGGTAGGGCAGGGCAGCTAACCTTTGCGTGAGGACGCCGCCATGGACACCGAGTCGCTGGCTCACTAGCTCAACGCTGTGCGCTGTGGACGTCGGGTCGCTGGCTCGCTGACTCACCGCCGTGCGCCATGGTTCATGGATGCCGGGTCGCTACTCACCGTCGTAGTGATGTGAATGGGGATCTGATGCCTGGTGCTGCCCTCTAGCGTGGCGGCTGGCTTGTTGAGGGTTGAGGAATGAGACCAAATGAGGACACTGGACACAAGCAAAAGCAAGTTAGGGTTGGTTTGGTTCAGAGGTGTGCATGCTTGGGCTTGGGCCGCTTGGCGTCGGATCGACCGGGTCACTACTGCTGCAGTGCGTGTCTTCTTGTTCCGCCTTCCGGCATTGGTCATTGGGCTTCGTCACTTGGGCTGAGTCTGAGTGGTTGGCACTATTTTATGAATACAGATACTATCTGTATCCGTATTCATATTCGGCATTATTTCTCATACCACATCCAGATTCATATCTGGGCAAAAAAACCCGGATAGTATCCGGATTCGGATTCGGATTCGTTTTCGTTTTCCATTTGAATGCGGATTTTGCTTATCACATTTGCATTTTCTCGGCTACGAACATCGGATAAAACGAATTATCCTTTACTATTTCCCATCCCTACCCTTAGTGCACTACAATTCCAAATGCAGCCTCCCTATACACGAAATTCCACTTTTGGCCCCTAGCTCCGCATCTGTCATACCGACAAAGAAGAGCTAAGTCAAGTGCCACCCACCACAAAGAGGCACCACTGTAAGCACCCTAAGACAAGCTTCAAAGCGGAGAGAGAAAACAAGCAAGAGAAAGAAAAGTGAAAAAAAATCCAAAATAAAATAAATTTCAAGAAAATTCCATAAAAATCCTTGGAACATGAATAGATTTAATAAAATAATTTTGAATTTAATTAAAGTTTATCTTATTCATTTAAAATATTTTTTATTTTCTGAAATTTCCAATTAATCCGATAAAATACATGTATTGGGTCTCAAGAAACCCAAAGGTCAGTTGACTACTAATCGACCGAAGGTAAAGTGAGAGGCACGGAACCAGAACTACATTAGAGTCCGTAGACAGAAGCACGTTACACGTGATCACATGGCATGATGGTTCGGCTAATTGCTTGAGTCATCATCGCTACTACTACGGTACACTACAACACAAGCATTCGAACCATTAAGTATAGATGCCTTCAGGGGAGAGTAAAAAACATTGCTAGTAGGACAGGGGACTACTACAGAATGGCCTAACCTACTGCGTGGACCGGGCTATTTGCCCTTCCTTTCGAGCTCGGTGTTGTACTCGTCATCGGCCGCCTTGGCCTCGGCCGCCATTTTCCTCTTTTTCTCGCACTCTCTCTCGTGAGCCTCGCGCTCCCTACGCCTACACGCCGCGAGATGAGCTTGCGTCTCCCACCGAATACGCTCATTGTGCTCTTTGTTACGGCGCTCGTCCTCCCTCTTCTCGCTGTCCCTCTCGACATTCCACTCCTCGCAGTTGAGGCGCCACTGGTTCTGTGGGTGGATCTCTTCATTGATCCACTTGCGGTAGCCACATAGCGGATCCAGGGACTACGAGTAGATGGGAGAGGCTGTTAGTGTGTGCGTACTTTGAAAGAGAAATGGTAGGGAAACATACTGTAACCAGTCCTTACCGGCTACCGATAGAAGGTCGTGTCCCAACGGCGGTTGGGATAGTCCAAGGAGTAGTTGGCGTAACCCCAGTAACGCATACCCAGATTGAGCCGCTGCTTGGACTTGAAGAACTTGCATCTGTCCCTGCACCAATAGAGGGGCGGCATCTCCCCCTCGGGTGGGTCTTGAGGCAAATGCTCGGTGGGAATGTTCTGGTAGGGGTTGTAGCTACGGGGGGCATCAGTGTGGAGATGTCCCCTCCTGGCACGCCCCGCTTCTTCGTCCCGGGCCGTAGCAGCCCTTGTGAGTTTGCGGATCTCGTCCCATTGCGTCTCCATCTGAGCGAGATTGTGGTTATGTGTTGATGTAGGATAACCTACTGTGGGAGGGGTACTACTTATATACCGAGTTGGCCCTGCGTACGCGGCTGAACTGTAATTGTGTTTAAGAAAATTCACGTCCGCGAGGCAGCGACCCTAAGGAGGAATCATCGAGTCACGTCGTCAGCAAAGTCGACTCGTTGGTCACGTCGTTCGCAAAAAGTGGTCACGTCATTGCGCAAAAGTCGACTCGTCGTCACGTCATTGCAAAAGCTCCCTCGTCGGGTCACGCCATTCTAAAAAGTTGGGGAGGTAGAGTTGTCATTTCCCTCTGAGCGACTTGTGATAGTAGGGTGGTGATAAGGTTGGTTGATCTGTTTGTGATTTTCGTAGATTCTAAAGGGTACGAAATCTGTTGGACTCGCAATAACATTTTGTGATCGTCATATGTTGTTGTAGTGCGGTATATTTCTAAAGAATTTTGTGAGGACGACTGAGGTACCAATGAGTCGTAAGTAGGAAGGTAAGTGGCACGATAGCAACACGACAATTGATCCGACAAGGGGGTTACATGGCATGAAGGGACGATTGAGGTAGCAATTTTCTGTTATGTAATGCATGCATAGATAATATTACTAGTTTCTTCTCATTCATGAAGGACTGCGATGCATAGATAAAGAGTGGACATTATAATCTCATTAGAACTGAACTTCTACTTGGCAAGAATAACAAACAATAGAAGAAAGCCTGCAAAACTAACTATCTTAACTAATTTCTGAAGCATTTTCTCAACTCTTTCCATCCTTACATCTGGTCTTTTAAGTCTATTCTCTTCATTTTGCATTGGTTGATCAGAGGGTCGAACCACTGGACGAAATGCAGCAACACCACGGGAGTCTTCTTGCAAGGCAGCAATTTGCATTGCAATATCTCGAACCACTAGGACAGCTTCATGAGCTCACTGCCAAAACTGACATGTTGTGTTCTGGAAAAGAATTGTAGCTTCAAGTAAAAAAAAAACAATATGCTATTTCGAATGGAATTCATTTGGGATGATTTTGCACAAGTTACCGTAAGATTTGAATACTTCATGAACACTCGGGATGAATTCGTTGGCATATGGGAGGTGAACATATTCACCGGATCCCTGCAATGAGGGCAAACTAGGTGCTGCCACAGTGATTTTAATTGTTTGCTCACTCAAAAGTTAGATGAGGCCGAAGACATCCCGTTTAAGACTGGAAGAAAGGGGAAGAGGAAGTGAAGAGTGAGGTGAATGGTAGCCAAAGCATCCATATATAGCCAACAGCTGAATTGTAATTGGGTTGAAGAAAATCCGCGTCCTCCAAGTAGCGACCCCGAGGAGGAATCGTGTGGCAGCGTTGTGTCACGTCTTTATGGTTTAGTACATTAAAATCGGGAGGTAGAGTTGTCATTTCTACTAACTATGGCACAATGGCACAATGCACAATGACATTATATAACATGCATTATACAGACATGACATTACTTATGGTACATCCTCCAACCGCTTGCCCCGACGGCGTAGCTGATCCTCAAGGAAGGTGAGCCTGTCAGGGGAGCGCTGTACGTCTCAGAAGCCATAGTAGGGGTGCTGCGTGGGAGGCGTCACTGCGGTGATCTTAGTGTATGATGCGGGGTGCCCGATCTTCTCGACGTAGAACCTCTTGATAACTTGTGTATCCTGACGAACCACCAGCTGATCCCCCGCACCAATGCACGGACTTGCAGCTCTATGAAAAATTCACCCAAACACACACTTGATTGGATCCTCGCTGACCACGAAGCGAAGATCGTCGAACACTCAATTCCCAATGAAAAAGTAAGAACGACCCCTTGTTTTAAACACCCAATTTCCCTCTGTTTTGGCTATAAGCATAATAGGAGAAACAAGCATATGTTGTTTGAAAATATATTAAATGTGGTCTGAGATTACAATGGGGGGTCTAACCCTCAATATATAGTCTCGGCCTAGGGGCTATTCGGGGTACTGTTCACGCTGGTACTATTCATGATGTGCACTGTTCACGCCTTGGGCTTCATGCGGTTTAGGCCTTGCTCATGTAGATGGGCTTTGCTCCTTTCACCATTACATGGGCCAGCCCCTTGGTTGACTTCATCTTCTTGATCTTGGGCTTGATGGCTTGGTCGTATGGGCCTTGGTCCTCTTCTCCTTAGCCAAATGGGTCATGGGCCAACTTCTGGGCCGCTTGGACCATGAGCTCCTCATTTGAACATAGAGCTCACACCATAGTCATCTCCAGGTAGCTCGATCTTATATGCATTGTCATTAATCTTCACAACCACCTTGAAAGGTCCATTTCCTCGTGGCAGCAACTTTGACTTGCGACGTTCTGGAAAGCGATCCTTGCGATAGTGTACACACACTAAATCGCCTGGTTAAACCAACACATTCTTTCTTCTCTTGTTCGCCTTTTTAGCATAATACTTCGTCTTCTTCTCAATTTCAGCCTTCGTCTCAAGCAGACACAGCTGCGTAGTGGAATGCATAGCCCGGTTGTAAGTGAATTCCACGTGCAACAAGTAATCCTCCCTCTCTTGACGAAAAGTCATCCTCGGCTTTCGATAGCCTAAAAATACTCTAAACAAAGAATACAATGTATATGCATCGTATATATATTGGTCATCCACACTCCTTCTGTTTAGCACATTAGAATTTTCTGAAAGTGCACTAAACAAAGAGAACAACATATATGCATGATATATGTATGAGTCAATTATTGTGTCATTCTTGTTGTTTTGCACAAAATAATTAGCACAACAATAGCCATATGATGTATTTGATACATACATTATAATACTTTCATTCACATCATTCTCCCTCCCATGAGAAAAGGTCGTCCTCGACTTTTCTAAGTACAGGAACAAGATATTAAAGGGGCAAACCAAGTCAACTTATTCAAATACGGGGGAGAAAAATTCTTAGCACCTTCCATGCTTCAACTGTGCTACTCTGATTGCTTGTACATGATTGTTCAGCAAATGATAAATATTTAGGCTTAAAGAATCTTTTAAAATAGCTCGCACTATTATTGACACTCATCTCATTGTGATCATTACATGGCACAAAAGATTGTTTATCCAAAACATGCAATTTCAATTCAGCAAGCTTACCACATGTAATGCACATTCGATAAACATAAAACTTGTTGTCCACACCGTAATCTCCAATCAAGTTAAATTTATAATTGAAGGTGTATGTACTAGCTAGTGATTTTGAACATGCAATTTCAGAAACTCTCTCAATCACACTAGATAGCTCCATGGGTTCATCGAACATGATATAGCATAAAGAATCATCAGGTAGTATCAGAGCGTCAGGTGCACTCGGTAGAACCATTATCCTTTTGATTAGTTGTTATTCTTTTCTATCCTATTTAGCTAAAGCCGCAAACAAATGGAATTTTTTTAGGTTAACCGTAGTTCAATCTATTATTTCGTGTGAGTTTAGTTAAGTTTTAGTACATTAGAATTTTTGTTTACATGTTGATCCTCGTGTTTTCTTTGTGTAGCTTCATCTTTGTATTCTGCATAATCCATACAAAAATCATCTTCAATCTCAGTTCTTGTTTTCGGCCACTTGCAAGCCCTAGCCGAGCACTCCTTGTGCTACGCCATTTTTGTTGAGTTCAGTTCGGTTTGGGTAAACCTCGGCCGCATCTTCTCCCTTTGACGCTCGCCATCCTTGCTAGGTTGGGGCTGGCCGAATCTATATGGCTATTAGCACAACAAGAGAAACAAGCATATGCTGTTTGAAAATATATTAAACGTGGTCTACGATTACAATGGGGGGTCTAACCCTCAATATATAGTCTCGGCCTAGGGGATATTTGGGTTACTGTTCACAGTGGTACTATCCACGACGTGCACTGTTCATGCATTGGGCTTCATGCAGTTTGGGCCTTTCTCATGTAGATGGGCTTTGCTCCTTTCACCATTACATGGACTAGCCCCTTGGTTGACTTCATCTTCTTGATCTTGGGCTTGACGGCTTGGTCGTATGGGCCTTGATCCTCTTCTTGTTGGCCGAATGGGTCATGGGCCAACTTCTGGGCCACTTGGACCATGAGCTCCTCATTTGAGAGGCTTCCCTGAATAACAGCCTCATATCCTTGATCTCCGTCCATCATTGAATCTTCAAACCTGAGCACAATCAAAACACTATTTTTATGTAGTATAAAATTCTCATCGATAACATTATGTGATTCAGATAGAAACAAATTCACCTGTTCTTTTAATAATTTGGCTCGTGCTCTTGTAATAGGTCCAGATGGCATATTTGGAGCTTCAACACTTGTAGCTTGATCTGTAGTAGCAGAAGATGGTAAAGAGCTAGGAATGCCCTCATTAGTGTAGGTGTTTGGTGAAGGCCCGAGCATATCATTGACCCAGTGGTGCTCATCCTGTGGGAAGGGTACTGGGTGAGTTAGTCCTTAGTTTCGTGCAACAGGAAATTTGTTGTAACTACGTTAAAGCGTACTTGAGTACATGGTTGTGTGGCCGAGGATCCTCCTAGCCAGTCTGCATCGTAATACTACACAGTGTACCCTTGGTACTTCTCGTCGAACCAGCGGTCGCTCACCACGACGTCTGGCCGAACGCCGTGTGCCAATGAGCCCAAATTGTCCGTCCCGTGACTGCGGCGAAGTTAGGGTCGCCACCGAGTGGAACAATGGTCGCCCGACGAGGAAGTCCTATCATGAGCCTCCCTCCATGATGACAACGGCTGAAGCAGAGTGTTGTCCCCTCGCAAGTGCTGCAAGAACAAATGGTAATGTCATATACGCTCGAAAGTAGTGCATGGACAAATACTAACGACAACAACCCACAGCTGACATACCTGTGGCCCGAGGCATGTCAAGGCTGAGCGACCGTAGCTCTGATGACTCTCGAAGTGTAACGGACGTGCGGAGGGCGGTGCCGAGGGAGGTGCGGATGGAGGTGCCGAAGGTGGCAGGGGTGGAGGGCGCCCTCGGTGTCCACGATGCTGTACGTCAACTTCGCTGTGGAGACCACAACTTATGCTCCTCATTGTAATCCTCATGTCATCGTAAATGGCGCGCACTGCGGCTAGGATGTGATCAAAGGTGTTGGTGTTCCCCCGGCATAGAAGGTTAGCAGCCTCGCCCTGGATACGAGCAAGGCGATAGTACTGCAAGAAAACCGAGACTAAGTTAGAAACGTGTTGCCGAACGAAAATTCTACAAATAATGTTTTACCGTCTCATCATGGCGTGTCGCCCGGTGACGGTCGGGACCTACTAGTACAACGGCATCGTGCATGACCTCCACTGGACGCTGTGGCACCAGCCCAGTAAGCCTGTACCTAGTGCACGAAACATACCACCGCAAGTATGCGGCATATGTCTGGATGTCATAGCCTCGTAACTTGTGCACCATGTCCGTCGCCACCCTCTCGCTCCACAGCGCCGCCCACGGTTGCTGTGTCTGCCTCCATTCGTTGCTCCTCCGGCCTTTCCTTGTTTGCCTACAATTGAATTCAGATGTCAGAAAATATAAGTCAGACATGCGGCTAATAGGTAGAGCGATGATATCGAAAAACGACATACCCATTGGCCTTCGCTGCAAGAGGTCGTCCTGGCGTTGGTGGCACCTGCTGGTAAAGGCCAAACTATCTCATGACCCACTGTGGGTTGTACGGCTCGATCATGTGGGAGAAGACCAGGTGGTAGGTTGTCAACCAGTGTGTCTCCTCCTGAGTGCACTACGAGGACAATCTATAGGGGGCCGTGTCTGCAAGGAACTGTGCAGTCCATGGCCACCAGATGACCTCGTCCTTGTGAAGAGTCTCGAATAGGTTATGGAACTCAGGGTACACACGCCTCGGTCTCTCCTTGGCCCACCCTAGTGTACCACGTGTCCAACGCATACCCATTGTAGGCCCGTCGACGGGGTCGTCGCCTCCACCATGACCGTAAAGCTCGACGCTCAACTGAAAAGGGTGAACGGTGCTATGGAAATACGGCTGACCAACCGAGAAGTGCTCCCACGACCATAACTGCAGCAAGGTGTAGCATACCACGAGGCCTGGCTCCCCTCCCGTGATGCGCTAAGAGGCATCGCACAACTCTCAGTAAGTGGCGCAAAGCACTGCGGAGCCTCAACTGTACTGTGGTACCTCGTCGAGCCAGACGTCCACGAAAGACTCTATGAGATTGATGTAGCTAGGGTACACGCAGTCTCCCTGAGTCATAGGAAACAAAATCCATACGAACAGGGACAAAAGGTACGCGAGGAAGTCTGTCCTCACTGCCTCCTCAGTCGCATGCACGGGGTAGGTCATGTACTCCTGTAGCCAGGAATGTGGCACGCCTGATATGCTGTCAAGGATCGGGTGACCGAATCTGTCAGCCATAACCACCTTCCAGTCTACTTGCTTGGGAGGTGGTACTACTGGAAGACCGCGCAGCAATAGACCTATAAGCATAGCTACGTCCTCCAGAATTACAGTCATCTCCCCTCACCGGAAGTGGAAGGTGTGAGTCTCCAGTCTCCAACGGTGTCGGGACCCAAAATTACGATTCTGGACCCTCTGTGTTTCATGCACTAGTCCAGGATCACGCTAGTGCACACAGTATCAACAAAGATGAGTATCGATCCACACAAGCGAATAATAACATAAACGAATAGTTTGATTAATAAATAATGGTTTGACCTTATGGTCGAGTTTACAATTATTAAGCCACGCAGGTCGACAGAGAAATAAAGCAATGAAACAAAATGGCAGCGATGTCCCATCGATTCACCACAGTAACCGATCGATCAAGACCCCACGATCGGGCACCTTCGATAAACTCCTCCTCGAATGCGGTGAAGACTCCTCCTCTTACGCTTGATTTATTTTAAAGCAAGCGTGAGTACACACCGTACTCGCAAGTCACACCACAGAAATGCAAATATACATGCAGGCTTATTACAAGGGAATGGCATTTTGTGGTTCTTTTGCGGAAATGCGATATTTGCAGTTAAATACAAATAATAAATTGAAAGCAAGTAAAACAAATAGACAATAATAATTTAACAGTTTGATTTCACAAAGACACACACAGCCTAAGCAGATTATTCACATAGTCATATGATTTAGATCACACAGCTCCCTTCCCACACAGTTTTTAAAGATCTACCCCTCGTGTGAAATCCCCGAGCATTGTCCATAACCGAGGACACGGCTATTCGAATAGATTGTTTACACTCTGCAGAGTTTGTACATTTTACCCATAAGATACAATCAGTGTTGCAAGCACTAATCGTAACAAAGCATTTCAGAAACTTCATCCTAACATAGATGCTCCCGATGTGCTTATGTCATACCAAACCATACACAGTGTATGGTACAACACACACCGCTGGACGAGGAAGCGGCGAACAGCCCATGATGCGACCACATGGTAGCACACACCCCCACCCTATTCACATAGCCTAACCTACCGCCTGAGCAATCCATGCTAAGAATTCGTATCTTACTATGCTAGGCCCGTCCCATAACAGGCATGTGGTCGTACAGGAGGGCTAAGTTCAATGGCGCACAAAGTTCAGTCCTTAAATGACCGAGGCAAAACTTCCATTGTTCTAACTAAGGCACATAGATAAATATGACACACAGATTCACAAGCCCATATCACATAGCCACCATGTCACACAGTTCCTTCCACTTGCCCCAGTCTAAACCTTTTTCCCACCCAGTTGAATTAAGTGCAACACATGCCACAAGGACACATAGTGCACCCAGATTATTACAACATTACATAGTCACTTAGTCAAGTTAATAATTGCACTTTACATGAATAGGTGATTCGTGGCATGGCTAAGCAATCTAATCGTACTAACCAACCCACGTTGGTGCTATAATATTTACCAACTAGATATCAACTAGGGTGACAAAGGATCAAGGCATAACAAGTTACACAAGGAAGGCATAACAGATTGGATTTACTAGCTAATCCCAAAAGCATTTAAATAATTACTTGAAATAAAATGCAATACTTTGAATTAAAATAATATTTAGAAAACTAGGATTCCAACATGGTCAAAGCATGACTTGCCTTGGAATAGGTCTAGAAATTGATCTTGGTCTTGTTGAGCTCCTTCTTCTTCAAATCTTCCAAAAGCGTTGAAGTCTACTCGCAAACGAAGCAAACAAACAAAATAAATAAATAACAGAGGCAAAACAACTCCCAAAAAAAATCCATTAAATAGATCTTGATTTTATAGGAATTTAGAAATTTGAATGGACTGATTTGGATTTAGGATGCAAAAGTTATGGGCTTTGGAAGTTTGAATCTAAAGAAAAACCCTAAAATCAGAATTACACGAATTTCCCGAATTATTTCTTAAAAGAAAATCGGAATATTGCGCAATGCTGGCGTCAGTGAAGGAATTTTCGGAAAAAGATAAATAAAAAGAAAATCCTGACATGTGGGACCCACATGTCAGTGACACGGCTCATGGTGGACCAAGTTCACCGAGCCTCTAGATCTGGAACGGGGCTGGCGTGGCGCACTTAAGACGTGGCGTGGACGCGACGGCGCGCCACGTGGGCACGCTGCGTTACGGGAGGCTAGGGCGCCGAGGTGGACGCCGACGTGACGACGGCGAGCGGCGGCAAGACGGAACCAACGACAGACGGCGAACGGCGGCGTCTCACCGGCGGCGGGTGGTACAGGGAGGTAGAGGGTGCGAAGGGGATCACAACGAGGTGCTCACGGGTGCTTGAGGACAACTGTGGCGACCGGCGGAGAGGTAGAAGCGGCGGCGGCTTCGGCTCGACAACAGCAGCGCTAAAGCGGTGCTCGTAAACGAAGGTGTCCCTCGGTTCCTGCTCGCGCGATGTCGACGGTGTAGGCGTTGAGGCTCCGGTGGCTTCGGGCTCGTCGGAATTGCTCGTCGGAGTAGGCGGCGGTGAGATTGAATCTCCGAGCTCTAGTGGCGGCTAGGGTGCGGCGCAGGCGAGGAGGCGGCTAGGGTTGGGGTGAGGGCATCGAGGGCTGGCCTCCCCTTAAGTATGGCGGCGCGGGAGAGTCTAGAGCACGGACGCCCAAAACGGCCGCGCGGCGGCGCAACAACCTCCGCGACGAAATCGGAGACGAAGAACAGTAACGGGGTGGGGCCCGCTTGTCAGCGGCTGGGGCTCAGGCGAGCGCGAGTGAGGAAAGGCACGGGTGAGGCGCGCGAGTGCGGGCGAGGATCTAGCCGTCCAACTCAGATCGGACGGCTCACAAACAATGTGACGTTCGGACCGCTCCAATCGGCCATCAAGATCGGGACGTCCATTTGCGATCCAACTACCGCCATTAATCAAGAAGAAAAACACGCGAGGAGAGAGAGAGGTCGACGGGTGGGGTCCGCTTGTCACGTGAGCGTAGCGGCAAGGCTGCACAAAGATCTTTGGGCCGGACGGAGAAGGAGTGGATTTAGGCCCAAGGACTATTTGGAGATTTTAAATACGTTTTCTTTTTAAGAAAATACCAGAAATCCAAATAAGCAATAGAAATTAGCAAATGAACTTGGAAAATTTCCAGAAAATTCTAGAAAATATATCCAAGCACATAGAATCCAAATAAAATAGTTTTGACTATTGTTCATGTTGGTTTTAGTCATATTAAATGGTTTTGTTACTCAAAGTCCAATGTTAAGCTTTTAAATTAAATTCAAATAAATCCAAATGGTGAATTTTCTCTCTACCAACTATTCAAAGGATTTTTAAGGCTTACAAAAATTGGGATGTTACAAACGGTCCACGAGCGTAGATAGAAGTGCCACGTCAAACTAGAACGCATCTGGTAGGTCCAACATGCGGGCAATGGGTAGGAGACCACTGTCCCGTAGTCTTGGGATATACCGCTCGTCCAAAGGTTAGTGCTCTCTAGGGCAGCTCAGGACCAGGCTCGGAGGGCCAACGCTAGGCATCGGTGTCACCCATCCCAGCGTGCGTTGAGCAGCTTGTACGCGGAGTCAACTGGAGGCAACACTATCTCCTGCTGAGAGTGAAACACCATGTTAGTCCGCAAAAAAAAACCGGATGTACATCACACAAAAATGTTAACATATGACAGGATGTACAACACACATATGATAGAAGATCAAATCGTGTGTACCATTATCGAATGTAATTAAAACGTAAACAAAGTAGGGTCATGAATAACACCATACGCACACCCGTACAACATAACAGTACATATGACCATAATGTGTTAACATATGACATTAAAATAAGCATGCAACATCACAACAGTAGATATGTGTTGGACCGGAAAGGCAACTAGGAGGGGGTGAATAGGAGCATGCTCACTTTTTCACAAAGGTCAGATTCAACACCAATCTCACTCCAGTAGCTATAGAAGTTATGAAGATCAATCTACAAGTACAGCGGAAGACTTGTATTGAATCCAAACCAAAATCCCCAAGGCAAAAGATCAAACGAGGTTCAAACCCTAGAAATCGGTCTGACCGACGTTGAATGGGCGGTCGATCACCGCCGGTCTGACCGTGACTTCAGGCGGTCCGACCGATTCAGATAGAAACAGAACAACGGCAAAACTCAAACCTCAAAACGATCTAACTTTTGATCTGTGAGGACAAACTCCACGAAACTTGACACACACCTTCTCAAAGATATTAGGAACCTATTCCAATCGGAGATCGTGAAGATCCAAGCCAAAGTTCCTATCTTTTTTAGTTTGAACGAAGGTGGTTCAAAAACCGAGTCAAAACAAAAATATGATCTAAAGACTTGCTCGTGGGTGATTGATGATCAAGATGATCCTAGATAGGTTCCCACATGTCACAGCAAGTTAGATCAAGGCAAGAAACCAAGCAAAAACTCATGGATCAAAGAAAGACCATAAATCACCAAATAGAGAGAAAGAAAGCAAATAGACTCATCTTTGAGGGAACTTTCTTTGGATTGATTTGATATGGTATTGGTTTACAGCCACTCCATCAATGGAGGACAAAGACTCAATACATGAGCACGAAATCAAATCCAACTCTCTAGAACCCCAACCTCCACTAATCCTCTCCCTAAGCAAACTAGGGTTTCAAACACAATGAAAGGGTTGAGGGGGTGCAGGCACCTGTCTCCTCTATTTATAGTGGAGGCTTAGACCTTCTAGAAGATAGAACCCTAATGGGCTCCCGTTAAGGCCCAAAACAAACAGGACACATACGCACGCCTTTTAAAACGTCGTCTTCATCTCTTGACCTAATCCTCTTCACCTTGCGCCATCTTGCGCTGTGAGTTGGCAAAAGGTCACCAAGGCGGTATTTGGTGAAATTACCAAAATACCCCTTCTCGATCTTTTTGCAAAGACCGAGTCCCAACTGCGTGAAGCACCTCCCATGCTTCGCCACGTGTAGGTTGATCCAGTGGCTCTCATCATGTCGGCAAGTCTCTCCCATCTGGCTCCCACCGAAACCACCATGGCACTTGCAAACCCATGCCGCTTGATCCAACTTGGTTGCAATCGAATCGCCTGTTTCGGTCACCTTTGTCCCTCTTGCGCCATGCTTGAATCCATTGACCTCACCTGGCATCCCCAATCATTCTAGACCTCAGCTCTCCAAGCCTAGTCCCGATCATCCTCGCCGTTGACCGTCATTGACCTCCAAGCAACCTGCACATCAATAGACAAAGAAATCGAATCTGGGAACACGTTCTTCACAACTTGACCCACGTTAGTCAAAACATGCATCATGCAACACATATGCCATGAAACCCATGAACTTGACCTAACCCAACAATCATCGCCACTAGTTGGCCGATGAAACAAGTGAAAACCGGTCAGACCGCCACTTTGGCCGGTCTGACCGCCCCCTGGGACTTAGCCAAAAATCCACTCGGCGGGCGGTCCGACCGCCAAAATGGCGGTCGGATCACGGCCGTCGAGCCAGCGCTCCCAGCGCAGTCGACCGCCCGACTGACAAAGATTCTCAACTTTGCCGAAAACGCGTGTTTCGACAAACCGTAAGCGACATTGCCAATTGTAACATCATCCTAAGATCTCAGGCATATCCCCATGATATCCACAATATGACCATAAGGTGTTAACATTGTGGCCGTACACAATGCAAACTCATACAACAATAGAACTCATACAAGGCATTAAAATAAGCATGCAACATCACGACAATGTAATTATGTCTTGGTCACCACGGTGTGTTGCTTGTGCTAGGTCTGTTTGGGCAGCTGCTGATGGAGTGCCCAACCATCTTGCACAGTTTGCATCTAGGGCAGCGAACCCGTTGTTTGCGCTAGCTGTCATCCATGTCATTTCGGATGCGTCGTGATTGGCGTCTTCCACGGCCGGGCTGCTTCAGTGTGTCGTTCGGCACCCACTTTACCTGCCCCCGCCAGAGGTCCCTGTAGTGCATGTCCAGGCTGTACGAATGGAACTTGACACTCCAAGTGCCATACAGGTGGTGGATGTCATACTACTCGGAGATGTAACGCTCTGAGGCCTGGCGCCACGCCATGCACGCCGTGTACACATGGGAGTACGGTTTGTGGAGAAGTCGTGGATTGTTGCAGGTGCATGACGCTTCGTCACCAATCGTGCAGACCTGCTTCTGATCCCCTCTAGTGTGGCCCATGACGTACTTCTCCCTAAGCTAGATCTCGAACTTCTGCCTAACACCATTCACGGTACGAACAACGTGCAAACAAGTAGAGGTGGAAACATATCGAATACGAATCAAATAGTCTCGAATATGAATCCATATTTTTAAAAAGAATACGAATACGAATTCGAATATTCTCGAATAGGAACACGAATCGAATGTCGTAACAAATACGAATTCGAATCGAATATATACTCGGTCGAATACGAATATCCTACAACTTTTGTGACAAATTTTGGTAGAACAAATTTATGTAACGTGTGTACATGACTACACATCTACAGTAAAGAATCTTGAAGCACTAGCACTCTAGCGGTCTTAGTAGTAGCATCTTCGCGATGGCGGTGTGGCACTAACTTTGGTGAGCGACCACTCGGCCAAAGCGTCGGAGCCGAGCACTACTACATAGCAGCATGCCAGCATGCAGCATCTGCATCTCTGCTGCTCTACATGACTGGGAAGGCCAAAGGCACTCAAGGCAGTGCCAGCCAGTGCCACTGTCGGACTGCCCACTGTGCCATTCTGGCACATTCTAAAGATTCATTCTGAACTTGCATCCATCAATTGTTCAATACAGCATGCATATACCAATAAAGCATATATCAACACTGATCTGAAGATTCATTTTGAACATGCATCCATCAATAGTTCAATACAGCATGCATATATCAATAAAGCATATATTAACACACCATGCATCCATCAGTTTGCAGCCCTACTACTACTAGTACTCTGTTCCAAGTTTCAACACCATTCCAGTCCACAATGCCATGAAAACATTCCACTGGCTGACTGACAAACAACATATATATCCTCCTAGTCCCAAGTCCTAAACAAAATATGATATGATTACATATAAGAATAAGATATGATTAACAGGATAAGTGCCAAGCACTTGCACTTCAGCTCACAAAATCAAACACATTTCGAAGCGGCATGGCGAGCTCTAATTTCCTTCCATAACCACCATGGCATTACAATCCCCGATAGCACTGCAGGCACCTACAACATAATAAGTTAATAGCCAATTGTTGAGATACGTAATTAAATCTGAGCATCTAACAACACGAACACTTCTATTTGTACATATATTGCTATATACCTTCATCTTGTTCAACTTTCTCATTTATTTCTAAAATAGCTAAATCTTCCAGGATTGAAGCTACATTGCTTTGATCTGAAATAAATGAACAAAAGTAAATTAGTACTGGTTCAGCCAAACACACAATACATAATGTAGAACAGTAGAAGTACATTCTTTGCATATTTTTATTTGTTTACCTTTCCTAGATGCTCTTATCCAATCCTTGGTGCAAATAAGGGCCTCAACAACTTCAGGGTCCAAACGACTACGATATTTGTCAATAACTCTTCCTCCAACACTAAAGGCAGATTCTGATGCAACCGTTGATGCAGGAATAGCCTAAACATCTCTTGCAAGATGAGCAAGGACGGGATACTTCATACCCTGGGTCTTCCACCATGAAAAAAATGTCAAAGTATTCATCTTCAGGCCATCTCAACAATGGCTCATTGCAATATTTATCCAAGTCAGACTGCTCTTGGCCTACTTCACAGATACCATTTAGAAAAGCATCTAGTTTTCTCCTTTTTGGTTCATCCTCGGGATCAACATGGTGGCGAGTTCTACATGGAGGAAGCATAGTGGTCATTGCATGATCAATGTAAAGGGATGCATAAGAATCAAACAGCTCCTTAACAACATTCCTAAATTCATCAATCTCCTTAATTCCAGAGTTGTCAGACATCGATTCATAGTAAAATTCAACCACCTTCATCTTGTAGCGAGGATCTAGGAAGCATGCAACTGCTAGAGCAACATTGCTCATCTTCCAGTACTTATTAAATTTATCTTGCAAAGCTTTTGCCGTTGGAACAATAAAGCCATCATTGCCTTTAGTCCACTCAATAAGCTGGATGTTAATTTGACTAAATACAACAAAGAACAAGTTTGCAGTTGGGTAGTAAGAGCCTGAGAGAAGCTTAGTAACATTAAGAAAGATCTTCAAGCACATGCACAATACACTTGCCTTTTCCCAATCTTCTCTAGGAGGAGCATGATGACTATACTTCTCTGGATACAACAATACAAGCCTTTGGAAAACTTTTTTTATAGTGAAGGGCATCTGCTAGCATTAAGTAGGTTGAATTCCACCTAGTAGAAACATCTAGAGCAACACCCTTATTTGAGTATAATCCCATATCATCTGCTTGCTTCAGAAATCTCCCATTGCATAGTAGAGCTCTTGGCAACTAGAATTGATGAGCGAATGTTATCTATAACACTCGAAATTGTGTTCACACCATCCCTCACAATGAGATTAATAATATGAGCAGCACAACACACATGAGAGATCTTTCCATGGCAAAGTAGAGACTCATGATTTCAAGGGTAGAAATGATAGACTTCACACAAACATCATTTGAAGATGCATTATCCAAGGTCAAAGGAAATAACTTATGCTCAATGTTCCATCCCGCCATTTTTGCAATAAATGCAGTATTCAAATTTGCACCCAAATGTTTTCCTTCAAGATGCATGAAGTTTATAATTTGTTTCTGGATTTTCCAATCATCATCTATCCAATGACAAGTGACACACAGGTACCCCTTAGTTTGATTTGAAGTCCACATATCCGTTGTGCAGCTAAATCGGTAGGCAAAAGAGGAAAATTGATCAAAAAGTTTTTGCTTCTCTTTTTCAAAAACCTCCATTATCCTTGTCTTAGTAGTCTTGTGGCATTTTATAGGAAATGTAGGGCACAATGATTTGATGAAGTCATTTGTGTATTCATGCTCGGAGAAGCTGAATGGATATTCATGCATGATAATAGCAAGATGATATTTGTAGACACTAAGTTCCTCATCGTACTTCCAAGCATCTAAACTGGCATCCCCTCCTAATTTTCTAAAATTAAGTTGTGCTTGGTCATTCCCTTTAGCATGTTTTGTAGTGTAATGATTCCATAGACGGGTCGTACCTTGGTTACTATCAACAGAAAGAACAATCTTGCAATAGTTGCATTCTGCCATCTTTCTCTTGACAACCTTGTCCTTGTCCTTCGTATCAATGAAAATCCGCGTGAAATGTTTCCAAACTTTCGATGTTAACTTCTTTTCCTTTGGTTCCTTGATTTTTCATAGCCACAACTTCTGATCTTGAAGTACCTGTACCAGCACCACTCTCTGGTACAACATTCTCACTAACAATACTTTGAACCTTCCCATCCGCAGTCCTTCCCATCCGCAGTAGCACTGCCACTGCCACTGGCAATCGCATTGGCACTACCAGTTGATTCGCTTCCAGTTGCAGATGCCATTGTAATCTACAAGAAAAAACAAATTCAGGCTCATGTAGTCCATTCATGTACCTCAAGGAAATGAGTTTCTTGCTTGCTCATGTTAAAATGAAAAAATTCTAAGACACCATCAGCCTTATATCCCTGATTATAATTATTGGGTTTCTAACATACCATCAGTCCATCATTCATTTTAATACGACTCCATGTAATTGTCCTAAAGTGAATTTCTAGACCTAGAATTATATGTCTTGTATCATTCATTCTGTGATTCATTCATGTATCTCACATTATTACCTGTTTTTTCTTGACTTTGCATGAAACCATAGCAACAGATTTGCTTCACTTGCTGAGGGCCTGAGAGGTTAGAGAGGAAGGATACGCCGTCTGGCTCATCTGTCGTCTCGGTCTTGCCCAGTCAGCACTTGGCAGTCGCCACCGTCCTAGGCGACTAGGCCCTAGCCCCTAGTAATGAAAAATTTGGGCATGGCATAAGAGCAGCAGCGCTGATCGGTTGTCCAAAGAAATTACTCATGGTCATGGGCGGGGCGGCGCCTTGCCATCTGGCAGTGATGCGTGGATCTTGGGATCATTGCTTTCGCCTCCATGGGGATGTGAATGGGGATCTGCTGGCTGCTGCTGCCCTCTAGCGTGGCGGCTGGCTTATTGAGGGTTGAGGAATGAGACCGAATGAGGACACTGGACACAAGCAAAATCAAGTTAGGGTTGGCTTGGTTCAGAGGCGTGTGTGCTTGGGCTTGGGCCGCTTGGCGTCGTTGATTGACTGGGCTGCTGTGCGTGCGTGCGTGCTACGGCTGCTGCCTGCTGGCGTTGGCCGTTGGGCTTCGGCACTTGGGCTGAGTCTGAGTGGCTGGCACTATTTTGTGAATACAGATACTATCCGTATTCGTATTCGTATTTGGCATTATTTCTCATACCACATCTGGATTCGTATCCGGGAAAAAAACTGGATAGTATCCGGATTCGTTTTTCATTCGAATACGGATTTTACTTACCACATTTCATTTTCTCGGATACGAACATCGGATAAAACGGATTATCCTTTACCATTTCCCATCCCTATGAGCGAGCCTTGCTGATCTTCTTCTCCATGTATGTGTGCATTACTTCTGAGAATTGTTTGCCATCCTCCAGATGCTTCTCAGCCATCATGGCTCTGTTAACGAAGTACCCGACGGTACGGTTCCAGCTCTCCTCCACGATCGCAGTGATCATCAGGGATCGGACACCCTTGAGGACACCGTTATACACTCAGACTTGTTGGTCGTCATGATTCCGTACCTTGCACCACCGGTGTCGTGCAACAAGGACCATTTCTCCAAGTTGGGTGCTTGCGAGTTAACAAACTGCGTGAACTCCTCAACTCTAGTAGACCCTCCTACCGCTGCCCCTGCCTCGGCATCCTCTGAGTTCTTTAAATGCTTCCTGGTCTCCTCGTCGAGCTGTCTCCACACCGCATCAAACTTCCGCCTTTGGTTCAGCATGTAGAGCTTCTTTAACATCGTCATCAGGTCCTTGCTCTGAAACCTTGTGTGGAAGTTCACTGCGAGATGCCTCATGCACCAACGGGCCCTGACATCGTTCCACTAGAACGGCAGATGCGTCCTGTTTTGCATTGTGCTCAACGAGGACAGCAACCCAGCATTGCGGTCCGAGATGACACACACATCTGGACAGTCTTGCACCACCGCCTGCTTCACATTGCATAGGAACCACAACCAGCTATCGGTATTCTCGCTCTCAACAATTTCAAAGGCCATGGGGAGTAACTAGTTGTTCGCATCGGTTGCAACCACGGTAAGGATGGTACCCTTGTACTTCCCAGATAGGAAGGTGCCATCCATCGTCAGCACAGGACAGCAATGCTTGAACCCTTTGATCGCCTGATGAAAAGCCCAGAAGACCCTATCAAGAACAAAACAATTTGACCCCTTCGTCAGATGCACCCGGTCAAGCTTGTTTATGTATGTCCCAGGATTTGATTCTACGATATGATGCAACATTCTTGGGACTAGGTTGTAAGCCTCTTCGAATGTGCCAAACATTCGCTCCACGCCCTTCCGTTTCGCATGCCATGCCTTCTTGTAACTGACCTGGAACCCTACCATATTGGCAGCATCTGTCAGTAGAAACTTTGGTGAAATAGAAACATCTCCAGCGACGAGGTGGCCTATCAGGCTGGCAACATACCAGGACATCATGTTGCGGTGCCTATGAAGCGACTCAGCTAGCTCGCATGTGTGGTCCTTCCGCACCATTATTCGGAAGCCCGTGGTAGCGGCCGTGAACCTTGGCAGCACAGGATTCATCAACACACCTAATGATATAGGTGTCGGGATTAGACCTCTGCACCGGATATGTCCGGCCAATGTTAATGGTGTATTTGGTAATAGCATGATGGGCGACGCACTTGTTAGGGAAGCGCTGCCCTAGGAGCAGGGTGGCTTCATTGAACCCCCACTTGGCCCCCTCTAGCTGTGGCAGAACCAGCGATGTCGTTGCGACATCGTCCAACCTTGAGGGGACGTAAGCAATGTCGGTGGTCACAACACCACCAACTGCACCTCCCGTAGCAGCTTCTCCGTCTTTCTCGTCTTCAGAACTAGTTATTTCCACGTCCTCCCCCTCCTCGCTTTCCACCTTTTCCACCTGGTCGGCTAGGTACTCGTGGCAATCAATACGGGCTATCCACCATCTCTCCACTCCTTCATTGGGCTCAAAATTGTCGGCACGCCTCCTCAAGTCTTCATCGCCCACATCCTCACCCGCGTCTCCTCCAACACCGGAGACCAACGCAGGCTCCTCCGCACCAGCAGCTTCACCGAAACCACCCATGCCAGATGTCCCTGTGCTCTCCACGAACTAAACATAGACCATCGGCTGCGCATATATCGCAGCAGTAGGATTGTAAACAACCTCCATGTAATTGGCCCATGAAGCGTCACTTGTCACCTTCATAAGTTGTCAAACAGTCTCCCCTGCACCACCCATCACCGAGGCATACAATGCCTCAATGCACATCTTCTTCCTTGAAGTGGCGTGATCTAACGCGGAACGCACGCACCGCCTTAGCTCCGAGAGGCTCACAATTTGACAGGTCCGCCTCGTACGGTCCGTCGCGTACGAGAGCGTCCCCGTGGAACACGAACAGATCTTGAATCTCCGCCATGAAGTACCTAACACTGGTGCATATGAAACCACTTATATGCAGTACTCGTACCATCTAGTTATATAAATATATTTGTGGGTTTTCCAAATGAATTCTTCTACAAATTTTTTCATGCCCACTTTACACCATATTTTCACACTCCATGTTTATAATTCTATTTTTGTTGTGTCTCATGCACATCTGAATTACACGTTAAACCACCTCGGAATATTTTTAAATTTTATGTTCAAGTTCCTGACACTGTGCAGAGCATGGTATAATTTTTCATCCAAGACATCATATACGTCATGCATGTAATTGCCCACGCTGAGTAAAAACTTACCACACTAACAACAATAAGTCTGCTAAGTCAACTAATTACGTGCTAATCACATTGCTAACTACTAAGTCTTCTAATTTTACGTCCGAACACAAAGTAAAAATACATTGACTACACAACTCTAACTACTCAGTTGCTATAATAAGAAGCTACCATTCATCTAATTACATGCTAATCACATTGCTAAAACTATAGCTGCATGCGAATGACAATTACTTTTTCTAGGTGCTCACAAGACGATGCACAACTTCTGCAACTACACGAACTTCAATTGCTCTCTGGTTGGTTTCTCCCTTCTCTTCCTCTCTGCTTCAATGTGAAAAAATTAGCATTGACGTTTGCGTTCGGCTCATTTTATCAATGCGTGGGGGGGGCAACGAGCATCCACATTCTCCATGTGCAGGGCCAGACAGCCAAGCCACGAACCAGGTGCACAGCAGCGCCTGGGGCGAGCAAGGGAAGCGACGCGTGGCGATAGCAGCGCGCGCGAGGCGGCGCGTGGCGGCGGCGCCATCTGCCGTGGTGGAGTGCAACAGGTTATTCTTCTTGCCGTCGGCTGCGTGGTGTCGCGGCGAAAGTGGCGTGGTGGGCGTGGCGGCGGCGTGGTGGGCAAGCGCTGGCTGGCGTGGGTGGGGCGGCGGACTACGTCTTCTTGTCTTGAGGGGGAGCGATGGGAGGCTTCTTTGCGGTGAGCGGCCGCGATGGGCGGAAGGAGGGGGCCAAAAATGGAATTTCAAGGGTAGGGAGGCTACAATTGGAATTACAGTGATCTAGGGGGCCAATTGTGTCCAAAATTTGTCCTCCATGGCCTCCGTGTACTCCATTCCTCGCACCATGAATGGCTGCCTTCACAGTTGAAACCGCTGTGGCGCCACTGTTGTTGGCATTGTTTGAATACGAGTCTGAAGACCAAGGGTTGAGTACTCGTCCTTGGCTGGTCGGCCATGCCTCCGCTAAGGCTCTTAGGCCCGGTTGAGAAGAGGAGACCGAGACTTTTCTTTTTTTCCCTTCCTCATGAGAGATACAATCCCATCCTTATATAGATTGGATGGCTTGATCCCTAAGAAACATGTCTCTAATATTAAGGAAATAGATTATCTTAACAAGTAACAATCCAATCTAATATTATCTTAACTAATTGGCTTAAGGCCTCAACAATGGAACTAATCATATCTTCTTCTTTTTTTTGAAAAGGGAAGAACCCAGTTTTTATAAAGCATATAACAATTCTTACAAAAGGTGAAACCAAGCTACTGGGGTAACCAGTTTTCGCTACAAGCACAGACAAACAGGGACAGACAAACTAAAAGATTACATATTATCATGAACCGGTCTGTTCAAACTACAAAAGTCTGACAAACAGGGACAAACAAACTAAAAGATTACATATTATCATGAACCGGTCTGTTCAAACTACAAAAGTCCTTAGACCAATCTTCGACGGCCTTCATGAAGTTGTCCAACTTACTACGATCAACCCCGGTGATGAGTGCTCGCCAATGCTACAAACAAGATAGAAATTTGAATATCACATGCATAGGTTGTCGAGGATAAATCCCCTCAAACGCCACTCTGTTTCTAACTTTCCAGAGAATCCAAGCGGAAGCTGCAAAACTAAACAAAATAACATTGTAATCAGTAGCCCCCCCTCCTATCTAGCCAATTCAATTGGAAATCATCGACAGAGACTGGAGCGCGATCCCAATTAAGGGACTCTTTGATACATAGCCAGAAGAACTTAGCCATAATACAATTGAACATGATATGATCAATGTTCTCGATACAGCCACAAAGATTGCAATTCATCCCCCCTTTCCACCCCCTTTTGCTAATTTGTTCCAAAGTTTGTACTTTGTTATGATAACATTGCCACACAAAGATTTTAGCTTTTAAAGGAATTTTGCATTTCCAAAGCTTTTGCAACTTCCTGCAAACAACACCCCCAAAGAGAAGCTGTCTATATAAAGATTTGACTGAGAACAACCCAGAATTTTTGAGACACCAAACAACCATATCAAAATTGTTATTAAGTTCTACTTCTGCCAAAATACTTTTCAAACTCTCCTACTGAGTAGTTTCCTCAGTCCCAAGACACCTCTTAAAAGGAATATTCCAATTATCATTAGTCAAACCTTCTGCTACACTCATTTCAGGAAAGTGACACATATTATAAAGACTCCTATATTTGATCTTAAAAGGGCAATCACCAGTCCAGACATCACCCCAAAATGAAACATTGTGACCACTCCCAAGCTTATACTTAACACCCCTGTCAAAGAAGGATTTAGCTTTAATCAACTGTTTCCAAAACTGAGATCATCTGTGAGAGTTGACTGCTTCTCTGAAAGTGCTTCTAGGGAAGTATTTAGCTTTAAAAATTCTGAACCAAAGCTCATTGTTTGAAGAATTAATGCGCCAAATCCACTTAGTTATCAAACAATCATTCATAACCCTTGTATTAATCACCCCTAACCCCCCAAAATCTTTAGGTCTGCACACAGCATCCCATTTCATCATGTGATACTTAAAACTATTATTTGTCCCCTCCAGAAGAATCTAGATCTGATGGTGTCCATTTGTTTGTGAACCTCCTCATTAAATCGGTAAAAACCCATGGTATAGGTAGGAAGACTACTCAAACTACTATTAACCAAAATTAACCTACCCCCAGAAGATAATAAATTGTTTTCCAATTGTCAAGCTTTTTAGTCAATTTGTTGATCACATTATCTGCTGCTATAACACCCTGATTTTTCAGAGCCTTTTTGAAGATTTCAAAATAAAAAGAACCATTTTGTTTTGATGAGAATTCAAAGCTTAACTTGAAATTTCATAATGGGTTTAAATTGACTAACTCAAACTTCAACTAAAATTCCTTGATAGTTTGTTGAGTTCGTTGGAGTTTTGGTGATCTTTCCTTTTCTATCCATGTTTTGTCCACCTCTAGACCAGACCTCCCTAGATCCAAATCTCCATCTCTGGGTCTTCTCTGGCTTAAAACCTTCCCAGGCCCACGCCTTCCTCAGGTTTATTTGAGTTCCTTCGGAACCCTCTTGAAGTTTTTTTGTTCACTCAGACTCCCTCTTTGCTTTGGTCCATGTAACCCTCTCGGGAAATTCCTTTCTCTGCCAACATGGTGTTCTGGCTCCTAACTTCATGGTACTCTGCTTTCTCGGGATCTCTCTGTGGACCTCCTCGTGTCCTTGAGCCTCTTGGAACTCAATTGGACCTCCCTTGATCAAATCTGACCGCTAAAGACCTCCCCTTTAATCTCCTCCGTTGGATTCCCTTCGGGCTTGGACCTCCTCTGTCTTTTGCACGGTCCGATCCAGTGTCCCATGTCCTTCAGGACCTCCCCATGTCCTCTAGGACCTCCCCTTTCCTTATTTGGACCTCTCCGTGTCCTTTAGGACCTCCCCTTCCCTTATTGGGACCTCCTCGTGTCCTTCAGGACCTTCCCATGTCCTCTAGGACCTCCCCTTCCCTTATTTGGACCTCCCCGTGTCCTTCAGGACCTCCCCATGTCCTCCAGACCTCCCTCCTTATAGATCTGGCAGTTAAGACCTCCCCTTTGGAGATCTTAACCGTCCAGACCTCCCTCCTTGTAGATCTGGTCATTAAGACCCTGTCGGGACCCCGGGTATGCAACCCCAGGACCCTCTGTGTATTCTGAACTAGTCCCATGATCAGTAGCTAGCTCACATAGTTGCAACATTGGTGTAATCATATCCACACAACCAAACTAAAGATGAAGCAGACAAATTAATAATATTAAGCAAAAGAGACCTTATGGTCAAGTCTTACAACGGTTGCCACTGAAACTAAAAGAAAATAGAGTAAACTTGCGTGGGAGAACAAAACATCGGTGGAGGTCACCCAATATGCCCACCGACAATCGAGTGAAGGACGCGACCTAATTCGCATAGTCTTCAAAGAAGTCTTCTTCATAGAACTCTGAGTTCACTGGTTCACCCTTCTTTGCTGATTTAAACAGAGAGCGCAAATCCATGAGTACTTTGAATGTACTCAGCAAGTCATAGGGAATTGTATGCAAGTAATATTCATGCAAGGTTTGACAAGGATAGCTTTATGGCTATTTTACAGAAAGCAATGTTGGACAGTAAATACAATAAGTAGATTGCAAAGCACAATTTAAAAAGATATTAATACGTATGTAAGAAATTTTCTTTGAAACAATTAGTGAACACCCTATTCACTTTCCAACCAACAACCAAATTCGACCAACCCATTCCAACATTTTCGACAAAAGTTCTACCCCTTGCGTGAAATCACCAGGCATGTCCATAACCGGGGACACGGCTATTCGAATAGTTTTACACTCTGCAGAGGTTGTACAGCTTGACCCACATGACACGAATTTCTCTAGTTTGTTCGGCATATATCTATGCCACCGCTCACTACCTTAGGTAAGCGGTCTAGAGTATGTGACAAGGTTTTTACAAAGCTCTATTTTAACTTTCGGATCTGCGTGAGGTTTAGCCATTACTGGCCCCCTCTTGCGCCGCTTATCAACCCTTGATGAAACCGAATCAAAACTTTGCTAATTAGTCGACCGGGTCTATCGGTCTAGACATGTGGTTGTGCGGTTAAAGCCGAGATCAATGGTTCAAGGTTAAGTCCTTAGTTGGTTGCTCAAACGAGACGGTTCCACATTCCAAGTGTGCGTTACGGCACCCACCTTTTCCACCACCCACTCGTCCGAGCATAAATCATTTCGTTCAACCCGGCCAAATGACCACCCTAGTCATGGCACAACATCTTTTATCACAAGTGGCTCCGCCACGGTTCCATAATTCCTTTAGTCAAGTTCAAACATTCCTTGAGTATGAGATCAGGAGTCTACCGCATAACTAAAGCATTATCTAAGCATAACACGGTACCCATGTTGGTATTTCAATAATGTCCAACTAATAATTAACCATCCTAAGGTGTCCAAGGATTATGTCATTCAAGGATACATGTCGATTGTAATTTATCAAGGAGGCATATGGCAATTAGGTAATTAACTAATCCCGAAACCATCTAATATAAAATTAGCCATGCATGTTTATATCAAATAATATACTTTTATAAAGATGGGATCAATATGATCAAAGGTCTACGACTTGCCTTCGTTGAAGAGTAGAGTTTCGATCGTCGGATCTGCGAAATCTTCCGAAATGTCAGAATCTATACACGCGAACAAAGCTAAATAAATAAAACAACTCCAAATAAAATCCAAATAAATACTAACAGGAAGACAAGGAATTTAGAAATTTGAATCACTCGAATCGGAGTTCGAATGAGAAAGTTATGGCCAAAAGAAGTTGGAAAAACACATAAAATGATGAATTTAGGAATTTCCTGATTTTTCGGAATTATTTTCCTAAAGGAAAATCAGAAAAATCCCACTCGATCTTGTTGGCAGCCACGTCGTCGGCGGGTGACCTGGCGCCACGCGGCCCAGTGCTGCAACCACGTCGAACCCGAGGCGGCGGCGGCCCAGGTCATTGTGACAGCCTTGGCCGTGGCGAGGCACCAACGGAAAAGGACAACAGCAGCGATCTTGATGCTCCACGATCTCGGCAGCGCGGTGGCACGGAAGGTCGGCGGCGAGCGGCGGAGGCGGTGGCTCGGCAGCGGCAGCGGGGTTCGGTGGAAACTCAGGAGGGGAGGCGCGCGCGCCAGTGCGCCTTAACTGCGATGCCGATGGCGAAGTCGGCGGCAATGGAGGTGCTTGAGCGCAGCGGCGTGCGGTGGAACTTCATGGCGGCGACGGAAAAACTCCGATTCTTGGTGAGAGAGCGGGAGGAGGAAGAGAGGGAAAGAGAGAGGAGAAGGTCGGTCTTGCTTTATAGGTGTGAGGGAGGAGGAGAAAGGAGAGCTCGCCAGGTGGCTTTAATGGCGGCGGCGGCAGGTGCTGGCGGAATCTGGAGGAGAGGGCAAAAGGGCCGCGGCCTTGCCAGGCGGGGGCAGGCGGCCTTGACCAGAGGACACGCAGAGGCTAGGCTAGCACGAGGAGGCGGTGCGGGAGAGAATCCTGGCCGAGGCGACACGGCGCGACGGAGGCGGGAGGTAGGGATGGCCGGCTGCGGTGGTGACAGTGAGGCCTAACGCGGCAGCAATGGCGAGCCGAGGACAAGCGAGGCGATTGAGCCGTCAATTTCGATCGGACGGTCGCCCGAAGAGAGGCAGCTTGGATGAGCATGTGCCAAAAAAAAATAGTAATGGGCAGAAGGAGATTCGGCCCAAAGGCTAGGAGGGAAAATCTAAGGATTTTTTTATTTTAATAAATACCAGAAAAGCAAAAGCATTTTTAGAAAATAGCTTAAGCCGTCCAAACATTCTAGGAAAATTCACAGAAATCCCTTGAATTATTTAGGACTTAGAAAAAATATTTTCAGCTTAACTATTGCTTTTAGTTTTTGCAATTAATTACTTTTAACTTAGGGCAAAAGGAAAAACCAAATTAAAATCCAACAAAACTCAACTAAACCAACTTTAATTGGTTCACTTTTAAATTTTTCAAAATTTTCAAAAACTCAGGAAAATAGGGATGTTACAGACCTTCCCCTTGGAGATCTTAACCGCCTAGACCTCCCTCCTTGTAGATCTGGCCGTTAAGACCTCCCCTTTGGAGATCTTAACCGTCCAAACCTCCCTCCTTGTAGATCTGGCCGTTAAGACCTCCCCTTTGGAGATCTTAACTGCTCAGACCTCCCTCCTTGCAAATTTGGCCGTTAAGATCTCCCCCTTGGAGATCTTAACCGCCCAGACCTCCCTCCTTGCAGATCCGGCCGTTAAGACCTCCCCCTTGGAGATCTTAACCGTCCAGACCTCCTCCTTGCAGATCTGGTCGTTAAGACCTCCCCCTTGGAGATCTTAACCGCCCAGACCTCCCTCCTTGCAGATCTGGCCGTTAAGACCTCCTCCTTAGAGATCTTAACCGTCCAGACCTCCCTCTTTATAGATCCGACCGTTAGGACCTCCCCTTTGGAGATCCTAACCGTTCAGACCTCCCCTTTGGAGATCCTAACCATTCAGACCTCCCCTTTGGAGATCTTAACCGATCAAGACCTCCTCCCTCGATTAGATCCTGACCATCCAGACCTCCCCCTTGATTTAATCCAACCGTCAGGACCTCTCTTGTGGGTGAGGACCTCCCCCCTTGACGTTTGCAGACCTCCCCTTTTGCACTTGATCTTGGCCATTGGACCTCCCTTTCAGGGATCCAACCGTCAGGACTTCCCCAGTGGGTGAGGACCTCCCTTGTCCTCCACGAGACCTCCTCAAGGTCTCCGCAAGACCTCCCCACCGGGTCTTGACTAGACCCACACTACTACGAAAAAGGCTTTCCTGAGCGGTTCAAACGCGTCATCACGAGGCGGTTTCGTGGCCGTCACGAGTTTATCGGTCGATGATGACATGAGGTCATCACGAGAGCGGTTTCAACCGTCTGTGATGTATACTTCCTGAGCGGTTTGTGGTTCAAACCGTCTGCGATAACATATATCACGAGCGGTTTCATCCACAAACCGTCAGTGATAATCATATCCTGAGCGGTTTGACCACAAACCGTCAGTGATAATCACATATCACGACGGTTTTAGCCACAAACCGTGCGTGATAATCATATCACTGAGCGGTTTCAGCCACAAACCATACGTGATAATCACATATCCGAGCGGTTTTAGCCACAAACCGTGCGTGATAAGTGCATATCACGAGCGGTTTGTGGTGAAACCGTCTGTGATGACTTTCTCTATAAAGGCCCAGCGTTGGTTGCTTGTACCATTAAATCGGCATCATATATATATTACATATATATTGTTACGTAGTCTCTCGGCCACTTTGGGGATCGTTCACATGACATGAGAAGGATGAGGCGGTAGCCACGGGCAACCTCATTGAGCCCTTGCAAATATAAAATATGGATGCAAAGAGGCGGTCGGACATCCAATTACTGGATTGGGCGTCGCTATGTTGAAAAATATCGTTGATCTTGCAATACTCCGGTAGGAAGTGGCATCATATATTAGCAACTAACCATTCTTGAGCATGTAATCGTCTTTAAACCCAACAAGAACACCAAGCAACCATTCTCATATTTCAAAAGAATTCTCAACTTGTTGCTTGGTGTTCTTGTTGGCTTTAAAACAATTACATCTCAAGTGATTGATATTACTGATACTCATATATATGATCATATATATGATCACTGATCATTTGAATGAAGAATATATAGAGAAGAGATTATGAATGGAATGGTAGGGCGTGCACAGTGCATGAGGTAGGAGAACTTGACCGCATGAACAAGGGGACTATTAATATGAACTAATTATCAATTCAATTTCAGCATAAGACTATTGACACCATTACATCACGAGCAAGGGACTATTAATATGAACTAATTATCAATTCAATTTCAGCATAAGACTATTGACATCATTACATCACACGGCAAGAGGACTATTAATATGAACTAATTATCAATTCAATTTGAGATAGGACTATTTACATCATTACATCACGAGCAAGGGACTATTAATATGAACTAATTATCAATTCAATTTCAGCATAGGACTATTTACATCATTACATCACGAGAGCAAGGGACTATTAATATGAACTAATTATCAATTCAATTTCAGCATAAGACTATTAACATCATTGAAGCGGTTCATCGACAAGAGAACAAGACCAAGGGTGTCCAAACCCACCACACCAAGATAGTAGCCCTCGGCATCCATCATGAGCACTAGCTAGCCATTTTCATCACTGAGCAAGGAGGGTAGAGACAGAGAGGACCTTAGTGCAACAAGCAACCACGGTGGCGACCCCACCACCACAACAACCTCATCCATTTCCTTTACCTTGCATAAATCACACAAACATCGAGGACACAACTTAAGGCTCATGCATAAAAATCAAACTCAACAAAAGACATTAAGCTAACAGATCTAGAGGAGAATAGAGGAGGATGGGAAAGCAAAGCCGGCCGGGGCCTAGCGGGCGCAAAGGGGTCGAGGCGGCGGCAGCGACGGGTCGGCGGCGTCGAGGTGGGGAGGAGCGGAGTTAGGGGGGCGCAAACCCTAGCGGCGGGCTGAGAGTGACGAGTTTGGGCGTCACCGTGCTTGTAATTGTGGTGACGCCGCAAAAGACACTCTTATCGTCTGAGTGTCTTTTGCGGTGTCACCGTGTCTACAACCGTCGGCGACAGGAAGAATAAGCGGCGTCGATGGCGGCGAGGAGAGCAGGACGAGAGTAAAGCGGCTGAGGTGGCGAGTTAGGCGCAAACCCTAGCGACAAGGCGTGCTAGCTCCTACTTATAAAGACTTATCGAGCGGTTCTATTATGGAACCGTCGGTGATATCATCACGAGCGGTTCCATAATGGAACCGCGTGATATGATATATCACGAGCGGTTCCATTATGGAGCCGTCGTATCATGGGACATATCACGACGGTTCCATTATGGAGCCGTCGTGATATATCCATATCCGAGCGGTGCCATTATGGAACCGTCAGTGAAATATTTTTCTCAAGTATATACACTTACATGACATGTGAAGAAATTACATGTTTATATTAAAAAGCGAAACCTATAATTAAACAAGGTTTTTCTAGTGGCGAAGGTAGGTTGCTATCTCCATCTCAATACTTCATAAGCGGCGGTGTCGGCATCGGACGTTCTGATCGTGACGAAGCACGAAATCGTCCACCCGCCCGTTAATGCTTCGCTTACGATATAATTAATATTAATTGTAACTTCACCTCCAAACTAGATTTTGTTTTTCCACAAAACCGTCTCGATATATATATATATATATAGAGAGAGAGAGAGCGCAATAATTCAACATATAATTAAATATAGTAACTTCACCTCCAAACTTTTTTTCATTTTGGAATTTTCATATATATGGCCAAGCAGTGTGGCGTTAAACCTAAAAAGATTTAAAAAGTAAAACCTATAAATAAAACAAAGTTTTTCTAGTGGCGGAGGTAGGTTGCTATCTCCGTCTTCAATACTTCATAAGCGGCAGCGTCGGCATTGGGCGGTTCACGATCATCGGCGAATGAAGCACGAAATCGTCCACTTTCACGACGCTCGTTCAAGTGTCTCCGAAGACCCTCGGTGTTGAACCAAGAAGAATTGAGCCCATAGGCTCTCTTCCTTGCTTGAGGGTATCGGCACAGTCATGTCGATGCTTCCGCCTCGATTTCCAGTCAAGTGACGACAAGCCTCTGAGGCGTGCAACGTCGTTTTGGAGGACTACGTCGATGACGCCATGCTTGCTTGCCGAAAGTGGGAGATCACCGGAAGACACGGCGGAGGAGGATGTCAAGGCGGCGGAAGGTGGCGTCACTGCTCGGCAAATTCTCCGCCGGCGGAGGAGTGAACACACTGTTGATCAAGCAGTGTTCTTCCGCGATCACAGTTCAACCTACACCGAGAGAGGTGCTCGTCGGTGAGGCCGGAAGGCCATCGATCGCGGCGACGAGGAAGAAAGCGACCATTTCTTTTTTAATTTTATAAGTATGTGGGGATGATCATCTTGGATGGCGGATGATCCTTTTATCAAACAAGGAATAAATTCGGGCGTGAGGCGAAGAGCGCATCGAGGCCGGCGGATTGGCGGCAAACGAGCAGCGCGCTCGGCGATGAAGAGCGCGTCGGGGCGGCGCGGATGGCGGCGACCGTGGAGCAGGCGATATTATCACGAGCGGTTATTGTTAGAACCGTCGTGATACTAATTAATATCACGAGCGGTTCTTGTTGAAACCGTCGTGATCTCACTGACGGTTGTGTTTTAAAACCGTGCGTGATCTTGATAATATCACGAGGCGGTTCGTGTTGAGCGAAATGCGCGATACTCCTGACGGTTTTCAAAATGAACCGCTCGTGATATTCTCTTCACGAGCGGTTTTTAAGCGCGACGATGCCTGAGCGGTCTCTAAGCCAAAACCGTCAGTGATTGAATGTAATACCGACGGTTTTGGTCAACCGTCTGTGATGAGGCGTCCAGTATTAGCCTTTTTGTAGTAGTGCCACTTGGCAGTCACACCCATGTTTCTTTTATCCTTTGACTGTGTCCTTGTGCAAAGGAGTCTCCCCCACATTTAATGCATGTTGTATCACATTAAATGCTACCACTTTTTGCAGTACCCATGTCATACTTTTGTCACATCCCTTGCCTACTCCCTTGTCCTCTTTACCAACTCTTGAACACACGTATCTTGGGACATGTTCAATGGCTCCAGCTATATATAGCTTGGGCTGCCCTTCCTCTCTCACTTTCTCCTCATTTCCACTCTCCAGCTCCACCGACCAGCTCTTGGACCTCCCTCCAAGCTCTCTGGACCTCTCCAGCAAGCTCATTGGACCTCCTCCTGACCTCCCAATATCTCAGTTGGTTTTACATTGGAGTTTATTTGGAGTTCCTTTGGATTTTTCTTAAGCTCTGTTTGAGTTATTTTGTTTTCCCACGGTGTAGATTGCGACGGTAGTGAGGAGTAAGGGTCCTTTGAAGAAGAAGAAGCTCAAGACTTTGAGCAAGGCAAGTTACACTCTTGATCATATTGCACCCATTATTTCAAGTTACTTATGTTCAGTTTCAAAAGTGTATGCATGCTTACTTTCGTTAAGTTATTTCAATGCCTATCTTTCTGTTCGTAGCTATGCCTAATTCCCTTGTATGGCCACTGTTTAGGTTGAACCAACCCCATTGTCACCCTAGATAAAATCTGGTTTTTGCAATAGTAAGGACCAGAGGCTTTTGAAAAATGAATGCTTAGTCTTGCTTAGACCAAAATCTTGATTTGGGAAGTTTTGGCCAAAAATATCACTTGTTCAAATGATTTGGACCATGACATTGGTGTGTCATGGAGGTTTCGACCATGGCATTGGTGTGTCATGGGGGTTTTACAAATGACCATGGCATTGGTGTGCCATGGTGGCTTGAAAAGCAAAGCAATGGAAAATGGATTTGGACTTGGGCGGCACTGGGTGTTTGGTTGGTGCAAGTCTATGCACGGGGGGTCGTATGATCCGATGCCCCAGGGTTGAGGTGGTCGCCCGGGTCAGTTAAGGACCGGTCTGCGAGTGTATTTTGCCATGCCTTATCATGCAACCACATGTCCTGTGTGGGCGAGACCTGGCCGAATAATTTGCAAAGTTCCATCATGGCTGATCCGGCGGAATAGTGGGTGGTTTTTATGGTCTGTCTTTTTATGACTATATTGTACCCACCTGGCTCAAGAGGGGGCCTAAACCCTGCGGACAGGAAGTCCAAAGGGAGCGAAACCTTAGAGTGGATGGACTGTGGTGGAATGATGCATTGTAAAGGCCTTGTCACGTGCTCTAGACCTCTTACCATTGGCAGTGAGAGGTGGCAACGACGGTTGCCAAACAAACTAGAAAAGTCGTGTCATGTGGGTAAAGTGTACAACCTCTGCAGAGTGTAAAACTATTCGAATAGCCGAGTCCGCGGTTATGGACATGCTAGCAAAGCTGCTCAAAATTAGATCTCAGTTTTGGGTTTAAAATGACTCGTGAAATGGTTTTGGATTTTTATCCAAATTGGGCTTGGGCAGGGAGCCTTGTGACAGGAGGGTATCCTTCACCATCTTGTTGATGAATGTTATCCAACTGAAAAAGAGAAATTACAAAATGAATTTTAGATATGGTATAACCGCCTTGAAACTTAGTACTTGTAATTGAAACAAACTTTGCTTTACGCAAATCAACCCTAATATGCCTTTCTTTGATATATCCATTATGCATGTCATTACATTGGTGTGGGGTGTAACTTGCGAGCACGGTTGTTATGCTCACTCTTGCTTGATTGATGAATTAAGCAGGTGAAGACTTCTTTGATGATGAGGAGGACCAAGTCAATTAGGCCGCGCCCTCCAGCCAATCACCTGTGGTGTAATGGATGGAGTCCATACTTTTGGTTTTCCGTTGTGTATTTCGCTCTTGGTTGTTGGAGCTTGTAAGCAACCCCCTTATAATCAACCCTCTTTTTTGTTAATAAAGCCTTTTTTGGATGTGTATGTTATCACTTGTTGGCTATGAGAACTAGTTATTGATCCTTGGGGACTAGTTTAGATCACAGAGGACTTGAGGCTTGTCCCAAGCCCCACGACCTCCTCGGGTTGGATCCTCACGGACCTCCCTCGGGTCAGAGCGTGGAGCTTGGGGAGGTTTGAGGTCCAAAGACCTCCTCGGGTTAGTCCCCGGGACCTCTAGGAGGTCCGGCTGGACCTCCTGGGAGGCCTGGGTAGACTGCCTGAGAGGTCCTTGAGACCTCCTGGGAGGTCCTGATGGACTCCTAGGGAGGTCTTGGAGGACCTCTCGGGTGAAGCCCCTGGCCGGGTCGCCACAGCTGCCCTCACCCCAATATGCCTGTCTCCAATCAAGATTCCAAGATAAGTCATAGGCAGAGAAGCCAACTTGCAATCAAAGATGTTTGCTACTCTAACAGACTCCTCATCAGACCCCCCCCCCCAGCACAATTACTTCACTTTTATGATAGTTTATTTTCAAGCCAGACATCCATTCAAAACAATAGAGGAGAAATTTCAAATTCAAAAAGTAGACCTCATCATATTCCAACATGAGTGTAGTATCATCTGCATACTGCAAGATGGGAACCCCACCATGAACCAAATAATAAGGAATCACCATTTAATCAGATTATTGTCTTGGGCTATTTTAATGATTTCTACTAAGGCATCTGCAGCCAAATTGAAAAGGAAGGGAGATAATGGATCTCCTTGTCTCAAACCTCTATAAGTCTTAAAATGTGGACCAACCTCTCCATTGATATTGATACTAACCTTTCCCCCTCTAACAGTCCCCATGACCTAATCAATCCAAAGATTGGAGAATCCTTTTCTCCTTATAACTTCCTCCAAAAAACTCCACTGTATCTTATCATAGGCCTGTTCAAAATCAAGCTTCAAAATCACCCCTTTCCTCTTAGCACATCTAATCTCATGAGTTATCTCATGTAAAGCAACAACTCCATCCAAAATATATCTACCTTTGATAAAAGCAAATTGACAGTCATTAACCACCTTGTCAGCAATCTGACCCAACTTGTTAGCAAGAAGCTTAGTCAGAATCTTAAAGCTGACATTCAAAAGGCAGATTGGCCTGAAATGCTTTATGTTGTTTGCCTCTTTAATCTTAGGAAGCAAAGTAGTCTCCCACCCCATAGTTAAGTCTTTTCATGTCCAGATTACCTTTAGAAAAGTCTTTAACCATTTCTAAGAACTGCTGCTTTATCACCCCCTAGAACTCTTTAAAGAAAAGAGTTGGAAAGCCATCAGGACCAAGAGCTAAATTGACTGGCAGTTCTTTGATCACTTGCAAAATTTCCTTTTTAGTGAAGTCCTAAACCAGCATGATATTATCTTCCTCAGAAACTCTCAACCTTCTACTCCACATCTCATTATTCAAACCCACTTTCTGACTTTCTCCAACATCGAAAAGATTTTTGTAAAAATCATAAATGTGTCTTCTAATCTCTACTTTACTGTTAAACAGTACCCCATCTTGATCTAGGCTAAAAATATAATTCTTCCTTCGCCTCCCATTAGCACAACTGTGAAAATAACCAGTGTTAGCATCCCCCTTAGTGATCCAATCTAAACCACTTCTTTGGTGCCAATAATTTTCTTCCATTGCATAAGTCTATTCCAGTTCAGCTTCAATTGAATACCTCTGAGACCACTCATCAGAATTCAGCCCTTGCAAATCTGCTAAAGAATCTAAACATTTGAGCTGATCAAGAAGAACCTTTTTCTTTCTCTTGTATTCTCCATTTAGGTTAACACCCCGACCTCTCAAAAAACTCCTCAACAGAGCTACGTAACTGTTCCATTTGTTAAGAGAATACACCTTATCAGTAGCTTTTCTGTCAAACTTCAGCCACTTTTGTTGTAACACACCCCTGAAAGTCTCATGGCAGATCCACTTAGACCGTATTGCATGGAGGATGCCTTGGGCCGTATGGCCAGCCGGCTGCTCCTTCCTTGGTGCAACACTTAGACCTTTGCTGCTGCGCACGCATATGATGTTGCTTCTGGACGTGATCAGCTAATGCACTTACACTCCGGTCGGCCGCAACCTTATGCATACTAGGCACTAGCTCCTTGCTGCTGACTTGTGCCCATGACAGCCACCATGCGCTTTCTTACCACAGGATTAGAGGTGTGACATCTCCAATTGTGGAGAGGAACATCGCGATTCGCGGGCTCAACCAAAGTCTGAACTCTGAACCTCTCGCCCCCATCGTTTGGGAGTGCTAGACTTGCCGAATTGCACCCAACGTTGCGGCTCTGTGTTGAACTGTTCATGGCGATTTCATAAAGTGATTCTGTAGCAATGCTGCTTTACTCTATAGCCAACAACTAAGCACCTCTCCACAGGAGCACAAACAGTAGAACTAATACATTATAGTAAGTTACCAAGTCAATCCAAGCTCATTCCTTCTGTAAGGCAGGAAATTAGGAAAAGCACAACATGATTGCCGGGAACTTTGGTCCAACCATGCAAATCCATCACAGTCGAGTGATTACATATTTACATGTTTAGCAGACAAGGCACGCCACCCCCCCCCCCCCCCCCTAACGCCTCTATCCTTGTAAAGAGGGAAAGAAAGACGATCAACCATCAGTGCTCAAAACAATGCCTTGAGAAACACCTGAGTCTTCAATTGCAAGAAACATTTGCCTGCAGACATGGCGAAAAGAAGAGACAGAATTTTAGCAGACAAGGCACGCTACCACCTCGCCCCCCCGCCTCTATCCTTGTAAAGAGGGAAAGAAAGACGATCAACCATCAGTGCTCAGAACAATGCCTTGAGAAACACCTGAGTCAGAATTGTAGCAGTAGAGATTATTTGCATGTGAAAGTAGGGCCATGATCCGGATCAAAATATAAATGACGCCTGAGCAAATTCGCAGACAGATTCAAGACTGTCATTATAAAACACATGGAAACCAATAAGTTAATTTAATATTTCTGGGGCTGGAATGCTACTTAACTGATTCGAACTCAGTACATGCTAGACAGAATTACAATAGAAGTGAGTATTTAGCGAAGTACATTCTGGCAATAAATACATTCATGCATATATACATTGCTAACATTACTGTACTATATGCACACAAGGACATAATCTAGCAGGCTTTGTGTTCTTCAGAACAAACAATATAAACATTCTAAGTAAAGATGGTAATATATTATATTCTTTTCCAATCTTTTTTTTCTCCTGAGCTTAGTGTTTACATAAAAAAAGGTGAGCTCATGAATTACAACTCTACAAGAACACAAGGAAAGCTGCTGCTCCTACACGGCCACTACCAGATTTTCAGTAATATTCTCACAAATACAAATTAGCCCTAGAGTTGCTGTCGAGATAACATCCACACTACAATAAACAGCAACAAACCACCGATTGATTATATTTAGCTATGATATCATCATGTGCCAGGAGCAAACATACATCCACCGATTCCTCCAAGGATTCTTTTACAACTCGGGGACCAGAGATGAAATATAGTTCCTACTACCATCACAACACTCAGTTCTGTTATCAACCTATACTCTCAGGGCTAATTGATCCTGCCAAGAGATCTTCCTCTTCCCAGCTCGCCCTGCCGAATTCCGGACATCCCAGAATTGCGGTATTTTTGTATCACTAGGACCGGCGGCAACATCACCCTCCAATGGGTGCTTCTTCACCTTGTCAATCCTAGCAGGCTCCTGGTAACCATGAAATTCCTCCATCTCCTCAGAACTCTGGAAAGAACCAAACTTCATTCAGATAACAAATTTCAGAGACAATGCAACTTGCCAATAGAGGTTTCCCCAACTATTACCGGCTCACAAGCCTCGTTGAGGTCGATCACTGGAGATGCTCTTGGAGTGGAATGTTGCCTTCGCTGCTGCACGGACGGACCTTTGCTTGAGGATGGACCTTTGCTTGAGCTCCCGACAGCCTGAGCTGACTGGTGCTCTTCGTCGTGATCCCAAGCAGCGGTCCGCAATGCAGGTGGCATTGCTGGATTCTTCAGTCTGTAAACAACTGTCTGAGAAGGATTTTCAGACATGGATTTGTACCTTCTCCGCAAAAAACTGCAATATCATAGGTTTACATGGGGAATTGCTATTTTATCATCAGGATGAATGAAAATCACATATAAAATGAAACGATTAAGATATGATGATTACTTGACTTCGCCCAAAAGCCTCTGCTTCTTCAGCTTCTCCATCTGCAATCTCTTCTTCTTTGCTTCAGTTTCCTGAGGAAGTTAAAGATGAGCTAATCATCAGCTACCATCAAACTGTGCGTTGAGATAACCCAAAAATTATCAGTCCCGTAAACCTCATTTCTGAGAACTCACTTCACCAAAAACGACACAAACCTTTGACAAAAGCTGAATTGCAAACCAAAATGAATTAGTGCGCCTCTCAAGCAACTTTAGAACGCATCAACATGGTGCCATCTCAAGTTAAAAGGGAAAAAGATGACTCTAGAACCCCCAATCTAACCCCAAGTGTTGTAACCAGGAGATTAACCTAAGAAACCCCAGATCTGCAACAACACCAACAAAACCCCAAAAAAGTCATGAAACCTAAGAACACCTCAAGAGGAAAACAAGAACATAGCCACAAGATCTGATCAAACGTCACAAAACGGCCCAAAAACCAAAACCAAAACCAAGATGTGATCAAACATATCAAAACACTCCACAAAAAAAAATCGATCAAACATAACAAAACCCCCAAAACCAAGATCAGATCAGGCAGCCCAACCACAGAAAGAACAGGGGTTCCAAGAACCCACCTTGACGAGCTCCTGATAGTCCTGGAGGAGGCTGTGGTACCTGAGCCTCGCCCTGTGCGCCTCTCCCCCGCCACCGACACCGCCACGGACGGGCCTCGCCGCACGAGAGAGCGGCGACGGCGCCACCACCGCCGGCTGCGCCAAGATCACCTTGTTGCCCTTCTTCATGGCCGCCTGAACTCACCTCAAATACGCAAGAAACCAAAAGACCAAGAAACCCAACGGAGAGGAGGGGAGAAAGGCGAAGGGGAGAGAGAGAGAGGAGGGAGGAGATAGGAACGAGAAAGGAAGGAGACAATATGGAAATAAAGGGGGGAAGGGGAAAGGGGGTGGAGGTGGGGAAGTTTCTTGCGCTTGCTTCCCCTCTCTCTCTCTCTCTCTCTCTCTCTCCCTGCGCCGTGTGAACTGTGAAGGCAACGGAGGGGGCTCCTCGCTCTGACCCATGAGGTGGTGCCAAAAACCGAAAAAGGCCCGTGGTAGCATTTGGGAACAGGAGGTCGAGCGAGCGAGCAAACACGGCAAGAAACACCAACAACCCCCTCATGTTCCTCTCTCTAGACCGATTCTAGTGGCGATAGTAGAGAGGAGAGGGTGGGTGGTAATGGTATATAGACGGATGGAAGTAGTGGGGCGCTCTCTCTCCTTTCCCTGCTCGGCTTTGATTTTCCATCCACACATCTCCCTCCGTCCCCAAGAGGAGTGAAGAGGCTTCCTGGGCATTATTGGAAATTGTGTCCTTGCTGATGATGTGGAGAGAGAAGGGGAGAAAGGGGAAGGAGGCGAGGTGCGGCTGCTGTGAATGCGATGATGCAGCCCTCCCTGTGCCCTGCGCGCTGCAGTTTTCTTGCTCGTCTCTCTCTCTCTAGAAATGTCATGGTCCATCCATCCCACGAATGGGCCATCAGGAAAGGCATGGATTGGGGGGTGGACATGGACATGGTCTCTCTCTCTCTCTGCCCTCTTTCCTGTCCATAAATGGCTGGGATTGGGATGGGAGGGATCCTTCTTGATTTACTTTCTTTAAGGTGGATGGTGGATGGTGGATGGGTGCGACGTTGTGTGTGGCGTGATGGTGGTGCAGTGGTTGAGAGACGGGTTCTGTACGCATTGATAGGAGACGATGGTGGTGCAGTGGGTGAGAGATGGGTTCTGTATGGTGGTGTGCGCGGGGGGGCGGTGGGTGGGCAATGGTGCGTGCCAGTGCCAGCGTTTGACACCGCAGTCCTGCCAATTAAATACTGCTGCTTGCTGATGTTAGGATGCGAGATGTCCCAATTGCCCCACCCTGGCATGAGCCTATCGGGAGGAAGAAGAGAGAGAAACTTGGAATTCTCTGCCTGCCTAGATGGTGACGATGATGGAAAGGGATGGACGGAGTCGACGGAGGAGCGCTCTTGCTGCTTTGCTGGTCTGCTTGTCTTCTCTGTCCTGCAATTTTTTGGCGATCTGCCATGCCATTCTGTCACAGCAAGGGTAGCATTCATTCGGTGGGGGTGGGCAGTGGTGTCCAAACTTTTTAAATAATATTAATTTAATAAAGTATTATAAAAAATAGTCAATTTTTTTTAGAAATAGGCTACTCTCGCTATTCTTTATGTCATCATGTTATAACATCTCAAATTTTGGTTCTTTTCAAAACTTTATTTCAAATAAATTAGTTCAAAGATTTAGATTTTAAATTGGAGTTCTTGCTAAATCAATCCAAATTCCAAATTCTCAAATCAAATTCCAAAATCATATAATTTCTCGGCCATTTTGAATTCATCTCTCCTTAAATTCAAACCTCAGCCAAAAATTTAAATTCAAATTTCTATTTGAATGTTCTCTGAAATGTAATCTCATAATTTTATTTCATTTTTCTTGAGCCGAAAACATTTTTTTTTCTTTTTCTCTTTTCCCTTTCTTCTTTTTTCCCTCTCTTTCCTTTCCTTTCTTTTTCCTTTCTTTTTCTCTATTGCGGCTGGCTTGCTCTGCCTCGCCAATCAGCTCCTTGGTGCCAGCGCCACCCCTTGGTCTTTTCTTTGCGTCACCACACTGAGCCATCTTGCCCTCTGCCCCATGCGCCCTTGCCCTTCTGCCCCCGATCCAACATCTTTGCGCCCAAGCCAGCCGCTAAGCCGCTAAGCTCGCTGCGCCAGCGTATAGTCCGGCTCGACCATGCCATGCACGGTCGTGCGCCCCTGCGTTCCTATGTCACCCGTGATCGTTTCGGCCGCGTCGTCCTCGCCATCAAGTCTCTATCATCATCGTGCCATGAATTGTCCGTTGTCAACGCCATTCATTGGTGCGTTTCATACGTTTCCGAAACCGGGCATTCACATTGTCGGCCTTGACACTTGAATTCCCGTCGATTCGATCCATTCCCGAGCTTATAAATGGAAGCATCATGTGAGAGCCGCCGGACGATTTAATTTGTAACACTTAACCTTTCCGTTATTTCTAGCATCACAAATTAAAGTTCCCCGCTCTCGGTGTATATGTACTTCCCAGAACTGCAGTATACATACACCTTACAAAAATTAAGGATCAACTCCATTCACAAGTTATTACATTAATAAAGTTTCATAATTTACAACATTTTTAACATACAAAAGGGTTCAATCTGCAGCGGAAACACCTGCCATAAGATGGCTGAAACAAAAGCCAACCGGCTACCCTCACCCACAAGGCAACCAACCGAAAACGCCCAAGCTAGTCATCAAGAGTGAAATCGGCCTCACAAATGTCAACCCCTTGAGGATCAACCTCCTCTGCAGTAAATAGACAATGCAGTTGAGTACAAAAATTGTACTCGCAAGACTTACAATTAACAAACCTATATATAGCTACATGCAGGCTTAAATCAATAGAGATGGCTGTAGAGTTCATTTTCAGCGTAGAGCCATATTTTATTTGCAATATTGTAATAGATTGAAGGCAATTTGTTAAAGCAGTTTTTAATTGTTCAAATATCGGTGTGACAATAATTATAATCATAATTAACATTCTAGAGGTGACTTCCCACAGCCACCACAACAATAGTACGAATTACCCATTTGTACCACCTAATTTCAGATTTTATCAAAATGTTATAGTCTAACTCTTGAAAGACCTCCCCAAGCGTGTCCATAACCAAGGACATGGTTATTCGAATAGATTAAACCCTGCAGGGGTGTACAACTTTACCCACATGTTAGACCGCCTTTTTGCCAAGCTATATAGCACACCTCCTTAGGTATGTTGGCAAGGCTAAGTCCTACGAGACGTTTTCCAATATTGTATATTAACTACAAGCCGCCCAGGGATCACATAACCGCTCTCGGGTTATTTCCCACTCGCTGGCTGGGACCGAT
The DNA here is from genome assembly GCA_036346405.1 of Phyllostachys edulis. Classification (NCBI taxonomy): domain Eukaryota; kingdom Viridiplantae; phylum Streptophyta; class Magnoliopsida; order Poales; family Poaceae; genus Phyllostachys; species Phyllostachys edulis. The sequence goes on along the minus strand of CM070559.1, from coordinate 8,699,388 downwards.
AACCGGCCGGTTACCGGTCAAACCAGTTTTTTCCCGGAAAAACCCGGGATTACCGGCCAAGATCCTGTATCCTAGCCCTCCCAGGTAAGTGGTAGCCGTGAATCGGTGATTACGCGTGGATTTTAATCCTAGAGCGCTGTATGGATAGAACCCATACGTTGTGTTAGGGTCATTGTAAAACTGAAAGTCAACTACCCTATAGAGGCAAAGCCTCGGACAACTACAACGCCCCTCGATGTGGAGAACTTATAGAATTCCACTTCCGCACACCCCAACACACATAGACACATTTCTCTTTTTATCACAACACACACACCTACCACCTGCGACTCGGAGCTAACACACGCTAAAGTACTAAGTCAAGAGGGGTTCCACTAATACCCTCATGTGGATGCACATAATAATGCTTGGTTCAGTGGGACAAAATGTTCGGTCCTTGTTGACTTGGGCACACAACCACACACCCAATAATCACACCATCAACCATGTGCCCAAATCTAAATCCTTTTTATTTTCAGTTTTAGTTTTTCCAAATATGCTATATTTATGAGTACCCTGACTCAAGTATTTAAAGTGATGTTGTAATGACCATCGCCGAAGCGATGATCTCTAGACTACCGTTCTAAGCATGGCTAAGCAGCAACAACCTGCATACTTAAAATATAAAGTGACTAGAGTCCATCCATCAAGCTCTAAATCACAGCGGATATAAACCATGGTTCAGTGGTAAAGGATGGATATTTTTCTATAGTTCAAGTAACTATTCAGGTTAACTATCACGAATAGAAATAACTTGTCAACATAGCATGCATACATACAGTTGAAATTAAAATATTAACATGCGCAAGTAATAGGATCAACGTGCATCAAAGGAGAACTGTTTGCCTTACTGGAGATAATCCACTTGCTGCTAAGGATCACTGTCATATTCAATAGAATCGTCGAAACCTATCGATCGAGCAAAAGGGCGAATAAGAACAAATAACACCAAAATAATCAAATTTCAACTTCATCCAATCATACATACATTATCAACCCTCTCTGGTGCATTGCGTGCAGGCACATGCGACTTGGTCACGCTCTTCAAATCACTAAAGTGATTAGGCAGTTGATTCGCTAATGCTTGCAAATCAATTGTCTTCTAGACTTCAATTATCTTCTGGACTTCAATTGTCTTCTAGACTTCAATTATCTTCTGAACTTCTCTTTTTGCTTCACTAGTGTGTGGGTCATGTGCATGGATTTCAATTATCTTCTGGACTTCTCTATTTCCCGACATTTTCATCAAGGGGTTAATTTCCTCCACCTAATGATGAGAAACTATCCTCATCTAGTATACTATCAGCGAATCGGGCAGTATGCAAATCTCTCGTCATAGGGTCTAAATACCTGATTATAGATAATGTCTCATAACCAACATATATCCCAGACTTTTGGAGAAGGCCCATTGCAGTTCACTGTGGTGGTGGCATAGGTACATAAACCTTGCAACCAAATCTTCAAATATGAGAAATTTTCGATGCTAACCCTTGCACTAGTTGCATCGGTGAATGGATGTTATATTCTAACGGTCTAAAATTGATGAGAGTTGCTACGAGCAGGACTACGTGTCCCCAACATTTAGTTGATAAATTACAATTTTTCAAAGTGGTCAGGCAAAATTTTAATCCTTTTAATTAAGGGAGGTTCAATTATTTGCCACTGTACTTTCAGTGGTAATTTAGGATTTGCCACTATTGTGTGTGTGACATGTGGGTCCGGGACCCAGATGTCACACACACATGCAGTGGCAAATCCTAAAATGCACTTGATTGCAGTGGCAAATACTAAATTTTCTCTTTAATTAATGCCTCTGCTAGTCTATTCTGGGTGTGGACATGTAGTACGGAATGCTCAACTTTAATTCCCATTTCCATGCAATAATCATCAAATACCTTCGAAATAAACTCTCCGGTGTTGTCCATTCTGATGGACTTCACATGATGATCAGTGAAATTATTCTTAATTTTAATTATCTGCAAGATGAGCTTTGCAAAAGCGTGATTTCTCATAGACAATAAACATACATGCGACTATTTCGAGGAAGCATCGATGAGCACCATAAAATACCTAAATGGCCCTAACAGGGGCTGTATAGGACTGCAAATGTCTCCTCGAATACGGTCCAGAAATACAGGGACTTCATCCTTCGCTTTCAGAGCAAAAGGTCTAGTAATTAATTTTCCGGTGGCACATGCGGGGCACACTAAATCTTCCTGATTCGGAAAATTTTTTACATCGATATTATATCCCTGTGAATTATTAATTATATTTCTCATTATCCTAAGATCTGGGTGGCCTAATCTATCATGCTAGAGAGAAAAGTTAGGGCTTCTAAATATGGTTTTCAGGGCAGTATAGGCTGCGGGTGCCTTAAAAATAGTGTAGTATAGCCCAGTTTCATATGAAAGAAGTCGTTCTAATACTCTTTTCCACTTTCTTCACGCTTTCTAATGAGCAAATATTCTTTACCATACTCTTCTTCCGTCTCTACGTGGAAACCGTTAGCGTGAATATTCTTGAGAGTTCTAGTCGATTCTGGGTACAACAAGGCTTCTTTAATGACCAAAGTTGTGCCCATCGGGAGTATAATTGTGGCCCTTCCTGAGCCTATTATACAAGTATCGTTGCCTGCGATTATCGTAAGACTACCAGCATTCTTGCTGATCGACTGAAAGATTTCGTCTCTCTCAAGGTGGTATTCATTGTGCCGCTATCCGCTAAGCACACTTCCTCCATAGGGCGCCACATGCGTTCTGATACTTCAAATACTAGAACATAACTTGCTATTATAAATACGGAAAATAAGCCTTGCAGGACTCATTACTAGAATTTAATGTTTTACTCTCCTAGAGCTTACAACCATTATTCAAAGTTTCATCACAATCACAAACAACAAGTGATTGTAAAAGGATCTAAGTGCAATACGTGCACTAGATCGAATCAGCGAAGTATTCAAAAACTTCTGTCTCAATCTGTTCCATGGCGATCTTCTCCTCTTGGGCAACTATGGCTGCAGCCGCTATGATGTCCAAAGGAGGGGTGATGGGGGCTACTACTGGGCTGTCCACATCCATGACTGCAACTAATGGTTGTGGATCCTCTATGCCTGCGATGGCGAGGTGTGCCTCATGCTATCCTTTGCTCTTCTTCTTTAGACTGGAAAGCATCAATAACGTGTGACCCACGATCTTACCCTTCTTGCCCCTCTCCTTTGTGAGAGGCTTCCTCCCCTTGTAGATGCTAGCACTGGCGTCATGGTCAATATTGCTGCTAGGCGGCTGTAAGATGTAGTTCTTCCTTAGAATATCATCTTGAGCTTCTACAACTTGCGTAATGTCAATCAATTCGGCATACTTGTTGTAGCCGTCTTGACGATAGTTGCGTGCGAATTGCACCGCATTCAGGTGAAAGGTAGAGATAGTCTTCTCAATCTTCTTTTCATCCGTAGTTACCTTACCTCAGAATTGAAGATCGGTACAAATTCTGGCCATGCTGGGTCAGTTCTTCGAACTCCTGGTTCGTGATGCCAGTCATCTTCATATTCACGCAAAGAGTTCATAAGATTACTGCTGGTAATTTGCATAAAATGGTTGTAAAATTCTCATAATACTCTTCGAACTCCCGATTCATAATCCCGTATTTTTCTATGCATTTTCATGATTTACTACTATTTTCAGTGATTAAAAGCAATATAAATAATCACAGATAATCAAAATAGTAAGTACAATATATAAATTAAATAGAAATAATAATAACAAAGTTAAACAAACTTCAAATACACAAAACAATTCAAAATTTGAATTCCCAAGGCCCTTTTCTACTGGAATATGAATTTTCAGCGAATTCTGCAATTTCCAGGAGCTTAATTGCTAAATTGCAATTCTGAGAAATTTTTTGCACAATTTTCAGAGAGTCTGAGGGCCTTCTTGCAGAAAAATTTTATTCGCGTAAGGATCTCTGAAATTTTTAGAATCTCGAAGGACCTTTTTGCAAAATCTCCTTTTTTCGGTTTTCTCCCTTTTTTTTCTTTCCAAAAACGTTCGGACCGGCCAAATTCTTTTCGAAAACGTTCGGATCGGCCGAAAATTTCTTGGCCCGATTTTTCTCTAGCCTTGTTGCGCTCCTGGGCTGGCTGGCGTGGCCCACCAACCGATGAGCTAGGGTTTTTAACCCTAGCTCCCATGTGTGCAGTGGTGGCCCCACATTCTTTGTCTTGTCGGTTCTTGGCGGCAGAGGGTTCTGCGTGGCGAGCGCAGAGTATGCCGGGAGGGCCCGTCTTGAGGTTTCGTTCTGCGGGGAGGCGAACAGCGCGACGACGGCTTCGCCCGTCGCGAGGCCGATCGGCAACACAACACGAAGCGCCAATAAACCCGAGCATGAGGGTTTTGCTGGCGGCCTCTGGCGCTGACATAACGGTCGGCGTGGTTCGATCGGCGGCGGCGGCGCTTCTGACGTAGCCATCTGGCGGCTTTACGCGCGGATGGTCTGTGACCAGCGGTGGCCTGGCTTCACCGTGTGGGCGTATGAGGCTCGTCTTGGCGGCCGGGCTTCTGGCGAGCAGCGGCAGAGGAGGCGCTTCGTCTGAGACCAATATTTGAGTGGCAACCGGGCGGCGAGCATCTGCGGTCTTGTCGGCACTTAAGTCATGCAAGGTGGTCAGTCGCGGCTCTGGGAAAGCCCATGCAAAGGCGGCACTCGTGTAGGAAGCGGCGGTTTGAAGTGACCGACGGCAAGCATGCGATCGTCGATGCTACCGCTCATTAATCTTGAGAGGCCAAGTGGTGTCTGGCGATACTTCATGGCGGCGGCGGTGGTGGCGACACCTCATCGAGAGGTGGGGGACCAAGCGGCAGCCGAGCCCGTCGGAGGCGATCGGCTTCAAGTGTGCATAAATGCTGCTGGCGGCCGTGAGGAGCCTTGCTGACCTGCGGCCTTCTTGAACGCAAATGGCGGTCTTGTAAGTAATGGCGGCCGCGGCCAGAGCCAGTAGCGAATGAGTCCGTGAAAGTTGGTGGCGACACGGCCGTACAGGGCCGTCGGCCGTCCCCTCTTTTTTTTGTTTTGTTTACTGTTCATTGCGATATTGTTCATTGCAATCCACCGACCGGCTTGACCAGCTACTTCAAGTCGGCTCGCGGTAGATTAGAATGGATTTGCGATTCATAGTGCAATCATCATCCACTCTTTCATACAATCTATCGATCGGCATTGTGCCGGCGACTTCAAGTCGGCTCGCGGTAGATTAGAGCGGATTTGCACCGTAGAATAAAATAATCTAGAAAGCAACAATTGCAGAATTGAAAGCGATCTAGAAAAATGATTCGATCTACGAGCATCGTGCTATGACGGTTACCTTTCGATCTGAGAAGAGACGATTATGCTGATTGCGTGTTGAGGAACCATCGCTGGCGAGTCCAGTCCGAGCGATTACCTCGTAGACAAACTCAAAATCGTATGAACAATGCAAGAATACAAGAACAGATTAGTAGATTCAACACAGAGATATGAGGGGACTTCTGGCTTCTCTTTATTGCTCTTCTATAAAACTGTAGTACAATGGTTGGGGTCCCCCCCTCCTTTATATAGGCTACTGGATAGATGAGGAGACCATCGTGGGCCAGGACTGCTAGCCTGGGCCCGGTTTCTTAACAAAGATAAGCGTATGTATTTGTTTATCCTAAAGCAGCCGAATGCAGCATAGTAAGGTAAACCAACGTACCTGCACAATGCCCCCGCAAAGGACCGAAACGCGGCCAAAGGCGATGGATCCGGGGTAGGCAAACGGACCGCAAACAAAGGAAGGAAAATCTGTGGAGGAATCGGCAAAGGAAGACGGATCTGGGCAAAATCATCCCCCAGCGACAGACCCGGACCAACCAATTTGTGCAAGAACACAAAAGGACGCGTCGACGCAGAAAAGTTTCCAATAAAGAAAGGAATAATCAGTTATTTGCCACGACAAAGATGTTGATTTCAAGATTTACTACTCTATGTGTGAATGACATCTAGATCTCGGAGTCACATGTTATAGATACATAAATGGTAAATCCTGAACTTGCATATCTTTGGCAGTGACAAATAATCAAATCTCCCAAAGAAACGGCCGCCGAGGCCAATCGAGAGAGGAGGATAGAAACCACGAGCTGCATAGCTTTGACAGTGGTAAATAATTAAATCTCCCAAAGAAACGACCGCCGAAGCCAATCGAGAGAGGAGGATAGAAACCACGAGCTGAGAGCCGCCCGAGCAAGCAGAAAGAGGAGAATGGCACGGAGCCGAGCCAGCGAACGAAGGCAATGGCGCTGAAGAAGGGCTAAACAAAAGAGGGCCGCCGAGGCAAACCAAGAGGGCAGAAAGAAAAAAGGTGAGGAAGCAAGACTACCAACCGAACCTAGGGTGCGACCAGACAAAGGAGACCCGCCAGAGCAAACAGGAAGAGAAGGGCGCAGAGCAGATCCGACGTGCTGGGAAGCGCATGTACGCACGCGAGAAGAAGCAAGGCGCAAGGAACCTGGTGGCGACGCAAAAAATAATTTGGGGGAGAAAGCCAGAGGACGAAAAGCAGCTAGGGCACGAGCCGCGCCTCACCGTTGGGCGACGCAATGCGCGAAAAGGACGCCAAATCGAACAGCCACTAAACAACGAAAAAAGGATCCAACGGCTGACGCCGGGTGACGTAGAAGGCGCGAGGAGGCACGCTTCGGTTCAGGAATTAATAGTAGGTAATCACCAGGGGTGTTGCACAGCGCCGCAAACAATATAATTATTCAAGTCCCTCTAACAAAACAAAATATTCAAAATTTTCTTTCGAAAAGATACTCCGATAGACAGCATTACAGGATTGAGGGCATTGCTCCCAAAGCAAAGAAAACTTTTACAATTTTCTTCAAGCTTTCATTCCCTCTTGACATATACACCAAGGCACAACTGCAAGCAAAATTTTCTTCATCATCCAGAAGTTTCACCTCGCTTTACGCATCCATTGAAGTAGGCAGGTCACCTGCCAAGGGACAATTTCATCTGCATGGAAGTGGAACAAATAGTTGGGAGTCAAACAGGGGAGCCACAATTTAACAGAAGCAAGGTATGCCTAATCTCGAGTGCATGGTTTAGGTCTTGACAAGCCTGTAGAATATCAAATGACAGATACATTTGTACGATCACATGTTGGAAAGAAATGCATCAGTTTACAGAGTATTGATTTGAGATAATCATATATATGTCATTCTAACACATTACAACAACAAATCACTCCAAATAATACAAAAATAAAAACAACTAGAGTTATTATGCTGAGAATTCAGAAGTGACTAGCAATTTGGTGCTTCAGATCAGCTAGGAATTTTTATTTCCAACCAGGACTTTTGTTGTTGCTTGACATACCACCAGTATCCCCTGTAGCACATGCAGATGAAGCCATTCTTGTTAATGTCACTGCTGCAACCGGAGAAGGGCTGCAGGGAGGGAGGATCGTGAGCTTCACCTCAATGTTCCCATGAGAAGAGCTCCTTTCACTTTTTCACTTGCAACCAATCTCTGTTCACTTGCATGCTGATTTATCTTTTTTCCCCCTTTCTTTCGAGCTTGTGTGGGTGATGAACAAAAACACTAGAAGAGATTTAGGACCACCCCACTATGTTATTATGCTTCATTTAGGCTAGCATCTCTTTCCTTTTGGTTTCCTTTTATTTTCCTATCGTTAACCATGCTAGGCTGAGAAATCCGCATTAGCGCTTTGTGCCTTCCGCAGAAAGGCACTGCGCCCGCAGTAGCTTGAGGCGTTTTACAACACTGTGCATCGCCTGTGTCTAGGTATGCGCCTTTTGTACCTTTGATGACACTGGAAGCCATTCAAAATTTTGAAGTGGCATTTAAAAAAAATAGTATGCATTGGGACTTGGGTAAAGTTATATACTGGCAACGTTTTTAAAGGGTACAATTGTATTGTCTCCATAAAGGTACATAGCAAATATATATGAGTTGCTTGGAGTTGAGCTTTTTATAGTTTTAGGCTCTGGAGTAGCATTTTTGTAGAATTAGTCTTTTGAGTGACATATCACATATTTATAATTTTAGAAGAAAATAATAAGGATTTTAAGAGGCTTGAAGCAATTGTACAAATATCATGAAACACACACACTAGGTGATAAGAAAGATTATTGTATCTGCCAGTCATCGACAACAGATTATGTTACCCCAGGCCTAAAATAATTATCACAAGCCCATATCATGCACTTTGATGAATTATCTCTTGAAACAAAAAAGCATCATGGAAGGCACATGCACTTGCATCTACAAACACTGCATTATGCATTGAACAGCAGAATAATAGGCTATGCGAAGTAAACTCCTGTGTCAAATGGAGAGCATGGTGCACACCAAGTCAGTGTTAGATACTACAATCTACCACCAAATGATTAACTTTTGGTCAACGTTAGACATTACAGATTCCACAAAATGCTCCAAACATCATGAATGCACTTAATATCCTTAGCAAAGAGGGACAGAAGAGTAATCATGGAGGTGTCTAATATAACGTTATAGCAAAGGGATAAGTGCATATTTGGTTCTCAACGCTGTGTGTAGCATTCAATGTACACCCTCTACCTTAGAAGCGTTAAAAATACACCCTGCACTATACCAAACAGGGCAAATTTCATCTGATGGTAGTACTGTGTGCCGACATGTCATCATTACTTCATTAGTAGACCTAATCTGACTTGAATAGTCTCTCCAACTTTCTACCCTACCTGTCTCTCTCAAAAAAAAAAATCTACCCTGCCGCTGCCAGCTAGGCAACTGAACTAATACAACACGAAATCAATCTAGATGCACTATAATTGTCAGCACCAAATACTGCTGGCAGATGAATGTTTAGCTTATCAGTATGGTTCAGGGTGCATTTTGAACGGTTTTGAAGTAGGTGTAATTTAAAGCTTAAACCCAATCCAAAGCAGAGGGACCAAATGCACTTATCTGTTAAATAAATAGAACTACCTAAATGACATTTTCATTGGTGTCAAATGTAGAGTATATGAATGAATTATTAAACCATAAGACATGAAAAGGTTTGCTTGAGGGAGTGAGAATTTTAGAATATTCAGGCTGCTATACACTAAGTGTACTGATGGCAATACCCTGCAAAAGGGCACCTAATAACAGTGTTGTGATTTACATAACATAGTGTCATTATGGGGCCATACATATGCCCATGTTGGACCTTGTTTGCAATGCCATTGAGATTATGAATGCACAGCAGCAGCAATAAATACCTGAGCGCTGCACAAAACCAATCTAGTCCTCATCTTCATCAGGAATAAGTCTAACAGGGCCCTTTACCCTGCTGTCGTTATACCCAGTAAGCTCCTGAGCAGCCTTTGCAAGGAACTCTTCTGCAGCAGCACGAACGGACTTCCTATCTGGCGATGGCTGTGGCTTTCTCTTCTTCCCAGGCCAGCCCCTTCCTTCTCCTCTACTGATTGCCTGCATGCTCCTCTTCTGATCTGAAATAACAAGAATGGAACCTCAACTCTAAACCATAAAAAATAAAAAAACCCCAAGCACATACAAATTCAACAAGCAATTATATACCAGTTGTCAAATGGGACAATGAGTGACCAATGAACCTTGCCGCTGCTTGTGTATTCACAGTAGTGGTAGGGCGCAGTGGTGCTGCAATTCAGAATTCAAGCAGTTATTACATATCTATGCATAAGTTGGCAAGCAACAAGAGTGAACAAGCATGAGTCAAGTACCCTTGTCCCAGTCCTCAAATCGATTTAACTTCTCCTGCCACAGGCTTAACCTCTCCTGCAAAGAAAAGAAGCAGAACATAGAAATGAAACTTGCAAGTAGTACAAAAATAGAAAAAAAATATATATAATCGAATTATCCATCTAACTATCCAAGATAGGCCCATATAGAATTCTCCACCCATGAATCAACAAGTATCAAAACTTTCTCCTTTCCAAATATTTCTGCCAAACAGCAAATCTCTGCTCCAGCAGCAGACTAAGTTATACCAACACCCCAATTAATACTAAACAATGTCAAAGGTGAAATTACAGACCTACAAGTTCTGTTCGGATCCCCAAAATCTAAGCTTTATCCACACCCCACTAAACACTGAAACCATGTGCATATTCAGCAAGCCCAGTTGAACATCCTATCTATGTTCCACTTAGCACCTCTACACGTCTCCAAAGAAAAAAAAAATCCGCCTCAACAATCCAACTTCTACTCCAAGGCTAAGACTCAAAAAAAAAACTAAATAACGATATAGGGTTCTCGGAGGTAAGAGAGCTTACGAATTCCTTCCTAATAGGGTGCTCGTCCGGATCAATCCCCGAACACCTCAGCCGCACTGCAAGAACCCCCAAAGCTAAGACATTTAATCAGAAGAAAGGCAGACGCCATGCAGGTTATATAGCGAAACAGGGAGGCGCGAGCTCCTGCCTGCGAAGAGGGAGGTGGAGGCCTGCGCCATGGCGAGGAAGGCGCGCGCGCGGCGCAGAGGGGGGAGTTCGGCGATGGCGTCGGGGTCCTCGGCCGCTGCCGCGAGCAGCTCGGCGAGGTGGTTCCCCACGGACTCCGCCGCCACGAGCGTGTCCTCGGCGGCGGATACCACCGCGGGCGGCACCGCTGATGGGGCTTCCGCGGCGGTGGCCTCGGCGGTGCTGGCCATGGTTGGGTGGATTAAGACGGCGGCGAAGGAGAAGAGAGTTCGGTTTGCCTTGGAGCGTTTAGGTTACGTGGGGTTTTCAACCGGGGAATTGATATTTGGACCTCTTTGAAATACATCTCTTTCCAATGTAATATATTTTTTTGTCCCCTCTTAGTCTATTATATCATTTTTTGCCTTTTTTGTATTATTTTATTAATATTCAGCCATTTTTTCTATTATAGTCACGCGAAATGACAATTTTACCCCTCACCAACCACCCTTGTCGCATCCCTTCCCCTTCCCCCTCCCTCGTCGGCCATCCTTCCCCTCCCGTGCGTCCCTGCAGCGGCTCACTAACCTCCTTCCCGCCCCGCCTCCTCCTCCTCCTCGCTGCTACCCTCCTCCTCCCTAGCCTTCACCTCCTCTCCTACAGGCCACGCCTCCTCGATCCTCTCTCATCCTCCGATTGCGAGTGTAGAGGTTAGCGAGCCTCCTCCTCGTCGGTCGCTCTAGGCTAACCGTTCGCCATCCCTCCTCCATGATCACTAAGCCCAAACCCACCACCTCGCTTGTCTCGCTTGCCACGTCCATAGAGACCTCCAAGTCACCGTCGCGGACCTTATCGCCGCCGCAGAGCTCCTCCGGCGGCAGTGTTGTTGTCTGCGTGCTGGCGTTCCTCACCGCTCTCATCGCCGCCTCATCGCCTCGCGGTCCACTTCGCCTCTCTTGCCACTCCTCTCAGCACCTCATCGCTTTCACGCGTTGCCCACGCGATCCCGAGCGCCGTGCCACCGCCGAGGGTGCGGCGCGAGCAGCGCCTGGCGCGTGCTCGCTTCGCTGTCATCTGCATGCCGTCTGCTTCTTCCGGTCGCGAGTGCCTTCGGCCCGACTCTGGCGATGACAATGAGGTGGGCTCGCCACCGCGGAGGCGGCGACCCACTCGAACGCGTGGGCCACCATCGGCGACGTTGTCTCACTTGCCAGTAGCCGACGCGAACACGAGGCCGCTCTGCTCTCACCACCGCTTTCTCCGAGGCACTCGTGCTCGCGGATGAGGATCTAGCGGCCGTGGTTGTTGGCCTTGGTCGTGGTGCGGCCCTGGGTGGCATGGAGGAGAAGGAGGCTGGGGCCTTGGTCGTGGTGCGACCACAGGTGGCGTGGAGGAGGAGGAGGCTGGAGGATCGGCAGCGAGGACGAAGGGAGATATTGCGAGAACACGACGGTCAAGCGCGACGTGCGGGGATAGTGAAGTCTTGGTAGCGCGGCTAAGCGAGAGAGGTCGGCGCCGCTTTGGGAGGTCGGCGTCGGCCAAGACACGCCGCGAGACGCCGCCAGATGACCCATGACGGCGACGAGGACGACGCCATTTGGCCAGTCGGGCTTAGGAGCTAGGAGGAAAAGCAGGTGAATGGCTGACTCGAGAGAGGGGAAAAGCAAAACGAAACGTGGTGGACCGAGGGGTAAAAATGACTTTTCGCGTGGCTATAACAGGGAAAACGGTTGGATATTAATAAAATAATGCAAAGAGGGCAAAAAACGAAGAAATAGACTAAGATGGAGGGGGGCAAAAAATATATTACATCAAGAAGTGGTGTATTTTCTGAAAACCCAACTAAGAAGAGGGCAAAATATCAATTCTCCCTTTTCAACCATACTAGTCAATAGCTCTTGGAAGTTGGAACGATAGGTACACTAAATTTTACTTCTAATACTACTTCAAATATATAGTACTAGGATCAGATATAACATATACTTCAATAAGTTCAATGGACGATATTTTTAATTCCACCGATATGGCCGACATTGTCTGGTATCGAAATCGGTATGACCGGTATCGAGACTGGTAAGGAATACAAACCTACTATGTACCATTTTAGGTGACGTAATGGTACATACCGGCCATACCCATTGGTACCGAAACGGTATTGATAAGTTTGTTTTGAACAACTTATTTGGAGTTTGTTCAACGGGTAACTGTGTTGTAAAAGCATGCAATTATAATTTCCTAAGCAATACGACTCTAACTAAAGTCTAAGACGCACTCCGCTTCTTTTTCATTTCTTGTCCTATAATAAGAGCTGTCAACATCTTTAAACTTTGATCATACACATAAGAATATTTAGATCTGGGTAAAGTCCATTTGACCTTGAACTCTTGTCCAAGTATAAGTTTCAACCTCCGATTGCAAATCCGGATGTTTAACCCCCTCAAGTATTAATACCGTTTATTTTAGGATTAATTCCTTACATGCCACTGGAATTTTACGAAATCAAGGCCCACATGTCAGTAACACAATGAGTGACATATAAAGGATGATGCAAACTTTCAGTAGCATATAAGGAATTCAACCTTTATTTTACCCCCTAAGCCGGTTAAAGGTGGTTCCGCTCTGAGGTGATGCCAACATGGAAGTGGTTTTGACATGTAAGCATGTTTTTGATCTAGGGTTTTGACATGTAAGTAGTCCAGCTAGCAAAATAAACAAATAAATAAAAAATGATGGCATATAAGGAATTCATCATTTATTTTACCCTCTAAGCTGGTTCAAGGTGGTTTCGCTCTGAGATGACACCGACATGGAAGCGGTTTTAACATGGAAGCAGGTTTTCGGTATAGGGTTTTGACATATAAGTAGTCCGGTTAGCAGAATAAACACATAAATAAAAAATGATGGTGGCCCCACATGTCATTATCAGAAAATCACCTTCTCCCTCTTCTCAGTGGTCCTCATGTCATTATCAGAAATCACCTTCTCCCTCTTCTCTTCCGCTCCTCTCCCTCCCCCAATAGCCATGGCCGCCTCTCCCTCCTCTCTTCCTCTTCTTCATCTCTTCTCTCTCTCCTAACAGCCACGGCCGCCTCTCCCAACGGCCCCTGGGAGCTTGGCCCTCCTACCCCAGATCCGGCCACAACTCCCAGATGCGGACAACATCAAGGAGCGCCGGATTCGGTGGAGCTTGGCGACAACGACCGTTGTGGTGGTGACCTCTCCCGCGCAGCACGAGATGACACATATGACGGGGATCTGTACATCTCACAGGAGTCACCATTGCCAATCTTCAAAGCCTCACGACGTTGAAGCCTCCATCGCCGTCACCATTGCCGATATTCCAAGCTCGCCAGTGAGTGCCTTTACCCAGTCCCTCCTTCCTTCTTTGCAAGTAGCTGAATCGAGGAGGCCTCACCGTCCTCACCTCATCAAAAACGCCATGGCCGCCTTTCCCGGCGAACGTCGCCAAGTCCGCCCACCGCTTGGCGGTCTCCTCCTCTAATCCCCTTACTCCTGCCATCCTTGAGGTCGTCGAGGGCGCGAGCCACCCCACCAGGGCTGCGCTACGACAAATCGTCGATCGTGACAACAGATTGGATGGCGACGACAACACTTGGGGGCAACGGCGGTGGCACTTGGGGACGACGACGGTGCCGAGCGGTGGCACTTCGGGGCTACAACGGCTTGGGAGGAGGAAGAGGCATGCGCTCGGTGGAGGAAGAAAAATAATAAATGAGGAATAAGGAAAAGAAATAGGAAAAGAAATGAAAAGAAAAAAATAGAGGAATTATTTGTTGATTCAGCTGTACACGTGCACATGACCGGGACGCCATGGCAATGAAACTTGTCTACGTAGATGCCACATCAGCAAAATTGGAGTGGTTTTGGTCTTAAAGGGGTAGTTGAAGGGTGTCCAATATCCCATTTTGCAGTTTAAGGTTAAAATTTAGACTTTTGCAAGAGTTTGGGAGGTCAAATGGACTTTAGCCTTTAGATTTGTCACATGTGAATGATACTATTAGTATATTTGTACTTCGATATCATTATTTTTTAATAAATTTTACCAACATATTCTAGATATTTGTTTGACATGCATGGGTGTGTATAAGGATCGCTCATCGGCTGTCAACGGGGTGAAGAGTTAGCTGAGCTTCTCAGGGACTGCAATGGATGATGAAGAGGGCATGGAGCACTGAGACGACGATACAATGGAGCATGGACGGACCGGTAATTGTCGAAGGCAACAGTCAGCGTTACAGCAAAGGGATTGGCTTGGTCTCCTTTTTCGGCTACCAGAGCTAGGCCCGACCTGGGTCCACTAAGGTGGCCGGTGCATTTGGGCCAGGCCAAAATTTGGACTTGAGTAAATTTTAGGTATAGCGGCGTCGTTGGCGTGAACCAAGAGTATTATCCAACAACAAAATAATCTATACACAAACTATATTGCAATTGAACTTCAAGTTCAGATTGTGCTTATGCGGTTGTTGTTCCACTTGTACGGGTGCTTATGTAGGAAAGTATGCTAAAATACCTTTTCAAATCCATTCCTAGCAAATCAAACAAGCAACTCACCACAATCCATTCCAATATTCCATTTGATTTTGAAAATTGAAAGTAAAAAAGACTAAAGAGCTCATCACTTAGACACTTACTATTAGAGCTTTACCCTCTTTTATTGGTAATTTCCTTTTCACCTGCTCGGCTGTTGCTGCTATGCACCTCCACTCACCACTCTCGAGCCTGCCTGAAGCCTCTTCAGCACTTCGCTCCCCGCTGCCCCCGCCCCCGCACAGCCACACCCATCTCTCTTATTGACCTCGAAAGGCAAAAATTCCATAAAAAAGGTACTAATTTAAAACTAAATCTTGAGTGAATTGAATCGTCTTATCACCATGACACATCTTCACTTCAACTATACTAGGTTGGTAGCGCGCGCTACGCTGCGCCGTTGTTGGACCGGGTATACAACATGACTATCTGTTATGTTCACATCGTGTAGCATGCAGTTTAGTAATACGGATAACAGAAACACAAAACAACTTCAAGACGCTTCATTACGTACAGATGTAATTGAAGGGCAGTACAAACATAGAAAACCCTTAAGGTGCTTCATTATGTACAGGTGCAACTCTAGGCTAGTTGTTTCTTCGGCTGTCGGCATGAAGTAGATTAGACCGTACATGTGCTTAACAGTCTACAGGTCCTAAACGCTAGCATATTAATGTACGGCTATGACATGGTCACAGCTGGTACCCTGGTCTGTATCAACATTCTACAGATGAGGGCGATGTCCTCTGGAAAGACTGGCAGAGTCGTTCAACTATTTTAGCAGCGTGACATGTGTGTTGCAGAAAGCTGAAGCTGAACTTTATCATAGGAGTCATGGGCTGGGAACGAAAGTTATGTACAGAAACATTCCTGTCGGTACGGTAAGCAACTGCATTTGGGCCTAAAAAATGAAGTTGTATTAAATGGTAAAATGATTATCGATTTTTTTTTGTAAAGGGCAAATGTGTAGAAAAGTGTATATGGTGAGAAGTAAAAGGACTTACTCTGTGCTGATGGGTTTGTCGTCTCCATCTCTGAAGAGCTTCTTGGTAGCCCTGGAAACATTCTGAGAGGAGCTTTGGCTGTAGGTATGGGAAGTATATCGATTATGTATGTGATGGAACGTGCGTTTAGCAATCTGGTATAAGAGAGTAGAGAACTTTTTTTGCTGATGATTAGAGCAATGTGATAGAGAGGTACTGTACCGTTTGTAGGTGGTTCGTACAATAAGATCTGGCTTTTCTGCTGGGGTTGTGTCTTGGGATGCCATCTTTGTCTGGTCGGATTGCATGGGAGTTAGCTATATTGCCATAGAATGAAATGTGTTAAATGATGTGAAGCACTGAATAAATCTAAATGATTAGTAAAGTAAATCTGGGTCGAGAATGCTGTATGTAGTAACAAGTATTTGGCAGTAGTCATACATAGAGGACAACACGATGACTGACCGGTGGAATGGAAGAACTGATCATTGGAACGGAAAAACTGATCATTGTAGGTGGACAGGGAGTATCGACTGTTTCTTGTGGCTTGCTGGAATCTTCAATTTCAGTTGTACCGATTTGTAATATCGTAGTTTCCATGGGGATCTGTTGCAGTACATGTTGTGAAGGTGAAGAGCCGCCTGTTGAACCAATGGTATGGTGATGTGGCTGGCTGAGCAGCGCATGATTTCTATGAATTCTGCTAATTTGGAAGGAAATGTCGCCACTCTGGAATGAACCCCGCGAAACAGCATATTCTAGCACATAGTTTCTTCCAAAAAGTGCAGTTATCTCGGTTGGGACAGATGTAGGCGATCCACGTGTGTTGCCCAGAAGTATCATAGTTGGATGTCCGATAAGTTCTTCAGCGACGTCACCAAAGAAAATGAATTCGACAGTTGAACGATCGTGAGTCACCTCAAGAGCTAGCTTGTATCTGACAGTAGACATGGTAGATGTGGGTGTTAGAGATATATGTATAATGTGTTATTCCCTATTGTTACGAGAGGTTATTTGTATATTCACCTCCTGTACTTTGTATATATATATACTGGCCCTTTGGCCCCCCGATAATACAAGCGCTATTCATAACATGGTATCAGAGCATACCTAGGGTTTTTCCCGTCGCTTCGCTTGTCTCCCGTGCGTCACCTCGCCGCCGCCTCTCGGATTCGCCGGCGTCGCCTCTTGCCTGGAGGTCGCCGCCTTGTCGTCATCTTTGACGTCTCCTGAGCGGATCCTCTTCTCCACTGCGCTCGTCGTCGACTCTCCCCATCGACTACCGCCTGTTGCTGCCGCCCGATCTTCGTCGCGCGCCAGTCAAATCAGAGCCCAACTCCTTGCGCCACCGCCGGATCGTCTTGCCGCTCGACGCCTCCGTCTCGGACGCCGTCGCACCTGTTCGCGCTGCCCTCCGGTCTCCGCTTGCTCCGTGCTGCCCTCTGGATTCTGCCGGCCCCGCGTCACCGAGCTCCTCTGGGATTCCGCCGCCGAGATTTCGTCATCTCCGCTGAACTCGGCCGTCGCCCACACACCGCCGCTCGGGACGATCGCGTCGCCGCCGGGTTGACCGCCGCAGTACTTTCCGCCGCGCCGCCGCTTTGCCTCCGCCGCCACCGCCCACTCCGTCGTCGTTGTCGGGGGAACCCTAGTTCCCCCGTGTGTGTGCGCGAGTGCGCGTGTTGCAGTTTGTGGGCTGACGGCCTGTTAGCCGGTTTTAATTGGCTCGGAAGAAAAAAAAGAAAGAAAAAAAAGGAAAAAATCATTACGTCGTTCTAACCGCCGCGTCGTCTAGCGCCGCCTGTTAGACTTCGTTGCCTTGGTCGTTGCGCCGTCCAGCGTCGCCTACCAATGGGCACTCAAGCCGCTCCACGCTTGATTACTTTGCCTCCTCCAAAGAAATGCCACGGTGGTGGTTGCAGCCCTCCATCTGGCAGTGGCCGTCCTCACTACTCCTACTGCGACAAGGTCGGCCACATTGAGTCCCAGTGCTATAAGAAGCAGTGGCATCTTTCACGCCGTTCTTCTACTATCACTAGCACTGGTGCTTCTACATCGACGTCTGCATCGACTCCTTGGCCAGCTTCTCTCATCGAGCGAAGATAATCGACTTGGCGCTTTGCTTGTCGCTTTAGGTTCTCCTTGACGGAGTTCTGCGAGTTACATTACTAACTCTTCGAGCACTGCCAAACCACCCCCTACATAGTCAGCTACCTCACCGTGGATTCTTGATTCTAGAGCATCTTTTCACATGATTTATGATTCTTCCACTCTGTCTTTCATTACACCTCTTGTTTCTCCTGTTAGTGTTCTTACTACTGATGGTACCTCTCTTTCTATCTCTGGTCGAGGACCTCTTAGCAACTCATCTTTTCATGTTCCTTCTGTTGCTCATGTTCCTCGCCTTACCATGTAGCTTCTTTCTACTAGGCAGATTACTGACCTTGGTTGTCGGATCATTATCGACTTTAACTCTTGTTGTGTTCAGAACCGCCACACGAGAGCTCTGGTTGGTTATGGTCCTCGGCGCCTTGACTCATAGCGTCTCTGGGAGCTTGACTGGCTTCACCTTCCTTTTGCTACCACCGTCGCCGTCAGTCTCTCCGCTTCTGCCACTCCGTCTACCGGCTCTTTCTAGCAGTGACATCACCATCTTGGTCATCTGTGTGGATCTCGTCTGTCATCTTTAGTTCATCGTGGCCTTCTGGGGTCTGTTTTAGGAGACGTGTCTTTAGATTGTCAGGGCTGTAAGTTAGGTAAACATATTCAGCTTCCTTATCCTCATAGTGAGTCAGTGTCTCAGCGTCCATTTGATCTTGTTCATTCAGATGTTTGGGGTCCGGCTCCCTTCGTTTCGAAAGGGGGTCATCGATATTATATCATATTTATAGATGATTTCTCTCACCACACTTGGATATATTTCATGTCTTCTCGTAGTGAGGCCTTGTCTATCTATAAACAATTTACCACTATGGTTCGCACACAGTTCTCCACTCCTATTCGTGTCTTTCGTGCTGACTCTGCTGGCGAGTACCTCTCTCGTTACCTGCGCAGCTTCCTTGCTGAGCAGGGCACTCTCGCTCAGTTCTCTTGTCTTGGTGCTCATGCTCAGAATGGTGTCGTTGAGTGCAAGCATCGTCACCTCTTTGAGACGGCTCGTGCAATGATGATTGCCTCCTCTATTCCACCTCACTTTTGGGCCGAGGCTGTTTCCACTGCCACCTATCTCGTCAACATCCAGCCCCCTTCTACTTTTCAGGGTGCGATCCCTATTGAGCGTCTCTGTGGTCTTCTTCTTGACTACTCGCCTTCGCATTTGGTTTGCGTTTGCTCGTTCTCCTCGCCCCTCGAGAACGCACCAAACTGACTGCTCAGTCTGTTGAGTGTGTATTTCTGGGATACAATGCCGAGCACAAGGGCTATCGGTGCTGTGATCCTGTTGGTCGCCGGATGCGGATTTCTCGGGATGTGACTTTCGACGAGTCTCGTCCCTTCTACCCACGTCCTGCCTCTCCTTCGACTTTCTCTATGGAGTCTCTATCTTTTTTGACCTTTCCAGATACACCTATATCTATCTTGCCCTCGTCCACCCATCCCACTGAGTCTCCACATATTCCTCCTGTGGCCTCTCCGCCATTGTCGCCACCTGCTTCGTCTCCTGTGGCTCCTCAGGCTCCTCCCACTACAGTACATTTTTCCCTCTCTTCTACACTCGTCGACCTCGTATTGAGGATCTTCCAGATGAGCCATCTTCTCCAGATGTTCCATCTTCTCCTGATGCTCCATCTTCCCCTGATGTGTCATCTTCTCCTCGCTACGCTCTCCGCGATCGCCAGTCGATTCGGCCCCCTGCTCGTTTTGCTTTTGCTGGTGCAGCTACTCATGAGCCTGTCTCCTACCGGGATGCTGTTACTCACCCTAAGTGACAGCATGCCATGGTCGAGGAGATTGCTGCCCTCGAGCGTATTGGTACTTGGGATTTTATTCCTTTTCCATCCCACTCTCGTCCCATCACGTGTAAGTGGGTCTATAAGATTAAGACTCGCTTTGATGGCTCTCTTGAGTGCTATAAGGCGCGTCTTGTTGCTCGTGGCTTCCAGCAAGAGCATGGTCGTGACTACGACGAGACTTTTGCTCATGTGACCCACATGACCACTGTCCGCACTCTTCTTTCGGTGGCGTCTGTTCGCCACTGGTCTATTTTTAAGCTTGATGTCAAGAATGCCTTTCTTAATGGCGAGTTGCGTGAGGAGGTCTACATGCATCCACCACTGGGTATTCATTCTCGAGGGCATGGTGCATGTCGCCGTTGCTCTCTCTATAGCCTTAAGCAAGCCCTCGTGCTTGGTTTAAGCGCTTCTCCTCTGTGGTCATTTGCTCTTGGTTTTTCAGCTAGTGATCATGATCCTGCGCTCTTTGTCCACACTTCGTCTCGTGGTCGGACTCTTCTTCTTCGTATGTTGATGATATGATCATTACGGAGATGATTCGAGTACATTGCCTTTGTCAAGGCTCGTCTTAGTGGCGGTTCCTTATGTCGGATCTTGGTCCTCTTCGTTACTTTCTTGGGATTGAGGTTACTTCCACTCGGATGGTTTCTTTATGTCCCAAGAGAAGTATATTCAGATCTTCTTGATCGCGCCTCTCCGATCGGTAGATTGTTGAGACTCCCATGGAGCTCAATGTTCACCTCTGACCCTCTGATGGCGAGCCTCTTTCTGATCCGATTCGCTATCGTCATCTTGTTGGGAGTCTTGTCTACCTTGTTGTTACTCGTCCGGATATCACTTATCTAGTCCACATTCTGAGTCAGTTCGTCTCTGCTCCTACTCAGGTCCACTACAGTCACCTTCTTCGAGTTCTCCGATACCTTCGTGGGACTATCTCTCGCCGTCTCTTCTTTCCACACTTCAGCTTGTTACAGCTTCAGGCTTATTCGGATGCTACTTAGGCCAGCGATCACTCTGATCGTCAGTCTATCTCTACTTACTGTGTTTTTCTTGGTGATTCTCTCGTTGCCTGGAAGACGAAGAAACAGACTGTAGTGTCCCGTTCGAGTGCAGATGTTAAGTTGCGAGCTATGGCTCTCTTGATAGCAGAGATTACTTGGCTACGATGGTTACTTGAGGATTTTGGTGTTTCTGTCACTACACCGACTCCTCTCTTGTCAGACAGTACATGTGCTATCAGTATTACCTGTGACCCTGTGAAACATGAGCTCACCAAGCATATTGGTGTTGATGCTTCCTTCATGAGGTCTTGTGTGCATGATCAGGTGATTGCTCTTTAGTATGTGCTTTTAGAGTTTCAGATATCGGATTTCTTCACGAAGGCCTAGACTCGAGCACAACACGGCTTCTACCTCTCAAAACTCAGTGTTGTTGATCCACCATGAGTTTGAGGGGGGGGTGTTAGAGATATATGTATAGTGTGTTATTCCCCATTGTTATAAGGGGTTATTTGCATATTCACCTCCTGTACTTTGTATATATATATACTGGCCCTTTGGCCCCCTGATAATACAAACGCTATTCATAACAGTGGGCACGTATAGCTGGAAGTTAATTCTGTATGTATTGTATGGACAGAGAGGCACTGGTGGCGTACCTAGGCTCTACGGTTTTGTCTGGGCACTTTCTGCATTTGTAGCTATCTCCGTATGGAATCGATTTCTTTCTACAGGTTCCACAGGATAGATACCACCATCTGTTATCCTGAGATAAGCCTTTGATTGTTACCTGACATATGTATCTTTGATTCTGTACAAATGAAAACAGCATGGGGATTAGCATAAGGGATAACCTATGGATACGGTGAATGTTGATCAGAAATAAAGCTTGAGGTAGAGTGAAGATCAAAATACCAGTATGTCATGTGGATTCAAGATCGTCAAATTCGATATGGTTGTCTGAATCATTTTAGGTTGCTGTACAGCATGGCCTCCAACGCCAGTCCATTGTATCTCATATCTAGTGCCGGCTAAGCTGATGGAATGTGTAATAGGATAACACGATGGTTTAAACCATGGTATAGAATTGTAAAGCTGCATTGTTTTGTGAACAGAGGAATAGATCTAACCTGTCCTGGAAGGCCGCAATGTCTGGATTTGGGATGTTTATGTATTGCTTACAGCAGTAGCTAGCAGATAGACTAAGTTCACCTTTAGACATTTGAAACAAGGTGAAAAGATCGTTGAACTGGTCTGCGCCTATGGCATGGACGTAGACAGTTTGCGTGGAAAATAACTAACAATCACTTTGGTTAGTATGTACCTTCATGAAGTTCAAATGTACAACCAGAAAAAAATGGCAACCACAGGTTCTCTCTTGCTTGTTTGATACAATGTCTAAGCATCAAAGTTGAGGGCATCTGCTTCCCAAAGGGCTAAAGTGGCGTCTTCTCTACAATAAGGGATAATCATGTTCGAGATGGCATAACTGTGCGCACATGTTTTAAAATCTTAGAGTCTATACACAGAGCTAAACGGCGGTGGCCTATTTGGTTTAGGTCAGCCCACTATAATCGAGATACACGTGTTTATGTAAGTCCATTGCTTTTATAAAAATGACCTGCGTAACATAGGCAGGTTTAAGTGAAAACGAAGAGTATTACGTGTGGGAGGCGAACATACCTTCCATCATTTAGCTTAACGCGACGCATAGGTTTAAGCTGGCCTCTTGAAGTAACCGTGACAACCTCTCCTATGGATATGACAATTCCAATTACATCCGAGATGACAACGATGGAAAAAGAGATACCATATAGTGTTGGTAGGTCTGAAAGCAGCATGAAGACAAAGGAAGAAACAATGTTGTTGCGATGAATGAGAGTGGATAGGATCAGTTTTTGTGATAACCTGCAAGGCATGTTCTATCGTCCAGTCGTGACAGAATATCTTGGAAAGTGCGTAGTTTGTACGCAAACAATGGGAATTCTTGTGGGACAGGAAACACCTCTCTTACTTTTGTCCGTCTTGTGAATCTTGCTTGAAGTTAGTGGTCGAATGCGCGGTATTGGTCCTTTGCGTTAGTAACTTCGAAGTATTCAATGTAGTAGACATGATTGTCAACGATGGTGGCCGCGAATTGATTGACCTGTGACTTCGGTATATAGCCTTCCATTGTATTGGACTGGCAATGTAACATATAATATGGGATTAATGGCAGAAGCATGAAAATTGCATGTGTTCTAGTTTTGCTAATCGTAATGGAAGCAATTGCATGGATGATTGTGTTGGATAGCACGATTCTATTAGTAAAACAAAAAGGATGCAATCTTTAGAAGTGAATGCGGCAGGATATAGGAATGGTAAACCTTTTTAATGCTATATCTTTGTGTTATAATTTGGATTTCTATGTACTGAGTCTGTTTCAGAAAAGGCCTACTACTTTTCTGTAGTACTGGTAGATGAATATAAGGTAGGACAATAGATACTGAAGCGGTGCTTTTTAGGAGAAAAAGGGTTTCACCTATTTGTCTAAGAGAACGCTAAATCAGTAGAATGTAATCAAGGCTGACAAAAAACTGTAATCTTTGAATGGGCTTTGGCATGGTTTTTGTTGGGATGTCTTACAAAGATCATGGAGTAGATAAACATATGTCAAGCTGTATGGGAAACGTGTTATATTGCATACAGGAATGGTAGGCTACAGTTTCTTTTGCAGGACATTGCTATTTCATTGAACTGAATGTCTAGATATGGAGGCTAGAAATTTGGTCGAAGTTGGCTTGGAAGCTTTTAGTCTAAATGTGCCCTTTTTTTACATGTTATTGTCTGAAAGAGATGTGTTATCAGTATTAGTACTGAACAAACCTATTATTCTCAGGAAATGCGTTACTATTGTAGACATTAGGATATTTGATCAAGGTGTTTCGCCTTTCGACAATACTAAAGGTTTTATCGAAGAGGGACGATCAGTAAAATTCTGCCAGAGTAGATGAAGGCAACTTAGTCTGTGTGGATTGAATTGAAAACAAATGGACAAACGTATGGTTTCAAAGTAATATAATGTTTGTGTTGTTTTATCTGCTGTAACACAGATACTTCATATTGACTGTCATGATTCCTTTTTCAGCAAAAATTAGTAACGAAGACATATATCAATGCTGGGCGAATTCTGTCCAGCAACTAAGTCACATCCTTTACATAGGCACAATCGCAATGCCTCTACGTATATTGGCTGACAGTCTTGAATAGCTGACTGTAAGTGTCTGTAGGATGATATGTATTTTCAGAATGAACATATGGATGATCCTAAGAAGAGGGCGTTTTTTTTACTGGATTAATACTCATTAATACATATGGCATGACTCTTTTTTACCCGACACTAAAAGGGCAATGGCATTTCACCTAAACGGATGCGTGCCTATAGAGGGAAAAAGTGTGGATGGAGGTGAGGTTGGAACTGTCATCTTATCTTAGTCTACAGCACACGTAAATGGTACTGTATTAAATAATTCTGATACAAACTGAAATAGTGACTGGACTGAATATTAAAAAGAAGCATGTAAATTTTTTTGAGGCTATACATGGATAAGGTCCTCGTGGGTATTAGCAAAGAGGAGACGTACCACTTAAGGTGCAGTAATGGTGATAATTATAGGGATGCATTAAGTGCTGTTGCAAGCATGGCAAGTAGAAATTGTGAGTCTTTTATAAAAATTTACGCTGGTTTAGAACCATTCTAAAAAAACAATCGACAAACACAGTTTGTATAGTGTTTGGCAAACATTAATCCTAACGGGTATAACCATGTTGAAAGGAGGACATAAAAGGGCATTACCTGTTCATCAAGCATGACAAAGTCTTTTCTGATTATCCTCTGTAAATTGTCGCGATAACGAGTCTCCCGTAGCCTTGTTATTCTGGCTCGCACTCGCCAATGCTGAGTCTCTTGCGATATGTCCGTTAGCATGGAGTACGCCATCTGCAAATGAAAAATCTTTAGTATGAACCTTTGTAGAAATGAGAAAGGCAGTAAGAAAAAGCATTTATTTGAGTGGTTTACATAACTATGTTTCAGCACGTGTTATTGATCAAAATAATCTGCGTACATGTATTGTAAAGGTAATATATTGTGTATTTTGTACGAACTAAAAGGAAACATACGAGGAAAACAACAACATAAGATAAAGCATGGAAACAGAAAAAGATGACTGTATGGCATTAAAGATCTTGTAAGTTACTATATATGCAGTACATGAAGGAGAGGCAAAGACAGTAGTAAACAGTGTCGAAACATACGAAAACAACGCAGAGCAAACGCATAAAGCCGTTCGTGCAGGACCGCATACCTGGACGACGGAGGATTGAAAAAATTAGTGGAAGACGACGGTATCGACCGAACCACCAAGCAGAGCGAGGACAGGACGGCGGGAAACAGTGGCAGAACGAAGCAAAAAGCGATGAAAAGAGGCAAAACGATTAGGGAAGAGCGCGACGGAAATAACGAAATATTGGTACAAGGATCAATCGGGTAGAAACGCATACCTGGACGTCGAAGAAGCGAAGAAATTAGTGTAAAATGACTGTACACATCGAACCAGCAAGCGGAGCGACGGAAGGCCCGCGGTTAATCGTGGCGAAGCAATGAAAAAAAGAGACGAAAGGTATTGAAATCAAGGTTCGGTACGTTTGAGGAGATTTCACGCATCTGAAGTGGATCAATAAGAGGGTACTGTAGCGAGTATTCTTCGCATTTGATCTATGCATCAATGCATTCTAACACTGCCGTCCAATCTTGTGCATGGATGATATATTTCTAACTGGAAAGTACAAGAGTCAGATACTGACTACAATAGCGACGAACGGAAACAATCAAGTTCTTCCCATAGCATTCGCTTTCGTTGAAAGCGAGAACACGGATAGTTGGTTGTGGTTCCTGAGGAATTTGAGGATTTCTGTTGTACAGTGCTGTTCAAACGTATGCATCGTACATGATCGATATGTAGGCCTACTGAGTGTAATAATTCAGCTACAACAAGGAGAGAACGAACCACTTTCATGAACGGATTTGCAGAGCAGGTGGTGCATGAGGCACTTGGGTGCAAACTTCTACGAGCAGTTTCACAACAAAGACTTGATGAACCTTCTCAAACGACTGCGCAACCAGAATCAGCAACGAAAGTTTGAAGCACTCTGAAAGATTCTAGATAAGCAGACCCAGACGCACAGAAGGTAGGCAGTGAAAAGGGTCACCCTATGCACTGATCAGGCCTCCGAAGCATTGCTATAGCTACCCACAGATGGTCCCAATGTGACGAGGAAGATGAGGGCGCAGGTGAAATGCTTCTCGGATTGGATTGAGCACGAGCTTAAGAAGAAGTGGTCACTGCTACATGACAGGCGTGGTGCTCGATATGGTATCATGACAACCAATCTAGCCGAAGTGTACAACTGGGTCATGCGCGGTGCAAGGTGCCTCCCTTTGGTTGGTATTGTGGAGGCAATTCTCCGCAGTACCACAAATTACTTTGTTGACAGAAGCAATAACGTGTCGCTCTCCATGACAAATGACAGAGTACTCTACTCTGCCATGATCACCAAGTACATAGAGGATGTGAGGACCCCTGGGTTATTTCCGTAAGACTGAGGCCTTTCTGGTCTTATGGAAATAACTCTAGGCCTCAAGTAAATGAATTCCAAATTAACTCCATCAAAGTGATAAGTCCCGACCAAAACTAGAGCTCCGATGATCATGCGTACTGCTCCTCTACAAGCACTACATGATAATCGGTTCTCCAAATGGTCCAAGTCCGCACTTAATGAGTAAAAAGGGAATTCAAAAACAGCAGGTATGTGTCCGTGTTGGTTCCCAAGATCAGCGACCAACACGCCCATACCCTTAACAATGTCAATCACAAGTCATACAAGGTATACATTGATGATACATAGTGGCATACAACAAATAGTTCAAGTCTACAACTATTACATAGCGGTCGACCGGCCAAATTCAAATTAATACATCAAGTAGCAGCAGAAGTAAGCAAAATAAGCAAAAGGTCCAGCAATGGTGTGCCCCATAACCCATGGCAACCAACTGGGAGTTAGAAACAATACTATTCGTTAGTGTCGCCAAAATCGGTACTAACGAACTCGTTGTGCGAAGTATCATCTTCACCTGAATTTGCAAAGCCGGGTTAAGTACAAAATGTACTCGTAAGTCTTACACAAAGTAAAAATTATTTATGCTTAGAGGATATTCAAAGGATGGCATTAGTGGCTTAGTTTTGCGAAAAACGCAATAATTTTCATCCTATACATACTAGGTTTACAATTGCCATTTAGAAAACAAATTTAAAGCAAAAGTAAAACATGTGACAAAGCTAATCATTGATATATAAAAAGAGTAAATAATACCAAAGTGGCAGCCCACTTTGATAAACTAACATGCATGAATACCCGTTCATGCCGAATACCAAGTTGTAACCATATCAATTTTAATCAAGAGACTAACGATGGTGTCATTTAAAACCAAGTGTTGTCTATAACCGTGGACACGGCTATTTGAATAGTTTAATCCATGCAGGGGAGTACTACTTTACCCACATGACTCAACTAGCCTGTAAGCCTCCAGAATTAACACACTTCCTATGGTCTGTCGGCCGGGGAAATTGAGATTTGGTATTATTTAGTAAGAAAGCCCTATTGAGATGAGTCCCCCTTGCGAGATGAACCCCAAACTTAGTACAAGCTACTGATAGAGCTTGCTAAGCGGGCCCACAAGTTGTGTTGGAAATACCGATACAATGTAAATAAAGAAAAATAGCGCTCCCATGTACTTATAGAAAATTGCATCAGCTCCTACGGTCAAATAATCGAACACAAGTGTCCTCACACCACCTGGGACTTAACCCAATAAAACTCACCCCTTACTTAACCAAACGGTATCCATATCTCGCGTGTGGAAGTACGATTGGTACTTGGAATTGATAGCCCAAAGTTTAGTCCTTAGCAGTCTGGACAAGTCTACCACATACCCGATCTTGTGCACGAAGGCACCCTCACTAACAATCACTTGTCTAGACCCAAATCACTTTTAATTTTTAACAAAAAAAACAAAATAACCATATTCGAAGATCTGGACCAATGGCATAAAAGAAAAGTGTGAGGTGTTTCCCATGATCGACATGATAAGCCCATCAATCGTACTAACGTACTCTCTAGACTTGCATGGCTAAGCACTCAATAAACAAAGTATAATATCATCACAACCATCTATCTTTAAGCATACATGTACTGGAAGTAATCAAGGATAACCTCATGAATAGGATATAACTAGCTACACATCACAAACTATCGACATTCAAAATAGCATGCAAGCAAATATCATTGAAATTTAAAATGCTAACTTAACAAAAACTGGGATCAATATGATACAAAAGAAAATTCAAATTATGCTTGCCTTAGTGGTATTCAAGTTGTTCTCTCTTGGTGGCGTAAGAGTCTACGTTGAGCACTTCGGATTCTATACAAAAACGACATCGAATCAACACCGAGAAAAACCTAAAAATTCAAAGGGCTAAAAAATGCATGAAAATTCTACAGTGAAAGAATTATATTAATTGGAGTTAGCATATGGAAGTTATAGGAGTTTGAAAATCAGTTTTTGGAAAAAGGCTAAAAAACCCACTTCGGTTACTATTTATCCGAAATTATCTTTTTCGCAAAAATTTGCAGAACAGTGGTGGAGAAAAGGATTACATATTAAAATATATAATAAAATTATAATACCAAAATAACTTGGTTCAAATCATTTGGAGTTCATAAGATTAGTTATGAATTTTCAAAGTTAAAAGCATTTTCTAGTGTAAAAATAATTTGGTTAAGGATCAGTTTCCAAAGACTATATTTTCTAGGATAGAGACATATTTCAAAACTAGTTCAAAATAAAGTACATTAAAAATGAAAATTATCAAAATTGGTTTCACTCGATTTGGAGTTAATTTGCAAAAGTTATGAATTTTTGAAGTTATAAGAATTTCTAGTATACAAATAATTGTTCTTCTGAAATCCTTAAAGCATTTAACACCTTTTCTACCGAAGCTAACCTAGCCTCAGTAGCTGATAGTGGGGTCCAGTGCACAACGTCATTTCCTATTTAACTTACGAATTGATTTCTTCCTAACAGGTGGGGCCCAGCTGTCATTGACTCGGTCCACACGCATAGTGCGTGGACCGAAGGTCAACACGCCCGGTCCCCTAGTCTATGGGCCGGGATCACTATGCACTTAAGTGCGGGACCTGCATGTCAATCTCTAAGCCAAATCGTTACTTAAAGCCCCGTTTTCTGTTCAAGGCCCCACACGTCAATGACTCATTAGATCCTTTAAGACAGCCATTAATTACTAAGCAAAGATTAGTACTTAATTAATGGGATTTACCCTAACCGCGTCGCTATAGTGCTTGTCGGACGCTCCGACAACAGAGCTCCCATGAGCTCGAACCTGACCAGAGCCTCGCCGGCGATTCCGACCACGGCAGAACCGGCCAAGGCCAGGAAGGGAAACCTTGAAGCTACACGCACCTCAAGGTGGTGGTGGTGGCGACTGGGATGGCCTTTACCAGAGGCTAGCTGGCGGCAAGCGGTAGCTGCCCTATGGTGTACATGCATGTGCCAAATGAGCTTCGCGGTATGCATACAAGCGTGCGCATGTGCATCTACGAGGCTCAAGGATGCTACCTAGGCGAAAAAGAGGTTTGGGGATGGCCGGAGCTGCCTTATCGATGGTGAGGTCCACGACGGCGAAGGGGTTCAACGTGGAGAGGTCACTCTATGCAATGAGAAAGAAGACGAAGTGTCGGGATAGCTTAAGGATGCTACGGAGATGGTGAAAACGAGCTAAACTAGGTAATACCTTACCAAATCGATAATGAGGTGAAAAAGGGGATCTTGTCGGCCGAAAATGGGTCACTTCCAAATTTCAAAGTTCCTGTCATGCATTGCCACAATTGATAGAGGGGATTTAGTGATCAAGATCTAAGACACAATGTGACGCACAAAAACAAGAAAAAATCTCACCGGAGATGGAGAAGACACGACAGTGTCTTTCGGAGCGTGCTCTGGAGTTGTTAAGGGCACGGCTGTGTTCCAAGAGCTACAAGCAAAGGTACAGGTTGGCATTAGTAAAAATAGAAATGGCATTGATCGGAGACGAAGAGGGATGCAGTGGAGAGGACCCTACCCGAGAGATGCGCACAGGAGAGCCTCTTCCTCCTCAGCCACCAAGAGGAGGAATGAGGGAGAAAGAGGGTGCCGAGGGGGTGTTATGCTCGGGAAAATGACAGAGTGGAGGCGGTGTAAAGCAGAGGAGATCTAGGACAGGTCGATTGGGGTAGTGAATTGACATCGTGGCTTGCGTCGCTTAGAGCTTGGTGGCGATGTGGCGCGCACGTCCTGCGTCGCCAACGGCTCGCCCGCACGAGGAGGAAGAGGAAGTTGACAAATGGGCCCGCCTCGTCAGTGGCACAAAGCGGCAAGAGCCGGAGTGTGGTTTTGACCAGGTACGGCTAGGCGGTTCAACCGAAACAAGTGACTAGGGTCGGACTTGACTTAAACAGTGATTGGGTTGAGTCCAAAGTTTGATTGGGATTTAAACCAACTCCTCTACTTTGACCGGTTGAGTAAAAATAGCAAATAAAATCCTAAAATTCTGAAATAAAACAAGGAGGTTCCTGGGTTGTCCTAGTACTCAAATAAATTCTTAAACCTCAATGTTCATGTTTTATTTGTTTGTTTTAAAAACAAAACCACAGGGCTATTTAGAAAAGGGAAAGAATTTTTACTAGGTCGAAACAAGTTCTAAAAATTTGGGAAAAATATTTTTATTCCATATGAATAATATAGGATTAAAATAAAATGCTTCCCAAGGATGCTCACAAGTTTTTAACTCTGTTTTCAAAGAGGAGCTTTTTGATTGAGTTGTAAATTTAAACTTTGACTAAGATTTTCCAAGTGCGATAAATAATGCAAATTCTTCAAAAACAAAATGCATGCTAAAGAGATGCATAATAATTCCATTAATTAAAATGGGGATGTGAGACAGAGGAGAAGAGCAAGAAGGGTGAGATGCACCGGACATTTAATATGGGCACAAGGGAGCTTCGCTTCAAGATAATGTGCAGGAATAAAGGACGCTGCGGGACAAACCACGAGAGGATCACCCACGAGTGCACACTATGCTGCGCTAGTTGCGTATGCACTTGCAACAAGCCCCTTCTTCTGTATAGGCCTTGCTCCCATGTCATGGCCGTATGTTCAACGATGGCGCAACATCTCAGCCAGTACCTCTCTAACTATTTCAACAAGGAGGAGGTGATGCAATTCTGGAGTATAGAGATGTATGGTTACACCGTGGTTGGCCATTTCACTGGCCATCTGACCTAGGACCAATTTATCTGGGCCGCGGACATTGATAAGCTGAAGGGAAAGGTTGGCCGACGACATGTACGATGCATCAGGAATGATATGGACAAAGCAAAAGCCGGTCGTCATATGAAGAAGTGCTCTATTTGCAGGGAGTCTGGGCACACCTTTAAGAAATTCCCTACGAGAAATCCTTATGACGAAGGAGACATCAGCCCTCCGGACGTCGCCGGGGGGACCTCATTCGACCGCCTGACTCAAGGCGGTCCACATGGGGATGTTAAGGTCGCGGCCACGGGAAAGGTTTGTTCAGTTGAAATATGCGGTGTCCAATGCTTTGTAATATCACTTTGGTTTTTAAAAAAACTAGGTGTTATGATGTTGTGCTGAATATTCTATAATGTTAATGTGATTTGTCTACGAAGTATGTGATAACGTTGCGCTGAATGTTATGTCATTGTGATTTATTGATAAAAATGTTATGACATTGTGCTGAATATTATATAATGTCATTGTGATTTGTCGATAAAAGATGTTATGACGTTGTGCTGAATGTTATATAATGTCATTGCGATTTGTTGACAATAAATGTGCTCAGAAATAGTCAGTAGAAATTTTGATTTATCGACAAAAAATGTTATGACGTTGTGCTGAATGTTATATAGTATCAGTGTGATTTGTCAAGAAAATATCTGCTTAGAAATACTCAGTACAAAAGGAGTGGAGAGGAATTTAAAAATGGTGATTTTCCAAATTTTAAAAATAAAAAGGATCCTTGTCGCCAATTCAACTAGCAACAGGGAGCTCTGGATACTGTTGAGCCCCCGGTCCTAGTCCCTATCGCCAATTGGAATGGCGACATGCGTCTAGTTTTGTAATTTTTTATTTCGACTATTTATTTTTGTAATTATCTTTTGAATTAATATATTTTTTTAAAAAAATCATGAGATATGTGTACAATGAATTGCTAGAATGATGTAAATAGCATGACAAATAGTTCGAAAGATATGTACAATCAATAGATAGGTGATGCAAAAGTTTCAATTGATAACTCCAATATACCTAAATGTCACACATTCATCTTGGTGCGCAAGGATCTTGCCTTGCTTCCCATGCGCTGCAGGTTTGCTGCCATGGTAGCCACGTCCTCCACATGTGCTTGATTCATCTACCCCGGTTTAAGTACACTGCAGTTGCTCATTTTTTGCCTGTCTATACTGCGGCGGTGCTAGAAGAGGCTATATTTTCTATTTCGTGTGAGGTGACTACTTTTGTCAAAACGAATCACAAACGTGCTGAATCTACTATTCTCTCTTGCTGGAAGTACCATCTCTCGTTTTACACACTGAAGACATTGTAACCGTAGATAAGATTATATTTTTGTAATATTTAATGAGTATTGTGTTTGATGTGAATGCTAAACAGATGTTGTAGACTTCTTGAGGTGGATGTTAAAAATTCACACAAATTTTTTTCTTCTATTTTCTCTTTTTTTTTTCTAACTTTTTGAATCTTTCTATTTTTTTGGGTGATTTTCCTTCCCTTTTCTTGAGTTTTCTAGGGTTTTGGGTTTTTTTTTATTTCTTGGGATCCCCTTTTTAATTTTCTAGATTTTTTGAAGTTTCTGCTCATGTTTCAAAATTATCCTTCATGTTCTCAATTTTTCTTCTTCTCATTTTTAAACCTAAGTGGGTTGTGGTGACCCACGAAGTTGTAAGCATCGAGACCCCTAAATCGTTGATTATCATGTTTTGGTTATTAATGACTTCTAAATCATCAAGGCTAACATGTGTTTCAAGTGTTGAAAGAGGTTATATCTCGGTGATGGATTATAAATGATCCAAGGAGTTGGGTATCGATCATTGTAGTGTTAGGTTTTTGTTTTTGTTTTTGCTTTTATCGTACTATTAAGGGGAGTTCAAGGCTTGTAGCTTGAGCTTGGTTAGGTTGGGTAGCCAACTAGTAGTTGTGATGCACACTATGTCTCTCTAGCTCAGTTCTAGTCAGAGGATGCCAAGGATCAATGTTCGGTTATGATGATCTCGAAGTTTCTATCAAATTGAGCCAAGTCTAAAAAATCTCAATGGAGGAAGATAGTCCGGATCAGGCATACCATTGGGACGCATTATTGGTTAAGAGAGAGATTTCGCTGTGCTCCTCGGAATTTCTATAAAGGCGGTTTATCCGGGTCACCTGTGCCATTGGGTTAGAAGGTTTCCAATATTTGAGGAGTACTGGAGCCGGATGATCCGGTGGACTTGAACCATTGAGGCGTATCACCAGTCTAGAAGGTTCAAGTTTTTGAAGAAGTTGGATACAAATGATCTGGGTGAGACGTGTTAGGAATATTGTGTATTATATTCAAGAGACCAAATGGGCAATATATATAGAGAGTACAAAGGGGTTGCCACATACATATAAGGAAATACAAGAGTCCTATTCTAACGCGCCCCCCCTCTCAAACTCATGGTGGGTCACACACACTGAGTTTGGAGAGAAAATACAAATATTTTGCCCTAGTCTGTAGCTTCGTGAAGAAGTCAACAACATGTAACTCTGATGGCACAAACTATAAAGCAAGTACTCCCTCCTGCACCTGTGAGCGAGTGTATGAAGCATCCACACCAATGTGTTTGGTGAGCTTATGCTTCACTGTGTCCCGAGCAATACTAATAGCGCATGTATTGTCAGACAAAAGAGTCGTAGGTCCCATCACAGGCACTCCAAAATCAACAAGTAGCCACCTCAAACCAAGTAACCTCTGCTGTCACTGCTGCCATAGCTCTCAACTCAGCCTGTGCACTTGAACGGGAAGCTACAGTCTGCCTCTTAGTCTTCCAAGCAATCAGGGAGGAGCCAAGAAAAACACAGTAAGCAGAAAGAGAACGACGATGAGAAGGATCACTAGCCTAGGTTGCATTGGAGTACGCCTGAAGCTGTAGTGAGGTAGAGCTAGGGAAAAACAAACGACGAGAGATGGTCCTACGCAAGTAGCGAAGAACACGAAGAAGGTGACTGTAGTGAAGATGGGTAGGACGAGCTATGAACTGACTCAAGATATGAACAGCATAAGCAATATCAGGATGGGTGCTCACAAGATGCACCAAACTCCCAACAAGATGTCGATATCGAGTAGGATCCTCAAGAAGATCACCATCAGTGGCACGAAGCTATAGGGATAACCCCATAGGAGTCTCAGTAGTGCGAGTGTCAGTCAGACTAGACCGATCAAGAAGATCCTGAACATACTTCTGCTCGGAGAGATAGTAGCCCTCAGGCATGGAAGAGACCTCAATCCCAATGAAGTATGTAAGAGAACCAAGATCAGTCATCAAAAATTGCTCACTAAGATGCTTCTTCACATATGTGACGAATGAGGAATCATCACCAGTGATGAGCATATCATCAACATACAGAAGAAGCAGTGTCCTACCTCGAGATGAGACATGGACAAAAAGAGCAGGGTCATGGGAACTGATAGTGAAACCGATAGCAGTAATCACTGAGGTAAAACGCGCAAACCAGGCACGACGAGCCTGTTTGAGGCCATAAAGAGCACGACAAAGACGACAGATGTGCCCATCGGGAACAGAATACCTAGGTGGTGACTGCATGTAGACCTCCTCATGCAAAACACCATTAAGAAAGGTATTCTTAACATCCAGCTGAGAGATAGATCACCGGCGAACAGAAGCAACCGCAAAAAGAGTGCGAACAGTGGTCATATGGGCAACAGGGGCAAAAAGTCTCATCGTAGTCATGACCGTACTCTTGCTGAAAGCCATGAGCCACAAGACGAGCCTTGTAGCACTCGATAGTACCATCAGACCGGGTCTTAATCTTGAACACCCACTTGCACATGATCGGACGAGCATGCACAGGTGTCGGTACAATATCCCAAGTCTCCATACGTTGAAGAGCATCAAGCTCCTCTGCCATAGCGAGCTACCACTCAGAGTGAGGAGCAGCCTCACGATAAGAACTAGGCTCAGTGATAGAGAGAGCATGAGCTATCGGAGCAAATCCAAAATGATTAGGAGGTCGAAGGGATGTCCGATCACAAAGGATGTAACGAGAAGCATCATCAGGAGGATCGGATGTGGGTGTCAGCAAGATACCAGGAGGTGAGACTGGTGAAGGACGCCTGGAGTAGTGAATACTAGAGAAACGAGACGGTGGTACTGTAGGAACAAGAGGCGGTGCTGCAGGAGGCAGCACCGAAGGCAGAGGTATCGAAGGAACCACTAGAGACAGACCAGGGGAAGACTATGATAGTGGAGAAATAGGTGAAGAGTTAGAAAGAGACAACCACGAAATCGACTCAATGGTGGAAACAGGAGAAGGAGCCGAATCTCGATAAAAGAAAGGTCGAGATTCGCCAAAGACAATGTCTCGTGAAATCCTGATCCATCGAGTAGAAGGATCCCAGCAACGATAACCCTTATGCTCAGAACTATAACCAAGAAACACGCACACAATTGACTTGGCCGATAGTTTAGTGCGTTCACGAGGCTGCAGTAGAATAAAACAAGTATAGCCAAAAACACAAAGTTGAGTGTACTAGGGGGCTCGAGGGTAGAGATGCTCTATAGGACTAACACCCTTAAGAGTAGTGGAAGGCTGCATATTGATGAGATATGCAGCCATAGAAACAGCCTCAGCCCAGAACTGTGGTGGAACATCAGAGGTAAGGAGAAGAGTGCGGGCAGTCTCAATCAAATGACGATGTTTGTGCTCAGCAACTCTATTCTGAGCATGGGCACCAAGACAAGTGTAACACCCTGCTTTTCTGAGCCTTTTTGAAAATTTTCAAAATAAAAAGAACCATTTTGCTTTGATGAGAATTCAAAGTTTAACTTGAGATTTTCAGAATTTGGGTGTTTAAAAATGACTAAACCGAACTTCAACCAACCCTAAAGTTGGTTCTGTTGGTGTTACTTTAGCTCTCTGGAGCTATCTTTTCCTTTCTCTGATTAGTTCTGCTCTTCCCTTGGCTCAGCCCTTTCTCTCTAGACTTCCCTCTTGATTGGCCTCTGGTGTTGTTTTCCTTTTCTTGTCTGCTCGGACCTTCCCTTGCCTCTTGGAATTCCTCTCCGTCCAGACCATCCTCCTGGTCCAGACCATCCTTTGGGTCAGGACCTCTCTCTTGCTCTCTTCTTGGTGGTTTGGACCTCCCCTGAGGTTTAGACCTTCCTTTGTGGTTTAGACCTCCCCAGGTCTAGACCCTCTCTCTAGACCTCCTCTCGGGTTCGGGCCTTTCCTCTTGATTGGGCATTTCCTTATGGTCAGACCTCCCTTCTGTCTGGACATGCCCTTACGTCCAAATTCCCCTTGAGTTGGACATTTGCCCACGTCTAGATCCTTCCTTCTCGATCAAACCTCACTTGACCCCTTTGGACCTCCCCTCATATCTTTGGTTTGGATTTCCTTTAGTCCAGATCACCTCTTTGTTGGTTTGAACCTTGTCGGGACCCGAAATTACATTCAGACCTTCAGGTTCAACGACTAGCCCAGATCACGCTTAGTGCACACAAGGGTAACAAAGGTGGAAATCGATCCATACAAGCTTAATAATAGCATAAACGAATAACTTTGATTAATAACTAATGGTTTTGACCTTAAGGTCGAGTTTACATTTATTCAAGCCACACAGGCTAACAGAGAATTAAAGCAATGAAACAAAAGCGGTGGCGGCACCCCATCGATTCACCACAGTAACCGATCGATCAAGACTCGCGATCGCACCTTCGATAAACTCGCCCTCGAAAGTGGTGAAGACTCCTCCTCTTCGCTTGATTCG
The DNA here is from genome assembly GCA_036346405.1 of Phyllostachys edulis. Taxonomy (NCBI): domain Eukaryota; kingdom Viridiplantae; phylum Streptophyta; class Magnoliopsida; order Poales; family Poaceae; genus Phyllostachys; species Phyllostachys edulis. The sequence goes on along the minus strand of CM070559.1, from coordinate 8,662,217 downwards.
TCAAAACAAGCGTGAGTACACACCGCATCATAAGCCACACCACGTAAATGCAATATATACACATGCCGGCATTTTACAAGGAAAGGCATTCTGTGGTTCTTTTGCGTAAATGCAAGTTTGCAATTGAATACCAAGAATAGATTGAAAACAGTAAAACAAATAGATAACAATAATTTTAACATTTGATTTCACAAAGACACACACAAACCTAGACAATTTTATTCACATAGTTGATGATTCAAACCACACGCCTCCCTTCCCACACAGCTTTAATAAAATCTACCCCTAGTGTGATATCCCGAGCATTGTCCATGATCATGACGCTGCTATTCAATAGATTAAATTACACTCTGCAGAGTTTTTACACTTTACCCACAAGATACAATTAGTGTAGCTAGCACTAATCATAACAAAGCATTTCAGATACCTTATCTTACTATGCTAGGCCCGTCTCAAAACAGACATGTGGTCGTACAGGGGGCTCAGTTCAATGACGCACATGGTGAGGTCCTTAATTGACCAAGGCAAGACTTCCACATGCCAACTAAACCACACAGCCACACAGATTATTATTCACACAGATCACACAGATTCCACCATTTCACACAGTATCCACCACTTGCCTTAGTCCAAATCCTTTTACCACCCAGTTGATTTACGTGCAACACATGCCACAAAGACACATAGTACACACAGATTATTTAAGATTGCATATTCACTTAGTCGATTAATAATTGCGCCTCACATGAATAAGTGATTCGGGCATGGCTAAGCAATCTACTCGTGCTAACCAACCCACGTTGGTGCTACAAGATTTACCAACTAATAGCAACTAGGGTGACAAAGGATCAGGGCATAATAATTACACAAGGATGGCATAACAATTTGGGATTAACTACTGGCACCCAAAACTTTTAAATAAATACTTGAATTAAGATGCAGAATTTGAATTAAAATACTTTTGTAAAAGCTGGGAAGCAAAATGGTCAAGGGTATAGCTTGCCTTGGAATAAGTTTAGGTACTGGTCCTGGTCTTGAAAGCTCCTTCTTCTTCAACTCTTCCAACAAATACAAAGTCTACTCGCAAACGAAGCACAAAAACAAAATAAATAAATAACAGAGGCAAAACAACTCCAAAAATATAATTAAAAATCTCCATTAGGTAGATCTTGATTTTAGATGAATTTAGAAATTTGAATGGGCTGATTTGGAGTTAGGATGCAAAAGATATGGGGTTTCAAAGTTTGAATCTAAAGAAAACCCTAGAAATAGGATTTATGGAATTCGAATTATTTCTCAAAAGAAAAATCCGAATTATTGCGCAATGTCAAGGCGTGAAGGGATTTTCCGGAAAAGGATAAATAAAGAAAATTTCGACATGTGGGACCCACATGTCGGCGACACGCTCACGGTGGAATAAATCCACCGAGCCACTTGATCGAGATGGGCCGAGGTGGCGACTTGCGCGCGCGTGGCGCCGACGCCGCGCCACCGAGGATGACATGTCGCACGGCGCCGAGGTGGCGATGGCGTGGGGCGGCGAGGGCGGCGCGATGGACCCGATGGTCGCCGGCGCTACAGTGATCGCCGGCGAGGGTGGGTGGTATGGGTGTGTAGCTGGCGTTATTGCGAACCTTAGGGTGTAGGTCCGGGTGGTCGAGGACGACTGTGGTGGCCGGCGGCGAGGTCGGAGCGGCGGAGCAGCTCGGGTTTTGTCGGACGGCAGCTCCGGTGAGCAATTGGCGTCGGGGAAGGGTCCTGGAGGCAGAGGAGGTGATGGCGATCCCGATGGTGTGCTCCACGGCGACGCGGCGGCTACGGTGGCGGCGCAATCGAAGAAATCTCACCGGCGGCGAGGTTCCTTAAAGCTCGAATCGGCGGCAATGTGGAGGCTCTCGGGTGGAATTGAGCGAGGGGTTTTGGAAAGGGGGCGAAGGCGAAGCAGAGGGGTCCTTTTATAGGCACAGGGCGAGCTCGAGATGGCGTGCCGGCGGCGGGGTTAAACTGCCCGAAACGACCGCGCGAGGAAACAGGGATAGAGATGAAATCGGAGTTTGAATTTGAACGGAGTCCGTGCGGGAGAGATCAGGATTGAGTTTGGTGCGAAAATCTGGGAGTTTTTGTTAGCAGAAACGACCGCGGGGTTGAGCTTCTAGAAGGCGACAATGGCGGACGCGGTCGCGGGGTCGCGCGAGGAAGAAACCTTGTCGGAGACGACGATCCTGTAGCGGGCCCACGCGTCAGAGAGATAGGGTGAGGCGTTCGCGCGCGGCTAAGATCTGGTCGCCCGCTTTAGATCGGACGGCCCACAAACGAAGGAACGTTCGGACCGCTCCAAACAGACCTCAAGATCTGGACGTCCATTTGCGATCCAACGGTGGAGGGTGACGGAGCGCGTGGAGAGAGAGGGACGCGCGCGCGTGGAGATCCAGGCGTTCGCTGCTGATCCAACGGCGGGGAAAGATTGGGCAAGCACCTGGCCTGGGCGAACAGGAAGAGCTTGGGTTTAGGCCCAAGTCTTGTTTGGAGATTTTAATTAGCTTTTCCTTTTAGAAATTAGCGTAAATTCAAATAAGCAATGGAAAATAGCAAATGAACTTGGAAAAATTCCGTAAAATATATCCAAGCTCATAGAATCCAAATAAAATAGTTTTGACCACTTTGCTCATGTTGACTTTAATCATATTAAATTGTTTTGTTACTCAAAGTCCAATATTAAGCTTTTTTTTTAAATTAAAATCAAATAAACCCAAATGGTGAATTTTCTCACTACAACTATTCAAAAGACTTTTAAAGCTCTGAAAAATTGGGATGTTACAAACCTTCCCCCCTTAAAGGAATCTCGTCCTCGAGATTCAGGCTAGTTGGAGAAAAGGCTAGGGAACTCGGCTTTCAGCTCTTCTTCACGTTCCCACGTTGCTTCACCTTCTGAGTGGTGGCTCCACTGCACTTTGCAAAAACGAACCGCCTTGCTTCGGTCCGACGCTCTGCGACATCCGGAATCTTGACCGGCCGCTCTTTGTAGGTGAGGTCTTCCTTCGCTCAATTGACTCCAACGGGCTTGTTCTTCCGCACACGAAGACACTTCTTGGTGTGAGACGTGAAAGACATCGTGTACTCTCGCTAGCGATTATCGGCAGCTCAAGCGATAAGCTACTTCTCCACGATGATCCAAAATGTTGAACGGACCAACATACCGAGGGGCGAGTTTCCCTTTGGCATGGAACCTTTTCACACCTCGAGGGCGAACTCAAGATACACAAAGTCCTCGCTCAAAACTGAGATCACGACGACGATTGTCGGCATAACTCTTCTGCCTCGACTGAGCTATCTTTAGCCTCTCTCTGATCATGGACACTTGCTCTTCTGCTTCTTGAATAATATCTGGACCAAAGATCGCACGTCAAATTTCATCCAATTTAACGGGGTTCTACAGGCACGACCATACAAAGCTTCAAATGGTGACATTTGCAGACTAGCTTGATAACTGTTGTTGTACGAGAATTCTGCATATGGTAAACTCTTATCCCAACGGGTAGCATTTGCTAGCGCACATGCTCTCAACATATCCTCCAATATCTGATTAACCCTTTCAGTCTGTCCATCTGTCTGAGGATGATACGCGGTACTGAAATTCAGGTGAGTCCCTAGGGCTTCGTGTAAACTTTGCCAAAATCGGGAGGTGAACTGAGATCCTCGATCTGACACTATCTTCTTAGGTACCCCATGCAAACTGACAACCTTTGACATATATAGCTCTGCTAGACGATCTCCTGAGTACGTGGTCTTGACTGGCAAGAAATGGGCAACTTTAGTCAGACGATCCACTATTACCCAAATCGAATCATAACCGATTGAGTCTTGGGTAAACCGTAATGAAATCCATTCCGATTTCTTCCCACTTCCACTCTGAATCTTCAAGGGTTGCAGCAGACCTGCCGCCTCGATGTTCTCGCTTTGACTTTCGACACACGCCGCACAAGGCAACAAACTCGCGACGTCCGCTTCAAATTCGCCACCAAAACTTATTCTTAACATCCCGATACATCTTAGTACTACCAGGTGAATCGAATACTTTGAGTCATGGGCCTCCTTCGTAATTAGTCGCCTCAATCCATCAATATCTGGAACACGATACGCCCATTGATCCACAAGATGTCCTCGATCATCCACCGTGAAGTCCTTGAACTTCCTTCGTCATCTTCTTCTTGATGTCGGAGAATTTCAATCTTTAGGTTTGAGCCTCGCTAATCTGCTTCTCCAAGGTAGACCGCACTTCCAGATTGGCTACAAATCCTCCGATACTACTTCTAGTCTTAGCTTCGAATTCCTCTTGAAGTTCTGCACAAGGCTCTTCCACTTCCAAAGCATTGTAGTGGCTCTTACTACTCAAAGCATCGAAGCGACATTGGCTTTACCAGATGGTAATGGATTCCAAGATTATAATCCTTTATCAATTCTAGCCATCTTCTCTGCCTCATATTCAGATCCGACCGAGTAAAAATGTATTTCAAGCTCTTATGATCCGTGTATATCTCGCAGCGATTACCGATGAGGTAATGACGCCAAATCTTCAAAGCATGCACTACTGCAGCTAATTCCAGATCATGGGTAGGATAATTCTCTTCATGAGGCCTTAACTGCCTTGACGCCTAAGCGACAGCTCTTCCCTCTTGCATCAGACACATCCTAATCCTTGACGCTAAGCATCACAATAGATATCAAAATCCTTGCGAATATCTGGCAAAATCAGCACAGGGGCTGAAGTCAAACGCTTCTTCAATTTTTGAAAACTTTCTTCACAAGCTGGGGTCCAAGTAAACTTTTTCTCTTTCTTCAACAATTGTGTAAGAGGTTTAGCAATCGATGAGAATCCTTCAATGAAACGGCGATAATATCCTGCTAATCCCAAGAAACTGCGAATTTGAGTGACAGTCTTGGGCTGTTCCCAATGTAATACTGCTTTAACCTTGTCGGGGTCAATCACCACTCTGCAAATTGCCATCACATGACCAAGAAAATCCACTTCCTTTTTCCGTAAATCACACTTACTAAACTTAGCATACAACCGATGCTCTCGAAGTTTCTCTAGGATTAATCTCAAATGCTCAAAGATGTTCTTCTTCCGACTTGGAGTAAACCAAAATATCATCGATGAATACAACTACAAACTTGTCCAAATATTCCATGAATACCTTATTCATCATGTTCATGAAGTGGGCGGGGCATTAGTCAAACCAAAGGACATGACTAAGAACTCATAATGCCCGCATCGTGTTGAGAAAGCGGTCTTAGGTACATCCTTGGGACAAATCTTCAATCGATGGTAACCTCGATCGCAGACGATCTTGAGAACACTCCGGCTCCTTTCATCTGGTCAAACAGATCATCTATCCGGGGCAATGGGTACTTATTCTTGATAGTGACTTCATTAAGAGACCGGTAGTCGATGCACATTCGTATGCTTCCATCCTTCTTTTTGACGAACAAAACCGGCGCTCCCCATGGCGCATTTAACTAGGTCTCACAAAACCTTTCTCCAAAAGTTCTTCTATTTGCTTCTTCATCTCCACCAACTCATCGACCGGCATCCGGAGGGTCTCTTTGAGATAGGGCTCGTTCACGGCACTAGATCGATGACAAACTCGATGTCACGATCCGTGGCATTCTGGTAATTCTTCCGGGAACACATCCGGATACTCTTTGACGACGGGCACATCTTCCAAGGTGACGGTCTTGAGTGCTATTGACTAGCAGATGTCCATTACGACCGAGGTAGCTAGAAACTCCACTTTGTTTCCTTTGGTATCCTCGATTGTAACGGCTTTTCGGCCACAATCTAGCACGGCTTTGTGCTTGGTTAACCAATCCATGCCAAGGATGACATCTATGGTTTGGGTGTCTAGAATAACTAGGTTAGCTAGAAACTCAACTCCAGCTATGAGCAACTTAGCCCCTAAACAACCCAGATTAGAACTTAGCTCGCTCCAGCGATCGACTAACAGAGTACGCTTAAGAGGCATAACTTCCAACTTATTCTTAGTTGCAAAATTTCCAGAAACAAACGAATGCGAAGCTCTAGAATCAAACGAATCGGATGCAGTCTTCGAATTTATCGAGAACTTACCCAAGACAACGCCTGGTGCTTCTGGCTCCTTCCAAAGTGACGTGGTTAACACGACCTCGACCATCGACCGAGGCGTTCCTCCCGTTGATTGGTTCCTCGAGAAACTCTTTGGTTGTTCTCGACCGGGTCTTGGCGGTGTTGCTCCTGTGTTGAAGCGACCGGAGTGATAGCTCCTTCCGAGGACACCGATTAGCAAAATGCCCCGTTGACGGCAATGGTAACATACTCTTGGTTCATTCTCGCCGATTGTCGCTCCCGGGTGGGGTTGATCGTGTAGGGTTGCGAGGATTCTCAACAAAAGGACGAGGTGCCGAGGGCGTGTAGGTGTTCTCGAACGAACTCGCACCGAAACGAGTAAACTGTTGTGGCACTACTCTTGCCCTCTGCTTTGTTGCGGCCGGTGGCTTCCTATTTGAATCATCCTACGCTATGTGATCTTCTAGCTCCTTGCGCTTGTCCTCCATGACCAACGCCTTGTTAATCAACTCGAAATCCGGGAAGGTGTGGGCAAGCGATTGACTTGTAGTCCTGAGGTTCAAACCCTTCAAGAAGCGGTTCTGGCGAGACCTGTCAGTAGCGACATCCTCCGGAGCATAGCGAGCTAGTTGAGAAAACTTATTTAGGTAGTCAGTCACTGACATACCCCCTTGCTTGAGAGCGCGGAACTCATCCTTCTTCCAGATCCATAATGCCTTCAGGTACATGATATTGGCGAAAGGTCATGAGAATTCCTCCCATGTGATATTCTCATGGTGCCTCATGCGCCAAGCAGGTTCTCCCACCATTCGGCGGCTATGCCCTCCATCTGATGAGTGGCATATAACACCTTCTCGTGATCGCTGCATTGGGTGATCAGCAGCTTCCTCTCAATCACGCGAAGCCAATCATCAGCTTCTACTGGTGAGACATGTCCAGAGAAAGTTGGCGGACGAGTCCTCATGAATTCAGCCAACTTGGATGGTCCTCGATAGCCTGAGCGACAGGGCTCCTCCCCGACGATTGTTGTTTGTTGTTGTTGTTCATGGCTTGCATCCGTTCATCATTGTATACATCATCTCGAGTTTGTGCCGCCATAAAGGCTCCAAAGTTCTCGCAAGTCAAGGGGTGGTGCTTGGGTGGCACTTGTCCTCGGGGGTTTGATTATCATCGGTCTTTGGTGTGCGGATCCACTTGCAAAGCAATAGCTGCGTGTGAGTCTGAACCATCCGTGAAGTTCCATAGGTTAGAGAAGGTAGCAAGCACGAGATGAGTTTAGAACTAGACAGGGAATAGATTAAACCCAACAAACACAAACTCAAGAAACTCAATGCAATAACCTTTTATTAATAGCTTACTAGCATGGCTGCAACAAATGCCTAAGGACCTTTGCGTACTCATACTTGCACACAAGAAAATAGAGCGAATCTAAGCACACAAGCTACCGCCTAAAGGGCGACTCAAAAAAGAAATCGCTAAGCGACTAAACCGAACTTAAACGAACTACTACTCGAGAAAGCCTCCAAAGCCACGGCGGCGCCTCGCTCGTGTAGACTCAAGTGAGCGGGCATCCTCGCGAATCGGTTCGATGTCTCGGGGCTGGTGTTGAGCACCGGATTTATTAAGCTCATAATACTTAGTCATCCAATTGACCCTAGTATTATCAACCAAATAAACCTGTCTCTAGAGATGTATACTTCCCGAATGCAAGATACATACCTCACAACAAAAGAATGTATCAATTCCATACAACACATAGTACATAAGCAACAAACCGTGGTTAATATTAATATGGAATAGCTATTACAAAAGAGGGCCCTTAGGCCAAATAGCAACAATTCTAAAAAATAACAATGAAGCAAAAGTGCCATAAAGATGGCTATAACACAAAGCCAATCAAGGTGCCTTAACTCCTAGGCATCTGACCGACCGCCAAGCTAGTCGTCAAGAAGCCGCAACACATAGCACAAAAGTGAGGCTCTTGGAACTCACCCCTTCCTCTGCAACAATAGCCACAAAATGCCACAACCACGGGCGATGAGTACATAAAGTACTCCGCAAGACTTACGTGTAAGATAACAGCCTATAACATATGCTACATGCAAGCTTTATGTAAGTGGAGGTTGTATGTCTCATTTAGCATAAAGCAACATTTATTTGCAGAAGGTAATACATTTAAAGGCAAGTTGTCAAATCTGTTTTTAACATTCAAACATCAAGTTTGACAATGATAATAACAATAAGTAGATGACAACAACAATCACGGAAGTGACTAACCCAATAGTCACCACAACAATAGCATGAACTCCCGTGCTCATACCACCCATGTCAAATTTTAATTAAAGGTTGTAGTCTAATTCTTACGGAAATAACCAAGCGTGTCCATAACCTAGGGCGAGGCTATTCAATAGTTTTATCCTGCAGGGTGTACCACTGCACCCACACACCGCACCGCCTTTCCTTTACGCACACTTCCAAGGTGTCTTTGCACGGCTAAGTCCTACGAGACCTTTCCAAAGGATAATGCTAATTACGAGTCAAGACAACCCACGGGGAGAAAGAGACATTAGACGACCTAGCCGAAGCTAATGTTCCCTCCCACACTATACATATACGCTTTCATTTAAAACACACCAACCGAAAGCAGCTCATAATTAACACCTCCTAGAGTACTTAGTCAAGAGGGTTCCATATGCCCTCGCGTGGTTAGTACGCATAATTGCTTGGATCAATGGCGCAAGAATTTGGTCCTTGTTGACTCGAGCATACCACCACATCCAAAAACCACACCATCCATCCAATATGCCCAAGTCCAATCCACACATTTATTTTCAGATTTTGTATTTACAAATTAACAAAGCACAAGATGGACATAATGGAATAATAATTTTAGTGTGATCAAGGTCATCGACATAATGTCGACAACCGCCCATTTCTACCGTTATCTAAGCATTGCTAAGCATTTCAAGTCGCAATCTACTAAGTGATATGAGCTCATCCGACGAGCTCAAACCACAGCCAAGAACCTAGGCGTAAGGTAGTAAAGACATGGCATCCCTACAGATTGTGCAACTATAGGATTCACTAACCATAATTTAAAACAAAGTAGCAATGCATACATAGAGTTTAAGCAATATAATAGACTTGCAAATATAGGATGAATCATGGTCAAACTGCTTGCCTGGCTGTTGAGGGTCACTTTGTTGCGGAGGATCGTTCTCGGGATTACCACAAATGTCGAACCCTAACGAAAAGGCGATAAAGAGTCGATAAGAATAAAGAAAAGCAACAAGAACCAACAGCAAAAGTTCTCCGAATGATTTGAAATTTTTATAGCAGCAAGGTATTGATTTAACATGAATACAGAAACAATAATCAACTGATTTGGATCTTTAATGCAAAAGTTATGATGAAAACACTTTTGCTCAGCCTAGTAATTAGAATTAGGTTACTATTCATCGACAAAATTTCTAGACATGTAGGGAACCTGAAAATTTTACAGTAGTTCAAGCATCTCATGAGAGGAACAGCAAAATAGGGTTCATCCCATTTGGGGCTATATTGCATTCTCTACTAACTTTTGAAACAAGAACTTGAACAAAATTATAATGCATGATTATTTCTCCTAGAAACAGTAACATGTTCAAAACTATTTTTCCTAGCAAGTTCATTAATAGAGGAACCCAACAGACTTGGATTCACTCAAAAATCATTTACAGAGAATTAGTTATGCATTTTACAAGTTGCAATGTTTTCTAGTAAACAATTAAAGCCTATGCAAAGTCAAAGTTAATTCTGGACATTTTTGCAACTAACACATGATTACAAGTATTTTTAGATTAAAGTATAGGTAATAACAGAATTAACAAAGTTGAGTTTAACTAAAAAGGATTTATATTGAATTTGTTATGTATTTTTCAATTTAACAGGAATTTCATTGCAATTAATAAAGCTGAGAATGTTTAAACTCTAATTTCATGCTTTTCTGGAGTCATATTAATCTTCTAAACATTTTTAGATTAAAGTTTAGAGTATAACAGAATTAATACAACTGGAATCATCTAAAAATGAATTAACATGAAAAAGATATGAATTTCCAAAGTTTAATACCTTTTTCAGTTTGAAAATAAAGCTCTCGAATTAATAACACTCAAATCGACGTGGCGATTATGGGCCGCAGATCTTGGATCGTCGGCTCACAACCACGGGATAACGCACTTGCGCGTCGCTGGGACGATGAACGGGACCGCCGATCGTGGATCCAACGGTCCACGTTGAATCCAACGCGACGCGTTTGGATTCCGCGCGCGCGAAGACGAGGTGGTCGTGGGCCGTTGATTTTGAGATGGACGGCTCACGACCTCGCCCACACAGTGAACTAAGAATGCTGGAGCTAATCGCAACCGTAGATCTACAGATGGACGGTCCAGAGTGGACGAAGAACAAAACACTACGAGATCTAGACCGCACATCCACGAAATGGAGGGCGCACAAGGAGCCACGTCGCCCGTCCGACAACGACGACGGCGCGTCCGAAAATGACACCGACGCATTCCTCGGCTCGTCGCCGGCGACACAGGCCACGGCGGCGCGTGCCAAGGGTACCTACGGGTGCACAATAGCACCGTGGTCACGCCCGCACCACTCACACTCGCTGGAGTGGACTGGAGCGGCGGCGCACCGGCGATGAGCGGCGGCACAGCTACGGGAAACGAGGACAGCAACATTCAGCTCCGCGGCGGCTAAACCAGCGGGTGCCCGAGCTTCAGTGAGCCAAAGGGGACTTACCCGAGTGACGCGAGAAGCCGAGGTGGCGGAGCTGCCCGGCGACGAAGGTCATGGCGGCGCCAACAAAGAAGAACGAGGGCGCCAACACGAGATGATAACGCGACGGGTCATCAAATTGGGTCCTCCTCACCCCACCGATGCCGCCAGAGAGGGAATCGAGAGGAAGTGAACTCACCGCCGCGAGAAGACGAATAGAGAAATCGGCCGAAAGGGAATTCTCAAATCGAGCTTCCACCGCACGTTGGATTCAAATTAGTTGGGGTTTAGCTCCACCAAGTGAGAGGGAGCAGAGGGAGCCAGAGATTGAGGAAGAGGGCCCCGGGGTTACCGCCTTCACCGTGGGCGAGAGATGCGCAATGGCGCCGAGGCGACAAGGCGATGGGAGCTCGAACAAAGCGAGTGGGTGCTAGCCGGAGCTCATGGGTGTAAAAGAAGCCAAGGGAGGATACCCCAGCTTAAGTAGCCAGGAGGGGAGAGCAGCGGCATTGCTTCCTCGGGTGCTCGACCGCTATGGGAGCTCCGAGAGCGACGGAGCAGTGAGCTTGGGGACAACGAGGCGGTGCATCGTCGCGATTTAATGCGGAGTCCGCTGGCGAGTGACGGCGACAGACGCTGCCCCCACGACCTGCTGCGCCTATGGCGCCGACAAGCGGCCATTGCGTCGCCTTGCCGAGGAGGACGACGACGCAGAGCCGCCGGATCCCGATCGTCTTGGCGGAGAAAGGATCGCGCGAAGAAGTGCGTGGTCGTGGGCCGCTCGATCAAATCCAACGGTCCACAAAGTGAAAGCGCCAGCCCGAGTCGCCAGGCAGATTAGGCGGTTGAGTCAAGTCAAGTGGCTCGAGTCGACTCGGGTCCGAGCCGTGGAACAGTGAAAACCAATTTGAGTTTTGAATTTTGGACAGCAGACTTTGGGGATTTAATTGGGGTATCAAAACAACTCCAAAATTTATGAAATTTTAACTGGAGGTTCCTGACACAATGATTAACCTACCATAAAATTTCTAGAGATTTTAATAACATGCATTTTTCTCCAGAATTTTCAGAAGGTGGACTCGGAAGTTTGACCAAGGTTTGACTTGCCTAAAAATTATTCAAATAATCTCCAAAAATTATGAGATAATTCAGAGGTGTTACAAGTCATCCAAGGGACTTAGGAAAAATATTTACAGAGGTTTGGCACAAGATTTCCCAAAGAGGTTTTTGATAGGAGTGAATTGGAGAATTTGATTTTTGGATTTTGATTTTCCATAATTCCTTTTCAAGAATCACAGATTTGGTCAAGTATTTCCAATTGAAGAAAAAGTTTTATTTTCTCCTCATTTTTATTACCTTTGAAACACACACTATTGTTTGGGGATGTTACAGTGCGAGATGGAGCAGTGTCTTTGGAGTGCACACTGCTGGCTCCTCTGGGTCAGGCAGTTCTCTCTTGGTCCTCCAAGTCAGGCAACCTCTCGCTGGATTCTCCGGAATCTCCTCGGGATCCTCTTCTGGTTCTTCCGAATCTTCCTCTTGATCATCCTCGACCTCATGTTGACCGTAGAGAGCTTGCTCTAAGACGGCGATCCTCTCCTCGGCTTCTTCCCAGTTCGATAGGCGCACCTCGGCTCGGTGGCGGCCATCTCCAAATGACTCCTCTGGCAACCGCGAATCGTGCTAGATGCACCATCGAGGCATTGCCTTCCCGTGCGTGAGACGGAAGCGCGCAGATATCTCCCCGGCGCCTCGGGATGGTAGCGATAAACAGTGTGTTGCGCTTCTTCGCGTAGATGTGGCGACTCGAGTATGGCCAAACGTGACGACTCATGGATTCCTTGCGTGAAGGTGATCCTCCCGATGAGACATCCAAAGGCCGGTTGCTCTAGTGTTCCTTTTTCCGGCGAGACCGTCAGCGGCAGACTATACCACGATCCCGTCCGTTGACTATGTACTCACCGCCACGCAGTACATCGGGCAATCAAAGCCTCCGAGTGTCTGCGGCAGCTTCCATAGCTCTGCGGCAAGTCCTCGTTGCAATCTCCGAAGGTCCAAGGTACGGCATCTATCCAGCGGATAAAAGGTAAGAACCAAGTTTTAAACAAAGGAAAAGAGGAGAGATTATAGCAATAGATGAGTCGAGAGGATATGAGAGGAGTTAAGCAATTCATTTAATCTTGCAAGTTAGATTTTCTTTAGAAAATAATTTGGACACTCGAACGGCCGATCTAACTAAGGTCTAGACCTCACAATAAGATATGGCTCGATACCACCTCTGTCGGGACCCAAATTACATTCAGACCTTCAGGTTCAACGACTAGCCCAGATCACGCTTAGTGCACACAAGGGTAACAAAGGTGGAAATCGATCCATACAAGCTTAATAATAGCATAAACGAATAACTTTGATTAATAACTAATGGTTTTCACCTTAAGGTCGAAGTTTACATTTATTCAAGCCACGCAGGCTAACAGAGAATTAAAGCAATGAAACAAAAGCGGTAGCGACACCCCATCGATTCACCACAGCAACCGATCGATCAAGACTCGCGATCGCACCTTCGATAAACTCGTCCTCGAAAGTGGTGAAGACTCCTCCTCTTACGCTTGATTCGTCAAAACAAGCGTGAGTACACACCGCACTCATAAGCCACACCACGTAAATGCAATATATACACATGCCGGCATTTTACAAGGGAAAGGCATTCTCGTGGTTCTTTTGCGTAAATGCAAGTTTGCAATTGAATACCAAGAATAGATTGAAAACAGTAAAACAAATAGATAACAATAATTTTAACATTTGATTTCACAAAGACACACACACCTAGACAATTTTATTCACATAGTCGATGATTCAAACCACACGCCTCCCTTCCCACACAGCTTTAATAAAATCTACCCCTAGTGTGATATCCCGAGCATTGTCCATGATCATGACGCGCTATTCAATAGATTAAATTACACTCTGCGAGTTTGTACACTTTACCCACAAGATACAATTAGTGTAGCTAGCACTAATCATAACAAAGCATTTCAGATACCTTATCTTACTATGCTAGGCCCGTCTCAAAACAGACATGTGGTCGTACAGGGGGCTCAGTTCAATGACGCACATGGTGAGGTCCTTAATTGCCCAAGGCAAGACTTCCACATGCCAACTAAACCACACAGCCACACAGATTATTATTCACACAGATCACACAGATTCCACCATTTCACACAGTATCCACCACTTGCCTCAGTCCAAATCCTTTTACCACCCAGTTGATTTACGTGCAACACATGCCACAAAGACACATAGTACACACAGATTATTTAAGATTGCATATTCACTTAGTCAGATTAATAATTGCAGTCTCACATGAATAAGTGATTCGGGCATGGCTAAGCAATCTACTCGTGCTAACCAACCCACGTTGGTGCTACAATATTTACCAACTAATAGCAACTAGGGTGACAAAGGATCAGGCATAATAATTACACAAGGATGGCATAACAATTTGGGATTAACTACTGCACCCAAAACATTTAAATAAATACTTGAATTAAGATGCAGTAATTTGAATTAAAATACTTTTGTAAAACTGGGAAGCAAAATGGTCAAGGGTATAGCTTGCCTTGGAATAAGTTTAGGTAATCGGTCCTGGTCTTGGAAAGCTCCTTCTTCTTCAACTCTTCCAACAAATACAAAGTCTACTCGCAAACGAAGCACAAAAACAAAATAAATAAATAACAGAGGCAAAACAACTCCAAAAATATAATTAAAAATCTCCATTAGGTAGATCTTGATTTTAGATGAATTTAGAAATTTGAATGGGCTGATTTGGAGTTAGGATGCAAAAGATATGGGGTTTCAAAGTTTGAATCTAAAGAAAACCCTAGAAATAGGATTTATCGAATTCGAATTATTTCTCAAAAGAAAAATCCGAATTATTGCGCAATGTCTTTGGCGTCGTGAAGGATTTTCCGGAAAAGGATAAATAAAGAAAAATTCGACATGTGGGACCCACATGTCGTGACCGACACTCACGGTGGAATAAATCCACCGAGCCACTTGATCGAAGATGGGCTGAGGTGGCGACTTGCGCGCGTGCGTGGCGACGCCGCGCCACCGAGGATGACACGCGCACGCCACCGAGGTGGCGGTGATGTGGACGGCGGCGAGGGCGGCGGCAAGATCGACCGATGGTCGCCGGCCTTCTGATGATCGCCGGCGGTGGGTGGTATGGTGTGTAGTCAAGTTATTGCGAACCTTAGGGTGTAGGTCCGGTGGTCGAGGACGACTGTGGTGGCAGCGGCGAGGTCGGGCGGCGGAGCGGCTTCGGGTTTTGTTTGACGGCAGCTCCGGTGAGCAATTGGCGTCGGGAAGGGTCCCGGAGGCGAGGAGGTGATGGCGATCCCGATGGTGTGCTCCACGGCGGCAGCGGCTACTGATGGCGGCGCAATCGAAGAAATCTCACCGGCGGCGAGGTTCCTTAAAGCTCGAATCGGCGGCAATGTGGAGGCTCTCGGGTGGAATTGAGCGAGGGGTTTTGGAAAGGGGGCGAAGGCGAAGCAGAGGGGTCCTTTTATAGGCACAGGGCGAGCTCGAGATGGCGTCTTGGTGGCGGGGTTAAATCGCCTAAACGATGCCATGCGAGAAACAGGATAGAGATGAAATCGAGTTTGAATTTGAACGAGTCCGTCTGGGAGAGATCGAGATTGAGTTTGGTGCGAAAATCGGGAGTTTTGTTAGCAAAACGACCGCGGGTTGAGCTTCTAGAAGGCGATAATGGCGACGCGGCGCGTCGGGTCGTCGCGAGGAAGAAACCTTGTCGGAGACGCGATCTATGAAGCGGCCCACGCGTCGAGAGAGATAGGGTGAGGCGTTCGCGCGCGGCTAAGATCTGGTCGCCCGCTTTAGATCGGACGGCCCACAAACGAAGGAACGTTCGGACCGCTCCAAACAGACCTCAAGATCTGGACGTCCATTTGCGATCCAACGGTGGAGGGTGACGGAGCGCGTGGAGAGAGAGGGACGCGCGTGGAGATCGGCGTCATTTCCGATCCAACTACGGGAAAGATTGGGCCGCCTGGCGCGAGCCGAACAGGAAGAGCTTGGGTTTAGGCCCAAGCATCTTGTTTGGAGATTTTAATTAGCTTTTCCTTTTAGAAATTAGCGAAATTCAAATAAGCAATGGAAAATAGCAAATGAACTTGGAAAAATTCGAGAAAATTCGTAAAAATATATCCAAGCTCATAGAATCCAAATAAAATAGTTTTGACCACTGCTCATGTTGACTTTAATCATATTAAATTGTTTTGTTACTCAAAGTCCAATATTAAGCTTTTTTTTAATTAAAATCAAATAAACCCAAATGGTGAATTTTCTCACTACAACTATTCAAAAGACTTTTAAAGCTCTGAAAAATTGGGAGGTTACAAACCTCTTTATGGTTCAGACCTCCCCTGTGGTTCGGACCTCCCTCCTTGTCCAAACCACCCCTTCGGATTTACCTTCTCTTGGGACACGTCCACCCCGTGGCGTTTTATCTCGGGTGTGTGTTTCAAATATCCTTGATCTTTGAAATCCAAACTTGGGGTTGAATCCCCCCTTCTGGACCTCTCTCTTGTTTGGGCATTCCTTTATGCCCAGATCTCCCTCTTACTTGGCCATCTCTTGGAGCCTAGATCTCCCTGGTATCTGGGTCTCCCATGATCCCAAACCTCCCTTTGGTTTGACTTCACTTGACTTCCCCTCACATCTTTTGTTTGGACCCCTTTAGTCCAGCTCTCCTTTAGGTTTAAGACCTCCCTAGCATTTGGACCTCCTCTGGTCCAGACTTCTCTCTTTAGTTCTTCTCTGGTTTAGACCTCCCCAGTCTAAGCCTCTCCTCTGTCCATCTAGATATCCCTGTGTCCACTTGAACTTCCCTCTTGTTCATTTAGACCTCCTGTGTTCACCTAAACTTTCCGTGTGTTCCTTTGGACCTCCTCGTGTTCATTGGAATCCCTTCTGTGTTCATGTGAACCTCCCTTATGTTCATTTAAATCTCCTGTATCCCTTTGCCTCTTTCTGTGTTCTTTTGGACCTCCCCGGGTCCGTAAGGACCTCCTTGGCCCTTCATCTCGGCCGTCATGACCTCCCCGGGTTCATCTTGACCATCGAGATTTCCTTTGGCTTCATCTTGACCATTGAGACCTCCCCTGTGTTGGTCTTGACCGTCGAGATCTCCTCGATCTCCTTTTGATCGTCAGGATCACCTTTGAGTTTATCCTGATCAGCAAGACCTCCTTGTACCACTTTCTGTGGATCTTCTCCATTGGATCCCTCTCCCTTAGAAACCTCTCCGCCCAGACCTCCCTTCGCCCGGATCTGATGGTCCAGACCTCCTTTTATTTGGATCTACGGGTCCAGACCTCCTTTGTGTTGCCTTCATTGGTCCAGACTTTCTTAGATCTAGACCTTCCAAGTGTTAGGACCTCCCCTTTGGAGACCTTAACCGTTCAGACCTCCCCTTTGTTAAATCTGACCGTTACGACCTCCCCTTTGGAGATCTTAACCGTTCAGACCTCCCTTTTGTTAGATCTGACCGTTAGGACCTCCCCTTTGGAGATCTTAACCGTTCAGATCTCCCTTTTGTTAGATCTGACCGTTAGGATCTCCCCTTTGGAGATCTTAACCGTTCAGATCTCCTCTTTGTTAGATCTGACTGTTAGGACCTCCCCTTTGGAGATCTTAACCGTTTAGGCCTCCCCCTTGAGGATCTGACCGTCAGGACTTCCCCTTGTGGATCTGACCATCAGGACCTCCCCTCTGAGGATCTAACCGTCAAAACCTCCCCCTTGCTCTCAATCTTGACTGTTGGGATCTCGTTTTGGAGATCTAACCGTCAGGACCTCCCCGTTGCTTTTGATCTTGACCTTCAGACCTCCCGTGAGAAGGTCTTTTGGACCTCCTGTCCATAGGACCTCCTCATTGTTGTGTCTTTGGACCTCCGATCCTATGCTTGGACCTCCCCCGTGGGTGAGGACCTCCCTTGACCTCTGCGGGACCTCCTCAAGGTCTCCGTAGGACCTCTCCTTGCGCTTTGACTGGCCCTATTTGGCAGTCACACTCCTCTTTCTTTATCCTTTGACCGTGTCCTTTGCGCATGGGAGTCTCCCCACATTTAATACCTGTTGTGTCGCATTAAATGCTATCATCCTTTTTGCAGCACCCGTGCTATCTTTTTGTCACTTCTTGTACTAGCTCTCATCTTTTCCTCACCTACTCTCAACCCCGTGTGCCTTGGACCTCCCAGCAATTCTAGCTTATAAGCTTGGGCAAGCTCTCTTCCTTTGCCTTTCCCTCGTTTTAGCTCTCTGGCTCCCACAGCTTGTTCTCTGGATCTCCCTCAAACCTCCAGACCTCCCTCGACCAGCTCTTGGGACCTCTTCTCCAATCCATCGGACCTTCTTCGGCTAGCACCTTGGACCTCCTCCTGAGGACCCTTCCTTAGTTCTCCTACTCTGTTCGTTGCTATTTGGTTCGTTTTTGGAGTTCTTTGGATCTTACTTGGTTTCCTTTTTCTGCCTTGATTTGTTCCCGTGTAGACCTCGATGTCGCTGGTGAGCCTAAGCTTTGTGAGGGAGGTAACTTGTAAAGCTTTCAAGCAGGAGGCAAGTTACACTCTTGATCATATTGCACCCATTATTTCACCCTATATATGTTCCATTTTAAATGTTAATGCATGCTTACTTTACTAAGTTATTTCAACACCTGTCTTTAAATTCATAGCTATACCTAAATCCTTTGTATGGCCACTGTTGACCTTGAACCGAACATCTTGTCACCATAGGAAAAACTGGTTGGTACATTAGTATGAACCGGAATCATTTGGAAAACTTACGCTTAGTCTCGCTTAGACCAAAAGTATTTGATTTGGGGAAATTTTACCAACACGACCAACTGCTGTTTAAAGGTTTTGAACCATGGCATTGGGTTGTCATGGAAGCTTCTAAATGTTTTTGAAAAGTAAATAAAAGGGAAATTGGTTTGGACTGGGGCGAATTGGTTGCTTGGTTGGTGTACATCAATGCACGGGATCGATCCATTTCTATGGTTGAGTCCCAAGGTTCTGTGGTTGTCGCCCTAGTCATTTGAGGACCGATCTTTGAACCACAACTTGCTATGCCTATAATGGGCTTTGCCTCACCATACAACCACATGTCTCTAGAATGGGGCGTGGGACCTGGCTGAATAATTTGCAGAGTTTCACCGCGGTTGTTCCACTTTGATGTGTGGGAGGTCTTCTATGGCCTATGGTGTTTTATAACCTATGTTTCCCACTGGTGTCAGAGGGGCACCCCAATAACCCGGAGGGTTTCTATCCAAAGGGGGGGATCTGCGAAACCTTAACGAGGAGGGGCTAAGGTGGAATGATGCATTGTAAAGGCCTTGTGATGATCCCTTAGTCGCACACCTTCGAAAGTGTGTGAGCGGACAGTATATGGGGATCATCTCATGTGGGTAAAGTGTACAACCTCTGCAGAGTGAAAACTATTCGAACAGCCGTGTCCACGGTCATGGACATGCTAGCAAAAGCCACTCAAAGTTAGATATTGGTTTTGTTTGCAAAATGTTTTGGATAAACTGATTTTGGGATGTCTATCCCAGGGTTGGGCAGGGAGCCTTGTGACAGGAGGGTATCCTTCACCATTTGATGATGAATGTTATCTGACTGAAAACTGAGTTTCGAAAATGCATTTTAATTATTGTAATTGCTTTGGAACTTAGTACTTATATTTTAACTAAACTTGGCTTTACGCCAATCAACCATATTATGCCTTTCCGTTGATATCCATTATGCATGTCATTCTGTTATTCGACGGGTATAACTTGCGAGCACAGTTGTTGTGCTCACTCTTGCTTGAAATTAACTTTTGAGCAGGGAATAAAGTTCGAGGAGATCTTACTGTGGACCATGAGGTCCTGGACGACTAGGTTACGCCCTCCAGCCGATTGCCTGTGGTGTATCGGATGGCCTTCTTGTTTATCTTCCGCTGTGTTCTGATTTGTTGGCTTGTATGCCTCCCTTTTGTAAACAACTTTGTTGATATTAATAAAGCTCTCGTTGAAGTGTATGTTACCACTGTTGTATACTGTGAAGAGCTAGCTGTTGATCCTTGGGACTAGCTCAGTTCACACAGGGGACCTTGGAGTGATCCTAGTCCTCCACGACCACCCTCAGGTCTGGTCGTGGGAGGTCCTGGGGTAGCCTCGGCCCTCTACGACCACCCTCGGGTCTGGTCGTGGGAGGTCTTGAGGAGACCTTAGTCCTCCACGACCTCCCCTGGTCTGGCCGTGAGGGGTCTTCGGGGTCCTCCCTAGCTCCACGACCTCCTCGGGGATGCTCCTAGGACCTCTGGGCGGTCCTCCCGGACCTCCTGGGTGGTCCTAGAGGTCCTCTCGGGTGGCTCTGTTGGATCTTCTGGGAGGTCCTGACGGACTTTTTGGCTGATCCAGGAGGACCACTCGGGTGGCCCTGGGTTGGGTGTTACAAAGTGGTATCAGAGCTTCTCGACTGCAGGTCGTAACCTAGTAGAATGGTCGTTAGCAAATATTTCAAAACTTATTTTGCAACAAGAAAAATAAGTTGTTCTTTTCTCATCCAGGTCATCTTTCGATTCTTATCCCTTTCTCTGTATCTCTCCTTACCTTATTTCCCCCTTGTCTTTTGCTTGCCTCAAGGTTTCATAAAAGTTAAATGGATCATCTTTCCTCTGGAAAAAAAAATTCTATAGGACCGAACCCTTTGTGCTCTAAGCGCTGGAAGCCCCGAGAAGATGGTGCAGTTGATGCAGCCCGCAACACACCTGGCTCTTGGAAGCTGCCCTTGTAAGTTAACCGGTGCCTTGGATGCCAAGTTAGGCAGCTTTGAAGGATTTTTGCTAAGGTGATGCTGTGAATCAAATATCTTGAGGCTGATCTTGGGAAGCAAAGATTTTGAGGATTTGCTGATGATTGTAGGAAGTCTTGTGAATTCGGGAGTATGTTGGTGGATATGCTATGGGTATAAAAGGTGGATTGTACAAATTGTACTGGTAGAAGTGATATTAAAATAAAGTTTTGATGGATCATGAAGGAAATGGGAATTTGAAATACTGATTCAATTATTAGAATGAATTAGATTGCCCTTGAATCAGGAGTAGATTGTCTTGTGAATTAAGGATTTTAAGGTTGATTTTGTGAATTAAAGAAACTGAGGTTGATTTTGAGAAGTAAAGATTTTGAGAAATGCTGATTAGAAGCCTTAAATTAAGCATGTGGGTTAAACTGGATTTAGTTGGATGTGACTGAATAGAGAATCTGAATTTAAAATGAATCTTGACTGGAATATAGAGATAAATCTTGATCAGATCATGGAATTGCCTGATTGCGCATGTTGGAAGATATGTTTGAGGAATACCTTGCTGGTATTGAAATTGATTAAAGTATCGGCCGAATAGATGATGATAAAAATTCCTTGGTGGATTATCTTGAGCCTGCGAACTGCGAGAAGTCCTTAGGAAAAATTTTCGTTTAAAACATTGATGTAGTGATTTTGGCCTGAGCTTGGAGTTATCAAATTGGAAGAAGGTGATAATTGCCACTGGGTTCTTGTGAATTTGTGCAGGGAAGAATCATGCAATTAAAGTGGTGTAACAGCCCATAAAGCACAAGGTGCAGGGGCTAATAAAGTCGACCACGGCGACACGACGAAGAAGATGATGAAAACGACATGAATAGAAAGAGCTGTCAAATCAAACTGAATAAGAATAGGTGGAAGCATGATAGCGTAGATCGAAGCCCAAGACGGCAGTGATGTAAAAGAAGCGCGGCGGCTAAGAAAGCAGTAGCATCATAACGACTTCTATGATCTGCACGCGGCTCAGAAAGAAGAGCGGAAGCATCGGCGGCTGCTGCCATGCATAAGGCAATTCCTATGCATCTATGACTGACAATAAATTTGTGGACTCGCATGGCTTAGATGAACTCAAATATTAAGTAGTATGGACTTGGATGGACGCAATGGAAGAAAACGACACGAAGAAAGAAAAGACTCAAAGGATAGCTAGCTGCAGATACTAAGAAATAAAAGATTAATTAGCAGCAGATAGCAGGCCGCAGGGCAGCCGTTCGTCCATCATCCGACGACGCAGATTCAGGTCAGGGTTCCTTTGTACCCGTGCCTTCTCTTCCGCACAACTTCAGGCTCCACTTCCCCAACCTTCCACCCACCCCAACACCTCTGTTACTTCCACCTCCCTCAGATCCACCATTGCCACCCCCGTCATGGGCCAGTGCTGGAGACAGCAATGGGCTCTGAGTCGGCGAGGCTGTGGAGGCGCTTGACGGAGAGATCCTTGAGGTGGAGACAGGACCGAAGGATGGCCTCAATCCCCTTGGCCCCGAAGGTGCATGACCTGACGGAGAGCTTGCGGAGGTTAGTGGCGGCGGCGACAAGTGGAGTGACGCCGTCGTCGGTGACGGCGCGGAGGGAGCGAAGCTTGAGGCGGCGTCGGCCCGGGACGAGGCGGTCAGCAATACCCTGACGGTGGGATCCGGCGCAGGCGGCACAGATCCAGCTCGGGCAACACGGGGAGGAGCTGGATTTGGCTGCTACCGCTGCTCGCCCGGGGATCTGGGTGACGCAGGCTCTGGAGCAGGCGACAGCGAGGTGACGATTAGGCGATGAAGACGAGCGGCTCACGTGGAGGGAGGACTCAATCCAGATGCGAAGGAACTAGGAAGAGACCTCGCGCCGAGTAACTACAACTAGAAGGAGGCCACCCCTGGGAGTGGAGATTGCTGCTCCCGGGGGCGGCGGCAGTGGAGGCCGAGCGGAGGCTAGTCGGCGGCGGCGACTATAGTAAACCCTAAACCCAACTTTTGCTTTCATACCATGTTATGAATATTGTGTGTATATTGAAGAGGCCCACTGGGCAATATATATAGGGTATACAAGGGTGCATGCCATATACAGATAAGACGATACAAAAGACAGATAAGGAAATATAAAAGAGTCCCTATTCTAACACCTATTCTAACACTAAGTACCGTCCTTGTCTGTCGATCCTGGATGAAACAGGTATGAGAGTCAAAACCAACCCTACAGCCGAGATCGGTGAGCTGACCCATCGAGAGAAGTTGCACGGTAAGTTGGCGAACATGGGAAACAACTAGAACAGAAAAGTATGTGGACAAAAGAGTGCCCTGACAGCTGACAGACAGGAGGGAGCTCGAGGAAATTTGCCCAAAGGCGGATGGTCCGGGTCGAGACAGATGATCCATATTAGCAGTAACTTTTGAAAAACTGTGCCTACCAGCTAGTTATTGTTCGTGGGAGTGTAAGTTCTACAAGTTTTCTAGCTAACAGCTTGAACAAATTCAATAGTTTGTCTAGAGTTTAATAGCCAGCAATACTACCAGCCAAACAAATGGTGACTTGGTACTACACATGAATCGATGTTATAGATGGACCCTTGACTTAGCGGCAATAAACTAGTGTATACAACCAATAGCTAGAATGATGTAAACAGTATGACAAATACTTCTAAAGATATGTACAATCAAGATGCAAAAGTTTCAATTGATAACTCCAAGAGAACTAGATGTCAATATGCATTGCATCACTTATTTTTTAAGCCTCAGCAATCCTTGTACTCCCTTGCAACATTTGGCGCTCAGCGATAACAAATTCTTCAAGAATGTGAAATATTAGATACATAACTCCAAACGTATGGACAATTAATAGCTACAGTGATGCAAAAAGGTTCAACCGATTACTCCAAGAGAACCAGATGTCAACATGCATTACATCACTTATTTATCGAGTCTGATCATCACTCATCAGTAACTCCAAAGATATGGACAATTTGATAGCTAGAGTGATGCAAGGTTCAGCTCATAACTCTTAAGATAATCAGATACCAACATGCATTACGTCACTTATTTCTTTAGTCTTACTAACCCCTACGTCATTATAGCCTTCAGCACCCAGCGACCATGTCCTCGAGAAATATGACATTTGCACACTGATTTTTTTTTTCAAAACAAAATTTCTCTTCTATCTTATATATGTCATGGATTGACCAAATTTTACTATGATAATATTGGGTGACACCGTGACAGAGCAAGCTTGCTCCGGCTGAAAATCCATCAACCCATGGCTCCATGCCCACAGATATCTTAAAACTAGAATCGTTGCCTCCCTGCCCACACGAATCTCGAAGCAAATGAACAGTTATAAAGGCTACTAACTGGCTCATAATTCATTGGTAGGCAACATGGCGTCCAGCCTATATGACACGTCACATGAGCAATTGCAATATTTCGCTATAAATCCACACAAGAAAAAAGAGAAGGCAGAGATGGATGAGAGGTGTCTCTCTCGTGCTCCTGAAATCTCATGTAATTATTTGGTAATGTCGTGCTAACTGTTGTTTTACGTCTGAAGATTCTTTTCAAAATTTTCTTGTGTTTCTTGATTTTGGAGCTGCTTTGATTCAGTAAATATTCTATTCCTAACAAGGATGGCTGCAATCGTTCTTGATTAGTTCTATCTGATCTTGTCCGATGATGAAGGAGAAGAGTATCGGTAAGAGATAAGGGCATAATTATGGTGTATTTCATGTCTTTTCAGATGCTTGAGTTGTAGAGCTGTTCGTTGCGAAAAGGGGGTCTAAAAAGGCTTAGTTTTGTTGTGTTTGCTGCATCCCCTTCGTCGTTCGTCTTATGTCGTAAAATGATAGGGATTAAATTTCAAGAATAGTTGGGATGATAATCATTAAAAAGATGTTTATCTATGAAGTGCACATCAATATGCCTGAATAGATGAGCTCAACATTTAGCAAAACACAACCACCAATTTACGTAGATCGGCACTTCAGAGAAAAAGTTTTAAGACTTTCCGTTCGTCCACATACCCCAACTGCAATTACAGAAGATGAATTAACGAGAACGTCTTGAAACCTTAAAACAATTCCCTTTTTAACCTTCATAAATGTTGTTATCAAGACTTCCAAGCCACTGAAAGACTAAGCTACCAAATCCCAAAGGTAGGCATACAGATTATGCAAGTCCCAGTCATGCAATCAAACATGCTTAGGGGACTATTGGTTTGTTAAAAGGTCTGCCTGCTCATCACAGGCAGCTTAATTATATATTACATGACAAGTTCCAAACATAATATTAAAAACAAGTATGGAGGGGAAGGATAAAGGATGCCTGCAGAAAGTCCATGAAATACCTACGTAGATGGTGCATGCCCTGCACCTGCATCACTTGTATTTCTTGACAACTTAACACCAGTGATACGGCCTTGGGTGCTCTGATGGTACCACCGTACCAGGCTACCAGCTCAATATCCTCGAGAGATTTGCCAATTGGAGCCAACAGCTTGAGCAATGCGCCGACCCTATTATCACCTATCTGAAAATATACTGTGACCTTCTTAAGGTGGTCAGCTGTAAATGTTCCTACCGGTGGGAAGGGCGTTGGTTCCCTCTTCCAAGCAAAATTGGCACACTTCCTGTAGATGGAAATGGGTTGATTAGGAGTTTTCACCATGCACTGAAACAATAGATCATACGACAAATTAAAGAAAATAGATGAATCACCTTGTTCAGATTCAGAGTGAGACTCGCTAGTAGAGGTGAGCGCCACAGGATGTAGAGCAATGGTGAGAATTCGTCGGGTGTGCACCATTCACCAAGAGTCAAGCTTATTAAAGTCAAGCTTATTAAGTGGTTGAACATTGGGCACTCCAGCATTTCCATTTCAAATGTAAATTGAATACGTTAGAAAAATAGAGACAAAAGAGACACAAATTTTTACGTAGAAAACTATTGCGAGAAAAAATCATAGACGCAAACCCTTGCGGGAAAAAAACCACGGACGCTAACCGACGATGATCACTATATGAGGAGTGATTACAAAACGCAGGGGGATTACAATGAGGCGTCTCCTCCTCGTGCGGCTTACAAGAGATATATAAAGGGGTAAAATGACTTAGAGTCTAAGTAAAAAACTAATCCGCTAATATGGCATATTCTAGATACTTCCATATTAGAAAATTCGGATCACAAACGGATCACAAATCAACAATCTCCACCTTGAGACGAATTTCCTCGTGTAGCAAAATAAAGAATCATCAATTACCAAATGATTCACCAATAAGATAAAAATCACTGTGCGCAACTAGTCTCTAGGACTAAACTTTAACACCAACTAAACTTGAGCAAAGCTCAAACTCAGTAATAGGAACTGACTTTGTCATCATATCAGCTGGATTATCATGAGTATTTATCTTGCACACTTTGATATCACCTCGAGCAATAACACCTCGAATAAAGTGATATCTCACATCAATGTGTTTTGCTCTTTCATGGAATATCTGATCCTTTGTAAGGCATATAGCACTCTGACTATCACAAAATATAGTAGTGCAAGAATTTTCTCCACAAAGCTCAGTGTACAAACCTCTCAACCAAATAGCTTCTTTACAAACTTCAGAAATAGTCATATATTCTGCTTCAGTGGTTGATAAGGCAACAGTAGCTTACAAACTTGCCTTTCAACTAACAGCACATCACCAATGGTGAAAACATAACATGTGAGAGACCTCATCTTATCCAAATCACCAGCATAATCAGAGTCAACATAACCAACAAATTCATCTCTAGAATTCCCAAACTGCAAACAAGTATTGGAAGTGCCACACAAATATCTGAAAATCCACTGAACTGCTTTCCAATGCTCTTTTCTTTGATTAGCCATGTATCTGCTAACAACACTCAATGCATGAGATAAATTAGGACGGTAACAAACCATGGCATACATAAGAGAACCAACTGCACTGGAATATAGAACTCTAGACATGTACTCAATATCATAATCTGACTCAGGACATAAGGCTGAAGATAATATGAAATGCGAAGCTAATGGAGTACTCATTGGTTTTGCATCATGCATATTAAAACGACGAATGACCTACTCAATATAACATTTTTAACTAAGATATAACTTGCCAGATTGCCTCTCTCTAATAATCTCCATACCAAGAATTTTCTTTGCTGTATCTAGATCCTTCATCTCAAATTCATTACTCAATTGTGCTTTCAGTTTTGCTATGGTTGACAAGGCCATCGTTGCTGAGCATGCGGCTCGAGAGCTTATGGATTCCCGCAAGCGCAAGTGGGAGGCCCACAAGTCATCGAGGCGATTCTTCCGTCCCCGCTTGGACGATCTCGAAGTACCGATCTCGATCTTGGCGCCCGAGGTCACCTTGTCCCTCGTTAAATGTCATGAGCCGTGCCCGATCCGTGCACTGCGAGTCAGTGAGCGCCCCGCAACCCTACCCGGGGTCACTTGCTTCTCTTGCAACGAAAGGGCATTATGCGAACCAATGCCCTAAGAAGAGAGGCGACCCTCGTCCTAATGGAGGACGCGGGCCAGGAGGTGGTTCTTCTCAGGACCAGAAGATCGTTCCGGCTACCCAAGGCGTGGGTAGTGGTCGTGTCAACGCCATCACCGCAGAGGAGGCTCAGGAGGCACCCGACGTCGTGCTAGGTACGCTTTCTGTTAACTTTCATCCTGCTACTATCTTGTTTGATTCAGGAGCATCTCATTCCTTTGTTTACGAGTCTTTTGCATTGTTGGCGAGCTTCTTTTCTCTCCATTGTCGGTCCGCTACTCATTCGCTCTCTGGTTCGGAGTTGAGAGTCAATCTGAGTGTAGGGATGTCCTATCGAGATCGAAGGAGTAGGATTCTTAGCAAACCTTATCCTTCTCCGTTCAGCAAGTCTAGATGTAATTCTTGGCATGGATTGGTTGTCTCGGCACATGGGACAAATCGATTGCGCCAGAAGCTCATCTCTATCTAGTCCCTCCGTGACGGGTTAAGTTCGCCACCGGTCGCTAGGTCCGCATCTCTTGGCTTGAAGCGAAGCCCGCTCTAGATATTAGCGAAGTCCCAACAGTTTGTGACTTCGTTGATGTCTTTCCCATGATCTTCGAGGATGCCACCGTTCGAGACCTCGAGTTTGTTATCGAGTTGGCTCCTGTACCGCCCTATCTCAAAGAGGCCTTATCGGATGCCACCGAGCGAGTTGGTAGAGTTGAAGAAGCGCTTAAGTGAGCTTCAAGAGAGGGTTTCATCCGCCTAGCTCATCTCCTTGGGGTTGTCCAGCAATCTTCGTAAAGAAGAAGGACGATACTTTACATGTGCGTTGATTACCGCCCACTTAATGAAGTGACGGTAAAGAACAAGTATCTATTGCCCCGTATTGACGATCTCTTCGATCAATTAGCTGGAGCTCAAGTTTTCTCAAGATTGATTTGAGAGTGGGATATCATCGAGTTCGGATTCGACTGAGGATATTCCAAAGACGGCGTTCTCTACTCGCTACGGCTTGTACGAGTATACCGTCATGTCATTCGGCTTAACCAATGCTCCTGCCTTGTTCATGAACCTCATGAATTCGGTATTCATGGAGTATTTGGATAAGTTTGTCGTGGTCTTCATCGATGATATTCTTATCTACTCCAAGAACGATGAGGAACATCCGAGCATCCGAAAATTTGGTGTTAGGCAAGGCAGCGTGAGCACCACCAGACTGTGAAGTTCAGCAAGTGTGCATTCTGGTTGAAGGAAGTGGCTTTCTTAGGCCATGTTCTTTCAGCAGGAGGCGTAGCCGTTGACCCTAGCAAGGTCAACGATGTTCTTTCATGGAGTCAGCCTGCTTCGGTCACCGAAGTGCGGAGTTTTCTTGGTTTAGCGGGATACTATCGTCGCTTTATCGAGAACTTCTCCAAGATCGCGAAGCCGATGACGGAGTTGCTCAAGAAGGACAAGAAGTTCTTGTGGTCCGATGCTTATGAGGAAAGTTTTCAAGTACTCAAGAAGCGTTTGACCACAGCTCCCGTTCTCGTTCTTCCCGATATCCATAGGAGCTTCGATATCTATTGCGATGCTTCTCGTCGAGGCCTCGGTTGCGTCCTTATGCAAAAAGGCAAGGTAGTGGCCTATGCATCAAGGCAATTGAGACCTCATGAACTCAACTACCCTACCCATGATTTGGAGTTGGTCTGCTGATTCATGCACTTAAGATTTGGCGACATTACCTAATCGGTGTCGTTGTGAAGTGTATTCGGATCACAAAAGCCTTAAGTATTTGTTCACCCAACCCGACCAACCTCGGGCAAAGGAGATGGTTGGAGTTGATCAAAGATTATGATATGGGTATTCACTACCATCCGGGCAAGGCTAATGTCGTTGCTTGCGATGCGCTTAGTCGCAAAGCGCATTGCAATGCCTTGTTGTCCAAGGAGCTTGACCCACTCTTACGGAAGAATTTCAGCGTCTCAACTTGAGTTTAGTTGAGCATGGTTCTCTCGCTACCTTGGTTGTGCAACCAACCTTGGTGGATCGGATCAAGTCCGCTTAGCGATCGGATGTTGGGTGAGCCACATCAAGGAGAATGTCAAGAACGGAACAACCAAGTGCTTTTACGAGGATGAGCATGGTGTTGTGAGGTTCGCAACGCCTTGTGGTTCCAAAGGACATGGAGTTGCGAATTTGATCCTCCGAAGCCCATGATTCGCCTTTATTCATTCATCCGGGCCACAAAGATGTATCAAGATCTCCGCCAGAGATTTTGGTGGACCCGAATGAAGAGGGAGATTGCGAAGTTCGTTCTTAGAGTCACGACGTGTCGTCGTGTCAAGGCCAAGCATCGGCGTCGGCGGATCGCTTGACCTTTACTGTCTTGGAATGGAAGTGGGATTCCGTCGGCATGGACTTTATCACCGGCCCGCCCGAACACAAAGGGAAGAATTCCATTTGGGTCGTCATTGATCGGTTGACTAAGGTAGCACATTTCTTGCCGGTGCGGGCTAAGATTTCTGTTGGTCAATTGGCAGACCTCTATGTTTCTTGCATCGTGTGCTTGCAAGGTGTGCCCAAGACGATTTTCTCGGATCGTGGTTCTCTTTTCACCTCTCGCTTTTGGCATAGTTTGCAAGAGGCTATGGGAACCCGTCTTACCTTTAGCACAGCATATCATCCCCAAACTGATGGTCAGACCGAGAGGGTCAACCAAGTTTTGGAAGACATGCTTCGTGCTTGTGTCCTTTCCTATGGGAAGCATTGGGAGAAATGCTTGCCATTCACGAAGTTTTCTTATAACAACGACTTTTCAGGCCGGTCTCGGCATGGCACCTTCGAGGCCTTATGCGGAGAAAGTGTAGAACCGGTTGAACTGGTCGAGACCGATGAGAGACCTCTCTTTGGCGGACTCAATCAATGAGGCGGCGCCAAGTCCAAATTATTCGTGGCGTTTGCGCACAGCTCAATCCAGGCAAAAGAGCTATGCGGATCGCCGTCGGCGTGAGTTGCGTTTTGAGCCTAATGACTTTGTTTATCTCAAAGTCTCTCCTTTGAAGGGCCATCAACGTTTCGGCGTCAAGGGCAAGTTAGCTCCTCGATATGTCGGTCCCTACCGCGTTATCGAGAAGAAGGGAGCTGTTGCCTATAAGTTAGAGTTGCCAGCTGCACTTGAGGGGGTACATAATGTGTTCCATGTGCCCCAGCTAAAGAAGTGCCTCCGTGTTCCAACTGAGGAAGCTCCGTTGGAAACTCTCGATGTCCAACCCGATTTGACCTATCACGAGCACCCTGTTCGCATACTCGATGAGGCTGAACGAAGAACTAGGAATCGTTCCATTAAGTTCCTTAAAGTTCAGTGGTCGAACCATTCCGAGGATGAGGCTACTTGGGAAAGAGAAGATCGTCTGCGTGCGGACTATCCATCTTTCTTTACCGAGTGAGCCAAATCTCGGGGCGAGATTCTGTAAGGGGGAGATTTTGTAACATCCCAAATACCTAAGCAGTGTTTGTTCAAATATAATTAAATGTGTAGAAATTAAAACTTTTTCTCACATCTTGAAAACCCCTAAAACTCTCATGAGATTCTTGTCCAAGAGTTGTGTAATCCAAAAACATAAGCTCTTGTTGACCAAAAGTCAAACTCATTTCCCATTTGTCACAAATCTTGTGCCAAACCCTTAGAGATATTTCTCCTTGGTCCTAGAAATGTTGTGGGACCCCTCTGAAAAATATCATGAGTTACAAAACTCGTTTGATAATTTTTGGAGGTAAAACAAATTCTTGAACAGCCTTCATGAATTTCCTGAGAAAAATGCATAGCATAATAACCTCTGGAAATTTTATGTAAGGTTAATCATGATGTCAGCAAGCTCCAGTTAAAATTTCATAAATTTTGGAGTTCAATTGCTATCTCAAATAATTTTGCAAAGTCTCAGCTGTTAAAAACTAAATTTAAAATGGTGCACTGTTCCTTGGGCTAGCCGCTTTGCAAAGTTGGTCCAGCCCAACCCACTCCCGGGCTCATCAGACCTCCCTTCCCGCCTTGATGAGGTCGCAGCGGTTGGATTTACATCCAACCGCCACGATCTCCTCCGCGGTCAACACCGCAAGGTCCTCTTCCACCCTGTTGAGGTCATTGCCCTTGGATCAAAATCCGATGGCCATGACCTCCCCTTGTTATCAAACCTCAAAGTCCACCTTCCACCTTGGTGAGGTCATAGCCCTTGGATCAAAAATCCATGGCCATGACCTCCCCTGTGTTTTTAAACCACCCAGACCTCCCTTTGCACTCACTTGAGGTCGTAGCCGTTGGATTTAAATCTAAAGGCCACGACCTCCTCTGCAAACCACCACAGTGAGGTCCTCCCACCTATATGAGGTCACAGCCCTTGGATCAAAGATCCATGGCCATGACCTCCCCTCACTGTCAAAACCTTCAGACCTCCCACCTTGTTGAGGTCGTAGCCGTTGGATTCAGATCCAAAGGCCACGACCTCCGCTGCAAATCATAGCGACCCAGACCTCCCCATCTCATGTTGTGCACCGTTGGATTAAAATCACGGTCACGACCTCCTCCTCGCTTTGTGCGATCGAGACCTCCCAAGACACATGAGGTCGTGAGCCCTTAGATCTAAATCTAAAGGCCATGACCTCTCTTGTGCGTATGCAGCAGTCTAAGTCCTCCCTATCTGTTATGTGCCCTTAGATCTAAATCTAAAGGCCATGACCTCCACATCTTGGGCTGTAGCGTGCCCAAACGTTAAGTCCCCTAGGAGGTCCGCACCGTTGGATTTAGATCCAACGCCTTGGACCTCCTAAGCCCTTTTCCTTTGCGCATCTGCGTTATGGAAATCGGAGGGCCACGACCTCCCCGTCCAAGATCGTGTGGCTGGGACCTCCTCCCAGTCACTTAAAACATAACGGTTCTAAAATCACATCCGATGGTTAGGACCTCCCCGAAGTCTTATCCAACGGTCAAAATGATCTCCCCTGTTCTTCTCCTTCCTCGGTCACGCATGCGTGCTCCTGGGCAGGGAGAAAAGGGCGTGCCTGTCACTTGTGTACCTTCAATGACTCTTTGCTGACCCGCATTAAATGCTGGTCAGCCTTCCGCCTCTCCAGTCTGCACAGGCCTGTCAACAGGTCAACCCCCCGTCTTGTCCAAGCCATGGACCGAGCCATGGGCTAAGCTCACCATGAGCTTAACCCAGCTCATGTGCCCTGCTTATCCGAAATATAAAACCCCCATTGGGTTCCTCCCTTAGCTTCTTTGGCACACTTCCAAGCTTTAGCTTGCACCTGTGTCTTCTAAGCTTTCTCCTCCACTGACCTCCCCTTTTGGCCACCATTGTTGAAGCTTGGAGCCCTCGGTGGCACCATTGTTCCAGTGGCTCCCTCTTCAACTTCTTGCTCATTTTGTGCTCCCCTTGCCTTCTGGTGTTGACCCTAACCTTATTTAGGTTGACATTTTCAGAGGAGGCCTCACTGGGAGCTGGAGCTGGAGCATTGGCCGTGGAGCAACCCCATCTTCTCCAACTCCGGTCCTCTCCTCCACGACCTCCTCAGCATCCTCTGGACCTCCAGGTAACCTCCTGTTAGTCCTTAGATGCTGGCACCCGCGTGTATGTTGTTGCGGAGCTTTTCTTGGGCACCCGCTTGAATGGCAGCTGCGGAGCTCAAATTTTGCTTCTTGCCTTTTTGACCGTGTGGTCTCCTTGCTCCTCTCCGGCTCGTCGGCGCTCTAAATTGCCGCCGCCGAGAAATAGGTCGATAGATCGCTTGGCTATTGCGGTCCCGACGGTGCCCTCAGTGTGCGCCGCGTGCCCTAAATCGCCGGCGATAAGCCGTGGGACGTCCTCAAAATTTTGTCGGATGTCCCGACCGTGCCATTGTCGGTTTAGGACAAAGATCCGCCGCGTTTAAGGCGCTAATCATTGCTCAAATCTCGCTAATCATTGGCGTGTCTTAACTGCCTTTAATCCCGCCCCGTGCGTGCATTTAAGACCTCTCGCGTGTGGACCTCCTTGTGTCCCGCGCGCATTAACTCCCTGTCCGAGTGCGTGCGCGAGCGCAAGGGCGCTGGGTCTGGGACGTCCCAGACCTCCTCCGAGGAAATCTGGCACGTCCAAGACCTCCCCTTGCGCAATCGTGGCCGTCCAGACCTCCCCTGGAGGTCTGTGACGTTAAGACCTCCGCTTGGACCTCCTCGAGGTCATCTCTGCCGTTATGACCTCCCCGCGTTGATCTGAGCCGCTTATGTCCTCCCTGTGTTGATCGCAGTCGTTGAGGACCTCCTTTCCGTGTTGTGGCCCGTTGGATGTGCCATCAACGGCCACGACCTCCCCTCTGCTCGCGCGTGCGCGCTGCTAGGAGGTCCATGACCTCTGGACCTCCGCTGCGCGCGTGTGCGTTAACTCCTGGGAGGTCTGAGCCGTTAGATCTCAGATCTGTGGCTCACGTCAATTCCAGTGAACTGTTATTTTAAGAACTGAAAAAGGTATGAACTTTAAAATTTCATAACTAATTCAATATAAATCCAAATAGGGTGATTCAAATTTTGTTAGCTCTGGTTTGACCTGGGCTCCAATCTAAAAATGGTTATGAGCCCAGTTCAGCTCCAGAACATGGTTTTGCAAATAGGTTTTAAAACTAACTTTAAATGTAGTGTTTAACTTGTAAAATACATAACTAATGCTCTGTAGATTATTTTTGAGTGAATCCAACTTTGTTGGGTTCCTCTATTGATGAACTTACTATGAAAATTAGTTTTGAGCTGTTGCTGTTGTCAAAAAGAGTTCTTGTGCATTATAATTTTGTTCAAGTTCTTGTTTTTGAAAAATTATAGAAAGTGCAATATAGCTCCAAATGACATGAACTCAATTGTGTTATTCATCTCATGAGGTGATGGTTTTACTGTAAAAATCTCAGTGTCACCACCTTTCTAGAAAATGTTGCCTCATAATTAAATTAGTGAATAGTGGCAGTTTGTATTTTTAGGGCTGAGCAGATTTGTTTTGCTCATAACTTTTGCATTGAGAATCCAAATCAATTGGTTCTTGTTGCTAAATTCCCTAAAAATCATCCTCTTGCTTCTGTAGAAATTTCAGAGTATTTGGAGTTCGTTTGCTGTGCTGTTTTTTTGTCGTTTTCGTCGTTCTTATCGATTGTTTTCGTCTTTTCGATTAGGTGTTGACGAATGTGTTGATCCCGTGAGCGATCCTCAGCAACAATTTGACCAGCAACAGCAAGGCAAGCAGTTTGATCATATCCCCTCTATCGTCCCATTACTTTAAAGGTTAATATATTGTTTTACTTGTATGTATGCATGCTACTTTGTGTTAAAATGTAAGCTAGCAAGCCTATAGTTGCATAATCTGTAGGAATTATTTATCCTCTACTACCATGAGCCTAGGTTATTTGCTGTGGTTTGAGCTCGTTGGATGAGCTCTTATCACTTAGTAGTTTTCGTTTTAAACTGCTTAGACATGCTAGTTATCGGTAGTAATGGGCGATCATCGATTTAGTCGATGGTCTTGATCACACAAATCTAATTATTACTCCTTTATGTCCAGCACTTGTGCTTTGTTATTTTGTAAAGTCAAAATCTGAAAATAAAAGTTTGATTTGGACTTGGGCATATTGGATGGATGGTGTGGTTTTTGGAATGTGGTAGTATGCCCGGTCATTAAGGACCGAGTTACTTGCGCCACCGTTACGAGCAATTTTATGTGCTAACCACACGAGGGGATATGGGACCTCTCTTGACTAAGTACTTTGGGAGGTGTTAATTATGAGCTGGTCGGTGGGTATGTTTTAAATAAAATGTGTGTGTGTGGTGTTGGGAAGGAGCATTGGCGGACCGGTTAGGGTCGTCTAATGTGTCTTTATCCCGTGGGTTGCGGCTCGTAATTAGCATCATCCATAGGAAATGTCTCGTAGGACTTAGCCGTGCGGCATACCAAAGGAAGTGTGCTAAATCATGTGGCGAAAAGGCGGTCCGGCGTGTGGGTACATTGGTACACCTACGGGTTAAAACTATTGAATAGCCTCGTCCTAGGTTATGGACACGCTCGGATACGCCCCGTGAGAACTAGACTACAACCTTTAATTAAAACTTGACATGGGTGGTATGAATGGGTAATCCATGCAATTGTTGTGGTGGCTATTGGGTTAGTCACTTCCAGGTTGTTCATATGTTGTTATTATGTTATTATCTCGTTGTTACTTCAACAATTAAAAATGCTTTGTCAAATCGCTTTCAATCTATTACATTATTGCAAATGAAAACTTGCTTTATGCTTAAAATGAGTCCAAAGCCTCATCCACTTAAATAAAGCTTGCATGTAGTTAAACTATAGTTCTGTTATACTACACGTCAGTCTTGCGAGTACATTTTTGTACTCATTTGCTTTGCTTAATAACTTTGTTGCAGAGGAGGTAGAGCCCAAAGGGCTTTACTTTTGTGAGCTGTGCGGTGGTTGGGAAAGCGACTAGCTTGGCGGTCCGGTCAGTTGCCTTGTGGGTGAAGGCACACTGGTTGGCTCTTATTTTGGGCCATTTCTATGGCACTTTTACTTCCGCTGTTATCTTAGTAGTCTTGTTGTTATTTGGTCGGTCGGCCTCTCTTTTGTAATAACTATCCTTTATGTATATTAACTTCTGGTTTGTTGCTTGTTCTGTTCTATGTGTTTGAATGGAATTGATGCAATCTTTTGTAAAGAGTTGTGTGTACTGCATTCTTGGGAAGTACATATATCTCGAGGCACGGTTTATTTAGTTGATAATACTAGGGTCAATTGGATGACTAAGTATTATGAGCCTAATAAATTGGATGACTAAGTATTATGAAAATCCCCTAACGGTACGACCGCCAACCAAGTTGCGGTACTACCGCTTGATCCGGTCGTATCGCACGAAGGAGCGGTACTACCGATCGTAGGGTTTTCAATTTCGCTGAAAAGAGGTGCTCTCTGGAAAAAATATACCGCCACATAAGAATCGGTACAACCGTTGAGCGGTACTATTGTTTCCAAGGCACGATACTACCGATTGTCAAAGAGAGCTCCGAACCAAAAAAACACCTCTCCTGTTTTTATCAAACCGCCAACTAGAAATCGGAACGACCACAATGTGGTAGTACCGCTGGTTGAGCCGGTTGTACCGCATTAGCGCTTAGTTGGCTGAAACATTCAGAATGTAGTAATACCTCCAAGTAATGCGCGGTCATACCGCTTTAAGCGGTACGATCGCCACTTAGCCCGCGGTACTACCATTTGTTGACAAAAACACTTAGAGCTTTCAAATTCAAATTCAAATGCATGCATGATCCTAAATTGATCCAAATTACACAAGATCATGCTATCAAGCTACCAGTCACGATCCCTCTTAATAGTACGGCATTTAACCTATAATCTAGTCTTCCAACCATTTCTCCTAAGACTGGTAAAATATAAAAAAGATCCTAGATTACTTGTACCTTGTCTTTGAGCCATGTAGATCTTCATTGAATCCTTTAGCATGCATCTTTACATCATCAAACTCACCAATGGGACTTAACCTTGTAAATACTCAATAAACACGTTAATATCATATTCACATATTATCATTAATTACCAAAACAATTTTTAGAGGCCTAGATGCTTTCAGGAAACAGCAAAAATTAAACTCCGAGTGGTGGCCCATCAAATTGCCCAACGGCATTTGACTGGGGAGCGCAATCTAGTACTCTGGGTGTCCTTCATCAAAGCCACATGCGAAGTAGTCGTAGTCCTCCTCCGTGTCGTTGAAGGCTTCTGAGATTTAATTATGAGTGTAGCATGTGAGTACATAAAGTACTCCGCGAGTCTTGGGAAACATGCATATGCATAGCTTTAACAATTGGATTTATATGGTTCTTTTGCACAAAGCAATATTTTATATTTAAACAATTTTCATAAAGCACAATTGACAAACGTAGATTCAATAAGTAAATTAATTGTATCACTAGTGGAGGTTCTAGCTACCAACCACTAGCATCAAGGCTCTAGCCGCCAAGGTTTACAGGATAGGGCTCTAGCTGCCCAACTGGCTCTAGCTACCAGAAACTACCTCAGAGTCCCAACTGCTATCGGTTCCCAAAATTTACTCTTTTGAAATCAAAACCAAAATCTACCATTCGAATAGTTTTACACTCTGCAGAGGTTGTACAACTTGACCCACACGAGATAATCAGTTTATAATATCCGTTTAACACACTTCCGAAGGTGTGTGACTAAACGATTATCACAAGGCTTTTACAGTACTTTATCCTAACTTTAGCCCGCCCGATGAGCTTTACCCAAGTCATGGACATCATTTGCCACCAACCTGGAGCTCACCGTTGTGGGGGATAACCTGCCTGGACTTGGACGTCTATTACCAACGCCTGGTGCAAGTCCCGACAAACATGGACATCATTTACCATCGTCTGCACTAACCATGTAACACCTACCATCTACAGTCTGTGGGCGTAAAGCTAGAACAAAGTAAATTATTCATCCAGGCCCTTCCCATTTGGGACATATGGTTGTACGGTAGTACTCGGTTCAGATAGTCACAAGCGTTGGTCCTTAGTATGACTTGGGCGGAACTTACCACATTCCAAGTTCTCGTGCTCTAGCTGCACCCGCCTGATCTTAGCACCCGCCCAAGTCTAAAACAAGTTTTCAACATTTTATTTTATTTTCTAAATACTGACATTACCTAATGTCATACATTTCAAAAAGGATTTGCATAAAAGATAATAAGAGTTTTCTCCCAATGGGTGATCTAGACCGATAAACATGTCTAAGCAATTCTACCGCGTTAAACTATTCCACAATGTTGTAATCAATATCGTAGATTTGCTATGCTAGGGTGACAATGGATTATGATAGCAATATCAAAGGAAGACATTAACAACTTTTAGGTTTAACTAACAACCAACAATTTAAATTCATCATTTTATGTAAATAGCAATGCATAATACTTTTAAAACAGAAAACATGATTTAAAAATCATAGGTACAAAATGGTCAAAGGAGACTCGCCTTCGGTGACGTTGGAGGTAAGTGCTTCCTATTGATCCAAACTCGCGTCGGTGACATCGGACTCTACACGTGTGAATAGGACTAAATAAATAGCAGAAATTAAATAAAATCCAAAAATTACAAAATAAATACTGGAAGTAGAGAATAAATTTAGATGAATTTAGGTGAAAGAATTGACAAATTTGGAGTTTGTATGAGAACGAACGGAATTCTAAAAAATAAAATCTCATGAAAAAGTGCATGTACAAAGAGCTATAGTACTCTATTTCATGACAAAGCCTAACAGAAGCTTGGCGCCATGGAGGAAGGTGGTGTCGCTGGCTAGAGGAAGGGAGAGGTGACCGGTGAACAACAAAAATGGAACCCCGACGAGGTCCTCTACCCGATGGTGGCAGTGGTTTGGCCAGAGATGGAGTGAGGCGGCGGCAGCGGCGTTCGGAGCGCACGAGTGTCGGCGGCACACGGGGACGGCGGCGCTCTGGTGACCGAACTAGCGAGGGGAGGTGAGCATGGGGTCTGCCTTGGTGAAGGGAACATGATGGTTCTTTTATAGGGTGAAGGTGGCGCTTCAATTGATAGGATAATAAAGCTTTAGTTTTAGGTGTAAATGAAGAAACGGTAACATTGAATGCAAGGAGTGGAGGAGACAACAATTGATAGTATGAGAACGTGGGTGGGGTTAATGCGGTCTTAGTGCTTCAAACAGAATTGATTTTGGTTGAACGAGTGTGGGTAACAGGGAGAAAAAGTAGCCGACAGCCATTGATGGCCATGGACAGCTCGGGTGCTTGGCAGCATGGCGTCGGCGCGGAGAGGGAGCAAGGGGAGGGGCGACGCGGTGGTGGAGGTGTCTAGCGGTGTGGGTGGCGAGGATGGTGGTGATCCGGCGAGGTGGCGCTCGGCTGGGTGGTGGTGCTAGCCATGCACGGTTTGGGAAGAACCGCAACAGAGAAGAAACGTCGGGACGAAGAAGAAGATAGGAGAGAGGAAGGAGTAAAGAAAAGAATTAAAGAAAGGATATAATTGATTGAAAGAAAAATGGCAAGTTGGCAGCACATGCATGAGTTGTGAGGTTAAGCGTGCTGCCCCTAAAGCAATTCACCCGATGGGTGACACGTCGGGAATTCTGATTTTTATTTTATTTTTTTCAAATTACAAATTAAGCAATAATTCAAATAGATTTTTAGAACATATCAAATAGAGTCCAAAAATTCTAGAAAAATTCACAAAAAAACCTTGGAACTTCAATAGATTTAATAAAATAATTTTGGATTTAATTGAAGTTTATTTTAATTATTTAAAATATTTTAATTATTTCTAAAAATTCAAATTAAGCTTTAAATTAATCCAATAAATTGCAAATAATTCATTTTATTTTTAAATCTTCAAAAAGGCGCTTTGAAATAGCAGGAACTCCAAATTAAAATCCAAATCTTTGAATTAATTATTTTGAAATAAATTCTTGAAAAGAACGAAATTTGGGATGTTACACAATAGAGGGCGACCGATTAATAAGGTAGCAAGTAGTGGAAGCGGCTTCAGCCCAAAAACGCCTATGCAAACCTGCATTTGACAACATGCAATGAGCTTTGAAAATGATGGTCATGTTCATACATTCAGCTACACCATTTTGTTGAGGAGTATGCGGAGCGGTGTAGTGCCTTACAATACCTTCAGTCTTGCAATATGATTCAAATTCATTAGAACATAATTCCATCCCATTATCAGTGCAAAGTTTTTTTACCTTCTTTTTTGTTTGCCTTTCGATCATAGTCTTCCACTCTTTAAATGTTGAAAATGCTTCTAATTTATGCTTCAAGAAATAAGGCCACACTCTTCTAGAGTAATCATCAATAATTGTTAACATATAACGAGCACCTCCTATCGATGTCTTGCGAGATGGCCCCCATAAATCAGAATGCACACAATCCAAAATACCTTCTGTGGTATGAATCGAAGTATTGAACCTCACCCTCTTGTGTTTGCTAAATACACAATGCTTACAAAATTTTAGCTTGTCGATACTATGTCCATCAAGAAGTCCTCTCTTGCTCAATTATGCCAAACCAATTTCACTCATATGCCCAATACGCATATGCCAAAGACTAGTAGCATCGGAATCAGATAATAAACTTGAAATTACAACAACATTACCTGATATTGTAGTACCTCGCAGTTGGTACAGATTGACAGATTTAATATCAGCTTTCATCACAACAAGAGAGCCTTTTGATATCTTCAAAACTCCACCTTCACTAGAATACTTGTACCCTTTACCATCAAGAGTACTCAAAGAGACGAGGTTTCTTTTCAAATCTAGAATGTGCCTCACATCTGTCAAAATTCTGACAATGCCATCAAACATCTTGATCTGAATTGAACCAATTCCTACAACTTTACAAGATGAGTTATCACCTATCAATACAGTACCACCTTCAACAGGTTCATAGGTGGCAAACCAATCCCTATTAGGACACATATGAAAGGTACATGCGGAATCAAGAATCTATTCATCATTGGTTTTAGCATATCCAACAAAGGCAACAAGAACTTCTCAATCAGAACTATCTTCAGCAACAAGGGAGGCTTTACCTTCATCATCTGGTTTATCTTTTGGCTTATAATTGACAGTTCTCTTTTCTTTTTTATACAGCTTCCAGCATTCAAAGATGGCGTGCTTACTTTTCTTGCAATATTTGCACGACTTGTACTTGCCTCTGGATTTCAATCGGTTCTTGCAGCCATTCGAACTTTTGCCTCGAGATCCATTGTTTAAGTTCTTCTCCTTTTGTCTGCCACGAACAAACAAGCCTTCTACTTTTGAACTTGAATTTTCAGAAGGTACCATCTGTTTTATCTTCTCCTTAGTATGCAAAGCTTCATAAACTTCATTGAGAGTGAGAGTATCTCTACTATATAATATGGTATCTCTGAAATTTGAAAAAGAACTAGGCAGGGAACACAAAAGAATAAGACTCAAATCCTTATCATCATATTTTACCTCCATTGACTCTAGGTCGGCAACGATCTCCTTAAACACCGAAAGATGATCAAGCACGGATCCCCTTCTTGCAATTTGTGATAGTACAACTTCTACTTGAGATGCATCTTGCTGGTGAGATCTTTTGTCATGCAAATTTGTTCCAATTTTAGCCATAATGTAGCAGCTATCTTCTCCTTCAAAACCTCCTGCAAAATATTATTTTATAAATGAAGGTGAATATGAGATAAAGCCTTACGGTCTTTACGCTTCTCATCTGCAGTCCATGTAGTGGGTTGTTTTTCAAATCATCATCCAAATCCATATGTGCCAACACAGCCTTCATCTTGACTTGCCACAGCGAAAATCTTGTGTTTCGATCCAGAAGTAGAAGATCATACTTCAAAGTCGTCATGAGGAATAAATTCTGAAATTGCTGGTACTAATCTGTATAAATCTAGCAAAAATTACGATATCTTTGGTACACTTTCTGTGTACGCGAATCAAAGATCTTTGTAAACTCTAGTGCTTATCGGGTGGACTTAGCAAAAAAATCACCAAAACTTACCAAACCAGCACTTCACGTGAAAGAAACAACAGGACGCTTGGTGATAGATTAAAGAAAGGAAAAGGAATCTTCTTGGCCTGTGCCGCTGGAGTTGTACGATCTTGCTTTTGGTGTTGATCTGCAGCCTTCGATCGCTCGCGCGTTGTCGCTTGCGGCTTCAATCTCACGCGCGCACGAACCGGGGAAACGAAGAGACGATGCTGTGCGCCGAAGGACCGATGTCGACGCGTACACGCGCTGGCGCCGCGTCGAGAAAACGCGAGGGATGCGCCGCCAGGAGCGACGCGCGACGGGAGCTCCGATTAGATCTTTTTTTTCTGAGAGGTATTAGGGGTTGGACGTACGGTGGAGAATCCTATCCGTATGATCCGAAAATATAAATCATACGTCCTATCTACTAATCACAAGACACGGAAGTGGTTAGCCGTGTCGACTATTATGATACGGGAGGTGTTAAGAGCCGACTGTGCATGCAACAATGTTTTGGAATTGCTATATGATCACACCAGGATCAGATTTACATCACTTGGCAAAAAAAAATCATGTCTATATTAACATGTACGGCATCCTTTTTTACAGTAATTAGTAGAAAGGCTCATATTGTATATTTATATGAGAGGGATTAGGAGTCGGACGTATGGGTGAAGGTTCCCATTCGTACGGTCTGAAAATGCAAATTGTTGCAAAATTATAAAACAACAAAATATAATTAGAAAATCAAAAGTTACATTA
Organism: Phyllostachys edulis; assembly: GCA_036346405.1. NCBI lineage: Eukaryota > Viridiplantae > Streptophyta > Magnoliopsida > Poales > Poaceae > Phyllostachys > Phyllostachys edulis. The sequence goes on along the minus strand of CM070559.1, from coordinate 8,619,633 downwards.
TTGCAACATTCTAAATACACAGATGCAACAATCAAAACTCTTAGTTGCAACAATATCCCCATACACGGTTGCAACATTCTCGGACAATAGTTGCAACATCCCCGGACAACAGTTGCAACATCCTCGGACACCGGTTGCAACATCCTAGGACAATGGTTCGGATAATGGTTGCAACATCCCCGGACAATGGTTGCAACATCCTCGGACAACGGTTGCAACATCCCCGGACAACGGCTGCAGCATCCTAGGACAACAGTTGCAACATACCCGGACAACGGTTGCAACATCTCCGGACAACGGTTACAACATCCTAGAATAATGGTTGCAACATCTCCGGATAATGGTTGCAACATTCTCGGACAACGGTTGCAACATTCTCGGACAATGGTTGCAACATCCTCAAACAATGGTTGCAACATTCTTGGACAACGATTGCAACATCTCCGGACAACACATATTATTACCTGCTATCACAATTCCCTCAAGGAAGAGCTCTGTAGCGACGTGTCCGGCCTATAGACGTGCGGCCGATATGTTATTTTTGGTATTGCGTCGCGAGAGACGCTAATTGCCTGAAAAACCGTCTGCAACTGTGACAATTACAGGAAAAACTCCATAGCCAGCAGCCCACTTGGAGCAAGCATGCATACTCGGTGGGTAGCATCAGTGTAAAGAATACTCTCTTCTATTTGTAAATGATAGTGTAAGGAATACTTTGAAGCGTTAAGTACCAGTATACTTGAATCATTCGTTAGCGTCGCGAGCTGGAGGCAATGGCCATAGTATTTCAGAAATACTATTTATTTATTGGACAAAGAACATTATACACTGTTACATATATAAGTATAGGGCGTGTGGTCGGAGGGGATGGGGTATAGCCAAGGTCGGGCACTTGAACCAATGAGAGTACATGGAGTGTGCTGCGTTTTATGGACTCGATGCTTAGTTCTGCGCGCGTCAACCAGCGTCCGATGGAGCACGTCTATATCGGACGTCTGCTGGTGAGCATTTCCCTTTTTTTCTTCGTACCTCTTCCAAAACTCTAAAATATCTAATGCTCTGATACCACTTGTTAAAAAAATACGAACAGAGTAGATACAAATTTTTATGTGGAAAACCCTTGCGAGAAAAAACCACAAGTGCCAACAGCAATGGCCACTATATGAGGAGTAATTACAAAACACAGAGGGATTACAATGAGGCCTCTCCTCCCCGTACAGCTTACAAGAGATATATAAAGGGGTAAAAGGACTTAGAGTCCAAGTACGAAACTAATCCGCTAATATGACATATTCCAGATACTTCTATATTAGAAAATTCGGATCACATATGGATCACAAATCAACAAAATATGTGGTAAAAAATATATGATTAATTAAGGATATTTGTTAAGTAAACATCAGACATGGGAAAAGCTGAGATAATCCATGCAAGTATGAAACAGAGACATTGCAAGAGTAACTCTAGACAGAAAAAAGAGACAAACCTCAAATGTTCAATTAATTCTCATATTTGTTTGTGCGAACGGCCTCTGGGAACAAAATTAGTCTTGTACTTTCATCAGATAGTTCTGGGTGAATGACAACAAATCTTCTGAAATCATCTAACATATTTTTTTATTAAAGGGGTACTTATCTCCCTCGATTTTAATTAATGAAACCATCTACAATAGACCGTCCCAAGCGCTCGAGCACCGGTGTGCTGGGTGGCACACCGGCCCCCACGCCAACCGAGCAAAGCTCTTATTTTTCTTGTTAGCCTCCCTCTTCAATTATGGTGTTCTACTTTCATGTTGAAAGTTTTGTTTATTAATGACCACCCCGACTGCCCGTTAGAAAAAATCTCTTAATGCTACTAACAAAGTGAAGATGAAGAATAGAAAGAATGCATACAGCACGAGAAAGCTTTACTGCGGACAGATTACGAGCGTCGATAGGCAAAACAGACAAAAGAGTATTTATACCTCTCTTTGGGGAGCGACCAACTCTGCTTCGAGCATTTGAAAGGCCGTCAAATATGCTACAATTGCTCTCTCCCCATCTTGTTCTTCTTCCTCGTCCTCCTCCCCTCTCCCGTCAGAACTGTGTAAATACTCATCCAGAGTAATTACTGCTTCTACTAGGGATGGCAATGTACTGACCATAGGAACTCTATACTGAGGATTTTTTATGCATAAAGACACCAAAGTTGGTGTAGATATGAGAAGATCTTCATGTATACAACAGTTAGTGATACCCAGGTATAACAAAGAATCAGATGAGATTTCAGGGAGCTCCAGAGAGCTATCCCTGACCTCCAGATTTTCCTACACTGGGCATGCAGAGTTGATGGGGTTGAAGATACTGGCATCCAAACAAACATTGCCAAGAACCAAGCTTTTTAGGTGGCGGCAAGTGAAGTCCACAATACCATGCTCCAACTTGAAAGGTTCGCATTCCATTTCTTCAGAAAACTCAAGCACATTAACATTGTGACTAGTAGCATATCTAATCCAAAAGTTTGCATCTCTTATCTCTGAAGAGCGAATGCGGAAAGTATCCAATGAAACGGCACCCCGGAGTCGCAACAGGCAGTTGACAAAATTACAGAACTGCTCCCTTTGTCCGCCAAACTGATTTATATCACTGTTGAGGCATGGCACTGAGGCCCACAGGTTTCGCCACCGAGTGGATAGCGTTCTTGTGCGCACGAGCTCCTGTGCTGGCAAGGAGGACATTATTTTGTGGAGCATAGCGTCGGGAAGGTTGCTGATTCTGTCGATGCCCCCATGCTTTATATTTCTCAGATTTACTTGATCAAACAGTTGGCCTGCATCTGAGATAAAAGAGTTTGCTGCATCATGTTAGAGATATATGTCTACATGTGTTATTCCCCATTGTTATGAGGGGTTATGTGCATATTCACCACCTGTATCTTGTGTATATATACTGGCCTATTGGCCTCATATTGAATACAAGCGCTATTCATAACATGGTATCAGAGCCTACCTAGGGTTTTGGATTTTCCGTCGCTTCGCTTGTCGTCCCGACGCCGGCCTCCTCCCGCTGCGTCGCACGCCGGCCTCCTCCCGCCACAGTGGGATCCTTACGCCGGATCCTCTCGCCAGTCGTGGTCGCCGCTGTCTCGGAGCCCCTCCGCGTCGCGCTGGGCCGCCGTCGCGTCCGCTCCTCCCGCGGATCCGGGCCGCCGCTCCTCCGGTCGGCCCGTCGCCGCGCGCCTCCGGTGCAGTGCCTCCCGGTCGGCCCGCCGCCGTCGGCTGGATCCGGCTCCTCCGCGCCGCCGGCTCGGATCCGGCCGCCAGCTGGCCTACTCGCTCGGCCATCTCGCGCGCCGTCGTCGCCACCCTCCGGGGTCTCGCTTGCTTGGGGCTCGCCGCGCCCTCCAAGAAGGAGAAGCGGAGAGGCAGCTGCTCCCTCCGCCCTCATGGCCGCGGGTCGCTGCCGATCCACCTGCCATTGTCGCCGCTTCGCGCCCACCGCCGCTGTAAATGCCGCTTCGCCGCCGTCGCTTGCGCCCGCCGCCGCCGCCGTCACAAAACAAGGGAACCTAGTTCGGTTCCCGTGCCTCTTTGTGCTATAAGGCAGGTTGAGCATTTAGTCGAGCGAAAAAAAGAAGGAGAAAAAACATCGATCTAACCGCCGCCGTCGGCGCCGCTGTTAGACCGTTAGCCTTAAATGCTTGGTCGCCGCTGCCGCCGCCGCCACCGATGGCTTCCGTTCGCCTGCGTGGTGCTACTCCACGCTTCAAAGACACTACCTCCTTCAACGTACGCCATAGGTGGTGGTGGTCGCCCTCCATCTGGCGGTGGCCGTCCTCATCGCTCCTCTCGCGACAAGGTCGGCCACATTGAGTCGATGCTATAAGAAGCGGCGGCATCTTTCACGTCATTCTTCTACTAGCACCGCATCGGTGCTTCTACATCGACGTCAGATCGACTCTTCAGCGATTTCTCTCGAAAGCGAGAGATAGCGGACTTCGACGCTTGCTTGCCGCCGGGTTCTCCTCGGCAGTTCTGCGGTTCCTACATTGGCGTCAGATCGATTCCTTGGCAGCTTCTCTCGCGGCGAGAGATAGCCGACTTCGACGCTGCTTGCTACTTCAGTTCTCCTTGACGAGTTCTGCGAGTTACGCTCTCGACTCTTGAACGCTGAAACCACCACCTCCACAAATCCAAAGACCTCCCGTGGATTCTTGATTACGAGTATCTTTTCACATGACTCGATTCTTCTACTCATTCCTTCATTACACCCCTTGATTCTCCTGTCGGTGTTCTTCTTTGGCGATGGTACCTCTCTGTCATCTCGGTCGAGGACCTCTTAGCAACTCATCTTTTCATGTTCCTCTGTTGCTCATGTTCCTCGCCTTACCATGCTGACTTCTTTACGCTAGGCAGATTCGATCTTGGTTGTCGAGTCATTCTCGACTCTGACTCTTGTTGTGTTCAGGACCGCCACACGGGAGCTCTGGTTGGTTCTGGCCCTCGGCGCCTTGACTCACAGCGTCTTTGGGAGCTTGACTGGCTTCACCTTCCTTCCGCTGCCACCGTCGCTGCCAGTCTCTCCGCTTCTGCCACTCCGCTCTCCGGCTCTTTCCAAAGAAGGGCATCACCGTCTTGGCCATCTGTGTGGCTCTCGTCTGTCGTCTTTAGTTCGTCGTGGTCTTCTGGGATCTGTCTCAGGAGACGTATCTTTAGATTGTCAGGGCTGTAAGTTAGGCAAACAGATTCAGCTTCCTTATCCTCATAGTGAGTCAGTGTCTCAGCGTCCTTTTGATCTTGTTCATTCTGATGTTTGGGGTCCGGCTCCCTTCGTTTCGAAAGGGGGTCATCGCTACTATATCATATTTATAGATGATTTCTCTCGCCACACTTGGATATATTTCATGTCTTCTCGTAGTGAGGCCTTGTCTATCTATAAACAGTTTGCCACTATGGTTCGCACACAGTTCTCCACTCCTATTCGTGTCTTTCGTGCTGACTCTGCTGGCGAGTGCCTCTCTCATCACCTGCGCAGCTTCCTTGTTGAGCAGGGCACTCTCGCTCAGTTCTCTTGTCCTGGTGCTCATGCTCAGAATGGTGTTGCTGAGCGCAAGCATCGTCACCTTCTTGAGTCGGCTCGTGCCCTGATGATTGCCGCCTCTATTCCACCTCACTTTTGGGGCGAGGCTGTTTCCACTGCCACCTATCTCGTCAACATCCAACCTTCTTCGCTCTTGAGCGCAATTCTGTTGGCGTCTCGTGGTCTCTTTCGACTACTCGCCCTTCGCTCGCTTGGGCTGCGTTTGCTCGTTCTCCTCGCCCCTCGAGAACGCACCAAACCGATCGCCACCGATTGAGTGTGTCTTTTGGGATCTGATGCGAGCACAAGGGCTATCAGTCTTTGGGATCTGTTGGTCGACGGATGCGGATTTCTCGGGATGTGACTTTCGACGAGTCTCGTCCCTTCTACCCACGTCTGTCTCTCCTTCGCTTCCTCTGTGGAGTCTCTGTCTTTTGACCTTTCCAGATACACCTATCTCTGTCTTGCCCTCATCCACCCGTCCCACTGAGTCTCCACATATTTCCCCTGTGGCCTCTCCGCCATTGTCGCCGCCTGCTTCGTCTCCTGCGGCTCCTCAGGCTCCCCCCACTACACTCGTCTACACTCGTCGACCTCGTATTGAGGATCTTCCAGATGAGCCCTCTTCTACTGATGATTCATCTTCTTCTGATGCTTCATCTTCCCCTGTTGGGCCGTCTTCTCCTCGCTACGCTCTCCGCGATCGCCAGTCGATTCGGCCCCCTGCCCGTTTTGCCTTTGCTGGCGCAGCTACTCGTGAGCTTGCCTCCTACCGGGATGCTGTTACTCATCCTGAGTGGCAGCATGCCATGGCCGAGGAGATTGCTGCCCTCGAGCGTACTGGTACTTGGGATCTTGTTCCTTTTCCATCTCACTCTCGTCCCATCACATGTAAGTGGGTCTATAAGATTAAGACTCACTCTGATGGCTCTCTTGAGCGCTATAAGGCGCGTCTTGTTGCTCGTGGCTTCCAACAGGAGCATGGTCGTGACTACGACGAGACTTTTGCTCCTGTGGCCCACATGACCACTGTCCGTACTCTTCTTTCGGTGGCGTCTGTTCGCCACTGGTCTGTTTCTCAGCTTGATGTCAAGAATGCCTTTCTTAATGGCGAGTTGCGTGAGGAGGTCTACATGCATCCGCCACCGGGTATTCTGCCTCGAGGGCATGGTCTGCAGCCTTCGCCGCTCTCTATGGCCTTAAGCAAGCCCCTCGTGCTTGGTTTGGCGCTTCTCCTCGTGGTCACTTCTGCTGGCTTTTCAATGAGTGATCATGATCCTGCGCTCTTTGTCCACACTTCGTCTCATGGTCGGACTCTTCTTCTTCTGTATGTTGATGATATGATCATTACCGGAGATGACTCTGAGTACATTGCCTTTGTCAAGGCTCGTCTTAGTGAGTAGTTCCTTATGTCGGATCTTGGTCCTCTTCGTTACTTCCTTGGGATTGAGGTTACTTCCACTCCAGACGGTTTCTTCATGTCTCAAGAGAAGTATATTCAGGATCTTCTTGATCGCGCCTCCCTCACTGATCAGCGTACTGTTGAGACTCCCATGGAGCTCAATGTTCACCTCCGACCCTCTGATGGCGAGCCTCTTTCTGATCCGACTCGCTATCGTCATCTTGTTGGTAGTCTTGTCTACCTTGTCATTACTCGTCCGGATATCACTTATCCGCTTCACATTACGAGTCGATTCGTTTACTCCCCACTCAGTCCACTACACCACCTTCTTCGAAGTTCTGCGATACCTTCGTGGGACTATCTCTCGCCGTCTCTTCTTTCCATGCTCCACTCGTTCTGACTTCAGTTTATTCGGATGCTACTTGGGCGGCGATCCCTCGATCGCGGTCTATCTCACTTCTCGTGTTTTTCTTGGTGGTTCGCTTATTGCTTGGAAGACGAAGAAACAGACCGCAGTTGTCCCGCTTTGAGTCAGAGGTGAGTTGCGAGCTATGGCTCTCTTAATGTGCAGAGATTACTTGGCTACGGTGGTTACTTGAGGATTTTGGTGTTTCACATTACTACAGACTCCTCTCTTGTCGACAAGACAAAGTGCTATCGGATGTTCCGTGACCTGTGAAGCATGAGCTCACCAAGCATATTGGTGTTGATGCTTCCTTCATGAGGTCTTGTGTGCATGATCAAGTGATTGCCCTTCAGTATGTGCCTTCAGAGCTTCAGATAGCGGATTTCTTCACGAATGCCCAGACTCGAGCACAACACGGCTTCTACCTCTCCAAACTCAGTGTTGTTGATCCACCATGAGTTTGAGGGGGGGTGTTAGAGATATATGTCTACATGTGTTATTCCCCATTGTTATGAGGGGTTATGTGCATATTCACCACCTGTATCTTGTGTATATATACTGGCCTATTGGCCTCATATTGAATACAAGCGCTATTCATAACACATCAAACAGAGTTGCAGAAGCACTATATGAGGAGGTATTTACATTCTAAACCACGACCAAAAGAAAGGTAACAAAAGAAATAAATTGATTAGGTAACAAAAGAAATTTTTAGATAATGGAAGAGAAAAAATCTCTTCCGGTCTCTGCATTGGGGATGCACACAACCCATTTATTAAAAGGTCAACAGTAACAAAATAACCAAAGTAGCTAAAAGCGTCAAGAAGCCTTACACCCAACACAAGACAAATGATAACTAAACTTAAACATTGCAAATCCGGTGACTAAGCCGTCACCCATGAAAATTAAAGATTTGCTTTAATACAAACTTCAATCTTAGGCTTCTATCCACCATATACTCCTTCTGGGCTGAAGTTTGTAATTTTGCCCAAGCACGTAGCCAGAATCCACATGAGAAGATGACCTGCAATGAATTAGTGATAATTTTTTTTTGTTAAAAATAACATCCTTCCGACAACACCAAATAGACCAACATAATGCACTAGCTCCCACCAGGAGTTGTGACTTTAAATTTGTTGGAATACCGGCTAACCAATTCCCGAACATATTTACTATGCTCACAGGGGGGTAACTTAAATGCACATTGAACAACCCACCATACAAGATAAGCAAAAGGGCAGTCAAAAAAAAAGATGTTGAATTTTTTCCTCTTTAATACAGAAACAACACTGCTTGTTTCCCCTCTAATTTCTTTTAAACATGTCATCGTTAGTTAAAACGACCCCTCTTTTGAGATACAAAGGAAATTTGTACTTTTAAAGGGATTTTAATTTGCCAAAATAAATGTCTAATAGGGACTTGAAAATTGTTAATGAGTGCCCCATAGAAAGACTTGACCGTAAACCGGCTAGATTTATTTAAATTCCACCTAAAGGTATCCTTTTGAGAATTTAACTGTAAATTAGCAATTCTCAAAATTAATTCATTCCAAGCAAATAACTTTGGTCCAATAATAGGTCTTCGAAAGGAAATATTTAAAGGAGTCGTTCTCATAATAGTTGCCACAGTATCCTCCTTTCACCTTACCACATTATAAAGAATAGGATATTGTCTTTTCAGAGGAGAATCTCCTAACCAATTATCTTCCCAAAACCTAGTTTGCATTTCATCGTGAACCTGGAATGATCCAAAGCTAAGAAAAAGATCTTTAATTTTCGTAAGACCCGACCAAAACTGAGAAGTCCCAGGCTTGTTAAGCATACTTCCTCGTTATCAAAGATTGACAAACACCTTCTTCATTAATCAATTTAAATAACCATTTCCAAAGCAAACTTTTTTTTTTTGCATCTAAGTTCGAAACACCTAGACCGCCATGCTCTTTAGGCGAACAGACTAAACTCCATTTAGCAAGCCTGTATTTACGTTTATGATTATCACTCTGCCAAAAGAATCTAGATCGATAAAAGTCTAGTCGTTTAAGAACTTGTCTAGGAACTTCAAAAAAAAAGAAAACATAAACATAGGCAGGCTGCTAAGAACCGAGTTAATAAGAACTAACCGTCCCCCTATCGACATATTTTTTCCTTTCCAACTACTAAGCTTTTTCTCAATTCTATCCTCTACCCCTTTCCAATCACTATTCCTTAACTTTTTAAAGTGGATAGGGATGCCTAAGTATCTGAAAGGAAAAGTATCCACTTCACAACCAAATAAATGAGTAAACTGAGATTCATCAGCTTTGGCAGATCCAAAACAAAAAATCTCACTCTTATGGAAATTTATCTTTAAACCAGATAATTGTTCAAAGATACAAAGAATAAGTTTCAGATTTTTGGCTTGTTCCAAATCATTATTCAAAAAGAGAATCGTATCATCAGCATATTGTAAAATTGACAACACATCCTCAATCAAGTGAGGAACAATGCCTGATATAAGGCCTGCTTCTTTAGCACGTGAAATAAAAATGGCAAGCATGTCCCCTATAATGTTAAAAAGAATAGGGGATATAGGATCACCTTGCCTAAGACCCTTCTGAGTTTGAAAAAAGGAGCCGAGATCATCATTAACTTTTATCCCAACACTCCCTCCCTTAACTATACTTTCCACCCAAGAACACCACTTGGCAGAGAAGCCTTTCATCCTTAAAGTTTGAATTAAAAAAGGCCATTTAACCTTGTCATAAGCATTCTCAAAATCTATATTAAAAACTATTCCATCCAAATTCTTTTTATGCAATTCATGAATGGTTTCGTAGAGGATAACAACTCCATCAAGAATAAATCTTTCCTGCATAAAAGCCAACTGGAAAGGTCTAACAACCTTTTGAGCTACACCCATAAGTCTATTAGTAACAACTTTAGTAAAAATTTTGAAACTAACATTTAAAAGACAAATAGGTCTGTACTGTTGTATCTGCTTAGCATCCACTTTTTTGGGAAGCAAAGTAATGATCCCAAAATTCAAGCTAAAGAGAGGAAGCGAGCAAAGTAACAAAAGAAATAAATTGATAAGTACTTCTTTAGCGAGGGGAGTGCTAGAAATTTTGGTACAGGATAATCCTTGCATGAAATGGACTGCAGACAAACATTTACTATCAGACATAGCTGCAAAGGAGTGTCAAGTAATCATGTATATTTTATTTTGTTGGAATTCTAAACTTACTTTCAGTTGCAAAATGTGCAATTCTCCAGTGTAGTATGGCAAACATAGTGTGTCATAAACGTGTTCTCTTTTAGAAGATGTAGAATATGTAATTAATAATGAATACAATTAGATCATTATGTTTTCAAAATGATGGGCTTAAATATCACCATATTGTTTTACACTTTTCATACTAAGGGGGTGTTTGGATGAGGGGGATTGCTTTGGGAATTTTTGAGATTTAGTTCAAATTTCCAAATCCCCCTATCGATACAAAGTATGGTTAAATTCACTGCTTTACATCATTTCATAATGGATGAGCAAAGAAAAAGGTAAGAAATGTTGGATACTTAATTTATTTTCTTGAGTTTGAGAAAGTCAAATTGATTTTTGATCTGCATGCACGCTGGAGAAGCATCTAGAGATGCATGTCAGCTAATGGTGAGCTGCATGCAGAGCTAAGTCGATAGAGGCCATGCCAAAGTGAATTTGGTTTTGACTATGATCTGTAAAGGTGAATGAAAGTTCTAGTCTCTTAGTCAGCATGTAGTATAATTAAATTGTTTAATAGAGTTGTATACTTCTTCTGTAATGTAAGCCTGTAAGCTTCAATACTAGTGTGTGCATGTGAAATATGAGAGTTTGAAAATTGTACTCCTCTGTTTCTTATTCCTCTGCCTCATTGCTTCTTGAGCTAAATTCTCCAACAACTGGTATCAGAGCCCTAGGTTCGAGTCGGGTGTAGCGGAGTAGCGCGGCGTGTTCGTGTTATTTGTCGGAACCGAGGTTATGGCTTCAAGTTCGGGCATCGGAATGGCGCAGTCGATGATTCCCATATTCTCAGGAGAGAATTACGATATGTGAAACATCAAAATGCGGACACTGCTACTATCACAAGGATTGTGGGATATTGTGGAGAATGGCTACAAAGAGTATGCTGCTGAAGATGTTCTTTCACCAGAGCAGAAGAAAACTCTAGCTGAGAACCAAATGACGGACGCTAAGGCCTTGTTTCTGATTCAACAAGGTGTTGCGAAAAGTCTGTTTTCGCGGATTATCGGCGCCAAGAAGTCAAAGGAAGCTTGGGACAAGCTAAAGGAGGAGTTTCAAGGTTTCGCAAAAGTTTTAGCCGTAAAGCTACAAACTTTGCGAAGGCAGTTTCAAAATCTGCAGATGAAGGAGTCCGAGAAGATAAAGGATTACTTCTCAAGGGTCATCAAGGTAGTGAATCAGATGCGCACCTACGGTGAAGAGGTTTCTGATCAAAAGATTGTTGAGAAAATTTTGATCAGTTTACCAGAAAAGTTTGAGTATTTTGTTGCTGCAATTGAGGAGTCGAAGGATTTGGCGACCCTTACTGTGCAACAATTAATGAGTTCATTAGAATCTCATGAAGAAAGGAAGCTACAGCGAGCAGGGAGTTCAGTTGAAAGTGCCTTCCGCTCAAAGCTGAGTTTTAAATCCTACAATTCAAGAAATGGTGGAAATTATCAAAGAAGAGGTGATCCAAATAAAGATATGCAGAAGAAGCCAGCCGAAGATAAAAGAGAAAAAGGTATGACTAGTTCTAAATTCTGGTGTGATATTTGTAAAAAGTCCAGTCACACTACAGATAGGTGCTGGAAGAAGATGACTTGCAATAAATGCAAAAGGCAAGGTCACATTGCCAAATATTGTAGATCCCGAGAGAACACTCGGGCAAATTTTTCAGAAGAAGAGGAAAATTCAGAAGGGGCAGATTATTCTTGCCAAATTGCCCAAGATGAAAAAGAGGATACTTGGATTGTGGACAGTGGTTGCACAAACCATATGTCTTCCAATCGGGATATATTTCAAGATGTTGACTCATCATATCGGTGTAAAATTGCATGGGAAATGGTTCTTTATGCCAATCTGAAGGTAAGGGCAGTATAGCTGTCTAAATGAAAGATGGTCAAAAATTTATTCAAGAAGTTTTATTGGTACCCGATTTGAAGCAGAATTTTCTAAGTGTTGGGCAACTGCTAGAACTTGGGTACGCTGTTCACTTTGAAGATTTCTCTTACAAGATCCTAGATTGCAAGAAAGGGAACCGCCTTATAGCAAAGGCGAATATGGAGAAAAATAGGAATTGTTCTCTAAAAATGAGTTATCCCACTTAATTGGCTTTACATAGTGAGGTTGGTGATAACTCTAAATTATGGCATAAGAGGTTTGGCCATCTCAACTACAAAGCCTTGAAGTTGCTCAGAACCAAAGGTATGGTACAAGGTTTACCATTTATTAATTTGAAATCTGATCCATGTGAAGATTGTATTTTTTGCAAAAAAATTTGGGCAGCTTTTCCACATGAAGGAGCTTGGCGAGCACGTGCACCTTTGGAGTTAGTGCACAGTGATATTGTCGAAAAAATACCAACTACGTTAGAAGGCAAGAATTGGTATTTTATCACTTTTATTGATGATTATACAAGGATGACATGGGTTTATTTTCTAACAGAAAAGTTAGAAGCACTAGAAGTGTTTAAGAAATTCAAGGCTATGGTGGAAAACCAAAGCAATCGAAAAATTAAAGTACTTCGCAGTGATCAAGGTGGTGAGTATATCTCAAAAGAATTCGAGAAATATTGTGAAAATATTGGTATTCCAAGGCAATTGACAGTAGTCTACAGTCCTCAGCAAAATGGTGTAGCCGAAAGAAAGAATCGGACAATCGATGATATGGCAAATTCTATGTTAAAAGAGAAAGGTATGCCTAAATCATTTTGGGCAGAAGCTGTGAATACAACAGTTTATATTTTGAATAGAAACCCAACAAAGGCAGTTCTAAATTGCACACCATTTGAAGCATGGTATGGTCAGAAGCCAGTAATTAGTCATATGAAGGTATTTGGTTCTATTTGTTATGCCCAAGTACCAACTCAAAAGCGAGTTAAATTTGATGATAAGAGTATTCGTTGTATATTTGTCGGCTATGCTGATGGCACTAAAGGATATCGGCTTTATCACTTGGAAAAGAAGAAGATCATAATCAGTAGAGATGTCATCTTTGATGAGAAGGCTTCCTAGGATTGGGAAGCAGCTAAGATTCAAAAGAATCAGATAATACCAACAACGGTTATCTCACTAGGCCAACCGCAAGTTTCGGTTGAGCAACAGGAGTAAGGTGATGCTCCAAGTCAAGATGAATCAAGTTCAAGTTCTAGCTCAAGCCCGAGTGTTAATGAGCAGTTGAGTACGCCAGAATCAGCTCAACGACGAGTAAGGAGTCTGGCAGAAATATATGAGTCATGTGGTTACTCTGTTGTTGAACCACAAAGCTTCAAAGAAGCAGAAAAGCACCAAAATTGGGTAAAAGCCATGGAAGATGAGATTCATATGATTGAGAAGAACAACACTTGGGAGATAGTTGATCGACCCAAGAATCGAGAAGTTATTGGAGTCAAATGGGTTTATAAGTCAAAGTTAAATCCAGATGGCTCAATTCAAAAATATAAAGCAAGACTTTTGGCAAAAGGCTTTAAGCAAAAGCCTGGTGTTGACTACTATGAGACATATGCTCCAGTTGCAAGGCTAGAGACAATACGAACAGTTATTGCTCTAGCAGCTCAAAAGAAGTGGAAGTTATATCAACTTGATGTTAAATCGGCATTTTTAAATGGCTATCTCGAAGAAGAGATTTATGTCGAGCAGCCAGAAGGATTTTCGGTTAAAGGGGGAGAAAATAAATTGTTCAAGCTTAAGAAGGCATTGTATGGCCTCAAGCAGGCACCGAGAGCGTGGTACAGTCAAATCGACAAGTACTTCATGCAGAAAGAATTTGAGAAAAGCAAGAGCGAGCCTACGTTATATATCAAGAAAAGAGGTACGGATATATTGGTTATCTCATTATATGTTGATGACTTAATATATATAGGTAATTGTGAAAAGATGATACAAGAATTCAAAAAGGATATGATGGAGACATATGAAATGAGTGATCTCGGCTTGCTACATTATTTCCTAGGTATAGAAATATGCCAAAATGATAATGGCATTTTCATATCTCAGAAAAAGTACGCAGAAAGTATTTTGAAGAAATTCAAAATGCATGACTGCAAATTAGTTACAACCCCCTTGATGCCGAATGAGAAACAGAAATTAGAAGATGATGAGGACATCACTTCTTCGGATACACACAACAATCCTCCACTTGACATTCAAGGACCAATCACTAGAGCTCGCGCCCGACAATTGAATTTACAGGTGAGCTCGTTCCTAACTACTTCTTTTTGTTCATTTGAGAATCGATTGCTACCTAATGATTTAATTATGATTAGGAACCTTGGAGAGGACCTAGAAGTACTTGGAGAAGGGCTACGAGGCGCACAAGTCCAGCGAGGGCGGTCGAATCATGTTGGAGTCCCAACTCAAGCCGACTTCGAATCCAATTCGGAGTCCAGGACCAGGTCAACCGCACTAAAACGGACGCCCAGATCGCATCCGGCTCCGTTTTGGATGTTCCACATATGTATGGAAAGCTGAGAAGACGACCTTTCCAATGGCTCTGGTCCCATGTCAAAATTCCTTCGGAGTCAATGGGAATCGTCGAAACAAGTGGGCATTCAGAATCTGTCAGGGTGCTGCGCCACCGTCTTTTGGGCCGTTCGGCTTTGTACCGTGTTGGAGCCCATTAGGGCGCGTCCAGGGGTTTTGCACGCCCCTCAATCCTTTATATCCAGCCGCCACCCCCACCATTAGGGTTGGGTTTTGCTTAGATTAATTCTGTCTTGAACAGTGTCACCGTTCATCGGTTTGTGAGACCCCAACTTTCGAGTGCTAAAACAATACATCTGCAATTCCGTTGTGTTCTTGCTTGTGTTCTTCGATTCGCAAGCGAGGATTAGCCTTCTTGGCGAGGTCAACCGGGCAGCGCACGGTTGATAACCTGAGGAGACGTGGTGCTGCGATTGCGGGGTTCGGAACGTGTTGTTCGGAAGCCGAATCGATTTTGTGTCGCGCCTCCACCAAATCGAACATATCCAGAACCTGTTGGAAGATCGGGACCCCGTTCCTATCAGAAGATGGAGCAAATAAAGCAGATTCGACAGTTTATAGAAGTTTAGTTGGAAGCTTGTTATACTTGACTACGGCACAACCAGATATTATGTTTGCCGCCAGTTTGTTATCAAGGTACATGAGTAGCCCAAGTCAATTAAATTTTTCCTCTGCAAAAAGAGTTTTGCGATATGTCAAAGGAACATCAGATTATGGCATTTGGTATAAGCCAGTTGAAGATTCAAAACTAATCGGATATACAGATAGTGATTGGGCAGGATGCCTTGATGACATGAAAAGTACATCAGGATATGCTTTTTCGCTTGGTTCAGGTATATGCTCTTGGTCAACAAAGAAGCAAAATATAGTAGCCTTGTCTTCAGCTGAAGCAGAGTATGTGGCAGCAGCCCGAGCTGTCTCACAAGCAGTCTGGTTGAGAAGAATAATTGAAGATATCGGTGAAAACAACATCAACCAATTACAATTTATTGTGATAACAAATCGGCCATTGCAATAAGTGAGAATCCAGTCAGTCATGATAGAACCAAGCATATTGCAATTAAATATCACTACATCCGAGAAGCAGTTGAGCACCAAGAAGTTAAACTAGAATTTTGTCGTACAGATCAACAAATGGCAGACATGTTTACAAAGGCTTTGTCCAGAGAAAAATTTATTCGTAACAGAGAATTAATTGGTGTCTACTTAATTTATTTTCTTGAGTTTGAGAAAGTCAAATTGATTTTTGATCTGCATGCATGCTGAAGAAGCATCTAGAGATGCATGTCGGCTAATGGTGAGCTGCATGCAGAGATAAGTCGGCAGAGGCCATGCCAAAGTGAATTTGGTTTTGACTATGATCTGTAAAGGTGAATGAAAGTTCTAGTCTCTTAGTCAGCATGTAGTATAATTAAATTGTACACAGTAAACTGCGAAGTTAAGTCGGTTTGGGTTAAGTCGGTTTGCATGAGCCTATAAATAGAGTTGTATACTTCTTCTGTAATGTAAGCCTGTAAGCTTCAATACTAGTGTGTGCATGTGAAATATGAGAGAAAAACTAGTTCATGTGCATCTCTAAAATATGCATACACACACACTCAAAACCACACTACTCAATGGTCAATAATAGAAAAAATTCCCCAAGCAGAACAAATTTTAATGGGACAACATACAAATCTACAAAGGAGAAGAATATTGCGTATCTGCAAAGGACTTACTGCTAGATGATGCCTCCTGAGTGGTGCTTTGCACCTGAGCGAATTGCCTTTTCTGATCATTGTCATCTTGTTGGAGAATCATGACATCTGAAGCTTGATTTCCTTGTGGGTGCATTCTTAGAAGACCTGGCACCCTATTCTGCTGTTGCATATTGACAGGAGTGTTGGCCTCTTGTGGAAATAGTGGATGATCATGTCTTTTGCTATTTAAATTCGCCATTTTATTAACAATCTTCCGAAAATAGTCACCCTAAGTAACGCGGAAAAGATAAGGACATGTAAAAATTTGCTTGATAGTCTTATTAATCCTTGAGGATAAAAACTAAACAGGAAAAAACACCAAAAGAAAGGCTCCTTTATTCAGGATGCAAAACAAGTATTGGAAAAGATATTTAAAAAGGAAAACTAACGGGAAGATTCTATACATCACACGAGCCCATGAAGCGCAGTATCATAAAATTGTAGTGCTGATTGTTTGTTATATTGCAGGAAAAATAAATTTGTCAACACATTTTCTAGGTAACTAAGGGTGGGGTGAACATTATTTGCCTGGTTACAGTTTACAGCCAGTATAGGATTGTACTTGCAGTTCTCTTTCAACCTAAGTTTTTACAGACCTCATGAATCGCATCTGGTCTGGTCCTAAATTGGATTATGCCCAGGTCAAGCGATAACTGATAAAACAATATCTGAAAAATGCTAACTAGCACAAGTCGACAACCTAAACCTGTGCTAATGAGCTCGGATCGATCATCAAGAGGCCAACAACTCCTGGCTCAATGGAACTGGAAGTCACTCCAGATATAAAATAGTGTTTTTCATTCATGAGCTTCTACAGAAGCCAGAAGTATTTTATGTATAGTTAGTAGCATAATCTTCAGCATATCAAGATACGCAGACATAGTAAAGGATTGCATTATGAAACAGTAGGATGCAGAGCTACCATCGGTTGTACCTCGCTGGTGGCAGCCATGTAAGTTCGCGCCTCAACCGTAGCAGCAGCAACCTGAAGTGTACTCAACCTCTCAGGCACATATCTCGTACATGCCTCCGTTAGCTTTCCCATTCTGCTCAGATAAGAAGTTAATGAGATATTGATTTCAGATTTGGTTATTTGACATATTAGTCAATTAGCACAGAAAAATTAGTCGATTAGCGCTAGTTTTCACTACTGACAAATTAGTCGATTAGCGCTGGTTTTCATTTCATTAGCATCGCTATTCTTATTTCAGTCTTGTATGTTTTGTTCTGGAAACATTTTGATGGCAAATGTGATATGTTCACTGAATATGAATACCTGATTATACCTCATTGTTTGTTATATTTTCAGGCACCTGTGTGTTTCCCAACACAACATTTGACACATGAACCTACCATAGATCCACCTCATTCCTTGTTCAGACTAAAATAAATCTTGTTAAAGCTAATTAAAATGGTACATTCCCAATTTTATAGAAAACATTAAAAGATTATTATGATCAATTTGCTGCTAAGGGAAGGGGTATGTCAGAAAGCAATTAAAAGTAGTGCCCAATAATGCTAAGGTTCTGTACAGAATAGACAAAAACCAAAAGAGTTGTTATACACTACCAGGAAACATGTATTCCCTTACGGTTCAAAACTGTCAGTAAAATAAGAAAAACCGTCAGGTTTTAATTTCCTGACGGTTACCCGTCAGGTAAAACCTCTCAGCTCTAGCAGGTAAGGAAAATTCAATTTGGCTGACGGTTACCCGCTAGGGAAATTAAACCTGATAGTGTTACCCGTCAGTAAAAACAGGAATTTTCCTGAGGGGCCAAACCATGAGGAAAATTTATTTCGCTGACGGTTATGTTACCTGTTAAGAAAATTAGCTATTTCACTGATTGTTCTTCTGATATCGTCAATAAAATATATTTCACTGATGGTTCATATTACCGTCAATAAAATGGCCTTTTTCATTGACTGGTCTTCTGTTACTGTCAAAAAAAATTGATTTCACTGACGGTTAATGTCACCGTCAAGAAAAATAATCCTGACGGTTTGCGCTCGCCAAGAAAATGGATTTCCAGAATGACAGAAAATATAGCCTGACGGTTTTCCCCATTAGTAAAATTGATTTGCAGTGGCAGAATGCTAGCAATACTGGCATGTTACAGTAGATCTATAGACAGAAAATATTGCAGCAGACAGTAAATGGATATCCAAATCATATAATCAAATCACAACACCATCCAATCAAGAAACATTATAATTAATGAACAAACATATAAAAAGTTCAGCTTTCATAAATGCCAATAGATTCATGTTCACTAGCACAAGCATACCAACATTCATAAACTTCACCTCCAGATTAGTTCATCCATCCAAAAAACATCTAATGTGAAGTACCACATACAAAAGTCACAAAAGTCCCCATTTCCATTACATTCAAGTTCAGCTAGTCAAAAGAACTACAAGAGATCGCTGAAAGTCACAGAATGGCAGCATGGTTGGTGTCGCCATCAATGTCGCCACTGTTGTTGTCCCTGTCATTTACATCAGCGTTACCATCGACAACACCGTCATCCGGTTGTGAGCCCATATCGGAGGATCCAGTCCCAGTCCCTTGCTGCAAGGTGAAAACATTATGTCAACTTGAGTTGAAGAAACCGTAATGGCTTGTAATGTTGTTTGAATTATCACAATCCTATATTAAATACACATCCGACAATATCATGTCTTGTACAACATGCACGGTAGCTAGTTTTCATAACTAGACAAAAGACCATAGCAACAAAAAAAGGAGAGTTGGATAGAGAAATCCACATGACTATATGTAATCAGTACAGAAATGCATGTGAAGATCTAAGTGTTCTTGTTAATTCAGTATAAAATTGTGCAAAGAAGGTAGCTATATATGCTACTGCTTTTGCTAGTTGTAGGTTGTGTAAAAGTAAACACAAGAAAGGAATGAAATGAACACACACACACACACACAGAGAGAGAGAGAGAGAGAGAGGGAGAGAGAGAGATGCACATGATCAAACATGCATATATGGATAGGCATTGGTTATTGATGCAAACTTTGCATGGGAGAAGAGCAAACACAGCGAATATATATGGGATATGCTACAGTTCCTAAAAGCAAGCAAACCATCACCTAAAAATGAAGTGCTTGTTCTGAAATATTTTAAAGCATCAATCTCAAAAGCACCAGTAAACTTTTACTCAGTGACCAATAGCCATGAACAAAGCAACAGCAGGTGAGTTGAGCATGAAATCACATGCTAGCTAGGTTCAAGACGTACTATGTACTAAAATGTGCACCCCACCTCTGGATCTTCCAATACAAAATGTACACCCCTGGATCTACTAAGTTAACAAATCATGGCAACTACTCAAGAATATGTAAGCTTAAAATAGTCAGCTTAAGAACATGTGACACTTGGCATATACTCAAGATTAGTTTAGCCTCGTAAACAACTCACAAGTATGGGTGTACTAACTAGTACAAAAGTCATTTGCCACCTTACCATCAACTATAAGTAAATGAGATTCAGGTTATGCCCATGTTTAGAACATTCAACATGAGTCCACTCGCTCACTGCTGTACTGCTTGTTGATAGTCTGACACACCAAAAAATATTAGTTGTCTAGTACAAATGGTCCTCCATATGACAAAGGTGACAGATGGAAAGTACCACTTGAATTAAGTTGAACTATGCAACAAGGCAAAATAATAGTTTGTAGGGAATTTTGTTTGTACACAAGGCAATAATTGTAGGTATTAAACGATATTACTTGTGCTTGTGTAGGTGTTCCATGGCATAGCATCACTGGTGGTGGTTGTTCGCCTATCTTCTCAAAAAGCATCTACAGTTGGAAAGTACCATTTGAAGTTGAACTATACAATCTGTACTAACCATGCAATGCAAGCAAAGACATATATGTATAATCTGTACTAATATGGCAATGAGAATTTTATTTCTAAATGCATAGCAAAGTTATGCTGCATGCATATTTATTGTTGACTAATCATTTAACACTACAATTCATGTCAGAAGGAAGTGATGTTTCTGAGTGAGATCGAAGAGATCTTGAAGGCTACCAGCATGGTGGAATTGCAGAAATGTATGGTGCCATTGTTTCGGTAGATTGCTCATTGCATCAATAATTCTCACTTCCAGGTAACTTACCCCCAACAAACATAGCCTAGCAATTCTTAATATTTCAGTTTCTTGATGCAGTATACATTCCCATCGCCTAAGAAAAAAAAATTAATATGTCATATGAAGGTAGATACAGTCTAGCATCATTTATCTCTTGTTTGTATTCATTATTTACATATATGCTGACTTCAAACAAATGCTACATGAGGGACAAGGGTAGTTACTAGTTAGTAGTCAACTAAAGTATTTACGTATATGAACTAATTAACAAGTAAATATTAGTTACCCAAAACTCTCACTTTACTCGATCTGCGGCGGTTATTCCCTCATCGTCTTCATTGACATAATAATCATCCCATGTCAATGCAGGACGGGTATTGAAGATAGTACCGTGCTCATCCTTGTCGTCCACAACACCTGGGTACTCATGTTTGAGAATAACTCCAAGCTGTGCTTGATATGTGTAGTCTTTCTTGGGCTGGTAATTGGTATACTTGAATTGCCTACACAGGAATTAACCACGACAAGGTATAGCTAGTGTGAGACATCATAACCTCCTTTTTCCAAAACAGAGATCAAAATATAATGCAACAATACAGTTTGTACTCACTTGTCACCCTCAGGTATTAGAGCGATCTTGCCGGCACACGACGGCATATGTAATTTGGTCCGCGACTTCTTCTTCCTCCCCTTTTGTTGAGCAACTTCATTGCTTCTTTGGGAGCCATTGCCACTGCAATTACTGCCAGCACCACTCGTCCTTTGCGAAATGTTGTCACTATTGTTGGTACCAGAAGCACTTCTCCTTTCCGAGGTACAACCTCCAGGTTGGCAACCTCCACGTCGAATGGGATAAATATGATTCATATCCTACATTGTTAAAATATGAAGTTAGTGCCAATTTATCAATATTTAGATATACAAAGCATGAAATAAAATGCAATCAAATGACCATTTGTTAGCACCACATGGAAAATCAAAACAAAGAGATAGCATGAAACAGAGAACAAATTAATTGGTAGTTCCAATAGTCCAGCTCCAAACATCAAACAAACATGTACAAACTACACAAGGTATTTTGCAAGAAACAATTCAAGCACAACAAGAAAAAATTTAGAAATCATTTGGATAATCCTCATCTTCATCCTCTTCATCTTCATCCTCATCATATTCATCTTCATCTTCAACAATTTCTTTTTGAGGATCAACATTCCGGTGTTGCAAAATTTCCAAATCTTTTGGATTCGTTATTTCATCTGAGATTAACGGAAGTGTAATTTCAAAGTCATTCCCTAAGTTGATGACAAAGGTGCCTTGCAAACCATCCTCCTGATAGAACTCCATTTGTTCTATTAGTCCTTCAGGAGGGTTGAAACTACCATCGGTGCTATTTGGAGGAATATATCCATGTGGGGCTACATGATATGCAACCCACCATTCCAATATATCCGGTCTAGTCTTACACAGGTATGGCAGGTAATAGACTTGTGTAACTTGACTTACCATGACAAATAGATCAAAATTTGAAAGCCTAGATGTGTGATTGACCTCTATCAAGCCCAAATTTTCAGTTCGCCTAACTCCATTTGGTGTTGGATCAAACCAATGGCAATCAAATAAAACCAGCTCAAGATGCATGCTGCCTTCCCAAGTAATTTTTATGATGTCTTCAATGACACCATAATACTCCAACACATTGTTGTTCTCGTCAACACTACACACACAAACACCACTGTTAGTTGTAGTCAGTCCAGATTTCTCACTCTCATACTTTGATGAGCGAAATCTGTATCCATTCACATGATGGCATCCATAAGTGGCAACTCTTGTGCGAAAACCGTAAGACATTTGGCGTAAGGTATTAGAAATGGTAGATAACTTCATGCACTACAAATAGACAATTAATTGTATTAGCTTTAGGTGATTTCAGATTGCTACAAAGATGTTTCTCAAGTGTTATAAGTTGAAGTGTTGACGATAATTACTTGATTTTTGAACCAATCAAAAAAATTGGGCCCAGGATGCATAGGGCGGCTCGATTTCTAACCATTTAACCTTAAATCCCGAAGTTGCTTTTCAGTTGGTTTCATTCTGCTCTTCCAATGTTCTTTACAAAATTTACTACATAAAAAGAGTTAGTTATAATTACGTAAATATAATTAAAGAAATGTGAGTTGGGTTGCATAATTTCAGCACATACACGAAGTAATCATCCATCTCTGGCACATTTGTCAATATGTACAAGAAAGCAACCTTGTACTCTTTTGTTGTGAGATCACGACAGCCACGAGGGCTAATGCATCGACCCGGGTATTGAAATATGACAAGGTCACATGAACTTTGAAATGTGGAGGCACCATCATTGTACCGAGGTGTCTTGTTTCTAATTGACCGAACTTTAGGGTAAAAATATAGTGATAGAAAATTTGTAGCCTCCTCAACTAGGTAAGCCTCAACAATAGAACCCTCAACTCGAGCCTTATTCCTCACTTTCTTCCTAATTTTTTGTATGTACCTACATGGAGTAAACCAATTAATTACATATATCATTAGGATAGAAAGATAAAATAGCGGTATTACTTATTTTACCTCTCATATGGGTACATCCAGCGGGCCAGGACAGGGCCTCCTAGTCGAGCCTCATAAGGAAGATGTATGATTAGATGTTGCATAGGATTAAAGAACCTAGGAGGAAATATTTTCTCTAGTTTGCATAGAAGCACTACAACATTTCGATCTAGTGAGGTTATGTCATCCTTGCTAATCTCTTTAGCACATAACTTCCTATAGAAAAAACCGAGCTCAGCCAAACATAGCCATATATTTTTAGGAAGGAAGCCACGGAATGCAACTGGTAGCAAATGTTCCATGAATATATGGAAGTCATGAATAGTTCTGTGTGTACAACATGAATATATTAGGTATAAAATTATATTTATTAAAACTAGGTATGTTGCATCTGTACTGTAGAAATATCCTATAGTGTTGAGCCCAATTTAAGATTAAACCACCATGGCATATAGCAATTTATTAGACAAGATTCTATACTATGCCTGCAAACAGTGGAGAAAATAACACGCACTCGTCTCTTTTCTACAGTCCCCAGCAACCAAATACACCAGATACAGATAATCAATCCCTAGTTATGACCAAACAATGTGAGTTAAATTGCACATTGAGAGAGAGAGAGAGAGAGAGAGAGAGCAAAGCAAGGGGTCCCTAGTTATGAGCAAACAATGTGAGTTAAATTGCACATTGAGAGAGAGAGAGAGAGAGAGCAAAGCAAGGGGGAGATGTGTGGGAGAGGGTGCTTACTAGGTGGAGAACAAAGTTGGGGCCAGGTATGCGACGGTGGCAGATCTTGGAGAAGGAGATGACCTTAGGCAGCCTTTGGTGGATGGCGGTCGCTGGCGAGGATATGGCGTACACGGCAGGGTGAGAAGGTATGGAATGTTGGGGAGGCTACAAATGCCACTGATATTGGGGCGGGCGTACTGGGTGGCAGGCGGACTGGGGCGCGGCCGGGTGGAGTCTGGGCGTCGGGGTGGACCTAGGGCATCGTGGCGGTGGGGTGGAGCTACAGCGGACTTGGGGCGGTGGGGTGGAGCTGGGGCAATGGGGCGGACCTGGGACTTCAGGGCGGCGGGGTGGACCTGGGGCGGCGGGGTGGAGTCGAGGCGGCGGGGTGGACCTGGGGCGGCGGGGTGGAGTCGGGTGGCGTGGTGGAGCTGGGGCGTCGAGGTGGAGGCGGCGTGGAGGCGACGGAGATTGGGGATGGAGTGGGATTTTGGAGAGGATTTGGGGATATAGGTTAATTTTGTGGGAAGCCCTCTCTCCCTCTCATTTTTTCAGCTTCCCTCTCATTTTTTTCATCTTCCCGCGCACACACGAGAGAATAGAGGCTGACATGTGGGGCCCACTGGTCAACGAAACCAAAACAAACGTGGCTTGGGTCGGTTTGAATCAAAAGATTGAGTCGGAGAATTTTGACGGTCTGATCTGAAATGGACGGTCCAGATTGCGAGTTCGTTTGAGTGGTCCGAACGTTCACACGCGATTCGGACGGTCCGATTTAGATTGGACGGTCCTGATTGAATTGAACGTTCGGACGGTCCGAACGTTCCTTTCAATCTGGACAGTTGAATTTAGATCGAACGGTTCGTGAGCGTTGGGTTTGGCGTGGTGCAGTTAGGTGGTTTGACCAAATCAAGTGGCTCGAGCCGGGGTTGGGTCTAAGCCCGAGGAACAGTGAAAATTGATTTTTGGAAAGATAAGGCTGAGATGATTAGTGAATTTTTATAGGGAGTTCCATAGCTCCAAAAATTCTGAAATTTTTACTGGAGGTTCCTTACTCCGATATTAACCTTGAATAAAATTTACAGAGGTCTTTATGAAATGCATTTTTCTCTAGAAATTCCTCAAGGTTCTGCCCTAGGGTTTGACTGGCCTTTGAAAAATAACAAATAATTTCCAAAAATTATGAAATTTTCTAGAGGGGTCACCAGGGTGATCTGGAAGCTAGGAAAAATAATCCTAGAGGATGATCACAAGATTTGCTTAAGGAGTTTTCAAAGGTTATGCTTCCATCAATTGAAACATTGGTCTTTGACTCTAGTATCACAAACCAAATATCCCGCGCGTGAGGTCTGAGAGGTCCTCCAAGACCACCCAGGAAGTCTCCCAGGACCACCCGTGGAAGGCCTCTAGGACCTCCCAGGAGGACTCGAAGGTCCACCTAGAGGTCCTCCAGGATCACACGGAGGTCCGGGCTCTGTGCACCGTGAGCTAGTCCCAGGATCAGTTGGCTAACTCGCACAGACTCCACAATGGTGCAATCAAGACCAAACAACAAGCTCAAAGATGAAGCAGACAAATTAATATTAACATAAGCAAAAGACCTTATGGTCAAAGCTGTTTATAGGGGTGCCTTGCCGGGCTACACAAAAGAGAGATACACAGCAGCGGAAAACTCAAAAGCGCAGGGTCCCTTCGACTAGCCCCACAGGCTATCGAGAGGAGGATGTCCCTAAGTCGCAAGGTCTTCATAGAGCTCCTCTTCATAGAGCATTGTGCTCCCTGGGTCTCCCTCCTCTGCTGATCAAACAGAGGGCGCAAAGCCATGAGTACGTCAAATGTACTCAACAAGTCACAGGGGATGCATGCAAGTAATAATCATGTAAAGCTTAACAAGGAGTGGCTGCAAGGTTAGTTTGGCAGAAAGCAATATTTGCAAGAGATACATTAAGTAGATTTCAAAGCACAAGTTGAAAGAAAACTCACAAGAGCAAGTTCTTTGAAAACACTTGTGGACACCCTGTCCACAACCGAACCGAGGCCGGTATGACCATAACCGAGGCCTTGGCTATTCGAATAGATCTTACACTCTACAGAGGTTGTACTCTTTACCCACAAGAGGTGATCGCTTGATACGACACACGTTTCCTTAGACGTGTGAATCAAGTGGAGACCACCACCAGGTCTTTACAAAGGTCCACTTGACTCGGTTCTGCTTTCGCAAAGGTTTCGCCGTCCCAGCCCCCTCTTGTGCCATTCCCATCAACACAGAACCGACTCAAGCTTCTCTAATTATTGCACCCGGTCCACCCCATCCTGGACATGTGGTTGCACAAGGTGACCCAGATCAATGGTTCAAGGTTAAGTCCTTAGTTGGCTGCTTAGGCAAGTCATTCCACAACCCAATGCGCTTCCTGCACCCACACTAACCACCACCCATCCTGCCCGAGCATAAAACATTTAGGGTTCCTCCCGGCCAAAGGACCACCCTAGTCTTGGCACAACAATTTCATCGAGTGGCATTGCCACGGTTCCATAGTTCTTTAGTCATGTTTAACAATTAAGAATCATGAAGTTGATACCATCGCAAACTACAACATGGCTAAGCACAAGACGAACCCATGTTGGTATTCCACAGAGACCAGCAACACAGCCCATCCTAAGGAGGCCAAGGAAACATGTCAACATGTATGTCTCAAATAATCCAGGATGTCTTTATTGGCAAGAGGGCACATAACTACTCCCAAAACCATTTGTAAACAAAAAGCCAGGCATAATAAGTTAAAACAATATACATTTTGCAAAGATGTGTTCAACATGATCAAGGTCTATGACTTGCCTTCGATGAAGAACTGAGAAGCTTCTGTTGATGTGGCCGGGTCCAAGAATTCCTTTGTGAAACCGGGATCTACACGTTCAAGAGAGCCAAAGTAATGTTACAAAGAAGATGAAAACCAGAGCTTGAATCGCTCAAGGAGGGCTCAAACGAGGGAGGTCTAGCTCAAAGGAGGAGGTCCAAGGTGCAGGGCAACAAATAGAGGCCAGGGAGCTCTCTCCCCCAGCCGACTAGGGTTCGATGCTTGGGGGCATCAACTTGGTATCTCACCCGGGAATTTGTGTGGTTTGAGCTGCGGCTCGAGGTGGGGGACTGTGCAGGGGCACAGTGGCATAGGGGAGCTTTAGGCTCTCAGCCCACCACGGTTCGAGCACTGCTCCCGTGGGCACCTTCAGAGATAGGGTGCTTTCTTCTTTAATGTGGACTGGAGGGGGTTAAATCCCGGACATTCAAAAAAAATCCTTTACATAGTTAGTAGGAGAAAATTCACCATTTGGATTTTACTTGAATTTAAATTCAAAAGCTTAATATGGACGTTGTACATCAAAACAGTTTAATATGACTAAAGTCAACATGAACAGTGGACAAAACTATTTTATTTGGGTTCTATGTGCTTGGATATATTTTCTAGATTTTTGTAGAATTTTTCCAAGTGCATTTGCTATTTTCTATTGCTTATTTGAATTTTTGTTAATTTCTAAAATAGAAAACTAATTAAAATCTCAGATAATCTCTCTGGCCTTTAAACTCACGCGCCCATGGCCACAAGACGAAGCCGCCTCCCAATCGACAGTGGACACCACCGGCGACCTCCGTCTCTCTCTCTGCAAGACTCAAATCCTTTCCCCACCGTTGGATCGTAATTGAACGGTCCGATGTAGTGTGACTTTCGGACAGTCCGAACGTCCAAAGTGTTCTAAGCCGTCCGATCAAGATTTGACGGTTAGATCTTAAAGCCCTGTTCGGCGGTCCGAACGTTCCCTTTGATCTGGGTCGTTCGTTTAAATCTGGACGGCTACACCCTTCGGTCCGAACGTTCTCATTCAGCCCTTGTTTCACTGACAGTGGGTCCCACTTGTCAGTGTCGCTTTCGTTTTCGTCTCCGTGTCGTCTTCAACCTCGGAGTCCCGCTCGTGTCCGCCATTGGAGCTTTTAGAAGCTCAATCCGACAAAAGCAAATCTCCAACTAAAACCTCTCGGATTTGTTAACCAAATCTTATCTCTAGTTATCCTGCACCCGTTTCGGCTAAAATCTTATCCCGAAATCGTTTCAATCTCCTATTTCACCGCGTGTTCGTTTCGGTTTGTTTTGATCTCCGCCGCCAATGCGCCGCCTTAGCCATCCCCGGCTCCTATAAATAGGACCCCTGGGTGCGCATTGTTGCCCTCATACCAAACCCTCCAGCCACCACACCTCTCTAGCTTCAACGCCGCTGCGATTCGAATTTCTGGAATTTTATGAAATTTTAAAAGCTTTTTCCTATTTATTTTAAAGCCAAAATAAATTAATTACAAAATATATTACCAAAGTTAAGTTCAAAATATTTTATTTAAATCCAAAATATCTTAGGAATTTCTATGAATTTTCTCATATTTTTGGATTTAATTTACTATTTTCTAAAGCTATTTTGATTTAACAGATTTTATTCAATTGCTAAATCAATTTTTAAATACTAATCTGTCCTTGGGCCTAAACCTCCCCAAATTTCAATCCAAATCTCACGTGCTTGCAAGACCTCCTCTCTCTCGACAATGGACCCACCCGTTAGTCTCACCGCTCCACCTGCGCCCGTGCGTATATAACGGCAACAAATATCAGTCGTTGGATCAAGCTTGAACGGTCCGATCTTGATGGAGCTTTCGGATAGTTTGAACATCCCAGCTGATGTGGACCGTCAGATCTGAAACGGATGGCCCGATCTCTTTTTCCCATTCAAACGGTCCGAACGTTTCCAAGCAACGTGGACCGTCCGATCTAAATCAAACGGCCTAGTCAGCCTGCTTCAATTGCTTCGCCCGCGCGTTACACTTCAAACCTTTTTGGCCTTTGGATCAAGTATGCACGGTCCGATCTTGTTAGATGTTCGGAGCTGTCGGAACGTTCACATCCTTGTGAGTCGTTCGATCTAATTTGAACGGTCCCGATCAAAATTGCTGTTTGGAGCGGTCCGAACGTTCCACTGATCAGTTTGGACCGTCCGATTTAAATCGAACGCCCAAATGCCACTCGCCTTTCTTTTCTTTCTTTATCGCTGGTGGGGCCCGCTTGTGCCACGCCACCTTTGTCCGCACCTTCCTTCTTCGTTGCTCAAGCTTTTCAGATCCGCTATTTTCGCCGATTCGGAGCTTTCCAAAAGCCATTAAAACACGAATCAATTCCCTTGATTTCGCGCATTTAAGTCGCCACATCAATTCGCGCCCATTACCACCATTATCCCCTTCATCTCCGGCATTGAATGCTCTAATGTCGCTGGTAACCCCCGCGGACCTTCGTGCTCTCCACGCCGCCTCGGCCACGCCCTCATCCTATAAATAGCACCCCCGGCTTCGCTTCATTCACCACATCTCGCCGCCACCCACAAAGACTCCTCTCTCTCTAGCGGCGCAATTGCCT
The DNA here is from genome assembly GCA_036346405.1 of Phyllostachys edulis. Taxonomy (NCBI): domain Eukaryota; kingdom Viridiplantae; phylum Streptophyta; class Magnoliopsida; order Poales; family Poaceae; genus Phyllostachys; species Phyllostachys edulis. The sequence goes on along the minus strand of CM070559.1, from coordinate 8,590,461 downwards.
TTCTCCGGCGATCGCCCAAGCTTTGATCTTCACATTCTCCAGTGACTACAAGCCCTCTCCAGTGACCTCGACTACCTCTACAGCATCGCAACATCGCCACGATCCTTGTGCGTGCACCCACTTCGCCGGAGGATCACTAGAGCATCCATTTCGCAGTCGATCGAACATCGCCGCCGTTAAACCTCGTCACCGTCGGCCAATTCGTCGCACTCCGCCACCGCTATGGTAAGCCACGAGTTCTCTTTGACCTCCTCGTTCTTTTTATACCACCCGCGAGCCTCGCCATGGCGCGTAGCGCCGGCGAGCCCATCACCGGAGCACCTCCTCTCGTCATCACTTAACCTGACGGTTGTAACCGTCAGGAAAATGTATTTTACTGAGAGTTTTGTTATAACCGTCAGGAAATTTTGAATTTTCCTGAGGGAGTTACTATTCCCGTGACCAAAATGGTAAAACTTGACGATCGTTGCGGACCTGTCAGTATAATTTGGGCCCGTCAGGTTTTCTCCGTTTCCTAGTAGTGATAGTTCCCTGCAAAATTCTTACTTTCTAATCAGGCCAAAAACACGTCAGAGTATTACGTGGCATTTAATATCTTTTTCTTTTCACAAGAGAAAAATTTACTATCAACGTGCCAAGCGCCTAAGCCAAACGTTATTTTTTTAGCCAACTCCCTTTCTTTTGGAAAAAGAACTGTAATTTGACATGTTTTCCCATTATCGTATGTGTAGAGGATAATTTCCATGAAATATTTTTTCACAATACTCCTTTTCCAAAAGGTCCATGTAAATTTTCGAAACGTAAAAGGTCCATGTAAATTCTAGGGCTAATTCCATGCGATGGAATTAGGTCGTCGAATCAATCTTCGGGTTAAACCTGTACACACACCTGAATATATATCTGTGAAAACATGCAACAACACGACTTTTATATATAGCATAAAAGGACCAAATCATTTATAAAGATTGAAATTATCAATTTCTTTTTATGACCACCGATGCATGATACCCTTTTTTTTGTTTAGTACTCCGGGATACATGCTTATGCTTTAATTCTATTTAGAGACTAGCAGTAATCCTAATTTCTTCACTCCAAAGCGCATGCTGGCATGCATCTCAATTCTCCATAGAAGAACTACAACAGCGCCACTTTTATATACAGCATAAAGGACCAAATCATTTATAAAGATTGCAAAATGTATAAGAAGATGGTGCTCACATCAACTCAGTGGCCCTCTGTCGAATTTCTGAAGAAATTTGGGCCATCTCGTTGGTGGCCTGTCCTGCTGTGGGGTTTGATTTGAGCTAGAGCCCTCCATGGAGAAGAACGAATGGTTTTCTTTATGAACTAAGTTTTGAGGGGATGCAAGGGAGGAAAAATTGGAGATGGAAAAGGAGTTTTGGTCTTGTACGAAGGGTGGAACAAGTAAGTGGGTATTTATAGGGGTGCGCGGGGGGATAATAATACAGCATTCGGTGCTTGGGTAGTTGGGTGTTGCGCCGCGGTATTCGTCTAGTGCCTGCGATCTTTGTCGACACTACGTGTGCAAGCCTCTACTACCATGTGCATGCATGGTGGCGCTAACCTATCTAGCCATTTGTCGAGCCACATATGACAATACTCGCTAGACTGCCTTTTATAGTTAGGCATAGACATGCTCTTCCTCTAGTGCCAACAATCTTTGACGACAGTATGCGCACCACCCTCTACGACCATATGTATCCTCAGTAACACTAGACAACACTTGTCTAGTCTATATAGATCCACTTGACAACACTTCACTACTAGAAAAGGGGTTTTTCCCCACGGTCGAAAACCGTCAGGAAAATAGAAAAAACCGTCAGGTTTTATTTTCTTGACGGTTAACCGTCAGGAAAATCCCCTCAGGTCTGGGTGGTCGGGAAAATCAAATTTGTCTGACGGTTAACCGTCAAGAAAATATTTGCTGACGGGTGATAACCATCAAGAAACATTAACCTGACGGTTTTTCCCATTACCGTCAACAAAAATCATTTTCTTGACGGTTTTTCCCATAACCGTCAACAAAAATCATTTTCTTGACGGTTTTTGCCCTCGGTATCTAGTTTACATGACGGGCAACTGCTATCATTCAAGTATATTAAACCTGACGGTTTTTGCCATTACCGTCAACAAAAATCATTTTCTTGACGGTTTTTGCCCCTCAGGTATCTACTTTACATGACGGGCAACTGCATCAAATCAAGTATATTAAACTGACGGTTTTTCCATTACCATCAATAAAACTCATTTTCTTGACGGTTTTGCCCGTCAAGAAAATTGTTTTCATGTGTCAAAACCAACGCCAAAATGACTCCATTCCTCACAACAAAATTAATATTCGCGACCACTAGCGTAAATTGTCAATTCACATATTCATACACATTCACGCATCATATAATTCACATTACACATCTATACATCATATAATTCACAATACACGTTACTCCATACACAAATAAGAAGTTCAAGCTTATCATTTCAAGCCCAATACCATCCATAAGGTTCACTTGTAGAAAGCAATCCGCACAAAAGACATCTAAAAGTCCAGTACTACCACAATACACCTAAAGACTAATATCACATACAAGTCATGTAAGTACATCTAAAAGTGCAGCAATACCATGTTCAACTATTCAAAAGAGCTAGCAAAACATCATCAAAGTAAGAGCTAGCAAGACATCATCAAAGTTCATGTAGACAATTAGTTGCATTTGTCGCGGTCGATGTTGTTGGTATCATGGTTGTTGCCGCCATTAATGTCAGCATTGCAGTTGTCGCCATCAGTGTTAGCATCGTTGCCATCAATGGCATTGTCATCCGGTGCTGAGCCCACATGGGAGGATCTAGTCCCAGATCCTGGTCCCTTCCTATAAGATGAATAGAGTAGGCCAACATTATGAGTCTGCCTTAGCACAATTAAAACCATTAGAAGTGCTAACAGAAGAATAACATGAAACGTGGGTCAACAATGAAAGAGTAAAGATCACTTTTGTAGAAGCATGCATTCGTGCATTACTTTACCTATGATGTGAGCTAAACAAGAAAGTCACAAACATTAACTGAATTATCTCCTAAATATATATTAAGATAATATTGTGCCTTATTATGCATTTGCACTCCATGCACACAACAGATTACTTATTAATTATTCCATTCAAAAGCAATATCTTGTATCACATATTCACACCTTTATGCTCTTCTAGAACATGAATTTACTTTTGTTTCGTATATCTTAGCAGCTAAAATGGTATATACACATAGATAACACACACTGCACCATTCAGATTATCTACTCAAATTGAATACTATCGTATTATACGCACATACAATTAATACATACTGCTCCTCTCAGATAAAACCAAATACTAGCAGATTAGTTATCCTAAAGGATGTGATTAGTACCCATGATAAACTTTAGCTCAAGAAAGTTGGCTCCAGAAACTGAAGTCACAAGCAAATGTCATTTATAACTTTGTATTTGTTCTATAGGCACAAATACTGGGGGACATTACACAAAAATCAATTCAATTAGTTCAATCCGATAGATCTAAGATATATGTTAGTCAATTTATTTGGACAATCAAACATGGCCAGTGCAGCACCCCAACTTCCAATCAAGATGATTTTATTTGCCTATTTATAGTCACTGGAATTTAAGAATTAGTGATACACATTAATCCAGTTAGTTAATTAATTATTGATGAGAGACAGGTCTAAGGGTATCCTGACATTTCCATTTGGCAAGTCATTGTTGTATGGGATAGCTAACCAGTGGAAATTATGTAGTTATACCTATACCATCAAATCAAAATGATACAATTAAGAATTTAAGATAGCACAAAGGAAATCCATAATGTACAATGAATAAGATAAAGTTGACAGCAGACATTGGATCATTGACACACTATGAGGTAAGCCATAAGCATAATTCAGTATGAATCATGACATCCTTTTGCATCTAGGAAATGTAGCAATTTGTAGCTTAGTATTCACCACAATTGCACAAATCATCAATTGCTTCAACAAAATATCAGTGGAAGCAGCCCCAACCAGAAGTAAACAAACTTGAAGAACAGATCTAGTGGTTTTTAGCATCCAGTGGTATATGCATATCCAAATGGAACTCTATAAGACCAACCTGGCTTTACAAAGTTAGACAAGCCAAAGTCGATTGCCTTCAAGCCAGAGGTTTCATCCTTTGATGTGAATACGAAATTCTGGGAAAAAGGAAAAACAAATATATAATCATTGCAAAAGAATGTTGACTAAACAGTTCTCTCACAAATTACAATGCAGTTTGTGAACCGCTCAATCATCGAATTGAAGCAGAAACATTCTACTGAATACATCCTTTTTTAGTTCCTCAATTTTGGTGTTGGCTGGACTAACTTTTAAAAGGTCTATTTCAGGCCAAACAATAATCTTCCTGATTATTAACATGTGAGGCCAACTAGTGGATCTCCCCTACCAATGACTTTGGAGACAAAAAAAAAGTCAAATCGGCAACATGCTGCTTGAGCATTATAGACAAATTATTCCTGGTTATAATAAAAATACCATGCAAACTATAATATATTGTTTCAATTACCTCCTTTAAGGCAAGAAGTATTTCTGTGAGGAATGAACTGACAATTTCCCTCTTTCTAAGCTTAGATGAATCCTGCAGACCAGGAAAGTGTAGAGTTCTTGTTACTACTCTCCCAGATACAGTATGCACATTTGTCAAGAATTATGACATGAATTTTTTTTTACCAACCTTCAAAATATAAACAATAAGGTGATGCAGGCATTCAAGCTTGTACCATTTTGATGGAAATTGACATGGCAACGATGAAATCATCAATTCCAACAGGACATCCAAATTCCTTTCAATAAATTCAGCATCTTGAAATAATAAAGCATTGGTAAAAAAAAATCTTGTTACGTGCAATAATTCACATAAAACATTATGTAGAACTCTAAAGTTGCTTGAAGTATCACATGGATAGTTGCAACAAGATGTTAACAAAGACCAAAGTGAATACACATAACCTTCACCAACTGTAAGAAAATAACCATATGTTTCTCCCTTTAAATTTGTCGGTTCAACACCCAAACAAGCCAAGAAGCCACTTCCTGATCCTACGAAGGAAATAGCTTCTATCATTTCATAACAACACTAATAGGCAAATCTCATTGACATTTAAAATATACATCCCCCAAAATCTTAAATCTTATACCTCGTCGCTAACACCATCCTCATCGTCATCATTTACATCAGACTTGGACTTGTCAGAGCCTTCCCCCTCGTCCTCCTCAATCTTAGCCTTCTTTCACCTTGTGCTCTCCTGAAGGAATTAGAGAAATCAAATTAACACCTAACAGGCTAACACTTTGAAAATTCCATAATTGAGCATGCACCATGATCCTATGATTACCTTCTTATTGAAGGTGGCTTTGCTCTTCTCATAGTCTTGCTTCTTCTGCCCAGCCTGGTCCACATAAGGTGCCTTCTCCTAATAAATTTAATTCGAGAAACCAAACATCATGCACATCAATCACCATCAGTAATAGGTATATGTAAGTGTGCTTCACAGGATCCGTTGTTACAAGTTGCAACAAATAGATATGCAGTTTTCATTCAACTATTCAGGTGTAACTCAACCTCTTCAAGTAAATATAATTGGAAAAAAATAAACAACTCTATTAGCAATGACGTACAAGTCTGGTATGCAAAAAAGATAGATCTAACGGGAGACTAATTTGAGCATTGCAAGGGTGTACTTACTTCCTCAGACATAGATCACCACTTCTCCCCTGCCGCCTTGCTCACCTAATCAAACCAACAGGGGGGAAATAAGACATTTATACAAGTGACAAAAAAAAGGAAAAGAAGAACAATGTAAGGTGGCTCATGGCGACGACACTCTTATTGTTAGGGTGTCTTGCTGGCGCTGATCTTCTTTCTCAATTCGCACCGGAAAAAAAATGCGAAAACACGCACGGAAACCGTAAAAATTCCACAAAATCAAGGAAAAGAAAGAACAGATCTAGAGATCTGGGAAAGAAATGAGCAGTCGAGGGAGCGAGGGTTCACATGAAGATGAAGAAGGCGGAGGGCGGGCGCTTGGGCTTGCCATCGATCATGCCTTCTTCCGCTTGCTGGCGGCGGCGGCCTTGAGCCTGCAAGAACAAAGAACCACGCACAAATTAACGCCTGACAGATCTGAATCGTTTAGCCATCGCCAAAGATCTTTCCTCCTCCCGACACAAGACAATGCGCGGAGATCTTACCCCCCATGGCACACACAGAGCGGGCCGAGCGATGTCGGGCGAAGCGCAGGCTGCTGGGGAGCCGCACGCCTGGAAGCTCGAGAGGGAGCCAGAGCTCGGGTGGCTAAACCAGGAGGCGCAAGGCGGCAAGCAAGCGGTGACGGCGCTAGGAGCCAGGCCATCTGGAGGAAGGTGGCGCCAGGGCGCCACGGAACGCTTCGGCCAAATCAAAGGAAAACCAGGGAGAAGCATTGGATGAGAGGAGGAAATGAAGAAGAGCCTGGAGGATTTTTGGCCAGGAGCAAGAAACATGGGAAATGGAGATGGGAAGGAAGAGAAATTGGGAAAAAAGAGGCGGCATGCGGATTGGGGAAGTGTAGAGTTAGGGATTTTGATGGGGAGGAAGGAGAGATGCTTTGACTGCTTTTTTTTCCATGTGGCGCGCGACGCAAATTTTTTTTGGGCGAACGGAACTTTCCCGCGTGCATTTTGCAGGAACCGCCAAACAATTAACCTGACCGTCCGAACCGTCAGAAAAATTTATTTTATTGAGGGTTTTATTATAACCGTCAAGAAATTTATAATTTTTCTGTCGGTGTCACTATTACCGTCACCAAAAATTATAAATCTTGACGGCCGTTACGGGCCCGTCAGGTTAATTCAAAACCGTCAGGTATTCCACCTTTTCTAGTAGTGCTTGATTCACATTTTGCTCTTGCCTTATTGATTTAGAATGAAGTGCATAACAAAAATCAAAAGGTGGATTAAAAGCAACAGAACTATCACTTGCAAAAAGCAATAAAACTACGCATATGTTATTGTAAATATTGCAAGATTTTACAGCCTAGATATGTTTTCCTACAATTAATAATCCTATACTTAGGTGGAGCTTGGACTTTCATTCTCAGTTCATTGCTACACAAATATGGAGGATATGAATCCAAATAAGATTATCTAAATTTGTAAATCACTACTCTAGTGTAGTATTCCCTCTGTTCGATTCTGGATGTAGTTTAAGAATGTGTGCAGGCAACCTTTCAAAAAATTTACCTCTAATATACACACAAAAAGTATTTGGATTGTGGAAATAATATTATTAGATTTGTCATAAAAAAAATTCTATCACATTGTTACACTTTTGATAATTTTAACTAACATATAATTTTAAAAAATAGTTGTGTATTAGAGATGATGTCAATACCTAAGACAATGAGTAAAAATAAGTCTCAAGTGACTAAGTCTCAAACTTGGGCTTTGGTCAGGTCGCCGGGCCAGGCCCAATTGGTTTGCTCACGTGCACTTATCACCCGTTCACCACCAAGTGCCAATAGTGCCACAACACATGCCATCTGCCACGTGGCACGCCACATTGGAGTCTCTTTGTGACTTCGTTTTCTCGCAAATGCCAAAAACAACAGAGAAAAATTAGGGGGACAAAAAGCAGAAAACCCTAGCAGCTGGATGGCAACCGGCGACGGCAAGGTGGTAGGCGAATGCGGTGGTGCTTGGGTAGTTGGGAGTTGTCGTGGTATTCCTCTAGTGCCTACGATCTTTGTTGACACTACATGTGCATTGTGGATATCATAGGGATATGCTCACGATCTTAGGATGATGATACAATTGGCAATGTCATTGAAGGTTTGTCGAAACACTCATTTTCGATGAAGTTCATATGTTGTCAGGCAAGTGGCGGTCAGACCGGACAAGGTGGCGGTCAGACCGGCCAAGCCTCAGGCAAAGTGGTTGGCGGTCAGACTGGCCAATGGGCGGCGGTCTGACCGGCCATAAAAGATTTTTTAGTTTGGAGCTGAGCCAAAAATAGAGGGTGTAGGCAAGAGAGGGGATTCCTCTACACTTGGTCTCATAATTTTTGGAGCTTCGAGTCAAAAGATCTAATCTTTTGAAATTTCCAGAGAGTTTCAGATTTTCAGGGAGAAAATTTTGGCTAAGTCCTCACTGGCGGTCGACTACTAATAGGTGTGATCGCCACGACCATGGGTGGCTAGTCTGACCGGTTTTGACTTGTTCGTCGGCCATCTTGGCGGCGATGATTGTTTGGTTAGGTCAAGTTCATGGGATTCAGTGCATATGTGTTGTATGATGCATGTTTTGACTAACGTGGGTCAAGTTGCGAAGAAATTATTCCCAGAATCAATTTCTTTGTCTATTGTTGTGCAGGGAGCTTGGGGGTCAACGACGATCAACGACGAGGATGATCAGGACTAGGCTTGGAGAGCTAAGGTTTAGAACGATCGAGGATGCCGGGTGAAGTCAGTGGATTCAAGCATAGCACAAAATGGACAAGGATGACCGAACGGGAAGTTCGGTGCGACGGGTTGCATCAAGCGGCGTGGGGGTCGGTGCAAGTGCCATGGTGGTTTCGGTGGGAGCCAGATGGGAGAGACTTGCCGATATGAAGAGAGCCGTTGATCAACCTACACGTGGCGAAGCATGGGATTGCTTCATAAAGATTGGACTCGGTCTTTGGAAAAAGATCGAGAAGGGGTATTTTAGTAACTTCACCTAAATACCACCTTGATGACCTTTTGCTAACCCGCGGCGCAAGACGGTGCAAGAAGAAGCGGTTTAAATCAAGAGGAGATGAAGACGACGCTTTAAAATACGTGCGTAAGTGAAACACATTTGTGTGTGGGCTTAACGGGTGCCCATTAGAGACATCCTTGTAGAAGCTAGCCTCCATTATAAATAGGGGAGGGTGCTGGTTGTGTACCCCCCAACCCTCATATCTAAAACCCTAGTTTGTATTTTAGGGTTAGGAGAGAATAGTGGAGAGGTTAGGGTTCTAGGGAGTTAGATTGATTGTGTGCTCATGTGTTGAGCCTTTGTCCTCCTGGATGGAGTGGCTGTAAACCAACATTAATCTCAAATCAATCCAAGTAAGATTCCTCAAGATGAGTCTCTTTTTGTTCTTACTCTCTATTTTGTGATTTTAGAGCTTTCTTTGATCCGTTGGTTTTCCTTTGGTTTCTAGCTTGGATCTTGCTTGCTATGACATGTGGGAATGCATCTAGGATCATCTTGATCATCCTCTACCCACGAGCAAGCCTTTAGATCATATTTTGATTTTGACTCGGTTTTGAAGAAACCTTTACTCAAATGGAAAAATATCGGAACTTTGGCAACGATCTTCATGATCGTTGATTGGAATAGGTTCTTGACATCCTAAAGAATATATGTTTCAAGTTTTGTGAAGTTTAGAGTTGTGGATCAAAAGTTATACCAATTTGTGATTTTGAGCTTAGGCTAATTTTACTGTTCATTGGCCTGGAGGTCAAACCGCCAACTAGTTGCCGGTCAAACCGCCCATAGGAGAGGTCAGACCACCAACTAAAAGGAGGTCTGATCGCCGAACTAATTTGGATTTAAGATTTTGTGATTTTGGTCTATTTGATTCGGGGTTTTGATTGGATTCAATACAAGTCTTCTATTGTGCTTGTATATTGATCTTCATAGCATTCATAGCTATCGGAGTGAAATTAGTATTGAATTCAATCAAGGAGAAAAAGAGATCGTGCTCCTATAAACCCCCCTCTAGTCGCCTTTTTGGTCCAACAAGTGGTATCAGAGCCCGGTTAGTTCAATCTTGATCTTAACCGGTCACTAAACTTGGTGATGGAGAAGTACTCCGCCAAGTCGCATATCTTCGATGGGCTCGACTATGCCTATTGGAAGAATCGCAAACGTGTCTTCCTTCAGAGCGAAGGTCATGCCGTATGGGAGGTTGTTCGATCCCCGCTCGTTTTTCTCGAGGTTGCTACGCCGACTTTAGCAGCCCTCTTGGCTAACAATCACAAGGCAAAGAACCTTCTATATGTTGGGCTTGGTAGACAGGAGTATGATAGGATTTGCGATCTTGAGACCGCGCACGAGATTTGGCACACCCTCGAAACCTACCATGAGGGTTCGTCCCAAATTAAGCAAGTACGTCAGACGGTCTTCAAGCGAGAATACAACAAGTTCGAGATGCGTCCTAGAGAGAGTATCGATGATGTATTCACTCACTTTAACAAGGTAATTAATCAGTTGAGAGCAGTAGACATCGAGTATTCTCAATCTGAGAATGCCACCCACCTCTTGGCTGCAATCAACACTAAGGAGTGGGAGATGAAGGCCACTGCCATTGAGAAGAATGTTAATATCTCTAATCTCTCTTTGGAGCTGCTATATAGCAAGCTCAAGACTCATGAGATCAAGATAGTTAGTTATTCTAAGAAGGAGAACATGGCTTTGGTGGCTGACCCTCTTAAAAGAACTTTTGATGATTCTTTTGAGTCTTCCTCTGGATTTTCACTTGTCTGTTTATTTACAATCTATGAAGAGGAACTTGAGAGTATTTCTGGGGGTGAGTTAGCCCTTCTAGCTAACAAATTCACACGGCCCTATAACAATGTGAGAAATAAAAAGAGAGGCGGCTCTGTGACATGCTATGAGTGTGGAGAGCTCTACCATATCCGGGCAAACTGCCCTAAGCTAAAAGGGAAGGGCAACCACAAGGAGGAGAAGGCAGCTTGGAGGAAGCCTCAAGGGAACAAGTCCAAATTTGATGCTGTCAAGCTCATGAAGGCTGCTCACCGGGTCCTTGCCGCTTTTGGAGAGAAATCCATGAGCGATGTGGACACCGGGAGCGAGGAGGACAAGGAGGAGGAGCTCCCTCAAGAGAAGAAAAAAAATGGAAGGCAAAAGACTTTACCGGTATGTACTTCATGGCCAACTCTGTCGACATCGATGACACCGATGAGGTACCTCCATCCTATGATGTTCTTTCTGCTAGATGTGATACCATCTTTGAGCAACTGCTTAGCCAGAATAAGGCGTTAGAGTTCACCATGGCTAGGAATAAGGATTTAGAGTCACAAGTTGATAATCTCACACTAGAACTTGTGAATGCTAAGAATCTTGATGTTGATGAATGTTCATCCTACCATGCTTTACACTCTGAACTTGCTAAATTGCAAATTGCTCATGATGTTGCTTTGCACCAACTAAAAAATACTAGGACTGAGTTAATTGAAGTTAAATTTGCTCCATATGAAAAATGCTTAGAATCTAGTAAGTTGGTCGTTTCTGATAAGGCTGAGTCTAGCTCTTGCTCTTTCTGCTTAGAATGTGAACATGAAGTAAAAAAGACATATTAGAAGCAGTTAGAGCTAAGTATGCTAAACTTAAGGACAAAATTGATTCTATTCATTGTGCTTCATGTGAAGCTCTTAAGCTTGAAGTTGCTATTCATAAGGAGAAGCATGCTAGAGCCATTAAGGCCAAAACTTGTGAATCATGTTTTAATCTTAGAAAAGAGAATGCTTATCTTAAGAATACATTAGAAAAATTCTCTAAGGGTGAGAAACAGTTAAACAAGATTCTTGACAAGTCCAAAACTCCTTATAAGAAGCAAGAGTTAGGATACAACTTTGCCCAAGACAAGTCCAAGCCAAATGTCATTCAAGTCTTGGAAAATGGCTTAGTTGAGTTCAAAACCCAACCTGCAAAAACTATTTTTAAATCTGCAGGTTTTGCCCAACCATCTTTTAAGCCAAAAGGTGCTTCTCCCAGTGGTACCAAGTACCATTGCACCTATTGCAAGAAGGATGTGCATTTGCTTGAGTTCTGTTGGCGTGGGTTGAAAAATGTTAGGAAAAATCTTGCTATAATCTCATCTCATCAACCTAGAGTTTTTATGAGACATGGTCATTTAGAAAAGAAGAAACCTGGACTAAGATTTGTTTCACATGCTCATCATCATCATGTTCCTAGACAGGATGCTTCTCATGTTCGTGTAACTATTGCGCATGATAGAACCTCAAGTAGAATCAAGGATAGCAATTATGCTTTGTATACTACTCGCAGACGTGTGTCTCAGTAATGGTTCCTAAGTCATGTTTAACTAGCCCTAGTATTGAGACACATCGATTTTCTGTGCCTTGATTTTCAGGATCGGGCGGAAGGGGGAAGAACACGTGGTTCGTCGACTCTAGCTGTTCATGCCACATGACCAGAGACTCAAGATGGTTCACCTCCTTCACGCGGTCGACGGGTGATGACTTCATCACCTTTGGAGATGATACACAAGGGCGGATTGAAGGAACGAGATCGATCAGGGTGAACGACAAATTCATCCTGAAGAATGTCGCTCTTGTGGACAAGTTAAGGTACAACTTGCTTTCTGTCTCACAACTTTTTGATGATGGCTATGAGACTAGATTTAAGAAAAATACCTGTCGTGTGCTTGATTCAGCTGGTGAGCTTGTTTTTGGGATTTCTAGAGTTGGTAGGATCTTTTGAGTTGATTTTTCTGAATCTCTTGCTGGTTCTCTCAAGTGTTTGATTGTATCTTCTTCTGAGTTCTGGCTTTGGCATCGTCGTTTGGGGCACATTGGTTTTGATCATCTGACGCGAGTTAGCAGCCTTGATCTCATGAGAGATTTGCCCAAACTCAAAGCCGTCAAGGATGCTGTATGTGCGCCCTGTAGGCATGGCAAGAAAGTTGCCGCCTCACACCCTTCATTGACTATGGTCATGATTGATGGACCGGGACAGTTGCTTCACATGGATACTGTTGGTCCTGCTAGGGTTCGGTCAGTTGGTGGCAAATAGTATATTCTTGTCATAGTCGATAATTTTTCGAGGTACTCTTGGGTGTTCTTTCTTACTTCGAAGGATGAAGCTTTTGATCATTTTCATGATCTTGTTCTTCGCTTGGCTTCTGAACTCCCTAGTGCCCTGAGAGTGATTCACAGTGACAATGGCACGGAGTTCAAGAATGCCTTATTTGCCTCTTTTTGTGCTGAGCGTGGTATTGAGCATCAGTTCTCTTCTCCACACGTCCCTCAATAAAATAGCATGGTGGAAAGGAAGAACAGAACCTTAGTCGAGATGGCTAGGACGATGCTAGATGAGTATAGCACTCCGAGGAGGTTCTGGGCCGAAGCTATTGCTACAGCTTGCCATATTGCCAATCATGTCTTCTTGAGACCATCTTTGGGCAAAACATCATATGAGCTTTGGTTTGGTAGAAAACCCTCTGTTTTTTATTTTTCGAGTTTTTGGAGCTAAGTGTTTCATCCTCAAGATAGGAAACCTAGATAAATTTGAGTCAAGAACTTCTGATGGATTATTTCTGGGTTATCCTGCTCATTCGAGTGGTTTTCGGGTTTTTAATGTTGAGACTAACGTTGTCCAGGAGACATGCAATGTAACATTTGATGAGACTAGCCTTAGTGCTAGATAAGACGTTTCAGGTGATACACAGGCAACGGAGAGCATCTTTGTAGAGGAAGATGATGATGAAGTCAATAATGCTGTTCCACCTGTTGCTGATGCTCCTGTCCCAGCTCTAGAACCTGTTTCGACTACTTCACCTTCAATTGAGGCTCATGTTGCATCTTCATCATCAACAGTACCTGCGGAGATTGAAGAGATGCTATCTCCCCCGGGTGCTCCACTTTACATTCAGAGGCGTCACCCTCCGGATCAGATGATTGGTCATCTTCATGAGCGAGTCACTCGCTCTAGGTATCACGATCCGAGTCTCTACTCCCATTCTACATTTGTTGCTTCTTTCGAACCCCGCAATATATCACATGATTTATCTTATTCTCGCTGGGTTAATTCCATGCATGAGGAGTTAGAGAACTTTGAGAGAAACAAGGTTTGGAACCTAGTAGAGCCTCATAGTGGTCATAATGTGATAGGAACCCGTTGGGTGTTCAAAAACAAACAAAGTGAGGATGATTATGTGGTTAAAAATAGGGCTAGATTGGTAGCTCAGAGTTTTAGCCAAGTTGAGGGGTTAGACTTTGATGAGACCTTTGCTCCTATTGCTATATTAGAAGCCATTCGCATTCTGTTTGCATTTGCTGCATCTAAAGGCTTTAGGCTGCATCAGATGGATGTTAAGAGTGCATTTCTGAATGGTTACATAGAGGAGGAAGTGTATGTTAGGCAACCCTCAGGCTTTAAGAATCCCAAGCATCCACATCATGTTTTCAAGCTATCTAAAGCGTTGTATGGTCTTAAACAAGCCCCTAGAGCCTGGTATGATAGACCTAAGACCTTCTTGCTTAAGAATAAATTTGAGATGGGTAAGGTAGACAAGACTCTATTCATTCTTAGGCATGGCAATGATTTCCTGCTTGTTCAGATTTACGTAGATGATATTATTTTCGGTAGTTCTTCTAATGCTCTTGTTTCCAGTTTTTCTGAGACCATGTCTAGGGAATTTGAGATGAGTATGATGGGAGAACTCAACTACTTTCTAGGGCTTCAAATCAAGCAATGCAAGGAAGGGAACTTCATCCATTAGACGAAGTACACCAAGGATCTGCTCAAGCGCTTCGAGATGGGTGACTGCAAGCCAATCGCCATTCCCATGTCAACCTTGACTGTTTTGGATCCAGACGAGGAAGGAGAAGCTGTGGATCAACGTGAGCACCGCAGTATGATCAGCTCCCTCCTTTACCTGACAGCCTCAAGACCGGACATCCACTTCGCGGTCTGCCTCTGTGCGAGGTTTCAGACGTCTCCGAGGACTTCCCATCGCCAAGCCGTCAAGCGCATTTTCAGGTACCTTCACTCTACCTTCCAGTATGTCATTTGGTATTTCTGCTCTTCTTTCTTGTCCATTCGGGGGTTTTCTGATTCTGATTTTGTGGGCTGTCGGCTAGATAGGAAAAGTACCTCAGGTACTTGTCACTTTTTAGGCACTTCTCTCATCTCTTGGTCCTCTAGGAAGCAGTCCTCTGTTACACAATCCACTGCTAAAGCTGAATATGTAGTTGCGGCTAGTTGCTGTAGTTAGATTTTGTGGATGGTGTCCACTCTTAAGGACTTTGGGTTAAATTTTGCTAGTGTTCCTCTTCTCTGTGATAACACTTTTGCAATTAATATTGCTAAGAACCCTATGCAACATTCTAGGACCAAGCACATAGACATTCGCTATCACTTCCTTAGAGACCATGTAGAGAATAGTGATATTGTGCTAGAATTTGTGGAGTTCGAGGCTCAATTAACTGATATTCTCACCAAGCCTTTAGACCCAACAAGGTTTGCTACCTTGAGGAGTGAGTTAGGGGTAATCTATCCCTATGGGTTGGTTTGAGGGGGAGTTGGTTCTCTTCTGAGCTTTCCTTGTTCATTTGATCTTTCCTTGATTTTTTCTGAACTTGCTAATCTTTTTGATCTTTTTAGGCTTTTTGAGCTTTTCTTGCATATCATTGTATCATATTGCATTCATATGAAAATCACAAAAAGATGCATTATAATATAAGCTTTATTGCTTGTCTTTTAAATTGATGAAGCTTTGCTTATTGCCCACTTGAGCTTTAGTATTTCAATTCTTGCTCAATGTCATGTCTAGTTCTTTAACTTGTTAGAATTATCATGCTTTCACATGTGTAGCTAAGTCTTTGCTAAATGAGCTAGAACTTTAAGACAACTTGAACTAAAAATTACAATTTGTGGATCTCTTAGCTAGTTGCACAATTAGTGATCTTTTTGTGACACTGGCCCTGTCAAAATTGTTTTGTTAGCTCTTGAATCTAGGATTGAACATTTCTTGAGCTTCTTGTTCCCCTGTGAATCAATAACTGCTCTTGTGCAAAATGAAAAATCAAATTTCAAGATTCTCATGTGGTTAAATTGTGCCAAACTACTCTCACGAGACTGCATGTTAAAGACATGAACTTGGAGATAGTTTGATGATCCAGACGATTTCATGGGGACTGCTTGTCAAAATTGATATGAACCTCAAGATTTGTCGCCCTGGTTGAAGCTTAGGAAGAGTTTGTGGATGGCTCCTAGTCTAGGATCTTCTTCACTAAGATAGACATTTAATCAACTTCAATATTCATTGCAAATAAAAAATTGTTATAAAAATTGGGTGATTAAGGTTCTTTGAGCAAAATGATTCGATTTAAGACTTTTTGTCTCTAGGATAGTTGTTGTTAGCTTCTTAATCTCACATTGACATTCTGACATGGCCATTATCACTTTAAGATCCCTGTTGATGAACTTGCTAAATTTGAAGCTTTGCTTAAACTGTTACAATTCATTGCTTTATCTTGAGCCTTCTAGCTTAGCTTTGGTATATATGTCTTAACATGATCTTGCTAGCGCTTTTAGGCTTGATATGTATTGAGTAATAGTAGAAATGCTAGCTTGCTCTTTTGGATAATCTCCAAAGCTTCTTGTACTAAAAATTGAAAATTACAAAAATTAAACCACTCCATTGCAATTCTTGCATGCTCTTTCTTATGCTTTTTCCTCATTTCTGCTTTTGTCATCTCTGGATGAGAGGAAGGCGTGATTCCTTGATGACTCCATTGTCAAAGGGGGAGAAGATGTAACAAAAATATTAAAAAGGGAGATCTATTTGTAGAAAAAGGGAGAAAATAGAATTTTCTAAAAAATGATGATTATAGTGAGAGGGAGCATTTAATTTGCATTCTTATGGTCTTATTGCCATTTCTGAACTTGAATTGCAATTTTTGGAACCTCACAATGATCAAAGGTCAAATTGAACAATTGTTCTTTCATATAGACCTTAAATGAGATTTTTGACTCTTCTCTAGAAATTGAAGCTTTCTTGTCTTCTTTTGACCGATCTCACTTGCCTATACTAATCTGAAGCAAACTTGGTCATTCCCATTGCGTTCTCTTGCTTTTGGACCAAGTTGAGCATTTGCGCGAAAACGTCGAGTATTTCTATTTTCAAACCTCAAACTTACATTTTTGAGAAATTGCCAATGTGTTCATCAAGGGGAAGATTGTGGATATCATGGGGATATGCTCACGATCTTAGGATGATGATACAATTGGCAATGGCATTGAAGGTTTATCGAAACACTCGTTTTCGGCAAAGTTCATATACTGTCAGGCAAGTGGCGGTCAGACCGGCCAAGGTGGCAGTCAGACCGGCCTATGTGGTGGTCAGACCGGCCACCATTGGTGGTCAGACTGACCAAGCCTTAGGCAAAGTGGCTTGCGGTCAGACCGACCATAAAAGATTTTTGAGTTTAGAGCTAGGCCAAATATAGAGGGTGTAGGCAAAAGAGGGGATTCTTCTACACTTGGTCTCATAATTTTTGGATCTTCGAGTCAAAAGATCTATTCATTTGAAATTTCTAGAGAGTTTCGGATTTTCAGGGAGGAAATTTTGGCTAAGTCCCTACTGGGCGGTCTGACCGGTTTCGACTTGTTCGTCGGCCATCTTGGCGGTGATGATTGTTTGGTTAGGTCAAGTTCATGGGATTCAGTGCATATGTGTTGCATGATGCATGTTTTGGCTAACGTGGGTCAAGTTGCGAAGAACTTGTTCCCGGAATCGATTTCTTTGCCTATTGTTGTGCAGGGAGCTTGGAGGTCAACGACAGTCAACGGCGAGGATGATCGGGACTAGGCTTAGAGAGCTGAGGTTCAGAACGATCGAGGATGCTGGGTGAAGTCAGTTGATTCAAGCATGGCGCAAAATGGACAAGGATGACCGAACGGGAAGTTCGGTGCGACGGGTTGCATTAAGCGGCATGGAGGTCAGTGCAAGTGCCATAGTGGTTTCGGTGGGAGCCGGATGGGAGATACTTGTCGACATGAAGAGTGCCGTTGATCAACCTACACGTGGCGAAGCATTGGATTGCTTCATGAAGATTGGACTCGGTCTTTGGAAAAGGATCGAGAAGGGGTATTTTGGTAACTTCATCTAAATACCGTCTTGATGACCTTTTGCTAACCCACGGCGCAAGACGGCGTAAGGAGAAGCGGTTTAGGTCAAGAGGAGATGAAGACAACGCTTTAAAATGTATGCGTAAGTGAAACCCGTTTGTGTGTGAGCTTAACGAGTGCCCATTAGGGAAATCCTTCTAGAAGCTAGCCTCCACTATAAATAGGGGAGGGTGCTGGTTGTGCACCTCCCAACCCTCATATCTAAAACCCTAGTTTGTGTTTTAGGGTTAGGAGAGAATTGTGGAGAGGTTAGGGTTCTAGGGAGTTGGATTGATTGTGTGCTCATGTGTTGAGCCTTTGTCCTCCTAGATGGAGTGGCTATAAACCAACATCAATCTCAAATCAATCCAAGCAAGATTCCTCAAGATAAGTCTCTTTTTGTTCTTACTCTCTATTTTGTAATTTTAGGGCTTTCTTTGATCATTTGGTTTCTATCTTGGATCTTGCTTGCTGTGACATGTGGGAATGCATCTAGGATCATCTTGATCATCCTCTACCCACGAGCAAGCCTTTAGATCATATTTTGGTTTTGACTCGGTTTTGAAGCAACCTTCACTTAAATGGAAAAAGGTTGGAACTTTGGCAACGATCTTCACGATCGTTGATTGGAATTGGTTCCTGACATTCTAAAGAAAGATATGTTTCAAGTTTCGTGAAATTTGGAGTTGTGGATCAAAAGTTAGACCAATTTGTGATTTTGAGTTCGAGCTGATTTTACTGTTCATTGACCTGGAGGTCAGACTGCCAACTAGTTGCCGGTCAGACCGCCCATAGGAGAGGACAGACCGCCAACTAAAAGGTGGTCTGACCGCCCAACTAATTTTGGTTTGAGATTTTGTGATTTTGGTCTATTTGCTTCAGGGTTTTAATTGGATTCAATACAAGTCTTCTACTGTACTTGTATATTGATCTTTATAGCTATCGGAGTGAAATTAGTATTGAATTCAATTAAGAAGAAAAAGGGATCATGTTCCTATATACCTTTCTCTAGTCTTCTTTTTGATTCAACAAGGTGCAAGCCTCTACTACCACGTGTAGGCATGATGGCGTTATGCTGTCTAGCCTCTTGTCGAGCCACTTATTATAGTACTCGCTAGACGGCCTTTTGTAGTTGGGCATAGACATGCTCATCATCTAGTACCAACAATCTTTTATGACAGTATACGCACCACTCTCTACAACCACACGTATCCTCAGTAACACTTGACAACGCTTGTCTAGTCTATATAGATCCACGTTAGATACTACTAGTTACCGGTTGTCACACCGCTTTATCACTCATCTTACCACCAACATGGTGACATCACAGTGTGCTTGCATGTTACCATCCTAGGAAGGGGTTTAGTTTTATAATGGCTAATATGCGGATACATTACTGTTAAACAAAAGCTTGATCACCAATGTCGTGGAGTGCCAATTGCTGCCTTAATCTTGCAGTCTAGTTTTGAAGTGGTATATTAGTACTCAGGGGCAGAGCCAGCCACAGTCCAAGCCTCGGACTGGGTTAGCTGTTCTTAAGGCGAACTCAAATATTTAGTATTTTTTCAAAAGATTTTTATGGGCTTAAACACTGATAAGACTTCTAGGTCTTAGGCTATACCCCACCCAGCCCGATGTGGTACTCGTATATACTAATTTGAAACCTAGCATGCGCATAATCACCAATATAAGTGGTGCTCATACGGGGACGCCTCAAACTAACATTTTAGTTTTGCAGCAACAAATATATAAATATTTTACGGTGGATTAGCCTGTTTTCCGCATTTATTTGAGTTTTACACTGCCTAATGTTTAAGTATGGTAAGGTATTATTAGCCAGACGAGTCAAAATTTTCACATTTTGCGCTTGCCCGGCCGAAAAAGAAGTCTCAAGCGGCTAAGTCTCAAACTTGGGCTAGTCAGGCTGCCGGGCCAGGCCCACTTGGTTTGCTCTTATCAGTTCAACACCAAGTGCCAACAGTGCCACAGCACATGCCTTCTGCCACGTGGCGTGCCACGTCGGAGTCCCTTCGTCTACAGAGAAAAATTAGGGGAACAAAGGCAGAAAACCCTAGCAGCTGGATGGCGACAGGCGACGGCGAGGTGGCAGGCGATGCGGCGGCGGAGGAGAGGGACTGGTCGGAGCTAACGCCGGTGTGTCTGGCGGAGGCGTTCTCGCGGCTCGGCCTGGATGACCTGTGGCGCGCCGCCATGGCGTGCTGCCGTTCCTGGCGGGACGCCGCGCGCTCCCGCCCGGCGCTCTTCGCCGCGCTCGACCTCGACCCGGCCTTCGAGTCTGTCGGCGCCGATGTCGCCGAATGGTGGACGCCCGCCTTCCAGCGCCGCGTCGACGCCATGCTTCGCTCCGCTGCTTCGCTCGCCGGGGGGGAGCTCCGCGAGGTCCGTGTCCGACACTGCTCCGACGACGCCCTCGCCTTCGCTGCCGAGAGGTGCGTGAAATATTTGATTTGTTAGAACTGATGGGGTTGGTGAGCTCATGCGGCCAAACGTTTGTGCGAGATTGGGGGCAAATTGGGGCTCAGATTGCCTGGAACGATGTATCTGCAATTCGGTGCACCTTTTGCAACCATAGCGCCTTCCTAAAATTGTTTTTTCCCCCAAAGTTATCGTGGGTGACCTACATATACGCTGATATTAAGTAAGGATGTGGATCTTCTTTCTCCAGATTAAAGAAGATGAGATATTCTGTATATGCATAATGGCTGTACGCACAATTTCTCATTATTATTATTTTTCAACTGGGATGCAATTTTGTTGTGTATCCTGGAGCCTTGAGTTTGCAGAGGTCACTGGATGGTTGGCATAATAGGCTTGTACTATTTTCCGTCCCTATTTCTTCTTGGCCCTTAGGTCCTGATTCTTTGATTTTTTTTCCCCTTTGCGATGACAAAAATATGTACATGGGACTGGAGAACCATTGTGAACTCTTTATCTTTTGGGACAAAACATGTTACTTGTAACTCTGCGGAAAACTAAAATATTGATAAATCATGGGCTTCATTCTTAATAGTAAAATTAGGTAATAGCTTACTAGAACTAATAATGTCTTCACTGATGCTTGAACATAATTTACATTGAAATATTTCAAAGGTGTTAGAACTTAGGGGTTGGTAGTTAGTTGGGGTTTACTGCTCTAATGATGTAGCTACATTATGTTGCGCGTATACATGCTGGATTTGAAATAAATCTGCACTGAAGATTTATTGGTATTCTTGAGTTGGAAAATGGTGAAAATTTTCTTTCTGAAAGCTGAAAATCTACTGCTCACATCTTTGTATTTTATTTTGTACTTTGCTGGGGGACAAACAGCTCATGTTTCTGTAGCCTTGTAGGAATTGGCAAACTAGCTGTTTTGATCTCAAGAATTTACAAGAAAGGATTTATTTACGCTAGATTTAGGCCTAATCAGCTGAAATTTTTTTTGTTTTGAGCA
Organism: Phyllostachys edulis; assembly: GCA_036346405.1. Classification (NCBI taxonomy): domain Eukaryota; kingdom Viridiplantae; phylum Streptophyta; class Magnoliopsida; order Poales; family Poaceae; genus Phyllostachys; species Phyllostachys edulis. Next base: position 8,569,022 of record CM070559.1, on the reverse strand, counting down.
AAAAAAATTGAAGTTCACCTAAAAACACGAAAAATCCCCTTTAATCAAGTTCTACTTGCAGTCTCATATCCCTTTTTAGAAAAGTCAAACAAGAACAATCTCAAACCTAATCTGTTCGAATTAATGTATTAAATATACAGACAGTATCTACTAGCTTATTAAATTCAATTTTCCTACAAAATTTATTGAAATACTTTTTAGCAAAAGACCTGTAGAAGTAACCATTCAAACAGCTGTTACGATTTATTTTCTCGTGGACAACAGTTACTACACCATTTTTTTCATGATAATAGCTTCCTTAAACTTTTGTTTGGAGTCTTTGGACATAATGTTGCCCAAGTTGCATTGATCTTGCTACGAGTGTAGTACTGTCTTGGGCATGATATTCTCTATTTTTCTTTTTGCATCTTCCTTAAACTTTGAGATTCCAGATTACTAGGAATGAATTAGTATTAGTAGGAGGTTCGCTCTTGCCCTTAGTTTTTATTTTTGGTAGGGTTAAATATATATAGTTGTTTATTCTATATCTTTTATTAGTTGGTATAGTTGGTAATGTTTTTTTGCATGTGTATCTGTTATTCAGCTTTCATGTAAATATACATTCTTGTTTGTTTCGGTGTTGTTTTACCCTATCTTTATTTACTAAGCTATTCGTCAAAACTTCTGTAATGGGCGGTACACTTACTAGTGTAATTAAAATACTGGTGTCTTATTTCCAGCAGATATATGGTGAAATTGAGAATCTTTATTACTAACCTAATATTGTCTTATCTGATAAAAAAAGTCCTCTTAACTTTGCTTGAGCTGTTGTGTTATGTTAGAATCATTATGCTATTTTTATTTGTTTCTATAGTAAAGTGGCCTGAATCAGACTTACCTGGCTATGTTAGATCTGTGTTCTTAGTTTGTTTACTGTTCTTGTTGGGGGAAGTTATGTTACTTCTGTAAGTCACAGGGTAAAAGTGGAAGATGTTTTGTTTGGGTCCATAGACCTAAGGTAATTCTTAGTGCAATCTCTTTGCTTGGATTTTACGTGTCATTATGAGTGAGTTATTCCAGTGCCATCTCTTCACTTGGATTTTACTTGTCATTATGAGTGAGTAACTCTGCTGCCATCTCTTGAATTGTATTGGAAGTAAAGTTCTGAGTTCATTCATTCATATGCAGGTCTCAAAAACTCAGTATCCTTTCCATCAGAAGCAGCCCGAGTGTAAGTGATCGATCAATGCTCACTGTTGCATCATGCTGCCCTATGCTTACAGAATTGGACATCAGCTACTGTTATGAGGTTTCATACAAGTCACTGGAGGTGATTGGTCAGAACTGCCCGAACCTCATGGTCCTCAAGCGGAACATATTCAATTGGCTTGATTCATCAGAGCATGTTGGAATAGTCCCTGATGATTATCTAAGAGAATGCCCCCAAGATGGTGACAGGGAAGCCTTTGCAATTTCGAAGTTCATGCAAAAGATTAAGCATCTTGTGCTTAGGTTCTCAAAGCTATCTGTTATTGGCCTGAGCTCTATCTCAGGAGGATGCAAGGAATTGGAGGTTCTGGATCTGTTTGGCTGTGCAAATTTGACAAGCAGGGGAATAGAGCAAGCTGCTGCTAATCTGAAGAATCTGGAGACACTAGTGAAGCCCAACTTTTACATACCGAGGTCCTCCTTCCACATGGAGAGGTATGGGCACTGGCAGTTATACGACGAAAGGTTCCAAACAAATGTATTTCAGATATAAAATGTAGCCTCAAGGGTCACCTCAGCTGTTCCCTTTGACCTATGACTTATGCTTGTTAGTATGCATGGTGGGTGTGTTTGTTTCGAGAATAATAACAATAGTGCCTTTTACTGTTTTACTCATCTTTTCTAAATATACATGAAAGATGGTTGTGCTTCAGCTATTTGTAAAGTTATGTGCAATAGTAAGCTGTGGTTTTATTTATGTGACTACCTATTGTCAATGGTTTCTTGCGAGAAATCTGTTCCATCTCTTTGCATCTGTTTTCTCCCGTTTGTTTTGAGATTTCAGAACATAGCTGATATTTGTTTATGCGACTTGTCTGAAATTAAATGGACATTTTGTACGAGGAATTATGTGTACTCTGTCGAACATGGTCAGTTCAAAGCATCTGAAGTTTGGTGAATGGTCCATTAGTGTTATCTTTAGACCCTTGTGCCTTGCTTGATCCTGGAATGATGGCGTAACTTATGCTCACCTAACATGGTTTGTTTTATTTGATGCTGATTCAGAGCACCTTCCGAGCATGGCTGTCATCTTTCTGGCTCTTTTCTTCAGTTCATCGCTTGTTATCTTCATGTGCAAACAGATATGATGCGTTCTTTCATGTGCAAACAGATATGATGCGTTCTTTTATGGATCTGAATCTGATATGTTCGTTAGGATTCTGAGCACATCTACATCTTTTGTAACAGAAGAAAAAATGAGAGCATTGTGGAATGCTTCACATTCTTGTATAGGGAGGCAATAGAGAGGCTTAAATTCAAAGGAAAGAAAAAACTGGTGGTTCAGCAGCATTGAAATAAAAATTCAATGCCTTTCTTTGTCTGAAAAGACAACCTTTACCTTCCCCTTCAATCTGTAACGTCACCTCATCCTTTTCAGGATGACCATGACTACATATACAAAATCTTTTTAAAAGAACTAATTAACACCCTCCATAGTTTCTCACATCCATTTCTATTGTTTGCACGAACAACTCTTAACCTGCACCACCCAACTAGTGAGTGAACCAGTTTTCTTACAAAAATCGTAAGAAATTTTATTCATATAGCTGTGGTGATCCTTTTCTTGCTGTCCTTTGTTCTCCATTAAATGAGATGACTGGTTCTCGAGCTAGAAGGACTACTCACTATACAGTGAAAACTACACCTCGGAGGGAAAGACAACAGTTTTTTTCCTTCTGTTTGGACCTTTTCTTCAGTCATTGCCAAAAGATGTAAACCAATAGCTGAATTTATAGATTATTACAGCCTGTCTGTGGTCTGAGTCTTGTGGGTGAGATCTGGCAAAGGGCCCTGGTCCACTGAGCACCATGAAAAATCTGCACCAACCACATGCAAGAAAGCAAGCAAATCTGTTCCTTGCAATGCCTTGTGTCCCTCTTTCCCCCAGTAGAACATCATTGGTGCCAAAAGCATTCAAACACAAACATGGGATAATGCTGTCTGTTTACGAATGCTTAATCAGCAATCTAATTGGGAGACAGGCCCCATCAGAACTGAAATGTGCCCGCAATTAATCCTGATTTATAAGCAAAGATTCAAAGCACCTCCACTTCGCAATGTTCATTAACCTTTCCACAATGTCTGCCCCAAAAAGCACAAAGGAATAGGTGCCATCATGCCAATTGCAGGAGTTATAAGAGGAGTCTCCACACACACTTCACATCAAAGTTTCTTTTGGTGACTAGTCCATCTTAAGATGAAGAAAAACATTCTTGCTCTCTTCCTCCTCACCCTTGCTTCCCATGGCACATGGTGTGCAGCTGAGAGAAGCACGAAGGTCGATGCAGCTCATCTGAGGCCTCATCTCCAGGTTCAGGAATCGCATGGTCAGTGTGCATCAATCTCCTCTTGCTTTCTTCTACTTTCTTGATGTTTCAGGTTCAGCCTTGCCACGGTACTAATCTTTTACGGAAACATTTCTGAAATTGTTGGTTGTTCAGAAACTGAAGGCAAGAAGCTCCTAGAGATAGAGAGTCCCAGGAAGCTTGGGCATGGGCACAGTCTCACACACCATGAGGTGAACACAGTGGAGAAGCATCCCAGGAGGATGGCCATCGGGCACAAGGGTGGCAGCATGGGTGGCGGCGGCTCCGGTGGTGGCTCAAACGCGGGCGGTGGTGGTGCGGCGTCGGTGACGAGGCCGCACAACGCCAAGAGCGCTGGCGCGGTGGCGCGGCCGGTTCCGATGACTTCCATCCTAACGCTGGTTTTCACCAGTGCCATTGTTCTATCAGCGTTCAGCTTCTGAAGCTCTTATCTTGCTGCAAGTAGCAGTAATGGAATCTGTGCTAGTGGCGTGGCAATTTCTGAAATTATATGTGTTTTCAGTGTCCAATTATTTGTTGGTAGTACACTGAAATTGTTCGATGGCTAATTCTCAGCTTGTATCTCACTTAAGTTCTTGAATTTTCATCTATGTTTGTCGAGCCATGTTCAGTCAGATATTCAGAATTGCATTTCCGAGTCAGATAGTTCTTATATATACTTCCAAGTTCATATCTTGAGGACTGCACAATTGGAAAACCAAAGATTCAACAATTTGCTAGAATTGAAGCCTCATTTGCCGATTGATGCTGCAGTCAGTGCCACAGAGCAGATCATTGAAGCGCCTTCCATGGTATTGCACGGTGTCGTTGCCTCACCTGCGGCAGCAGTGAGTACGGCTTCCAAGGAGGTTAAAATCCTTGTGCCTGGGATGGACAATTCAACAGCAGTTCGGCTGGCTGATTCAACGGTTATCCGAGGGGCGGGTAAGGGTGTGTCCCTTTGCCTTTCACGGCTGCAACAGTAAACAGTAAGGAGGCAAGAGGAAGTTCAAGTCTAGCTGGGGTTGATTTGGTGAAACATCGGCAGAGCGAACGCATCAAGAGTCAGCAGGACAATGATGAGGACTTAGTCACGAAGGCTTCGCAGTGTGCGAAAGTTCGAAACCTCGAACTAGATCTAAGTAAGTATGGTAATAAGTCTTCCTTTTTGTCTTTTTCTGATGAGCAAATTATTGAAAATGTTGCTAGCATTATAATTTCATTAGGAGATGATAGTGAAGAGATTGTTAGTACTATTAAAAGTATTAAGAATCTTGAATTGGGAAGATTAATAAATAAAAGAATTGTAGATATTGAGGGGTTAGAGGAGGAGAATCAGGATGATTGTGATATCTCAGCCCTTAATTATTTTTTGTAGTGATTTAGATGATGTTTTGTTGGAGGATGCTTTTACATTTGTAACAAATAAAAAAGGTCCTCTAGCTCAGGGAAGAAGAAAGGAAAAAATTCTAATGTTAGACCAATCAAATTAACGTTGAAATGAAAGGTCTTTTTTGGAATAGCAGAGGTCTGAGAGACTTAGCTAAACATAGATATATTTCTGAAGTGGTTAAGGAGTAGCAGTTAGATTTTGTGGCCATTCTTGAAACTGGTAAAAAAGATTTTTCAGTGTTTAGTCTTAATCACCTCTATGGGGGCAGGGAGTTTTTGTGGCATTTTTTCCCACCATAAGGACGGTCGGGTGGGGGGGGGGGGTATCCTTTTAGGGGTAGAACCTCGGGTATATGATATTGGTTCTATTGATGCTGGTGATTTCCATGTAAAGTTTCATCTAAGAAATCATGATGATGATTTCCAATGGGTTCTTATGGCTGTTTACGGTGCAGCTCAAAGTCAATTCAAGGAGAAGTTTCTGAATGAGCCTGTTCATGCTTGTAGAAAAGAATCCCTCCCTATTTTAGTTGGAGGTGATTTTAATATTATCAGGCACTCGGGCGAAAAAAAAATGATAACATTGAGTATAGATGGCCTTTTTTTTGTTTAATGCAGTGATCAATAATTTGGACTTAAGGGAAATTGATTTATCTGGTAGACAATTTACTTGGGCCAATTTGTTAGCTAATCCAACTTTTGAAGAGTTGGATAGAGTTTTAATGAGTACAGACTGGGAGCTTAAGTTCCCACTAGTCACAGTTAATACTCTTGAAAGATCTTTGTCTGACCATACGCCTTTGCTTTTAAACATGAGAGAGGCTTCTCATAGAGGGAATCAGCCTTTATTTAAGTTTGAATTAGATGGTTATACAAGGAAGGTTTTAGGGAAATGGTGGCTGATGTGTGGACAAAGGAAACTAGAGGTCATTCTGCTTTGCAAATTTGGCAGTGTAAAGTTAGAACTCTTAGACAATATCTTCGCGGTTGGGCTAAAAATTGCAGTGGGACCTACAAAAATGAAAAGAAAGAACTTAACTGGTTAATTGATGAGCTAGATAAAAAGGCTGAGTTGGTGTGTTTGTCTGATGAAGAGCGTAATTCTAAAAAATATGCTAATGAGAGATTGATACATCTTTTAAGGGAAGAAGAAATTAAGTGGTACCAAAGGTCCAAAGCGAAATTTCTTTTAGAGGGAGACAAAAATACAAGATTTTATCATTTGATCGCGAATGGTAAACATAGAAGACAAAGAATTTATCAACTCGAACAAGAGGAGGGGATTATTCAGGGGGATGTACAATTAAAAAAGTATATCACCAATTATTATAAGGGGTTGTTTGGTCCTTCCGAAGTCGATCATTTATCCATGATTGATGCCTTTAGGAATGATATACCTCAAGTTTCGAATAGTGAAAATAATTTCCTCACATAATCTTTCACTGAGAAGGAGGTAAACAAGGCGATATTTCAACTGGAACATAATAAGGCGCCTTGGCCGGATGGATTCCCAGCTGAGTTCTATCAAGTGTTTTGGGAAGTCATTAAAGATGACATGATGGCCATGTTTCATGATTTTCATAGTTGCTTGTTGCATCTTTTTAGCTTGAATTTTGGGATCATTATCCTACTGCCCAAAAAAATGGATGCTAAACAAATACACTAGTATAGACCTATTTGCCTTCTAAATGTTAGTTTTAAAGTGTTTACTAAAGTGACTACTAATAGAATTAATGGTGTAGCTAATAAGGTTGTTAGATCATCCCAATCGGCTTTTACGCAGGGGAGATTTATTCTTGACGGTGTAGTTATCCTACATGAAACCATCCATGAGCTGCATAAACAAAAATTGGATGGAATAGTTTTCAAAGTTGATTTTGAGAAAGCTTACGATAAAGTAAAGTGGTCGTTTTTACTTCAAACCTTGCGGATGAAAGGTTTTTCACCTAAGTAGTGTGCCTGGGTGAAAAGTATAGTTAAGGGAGGGAGCGTTGGAATAAAAGTCAATGAGGATCTTGGGTCTTTTTTTCAAACTCAAAAGGGTCTTAGGCAAGGTGATCCTATGTTTCTAATTCTTTTTAATCTTGTTAAGGACATGCTTGCCATCTTTATTTCAATGGCTAAAGAAGAAGGTATGCTTTCGGGAGTAGTGCCTCACTTGATTGATGATGGGTTGTCAATATTACAATACGCTGATGACACTATCCTCTTCTTGAATAATGATTTAGATCAGACAAAAAAAATCTCAAACTTATTCTTTATGTCTTTGAACAATTATCAGGTTTAAAGATTAATTTCCATAAGAGCGAGATATTTTGTTTCGGTAAGGCCAAAGAAGTGGAACAACAGTATACACAACTTTTTGGTTATGGAGTGGGTGTCTTTCCTTTCAGGTACTTAGGTATTCAAATTCATTACAGAAAATTAAGGAATAGTGATTGAAAAGGGGTTGAAGATAGAGTCGAAAAGAAGCTTAGTAGTTGGAAAGGAAAAAACATGTCTATTGGTGGACGGTTAGTTCTTATTAACTCGGTACTCAGCAGTCTACCAATGTTTATGTTATCTTTTTTTAGGTTCTTAAAGAGGTTCTCAAAAGACTGGATTTTTATCGATCTAGATTTTACTAGCATAGTGACAGTCTTCAATGAAAATATAGACTCGCTAAATGGAATTTAGTGTCTACGCCTAAAGAGCAGGGCAGTCTAGGCATCACAAACTTAGACATAAAAAACAAAGGTCTATTAGGAAAATGGTTGTTTAAACTGTTTAATGAAGAAGGGGTTTGGCAATCCTTGCTAACAAGGAAATATTTGGGTGAGAAGAGTCTTTCGCAGGTGATTAATAAACCTGAAACTTTCTATTTTTGGTCAGGTCTAATGAAAATTAAAGATCACTTTTTTCGTTTTGGTTCATTCCAGGTTAAAAATGGAATGCAAACAAGATTTTGAGAAGATAGATGGTTAGGAGATTCTCCTCTGAAAAGTCAATATCCTTATCTTTATAATGTAGTGAGGAGAAAGAATGACACAATAGCAACGATTTTGGGACCGACTTCTTTTCATATTTCTTTTTGAAGACCTATTACTGGACCTAAGTTGCAGGTTTGGAATGAGTTAATTTTGAGATTTTCTAATTTACATTTACATTCTCAAAAAGGGTAAAATTTGAATAAGTCTGGACTTTACTCGGTTCATTCTTTTTATGTGGCATTAATTGGAAATACTCGAGCTCCTATTAGGGATCTCGGTAGGGATCTCCCCTGGTGCATTAGAATTCCATAAAAAGTGAAAATATTTCTTTGGTATCTCAAGAGAGGGATTTTATTAATTAAAGATAACATGTTCAAAAGAAATTGGAGGGGAAGCAAAAGGTGTTATAATTTTTGTGTTAAGGAGGAAACAATCCAACATCTTTTTATCGACTGCCCCTTTTCACGTCTTGCATGGTGGCCCCTTTGCACGTCTTGCATGGTGGGTTGTTCAATGTGCATTTAATTTATCCCCTCCTGTGAGTATAACCAATATGTTTGGGAGTTGGTTGGTCGGTATTCCAAAATTATTAAAGTCACAACTCCTTGTGAGTGCTAGTGCTTTATGTTGGTCTATTTGGTTATGTCGGAATACAGTTGTTTTTGACAAAACAAGTATAACTAATCCCTTGCAGGTTTTCTATTCGAGTGGACATTGGCTGAATGCTTGGGCCAATCTGCAGAAATTGACACAAAAGGATGCAATGTTGGCCGGAAGCGCCAGGTTGGAGTTCGTGGCGTAGCAAATCTTACATCTTCATGGATGGCGGTTTAGTCGCAGGATTAGCATTGACTGAGTTTCAATTTTGAGTCGTCTGTGGGTTGTAAGGCTTTAAGCCACTGTTAACTATCTTTGATAATTTTGGTACTTGGAAACCTTTAATAAAATAGGCTGTGTGTATCTATGATGTAGAGGCCGGGAGAGTCTTTCTCTTCCATTATCTAAATTTTTTTTCTGGTATGAAGTCTCAGAAGTACTAAAATCACTTTAGCTTGTCCCAAGCTTCCTTTGACTTCTTGGCGCCGATAATCCGTAGAAACAAACTTTCCACAACACCTTGTTGAATCAGAAACAAGGCCTTGGCGTCCGTCATCTGGTTCTCTACTAGAGTTTTCTTCTACTATGGTGAAAGAACATCTTCAGCAGCATACTCTTTGTAGCCATTTTCCACAATATCTCATAATCCTAGCGATAGTAGCAGCGTCCGCATCTTAATGTTCCACATATCGTAATTCTCTCCTAAGAATATGGGAATCATCGACTGCACCATACCGACGCCTGAGCTCGAAGCTATAACCTCGACTCCGACAAATAACATGGACACGCCGCACTACTTTGCTATGCCTGACTTGAACCTAGGGCTCTGATACTAGTTGTTGGAGATTGAAACACTCAAAGAAGCAAGGACAGAAGAAGGAATATAGAATAGAGGAGCTTTGCTACTAAAATTTTGTGTTACATTGAACTCACATACACACTCAAATTTACATAGATGTACATGCACGCTGACATGCTTCCATGAAAGAAGAGCTACACTGAAGCTATAACTTACATACATATTTATAATTAATTAGCTACAAACGAGTCCCTCTCCTCCTCCCTCCTAAAAAACCCTAGCTGCTATCAAACAAGCCCCCCTTCTTCTTCTCCCTTCCTTCTCGTCGCCACCGTCGGAGGCCGCCGGCCGGCCAGCGGTGGCGACGGGGCTTCTTCTTCTCGGTGGTGGCGTCTGATCTGCATCGCGCTCCCGACGCCCGACGTCTGTCCACCAATTTCCAACGATGTGGACTTTCATCGGGGTTGGATTTGTGGCCCTTCTCCGCTGGCTCATCTTCAGGCGTAGCGATCCGGGGCCCTTCTCGACCGGCTTCTTCCAGCAGCATGGCTTCGTCGATGGCATGACGACGGAGGTGGCGCAGTGCAGATCCAGTTTTGACGCAGTTGGTAGAGATCGCGACGACTCGGTGGCGGTGGCTTGTGCGGCACTCAACTTCTCCACGGTGGACGGTTGTTAACTGGCCGACGCGTGGGTTGCTGTGGACGTCGCCTTCTTTTGGTGCTGACGGCGGTTGGCCGTTGGGGATGTTGCGGACGTCGTCTTGGCGATCTGGCCTTCATTGGTTGGATCCAGCAACGAGGTCGTACTATGGCGTGGTCTTGGAACGCTGGCACCTTCGATCCGGGGTGAAAACTCTTGATCTGGCCTTCACTGGTTGGATCTGGCAATGACGTCCACCTGAGTGGCGCACTGGTTGGATCCGACGATGACAACGTGAGTCGTATCCCTTCTTAGAGGCGCCGTTACGAAGACTGGCCCATTATCACCTTTTTACTGTGCAGCTACTGTTCGCGTGTGAACGATCTCCTGATTGGTCATAGAGGCGGGGCTAGATGGTTTTTTTAGGTTAGCCTTTGCATGATAATTTGTTTGTCATTGTTAGTTTTTTGGCCTTTTTTATTTTAAACTTTTAGCTGATAGTGGTGTAATGACTGTGTGTATCTTTAATTGGTACAGATATCAGAAGTTGTACTTCTATTATCTTAAAAAAAGAACCGACATAACCCAGCACAGCTAGCAACAACACGTGTTAACTTTTAGAGCTACCTGGACACTTCCTTGCCGACGTGCTACATGCATGCACTAAGGGAACAGGTAAGCTACTAGTAATCAACTTCACCGACTTTAAGGATCCAGGCATCCAGCATGGACCATGCAAGGATCAAGCTAGAAGCTGGTATGTGTTGGCAACTATATATGGTGATTATCTTTAGAAAATGAATTAGTGTCAACAATTGGGAGACAGGCCACATCAGAACTGAAATGTGCCCGCAATTAATCCTGATTTATAAGCAAAGACTCAAAGCACCTCCACTTCGCAATGTTCATTAACCTTTCCACAATGTCTGCCCCAAAAAGCACAAAGGAATAGATGCCATCATGCCAATAGCTGCAGGAGTTATAAGAGGAGTCTCCACACACAGTCCACATCAGAGTTTCTTTTGGTGACCAGTCCATCTCAAGATGAAGAAAAGCATTCTTGCTCTCTTCCTCCTCCTCGCCCTTGCTTCCCATGGCACATGGTGTGCAGCTGAGAGAAGGCCTCATCTCCAGGTTCAGGAATCGCATGGTCAGTGTGCATCAATCTCCTCTTGCCGCCTTCTACTTTCTTGATGTTTCAGGTTCAGCCTTGCCACGGTACTAATCTTTTACGGAAACATTTCTGAAATTGTTGGTTGTTCAGAAACTGAAGGTAAGAAGCTCCTAGAGATACAGAGTCCCAGGAAGCTTGGGCATGGGCAGTCTCTCACACACCATGAGGTGAACACAGTGGAGAAGCATCCTAGGAGGATGGTCATCGGGCACAAGGGTGGCGGCATGGGCGGCGGCGGCTCCGGAGGTGGCTCAAGCACGGGCGGTGGTGGTGCGGCGTCGGAGACGAGGCCGCACAACACCAAGAGCGCTGGCGCGGTGGCGCTGCCTGTTCCGATGACTTCCATCCTAACGCTGGTTTCCACCAGTGCCATTGTTCTATCAGCGTTCAGCTTCTGAAGCTCTAATCTTGTTGCAAGTAGCAGTAATGGTATCTGTGCTAGTGGTGTCACAATTTTTGAAATTATATGTGTTTCCAGTGTCCAATCATTTGTTGGTAGTACACTGAAATTGTTCGATGGCTAATTCTCAGCTTGTATCTTACGTAAGTTCTTGAATTTTGATCTATGTTTGTCGAGCCATGTTCAGTCAGATATTCAGAATTGCATCTCCGAGTCAGATAGTTCTTATATACTTCCAAGTTCATATCTTGAGGACTGCACAATTGGAAAACCAAAGATTCAACAATTTGCTAGAATGTAGCCTCATTTTCTGGTATGAAGTCTCAGATGTACTAAAATCACTCTCGTTTCTTTCTTTCTTTTTGATTTTTTTTTATTGAATGATCATGTCTACAAAGATAGTGTGACCAAACAGTCGTTGGCAAAGCGGACACTTTACTCAAAGCATCGCGGTGCCTAGGATTGACATTTGTCACCGTGTGAAATCATTCAGTTTGCCACTCCTTTTATTCTTCTCCAAGGAAGATTGTTGCTTTAAGCTCAAGCAAATGGAAACAAAGGGCTTTAAGCAAGTTATGGATATGAAGGAATTCGACTGCTTTTCATCACTATGCCAAGTGAAAGGATCGAGACACTTGTGATGCTCGTTGCTTACCGTTGTGTTAGGTTGTCTTGATTGTTGATATGTTCCTCTTAATTACAAAGTGTTTAAATACGAGTCTAGATAGTAGATTTGTGGGCACCCCCGGTCGTAGCGACATCTGGGAATACATTAGCGGGGAACGAAGTGTAAGCTAAACAAAGATCACCCTTCAATTGTATTGCTCAAGTGTGAAATGATGTAGAATGAGAGGGTGTAGAAAGTGAAGTTACATAAATGATCCTAGTTGTAGGGCAACCCAGGGGTAGCCTCGACCTTTCCGGTTAAGTGGGGCCGCCTGTGTCGGGCCCACCGGTTGATGTTACACTTCATAGCTGCAAAGATGAGATTTACACTTGCCAGCTATGTAGGGGGCTTGATTACGAAATTGAGGTCAAGTTTCGTGTCGTCCCACGTAACTGCCATGCTTCGCTGCTAGCCCTTCGTTGACGTTGGTTGGACTGATGTCGGACCCTAAATTTGTAACTTTGGAATCCCCTGTGTTCACAGCACTAGTCTCTGGATCAGTAGCTAGTGCTTACAGTTACATCATTGGATATCAATACATATCATAAAAAGATAAAGCTATTGCATAATAATAAATAAAGCATAAATATACCTTATGGTGGCGTCTTGCAGAATGGCCGGACAGGCCAAATACTTTGAAAGAACAGCAGCGGAAGTAGAATTGAAATACAACACGTGGAACCCTCATGATATACCCACATACAATCGACTGGGGCACGCGGCCTAGTTTTTGGCCTTCTTGATCTCTAGTCTTGACGAGTGCTCATAAATGTCCACATATCCTTTTTGTTTTATACTTACTGACTAAAAGAATATATAAAGCGAGTATGAGTACACAACCGTACTCGCGAGCCAACACACAATGCAATTATTATATATGCATGGCTAATCAAGGGAGGTTCATGGTTCTTTTATTTGCACAAAAGCTAAGTTTGAATTAGTTATGTAGTAGCAAATTTCTGAGACTTAGCATTTTAACTAACACAAGTTTTGATAAACTGAGTTTTGTTGTAAAGTACTAGTGAAGGTTCCAACCACCTATACCATTGAGTGGCTCCGTCCACCCAATGCTCAGGTTCTTTCTCGGGTCACATCCTGTACTTACCACTAGTCCTTGATCAGACCATTTCAAATCTCTGGGTTCTAACCCACCTTTTCATACCACCAACAAATCATTGTTTTATAAAAATGAAAGCTAGTTCAAGCAAGTTCCCAGCACCGCTCATGACTATGAGCACATCTATCCAGATAGTTTTCTTACTTTGCAGAGTTTGCACACTTTATCCACAAGAGACAATCAACTTATAATGTCCCCGACACACTTCCATAGATGTGTGACTAATTTGATAATTAGAAGACCTTTACAATGCCCCCACATTAATACAACCCCACGCCGCTAGGCATCACCTCCTTGGGCCGTGCCCCCGGGAGGTCTCCATTTGCGCCGTGTAGTTCCAGTGGCTTCTACCTATACCCACCTACACACCCACCAATGGTGAGGTTGCAATGAGGCGAACAAATTAGTTAGCCAGGTCGTACCCATTATAGACTTGTGGTGCACTATTTTTACACGAGAGGTCATCACAAGAACTCGGTCCTTTATTGACTTAGGCGGTACTTTCCCATATCCCCACCGTCGTGCCTCACCAGCACCAGCCACGCTTTCCAGCTGCCCAAGTCGAAATCTGTTTTTGGTTTTCTTTTATTTTGAAATACCTTTCTAGTCAACATACCAGCCAAGCTCCAGTCTCGACTGCCCAATCTCATCTTCAAATGTTTTTAATGATGTCGGGGCAAATCATTGCCCACAGGACAGTGTATCTAAGCATGACACTTAGATACAGACTTATTAACTAGTATGCAAACCATTAATTCTAGGGTGACAAAGGATAGTGTCCAAGTTCAAGGATTGGGAATTTATACACAATTATTATTTAGGGTATTAACTATGAGCTAGACCAACATATTTGTATAAATCATAGCAATGCAAGTTCATAATTTAAAATAATGTAATTGCATTTCAAATTTAGGAGCAAAATGATCAAAGTGTTGACTAGCCTTGCTCAATATTCTGATAACCTCAGTCCTGTTCTTGCTCAATGTTTTGATAATCATCTCGCTCAATGTTTTGATAATCATCCTGTTCAACGTTTTGACAATCTTGTTCTTGATTTGTCTTGGACTACTGTTCCATTGTAGCTTCAGATTCTATCTACGCATAATACAATTGAACCCGAGAGCATCTGAAAGCAACCAAATCCAATAAATCCAAAGACATTCAAATCAAATGAAAACACTTCAAATGAAAGTAAACAAATATAGGCGTGTTTGAAGAAGGAAAACAGTTCAAACAAAACTAAATATACTTACTGGCATCTTGAAGGAAGGGAGTACTTCAGATGAGACCAAAACATACTTATCTAGAGTTGATGAAGGAAACACTGAGACGAAGTGTAACCAAGGAAGTTCATGAAGGAAATACTTCAGACGAAGTATAACCAAAGAAGTTGATGAAGGAAATACTTTAGATGGAATGAAGTATATCCCGCGATAGTTGGACTGAAGGAAATATTTTAGACCAAAGTAGATAGATCCAAACTATATTCGTTTAGTCTGGTGTAGACCTGTTCATGGGCGACCCGGCCCGAGCCCGACGCTATCCAGGCCGGGCTTGGGACTCCAAAATCGGCCCGATAGAAACCCGGCCCGGCCCGGCCCGAAATTCCGATTGTTGATGGTGTAAAACCGAACACAAGTAAGAGGGCGGACGATGGCCGTGCTACGGGCCTTCGTCCATGAGAGCGAACGTAACACGAGGATTTATACAGGTTCGGGGGTCCGAGAGGACCGCCCTACTCCTATCGGCGGCCCACGGGGGTTCGAGGATCTCTCCCGAAGGCTCACCTAGTGACTTGCTTGTATGTATTGCTTAAGAGCTCCCCCCTTTGGAAAGGAGGGATACACGGGGTATTTATAGGCTCCCAAGCCTGTACAAATGACCACAATGGCCCTTGTGAAGGGCTACGGGTAGGCTACACTAGCGCAAATTAATAAAAATTCTACCCGTAAACCAAGATCATTGCAGTTATAGATCACGGTCTTACCACTAGACGTGCAGGTGCGGAATTGATGCAGCACGTCGGGGCAGAGTAGTCGTACTAAGTTGATGCAGCACGTCGGGGTAGAGTAGTCGTACTACTTCCTCGTCCTCGTCGCGGCGTCCCACGTCTGACTCCTCTCTTGCGGTTCATCCAAACGCCACAGATGCAAATGCCTCAAAGGTATCCACACGTGCGGGAGGAAGCGACGCCGCCGGACTACTAGATCCGCGCGGCGACTAGGGCGTGGGAGGGTGGCGGCGAGGTTTGAGGATGTCACGAAAAACTCATCATGAATCTCAGGCGCCTTGCCCTCCTTTTATAGACGTCCTTACAATGGGCTTCTACTAATAGAGGCCCATTAGGACCCAATGCCCGATCTAATTCGGATCCAATCCGAATTAGGCTTCACCCTAAGTGTGTGACCCTATAGGTTCACGTATGTTTAGACATGACGCGAGTATACATACTCGGTCAATAGTTGGTAGCGCCTCTAGCAAGACGTGCCAACTCCTAAACGTACACAAAGATCATATCGGACGAACCATCACAACGTTATGTACATGCCAATCCCTTTGCCTCACGATATTCTGATTGAGCTCCAAGTGACCACTCTATCTCGATCCTATGATCCTAATCCCTTACTAGGTTAACTCTTAAACTTAAGTAGCATGGCCATGCATTTCGGATCCGATCACTCGAGGGCTCAGAGATATCTCTCTCGGTAGAGAGGGCAAATCCCATCTCGACCGACCATGCCTCACAAAGATGCTTCATGACAAACCCGAAGCTACCTTTATAACTACCCGATTCACGGAGTAGCGTTTGATAGCCCCTAAGTAGGTCGATTCACATCTCAAGTACATGCGACAATCTCAGGTCTAAGGACAAGGCGTACACATTGTGTAGAGAGAACCATAAGTATAATTGTTATGTCTCATGTTGGGTCGGTCCAACCCCATGTTCTAAACATGTGTCCACATTATTGGTTTGACATCTCCATGTCTATGACCTGTGAAACATGGTCATCAACCGATACATGTGCTAATCCATCATTCACGTGTGTCCTCACATGAACTCCGACTAGGGACAACTTTAGAATAACCATATAAGTAAAGAGTTTCATAAACAAGTCACATACTTGTTAATCAACACAAAGGTAATATTCAAGGAACATTTATTAAATCATGGATACAATGAAATATCATCATCTCTATGATTGCCTCTAGGGCATATCTCCAACAGCTCCACTTGCACTAGAGTCAATCTAGAAGATATCTAATACCCATAGCTCTTGTGTGTGCCTCATGCTTAGGTCGTGGGAGAGGCTTCACAAAGGATCTCAAATATTCAAATCCGTGTGTATTTTGCATATCTTTAAATCTCCTCGATTGAGGATCTCTCGAATGAGATGAAACCGCCGCAATATGTGTTTGTTCTTTTGGTGATTCCTCGGCTCCTTGGCTTGCGAATGGCCCCACTGTTATCACAAAGAAGATCCAGAGGATCGCACGCACTAGGAACCACACCTAGTTCGCTTATGAACTTCCTTATCCAAACACCTTCCTTTCTCGCTTGAAGCCGCAATGTACTCGCCTCCGTTGTAGAGTCAAGAATATCTCTGCTTGGAACTCTTCCAATCGACCGCACCACCGCTCAAAATGAACACAAAACCCGATTGCGATTTGTATCGTCTTTGTCGGTTTGGAAGCTTGCATCGGTGTAACCATTTACAACGAGCTCTTCCTCACCTCCGTAGACTAGGAACACATCCTTAGTTCTTCTCAAATACTTGAGGATGTTTTTAACCGCCCGAGGACTCTCACCGGATCACTGGTATCTGCCAGAACACTTAGAGCATAGGAAACATCTGGCGAGTACATATCATAGCATACATGATAGATCCAATGGCGAAGCATATGGAATCTTACTCATGCGATCTCGCTCATCGGTTGTCGAAGGACACCGAGTCTTGCCAAGATTTATGCCATGAGACATGGGCAAGAACCCTTTTTTGCCTCCTTCATGTTGAATCGTTTCAACACTTTGTCAATATAAGTACTCGCTTAATCCTATTAGCCTTTTTGATCTATCTCTATAGATCTTAATACCCAAAATATATACCGCTTCCCCTAAGTCCTTCATTGAAAAACTATTTTTAGTGAGGTCTTAACGGACTCGAGCATAGGAATATCATTTCCAATTAGTAATATGTCATCTACATATAAGATTAGAAATACGACGAGCTCCACTTGCCTTCTTGTAAACGCAAGATTCTTCTTCGCTTTTGATGAACCCAAACCCTTTGACCACTTCATCAAAACGAATGTTCCAACTCCGAGATGCTTGCTTCAATCCATAAATGGATTTTTGAAGTTTGCATACTTTTCTAGCATTGATTGATCGACAAAACCCTCGGTCAGATCATATACACATCCTCGGTTAAATTTCCATTAAGGAAAGCCGTTTTGACATCCATCGCCATATCTCATAGTCGAAATATGCAAAAATAGCTAGAATGATCCGTATAGATTTAAGCATCGCTTCTGAAAGAGAAGGTCTCATCGTAGTCAACTCCTTGAACTTGCCGAAAACCTTTTGCGACAAGTCGAGCTTTATGGATATGAACATTTCCATCCATATCAATCTTCCTTTTATAGATCCATTTGCACTCTATGGTTTTAACACCATCAGGCGGGTCAACCAAGTTCCAAACTTGATTCTCTCCCATGGATGCTATCTCGGATCTCATGGCACTATGCCATTTCTCAGAGTCTGGGTCCATCATTGCTTCCGCATAGGTCGTAGGCTCATCATTGTCTAACAATAACATATCTCGCGTATGGAGCCTTCCGACCTTCGTGGTGGTGGTGCTTCCTTTGCCATGGGTTCTCAACTTGTTCTCGCCACGTGGGCATCATTCGTCGAGTCTTCCCGATTGGTTCATCTTGAACCTCTTCAAGCCGCACCGCTTCTTCCACTTGTCTCCTGTTGAGAAACTCTTTCTCTAGAAAACACCACTTGAGCGACAAACACTTTGCCCTCTAGTCGGTTGTAGAAGTAATATCCAAAGGTTTCCTTCGGATATCCCACTTAAAATGCATTTATCCGACTTGGGTGTGAGCTTGTCCGATCAGTAGTCGCTGACAAACGCCTCACATCCCCAAATCTTTAGAAAAGACAAACTGTGACTCTTCCCACCATATCTCATATGGTGTCTTAACTACGGATTTAGACGATACCCTATTAAGGTGAAAGCCGCCGTTTCTAGAGCGTAACCCCAAAATGATAATGGTAGATCCGACCGCTCATCATCGATCGAACCATGTCCAACAAGGTCCGATTCGCCGCTCGGATACCCCGCTTTTGAGGCGTTCCGGCGGTGTTAGTCAGGAACAATTCCGCAACTCTTCGATGATTGCTAAATTCATGACTCAAATACTCGCCACCACGATCGATCGCAGAGCCTTAATTTTCTTGGCACGTTGATTTTCAACTTCATTCTGGAACTCTTTGAACTTTTCAAAAGTTTCAGACTTATGTTTCATTAAGTAGACATAGCCATATCTACTAAAATCATCGATGAAAGTTATGAAGTAATGAAATCCTCCTCTAGCGATCGTGCTCATTGGTCCACATACATCAAGATGTATGATTTCCAACAAGTCCGACGCCTCTCAAAAGAACCTTTGAAAGGTGACTTGGTCATCTTACCAAGCAAACAAGCTTCACATGTCTCGTATGATTCAAAATCAAACGGTTAGAAGACCATCATCATGGAGCTTCTTCATGCGCTTTTCACTTATGTGACCCAAACGACAATGCCAAACATAGGTGGGATTCAAATCATTAGGTCAAGTCTTTTAGCATTTATGTTAAAGATGGGTGCATCATCAAGATTTAAAATAAATAACCCATTCACAATGGGCTAAAAGCCACAAACATTTCATTTTTAGAGATCAAACAACCATTGTCTTTACTTGCAAATGAATAACCATCTCTCATCAAACATGAGGGGATAAAATGTTTCGACTCATACTAGGAACATAATAACAATTATTCAATTCCATAATAAATCTTGAAGGAAGCTGAAGTTGCATGGTGCCGACGGTCAACGCAGTAACCCTTGCTTTATTTCCGACGCGAAAATCAACTTCACCTCTTGCGACTCCTCTACTTCTTATTAGCCCTCGCATCGAGTTGCAAATGTGAGCAACCGATCCCAGATCAAATACCCAAGAGTTAATAGGAGAATCAGCGAGAAAAATGTCTAAAACATTTATGACAAGTGTACCATGGGTGGAAGTCTTACTCCCAAATTCTTCTTGCATTCCTCGGAATCCGTGTACTTCTTGCGCTTTCTTCCAAAGGCAGTTTCTTTACAATAGAAGCATACTGTCTCAGCTCCAGGTCCAGCATTAGGCTTAGGCGTTGGCTTCGAGATCATATCTTTAACCTTGCCCTTATTCTTTGCCCATGGCTTCCTACCCTTTTTCTTGAAGTCGACTTGTTCTCAAGACCATCACATGGCTAGGGCCTGCACACTTCTTAATGTCACTCTCTGCTGTTTTGAGCATCCCACAAAGCTCATTAAGGCCCTTTTCCACCCCATGCATATGGTAGTTCGAAATGAAATGTCCATAGCTAGGTGGAAGAGACGCCAAAATGAAATCAGTTGCCAACTCTTGGCTAATTGGAAAACCAAGTTTATCCAAAGTCCGATCAGAACCAACCATTTTGATCACATGTGGGCCTACGGTGCACCTTCATTAACTTGCATTCCGTAAAAGCCTTAGAGACATTGAATCGCTCACCCTGCCACGTCTCGAACATGTCCTAAGCGCCATGATCATATCATACGCTTCGATCCTCAAACCGCTTTTGAAGGTCAGTTCCATGCATGCAAGCATAAGACAGCCTAACCTCAAGAGAGTCATCACATGCTTTCTTGTAGGCGCTTTAACGGCGAAGCACCGCCTTGTTAGCGTGCTCTTCGGGATTGGGGTGTCCAACGCTTTTTTTATCCGCCCGAGAACAATTCTCGAGTTACGGACCAGAAATCAATAGTTTGTTCCATTTAATTTTTCTTTTTCAAGAATCGATCGCAAAGCAAAAGGGTGTGCTTGCGGTTGCTAGATGCCATTGATCTACAATAGGAAATGCAAAATACTAAGACAAATAAAACCATGATAGAGTAAACTATATTAAACAATTTAATAGAATGTACTCCCACTAAAATCAACATCCCTCTATTGATTCTTAGTGATTCAAGATCCGCAATTAACGAGTCTACTAGTGAGCTTTTGCATCACCGCTAGGAGATAAGTTAATTCGGTAAGCAACACCTTACTAATCATATCTCTATATGACTCTTGTTGTTGGGTGACATCTCTATACCCCGGCGCCCAACCTTTATGCCCCAAGGCCCATAACCTTTATGATAACCTTGTTAAGTTCACCAACCCTTATGCATGTAGGTATCCGATACAAACCCATCTAGTCAAGGAAAGTCGATGGTGCCCTAATTTTATAGACCCACCATCAATTTACAAGACATGGGATGGTGCAAAGTTTAGTTGGGAGGGCATATGTTTAACTTAACATTTTGTGAGGGATCGCTATACTTCTACCATTTAAACATGCATAGGAGTAAAACAAACAGAATAGCATTCACACAGCCAGACTCAAGATGGCCCATTTTCTCATGGTGATCTCCATCGCCATAGAATCTGTCCACCATGATGATCTCCATCTCCATGGTTAATGTGTGCCATCCTTCCAAGTGATGTGTCCTCCGAGTACTAATATAAGCTATTACTCATAACAGCTAGTAATAAAATACATGGATATAAGGAATCATCACAAGTCGGCACGCAGGCCGTTAATACAATACTTTGACAACACAATGGCTCCAGCCGTGTTGCCGAACCCACGACACGCAGGTCATGAAAATATTACAAACATGCATCACATACACATTAGGCCATACTGGTCACATACATCCTGCAAAAACAAGTTATGCATAGAATCGCAATCTACCGGATAAGGGGTCGAGGGGGTATCCCCCGCGGGGTTCGAAGGGGCAGCACCCCTCGCGGCACATTCGTAAAAAAAACAGAGATCCAATCTATGCAATTTTTACTTAGGATTTTGATCGGCAAATCATATTTACCACAAATCGACTATTGTTCCGATTCGACCAATTTGTATTGATCTTCGCATTCCGCAGCCGGTTTTACGTGTCACCGCTTCACCCCGATGGCGAATCCGACCGTAGGGGTATGTTGTTTCACGACCTTAGCAAAGATGATCACGGAACATCGATTATCAATCTAGGTTCCGATTCGACCAATCATATTGATCTTCTCATTCCGCACCGGTTTTACGTGTCACCGCTTCACCCCGATGGCGAATCCGACCGTAGGGTATGTTGTTTCACGACCTTAGCAAAGATGATCACTAAACCAGATCAATCCATTACTGTAACTATACAATCGATCACATCGATCAAACCGACTTACATATCGCCATATGCAAATCACCGAACCTATAACATGACAAAGAACCGCCTCGATACCAATCAAGGGCTACGGTAGGCTACACTAGCGCAAATTAATAAAAATTCTACCCAGAAACCAAGATCACTGCAGTTATAGATCACGGTCTTACCACTAGACGCCAAGTCGCGGAATTGATGCAAAGACGTCAGGCGGAGTAGTCGTACTAAGTTGATGCAAAGACGTCGGGTAGAGTAGTCGACTACTTCCTCGCCCTCGTCGCGGCGTCCCACGTCTGAGCTCCTCTCTTGCGGTTCGTCCAAACGCCACGATGCAAATGCCCAAAGGTATCCACACGCGGGAGGAAGCGACGACGCCGGACTACTAGATCCGCGCGAGCGACTAGGGCGTGGGAGGGTGGCGGCGTGGTTTGAGGATGTCACGAAAAACTCATCATGAATCACATGCGCCTTGCCCTCCTTTTATAGACGCCCTTACAATGGGCTTCTACTAATAGATGCCCATTAGGACCCAATGCTCAGATCTAATTCGGATCCAATCCGAATTAGGCTTCACTTCTTAAGTGTGTGACCCTATAGGTTCACGATGTTTAGACATGACGCGAGTATACATACTTGGTCAATAGTTGGTAGCGCCTCTAGCAAGACGTGCCAACTCCTAAACGCATACAAAGATCATATCGGACGAACCATCACAACGTTATGTACATGCCAATCCCTTTGCCTCACGATATTCTATTGAGCTCCAAGTCGACCACTCTATCTCGATCCTATGATCCTAATCCCTTACTAGGTTAACTCTTAAACTTAAGTAGCATGGCCATGCATTTCGATCCGATCACTCGAGGGGCCCAGAGATATCTCTCTCGGTAGAGAGGGCAAATCCCATCTCGACCGACCATGCCTCGCAAAGATGCTTCATGACAAACCCGAAGCTACCTTTATAACTACCCGATTCACGAGTAGCGTTTGATAGCCCCTAAGTAGGTCGATTCACATCTCAAGTACATGCGACAATCTCAGGTCTAAGGACAAGGTGTACACATTGTGTAGAGAGAACCATAAGTATAATTGTTATGTCTCATGTTGGGTCGGTCCAACCCCATGTTCTAAACATGTGTCCACATTATTGGTTTGACATCTCCATGTCTATGACCTGTGAAACATGGTCATCAACCGATACATGTGCTAATCCATCATTCACGTGTGTCCTCACATGAACTCCGACTAGGGACAACTTTAGAATAACCATATAAGTAAAGAGTTTCACAAACAAGTCACATACTTGTTAATCAACACAAAGGTAATATTCAAGGAACATTTATTAAATCATGGATACAATGAAATATCATCATCTCTATGATTGCCTCTAGGGCATATCTCCAACACCTTGGGGGTTGGCTACTCTAAGAATACAATGGGGGGTATTACAGTCTTTTACGAGTACAAGCGCGGGATACAGATGGTCTATGCCGAGTGATTACGATTTCAGATTCAATGAGCCGGTATTTATCATGTGGAGTGGGTCTCATAGCCAAAGGGATAATATATTCCTCCAACACCGATAAAACCAATAAAAAAAACAAAAATCTATTTATTTAATGCTGAAAATGAATTAAATATTAGTTTTTTGTTCCAAAAAAATGATTAAAATAACACTTTTAAACCAAAAATCCCGTTTTCGGGCCGAGCCGAGCCGGGCTCGGGCCTGATGATTTTTGGACGGGCTTTTCAAGCCCGACCCGGCATTTGAATAGGTCTAGTCCGGTGGTAGGGTTTTGGATGATAGTTAGATTTACGGTTAGGTAATCGTTTGATCCAAAGTGAGGCCGAGAGGGATCGAGCTCTCAGAAAGTCTGCTGGTGCAAGAAGTGATGAATCCAAATAGAGAGGGAGAGAATGTCTATAGGAACATTCCTTAATGGTTACTTAGGTGAGAGAGATCACCCAGCTACACAGGATCCTTTGATCCACCTTTGGATCATGAATTAATTGTACCTCTACCGGGAGCGGACAGCGATGGATGAAAGCTAGAGCCTAGGTGACATTTGTTTGGTGGAAGAACTTCTATCATCTACTTGGGAACATACCACTGCTGCTCACGCGGTGCCTAGCTGCTCTAATGATTCTTTTAGTTATTACTTCCTATTTACCGAGGAAGTTCCATGATGTTAGGTGAGACTTATGCGTGGGTTCAGGGTTCGCTCTGGGCAGACATAGGTCTCATCGATACATGGGACCTAGCTCACTTAAGGATTTCTTTTATGATTTTATATTTATCAAGGAAGTTTTATGGGCCTTAGCTGGAACTTCCAAGCATTGGCTAGATATCAGCCTTACAACTTGATCAAGGGCATCTACGGGTTTGGGTTTATCTACGAGGTGACCTTCACTAAATATTACTACCTACGTGGCTTAGCATATACTAAAGTAAACCTAGCACACTGGTTGACCTTCAGCTACAACATCTGCTAACGACTACTTATAGCTAAGTAGGTTACTGCTACATACAGACTTATGTGTTTTCATCTACCTATTTCTTGTTCAGTGATTATCCTATTGACTTTGGTTCCGATTGACAAGCATGGGGTCATGACATAGCAACTGCTAATCTTCGATAGGGTTTATCACTATTACACTTTACTTGTCACTATGTTCTGCATGTCGAGAACATGAGAATCGTTTGATAAGCTACTAGCATGGTTCCTATGCCAATTGTCATACATGCATACACATATATTCTTATTCCTTTGCTTATTTTATGTCCTAAGTACATGTGAGCTTACACATCTCACTACAGGGTCACTATACTACGATTTACCCTTAGACATGATGTGACTTAGCTCATGGTATGATAATGGCCTAAGGCCTACTAGTCATCGGATCATGCGTGTATGTATACGCCCTAACATGTCTATATCATCTTAGGTTCTAATTACCTGAGTTGATCACTTCAGTTAGTTTACTTACTATGAGATCTCTCGTTTAAGGTTTGTCCTATCGCTTGTTGAAAAATAGGAAAGGTTTCAATTTTAACCGAAGTTGCTGATAAAGGTTTCTACTCGTGACTTATCCTTGTGCAATTCCTAACTAACTTGCCTCTGCCTTCTATGGGACGATAGTTCACTGGCCACTTGTAGTGAACCCCTAATTACCTTGTTTGTCCACTAATTACCACAATTGATACTCCTTCAACTAATCATCCTAAATATAATGTTACTGGGACCTAGCATGCAACCTTATGCAAATCCATCCCTTGATTATATCTGCATTATGGCATCGCTATTGGTAACCAACTGATACTTATGGTTTAATTTAGTCACTCTAGAGCATTCTTCAACTATCTTATTAGAAAGGTAATGGCTCAGCACCTAAGGTTACGGAGACGATTCTATTTCTAGTGTCATGAAATTGGTTTTTGTATTCTATATGTGTTGTAGGTGTAAAAACCAAACACGAGTGAGGGGGTGGACGTCGGTCGTCTGAAGAGCCGTCGTCCACGAGGGTAAAAAATGACACGAGGATTTATACAGGTTCGGGGGTCCGAGAGGACCGCCCTACTCCTGTCGGTGAGCCAACGGGGGGTTACCTCCGGAGAGGGAGCCCCCGAGGGCTCACCAGTTTGAACATGTTTCTTTATTGCACCCGAGAGCCCTCCTTGAAAGAGGGATACACGGGGTATTTATAGGCTCTAAGGCCTGTACAAATGACCAAAATACCCCTTAGGGGATAGCTACACTAGGAGTACAAGTGGGGGGTATTACAGTCTTTTAAAAGCATCACTGCATTCCTCGGACCTGTACGCGAGTCTTCTGCGAAGCGGGCCTCTCCAAGATGATAGATGAATTATTCTTACAACACTAGCCCCCCTACCCCTTGGTATTCAGAAGGAATGACCAGAGGGGTAGCTTTGAACTGTCATATTTTCTATGCCGAGGTTGATGTCTAGTAAAATTATGGTGGTTCTGAGTAGTGATTGCGTCCGAAAATGTGTGTCGAAGACGTCACATCCATCTTTGTCTTTGGCCATTAGCTTCTTCCACAATGTCTTCCGTTGCTCCTAAGCGGAGGACTCTATACGGCGAGAGTCCATGCGGGGTTGTATCCATCCCCACACCACAGCACATCACATCACAGCAGCAAATTAGCAAGAACTAATCAAGAATGCCGACGGTTCGGCGGCGGAACCCCAACGAGCAAGTGCAGGTGTTGGAGAGCATTGTGTTGACCAACACCTTTTTTTTACTTATCTTTTTTTTTCTTTTCTTGGTGCTTCCGGCAGAAACTCCCTGCCAAGGCACGGTTCAAGCCCCCATGTGAAGCCTGAGTTGGTCAGACTGTGGTGCCAGCCGTGGGAATCCAAGACAACTACATTTTCTTTACTCCATTCTCTCTCTCCCCTATTTGGTTCATCCAAATGCAAAAAAGCTCTTCGCCTCCTTCAAAGCTAGGCAGGCAAGTTCCCCATTTCTTCTCTCTCGTTCCTTCTTCCATCTTCCCTGGTGACATCTCGGCCATGGTTCTAGCGCCCGTGGAGCTCATGGCGCCATCCCCAGCCATGCTCGGCTCGGTTTGACGCCGTCACGGCCAAGACCGCTTCCTCGCTTCGCTTGCTACCGCCGCCCAGCTCGCGTGCCGCCTCGGCCGTCGGCTCGCACTGCGCACCGTCTGCGGCGAGGAGGTCCCGCGGCGACGGCGGGGAGCAGCGCCGCACGGCGGCGGAGACGGCGCCGGAGGCGGCGGCGGCGGCTCTCGTTCCTCTTCGGCGGGTCACCGAGTCACGAGCACCGGGTCGGAGGGGCCTCGAAGGTGGCGGCTTCTCGGCGCTGCCCATCGGCGCGTCCTCGCTGCCCCTCCGCTCGATGACGGCGACGCTAAGGCGGGCGTGGGCGTGCTCGGCCGACCAAGACGAGCGACGCAGCGCCGCTGGAGCGGCTTCGTGGCGCGACGCCGAGGAGGACAATGAGTGGTTCTCGCTCAAGCTCGAGGAGCGATCGACCGTCGCGTCGCGCGACTTGTTCTTGCCGCGCTTTGCTGCCGGGTGTTCGGTGATTTGCGCATGTTTGGCTACGCAGGGTTGGGATCGATGTACTGACGATCGAGGTGTGGTTCGAGGACCTGGAGGTGGAGGCGGAGGTCCGCGTCGGCAGTAGGGGCCTCCTCACCACCCTCAACTCCATCACCAACACTTTGGAGGTGCATGCCATTCTGTTCCTTCAGTTTGTGTGCGTGTGAGATAGAAAGATGATTGATTGTTGTCTTTGGAGTGCAGGGAGTCGCTGCGAGGAGCGCTGGGTGTCCGTTCGCCAGGGCGGTGCTTGATGGGGTGCTTGAGGCCGTGGCACCTGCCGCCAGTATGCCACGTGACGCTGGGTCGCCAGTATGCTCTCGCTAGGGCCCTATTTTGGTAGGGCGTTTTGACAGGGCACGCGAGTGCCAGGGTGCTACGTGACGCTGGTCGCCAGGCGCTCTGCCAGGTATTGCTTTAGTAGGGGTTTTGACAGTATGCCATGAGTGCAGTGGCGCCGCCAGCCGCATTTTGACACCTTTGCTTTCTTTGGAGAGAACTACTTGTTGAATGGTTGAGTATGTTGTTTTTTTTTCCTGAGGAAAACCGAGTATGCTTGTTGTTGTGAAAATGACTTTAAGGTAGCTATGTGCTTGTTGTCTTTAGGCCTCTCGGGCAGAGGGAAAAAAAGAAGCCTTGCTGCCATGGAAAGGACAGACTGCAGACTGAACAGCCTTGCATAGTAGTAGTTGGACAAAATAGACTGCACGTTGAATGGACTGTCATGTAATGAATAGTCTATATGTTGAAAAGCCTTGCTATCTCTAGGACCTCTTGGGCATAGGGAAATAATCTTTGCTTAGGAGGGCTCCTATCTCTTGACTCTGATCCGTGCATCTACCATAATTTGTAGCTTTGCCCCAAATAACACTACCTTGGCATCCCACGGATCTTCTTTTTAGCCGGCATAGCTCTGGGCTTTACCGTTGTTTTCTGCGTGCGGCTTGCGCTCATCTGCTCGTCCAGAGCGGGGCGCCCTGGCACTCGTGGCATCGCTAGGTGATCGGGAGCAAGGCGCACGACGTCGTCGGGTGTGCGGGTGCGAGGGACTTTAGGCGCTCAAGGGTGTGAGGCCTCGAGGTGCGAGGGCACGAGGGCACGAGGCCACCGTAGGGGCGTGAGGGTGCCGCGAGGGTGCAAGGACGAGAGGCCATCGCGGGGGCACGAGGGCACCGAGAGGCTCCGAGGACGCGAGGCCCTGAGACTGCTAGGGCACCACGAGGGCGCGAGGCCACCACCAGGGCGCGAAGGTGTGCCGAGGCCAGGGGCTCTGCCGAGCTGGAGGCAGAGCAGGTGAGGTGGTGGCCCTTCGGCGGCTGCACGAAGTCGTCGCGAAGGTGCCCCGAGGCGGGGCTCGTGCGGAGGCAAGGTGGTAGGATTACTCAACACTACTAGCCCCCCTGCCCCTTGGGCGCCTGCAAGGGCGCCCGAGGGGCAGAGAAGATCCTTGAGAAGGTGTTGAGGACTTGTATCTTGTTGATGACTATGCTTGCTGCGGTATGTTGGCAACATTCCGAATACTTGATGTAGACTTGGCCAAATTCCAGCTTGACGGGAATGCAGGCACTCGAGATTTTGCCAAATTCTGACTTGGTGTAGCGCGAGGCACGAGAGCTGAGGAATATGCGCAAGGGCACCCGTGACTTAGCCAATTTTGGCTTGGTGGGTACATGGGTGCCCAAAGACTTAAGCTTATTTTGTACTCCATATCGTTTGAGTGCTCCACGTGAGGGCAGGTACTAAATTGACGTTTCTCGTTGGCCCTTCGTGTGGGGTGGTTTTTGTTGCTCCATCCCTGAAGATGAAGTACTGAATGCTGAGGCACCCCACCGAGGCACAACCCTCAGGGCAAGGGGTGCATCCGAACGAAGCATGTGCAGGCAAAGTTATGGACGCAAGACCGGCCCACCGAAGCACAGCCTTCTAGGTGGGCGGCGCATCGCCTTGGCTTTGTAGACGGTCGTGGACGAGAAACCGCCGAGCCAAGGCATAGCCTTTGAGGTGGGCAGTGCGTCGAAGTGAAGCCTATGTAGGCGAAGTCTTGAACGCGAGGCCGCCGAGCCGAGGCATAGCCTTCGAGGCCGGCGGTGCGTCGAAGCGAAGCCTATGTAGGCGAAGTCTTGAACGCGAGGCCGCCGAGCCGAGGCATAGCCTTCGAGGCCGGCGGTGCGTCGAAGCAAATCCTAAGTAGGCGAAGTCTTGGACGCGAGGCCGTCGAGCCGAGGCATAGCCTTCGAGGCCGACGGTGCGTCTAAGCGAAGCCTAAGTAGGTGAAGTCTTAGACGCGAGGCTGCCGAGCCGAGGCATAGCCTTCGAGGCCGGCGGTGCGTCGAAGCGAAGCCTATGTAGGCGAAATCTTGGACGCGAGGCCACCGAGCCGAGGCATAGCCTTCGAGGCCGGCAGTGCATCGAAGCGAAGCCTAAGTAGGCAAAGTCTTAGACGTGAGGCCGCCGAGCCAAGGCATAGCCTTCGAGGCCGGCGGCGCGTCGAAGAGAAGCCTAAGTAGGTGAAGTCTTGGATGCGAGGCCACCGAGTCGAGGCATAGCCTTCGAGGCCGGCGGTGCATCGAAGCGAAGCCTAAGTAGGCGAAGTCTTGGACGAGAGGCCGCAAAGCCGAGGCATAGCCTTCGAGGCCAGCGGTGCGTCGAAACGAAGCTTATGTAGGCGAAATCTTGGACGCGAGGCCGCCGAGTCGAGGCATAGCCTACGAGGCCGGCGGTGCGTCGAAACAAAGCCTAAGTAGGCGAAGTCTTGGACGCGAGGCCGCCGAGCCGAGGCATAGCCTTCGAGGCCGGCGGTGCGTCGAAGCGAAGCCTATGTAGGCGAAGTCTTGGAGGCGAAGCCACCGAGCCGAGGCATAGCCTTCGAGGCGGGTGGCGCGTCAAAGTGAGGCCTATGTAGGCGAAGTCGCGGATGAGAGACCGCCGAGCCGAGGCATAGCCTTCGAGACAGGCGGCGCATCGAAGCAAAGCCTATGTAGACGAAGTCTTGGAGGCGAAGCCACCGAGCCGAGGCATAGCCTTCGAGGCGGGTGGCGTGTCAAAGTGAGGCCTATGCAGGTGAAGTTGTGAACACGAGGTCGCCGAGCCGAAGCATAGCCTTCGAGGCCGGCGGTGCGTCGAAGTGAAGCCTATGTAGGCGAAGTCTTGGACGCGAGGCCGCCGAGCCGAGGCATAGCCTTCGAGGCGGGCACACGTCACAGCGAAGCCTTTATAGGCGAAGTCCGGGACGCGAGGCCGCCGAGCCGAGATAGCCTTCGAGGTGGGCGGCGCGTCAAAATGAAGCCTGTGGTCAAAGTCGTCCTCTTCTTACTCCGCGGTTTGATGAAAGTCGTCGAAGTAGAACCTCTCAGAATTATCGTAGTTCGAGCTAGAAACGTTGCAGTGACAGGTAGATAACACGAGTGTCTCTGCGGGAAAGAGAGAATGATCAACACTTATTTCTTGTAGCAAGATAACACTCGTTTGACATGAGCATTGATCGAAGTGTTGCCGAGGGATTAGTAGAGTCCCATCACTTTTGATACTAAGATCTCCGAGTTGATAGCCTTATGCGAGCATGATGGTCCTTGATCAATATTCGAGCCAAGTCAACGGTACATGATTCGAGCTGCCAATAAGACTAAGTCATGGACATATCAGAGGGGTGGCCACGAGTCTAAGTCGTGGGGCACCGAATGGCCCATAGGGGTGGTAGCCCCCCAGTGGACCTGGAGGCACCCATGAGGCTAACTCATGTGTATCTTGAAGGTGTGTGCCCCTGACAGTAAGTCACGGGCACATCTGTGCCGCCCACGAGGCTAAGTCGTGGGGCACCGAATGACCACTAGGGATGGTAGCCCCCTAGTGGACTTGGAGGTGCCCATGAGGCTAACTCATGGGCACCTTGGACGTGTGCCTCTGACAGTAAGTCACGGGCACATATGTGCTGCCCACGAGGCTAAGTCATGGGGCACTGAATGACCACTAGGGATGGTAGCCCCCCAGTGGACTTGGAGGTGCCTATGAGGCTAACTCATGGGCACCTTGGACGTGTGCCCCTAACAGTAAGTCACGGGCACATATGTGCCGCCCACGAGGCTAAGTCGTGGGGCACTGAATGGCCACTAGGGATGGTAGCCCCCTAGTGGACTTAGAGGTGCCCATGAGGCTAACTCATTGGCACCTTGGACGTGTGCCCCTAACAGTAAGTCACGGGCACATATGTGCCGCCCACGAGGCTAAGTCGTGGGGCACTGAATGGCCACTAGGGATGGTAGCCCCCTAGTGGACTTAGAGGTGCCCATGAGGCTAACTCACGGGCACCTTGGACGTGTGCCCCTGACAGCAAGTCACGGGCACACTGGTGGAGCCCACGAGGCTAAGTCGTGGGGCACCGAAAGGCCACTAGGGGTGATAGCCCCCTAGTGGACTTGGAGGTGCCCATGAGGCTAACTCATGGGCATCTTGGACGTGTGCCCCTGATAGTAAGTCACGGGCACATCGGTGGCACCCACGAGGCTAAGTCGTGGGGCACCGAACTATGAGGGCGATGGAGCCCTTTTACCCCTTAGGTGGGTTTTTTTTTGTGGTGATCGGAAATGCATGAGGATGGTTAACCCTTGCAAAGCAATGGAGCTAGGCGTGCGGAGACCCGGAGGTCGTTCGGCGCGTGGCCTGGAGTCTAAGGGGGACGAGTCCTCAGCACATCCATCAACTTAGTACTGGGCCTAAGTTGTCGCTCATGCCCTAGGTCTAGTAGGACACGAGCCGCCATGGTGGAGGCGACGGACGCCCAAGCCACCATGGGCTTTTGCTAGGGGAGACCGCGGAGGTCGTACGCCCTATGCACCACGAAGGTTGTCGCTCATGCCCTAGAGCCAGTAGGACATGAACCGCCATGGTGGAGGCGACGGACGCCCAAGCCACCATGGACTTTTGTTAGGGGAGACCACGGAGGTCGTACGCCCTACGCACCACGAGGGTGGTCGCTCATGTCCTAGGGCTAGTAGGACACGAACCGCCATGGTGGAGGCGACAGACGCCCAAGCTACCATGGACTTTTGTTAGGGGAGACCACGGAGGTCGTATGCCCTACGCACCACGAGGGTGGTCGCTCATGTCCTAGGGCTAGTAGGACACGAACCGCCATGGTGGAGGCGACGGACTCCCAAGCTACCATGGACTTTTGCTAGGGGAGACCGCAGAGGTCGTACGCCCTACGCACCACAAGGGTGAAATCTCTTGGAGGCAAAGTGTCTTGAGAGCCCATACGAGAGTTATATGTCGGGACTATCCCCTAACAGTAGCGCGTTAGGGGGCAGCCCTCATAGCGAGCCTTCATTGCTCGTGTCGTATGGACATCATGCGTCCTGAGGGTGACGGTTGGCCTCAGAATCCTTAGCCTTCTGGCTACGAGGGTGCCTTGAACTGCTCGCCCTTGGCTGGGCCTCGCATTGACTCACACAAAGGAGGAGGTGCGCATGGGAGCCCCAGGGCATGTAGGACATTGCCATCTTGAGGTGGATGGCCCTGATCTCTGACGAGGGTGCTCGGCTGGGGCTCCTTCAAAGAGAGGATGGGTCGTCCACGAGATCATTGCCCTCCAGAGCCGGAGGAGGTTTCGTGGATTTAGAGTATTTTTTTGGTAGGAGACATAGCCTTTCATCCCTTAGCTACGTCCCCACGGACGGCGCCAATGTTGTAGGTGTAAAAACCAAACACGAGTGAGGGGGTGGACGTCGGCTGTTTGAAGGGCCGTCGTCCACGAGGGTAAAAAATGACATGAGGATTTATACAGGTTCGGGGGTTCGAGAGGACCGCCCTACTCCTGTCGGTGAGCCAACGGGGGGTTACCTTCGGAGAGGGAGCCCCCGAGGGCTCACCAGTTTGAACATGTTTCTTTATTGCTCCCGAGAGCCCTCCTTGAAAGAGGGATACACGGGGTATTTATAGGCTCTAAGGCCTGTACAAATGACCAAAATACCCCTTGGGGGATAGCTACACTAGGAGTACAAGTGGGGGGGGGGTATTACAGTCTTTTAAAAGCATCACTGCATTCCTCGGACCTGTACGCGAGTCTTCTGCGAAGCAGGCCTCTCCAAGATGATAGATGAATTATTCTTACAACAATATGGTAACAACTTACTGGCCTTTTCTAATCAACCTCTAATTTACTAAACTAATCCTCTAAATCAAACCACTAATTGCCTTAACTATCCTGTAACTTGCTAACTTGCTACTAACATAGACCAGTGGGCCCCACTATCATACAGAAAGAGAGGGAGGCACACACAGAGAGCTGCAGAGGGTGGAACCACATGTCAATGCCAGAGAGACAAAGGGAGCTGAGACAAGGAAAACAAGGGAACTCAGGGGCGGCTCGATGGCAAGGGCGGTGCCGGCGTCGGCCGAGCACATGCAAAACAGATTGGGGAGGCCGAGGAAATTCCAGTGGGGGTGAAGGCACAACAGGCAGTGGCTGGTGGTGGACTGGAGGCGATGCGCGTCGGCCGGAGCCGGAGGAGGAGATGGTGCGGCGGCGCACGGGTGAGGGAGGGGTGGAGTTTGGGTGAGCACGAGCAAGGGAGAGGCTAGGGCAAGCCACCAAGGTGGTCACTGGCAACGGAGGAGTGCCAGGCCCAACAAGTAGAGCCGACTACAACTCGTGGCTAATCAGGAGGGCGGCCTTCTGTGGGGAATCAAAGCGGATCGCGGGGGAAGAACGGGGAGGGTGAGGTGGTGCTGCAGGTGTAGGGAATCAAGGAGAGACTCACCGAAGAGGGAATGGCGGCGATGGGGGTGTTGTTTGGCAGAAGTCGGGGAAGACGGAAGAAGGGCGGTGCTCCGGGGTGGAAGCTCCAAATTGGTTGAGGGGTTGTGAAGGGGATGCCCGGGAACACATTTGGACGCACTTGGTTGGGAGAGAGGGGCATTGGACGGTCAGAACGACGACATGCGCCCGTGGACATGGTGTGATGCGCGTTCGGTTGTCCGCAGAGAGGAAGAAAATGGAGGGGGAGAAGCAAGGCGAGGGAAAGGGAGGCCAAGCCTGGCTTTAAATAGGCTGGGGCGAGCATGAGTTCTCACACAAAGTGCGGTGAGATGCTGCTTTGCGCGAAGGGACAGGGACGGCGTGGGAGCAAGGCTCTAAGCGATAGGGGCAGGCGGGGAGAAGACAGGGCGGTGTGACAGCGACATGGGCGAGGGCGGTTGGGTGACACACGAAAGCTGACAGGATGAGGATGGTGCACGTCATGGGGAGTGAGGACGACGGGAGCGGGCAGGATGTGATAGGAGTGGGTCAGGCGTGGGCGACGATGATGAGGGCGTGGTGTGGCCACAGCAGCAACGATGAGGATGACGACAGGTGTAGTTGGAGTCAGGGCTGGCTCGGTGCTGATGCGGCGTGGGAGTGGCTACCCAGAGCGACGGGGAGGTGATGGCTGCGCGAGGATGGTGTGGCTCCAATGACGCGAGGATGGAAGCGTCACCTTCGGGCTTGCGTGTGGAAGGAACAGGGAGGAGAAAGAAGGGGCGACATGGTGCCAATGGCAGCTTCAACGTGGATGATGGCACAAAGCCAGGGAGGGACAGGAAAAAGGAGAAAAGAAAAGAGAAGAAAAGGAAAAGGAAAAGGAAAAAGAATATTTTCCTTTACTTTTCTTGCTAAACTCAGGTTCAATTTCAATTTTTAGTTTTTCGGGTTGGGAATTCAAACAACAGCTCAAAAATTCGAACATCGCCGAAGCGTGCCAAAAAGTTTTAAAATTTCCGCACTTTTAACTTTAGAATTTTTGGATCCCAATTTTGGGGTGTTGCAACTGACGTGGCCGTCGATCTGGGGGAACACAGGGATACTCCCCCAACAGTAGCCCCTCATCGTTCTGGGCGATCATCGCACGCTCACCTAGGTTGGCACACTAATTCTAGAAGGGGTGTGTGCCTCCCGGTCGACGGTCCAGGCCATTTTGCGAATCAACCCACAAATTTTGTTGCTCTTCGGTTCTTATCGCAGCGCCTTCCTACTCCCTTTAGCTATGTCGACGCTTGGAGATGCGTAGGATATAACTGCGACGAAAATGGAACATTAAAGAGTTAGAACATGAGCTATCTAATGGGGGAGAAGGACTAAACGGCAGATATCGAAGACTTTGAGGGCCGGAATGCAAACGTTTCAAGCAACCCTAGATGGGTCATAAGTTGCCACCGCCCCTTGTCTCAACCCCATTTCAAAATGAGATTTTTGATCATTTGCCCCGCCTTTAAATCGCCTTCTATTATTTGCATTTATTTTGGACTACATTGATTATTTGCCCCGGTTTGATTTTTCTGTTTGATATTTTTCCATTTTCGTAATTTTGATTTACATTTTGCATTTCAGCCCACGCGAAATGACTATTATGCTCGTATGTCTTATGCCCTTCCTCTTCCTCTCGCTGCTACCTCCTCTCAGCCACGCCACTCCCCCTCCTGGCTGCTTCCTTTCCTTCACCATGGTAGCCGCCCACTCCCTCCACCTCGTGGCCCCCAAGCCCATCATCGCCTCCACTCACTCCCTCTCGCCTCTCACCGCTACCGCCCACCTTCGCCTCCCTGCCAGCACTGCCTCGCATCCTCCTGCAGCTTCGGCCACCGATTTCACCCATGGAGAGGCCGCTGGCGCCAAGGGAGGTGGGCATGAGCATGGGGAGGCTACGGGGGACTCATCAGAGTAGTTGAAGGTGTCGGGGAGGAGCTGAGGAGGGCTGGCAGCGAGATCTTTGTAACACCCTGGTTTTCCGAGCTTTGTGAACATTTTCAAAATAAAAAAGAACCATTTGGTTTTGATGAGAGTTCAAAGCTTAACTTGAGATTTTCGGAACTCAAGTGTTTAAAATGACTAAATCAAACTTCAACTAATCCAAAGCTTGGTTTATTTAGAGTTGTCTGAGCCCTGGTGTTGTCTCTCCCCGTCTCTGCTCGTTTTGTTCTTTCCTCGGTCCCTCTCTTTCTTTCTAGACCTCTTTGGTTTAGACCTCCTTGTTGTTTGGGCATTTCCTGTATGCCCAGACCTCCCTCTTGTTTGGGCATTCCCTTATGCCCAGACCTCCTTCGGCCCAGTTCTCTCTTTCTTCTTTGGACCTCCTCCCTTCGTTTGGATCTGAGGGTCCAGACCTCCCTTTGTTTGGATCTGAGGGTCCAGACCTCCCTTGTGGTTCGGACCTCCCCTTGTGTCCAGACCATCCCTTCAGTTTTGACCTCCCCTTAGGTCACGACCACCCCCGAGACGTTCCAAGCTCGGGTTTGTGTTTCAAACATCCTTGAGTTCTAAATATTCAAATTCGGGTTGAAGTTCCCCTTCGTTTGAACCACCCCCCCTCATGTTCATTTGAATTTCCTCGTGCTCACTTGGACCTCCCCGTGTTCATTTGGACCTCCTCGTGTCCATCTGAACCTCCCTTGAACTTCCCTCATGTCCGTTCAGACCCCCGCTTGATCCTGACCTTCATCTTTGTGGACCGTTCGATCCATGTTGGACGGCCCGATCTTGTTGGCACATTCGGCTGGTCCGAACGTCCCAATCGCTTTGCTCCTTTTGATCAGAATCCGACAGCTTCCACTCCTCCGCGCCTTTTTCTCACTGTCTGTGGATATCATGGGGATATGCCTGAGAGCTTAGGATGATGTTACAATTGGCAACATCGTTCTCGGTTTGTCGAAACAAATTTTGACAAGTGTCGACAATCGGTCGTCTGCAAGCATAAGTTACAGCAGACGACCGCGAGGCGGTAGTACCGTGTCTTGGTTGGCGGTAGTACCGCATCGCGGAATGACCGCATGTGTGCGGTATGGTTTTTCCAGAACGAGTGTAATTTGGGAAGTTTTGGATTTCTCTGGGTAGCGGTACAACCGATTAGAAATCTTGCGCTACATTATCGTGATAATCTAGTACCGCCATAACATGGCGGTAGTACCGATTTTGTGCTGATTGTCATTTCAATTGGAAAATTTCTTTTGGGTTAGGTCAAGTTCATGGGTGTCATGGCATATGTGTTACATGATGCATGTTTTGACTAACGTGGGTCAAGTTGTGAAGAACTTGTTCCCGGATTCGATTTCTTTGTCTATTGATGTGCGAAGTTGCTTGGAGACCAACGACGGTCAATCGGCGAAGATGATCGGAACTAGGCTTGGAGAGCCGAGGTCCGAACGATCGGGATGCCGGTGAGGTCAATGGAGTCAAGCATTGCGCAAGAGGGACAAAGGTGACCGAATCAGGCGATTCGGTCGACGGTTCGATCAAGCGGCGGGGTCGGTGCAAGTGCCATGGTGGTTTCGGTGGGAGCTGGATGGGAGAGACTTGCCAACATGAAGAGAGCCGCTGGATCAACCTACACGTGGCGAAGCATGGGAGGTGCTTCACGAAGATGGGACTCGGTCTTTGCAAAAAGATCGATAAGGGGTATTTTGGTAATTTCACCAAATACCGCCTTGGTGACCTAATGCCAACCCGCGGCGCAAGTCGGTGTGTCAAGAAGTGGATTAGGTCAAGAAAAGTGAAGACGACGCTTTGAGATGCGTGCGTATGTGACCCGTTTGTTTTGGGCCTTAACGGGAGCCCATTAGGGTTACTCTTCTAGAAGGTCTAAGCCTCCACTATAAATAGGGGGTGTGCTGGACAGCCACCTCAACCCTTTCATTGTGTTTGAAACCCTAGTTTGCTTAGGGAGAGGATTAGTAGAGGTTAGGGTTCTAGAGAGTTGGATTTGATTTCGTGCTCATGTATTGAGTCTTTGTCCTCCTTGATGGAGTGGCTGTAAACCAATACCACATCAAATCAATCCAAAGAAAGTTCTCTCAAAGATGAGTTCATTTGCTTTCTTTCTCTCTATTTGGTGATTTGAGGTCTTTCTTTAATCCGTGAGTTTTTGCTTGGTTTTTCTTCTTGATCTTGCTTGCTGGGATATGTGGGAACCCATCTAAGGTCATCTTGATCATCATCCACCCACGAGCAAGTTTTGGATCAAGTTTTACGTTTTTGCTCGGTTTTGAACCCTCCTTCGGTAAAATGCAAAAAGATCAAAACCTTGACATGGATCTTCTCGATCGTCGCTTGGAATAGGTTCCTGACATCATTAGGAAGATGTGTTTCAAATTTGGTGGGGTTTGGCCAAGCGGATCAAAAGTTACGTCGATTTTTGTTTTCGTTTTTCAGGCTGTGTACTGTTCATTCGCCTGATTTTACTGTTCATGCAGACCGACCGACACTGTTCATCTGGTTCGACCGGACTGCGGTACAACCGCCACTGTTCATCCGGTTCGACCGTACTGTTCATTAGCACTGTTCATCAGGCTGATTTTTGTGTTTTTGCTCGTTTCTTTTGGGGGTTTGAAGGGGATTAAGTACAAGTCTTCCGCTACGCTTATATATATTGATCTTGATAGTTCTCATAGCTATTAGAGTCAATATCATGTTTGAATCAGATTAAAGCAAAAAATAGATAGTGCTCCTATTCACCCCCCCTCTAGTCGCCTTTTCGGTCCAACAAGTGGTATCAGAGCCTGGTTAGTTCAATCTTGATCTTAACCGGTCACTGAACTTGGCGATGGATAAGTACTCGACCAAGCCGTATGTCTTTGATGGGCTCGACTATGCCTATTGGAAGAATCGCATGCGAGTTTTCCTTGAGAGCGAAGGACAAGTCAGTATGGGAGGTTGTTCGAGCCCCGCTGCTTTTGCCTCGGTTGCTCTGGCTTCAACAGACCCTTTTGGCTAACGACAACAAGGCAAAGAACCTTCTATATGCCGGGCTTGGTAGGCAAGAGTACGATAGGATTTGTAATCTTGCATCAAGACATGAGATTTGGCACACCCTCGAAACTTACCATGAGGGTTCGTCCCAGATCAAGCAAGTGCGTCAGAATGTCTACAAGCGAGAGTACAACAAATTCGAGATGCGTCCTGGTGAGAGCATCGATGACGTCTTTACTCGCTTTAACAAGGTGATCAATCGATGAGAGTCATTGACATTGAGTACTCTCAATCGAGAATGCTACCCACCTCTTGGTGCAATCAACACCAAGGAGTGGGAGATGAAGGCAACTGCCATAGAGGAGAACGTCGATCTCTCTAATCTTACTTTGGAGCTGCTTTATAGCAAGCTAAAAACTCATGAGATCAAGAGAGGCGGTAATCCTAAGAAGGATAACATGGCGTTGGTGGCTGATCCTCTCAAAGGGACTCCTGATGGTTCTTCTGAATCTCCTTCTGGTTTTTCTCTTGCGTGTTTATCTGCTATTCAAGAAGAAGAGTTTGAGAGTTTTCTTGAGGCTGATTTAGCTCTTTTAGCCAAGAAAGTCACACGGGCATATAACAATGTCAGAAACAGAAAAAGAGGTGGCCCTGTGACATGCTATGAGTGTGGAGAGCTATATCACATCCGGGCCAACTGCCCCAAACTGAAAGGTAAGGGCAATCACAAGGATGAGAAGCTTTCCTGGAAGAAGCCTAAAGGGGGCAAGACCAAGTTTGATGCTGCCAAGCTCATAAAGGCGGCTCACCGGGTCCTTGCCGCTTTTGGAGATCAATCCATGAGCGATGTGGACTCCGGAAGTGAGGAGGACAAGGAGGAGGAGATCCCTCAAGACAAGAAAGGGAAGGCCAAGGACTTCACCGGCATGTGCTTCATGGCCGACTCCATCGACGCCGATGACAACGATGAGGTACTTCCATCCTATGATGTTCTTTCTGCTAGATGTGATAACATGTATGAGCAATTGCTTAGTCAAGATAAGACTTTAGAGTTCACCATGGCTAGGAACAAGGATCTAGAGTCACAAGTCGAGAATTTGACATTAGAGCTTGTGAATGCTAAGAGTCTAGATGTTGATGAATGTTCATCCCGCCATGCTTTGCACTCGACTGCCTAAACTACAATCTGCTCATGATATTGCTTTGCATCAACTTGAAAATGCTAGAACCGAGCTAATTGATGTTAAATCTGCTCCATGTGAAAAATGCTTAGAGTCCGCAAGTTGGATGCTTCGGCAATGTGAAATCTAGCTTTTGCTCTTTACGCTAGAACGTGAACATGAAGTTAAGGATATTCTAGAAGCAGTTAGAGCTAAGTATGCCAAGCTTAAGGACACAACTGAGTCTACACCTTGTGCCTCTTGTGCCGCCTATAAGCTTGAAGTTGCTCATCTTAAGGAGAAACATGCTAGAGCCATTAAGGGCAAGACTTGTGAATCATGTGCTAATGTTGAAAAAGAGAATGCCTATCTCAAGGATACTTTAGAAAGATTCTCTAATGGTGAAAAACAGTTAAACATGATTCTAGATAAATCTAAAACTCCTTTTAAGAAGCAAGGTTTAGGATACAACTCTGCCCAGGACATGTCCAAACTTAATGTCATTCAGGTCTTGGAAAAAGGCTTAGTTGAATTCAAAAGCCAACCTGCAAAAACTGTCTTTAAATCTGTAGGGTTTGTCCAACCTTCTTTTGAGGCAAAAGGTGCTTCTCCGAGTGATACAAAATACCATTGCACCTATTGCAAGAAGAGTGGACATTTGGTTGAGTTCTGTTGGCGTAGGTTGAAGAACGCTAAGAAAAATATTGCTAGAATGTCATCTAATCAACCTAGAGCTTTTATGAGACATGGTCACATACAAAAGAAGAACCCCAGTCTAGGTTTTGTTGCACATGCTCATCACCATGTTCCTAGACAAGATGCATCTCATGTTCGTGTTACCATTGCTCATAATAGAACTGCGAATAATGTCAAGGATAGCACATCTGCTTTGCATACTACTTTCATGAGACATGTGTCTTAGTATCGGGTTCCCAAGTCGCTTTTAACTAACCCCAGATGTTGAGACACATCGCTCTTTTGTTCCTTGATTTTCGTGATTGGCGCGGAAGGGGAAGAACACATGGTTCGTCGACTCGTGTTCACGCCACATGACCGGAGACTCAAGATGGTTCACCTCCTTCACGCGATCAACGGTGATGACTTCATCACCTTTGGAGATGATACACAAGGGCGCATTGAAGGAACTGGAATGATTAGGGTGAGCGACAAGTTCATTCTCAAGGACGTCGCTTGTGTCTAAGCTAAGGTACAATCTCCTTTCTCGTCTCCTGACTTCTCGATGATGGCTATGAGACTCGTTTTAAGAAGAATGCCTGTCGTGTGCTTGATTCTTTTGGTGAGCTCGCTTTTGGGATTTCTAGAGTTGGTAGAATTTTTGGAGCTGATTTTTCCGAGTCTCTTCTTTGGATCCCTTAAGTGCTTAATTGCTTCTTCTTCGATATCGGCTTTGGCACCGACGGTTGGGGCACATTGGTTTTGATCATCGACACGAGTTAGCGGCCTTGATCTCATGAGAGGTTTGCCTAAACCCAAAGTCGCTAAGGATCTTTGTATATGCCTCAGTAGGCATGGCAAACAAGTTGCCGCCTCACACCCGCCATTGACTATGGTTATGGTCGACGGACCGGAGACGCTTGCTTCATATGGATCTTGTTGGTCTGCTAGGGTTCGATCGGTCGGTGGCAATTGGTACATTCTTGTCATAGTCGATGATTTTTGAGATATTCTTGGGTATTCTTTCTTGCTTCGAAGGATGAGGCTTTTGATCATTATCATGACCTTGTTCTTCGTTTGGCTTCTGAACTTCCTGGTGCCTTGAGAGCAATCTGCAGTGATAATGGCACGGAGTTCAAGAACACCTCTTTTGCCTCTTTTTGTGCTGAGCGCGGTATTGAGCATCAGTTCTCTTCTCCACACGTTCCTCAACAAAATAGCGTTGTGGAAAGGAAGAACATGACTCTAGTCGAGATGGCTAAAACGATGCTGGATGAGTATAGCACACCGAGGAGGTTTTGGGCCGAAGCTATTGCTACAACTTGCCATATTTCAAACCGTGTCTTTTTGAGACCGTCTTTGGGCAAGACTTCATATGAGCTCCGTTTTGGCGAAAACCCTCGCTCTCACTTTCGAGTCTTTGGATCGAAGTGTTTTATTCTCAAGACAGGAACCTAGATAAATTTGAATCAAGGACTTGTGATGGTTTATTTACGAGTTATCCCGCTCATTCGAGGGTTTTAGGGTTTTAATGTTGAAACTAACATTGTCCCAGAGACATGCAATGTCACTTTTGATGAGACTAGCCACAGCTAGATCCGATGTTTCGGTGACTTACAGTGTGAGAGAGCATATTTGTTGAGGAAGATGAGGATGAAATTGATGATGCTCCTTCACCTGATGCTAATGCTCCTACTTCAGCTCCAGAACCTGCCACGACTGCTTCACCTCCAATTGAGGCTCCTACTGCATCTTCTTCATCAGCAGTACCTGCGGAGGTTGAGGAGACGCTATCTCCTCCAGGCGCTCCCTTGCACATTCAGAAGCAACACCCTCCGGATCAGATGATTGGTAATCTCCATGAGCGAGTCACTCGCTCCAGGTATCATGATCTGAGTATTTTCTCTCACTCTGCATTTGTAGCTTCTTTTGAACCCAAAGATATATCACATGCTTTATCTGATGCTAGTTGGGTCAATGCCATGCATGAGGAGTTAGAGAATTTTGAAAGAAATAAAGTTTGGAATCTTGTAGAACCTCCTAGTGGACATAATGTTATAGGAACCCATTGGGTGTTCAAAAATAAACAAAATGAGGATGGTTCTGTGGTTAGAAACAAGGCTAGGTTGGTAGCTTAAGGCTTTAGCCAAGTTGAGGGGTTAGATTTTGATGAGACCTTCGCTCCTGTTGCTAGATTAGAAGCCATTCACATCTTGCTTGCATTTGCTGCATCTAAAGGTTTTAGGTTGCATCAAATGGATGTTAAGAGTGCCTTTCTAAATTGTTTTATAGAGGAGGAAGTGTATGTTAGGCAACCCCCTGGCTTTGAGGATCCCAAGCTTCCTGATCATGTCTTTAAGTTATCCAAAGCCTTGTATGGTCTTAAGCAAGCCCCTAGAGCCTGGTATGATAGACTTAAGACCTTCTTGCTTAAGAATGATTTTGAAATGG
Source organism: Phyllostachys edulis (assembly GCA_036346405.1). Lineage (NCBI taxonomy): Eukaryota > Viridiplantae > Streptophyta > Magnoliopsida > Poales > Poaceae > Phyllostachys > Phyllostachys edulis. Next base: position 8,526,146 of record CM070559.1, on the reverse strand, counting down.
GAAAAGTAGATAAGACTCTTTTTATTCTTAGGCATGGCAATGACTTCCTGCTTGTTCAGATTTATGTTGATGATATTATCTTTGGTGGTTCCTCTAATGCTCTTGTTTCCAGTTTTTTTGAGACCATGTCCAGGGAATTTGAGATGAGCATGATGGGAGAACTCAATTACTTTCTGGGGCTACAAATCAAGCAATGCAAGGAAGGGATCTTCATCCATCAAACGAAGTACACCAAGGATTTGCTCAAGCGTTTTGATATGGGTGACTGCAAGCCGATCGCCACTCCCATGGCGACTTCGACTGCTTTGGATCCAGATGAGGAAGGAGAAGCCGTGGATCAACGCGAGTACCGCAGCATGATTGGCTCCCTTCTGTACCTGACGGCCTCAAGACCGGACATCCACTTCGCGGTCTGCCTCTGCGCGAGGTTTCAGGCGTCACCGAGGACTTCACATCGCCAAGCCGTTAAGCGCATTTTCAGGTATTTACACTCTACCCTTCAGTATGGCATTTGGTATTCTTGTTCTTCTTCGCTGTCCATTCGGGGGTTTTCAGATTCTGATTTTGCGAGCTGTAGGCTAGATAGGAAAAGCACATCTGACACATGTCATTTCTTAGGCACTTCTCTTGTCTCTTGGTCTTCTAGGAAGCAGTCTTACATTGCACAATCCATCTTTGAAGTTGAATATGTAGTCTTCTTTGTTGTCAGAGTCGATTTTGTGGATGGTCTCCACTCTTAAGGATTTTGGGTTAACTTTTGCTAGTGTTCCTCTCTTACGTGACAACACTTCGCTATTAACATTGCTAAGAACCCAAAGGCAACATTCTAGGACCAAACACATAGACATTCGCTATCACTTTCTTAGAGACCACGTTGAGAAGGGTGATATTGTCTTTGCATTTTGTGGAGTCCGAGGCTCGCTTAGCCGATATCCTCACCAAGCCTTTAGACCCAACAAGGTTTGCCACCTTGAGGAGTGAGTTAGGGTAATTTATCCCTATGGGTTGGTTTGAGGGGAGTTGGATCTTTCCTGATCTTTCCTTGTTCATTTGATCTTTTCTTGATTTTCTTTTTGAACTTGTTGATCTTTTTTATCTTTTAGGCTTTTCGAGTTTTTTTTTTGCATCTCATTGTATCATATTGCATTCATATGAAAAATCCAAAAAGATGCATTGTAATATAAGCTTTTCTGCTTATCTTTTAAAATTGATGAAGCTTTGCTTATTACCCTTTGGAGCTTTAGTGTTTCAAATTCTTGCTCAATGACATGTCTAGTTCTTTGACTTGCTAGAATTATCATGCTTTCACATGTGTAGCTAAGTCTTTGCTGTATGAGCTAGAACTTGAAAAATAACTTGAACTAAGAAACTAGCAATTTGTGAATTGTTTAGCGATTCTTAATTAGTGCTCCTTTTATGACATTGGCCATGTCAAAATTGCTTTGTTAGCTCTTGAATCTAGCTTTGATCATTACTTGAGCTTCTTGTGCTTCTGAGAATCTAAAACTGCTCTTGTAAAAAAAAAAAAAAATTCAAACTTCAAGATTGTCTCATGCTTAAATTGTGCCAAACTATTCTTACAAGACTGCATGTCAAAGACATGAACTTGGAGATAGTTTGATGATCCAGACGATCTCATGGGGACTGCTTGTTACAACTGATATGATCCTCAAGATTTGTCGCCCTGGTAGAAGCTTAGGAAGAGTTTGTGGATGGCTCCTAGTCCAGGATCTTCTTCACTAAGATATACCTTTAATCAACTTTTGGTCGAAGCTTAAGATGATTTTGTGGATGGCTCCTAGTCCAGGATCTTGTCACTAAGTTAGACCATTAGTCAACTTCAATATTCATTGCAAATGAAAAACAGTTGAAAAATGGGCTTTTGAGAAAATTTGAGCAAAATGATTCAATTCAGGACCTATTTGTCTCTTAATGTGGTCTTTGTTAGCTTTTTTTATCTAACTTTGACATTTTGACATGGTCAGTATCATTTTAGGATCACTGTTGATGGACTTGCTAGATTTGAAGCTTTGCTTAAAATGCTAAAATTCATTGCTTTATATTGAGCCTTCTTGCTTAGCTTTGTTATATATGTCTTATCATGATCTTGCTAGCTATTTATTAGGCTTGATATGTTGTTTGTGCAACTTTAGAAATGCTAACTTGTTCTTTTGGGTAATCTCCAAAGTTTCTTGTATTCAAAAATTGAAAAATACAAAAAAATTTGAAGCCACTCCATTGCATTTCATGCATGCTCCTTCTTATGCTTTTTCCTCATTCTGCATTTGTCATCTCTGGACGAGAGGAAGGCGTGATTCCTTGATGACTCCATTGTCAAAGGGGGAGAAGATATTTCAAAATTTTGTGTTAAAGGGGAGAAGATGTTTGAAAAAGGGGAGTTATGAAAAAGGGGGAGCTACTTGGAGAAAATTTGAAAATCTGAGGATCATAGTGAGGGGGAGTTTCTTATTTGCATTCTTATGTTATTATTGATTCTTCTGAACTTGAATTGCAATTCTTGATCCTCACAATGATCAAAGGTCATATTGAATAATTGTTCTTTCATATGGACCTTAAGTGAGATTTTGACCCGTTTCTGGAAAATGAAGCTTTCTCGCTTTCTTTTGCCGTATCTCACTTGCTGATACTATTCTGGAGCCAACTTGGTCATTTCCTTTGCTTTTTCTTGCATTTGGACCAAGTTGTGCCTTTGAGCAAAAACGTCGAGTTTTTACCTTTTCAAACCTCAAAATTTTCATTTGTGGGAAATTGCCAATGTGTTCATCAAGGGGGAGATTGTGGATATCATGGGGATATGCCTGAGAGCTTAGGATGATGTTACAATTGGCAACGTCGTTCTCGGTTTGTCGAAACAGCGTTTTCAGCAAGTGTTAGGACAATCGGTCGCATCTTGGGCGTGTAAGTCATGCAGATGCGACCATGATCTTGATAACCGCGCCTTGGTTGTTTGTAGTACCAAGATCGCGAATGACCGCATGTGTGCGGTATGGTTTTTCGAGCGAGTGTAATTTGGGAAGTTTTGGATTTCTCACGGGTAGCGGTACAACCGCGATTATGAGCGCTTGATACTACAGCGATCTTGATAATACTGAAGCCATAACATGGTGGTAGTACCGATTTTGTCTTGATTGTCATTTCAATTGGAAAATTGCTTTTGGGTTAGGTCAAGGTCATGGGTGTCATGGCATATGTGTTGCATGATGCATGTTTTGACTAACGTGGGTCAAGTTGTGAAGAACTTGTTCCCGGATTCGATTTCTTTGTCTATTGATGTGCAAAGTTGCTTGGAGACCAACGACGGTCAATCGGCGAAGATGACCGGGACTAGGCTTGGAGAGCCGAGGTCCGAAACGATCGGGGATGCGGGTGAGGTCAATGGAGTCAAGCATTGCGCAAGAGGACAAAGGTGACCGAACAGGCGATTCGGTCGACGGAGTTCGATCAAGCGGCGCGGGTTTGCAAGTGCCACGGTGGTTTCGGTGGGAGCCGGATGGGAGAGACTTGCCAACATGAAGAGAGTCACCGGATCAACCTACGTGGCGAAGCATGGGTGGTGTTTCACGAAGATGGGACTCGGTCTTTGCAAAAGATCGAGAAGGGTATTTTGGTAATTTCACCAAATACGCCTTGGTGACCTAATGCCAACCAGCGGTGCAAGTCGGTCGTCAAGAAGTGGATTAGGTCAAGAAAAGTGAAGACGGCGCTTTGAGATGCGTGCGTATGTGACCCGTTTGTTTTGGGCCTTAACGGGAGCCCATTAGGGTTACTCTTCTAGAAGGTCTAAGCCTCCACTATAAATAGGGGTGTCTTCGGACAGGCCACCTCAACCCTTTCATTGTGTTTGAAACCCTAGTTTGCTTAGGGAGAGGATTAGTAGAGGTTAGGGTTCTAGAGAGTTGGATTTGATTTCGTGCTCATGTATTGAGTCTTTGTCCTCCTTGATGGAGTGGCTGTAAACCAATACCACATCAAATCAATCCAAAGAAAGTTCTCTCAAAGATGAGTTCATTTGCTTTCTTTCTCTCTATTTGGTGATTTGAGGTCTTTCTTTGATCCGTGAGTTTTTGCTTGGTTTTTCTTCTTGATCTTGCTTGCTGGGATATGTGGGAACCCATCTAAGGTCATCTTGATCATCATCCACCCACGAGCAAGTTTTGGATCAAATTTTTCGTTTTTGCTCGGTTTTGAACCCTCCTTCGGTAAAATGCAAAAAGATCAAAACTTTGACGTGGATCTTCTTGATCGTCGCTTGGAATAGGTTCCTGACATCATTAGGAAGATGTGTTTCAAATTTGGTGGGGTTTGGCCAAGCGGATCAAAAGTTACGTCGATTTTTGTTTTCGTTTTTCGTCATTTCTTCGTTCATTCGCCTGATTTTACTGTTCATGCAGAAACGACCGACACTGTTCATCCGGTTCGACCGGACTGCGGTACAACCGCCAATGTTCATCCGGTTCGACCGTACTGTTCATCAACACTGTTCATCAGGCTGATTTTTGTGTTTTTGCTCGTTTCTTTTGGGGGTTTGAAGGGGATTAAGTATAAGTCTTCCGCTACGCTTATATATATTGATCTTCATAGTTCTCATAGCTATTGGAGTCAATATCATGTTTGAATCAGATTAAAGCAAAAAATAGATAGTGCTCCTATTCACCCCCCCTCTAGTCGCCTTTTCGGTCCAACACTGTCGCTTCCCCCTCCCCCCTTTTTGATTCCATCTTGACTGTCAGGACCTCCCTCGAGTTCATCCTGGCCATCGAGACCTCTCTTTGATCTCATCTTGACCGTCAGGATCGTCTTTGAGTTTATCCTGACCGTCAGGACCTCCTTTGATCTCATCTTGACCGTCAAGATCTCCTTTGAGTTCATCCTGACCGTTAGGACGTCCTTTGATCTCATCTTGACCGTCAGGATCTTCTTTGAGTTCATCCTGATCGTCAGGACCTCTTTTGATCTCATCTTGACCGTCGGGATCTCCTTCGAGTTCATCCTGACCTTCAGGACCTCCTTTGATCTCATCTTAACCATTGAGACCTTCTCTTGTTTCATCTTAACCGTCAAGACCTCCTTTGAGTCCATCTTGACTATTGAGACCTTCCCTTGTTTCATCTTAATCGTTGAGACCTCCTTTTCGTTTGATCTCCCTTTTCCTTCGTGTGGTCCGATCCAGCGCCCGCGCCTTTCCCCTCTCGAGGACCGTCTGATCTTGTTTGGATGGTCCGATTGGGAGGAAGCGTTCAGATGGTCCGAACGATCCCTAGCGTTGCGAGCGTCCGATTGAGTTTGGGTGGTCTGATTTGATGAAGCGTTCGGGCTGTCTGAACGTTCACATCATTTTGGACCACCCGATCGCTATCGGACGGCCCCGCTTTGCTGCGCGTTTCCTCCCTATCCTTTGGACCTCCTCGTCCTCTGAACCTCCGCATGGTCTTTTTGCAAAGACTACCCTTTTGGGTCGTGACCTCCCTCTGAGGCCGCGACCTCCTCTCTTTTGTCGTTTTTCCGCGACCTCCCTCTGAGGCCGCAACCTCCTCTCTTTTGTCGTTTTTTTGTGACCTCCCTCTGAGGCCGCGACCTCCTCTCTTTTGTCATTTTGCCGTGACCTCCCTCTAAGGCCACGACCTCCTCTCTTTTGTCGTTTTGCCGCGACCTTCTCTTTTGTCCTTTAGCCACGACCTGCCCTTAGAGTCGCGACCTCCTCTTTTGTCCTTTAGCCGCGACTTCCCCTTGGAGCCGCGACTTCTTCTTTTGTCCTTTAGCCGCGACCTCCCCTTTTGCCCTATGGTCAAGACCACCCTTCGTGGTCTTTTTGCAAAGACCACCTCTGCGGGACTTCCTCAGGGCCTCTGCAAGATCACTTTGTCCTTTGGACCTCCTAGTCCGCAGGACCTCCTCATCCTTTGGACCACCCTGTCCTTTGGGCCTCCTTGTCCGCAGGGCCTCCTGGTCTTTTGCAAAGACCACCCTCTGTGGGTCTTTTTGCAACGACCGCCCCTTTTCTGGTCACGACCACCTATGTGGTCATGACCTCCCCTGTTGGTCTTTTTGCAAAGACCACCCTTGCGGTCAAGACCACCTTTGATGGTCACGACCTCCCCCTTGGTCATGACCACCCTATTGGTTTGACCACCTCGCCTGTGTAGTTGACTGGTCCCTCCTGTCAGCTCTACCCGCCTCCTCCTTCCTTCCACCAAAGAAGTCCTTGCGCAGTTAATGTTGTCACTTCTGTGGTACCTTGTTCCCCCTTTTTGTCTTTTCCTTTACCTGCCCCCATCTTTTCCTTCTTTTTCAGGCCATACCTTGTCTTGTCCTTCACCTACCTTTGACTTGGGTGTCCCTGAGTCTATCAGTGACTCTCTCTTTTCTTCCTTGGCTATAAATAGCCTGAGCAGCCCTCCTTTATTCACCTTTGGCCGCACTTAGCTCTCTAGCTCTTGTCCAGCTTTCTCCGTGCTTGAAGCTTTGCCAAGAAGTCCGTTGAAGCTGCGCTGACGCCTCCTCGCCGCCAAGAAGCTACCAGAGCTCGTGCCACCACCTCGCTCTCAAGGAGTTATTTGGGCCTTCGCGCGCTTTCAACCGTTCTTCTTAGAGCCATCGACCTCCCCCTCCTCTTCTATATCCCTCTCGGCCTCGGTGAGTGTCTCCGTGCCTTGCTCTTTTCCCTTGATTTCTCTTACGACCACGTTGTGTAGTCATATTTCTCTTACGACCACGTTGCGTAGTCGTAGCCTTTGTTGGACCTCCTCCTTTGGATTTCTCCCTCTTAGGACCTCCTCAGGATCTCTTCCTCAGGACCTCCTCAGAGACCTTCTTTGTTCTCTCAGGACCTCCTCAGGATCTCTTCCTCAGGACCTCCTCAACGACCTCCTTTGACCTCTCAAGACCTTCCTTTTGCAAAGACCACCCTCTTGGTCTTTGCTGGTCTTTTGCAAAGACTGCCTCCCTAGTCTTTTTGCAAAGACCACCCTCTTCGGTCTTTGCAAAGACCACCCTCTCAACTGGACCTCCTCCAAACCCATTGGACCTCCTCCTGAGAGCCCTTCCTTAGTTCTTCTAGTTCTGTTCTTTGCTGTTTGTTTCTAGTTCGATTTGTTATTTGGAGTTCATTTGGATCTTATTTGGTCTTTATTTGCTTTGCTTTGTTCTCGTGTAGATCGTGTCATCTCTGGGGAGCCCGAGCTCTGTGAAGGAGTAGTTCCTCAAGCTTTCGAGCGAGGCAAGTTACACTCTTGATCATATTGAATCCAATATCTCAAATTATTTAAGTTGTGTTTTAAATTATTACTGCATGCTTATTTTAATTCAACTATTTCAATCCTTGTTTTAACTTTGTAGTTACTCCTAATTCTTTTGTACAACCAATTTTGATTATTAAACTGATCACCCCTTGTCACCGTAGTAAAAGCTAGTTTGTACATTAGTATGAACTAGCATGTGTTGCAAAACTTGATGCTTAGTCATGCTTAGACCAAAATCTTGATTTGGGAGTTTTACTGCCAAAAGACCAATGTTGTCTAAATGTTTTAATCCATGACATTGGGTTGTCGTGGTAGTTTGCAAATATTTTCAAAAAGCAAAGTAAAAGGAAATTGGATTTGGACTTGGGTGGCACTGGTTGTTTGGTTGGTGCATGTCAATGCACGGGAATCGTGTCATCCGATGCCTAGGGTTGAGGTAGTCGCCCAAGTCAATTAAGGACCGATCTTCGAGTGTATTTTGCCATGCCTCACAGTGCAACCACATGCCCTGAGTATGGGTAGGGGACCTAGCTGACTAATTTGCAAAGTTTCATCGTGGTCGATCCTGATGATGCAGTGGGTAGTCTTTTATGACCTGTCTTTCATGACCTATGTTAGTCCCGCCTAGCGCAAGAGGGGGCCCTTGATCTCTGCGGGTTTCTATCTGCAGGGTAGGGCAAAACCTTAGCGGGGGTGGACTACGGTGGAACGATGCACTGTAAAGGCCTTGTCACGAGCTCTAGACCACTTACCTTCGGAAGTAAGTGGTGGCATCGACGGTTGCCAAACAAACTAGAGAAGTTGTGTCATGTGGGTAAAACTGTACACCTGTACAGCTCGTAAAACTATTTGAATAGCCATGTCCATCGTCAAGGACATGCTGGTAAAGCTGCTCCAAGTTAGATGTTGGTTTTGGTTTTCAAATGACTTTGTTAAACTGTTTTGGATCTCTATCCAAATAGGTTTCGGCAGGGAGCCTTGTGACAGGAATGTTATCCAAACTGTAAAACTGTTTTTGGAAAATGAATTTTAGTTATTGTATAACCGCCTCGGAACTTAGTATTTGTATTTAAAAGAAACTTGGCTTTATGCAAATCAACCATATTAAGCCTTCCTTTGAGATATCCATGTATGCATGTCATTCTGTTATTTGACGGGTGCAACTTGTGAGCACGGTTGATTGAGCTCACTCTTGCTTGATATTGTTATTGAGCAGGGAAAGGAAGCTTGGAGGTGGTTTGCGCAGTGGACTGAGAGGTCCTGGTCGACTAGGATGCGCCCTCCAGTCGATTGCCTGTGGTGAATCGGGTGGTCTGCTGGTTTTGTCTTCCGCTGAAATTTATTTTGTTGGCTCTTAAGCCTCCCCTTTGTAATCAACTCTGTTGTTAATAAAGCTTGCGTTTGATATATGTTACCACTTTTGTGTACTATGAAGAGCTAGCCATTGATCCTTGAGACTAGCTTAGTTCACAGAGAGGACTTGGGATCATCCCAGGTCTCACGACCTACTCGGGTGGTGGTCGCTCAACCACCCCTGGGTCGGGTCGTGGAGCTTGGAGTCTCCCCGAGCCTCACGACCACCCTCGGACCTCTCGGGTGATCTTGATAGACCTCTCGAGTCGTCTGCGAGACCTCTCGGGTAGACTTGATGGACCTCTCAGGTGGTCTAAAGGACCTCTCGGGTGGTCTTGATAGGCCCCCGGGTGGTCTGGAGGACCTCTTGGTTGGTCCTGAGGGACCTTCCCAGGAGACCTCGGGTCGGTCGCTACAATCTTGAGGTGGCGCAAGTGGCTCACCGTGGGGGCGGCGACAGGGAGAGGGGGGGGCGGAGAGGGAGATGCAACCAATGATGGGCGTGGAAGAGGGAGGCGATGCGAGGCTCTAGGAGGGAGGAATCGGGTCGGGACTCACTATGCGAGAGGTAGCGGTCGTGGCGGCGATTTCGACTGGAGACGGGGAAGATGACGGAGCGACAAGCTCCTTTGCGTGGATCCTGTAATTGCTTGAGGGGTTTTGAGGAAGGTTCTTGGGAACATGTTTTGACACGCTCAGTTGGGAGAGAGGCGCATCGGGTCATCCAAAACAGCGGACGGAGGTGGCGGCGTTCTATCAGGCGAAGGGCACCGATGGAGAGGAAGACGACATTCTGGGCGTGATGGCTCAGGGTGAAGAGGCGAAGGGGGTTAGGCGACTTTTAACAGTGGTGGAAGGGAGAATCTAGAAGAAGCACAGTGGCAAGGTCATGTCGGAGACAGACACGGGCAAGGAGTCCGGGACGGAGACAAAGGCAACCCGATAGGTGGGTCCCACCTATCAGCGGCAGTAGCAAAGCGCACGGGCGAGCGGGCTAACGCGGAGATGGGCTGGCGAGTTGGGCTTATCTTCGGAATAAATGGGCCGGGGTGAAAGAGATTTGGCCCGAATGATTTCCTGATATTTTAATAGCTTTTGCATTTTAGAAATACCAGAAAATCCAAATGGCAAATTTAAAAAAGCAAATGAACTTGGAAATTTTTTAGAAAAATCTGGAAAATATTTCCAAGCACAAAGAACTCGAATAAAATAGTTTTGGAATTAATTGATGTTCATATTAATCACATTAAATTTTTTGACTTTAAAAGTCCATTTAAGCTTGATTAAATTCAAATAAATTTTGGTGAATTTTTCTATAGGACTAAACTACTCAAAATGATTTTGAAATTCATAAAATTGGGATGTTACAGGCACCCTCCAGGAGATAGCGTTAGCATAGGCACGACGTCCATGAGGGGGTCTCGCCGGGTTACTTGGGGTGGGCGGGGAGAAACCGAGGAGGCGCAGCGACGGCGGCCGGTGCCAGAGAAGAAGGGGCGGTAGCAGGAGAGCTCCTCGGTGTTTCCTCGGCCGATTTGAGACGGGGAAATGGTGGAGGAGACTCGGGAATGTGATGTGACACACACGGCTTGGCTTGACCCTCACTGGAGAGGGAGATCAGGGTGGGGCAGTGAGGGTGATGGTGGGGTGCAGACACGTGCACGGTGCTGGTGGCAGCGTGGTGTGGGCGCAAGACAAAAGCAAGGGAAGGAAGAAAGAAGAAAGAAGAAAGAAGAACTGGGCCTTGGGCCAGTGAAGAAAAGAAATGGGCTCGACCCAAAGCTTAATGGAAATGGATTTCAGCCCATAATCCAAAATGAAGATTTGAATTTTTGGAGAGATTTCAAATTTAAATTTGAATTTGAATTTCGGTTGAGCTTTGAAATTGAGGAGAGAGGTGAATTCGAATTCAAAATTTGAATTGAAATTTGGCCGAGATTGATTCAAAGAAAGACGAGGATTAAAATTTGAGCTTGAGAATCAGAAAGAGTTTGAGACGGAAAGATTGGAATTTCATAACTTAATTTATTTTTAAAAATATTTTACAAAACTCCAAATAAGATCCAAATCTCTGAATTAATTAATTTCAAATAGTTTTTGAAATTACCAAATTTTGGGATGTTCCACACCCTCACACTCAGAGCAACCTAAGCATGGGAAGCACGTCCTTTGATCATTTTGAACCTACTATTTCAATTAATGTATTTTGTTTGCAAAGTTTATTATGTATGCGTGTATGTTTGGCTAAAAATTGCTATGTTCATTTTGGTAGGTCGTAGTCGTAAGGGCATTCCGGGTAGGTTTGTTCGAAGGGGCTCCCTTCACCGAGGCGTTGGGACCAAAGCCTTCTGATACAACGGTGAATGCCTCACTAAAGGGAGGGATCTGTTGAAGTGGGGGTTTATCATCCGACCAAAGCCTTCCGATAGTACAAGGTTAGGACTAGGTGATGTAAAGGCTACATTATGAACTCTAGACTGCATACTATCATATTGTGTGTGATAGTATCGACGAATATCAAACAAACTAGAGAACTCATATCATGTGGATAAAGTCATACACCTCTGCAGAGTATAAATCTATTTAAACAACCATGCTCACGGTCATGAGCATGCTTAGTGCTGCCACATCGGGTATAGTGTTTACTTTTGCAAAAATGGTCTTGTTGGAAATGGTGGGATGGGATGATATTGTCGTGTGTGCCATGTCTATGGCTGAAGGTGATTTGATATTCACAGCCAAGGAGGGTTGTGATTTACTCTTATTAAAGTTATATACTTGTTATTTCATTACATGTCAATTGCTCTTTAAATTTTCATTGCAAATTATTACATTTCGGTATTGCAAATTAAACTTGCTTCATGCTGAAAATAACTTGTAGCATAGATCCATGTTATTTGTTTAGCCATGCATTTATAATATGTTGTGACACACTGCAAATCTTGTTGAGTACACAATGTACTCAATCTTGATTAAATGGTTGCTTAGACTATGAGGAAGAACCGATTTCCGACGACACTAACTTTGCTCCCGGTCCCTGAGGGTACAATGATGAGTCTTTTTAGGGCTTAGTCCTTGTTGGTTGCCTGTGGGAATGGATGAGGCATACCACTGGACCTTTTGATTTATTTGCTACGCTTTTCGCTGCTCTCCTTTGATACTTGAGTTTATTTGGCCGGTCGGCCCTTTTGTAATGAAACTTGTTATGTAAACGCTTAAGTTTAAGACCTATTGTATCATGTTGTATGTATGAATTATGTATGGATATGATTATCAATGTTGTGGGTGTGTGTACTAGCCAGTGATCATGGGACTAGTCTGGTACACACACACACACACATGAGGATTGCGGGTATTCAACGCCTGGGTCCGACAACCGATGTAAAAACTTAGTGTGAGAGGGCGTTCTTGAGTGCTTGGCATCGTCCCTCGACATAGGGACTTTGTGGATGAGGGCACTACGACTGTCTGCGGAGGCTTGTGTCGTCGTCCCCCATTATGATAGCTTGGTGGTGTGTGTCGGTAGTTGCCGAGGCGAAATTGTTGAGCAGAGTTCCTATATGAGTCGACAATGTCGAAGCGGTGCTCATGTTGTTTGAGGAAACACCCTCGAGGGCAAAACGTGTTGAGCCAAGGCGAATCCACTTGTTATGACTTGTTTGTTGTATGTCCGAAAGAATTTTAGTAGGGTAGGACGATTTTGCTAATCCGTTCACCATTTTCGTCGAGGGGCACATTGCTACACTACCTCCCATAAAAAAATGTAGCGCTCGAGGGATGCTCGAGACTACTTCTTGCATCAGGAGAGAACCGGAAAGTCGTCGTCTCGCATCGAAAAAACTTACCGCTCGAGGGATGATTGAGAGCATTGCTTGCATCGGGCGAGCACTAGAACATCGCTATCTCCCATCAAAAAAAGACTTAGCGCTCGAGGGATGCTCGAGAGCGCTACTTGCATCAGGAGAGGACTAGAACATCACCGTCTCCCATCAAAAAACTTAGCGCTTGAGGGATGCTCAAGAGCACTGCTCATGTGAGAAGGGAACTTGATGTCACAGCCTCCTATCTGTGCTTGTATTCTGGGCTATGTTGTACAAGAAAGGAAAAATGCCCCCGCGGAGGTTAGAAATTAACACTTTGCTCTAAGAGGAGAGGATTTCGTACTCGGCCCTAAGAGATGGAGGGTTGGCTCTCAGCTTCATGAGGAGAAGATTTGCTCAACTTGGTGGGTGAGGATTGGGATTGACTCGGCCTGGAGGATGAGGATTTGACTCAGCCCCAAAGGATGAGGATTCAACTCAGCCCCTAATAGTGAGGATGGGATTGACTCAGCCTCGGAGGGTGAGGATTCAACTCAACCCCTGAGGGTGAGGATGGGATCGACTTAGCCCCGGAGGACAAGGATTTGACTTAGCCCCTGAGGGGATGATGTGATTAACTCAGTGCTAGAGGAAGAGAATTCGACTCAGCCCTGGATGGTGTGGATGGGATCGACTCAGCCCCAGAGGGAGAGGATTCGACTCAGCCTTGGAGGGTGAGGATGAAATCAATTGAGCCCCGGACAGTAAGGGTTTTAGTCAACCCATGAGGGTAAGGATTCGACTCAGCCCCTGAGGGTGAGGATTGGATCGACTCAACCCTAGAGGGAGAGGATTCGACTCAACCCTAGAGGATGTGGATTTTGCAATGAGGCTGCTTGAAGGGACAGAAGATGGTGCTGGCCAGGTGCGCTCGTCATGGTGGGTTGCACTCGCCTACATCGAGCGTCCAGAGTCGATATGGATTTGACTAGGTTGCGCAAATTACCTCGTAGGGGTCTTCCCGCTTCGAGCTCGGTTCACTATCAAGGCTTGTGTTTGCTACCTTCTTGAGGATGATAACACCGTCCTAGATGGGGCGTGGATGTACAACCCTATTATAGGCTTTCGCCGCTGTTGCTCTATTATGGTTGAAGTCATGGGTCGTTTCTTGTCCCAGTGGGCCTAGTGGTTCCAGTGAGTCCTGCAGGTGTCGCCGTATGGTGATGTAACATCCCAAATGTGTAATTAGGGTTATTCAAGTATAATTATATGTGTAGAAATTAAAACTTTTTCTCACAACTTGAAAACCCCTAAAATCTCATGTAATTCTTGTCCAAGAGTTGTGTAATCCAAAAACACAAAGCTCTTGTTGACCAAAAGTCAAATTCCTTTTCCCATTATCTTAAAATCTTGTGCCCAACAATTGGAAAGTATTTTCCTTGGTCCCAAAAAACTGATGTGGGACCCCTCAGACAAATATCACAAGTGGTAAAACTAGTTTGATAAATTTTGGAGGTAAAACAATCCTTTAACCAACCTTCATGAATTTCCTGAGAAAAATGCATTGCATAATAACCTCTGGAAATTTTATGTAAGGTTAATCTCGTGTCAGCAAGCTCCAGTTAAAAATTCATTAAATTTGGAGTTCATTTGCTATCTCAAATAATTCCGCTAAGTTTCAGCTTGTTAAAAACTAAATTCAAAAGCCTACCTTGTTCCTTGGGCTAGCCATGTTCAAAATTTGGTCGGCCAGACCATGTCTGCACCCCAGAGACCTCCTCTCCACTTTGATCAGTCGCACTGTTGGATTTACATCCAACACCACGACCTCCTCATGATCAACACCGCGAAGACCTCCACCTTGTTGAGGTCTTGGCCCTTGAATTAAGATCCAGCCGCCCCGACCTCCCTTGTTATCAAACCTCAAAAACCACCTTCCACCTTGTTGAGGTCTTGGCCCTTGGATTCAAGATCCACGGCCTGACCTCCCCTCATTATAAGCTAAGCAAACATCCCACCTACATGAGGTCACGGCCGTTGGATCAAAGATCCACGGTCATGACCTCACTGAGTGTCAAACCTCAAAGTCTACATCCCACCTTGATGAGGTCACAGCCATTGGATCAAAAATCCATGGTCACGACCTCCTCTTCTCAATCTAACTAACAGACCTCCTTTTAAGCGTTTGTTGAGGTCGTATGCGATTGGATTCAGATCCAAAGGCCACGACCTCCTCTGAAAAACATCACGGCAAGGTCCTCCCGCCTTGGTGAGGTCGTAGCCCTTAGATCTAAATCTAAAGGCCATGACCTCCCTTGTGCGTTATGCAAGCTCAGGACCTCCACCTCTTGATCGTAGCCCTTAGATCTAAATCTAAAGGTCTGACCTCCCTTGCACATTGCGCATCATATCGAGACCTCCCGGTCATTGTGTGCCCTTAGATTTAAATCCAAAGGCCATGACCTCCCCTCATGTCTTTTTGATCGCGTGCGATTAAGTCCTCACCGGAGGTCCGCGCTGTTGGATGGAGATCAACGCCTTGGACCTCTGTCCCCTTTCCTCACGTCGCTTACACATTAAGGAAATCGGAGAGCCACGACCTCCCATCCTTGATCGTGTGGGCTGGGACTGCTCCCGATCCTTTGGCGTAACGGTTCAAAAATGACATCGGAGGGCAGGACCTCTCCCGGTCTTATCCAGCGGTCATAAGGACCTCCTGTTCTTCTCCTACCTTGGTCACGCATGCGTGCTCTGGCGATGGAGTTAATCTGCCCGAGCCTCATGCACCTTTAATACTCCTGGCGACCCGCATTGTCTGAGGTCGACTTTCGCCTTCAGTCGGCCAGAGCTGCCCCCTTGTCAACCTCATGTCCTTGCCACCCCATGGACCAACCCGTGGGCTAAGCTCACCATGGAGCTTAGCCCCACTCCTAACCTTCACCTCGGTCTATAAGTCACCCCGAATCCTCCTTGGCTTCCTTTGCACTGGCGATCTCGGCCTTGCATCTTGTGCGTGGTGAGCTCCTCCTCACTCACCTCCATTCTTGGCGCCATTGTTGGAGCTTGGAGCTCCTCGGTGGACAAGGGTCCTGAGTTTTCCTCCTTTTCTCTGAGCTCCATTTGTACCATCCCCTCGGGACCAAGACCCTAACTTCGCTTTGGTTTGGGCATTTCTGAGGTGGACAAAGAGGAGCTTGGAGCAGAGCTTTGGCCGTGAAACAACCCCATCTCCTCCAACTCGGGCCATCACCATCCTCAACCTCCCGGCATCTTAAGGACCTCCAGTAACTCCCGGTAGTCCTTTAGTTCTTTGCACCACTTATGAATGAATGTCGCGGAGCTTAAGTTTTAGCACCAAATTGAATGTCGCGCGAGCTTCATTTTTGCTTTTCGGTTTTGGCCGTCTTTGGTCAATTTGCCCTCTCGGCTCATGGCGTTCAAAGCCGCCGTCGCCGTTGAGAGGAGGTCCACTTTGGGTGCGCATAGCGTTATTGTGCACTCGGTGGTACCATTGACCTCACCGGCCGGGCTCTACATCGCGGCGAGACCACTTCTTCACGCTTCGGGATCTTTGTCGGACGTCCGGCGTGTCATTGTCGTTTTAGGACAAAGCTTCACCATTTTAATCGCTAATCATTTGCTCCCATCATTGTAATCAATGGGCGTCTTAACCGCCTTAAATCCACCCTTTAATGCGTGCATTTAAGACCTCCGCCTAGCGGACCTCCTCGCTGTCCAGCGTATTTATTCCATGTCCAGCGCGTGCGCTGGCTGGTCAGACATCGAGACCTCCTCAGGAGATCTAGAACGTCCAAGACCTCCCTTGCTCAATCGTGGCCGTCCAGACCTCCGGAGGTGCAGTGGCGATAGGACCTCCTTAGGACCTCCCTAGGTTATCTCGGTAGTTCATGACCTCCCGGGTAGATCTTGGCCGTCAAGGTCCTCCCTCGGACGATCTGAACCATCGAGGACCTCCTTGGAACATCTGGACCGTCCGGGACCTCCCTATGAGGTCTTGGCGATGTAGATCTTCCTCGGGAGATCTTGGTAGTTTAGATCTTCCTTTGGAAGATCTCGGCCGTTGAGGACCTCCCCTTTAGATCTGGTCCGTCCGGACCTCCCTCATCGTTGTGGTCCGTTGGATTCTCCATCTCTGACCACGGCCTCCCTAAATCTCGCACTTGCGCGTTGCTAGGAGGTCCGGGACCTCTGGACCTCTGGCGTGTGTGCGTTATTCACTGGGAGGTCGAGCCGTTAGATCTATGATCTGTGGCTCACGTCCTCCCATGTCCTTATGGGTTTTAGAAATTCGGTACATTCTTAATTATGAACTGAAATAAGGTATAAACTTTAGAATTTCATATCTTTCTCATTTTAAATCCATTTGAGGTCATTCAAAGTATGTTGGCTCTGTCTTGGACTTGACTTTAATCCAAAAATGATTGTAAGTTGAGTTCAACTCCAGAGCCTGATTTGCCATTAGATTTTAAAACCAACTTTAAAATATACACTTAAATCAATGTTAACGGTAAAATCGTAACTAATGCTCTGTGGTTTATTTTTGAGTGAGACCAACTTTGTTGGTTTCCTATATTAATGAACTCACTGTGAAAATTAGTTTTGAGCATGTTGCTGTTAGGGAATTGAGGACTTGTGCATTATAATTTTGTTCAAGTTCTTGTTTTTGAAAAATTATAGAAAGTGCAATATAGCTCCAAATGAGGTGAACTCAATTGTGTTATTCATCTCATGAGGTGCTGGTTTTACAGTAAAATTTCAGCTTCACCACTTTTCTAGAAAATGTTGCCTCATAATTAAATTAGTGAATAGTGCGGTTTGGTAATTTTTAGAAATTTGAGCGAAATTGTTTTGCTCATATCTTTTGCATTGAGAATCCAAATCCATTGGTTCTTGTTGCAAAATTTTCCTAAAATCATCCTTGCTGCTGTAGAAAATTCAGAGAATTTGGAGTTCGTTTGTTGTGCTGTCTTTTTGTGTTTAAATCGTTCTTATCGGTTCTTTCTCGCTTTTCCGTTGAAGCCGACATTTGTGGTGATCCCGAGAGCGACCCTCTGCCACAATTTGAGCAACAGCAACAAGGCAAGCAGTTTGATCATTTCCATCATTGTCCCATTACTTTAAAGCTTAATATATTGTTTTACTTCTATGTATGCATGCTACTTTGTGTTAAATGTCGTTAGTAATCCTATAGTCGCATAATCTGTAGGAATTCTTTATCCTCTACTACCAATGAGCCTAGGTTATTAAGCTGTGGTTTGAGCTCGTTGGATGAGCTCTTATCACTTAGTAGTTGCGTTTCCTCTGCTTAGACATGCTTAGCTATCGGTAGTATTGGGCGATCATCGACTTAGTCGATGATCTTGATCACTCAAAATGATTATTACTCCTATATGTCCAGCACTTGTGCTTTGATTAATTGTAAAATCAAAACTGAAAATAAAAGACTGATTTAGACTTGGGCATATTGGATGGATGGTGTGGTTTTTGGATGTGGTGGTATGCTGAGTCAACAAGGACCGAATTCTTGCGCCATTGATCCAAGCAATTTTGCGTGCTAACCACACGAGGGCATATGGAACCCCTCTTGACTAAGTACTTTAGGCGGTGTTAATTGGGGTCGCTTCGGTTGGTGTGTTTTAAAAAATAAAATGTGTGTGTGATGTGGGAGGGAGCATTAGCTTAGGGAAGGTTGTGTGATGTCTCTTTCTCCCGTGGGTTGTGCGACTCGAATTAGCATTGTCCATTGGAAATGTCTCGTAGGACTTAGCCGTGCAAAGACACCTAAGGTAGTGTGCTTAAAGGAAAGGCGATCGGCGTGTGGGTACATTGGTACACCCTATGAGGATAAAACTATTGAATAGCCTCGTCCTAGGTTATGGACACGCTTGGTTATTTCCGTAAGAATTAGACTACAACCTTTAATTAAAACTTGACATGGTTGGTATGAGCGGGGAGTTCATGCTATTGTTGTGGTGACTATTGGGTTAGTCACTTCGAGTTGATCTTGTTGTTGTTACTATGTTATTA
The DNA here is from genome assembly GCA_036346405.1 of Phyllostachys edulis. Lineage (NCBI taxonomy): Eukaryota > Viridiplantae > Streptophyta > Magnoliopsida > Poales > Poaceae > Phyllostachys > Phyllostachys edulis. The sequence goes on along the minus strand of CM070559.1, from coordinate 8,507,686 downwards.
TCTCGTTGTTACTTCAACATTTAAAAATGCTTTGCCAAATTGCCTTCAATCTATTATGTTATTGCAAATAAATCTTTGCTTTATGCTAAAATGAGTCCAAAGCCTCCTCCACTTAAATAAAGCTTGCATGTAGCTATTTATAGTTCTGTTATCTCACACGTAAGTCTTGCGGAGTACTTTATGTACTCATCGCGTGGTTGTGGCAATTTTTTGTGGCTTTTGTTGCGAGAGGAAGAAGGAGAGCTCCAAGAGCCTCTCTTTTTGCGCTTCGTGTTGCAGTTTCTTGACGACTAGCTTGGCGGTCGGTCGAGATGCCTAGGGTTAAGGCACACCGATTGGCTTTGTGTTATAGCCATCTTTATGGCACTTTTGCTTCATTGTTATCTTTGTAGTTTTGTTGCTTTTGGCCTAAAGGCCCTCTTTTGTAATAACCTATCCTTATTAATATTAACTTCTGGTTTGTTGCTTATGTTCTATGTGTTGTATGGAATTGATACATTCTTTTGTTGTGAGGTATGTATACTGTATTCTGGGGAGTATACATCTCTCGAGACTGGGTTTATTTGGTTGATAATACTAGGGTCAATTGGATGACTAAGTATTATGAGCTCAATAAACGTCGGGGTCTCACAGGTGACGTCGAGATGCTGATGTAGCGAGGGGGAGTCCTGACTTGCGGCGACATCTATTGGAGTAGAAACTAGTTTGTGTCGAGGAAGACAATTCCCACCGTGATGAAGCTATCGAGATGTGTTGGCACTTGCTAGGGTGTCGTACTTGCACGTTGACTCAATAGTACTTGAGTCGAATGCCACTTAGGCTGGCACGACATGATGCAAGGTATGCACTCATGTCGGTGATGTCTTGAATTCACGAGTAGTTTCCCTGGTGCCTTGCTTGAGGGTGTAGGGTAGCTTTCTCCTAGCGGTGTATCGTCATATTCGTCATGGTGCGGGCAACTACCGATCGAGGAACACGTTAGTGCTCGAGGATGAGGTGTAATGGTGGTGCGTGAGACCGAGGTGTGTCCAGGGCCATCGAGATGCGCCCATGGTAATGTCGATGCTTGAGGGTGAGATGCGTTGATGACACGCAAGCTGAGATGTACATAGGGTAATCGGGATACCCCTGAGGCCACGAAGTCAAGATGCGTCGATGACGCGCGAAGTCGAGGGGCGCCGACGTGCAAGGTCGAGATGTGTTGAGTCATTGACGTTGTGCAAAGCCGAGATACACTCGGGGTTGACGAGATGCGCGTGAGGTTGAGATGCGTCGATGTTGCGCGAAGCTTAGATGCATTCGACGTCGCTGGGATGCGCCCAAGGCCATGAAGTCGAGATGTGTCGACGACGTGCGAAGCAGAGGTGCACTGATGTACGAGGTTGAGATGTGTCGATGTCATGTGAAGCCATGATGCGTCAATGACGTGCAAAACCAAGGCATGGCGATGCGCGAAACTAAGGCACGCCAACATGCACGGTTGAGATGCTTCGATGATGCTTGAAACCGACATGCGTTGACGCACGAGGTTGAGATGCGTCGACGTCGCACGAAGCTGGGATGCACGCGTAGTTGACGAGACGTGCTCGAGTTTGAGATGCGCCGACGTCAAGCGAAGCTTGGATGCATTTGAGGTCGCCGAGATGCACCCGAGTTTGCGTAGTCGAGATGCGTCGACGATGCATGAAGCCGAGGTGCGCCTACAATCGAGGATGAGATGCGTCGACAACGCGCGAAGCCGAGACACTCCGACACGTGAGGTTGAGATATGTCGACATTGTGCAAAGCCGAGATGTGCCGACACATGAGGTTGGGACACGCCAACGTCACATGAAGACGAGGCATGTCCTTGGTTGCGTCGATGCTTTGGGCTGAGACGAGTTGATCATGCATCAAGCCAAAGTTAGCCCATGGTCGTGTTGACGTTTGAGGACAAGGTGCGTCAACGATGCTTGAAGCTGAGGTGCACCCGGGGCTGCGTCGATGCTTGAGACTGAGACATGTCAATGATGCGTGAAGCCAAAGTTAGCTCGTGGTTGTGTTGATGCTTGAGGCCGAGGTGAATTGACGACGCTCGAAGCCGAAGTGCACCCAGGGTTGTGTTGACGCTTGAGGCCGAGGCACGTCAATGACGCTCGACACCGGGGTGTGCCTGAGGTTGCATTGATGCTAGAGGCTGAGACATGTCGATGACGTGTGAAGCCAAAGTTAGCCCGTGGTCACGTTGATGCTTGAGGCCACGACGCGTCGACAATGCTTGAAGCTGAGGCACGCCCGGGGTTGCGTCGATGTTTGAGGCTAAGACATGCTGATGACGTATGAAGCCAAAGTTAGCCCATGGTCCTGTCGATGCTCGAGGCCGAGGCACGTCGACGATGCTTGAAGTCGAGGTACGCCTGAGGTTGCATCAATGCACGAGACTGCAACATGTCGATGACGCATGAAGTAGAAGTTAGCCTGTGGTCATGTCGATGCTTTAGTATGTGTCTCATTGACGACACTTGAGGCCGAGGCACGTCGACGACGCTGAAAACCGAGGTGCGCCTGAGGTCACATTAATGTTTGAGGCCGAGGCATGTCGACGACATTCGAAGCTAATGTGCGACCGGGGTTCCGTTAATGCTGGAGGCTGAGTTGTGTCGACACTTGAGGCCAATTGGTGTTGGCGATGTGCTACGCCGAGGTGCGCCGACCCGCGAGGCCGTGACGATTCCCTTCCTAAGTGCGTTTGGCTATGTCCTTGTATTCTACTTAGGTGGCATGACTTCTTGCTCAGTCCTTACGGATGGCTCCAACAGTTGTAGATACGAGTCTAGACAATAGATTTGTAGTACCCCCTGTCGGCTACTTCGACCTCCGAGAATGCGTAAGCGGGGAATCAAGCGTAAGCGAAGCAAGGATCTCACTTCAATTGCATTTCTCAAGTGTGAAATGATGTACAAGTGGCCTCCCCCATGTTACAATGGGGTCCTATTTATAGGATGGGGAGTGGGAGAAGGTAAAGTTACATAAATGACCCTAGTTCTAGGGCAACCCTAGGGGTAGCCTCGTCCTTTCCGTTCAGGTGGGGCCACCTATGCTTGGCCCACCTGTTGACGTTACGCTTGCCAGCTACATAAGGGGGCTTTACGCTTGCCAGCTGCATAGAGGGGCTCGATTACAAAACCGAGGTCACGTTTCGTGACAATGTCCCGCGTAATCACCATGCTTCGCTGTTAGCCCTTCGTTGAGATTGGTTGGACTGACATGGCCATCGACCCGGGGGAACACAGGGACCCTTCCCCAACAAAAAGAAAAGGTTGTCGCAATTCATTAGAAGATAACATTTTCTAAATTGCGAGTATAAAGCACTTGACATGAAATGAAAATTAAGAGAAAGGGAACCATAAATTTTTTAAATCCATTTCTCACTGGAGCATTTGCAAAATCTGAAAGTTCATGGAAAATGTTAAACAAACTATGTAACTGGTTTATTAAATTAAACTACCGATATATTTCAAAACCTACTAAATTAGAAAATGTAAAAAATTCAGAAAATAGAGCAACAATATGAAAAAAAATGTAGAAAATAGCCCTCGTAAAAAAAATATTGAAGCCTATACAAACGAATTGTATTGAAAAAACAATGTGTATCCTTATCCTAAGTTTTTGTCCTATTTGGCACTATTGAAGACAACATTAGCAAATCTGGTGGCCGAGGCGGCGAAATGGCATTGTCGCACCACAGATGGCCATGCGAGTGCCACGTGGCTCAATACCGTGATTCCCACGCACGGTACCCACTTGTCCGTGCCACCCTAGCCCAGACAATGCCATGCCCACCTTGTGCCCGCTTCCGCACCTGGTCGCCCGATTCTGTGCCCCCTAGCACAGACGCCAGCTCATCCTGGCATTGGTTGCCTGGACGCCCGATTCCATGCCCCCTTGGGATGGACGCCATCTCCTCCAGGAATCGATGGCCTGGACGTCTGCCCCTCCATACTCTGGTCGCCTGGACACGCAGCTCAGCCATTGATTGGTGGCCTAAATGCGCGCTCCACCATTCATTGCTGCCCCTAGCCCTCAGCCCCCTCTCTGTCTTTCAGCGCTTCCGTTGTCCCCTGGGCTGGATTTCAGCACCTTTTGACGTGCGGCAACGCATCGCCTTACGACTAGGGCACGAGCATGTGGGTGCGTTCCACCGAAAGCACCACCCTTGTCCTTTCTCTCATCCCATCAATCACCTCGCTGCCTACGTCCGCAATGATGCCAAATTACGATGCTCCATCTATGTGAAACGCCTTCGCGTAGCTATAAAAACCTGTGTCGCGCTCGCTCTCGCTCTCATTCTGGAATTCGTTCTCGTTCTCGCGCTCATTGCTAAGAACAAAGAGAATCGAACTGAAAATTTGTTTCGATTACGTTGTGAAGTAAATAGTGCTTGGAACACTAGTTCAGATTATGACCGCGTAAGTACCGTGAAGCCGACATCCAAGTAAAATTATTTCATATGCTTTTGTTGTAATTATTTTAGTCACAGTTAATTAGCGGTAATTTATCAGTCGTAGTTAGTTAGTCCTAATTTACTCGTAGGTTACAAGTGGTCATTAAACTAGTAGTAATTAAGCAGTCGTATTTAATTAGCCGTAATTATGTAGTGCAAATGAAGTATTAATTAATTAATTAATTAGTCGTAATTAATGTATTGTAATTAAATTTTGCATAGTTTATTACTAGTAATTACATTATTGCAAATTTAGTGGTCCAAATTATGTGGCCATAGTTAATTAGTGGTAATTAAATAACGTAATTAACTACACATAATAAATGATGCATAGTTAATTAGTCTTAAGTAATTAATCGTAATTAATTCAGTGGGAATTACTTGGATGTAATCAATTGCTCGTAAGAACTATTTATTGGTAAGTAATCAAATTGTTGCTAATTAATTAATTATTCATATTCAATCACTCGCATTTAATTGCTTATTTGTATGTGATGTGTCATAGTAATTAACTATTCGTATTCAATCACTCGCATTTAATTAGTCTACTCCTATTTAATTAGTTGTGATGAAGCAATAATCCCATGTAAATAGTTATGTACAGTCAATTAATTAGTGTTTATTACCTACCATGTTTGTTATATTGTGTATCGTAAATCGGGTTGTTATGGCTTTAGGTAATTTCAAACATACAAGACTTGGTAGTGTTTTATGGCAACGGTCTCGTACGAGCTGGCCCCGATGGGTTGGACCTGTTGAGATGCTAGTACAAGGTGGTCCAGGTGGAGGGGCTCGATGGGTTGATTATTCATAAGCTTAGGAGCTGCATCTAGAGGGAGTTCGACACGGATCCAGTGACGAAGAAACTTGTTATCGAGGTGATCACTCGCACGCACGGGGTGTGGGAGCTAGTCAAGGTGAATGGAAGTGTTGCATGGGGCCAGTACATGTAGATTGCTTACCAGCCCGATGTGGCAATATATGGGAGACCGATGGTGTATGTGAATTTCGTATGCAGGCTGTCAGGAAATCTTGATGATGCTGGAGCCTCGGGAAGTGGGCAGCCATAGGCGGAGCTTGAAGACGGTAGCACGGAATATGCTGCTTTAGAGAAAGTCCACGAGAGAGAAGTTGTGCACAATTTTGTGCAAAATGAGGGGGTGTGACTGTGGTGGTCGGCCCACATTGACCGCTATGAGTATTTATCGGACCAGCCTCTCAGGTTGGAGTCCGACGAGGACACTAACCCATGCTCGGATGGTAGCGAGGAGGACGCACCCCAGGGTGCTGGTCCTACCGGTGGAATTGTGTCTTCGGAGGTGCCGTACGTGGCATCCAGACTTGATGATATCGTAGTGCAATCGCTCGTACTACTACAAGAAGGGGGGGTCCTAGTGGGGGTTTGGTGCTAACACTCTCTTAGTTGGGCAGCACTTCCCTAGCAAGGTGGCAGTGCAACAAGCTATAGCATGGTACGCCAAGTCCATCGACCATGTGTCTTTGATGCGCCACCTAACCCGAAACATTACGTAGTGAAGTGCGTGAGTGGATTATTTGTCTTTGGCAAGGCGGTGCTTACGAGCAAAGTTCTTCGGCTAGATCTTCATGGTCAAGGCGGTTACCAACTATACTTGCGAGCTTAGCGAGCTACTACGGCAACATCAGAACCTGACTTCTGCAAATGTGGCAAGCCTCATCAGCCACCTAGATGCAGAGGACATGTCTGTCTCCCCCAAGATGCTGATGTCGGAAGTCACCAATCTAGTTGGTTATCCAGTCAGCTACAGCAAGGTCCAATGAGCCAAGCAGAAGGTTATCGAGTCCATGTACGGAACATACGAAGAGGCGTACAACTTTGTGCCATGAATGCTTCACCAGATTTTCGAGGCAAACCCTGGCACGTACATAAACAAGCTTGAAACTGAAGATGCTGATGGAGGTTCCAACTGCTTCATACTGGATCGCGTATTCTGGGCTTTCGCCCAAGCCATAGAGGGCTTCAGGTTCTATCGTCCTATTCTCACGATGGATGGAACTTTTCTCACGGGGAGGTACAAGAGCACAATTCTCACCGCAGTGGTGGCTGACGCGAATGATCAGCTTCTCCTAGTTGCTTTTGCCATGGTAGAGAATGAAAACACATCCAGTTGGCTGTGGTTCTTGGCGAATGTGAAGCGTGCGGTTGTGGGAGATCGGCCCAACATATGCCTTATCACATACCACAATGGTGAGTTGTTATTCGCTTTGAACACCATGAAGAATGGGACAGAACCCCCTCACTAGTGGAACGACATGGAAACCTGGTGGTGCATGAGGCATCTTGCACCGAACTTCTTCACGCGGTTCTGCATTCAAGAACTTATAAAGACATTCAAGGCGTTGTGTCTGGAGAACTAGGGGCGGAAGTTTGAGTCCATCTAGATAGATCTCGAACATCGGACCACGAGGCATACATGGGAGTCCCCTCTGGAGGCACAGGAGGGATGGCAAGCCGCGAGCGGGCAATCTAGGAGCAGCATAAGTTTCACGCAGTGGATTAATCTCCACGCTCCTAAGTTGGAGCAATGGCACCTACTCTATGACACGGATGGTGCGAAGTATGGAATTATGATGACCAACATGTCTGAGGTGTACAACAGCGTGCTCAAAGGTGTGTGGTGCCTCCCTATCACCGTGATCATTGAGGGGACATGGACTTGCATGGTCGGTTACTTCGTCAATATAGCTACCCTAGCGAGGCGACAGCTGAAAGAAGGGAAGCAGTGGTCCGAGAATATGTAGAGGTATATGGACCAAAAGATGCAGAAGGCCCGAATGCACGACATCCGGGTGATCGATGGCCTCAGGAGGAAGTACGAGATCAGGCTGTGGCAAAAATATATCAATAGTCATGCCAGGGGGAAAGAAAACATGCATGCACCCTGGGTGATGTGGCTACATGCACCTACAACAAGCCGGAGCTCTTGCACAAGCCATGCTCACATGTGTACAATGCATGTGCGCAAATGAGGCAGATGTCTACACCGTATATTTCCGAGTACTACAATATGCAGCACCTTTTCGGTATGTGGAGTGCAGAGTTTCACTCCTATGGCTTGGACATGAAGTATAGGGATTTATGGCCAGACAGGGTGTAATGGGGGTCGAACAAGGCCTTGAAGTCAACTGGGAAGGGATGACGTCAGATGCGGCACTTCCGAAACGACATGGATGATAGCCAACGTGGGGGCCTGAGCCACACGATGAAGTGCAAGATATGCAAGACTCTTGGGCACTCCATGAAGGATTGCCCCAATAGACTCAGCTCGTCTAGGCATCACTTAGTGTCATAATTTATTATATTGTCCGCCTATATGGGGATCGTCATGTCATGTAAATGGGTAGTCTGCTCATATTTGCGTATATCTTTATACCATTCTTTTTTAACGTGTACGTATCTCAACATTATAATTGTTCCAAATTGACTCACCCTTGTTTTGTGCGGAGTAGGGAAACATTACATCAGCCTACAATATGTCGGATTTGTTGGGGGAACTTTTATGCGAAGATATTGCAAAAGCACAAGTGGCAAGCGAAGAGGGCTAAACCGTACCCAAACTTTTCAATGAAGGATGCCCCGGTACCACCTGAGTTTCCATGGCCGCAATGTGTGTGAACAGCCGGCGAAGATCATTCAGTCCACACACCCGGCCACCATCGCCCAGGTGTAATACACGTGCAGGCACTTCCTCGTAAGAGAATCTTACGCACACATCGATTTTTCACACACCTACGTTGAGTTTCGCAAGTTTCTAAATTTATGTGCGTGTAATGACAGCCTGGGATGCGCTGCAACTTCTTCCAATAGATCAACGGCCCAGAGATGTATGATAGGGCGTTCATCTAGCAGAAATACATGTTGAGTTACGCGATGCGAGCCGAGACCTTCCAGTAATGGAAACCTTACATACCGGACCCTATTGAACAGGAAGCTGAGTACGACCGGTGTGAGGACCCCGAAATCGAACCCGTTTCAAGTCAAGTGGTTTCGCCATAGACACAACACTTAACAGGAAACAAGAATGATTTCGAGTACCCGGATATGTGTCTCATGTTAGCTCACAGGATCAGCGGCTAACATGCACATATCCAAACAATATTATATCACAATCAACGATTTGAATATAACAAGATAATATTCAATTGAAACTAACTCTAAATGAGCATTTTACATCATGCGGCCGACCGGCCAAATTTGAATTTAACAAATAAAAATCAGCAGCGGAAGACATTAAATAAACAAGAATAGAAAGTCAAGTAAACTAAGACAACCTTCCCAATGGTGCGCCACAACCCGAAGGGCAACCAACTGGGATTAAAGCCGATGCGTCTGTCGTTCTCAGCTGAACAAGTGGATAATCCGGTTGAGTACAAAGTTGTGCTCGTAAGTCTTACAAGCAAAAGAAATATAGTGGATGCATTTGAGTATCAAAGGAAATCTAAAATGGTTCATTTTCAGCATAAAGCAAGGTTGTTCAATGGGATAACTGGTATAAATTTAAATTGCCATTTGACAAGCTTTTTGAAACATTGTATAACAGTAAGTACTCCATTTTATGATAAATATTTCCACAAATTAACCATCATGGAATCATACCCAAAGTGGTTGTCCCACTTAGGTAAACTAACCATCAACACACGAACTTTCCGTTCGTGACAACATATCAATCCCAAACATACCCTAATCCTATTCCCATCTAACTGTGCATGGTCTCCCACATGCAATGTCCATAACCAGGGATACGGCTATTCAAATAGATTTATAACTCTGCAGAGTTTGTACAGCTTTACCTACACGATATGAATATTTCTCAATGTTGACCAATGCACTCTTCCGTAGGAGTGTGACTGAGATATCATAATGAGGTCATTACAATGCCATGTGCTAGATATTAAACCACCCGAGGATGCACACCATGGCAGAGTGTTGGTCGCCTGAATCACAGTTACACCTCGTTGTGTAAGTAAGTCCTTGCGAAGCTACCCGCAAACACAAGCGACCCTTAAGGGCAGTCACATGCCCCCACTAGATTGACAACACAACAATAACAATAACAGCAACAATTGTCAATCTAGCTGTGGTTTGATAGCTAACACGCTACAAATTAATAAGCCAAGCCTTCACCATTAACCCAGCGTGTGGTTGCACGTAAGACTTGGTTCAACACCACACAGACCGATCCTTAATCACTCAAACGGGGCTACAAAATTCTGAAACAACGTTTCATCATCACCCTACACCCGTCCAAGTTAAAATATAAAGAACCCAATGCTCAAAGTGTCCACAAAAACCAGATTCAAATATCTGATTATAATCCTCAAGTTCTGATAATATTTGATTCATCTCAGTCAATGGACTAGTTCCATCAACCATTATCGACTACAACTATTAGCATGGCTAAGCATTGTTCTATAAATCAACAAAAACCCCCATATAACATATAATCTTAGGCATCAATGGTAACTAGATATTCAATTTTCAAAGGAAGGGAAATGCAACAGAGAGGACATAGCAGCTACATCTACCCAATTGACATACAGGTATTTGAATTTAAAGCAATGCATAGAATACTTAAAATCAACACAAACATTTTATTGAAATTAGTAGGAACAACATGGTCAAAGGGGGGATTGCTTGCCTTTGCTGGTACCACTTGTTCAACCTCAGGTTAAACTCACGAATATGTCAAAATCGTCGAATAATCCAACGAAAACCGATATTGCGATAAACACCAAATAAAGCTAAAAATTCAAAATATTAAAAATTGCATGAAATTCACACAGTAGGTAGATTATGACTTTAGGTGAATTTATGTGAAACTTTTGGTTCAATTGGAGTTCAGTTTGATTTTCTATGAGTTTTTCAATGTTAATTGCATTAGTGTTCAAATATTTTGAATATCAAAATTTCCTATAATATTAACATGTTCAAAACCTATTCCAAATTAAAGTAAATTAAAAATGAAAAGTAGCAAAATTGATTTTACTCACTTTGGAGTTAAAATGAAATACTTATGAATTTTTTAATTATAAGTCATTTTCAGTGCAAAAGTAATTCATTTCGGATTTTCTAAATGCATTAAATAATTTTTACACTCACGTTCATCTAGCCACAGCAAATGACAGGTGGGACCGAGGTCAAATTTTGACTCAGCCCTCAGAGCACACATGTGACGTCGAACGCGTAAACAATCAAATACGCCTTCACTATCCTAAAGTGTAACCCTTCTAAACGTACAAGCAAATACACTTCCCCCTATTGGAAAGCGTATTTTAAAAATTCTACATCTGTTCTTAACTGGCCACGGGCCCTCTTGTCAAACACTCAAACACTTAGATTGATTTAATTAGATTTGCAATCTCGTTTATTACAAGTGGGACCCACACGACAATGATACAATAAAAACAAAGATTAACACTAATGACATGATTATCACCTCATCTCTCCGGCAGCTCGACGGAGCTGCCGTGCGCGAGTGAGCGCAGCGAGGATGGTGATTTGGCGCAGCAGTGGGGCTCTAGGCTCGGGATCAACATGTATGGGTGCGAAGCAGCCTCGCAAACACGTTGGTGGTGACGCGGAGTCCGATGGTTGTCGTTGGCGAGCTCCCATCGATCGGAGGCCGAGACGAATGGACAGTGCTCGTAGAGAAGAAGCTACGAGCGTCGATTGAGCTCAGAGAAGGGTGTGTCAGGATCTCCTTGATACCAAGAATGCGGCGCACCTGAAGATGTTGACGAAGGAGGTTGGAGATGACCGGAATGGCGACGACGGCGATTCACCGAGGTCGGAAAAGATGTGATCTCTCTCCGTCGGAATTGCACCAAAAGCAAATTAAACTCGTCGGTAGACTCAATGGGATATTGCGATCTTAATGAACAAAACAGCGGGGAGAATAGCTCACCGGAATGTCTACGAGCTAAACGGTTGTGGCCACCGGAGGCAAGGATGAAGATGTTGTTCCCGACGACACAGTGGATAGCAAAGGCTCGGACCAGCAAAAATGGGTATGGCGTCGAGAATGGAATCTAGTGGTGGACTTGCTAGCTCGCGAGAGACAGCAACACGACGGCGCTCCCCTTGTCTTCTTCCTCGGCGGAGATAAAGGAGAGGTCGGGGAGAGTGAGAGAGAGTGGATTGGTTCGGGAGCTTCGTGAAGTCTAGGTGACGCCTCGTAGACGGTCGAAGAAAGTAGAAGGTGGCGAAAGTGGGCGTCGTGGCGAGCATGCATCAGGCCCGAGATGCTTTCGGCCGAAAGCAACATGAGGAACACAACGAACTGGCGGGTAGGCCCTACTCATCACCGAAGAAAAAGCGGTCTGTTGAGCGGGTTGGGTCAAACCAAGTGGCGGTCGGGTCCGGTCGGAGGGTGGCACAGCGAGACGGTGCGGTGCGGTGGAAGCAGATCGGTTTGGGTCCGGTCGGAGTTGGGTCCGATCGTACCTAAGTTTGAATTTGGATTTTGACCCAAATGCAACGAGTTTGACCGAGCGATTTAAAATAGCAAATAAATTCTAAAAATTCTGAAAATTTTTGTGAGTGTTCTCAGATTCAAATGGAACCTAGGAAAATTTGTTGCAGGCACTGTACATTCTCCATTTGTCAAATTTAATTCATTTTTAGATCTGCCTAATTGATTTTGTTTGGATTTTTATGAGATCAGTTTGACTTCTTAAAAATTCAAAAAAATATATATTAATTCATGATAAATAATCTAGTATTTAAATAAATTATTTCCAACAATTTTAAACACACATTTTGCTGGAATCATATAAATGCTTGAATTCAAGTTAAAAGTTTGAAATTTCGGAGCAAACTTTATTACAACAATAAAAGTTTACAATTATACCAGAATTTACATACATAAACATGATATGGTTAGCTAATCCATCTTAAGGATTTTTGGGGACGTTACAACCGGGCATAGCACGCGACTGATAAGGGGAAGGCTGCTACTACTGAGACCGGTGGCCGTTGCGGCTTCTCTCGTCGCCCGGGCGTACCCCATATGGAAGAGGTGAGCAATCTACAATATGCATCCTAATTATCTAATTTGCATTTCGTTCTTCTAACATCATGCAATCGTCTAGCCTGTACCGCAGAACATGGAGGACTTCGACACATGCCACCAACGTGGGCAGTCCTGAGACAAGGGAAGGCTCCTGCTACTAAGACTACTGGGTGTCATAGTGTTTCCAGTCAATCGAGCGCACTCCACATTGAAGAGGTGAGTTATGTACAATTTGCATGCTGCCTATGTATTTGGAGGTACGATCTACTTACATCATGGAATCGCAGGACATGGGTGACTTCGACACTCGCCACCACCATGGGTAGGCCCAATACAAGGGGAAGGGGCTATGGTGACGTGAAGACTAGTTTCAGTCCTCCTTTCTACTGATTCCCAAAAAGCTACAAACCGTGCATGACATGTAATTGGCAAATCACAATATGCATTCGAAAATGTCATCAATTTTATTTATCAAATTTTAGATTGCAACTCCACTTGAAATGTCCACACTCTAAGTTTAAACAATATATTACAACAATTTTTAGCAAGCATACAAATATAGCGCGAGACAAACACAATATATTACAACAATTTTCCACAATCGATCAACTCCGATAATATGTACAGAACATACAAAATATACATACAAATATAGCGCAACAAAAGCACATAACATCTATGCAATGCAAATACACACGGGACACAATATGATTCACTTGTTTGAGCCACTCTCTGCTCGCTGCATTTGCGTCTGCGTGCATGTCTTGGTTTTGCGTTGAGCATATCCTACGGGATACGTTAACCAGTCAGGAGATCGTCTATCGGTTCGGAGGGGGAAGGGTGACCGTTTAGTGGGCGGAGGTGCACCAGTAAGCTGATTCTGGCCCAACTGAGTATGTCCAACATCAATGTCGTCCATCTGAGTCATGCCGAACTGGTTACCACCTGCAATCATGTCAGTAATGAAGGAGTCGACAAATCTACTCCCAGATCGTCCTCCCCCAAGGTACAATGTCTGCAAGTTCGGTCGTGCAGAGGAGCTCTGGCCTCGATCGAGCGAAGTGGCAACGACCCCGGAGGAGCTATGCCCTTCGTACGATACTCCGTACTGGCCAATGTATGACAAGGGTGGCTGGCCAGGGTGCACAGTCCAAACTCTGGTGCCGTGTACTGCTCCCTAGCAGTAGATGGGATGGGTGTCTCCTCATCGGTTGACAGATGGCCATCACTCGCACACTCAATTGAAGGCTGTAAGATGGAATGATGTTAGGACAAATAAAAATCCTAGGTGTAAACTAAACATCTCGTACCTCTCGGATGTGTAGTGCGAAAATGATCGAGGGTGAGTGTCAGTCTGAGTACAGGGTGCAGACGGTAGAAGAGATGCATCCCGACGAACGTGCGGCTACAGGATGACATGATGTTGGCACAACCTAAGGCGTAATAAAAAATAGGACATAAATTTATACAAAACTTACCTCCTCACTGATCTGCAACGCGGATGACCGACTGGGAGCACTTGGACGCCCACTGGTCTGACTAGGCCGTGATGACCTAGTAGGTGAGCACGGTCCGCCACTCGGTGTGCAGCGTGTAGGACGTCGTCTCTCGAACGATCACATCTCATGTTCTTGATTACATTCTTCGACTGCCGAAGATGTACTTCAAAGTGTTCAGAAGCCTCAGTATGTTGTGCTCTGGGCTGGGATGGTGGCCTCGGATGCGCTCATGATCCGCTGCAGCCACTCGGACTAAAATGACAGACAACACATGTTCAATAGCAAACAATACAAATATCATCAATGTAACGAGAAAAGATTGTCAGTGTTTTACCGTGTCTTCACGCCGCGAGGCGTTGTGATGATCGAAGGAGTGACAGAGCCTCTCCTGGTGCGTCACCTGCTCTGGACGCTCTGGTGCAAGAAGGGTCAGTCTAGTCCGTGGGACGTACCACTCCATGTACTAGCGGTATATCCGTACGTCGTATGGTCTGTGCTCCTGTACGACCTCGACATGCGCCTTCTCCATCCAAGACGTAACCCACTCATGTTGGATTGCTTGCTAGTCCTCAGCATGTCGGTCCCCCCCCCCCTCGATTGCCTGCATTCGACAAAGATTCATGTCAAAATAGGGAATGTAGGCATGAAATGCAAACATTACTTAGATGGAGTTGGACGTCTCACTACAGGTTCCTGTCGTTGGGAGGGAGCACAAGCTGGTACAAATCAAACCGCCGCATTACGCGCTTCGGCGCATAAGGCTCCACCATATGGGAAAACACCAAGTGGCAGGTCGTCGCCCATAATTTGGTGTCCTGCGTGCATTACACGGATAGTCTGTGCGGCGCTACCGTGTTCATGAAATCTGGGCTCCATGGAGCCCATATGATGTCATTGTCGTGCAACGACTCGGAACTCGTTATGGAACAACGAGTAGCACCTTGTCGGTTTGTCCTTGGCCCAGCGTAATTGGGCGGTAGTCCACTGGTAGCCCATAGTGGGCCCGTTGACCGGATCGTGCAACTCCGGGTACGAGTGTGCTACTCTCCCGAAGGAGAGCTTCCCAACAGGAAAGTGCTCCCAACTTCATAACTGTAGGAGGACGTAGCATACGACAAGGGCCAGTTTCACACTGGTGTCACAAAGAGCCACACAACCCCCTGTATGTGGCGCAGAGGATGGTTGATTCCCAACTGTACTGAGGCATCGCCCCAGCCTCTGCGTTAGCCAAAGACTCGGCGATGCGGACGAAGCTATGGTACACCCAGTCGCCCTATGTGGTGGGAAACAGGGCCCAACAGAAGAGATGGAGAAGGTAGGCGACAAGGTACGTCCTAACAACCTCGTTAGGTACATTCGGCAGGCATTGACTGAAATTCCTCAGCCAAGTCCGAGGGATACCACGGGTGCTGTCTGGCACAAGTATGCCAAACCGATGCCCCAACCGGGCCTTCCAGTCCGCCGGGGGACGACTTGGAACAAGTGGCTCACCCCTGATCAGGAAACTGGTCAAGAATGAGACATACTAGAGAGTGATCGTCATCTCTCCCCATCAAAAGTGGAAGGTGTGAGTCTCGAGTCTTCACCTGTCGACAAATGCCGACATCACACTACTGTCCAAGGTGAAGTAGCGTCTGATCAAGAGCAGCCTCGCTAAGGGCAACAAGCTCGTGTCCTAGAGGATTGGGACGTAGTGAGCATCGAGCTCCCAGTAATGCTTCTTGGATGGAAGAACGAGGGGTGGAGGGCCATCCGCGTCCCCAGCAATCTACAGCTTGCACTAGTGATGCTCGTCGTAGAAGGGTTCTAGTAGCTTCGGTAGAGGCATGGCTTGCAAGATATCAAAGACACAAATTATCAGTGAATAAATAATGACGAGGAATTACTAGAAATTAAAAAATTACGGCTAAATACAGACAACAAAATAATTTGCACTAATTAACTACCACCAAATTAATTATGACTAATTAAGTCCGACCAATTTATTAATACTTAATTAATTGTGACAACAAATTACGACTAAATTATTTACTATCAATTAAATATCACTAATTAATTACGTCTAATTAATTACAAATACATATTTATGACTTAACAAGGCCACTAAATAAATTACAAGTTAATGAGGCCACTAAATAAACTACGACTAAGTTAATTATGACTGTTTTACTATGACTAAATAATTAAGACCTAATGAACTAGGGCAGATTATTTCCCGCTAATTAATTACGACTAAATAATTAACTAACACTAACTAACTACGACTAATTAATCTATAACAAAGTAAGTAAGCCACGAACAAACACAGAAGATTAATTTAACTACGAATAATTAATTACGACCAAGTTAATTGCAACTAGTTAACAAACACATTTTTAATTACGCCCAAATGATAATGACTAAATTAATTATGCCTAAATAACTAAAACTAATTAACCATGATAAATTAACTAACTACAATTAATAAAGAAAATGCATATGAGAAAAAAATTACCTGCTAATATGACGGCTAATGACGACTCTAAACAAGCCTTTAACGTCAGCGAAAATGAAATCGACTGAGGCTGCGAAGGAAAGAGCGAGCAAGCGAATGAGAGAGTGAGCAAAGCGTCTCACGGCCATTGCGAATTTATAGCCGGTGAATGCATCTCGCGGGCCGACCACGAAGCGACGGGAGGAATAGCAATGGATGGACGTGACAACGACAAGACAGGATGGGACAAGACAGAGGGGTGGGCGACATGGTGGCACATGCGAGCGGGGGGGGAGCTGGTACGGGCAAGGGAGGAGGGGACCCGCGCCATGCTTGCGGTCCTGGCGCGTCTAGGCCAGGGGAAATCGGACAAGGTGGGCGGGTGTGGCAGGCGTCCATGCCAGGGGAGCACGAAATCGGGTGTCCAAGCCACCAATGCCCGAACGAGTTGGCATCCGTGCTAGGGGGGCATGGAATCGGGCGGCCGGGCGAGGAAGGCGCGGAAGCAGGCGCGACGTTGTCCGGGCCGGGGTGTCACGGACAAGGGGGTACCATGCGCGGGAAGCACAGTATTGAGCCACGTGGCGCACGCAAGGCCGTCTGTGGTGCCTAAATTGCCATTTCGCCACCTCAGCCACCAGATTTGCTAATGTTGTCTTCAACAGTGCCAAATAGGGCAAAAACTCTCCTTATCCTTTAGAGAATTTTGTTCCGTTAAGCAATGGCGTGTCAGTGTCCCAAATAACATATATGTGGAATTGGAAGGTTACTTGTTCATTATTCCTTAACCTTGCTCTCGTTTCTCTGTAGAATAATTTTTATTAAACAACCATTTTATTAATAATATTTTAAACATAACAAGCACCCTAACGTATTTCTAAAAATACCACCGGTTGCCATGCCATCTTTGGTGGCATAACAAATAAAACCTTGTCATACCTCGAGTAAGTCCAATTTTTCATTTAGAAAACAACCATTTTGGCAGCACCACTGCGAGTGGCATGTGAAAGGAGGCCATGCTGGTGCAACAATATGGCACCTTTGCCACGCCAAAAGGGTTATTTGGTGTGTGCTATTTTAAAATATTGTTAAAAAGGGTCAAATAATAAAAGAAGTTTTTCTCTGTGCCAATATCAACACAAACAACTTTTGTGAAGGGTTTGCTTTACCGAACATTTTATTTGTTATACAGAATAGTACTAATTAAGCTTATGAGACGATGCATAATACCCTATCTGCCTTTCTATATTTGTACATAGCCCACCATACGCACAGAACAGGGAAATACTAAATTTAAGAAATATTTAATGAGAAATGACTATATATACCTTTATTAAATGACACACCACAACTATTTAACATCTTTTGAAGCATTTAAGTAGGGGTAGAGAGAGAGAAGATTAAAATAACTATACTATACATTCTCTAAATGGACAAATATATTGAAACGGATACTCACGAGGCCACGACCAGATACAGCAAAACAGAACGTAAAAATAAATCTAATTCCACACATATAAGATGGAAGGTCAAATCCTAGCACGATCGATTTGTGATTTTGAGGAGGGTGTCTTACATCTAAAATATGTCTTCAATGCATTATATAGCTTGAAAATACACAAAACAAGTCTCAGTGTATCACATTAAATATTCTATTGGGAAGACTCTATATTTTCCCCTATACTGTGTATAAGTATAAGAAAAATGTTTGATGGGGAAGGTTACATAGAACAAATTTTAGGGGATTTGCGTGCGAGACAACAAAAAAACTTGAGGGATAGTTTGTCACATGTCACACACCATTAGGCTTCTAACGAGAACTCGTTAAGTTACCATATAAGAACAAGTCACACCATTAGTAGGGGTGCAAACGGAGCGGATAGTTCCCGACCGACCGACCGACCGAATAAATGTGAGCAAATTTCGGATATTTTTTCGGATATCCGGATGTTTTTCCCGGATTCGGGTTCGAATTCGGTTATTTTCCCCCGGATACGGATTTAGACTCGGATAATCAGTTATCCGATTTATTCGGAACTATCCGGGATTAAAATCGGATACAACCGAAGATTATCCGAAAACTATCCGAATTTTTTCGGCTCCCACGCACACGCACAGAAATATCCCGCGCGGTCGCGCCCGCCGTCCCACACTCCCGCCCCAAAAACCCAAATCGAGTCTCACTCTCCCCCACAGACCGCACAGCTCCGAGCTAACTCCTCTCCGGCTCACCGCCCCGCCACCGCTGCCGCCGCCCCTCCCCTCCCGCGGTCCCTCCTCACTTCCTCAGCCGGTCACCGCGCCCTCCCCCTCCGCGGCTCCGCCTCCCACCTCCCTCGCCACCACCGTCGCCTCCCTCCTCCCTCGCCGCCCGCGCCGCCTCCCTCCTCCCCTCGCGGCCTGCCTCCTCCTCCTCCCTCCTCATCTCTGCTTCCCCCATCGCCCTCACACTGCAGCCGCCATCCTCCGCCGCCGCCGCCGCCTCCATCCTCCCTCGCCGCGCAGCGGATCACCGCCACGGGCCGCCGCAAGAAGGCCAGCGCCCGCGTCGTGCTCCAGAAGCGCCTGCGTCGCCGCAAGACGATCCTCCTCGACGGGTGCGACTTCGAGCACTGGCCGGTAGTCATGGAGCCGCCCCCCGGCGACGCCTCCAACCCCGATGTCCTCCGCGAAGAGATCATCGACAGCTACATCAAGACCCTCGCCCAGGTCTTATTCCCAATTAAATTTCATGTGTTTAACAGCTTTTTCTAGTTAAATTTGAGAGGCTATTATGGAACATGGAGTGAAGGGGAATCTAGATCTTCATGTGCAATCACTTTGCATGTCTGCCACTCCTTATGATGCTGAGTGTAGATATTCTATCCATTAGGAGCGATGAAGTGGAACATTATTTTTATTGGTAACACAAAATGAAGAGAAATCAAATTGTTGTCTGATTTATCAGAGTCAAGTAAACAAGGATGTGATTCCAAGGAGCTGTAAATGTGATGGAGTGCTGCATATAGACTGAGGATTCTTTTTCTTAACCTCAGTTAAAGTGGCACAGTGTTTATCATTTCTTGCCGACTTTGTATATAGCTGAAAGTATAGATGAAATCGAATTTTGCTTATGTTGTAGTATAATAATCTATATCACAGGTTGCTTTCATGTGCTGATGATTTCCCTCCCTCATTTCAGCCTTGCCCTATGTGCCAATTATTAAGGAGGTTTTAACATCGAGTGGAGTATTAACCGGCAAATGGAAGGTTAGGCAACTGCATCTCATGTTGTGATGGAACTAAATTTCTTCTTGCTGTACTCTACTAAATTTCTTCTTGTTGTACTCTATTTTTATCAGTGTTGTGTTGACATGTTGGCTTTAGACATGCCTCATAGGCGGCAATGTATAACGCCTACAGGCAGTGTAATATACAGATTGTTTATGCTTTTCTTTTTACTTGCAGAAACAGGAGGAATTAGTTTATGTGACTGCTTATGACATTCTCTTTGGTATTAATTTTTTGTTGCCAGTTTGTTGTTTTCTTAATAATTTAATCTCTATACTGTGCTTTTGATCAGTCCTTCCTTTATCTTACTGAGGAATGGTAGCAGTGATATTTGTATATGACAGACCTTAGCTTCCACATTTTAAATTTGTCTACTTGGATGGCTGATGGATGCTTTTGATACTCTGCTTTGAAAAGTGGGCTTGAAGTGGATTCTTATACCTGCAGATGATCCAATTGTATAAATTTAGTTTGATCTAAATGATATAATTTTATAAACAACGGTCTAGAGATATGGAGAATAATTGTTACATATTTATCATACTATACAAGCACTAATATTTGTAAATTCCTTGCAGGTAGGATGGGGTATGATTTCGATGGTTGATGCAGAGAGGAGGTTGTTGACAAAGGCTCTAGAAGACACAGACAACCAATATTTTGTCTTACTTTCTGACAGGTGATCCACAAATTCCAAATTACTCCAATCCCATATTCTTGCATAATAAAGTCACTCAGTCCTTAACTATTCCCTGAACTACGATGGCAGCTGTGTTCCTCTTCACAATTTTGACTATGTGCATGACTTCACAATTCCTTCACTCAAACTTTGCATTTTGCGATTCTCATATAATCAACTTTTTGTGATTATGATTTTTTCATCACCTTGCATTCTTGTTTATGTCCTTGGCGACTTTGATGATCCTAGGCCACATGGAGTCTTTAGATACTCAAAAATATGCTACACGAGGTTCGAGAGACCTAATTCAAGAAGGGTTCGCGGTGAGTATCATGTTCTCTTGCAGATTTCAAACTTTGGATTATGAATCAATCAATGGACTATAAAGCATAACTTTTAATTGATAAGAACCATTCTTTGTTTCTGTTTATGTGCCATTCTTTCCCATGGAGAATTAGGAAATAGTGAAACATCATGATAAGGTGACTTCACAATTCTTTCCATTTTTGGCTGCTTTAATCATCACATGTTAATGCTACAAGATTTCATGATTTGCAAGCGTTGGGC
The DNA here is from genome assembly GCA_036346405.1 of Phyllostachys edulis. NCBI lineage: Eukaryota > Viridiplantae > Streptophyta > Magnoliopsida > Poales > Poaceae > Phyllostachys > Phyllostachys edulis. The sequence continues at coordinate 8,486,664 of CM070559.1, read as the reverse complement.
GATCCGGGACTCAAACCACGTGGGGTCAAGTCTTATAAAATCTTGATTTTTATGAACTTATTTAGAAATGTCAATAATAATATGGCATGTTTGCAAAAAGCTGTTGGGTCGATTGCCCCGGAGATATAGGCCGCATCCGCCGCTATCGCAAGTTGCAATGATGCAAGATTTTTACGTGTATATCATAGCAAATGAACTAGTGTTCTCTTATGTAAATAAATCAAAGTTGATAATGCGGTCATTATACTTATCCGAGCAATATGGCATGCGTGAAAGTAAAGATGTAGCTGTGGAGGAAGAGTGCAATTCGATCTTCTCTGGTTTTGATATACTATTTTACATAGCAGTTAGATCGATAGTTTTTTTGAACTACATGACATTATTTAAATCGTCCCTTTATCTTTACTATCGCATATGATGCGATCTATGCAAAGGATTACAAACTGAGTTCTTATTCATTGAACTCTGTATCGCACACTTTCTCGGGGAGCAAGTAAGTCCAAACATTTCAAGTGCCCTTAGTTCTTTGTCGGCATACCCCAAAGTACTTATCATGCTCAAAACTTTTCATTCAAACTCTTGTGTTTGATCAATCTCTTTAGATGATAAATCATATTTGATTGTACTGAATACTGATTATTCTTTTTTGGAATTTTTGTTAACTCTATACTTGTGATTGTATCACATATGTCTTTTGGAAAATCGATTTTACATTTGCAAAGTTACTTATCTAATGGATGGCTTTCTTTTGAATCTTTTATTTATAACTGAATCTTTTCACTAAATTTACATATGATATTCTTTACTTTTCTTGTTACGAAATTGGGTTATTTTATGAGCGAAAGAGGATGTTCATCATTCAATTATATCGATCTTCAAAATGGGAACTTAGAGACACGAAAATTTGGCGGTTTATAAACGAAGGTCAACTAAAAATTCCCTTTGTGTTATCTACTAATAAAGTGATTTAAATTTTGTACGAAGTATGTTGGTTGAGTTGCTTTTTGTTCTACATTATTGATGGAGCTTCTAGATGGTGCCCTTTTTCTGATTCACTGATGGCAATGTTGTGTTGCGTGTGTAGTAGTTTAGTTTGTGAAGGCAATATTATCATTAGCTTAGAGTTTCCAGTTGAGATAAAAAAATCGTGATAAAGAATAATTTGGGGCACAATATAAGAAATATGACGTATTCTATTTTTCTAATAATTTCTTTCACTTGAGAACTAACGTTGTAGTGTTTCTGACGCAATATGAGGTACATGTTGGAAATTTCTCAAGAAACTATGTTGTTTTTCACATTGAATAAGCAATATTGTAAAGTTTTGAATGGTTGCAATATGTCGAACATTTGCCTTCTAACTTGCTCTTGGCGATGGGTCTCGATGGCTTAGCTATAATATAGCGACCTATCATCATACTTTTGCAAAAGGACTTGTAGATAGGAGTATCGTTATTGATTTTGATGTGTGAGTTGATTACTAGCCTTTTCTCGAGCCTATTTTCGACACCTTTAACTTTTGCCTTTTTGTAAACACAAACATGCTTATCTTCCACATGGATGTTAGATAAATTGATGTATATCTACAACTATGTAGAGATGGCAAGGGTCCTTTGGAGTTCCCATTTCATTTATCTTTGTCAAGGGAATGAGTATTAAGGTGACAACAACAATAAATCTTTCTAATGAAAATATTCCACTCTAGTATTCTAACAAGAATTTCATTTGTTCCTCAGGTTCTCTCACAGCTACCCAGGAAAGCAAAACAGAAAAACCTTGTTATACCAAATATAAAGGGTCAAGGATCTGGACAAGAAACCTTTGAGGGTGCAACTGTAACTCTTGGGTCTAATTCTTTATACCTTTGTCATCCGTTCTGTGACAAAAAGAGTGATCATGTTGTTCAGAGATTACACTTAAAGATAAACCAATAGGTCGAGATGCGTGCAAAGCCAAGAAGGGTAGAGCATGTACATTTTGCTTTCTTCCTCAATAGATATTGCATGTTTTGTCATATGCGTGACTTAATTAACTGTGTGTGTGTTTCCATAGGAAAGTTGCCTACGAAGAATGTAGATCAAGGCGGTCCAATATAGGCAAATGGATTTGACCGTGCTTCTATTACAAATTAATGGGCTATAGCCTATAGGTAAATATAATGTTCTTTTATAGAGCTTTATCTTATCTTATCTTTCTTTTTTAAAAAAGAAGGGCTTAATCAAGTCACTAATACTTAGTTAAATATAATCTCTTTGATATGGGCTATAGGTAAATACAATGTGCTTTTATAGGGCTTAATTAAGTCACTAATACTTCGTTAAATATAATCTCTTTATGAACTTGTGACTTGCTAGTTACTAGTTAGTAGTTACACAGTTACACTTGTTTACTTAGCCTCTGTCATGTATTTGTTACTTGCTAGTTAGTAGTTAGTAGTTACTACTACTTGCTTAAATAGCCTATGTTATTGTGCGATATATTTAAATTTGTTTGTTAAACTACTAATCTAGTTGCATTTTGGACATGTAATATTGTTGACTGATCTTTATTTGTGCGATATATATGGTTTATGTTTTCGCGTAATATCCGAATAAATATTAAGTGACCGAGACAATCCGTATTCGCTCGGCATGTATTAAGCTCCGTATTCGTGGCCGAGACTATCGCGTTCGTATTAAGATATCCGAGCCTTTGTCGTGTCGATTCGAATCCGAGAAAAAATATGGAAAAGGATACGGGATGAGCGATATCCGTCCATATCCGCTCCGTTTGCATCCCTAACCATTAGGCTTCAAATGAGTAGAATAGCACTTTTACGTGCACAACAGCAAATCTAGCACTCTATCGACATTAAAGCCAAAAATAGCACCGTGGCGTAGCCGGTGGACGACACCTCATCGAGTCCGCACGCCGGGAGACTAGAGCCCCTTGTCCGCACGCCCCGGACACGGAGCTACCGAGTCCGTGCGCCAGGGTCAAGGGCACAGACGCATCGTGTCCATGCGCCAGGGGGCTGGACTCGCCTTTGCGCCGCGCCTCGTGTTTATGCCCCTAGCGCACGGACAAGACGTGTCCGAACCCCTGGCGCACGGACACGGCACCTCTATGTTTGGAGCGCGCAAACAAGAGACTCCGAGAGGTCGGTGTGCGAACTCGGCAACGTATCACCAACGGCTCTATGGCTCTATGATGCCATTTTTTGCATTAATCTTCGAGAAACTATTTTTGCTATTGCGTGTAAACTCGCAAATCTTCCACCCCAATGTTAATGTGATCCTCACAAAGAAATCAACGGAGCTGACACAAGAATCGATAGAGGGGCCTACTCGGCCTAATCTGAATGCTTGACGAAAAGAACGAAAAAGTGATACCCCGTCGTTTTCTCTACCCAATCAAAACGCCATACCGCCACGTGGCAGTTCTTGACTGGCCTGTCGGCGCCTCCATGTTCGGTGCTTCGCGCCATCCCACTTGCGGCTTCCTCATGACGGTCGTTTAAACAAACTGGCCATCCTCCGTATCCAAGAAACGAAGCCCATCACAAGACACTGACATGTGGGCCATGCGCACAGTAGGGGGCCCACATTTCAGGTCCTACTATGTTGACTTTGATCTTTTTTCCCTTTCTTTAGTTTCTTTTTTTGTCAGGAAGGTGGCAGGCAGATTATGGGCAGAATTAATCGAATTAAACAAAGAAAGAATCAAATTAAAATAAAAATTAGATGCACACCTTATATATTAGCCAATGGATGGATGCCACTCTTCGACACTACAGCTTTCCTCTTGATAATGACAGCCAATACAAAGCTTAAATCGTGCATAGCTTCCCTTAATCTTAAAGTTGCCAATTATTGTGACTTTATAGTACTCGTCTTTCCTTGAGAAATTGGACCTTCTTGCTCCAAGAAGATTAGATCCCTCTCAAAGGTAGGCAGTGTGTTCTTGATCCTCCGTTTCCTCTTTTCTTTCATATTTGGATAACACTTGGTAATCCATCCATGATGACCTGTCATTTGTCAAGTTTCTTTCTTGTCTTTTTTGGGTCATGATCCATTCCCACAAACCAACAAAAAGCAAGATTTTCCATCTGCCAGTAATTGCGAATCTTTTTTTTTCTTGTTTTTGTTTCTCTGAAGATTTGATAGTTTGCAGAGGCGTGCAACACTGTACTACTGATTTGGCATAGCTCTGTTACTGTTCAGTTGTTGTAGAGTTGTAATTTCTTATCATGTGAGTGAAGCACGAAACTTCTTTGCTCTCTTGTAGGTATCTGCTAGATTTTGTTGCCCTGCGCAATGGCCGGAGTGGAAGACGAAGGAGAGGTGAGCGCGCTGCGGGAGGCTCTGCGGCAGCAGACGCTCACCGTCGAGAAGCTGAGGACCGAGCTGGAGGAGGAGAGGCAGGCGGCGTCGTCTGGCGCCGACGAGGCGCTGGCCATGATCCTGCGCCTGCAGGCGGAGAAGGCGGCGGCGCGGATGGAGGCGGAGCAGTCCCGGCGGGTGGCGGAGGAGAAGATCCAGCACGACGAGGACTCGCTGGCGTTCCTCAAGGCCGTCGTCTTCCACCAGGACATGGAGATCAGCTCCCTCAAGCACCGGCTGCTGGCCGTCTGCGCCAGCAATGATCCCTATGCGTCGGCCGCCGCCGGGGATGGTGCCGTGTGCCTCCCCTGGCTGAGGCGGATGGCCAAGAACGGCGTGCCGTCGAGGAGGAACGCCTCTCTCCCGGCTGCGCGGCTCGAGGAGCTGTGCTCGGAGTCGGAGCTCGATGCCGGCGGTGGTGGCGAGGACGGCTATTCTTGCGAGAACGTCGGCGACAGAAGGCTGGGGAGGACGGTGTCGGACATAGGGGGGGTGATCAGGAGGGAGGAGTGGGTGGGACCCAATGTGAGCCACCAGGCGCCGCCGAGGCTGCACCGGTCGGCCTCTCACCTTTTCCGGCGGGTACCGACCTACTCCGCGCAATGTGGTGTGTGTCCAGGTAGTGTCCATGACAAGTTTGAAGCCCCAGAAAGGGTTGCTGCACATGTCCCTCTGAGATCAAGCAGGAGGGCTTCGCCGGAGATCATTTCCAAAGAAGAGGACTTGATCTCGTCAACTCCGTGCGGCGGCGACAGGCCGAGAAATGAGCGTAAGAGCAGTGATCATAGGAACATTTCTGAATTGGGAGCTGACATTGAGCAGATCAAAGACAGTGTGCAGAATCTTCAAACTGAACTCAGCAGAATGAGGGAAACCAGCATGTCCAGAGGCGTCGCGCAAGCACGATTGCTGACTGAAATCTGCGCAAAGCTCGATGCGATACAGAAGCTTCAGAATGTTCAAGGAGACAAGAAATCAAGTCCTGTACAGAGAAAAACTGGTAGAGAAGAAGGTAGTTCTTCCAAGGGGGGAAGTTGCCCACAGAGAGAGCTTCTGATGAACCATTTCATTGAGGTATGTGTCATTATCTTCTCTTCTCTCCTTGTTAGGCCCTTGCTGAAGGTTGCTGCATCCATGTCATTCTTTAGGTGCTTCCTGATTCTGGTCTTAGCTGTGGTGTTTAGAAAACTTTTGATAAACTATTGATGTATAACCAATGCCATTTGGTGCAATCCTAAATTTGATTCCTCCACTTTTAAGTCAGTCATTGTAATAAGAGCATCTCTCTGAGATAATACTGAAATAAGAATTTACTATTTTCTTCAGCATTTTGTTCCTGAAGAAAGAATTGCAGAGTAACTTGTCCAAGTCAATCTGTAAGTGGCATTGATATTTATCACTATAAAACTGAGGCATTGTAATAAGAGCTTGTCTTTGAGATACTCTACTACCTTTGACCATGTGTTCCTGAGTACCATGTCCAAATTAATCAATGGTACTTAAGTGGCACAGAGATTTGTCACTGCAAAACTAAGGCTACAGTTTCTTTTTCTTTTTCTAGAAATCTCAGTGTGAAATGTGTGCATGTTTACTACTCCAAAGCATCATGAATTGCATCAACTAGCACAAAAACTCCCTTCTACGAAAGTTTTTTTCTTCTTCTTTTGGGTGGTGTTGTATCTTTTGAGCTATTTTGGATAAGAGCTTTTCTGAATTATCTTGACAGGCAATGTTGTACATAGCGTGAGATCTGTGAAGGCCTAGATGTCAATTTATTGGTTTTGAAGATTGATGACTTACTTAAAAAAAAAGATTGATGGTTTGAGTAAAAGATTACTGATTTGTTTCCCTTTTTTTAATCATTTTTGCCTTCTCTCGGCGAAGATGATGTGTACATACAGACATGGAGATATGAGAGTGCATGTAATGTTTGTGTTGCGTGTGCTGATTTTGTTACTGTAACAAGAGAAGATACAGTTCATGTGATGTTACCAAATAATACTTGTGCAAGAAAGATAATTAAGTTGTGTTTTGTTGGGCCACTGTGATGGTTGAGTATAGCGTAATTGGTAGCTGCTGGCAGCTGAGATAGAGGGATTCGATTAACAGAGGCTGAATTCTGCTGATATGTATTGTTGGAATCAGCATCATTTTCTTCTGGATGCTGCTATATGGCCAGTTGTATAAGCAGTATACGCAAAGAAAAGGCGCATCTGCTCCTGGTGACGGTGATTAATCTTCCTCTAAACGCCTACTTTGCCTCTTGTAGCAGATACTGCCATGCTGGTACCATGAATTGTGGAAAAGCTAAACAAGGCTACTTTTATCTCTAAATGAAAGTCCTTTTTTATTTTTTTCACAATTTCCAATGCAAGATTTGTTATTTTTACTTGAAGTTTGAAACATCTACATGGTCTCCTATGCAAACATCTGACCATTATTTTCTATAATTATATGTTATTAAAAATGTAATGATATGAAAGTATTTTTTATAACAAGTCCAGTAATATCATTTCGATATAAAAAAATCCAAATACTTTTGTGTATATCAGTGGTCAAAGTTTCAAAAGATTGGCTACGCATTCTAAAATGAAATCTAAAAAGGATTAGAGTACTAGTAAAAATAACAAAGGTTATATATTATGAAAAATATTTTTCAACACAAATCTAATAGTAATATTTTTATGTGGTCAATCTATGTATTTATATGTACGCTATCTATCAAAGTTTAACTAAACGGATCCACTGCACCTATATTTCAATGCGGTGGATGTATGGCCTATGAGACCATCTCCAATGTTGTGTTTTAGCCTATTCAAATGAGGAGAGAGAAGACATTGAATCGATTCAATACATTAGATGAGTCGATTCCAACAAAAAAATGTATGGAACCGGACTCTACTTAGGAGTCGATTCAAAGCATTAAACAACTACATAGGAGAGAGTGCGGTTGAGAGATGATATTATTATTTTGTGGTTTTTTAATGTAACGTGGGTCCTAGTTATTAGTAGGAATCGGTTCAATACATTGGAGAAAAACAAGCTCAGTTCTCATAATGTTTACGTGACATAACTTTGAATCGACATCAATCAATATACTAAAGATGCTTTGAAGGTGTCCTATAATAATCGTACTAAGGTACTTCGGGCACAAAACTAAAAGTCAACAAGATATTCCTTTGACCACCAAATTCTCTTATTACATAAAAGTGCAATATTACAAAAAAAAATATACATTTTAAATAAGGAAAAAGTCCACCTTCCAACCATGAACTCGGGTCTCGGTTCAATTTTCAACCATGAACTATAAAATGGTTCACTTTAGAACTTTGAACCCTCAAACCGCCCACTTTACCCCCTTCGGCCCTTCCCATCCCGGTTTTCATGTGAGGTGGAGGTGGGTTTGCTGATGTGGCCGGCGACGAGCTCTGGCCATGGCTGACGACGAGCTTTGGCCATGGTTTTGCCAAGATAGCATGATCACGTTGTAAAACTCTGAAGAATGAAGCTAGGAGTGACAACTTTGTGAACAGGAGAGGTTGGGTATGGCTAGAATAGCAGCCCCGATGGTCGCAGCGGCCATGGAAAAAGAGGAGGTCGGCGACAACGACGTACGACCATTTCCCAGTGAACTAAAGGCGGTTCTGGGCTTAGGAGGCGATGGAACACCGGGTGGATGCAGAGATAGGAGTAGACCACTGTGGTGGCTAGAGGTGGAGAACAAGGTGGCGGGCGGCGCTGCTCATTCCGGCGTCGAGCTTCAGTAGTGGAACAGAGAAGGAAGTGCGAGCACGGTGTAGAACATGGTGAGGCAAACCCAGTTGTAGTGGTGGCTCGAGCTTTGGTGGGTAGAACGACTGGACGAAGGTGACGGCAATCTGGGAACAGGGGAGGTCATCAGTGACAGCTCCAGTGAAGAAATCGGCCAATCGAGGGGTAGTCGAGCACCAACTCCACAAGTGGATGTTGATGACGCGGTTGGTGAAGGAAGAATATGATTGGGACGACCTAGCATCGGTGATGGTGCTTGGGTGGCGACTCTCCAGCGTGAATGGCCTTGGATGGAGGGGCTTCTAAGCATCAGTGATGTGAGGTGAAGCCGCTGGTGTACTAGGGAAAACGTTACCGGATGCAAAAAAATATCGGAGGTCACCGATAGACCCGGTTACCGCCGGTAACCGGGAATTTTTGAATTTTTTCGGCCGAAAATTTCAAATGTCAGTTTGAATTTCCGCGTTTTTTCGGCTGAAATTTGACCAAAATTCGCCGAAATTTCGCCAAAATCTCGGCCGGCCAAGTTCACATCAGCAGCAAGCAAATTATCATAACAAGAGAAACCTAATCTCAAGTGCTCTACTGCTCAAGATGTCAAACAAGCCCGTTATTACAGTCAATAAACAAAATAACAATCAACCTCCAGCTCCCAACAAGCAGTTGCAACTTGCAAGCCATATTTTCTTTGTACAAAAGCCGTGTACTTGACTTTTTGAGCATTGAAGCGATCTGTCGAAGCTATCTGTGGCGCGCAGACTCGGGATGTCGAGTCCGGACTCGAGCCCCCGTCCATGCCCGATGCCCCTAGCCGATGGAGAAGAGATCAAGAAGATGAGAGATAGGGAGAGGAGAGGGAGAGGAGGCGGGACATGGGATTCGGGACGAAGCGACGAGGAGCAGAGGAGCTCACCTCAAGGAGTTTTGGCGCCCGCCGACCGAGCCGCCATGGCCCATTGCCGCCGCCGCCACACCGACAGAGCTCGTCACGCCCGGGGACCTCACGGGCGGGGCAAACACGCAGTGAGGAGACCTCGTCCTCGCGTCGCCTCACTCGAAATTTGGGAATCGGACGCGTCGCCGAATCGCTTCGCATGTATTTGGATTGGGAGTTAGGGCATGGCGAGAGAAGGAAGGGAGCTCGATTCTTCGCTCGGATGGGCCGACCTCCAATTCAAAGCGGGCGAAATGTTTTGGTGATCTTGTTTTTCTGGGATGACCAGTAAGACCGAATTCGCGCAGAATCAGCCGAGATTTCGCGATACGCGTTTTCAACGTGGTGTACTAGGTTTGGAAGGATATGGAGTACAGCGGTGACCTTGGCGGCAACGCTGATTGCAGCGGGGCGACTCAGTAAGGATTGGGACAGAGGGATGGGTGGTTTGGGAGTGAAATGTGGTGAGGATGGATGCGGTAGGACCAATTTTGGGTGACGATCGTTGACGAGTGCAACAGCGGTGATGGCGTAACACTCGGGCTGGATGCCACTGTGTTCTCCCAGATCAACACAGATGGCTGCGACATGGCCAACATGCAGCTCAAGGTGAACTACGATGGCACGGGCAAGAAGTAGAGACGATGGAAGGAGGAGCTAAGGCGAAGGCGCCATGGGGATGAGATCCCAGGGAGGGAGGGGCAGAAGAGGATAAGGCCTCAAGCATGAGGGAGAGAGAGAGGAAGAGAAGAAGAAGAAGGCAGGGAGGGAGGGACTGACATGTGGGTCCCTTCATCCTTTTTTATTTGCTGATTTGTTAGATGATATGTTAGGTGATGTGGCATTCATGTCAGTCAAAACATGTACACGTAAATGCCATATCATTGAAAACCACGGCGGTTTAGGACATGGATTGTGTTTCGGACGATTTTGAGAGTTCAAGGTTGTAAAATGAATGATTTCATAGATTAGAGTTGAAAATCAAACTTAAGTTAGAGTTTAGAGTTGAAAAAATGAATTTTATTTGGTCAAAATTAATATAATTTGATTGCATACTTTTTAGGACGTCGCACTTTTGTAACCAGAAGGAGTAATAAAGTAGCAGGCGGGCAACCTCCTAGATGGTCCATCATGACAATTAAAGTAGAGCTTAAAACTAGGCTCATTCCCGCAAAATAGTGGAGGAAAACCATTCGGCAAAAGAGTTTTTTTTTTTGCTCAATTGGCCAATTTCGGCGACAAAATAGCAAATCTAGCCCCTCTCCACTGAAATGGCAAAAATGGCACTACTGACATGTCGCGTGCAGTGCTCCTGGACCGCTGCAGCCTGCTGCTGCCCTACAGGAGCACTTCATGACATGTGTCACGCACCAGAAGCACATCAGGCTCCAGCCGCGCCACCGGATAGCTTCAACACACCTACCACTCACCCCAAAGCACTTGATCCAAGCCACTGTGCGAGCACACGCCCGGTCCAGTCGCCTATCTTTTCACCACGTCGCGTCATCCTGTAACATCCCAAATTTGGAGTTCATTTGAAGCATTTAAAAATAAAAATAACCATTTGAATTTTCTTCGTTAAGTTAAAGCTTAATTTGAATTTTCAGAAATCAAAATCAATTTAATGTGATTAACTTAAACTTCAATTAAGTTCAAAGCCATTTTATTTGGGTTCCTTGAGTTCCAGAGTATTGTTTGGAAATGTTTTGGAATTTTTGGAGTTTATTTTCTACTTCTTTGAGCTCGGTTTTATTTAATTCAATTTTTGAAATTCAGATATCTTTCTTTTTCCAGATTTTCCTTTGGGCTGATTTCTTTTCTCTTCTGCCCATCTCTTTTCCTTTGCGCCCAGCCCATTTTTCTTTTCCGTCCCAAGCCGCGTGCCAGCCCACCACCTTCCTCCATCCTTCTCTCTCTGCCGAGCGGGACCCGCCTGTCAGCCTCCACCTCCTTCTTCCTCCTTTTCTTCTTCCTCCCGATTGCCAACTTGTGTTCGAGCCAGACATGTCTCGTCACCAGCCTCATCTCCAATCCTTCCATCCCCATCCTATTTAAGTCGCGCCACCCGCGTAAAAAATCTTCCCCGGTCCTCCTCTTCCGATGGCCCAAGACGCCATCGCCGGTCTCGCCTTCGTCTTGCTCGATTTCGCCAAAGAAGCTGCCGAACCGCCGAAGAATTTGATCGCCCATTTCGCCTCTGTCCGTCGTCCTCCGATTGTGCCGCCACCACCACCGTTGAATTCTCCTCGTCGTTTTCTACGTGGTGCTCACCTTCCTTTCGCCCTGTGCGTCCCCGAGTCACCGTCACCTTCAGCATCTCTAAGTCCAGCCAAGCCGCCCATTCCTGATCTCTCTCCTCAGTGAGCCCCTGTGTCTCTCCAAGCACGTCATTGCGTGTTCCACGCCATCCTCCTCCAATCCCTTCTCTCTTTGTCCTCTCTCCGCCACCCTAGCACCTCGCCGTTGCCGCGACTTCTTCCTCACGTCCAGCGGCCGATGCACTGTCGTTGCCATCGTCCTTTGGCCGCCCCAAGTTACCCATCGCGTTCCTTGTGCCACCGCCAACCCCGTGCTCCTCTCCGTCTTTCCATTGCGCTGTTGAGTCGTCATAGCCGCCGCAAGCCCGAAGCTCCTTTCTGTCACCGTCGTCGGTGCCGGCGCCTTGCTGATGTTCTTGTCGCACTGCCACCTCCATTAGGATCCCCAAAACACCGGGAATCCATTTTGCCCGTCGCCACCTCCTACCTCACCATCGTTCACCGTCGATGCCACATGACAGCGCTACAATCTTCTTCCTCTGTTCTGCCCAGCTCTCTCTCTCTCTCTCTCTCTCTTTCTCTGTCCCTCACATGTGGGTCCCACATGTCAGCTCCTTTCTTTCTCCCTTTCTCTCTTTGTTAACCCGACCTCACATGTCAACCTATTTCTTTCTCTCTCTTTCACTTACAGGTGGATCCCACTTACCAGTGTCTGTTTCCCTTTTTTTCCTTTTATTTTTAGCCGAGAGAATAGTCCCGAGAATATTCTTTCTTCTCTCTCTTTTTCCTTTCCCGCAAATCTTCCGAGAGTCCGTTCTCCTCCATCTGAACTCCGATTCAGTCTCTTCAAATTCCTAAATTCATCTAAAATATAGCTCTTTATTTTAGAGTTGGTTTTGATGTTTTGGATTTTTTTTTATTTCTTTTGGATTTATTTGTGCTTCGCTTGTTGTTTCCAGTCTCATTTAGATGATATGTTTCAAGGAGCAGGAGTAGAAGCAACTTTTGAAGATCCAAGTGTGGTAACTGAGCAAAACGAAGACAAGTCATAGTCCTTTAATTAGCAATGTCATAATTTTGGTTCTATCTTGAAAGCGTGAGTTACGAGATAGACTTATACTCACAATGGTGCAAGAGGTGGGGCCCTGTCTGGTTGGAAAGACATTTAGTGTTGAAACCTTAGCGAGCAGAACTAGGTTAAAAAGGAGCTTTGTAAAGGCCTTGCGATAATCACTTAGTTGCACACCTACGGAAGTGTGGTCAGACACTTTAAGTTGATTTATCTCTTGTGGGTAAAACTGTATAACCTCTGCAGAGTTAAAACTGTTTAAATAGCCGTGTCCCCGGTTATGGACAACGCTCGGGGATTTCACACAAGAGGTAGAGTTTCTTTATAAAAATGTGTCGAAAGGTGAATGGGGAGTTCACTTGGTGAATATAATGTTCACTCGGTGGATGAGATGTTCACTTGGTGGTTTGCTTGGGAAGTGAACTGGTTGTTTCAAATAAATTGTTTACTCTATATTACTTATTGTCTTTTATATTATGCATTGCAATTTATTTACTGTATTTACTATCAATACTGCTTTCTGCAAAACAACCATACAACTATTTTTTTGTTCAAGCCTTGCATGAATATTAATTGCATATTGTTCCCTACGACTTGTTGAGTACTTTATGTACTCATGACTTTAAACTTTGTTTCTAAGTTGAAGAGTATCAAGCTGCTTAAGAGTTCCACGAAGAGGAGTCCTTTTAAGGTTTTGCGAAGTAGGATGCGTTCTTCACTCAATTGCATGTGGGTATGTTGATTGGTTTTTTTTCCAAGTTTTTCGTTCCGCTGCAAGAGTTTATTTGTTTCTTTAGCCTTGTGTGGTAAGTTAAGTTAACGTTGACCATAAGGTACAGTTATTACTACTTTTTAATATTTTAAGGTCTTTTTAGTTAAATCGATAAATGGATGGTATTTCATCGATGTTTCCTGTGTGAGCAAGCTACTGATCTGAGACTAATTGAGAATACACAAAGGATTTCCGATGTGTAAACCCACATCCTGACACATCCCCCTGCCTCTCACCCGGTGCACTGCATGTTTCCTGCCACGCATCCGATGCACTGGACGTTGCCTGCTGTGCGCCCGGTCACTACACCTTGCTGCCTTGTCCATGGTAGGGATTTAGGGTTCACTGTACACGTGCTATTTGTTACTGAGTGTAGTGTTGGCACAACCGATTATTTTTGAAAAAGAGAACGAAATATTAAATAGAGAATAATTAGGGAATTAAATTTAAAAGATGAGATTTCAACTCCGACAATAAGACTTCATAATGTAGGTGCGAATTACATGGCGCACAGGGTTTAGTTATGTGCATATGTTTGTCCATGACTAAATGCGGTACAATGACAACATGCACGAATCATCAATACGATCTACACGTAAGATACATGTGCACCTTTTGGAATTGGAAAAACTGGGGGATCAGAAATAAGTAAGTCTTTTGGGCATACGTCTTATGCATCTAGGCCCATCGGTGCCTTTCCCTTATCTCCTACAACACTGTGGGTGTGGGCCTTCGTGCGAACAACCCTGTACTCGGCTTCTAGGACCTCCATGGTTGTATCCTAGTTCGAAGTAATGACCCGCTTAGCAGGAGCATCGGGAACCATGGTTGTCTTTCCCTTGTCTGCCGCGCGCTCTGCCCGGGTGTCATTAGCGAGCTAACTTTTGGTCTCCACCACCACCGTGGTTCTGCAGGGTCCATAGCTACCTTTGCCTTGTCTTCCCTGCTCTCTACTGAGTGAGGTTTCCAACAGGTGAAGTTCTCGGGTGGGATCACAGAGTTCGGGATGTAAGTACTTTTTTGAATGAATGCCCTGTCATACTTATTTGGACCGTTGATCCATTAGAAGAAGTAACAATGCTCCGACGGCTGCCATTATGCACAGATAAACTTAGCGATATGTGAAATACAACGTGCAATGTGAAAAATCAATGTGTGCATGAGATTCTCTTACGTGGATATCCCCGCATGTGTAGTATGCCTGGGCGGCGGTCTCCAAGTGTGTGTGGACTGAATGTTATGTGCCGGGTTACCTCAGTCGCACTACGGGCATGGAAACTCTAGTGATATAGTTGCATCCTTTATCGAATGATCCAGGTAGATTCCCGCCTCCCCAGCAAGCCACTTCTACTTCCGCATCATCTCCCCATAGCCTGACATCTCCAAGCTCGACGTACTGATCTCCTGTACCTCTCTTCTCCCTCCTTTCTCCCTGTTTTGTGAAATTAGTTCGAGGGGTGTGTTGGCTATGATGGTGGATTGTACCCTGGTTTTATAAGCGGCTAGGGTGTAGTGTTGAGGGGGTAAATCATGGTGAATGGCGGCGCACTCATGTCCGTGAGGGAATCTTTCGACACAACTAAGTTGGTGTGTCATGTCTACTCACTGAGAAAAGCTGGTGCGGTTGTCATTTTAGTTTGAAAAGGTGGCATGGAATGGTGTTGTCATTTCGGTCTAAAAAGGTGGGATGATTGGTGAGTGATGTCTATTCACTAAGAAAAGCTGGTGTGGGTTATCATTTCGGTCTGAAAAAGTGGCATGGCATGGTGTGGTCAACTCGGTCTAAAAATGTGGGATAGGTGGTGAGTGATGTCTACTCATTGAGAAAAGCTAGGGTAGGTTGTCATTTCGGTCCAAAAAGGTAACATGACATAGTTTGGTCATTTCGGTCTGAAATGGTGGGATGGCTTGGTGTTGTCTTTTCAATATGGGAAGGTTGCGGGTCCACTAAGTACATGCGCAATACAAAGAACATGCAAAAGGTGGAAAGTTCATACTGGATAAATCTGTGTACATACGAAGTGATACAAACTGAGTACATGCGTGATGCAAATAAGTACAATGCTACATTACTGGATACATATGTATCACTTGTCTAAGCTTCCCTGTGGTCGCTGTGTGTGCGGCTTCGTCCTGCGTGCAATTTGACCTATGGGGTATGTCAGCTGGTCCAGAGAGCGCGTCTCCGTGTGGAGAACGTAGGGAGACCATTGAGTGGGCTGAGGTACTTCAGTAAGCTGACTCTGACCAATCTGGTCACCACCATGAAGCATATCAAAAATCCAATCACTACTACAAAAAGTCTAATACTAGACGCCTCATCACAGACGGTTGACCAAAATCATCTCTATTACATGCAATCACAAACAGTTTTGGTTTACAGACTGTATGTGTTACTAGCTGCGCTAAAACCGTCTGTGAAGAGGAAATATCACAGACAGTTTATGTTGAAAACCGTCTGTGAAGTATCACAGACGGTTCTTACCAATAACCATCTGTGATATTACTACATATCACAGATAGTTTTTTCTTAAAACCGTCTGTGATAATTAACTCATCACAGACGATGCGCCATTTTGCTCGCTTACTGATCATCCAGCGCAGTGTAGCTCCTCAACAGAGTCTTCTGCTCCATCTCTGGCGCTACGGTAACCACAGGAGATCTCCAAGCCCAGTGAGTCCATCGCCACTCCCTGCCCAGTTTGAGTATCGCCTCACCTCACTGAACCCGCTCGTGTGATCCATTTCAGCTATTGTCACCGACGTCGAGCTGTCATCGTGGACCTCTCTGTCACCGCCATCACCATCGATGCCAACTCTTCTCTGGTGAGTCCTCGACCCAACCAAGGTCGATTTCCCCCACCGATATGTCCCCCTAAAGCTGTGCATGTGATTCATTTCAGTTTATTTCCACCAAGAAGACCTGTCACCGAGGAGCTTTCCGTCGTCGCCTCTGTTCACCAACGACCAGCCACCTTGGACCTGCCATGACTTCATTGACACCTTCCTCGTGATCGAGGTGAGCTACTGGAGAATAAGCATCCTTTAATTTGAGTAGTTTCGGACGTTTACGTAGAAATCGCTAATGAAGCCCATGGCGCTGCCACAGGACATCACTGTCGGCTTGCCTCAGCCGACCTTAGGGCCCCGAGCCACGACTATTATCAATGCGATGGCTCCCTGAGCCCAATTTGAGCTTCAAATCCTACTACTTTTGCCCTGTGCGCCCTACTTCCTTTCCTTCTCTCTCTCTCTCTCTTTGATTGGTGTGGGACCCATGAGATCAGGAGAGGATTAGCACTAAATGATAGTGGTTAAGTGTAGTGAGGGTATGAAAAGTTTAACAGAAATCTAATTCAAAAAGCATTTTAACATAAACTGACATGTGGACACCAGCTGTCGGTAGGTTAAATCAAATCGGGATTTAATCATTTAGTTAATAAACTAATGAATCTATGACATGAGTCCACATCACCCTTTTATTTATTTCCAGGGTTTTCAATACGAACCGTGTGATGGACCGAAGCAGGATGTATGCTTTGAACCGTGTGAGTGAAGAGTACATTAATGGTGTGTCTACTTTTACAAGAGCTACCGAGGAGGATATGTTGAATAAGGGAGCGAAATATATGTATTGTCCATACATTGACTGTAAGAATCTGAAGATATTTAAGAACCGAGCGCAGATCGAAGCACACTTGATTTGAAGGGATTTCAAAAAGGGTATACACGCTGGACCAGTCATGGTTAAGAGTAGATTATACAGGAAGGTGGTAATAATGACATTGCCGACGAAGTCAACGATATGCCGCCGGATGATGTTGATTGTGGTTCTGATTTGGATAGGCTGCACAATGACAATCTAGATCAGATGCTTCGCAGTGAAGAAGTGAACTATAGTGAGGAAGTGTTTGGTTAATTCAAAGGCTTGATGGAGGACTCGGAGAAGCCTTTGTTCCCGGGCTACAAGCCGAAATACACAAGGTTGTCATCCGTGCTTGAACTGTTGAAATTGAAGGCAAGCAACGGTTGGTCTGACAAGAGTTTCATGGCGCTGTTAGGTCTCTTAGCGGACATGCTTCTAGATGGAAACGAGTTGCCCAAAATCACCTACAGAGCCAAGAATGTTCTTTATCCATTGGGAATGGAAGTAGAAAGAATACATGCATGTCCAAACGACTGTATCCTCTACCGTAAAGAGTATGCAAACATGCATGTATGTCTGGTGTGCAGCGCATCCCGATACAAACGTAAGAATCAATCAGATGACGGCGAGGGAATCGAGGTGAAGAAAGAACCTCCTGCTAAGATTGTGTGGTATCTTCCTGTAATTCCCCATTTGAAGCGGTTTTTTGCGAACCCAAAGGAGGCAAAACTGTTGTATTGGCACTTCGAGGAGCGTAAGCAGGATGGAAAGCTAAGACACCCTGCCGATTCCACCCAGTGGAGAAACATCGATAGGAGGTTTGCAGACTTCAGTGCGGAACCGAGGAAAATAAGGTTTGGACTAAGTACAAATGGAATGAATCCTTTTGGCAACATGAGCAACCGACATAGCACTTGGCCTGTGACTCTCTGTATCTACAACCTTCCTCCTTTGTTGTGTATGAGGTGAAAGTATATTTTGTTGTCGATACTTATCCAAGGGCTGAAGCAACCTAGGAATGATATTGATGTATACCTAGAACCATTCATGGAAGATCTAAAAAATACTATGGATTGAAGGGGTACATGTATGGGATGTGTACAAACGAGAGAACTTCACTTTACGCTCCTTGTTGTTCTGCACCATAAATGATTATCCTACCCTTACTAACATGTCGGGCCAGAGTACAAAAGGGGCCAAAGCATATACTCACCGCTTAGATGATACTGAGAGTGTATATACATCACCGTAGGTTCCTTCGGAGGGCTCACCCATACCGCAGGATGAAGAAACAATTCGATGGAGAGAAGGAGAACAGTTCAGCTCCAAGGTATTTAAGTGGAAAAGAGGTCTATGATATGGTTAAGGATTTAGATATTATGCTCGAAAAGGGACGTAAATCGAGGACCCGTGAGAAGAACATCTGGAATAAGAGATCAATATTTTGGGACTTAACTTATTGGGAGCACCTAGAAGTTAGCCACTGCATCGACGTCATACACGTAGAGAAAAATGTATGTGACAGCTTGATTGGTCTCTTACTGAACATTCGTGACAAAACAAAGGATGGTGTGAATGCACGGCTTGACTTGGCTGATATGAACATCAGACCTGAGTTAGCACCGACAAAGACCGATAAAGGACGAACGTACCTCCCCCTACTTGTTACACTCTGTCCAAGGCCGAGAGAACTGAACTGTGCCAGTGCTTGCATGGTGTGAAAGTTCCGTCTGGTTACTCTGTCAACATGAAGAAACTTGTTTCGATGGAAGATTTGAAGTTAATTGGCATGAAGTCTCATGATTGTCATGTGCTGATGACACAGATGCTCCTTGTTGCAATTAGAAGTATTTTGCCAATCAAGGTCCGAAAAACAATCATAAGGCTGTGTTATTTCTTTAACACAATTGCTCAGAAGGTCATCGATCTTGAAGGACTAGATGCTCTGCAGGACAAGGTGGTGACGACTCTTTGTCATCTTGAGATGTATTTCCCTCCGTCGTTTTTCAATATTATGGTCCATCTCATTGTTCACATTGTGAGAGAAATAAAGATGTGCGGGCCCGTGTTCCTACGTAGCATGTACCCGTTCGAGAGGTCCATGGGAATTCTCAAGTCCTATGTATAGAATCGATCTCGGTCGGAGGGCAGCATCGTTGAAGGTTATGCAACCAAAGAGGTCATTGAGTTCAGTGTCGATTACATGGCTCAGGTTGAACCGATAGGTGTGCCCCGATCTCGCCATGAAGGGAGTCTCAAGGGTATTGGGACCATTAAAAGGAAAGCAATCACTCTAGATATGAGAGTGTATGCTCAAGTCCATTTCACAGTCTTGCAACACATAACTGAAGTGTCCCCGTATATCGACCAGCATAAGGATGTGCTTCGGCAACAGAATCCGGTGCGACCGTATGTTTGGATCATGAGACAACACAATAGTCAGTTCAACCAATGGTTGAAGAAGCGACTCGCTAGGAGCTCGTCAAGTGATATGCTGACATGGTTGGCAAAATTACCAACATTTATAGTTGTGACATAGCAAGGATATGACATAAATGGGTACACATTCTATACGCAGGCTCAGGATATAAAGAGCACTAACTAGAACAACGGTATCTACATAGATACATTCAATACCGATGGGTTGAGGAGCTCCTACTATGGGCTCATAGAGAAGATCTGGGAGCTCGACTACGTGCTTTTCAAGATCCCCCTGTTTTGATGCTGTTGGGTCCATCTCCCACAGGTGAAGGTCGACAAGTACGGTGTCACTACCATAGACCTCGAACGTGTCGGATACAAAAAATGAACCATTCGTACTCGCTAACCAAATTGTTCAAGTCTTCTATGTAACCGACTATGCAAATAAGAAGCGCCACATAGTTCTTCACGGAAAAAGGAGGACTGTCGGAGTTGAGAATGTAGTGGACGAGGAAGAATACAATCAATTTGACGAGTTGCCTCCTTTCAGAAATGGCATAAGGGTCGAGAAAGAACAACGTGACGAAACTAGCTACATACACGTCGATCATCATGAAGGGCTAATTTTTAAAGGAGATAAGCAAGTAGAATGATGAATGAAATTTTTATGTGTCATATATTCTGAATTTGCATTTATGTATATGAGAATGTGTCATATGTGAATTTGTGAAATGGATGTGCTTGTTTCTGAAATGAATGTGAATTAGATGTATACATGTACTTGTTGTGTTTCTGCTTGTTTCAGAGGGCATGACTAGCATTTCCTAAGGCTAGACAATAAATAAAAATAGATTTAGCAATACAAAAGAATATCACAAACGGTTCCTTAGGACAAACCGTCTGTGATTATATATCACAGATAGTTTCATATAAAAACCATTTGTGATACATCAGATATCATAGACGGTTTCATCTACAAACCGTATGTAACACATCAGCTACCACAGACGATTATTTATTGGAACCGTCTGTGTTGTGTATTTTTAGAGACGGTTCTAATTTAGAACCGTCTGTGATGTCCAACCCTATTTATATTCGGACTCTAGGGTTTGCCCGCGCCCTCCACTCGAACGATTAAGTTTCTCTAATATCCATCCTCCCCCGAGCCCGTCACTGCCGTCCTCGACGCCGCTTCCTCCTCGAGCTCGGCGCGCCTCCTCCCCCGAGCCCGCCGCCTCCTTTCCAAGCACGAACCGCTGCCTCCTCGAACCCGGCGCCCCTCCTCCACGAGCCCGCCTCCTCCCTTCCCCCCAAGCGCACGTCGCCTCCTCCTCCCCCGAGCCCGACCTGCCTCCCATTCGACGTCGTCCTGCTGCTTTGGTGCTCCCCACTCGTCCTTCTTCTCGATGCCCAAAGGTAATAGATGCTGAGTTATCAACCCCGACAACCCTTCCCCTCACACATTGCTCAGATTACACAGTGGCCTTGATTGCCATCTGCTTCATGAGTATCACAGCATTTCAATTTAATTACCCCTTTGTGTTTGATATGTTCATATTGAAATGTGGTGTAGTGAGCTTGAGATGAATGCTCTATGATGATAATAGTCTTGTACTGAAATTGTTTTGATAATCGGGTTTAAACTTGAGCTCTAATTGGAATAGAATGCTTACTACTGTTGATTGATATTTCGCATTTAGTATGTTACTTTCAATTGGTTAATTGGTTGAACCTCCAGGTTCTGTGATCCAATTCATAATACATGCTATTCTGTCAGTAGATCAGGTATTGTTGGCTGACTGGAGTGTTGTTTTGGTGATCTTGCTTTGATCTCCTATTGGCCGAAAGTATTATCTGTTGTCTTTTGTTTAAAGATCCTGTTGGTAGATAAGTAAATAACTATTTTAGAGCTCAAAGTTAGAATTAATATTGTCAAATTCAATTAATGAAGAGTATAGACTAAAGTAGCGAGAAGGCCAAGATTAAATCTTGTGCAACTCTACATCTGAGAGCATGTTTATATGTCAATTATGTCATTTAATTGGTGTGTATGCCCATACACATAGAGAATCTTATGACAATATGTTCATACGTGTCAGAACTTCTATTTCTCATGAAGATATCGTCCGCTCATTCTTCCTCACCGTCGCCTCATGCGTCTGATGTGTCGTCCTCTGAAAAATCCAAGCGCAAGGAAAGAGGAATATCAAAAAAGGCCCAAGAGTCAATTTACTATCACGGTTGTCGATGCATCTGGGACCCCTCTGAGTCCTCGTCGAGCAGCGTCCACATTCCGGATAACGGTCAGAATAGTTGCACGCCAACGGGTCAGGATCACCTATGATTCGTGGAAGGATTTGACCGATGTTGAGAAAGCTGGGCTGGTAGCAGAAATTTTACAATCGTTCTAGATCCCGGAACAACACCAGTCCTCTGTGCAACGATGCGTGTTGCTAGCGGCATGCAAAGCGTGGAAGAACTTCAAGATCATGCTTATCAAGAATTACGTGGAGAAGAATCTGACGCCCTTCTAGAAGTATCCGTTCGTGGAGGAGTACTCGGAAAACTTTGTGGCGAAGAAGACGACAAATGATTTTAGGAGTGAAACTGCAGCGCACAGGGCCCTCCAGGCAAAAAAAGCATGTACCCTCATAGACTCGGCACCTCTGGGTATGCAGGTAAAATCCCGCAATGGAGGGATTAGGACAAGCATGCAAGCCGGTGGGACACCTCCCCGCCATTTGTCGGGATCCCTGATGAGCGCGCCCGAAACTAGCTAAGAGCGATGTCATCTACCGTGTGTTCGGGGGCCATCTCCTTTCCAAACCCCGTAGATGAGGAAGTGTCCCAGCGCCTGGTAAGATATCGAACTATTTAGTTTGTAATTACTTGATAACTTTATAGGAAGTGAAATAACATGCCAGGCTCTTGCAGGAAGCATTGAGTACTGCACAATCTTCCTAAGGCTCATTCCAGACAGTTAGGGTAAGAGATATACTCTTTGCGGCCCTGAGAAACAAGGAGCATCCAGGTCGCACGAGAGGCCTTGGTCTTTATATTCCATGGAAACATGGATTCCCAGAGAACTCCGAGGCGTGCCGGAGTAGGAAGAGAGCCAAAGTCGAGCACAAAGCACTGCTACGAGAGGAGATTCGTGTATCCCTCATAGAGGAGATGCGAGATGTTGCACGAGAGGAGATTCGTGCATCCCTCACAGAGGAAAAGCTTAGGGAAAATTAGTTGGAAGCCCCGCCGCCATCAGGCTAGCC
Source organism: Phyllostachys edulis (assembly GCA_036346405.1). Taxonomy (NCBI): domain Eukaryota; kingdom Viridiplantae; phylum Streptophyta; class Magnoliopsida; order Poales; family Poaceae; genus Phyllostachys; species Phyllostachys edulis. The sequence goes on along the minus strand of CM070559.1, from coordinate 8,464,163 downwards.
AAATTTCCAAACGCTCGAGTAGCTACGCATCCAACCATAACTTACAAAGCGATGATAGATTTCCTGTTGATGACATCCTGGTAATAATTATTATCTCTGGAATGCTCGATCCATTGATAGGCCTGTTGGAGTAGCTAATTTTGTATCGTTATGTAGGTGGCTACGAAGTGCAAGCTCTAAGTGAGATGTGCCTCCGTTACCCTGGATACTGCTTGGGGCGAGGCGTATCCATCCGGTGTCGGGGCCATGCTGCACGGTGTAAATATAGTGTCAGGTTTCGCAAAAGTGAATGTGGATAGTGTTTATGCAAATTTTGAGGTCATCCAGCTGGAGTTTTCCCCAAACGACGAGGTCGTGACTTTAGGGCAAACCATTATAACATTCATCCAGTGGCCCAATAGCTACATCTGCTTGGAGCTGCCTGCACCGTGTCAACTTCACAAAAAGTATCTGCACTGAAGCTACCTACACCGGTGTCATGGGAAGTATCTGCACCGGAGCTACCTGCGGCAAGAACCCGATGCATCTTATGCATCTACACCTCGTGCCCGGTCGACCTCTAAAAAGCGAGGCTGCAAGGGCAAATCGAAGAAGCCCGATGATATCCCCTTCTTGTTGTTGGCCCAGAAATTCATGCATGCGAGCCGTTGGTCGTCCCGGTAGAGCTCTGTGAAACCCTAGGATTGGCTTCCCAGAGATTGCATGAATGGTACATGGAACAGACCAAAAAGACAGTTGGACAACGGTGCTCGGGTGTCACCGTCAAGTTCAAGAAAAATTATTTTATCCACGAGTTTCAAGACTGTGTTTTCACGGTGACCTTTGATGACTTGTTCTTACTCTTTAACCTCGACGCCCTCGACGCCTCACTCATGCGATGTTGGGCACTATAAGTGTGTACAATCACGGTCTACGTTCGTGTAATACCGATAAATGTCATATATAACTCCTAGCTTTTGTACATATATATATATACATGATTGTAGAAACCACATCAAGTAAATCATTGGTGTATTTCCTCGACCCACTCTTGGTCTCCATGCAAACCATCGAGGACAATGCAACCTTCGTCAAGGATTACATGACGATGTTTTTGATGGATCACCACGAGAAGGATTTCATACTTTTGCCCTACAACCAGCGGTAAGTGCTGCATTAGTGGCTATACTTGTTGATTTGTACTTTATAAGCAACATGAACTTAAGTTTAATGACCGTGGCAACATACCTGTGTAGGTTCCACTAGATTCTAATTGTAATTATACTAAAATGGAACAAGGTAAGATACCTTGATTCCCTAAAGAGGTCCAATCACGACTTCACAATTGTCCAAAACTTAATCGACAGGTAAACACATTTCCTCCATAGATAACTCTATTGTAGTCTTTCCTTTGCCATGGCTAAGGCTAAGTTTTTGGAATCACGTAGGTCGTTCATCACATACTATGCAAAGGGAGGGAGATGCAAGGGAGTGAACCTGCGACACGATTTCAAATTCCTGATATTCGCTAGTACACATTAATCTTATATAACACTTTGTAGTAATACCTCTCGAACTAACCAATTCTATTATTACATTGCCACCTGCAGTCGGCGGGCAACATCTGTGGATACTATGTTTGCCACAACATGCAACTACTTCTTGATGCGTGAGGTCATAAACCCAGAAGGAAAGTTCCACAATGTAGATTGAACTTGATTCGGATAAGATTGAACTTAATGGAACATGTGTGTATATTTGTTCATGAATAGTTAATTTTAGTTCATTTGAGTTAATTGATTTGTGAAATGGATGCGCTTGGTTTTTAAATGAATGTGAATTGGATGTGCATGTTTTTGAAATGAATGTGAATTGGATATGTACATGTACTTGTTGTGTTTCTGCTTGTTTCAGAGGGCATGGCTAGCATTTCCTGAGGCTAGCTAATAAACAGAAATAGATTTAGCAATACAAAAAGAATATCATAGACGGTTCCTTATGACAAACTGTTTGTGATACATCAGCTATCACGGATAGTTTCATCTACAAACCATATGTGACACATCAGCTATCACAGACGATTTCATCTACAAACCGTCTGTGATACATTCAGCTATCACAAACGGATTCATCTACAAACCGTTTATGATACATCATCTATCATAGACGGTTTCATCTACAAGCTGTCTGTGATAGTAAACTATCATAAATGGTTCTGAGTTAATAATCGTCTATGATAGTATGCATCACAGACGGTTCGAAAACCGTCTGTGATAACCTCATGTCATTACTGACCCATAAACTCAGACGGCTCACGAAACTGTCTGTGATGACTTCTTTGAACCTTCTATGAAGACCTTTTCTATAGTAGTGAATCATGTAAGAATCCCCCCGGAGCTAAGGTCATGCTTGTATTATGTACCTCCCACCATGGGACCAGTGGAGCTCTGGTCGTGCTGGTACGACGTACCAATAGCCCTGGGCGTGGTGGAGCTCTCATCATGGTGGTACCACGTTCTACCTGCCACGAGACTGGCGGAGCTCTGGCTATGCTAGTATGGCGTACTAACGTGCTCGCCGTGGTGCTGTAGAGTGTCGCCGTGGTATGCCCCTCCAAACCGGTTGGTAATGATGACTCTAGGGTAGGGGGGCACCCTGGGTGGTACGGTGCAACTCTAGGTGTGGTGTACTCCTTGGGAATAGCTGGGCAGGCCGTTTCTTCATCAGTTGAGTAGGCATCACCGCCACACCCAACCTGGTGAAAAATGTTGTGTTAGTACGTAACAACGAATAATTTGACGTAATGAATAGTAACACAAATATGAATAAAGTAGGAATTCACGTGGAAAATACCTTGCCATGGGAGTACGCTCCTCCTCATTGGTCCTATGCAGATGACGCACGAAGTAACGATGACAGTGCGGGAACACCGTGCTGCAAAAAAGGTCCAAGTCAATACAACCAGCTACAATAACAACACAACAAGTCTTTAGTATCGTGAACTCACTATGCCTCCAGTGTGTCCTCCATCTGTGGGTGATCGTACAGACGGTGATCGCACTAGTAATGCATCCCCATGGACGTGCGACTGGAAAATTGAATGAGGTTAACACAACGTCAAGCAACATCAATAATTATGACATAAATTAAACATATTGTACCTCACCAATCCGTAGTGCGGATGACCAAGGGGTACGCTAGGACGACTGTCGGACTCACTAGGCCGTGCCGACCTAGGCGGGGAGCCAGTTTGGTCCACTCGGTGAGCAACTCGAAGCACGTCGTCGCTCGTCAGACCGCGACTCATGTTTTTGACAATCTGCTTGGCATCGTCATACATGGACTTTACCAACCCGAGAAGCCTCTGAACGGTGTGACCGCCCCTGTGGAGGGTGGGGCCTCTTGTGCTATGATCCATCGGGCCCTATCGAACTACATGGACACAAAAAAAAATTGTTGTGTAACAAGCACTAATAGTATCATGTTGGAAGCGAGGAGTAATTACGAACTAATAGTATCATGTTGGAAGAGAGGAGTAATTAAGAGTGTTTTATAGTGTCATCACGCTGCAGAGCTCGGTGTCGATCGACGCCCAACTGTAGCCTCTCCTTGTGCGTAACACACTCTGGACACTCTGACGGAGGACGAGTGAACTTGGTGCACGTCCGTGGTACGTACCACTCAGGTACTCATGGTAAGTCCGAACGTCGTACGGCCTCTACTCGTATACAATCTCCGTGTGCACCAACTGTTCCCACACCATAGTCCATGGGAGCTGTACCGCGGTCCAGTCATCATTCTTTTGACCCTTCCTTGCTTGCCTGCATTGGACACGGAAAGATGTGAGAGCAACGGATGTAGGAAGCAACAATAAATGTTACTCGGGTGGTGTTGCACTCACAGGTGGGCAACTCACGGGAGCAGCCTGCCATCGGGGGGAGGGGCACAAGCTGGAAAAGATTGAACTACTACAAAACACACTGCGGCGCATAAGGCTCCACCATATGGGAAAAAATGAGGTGGCAAGTCATCGCCCACCATGCAGTGTCCTGTGTGCATTGCACAGATAGTCTGTACGGCGCTATGTCCAACATGAATTGTGTTCTCCATGGAGACCATATAATGTCATCCTCATACAACATCTCGAACTCGTTGTGGAACACAAGGTAGCACCTCACTGGTCACTGTCTAGCCCAACCTAACTTGGCACCTGTCCACCAGGTGCCCATGGTCTATCCGTCTATCAGGTCGTTGACCATGCCATACGAGTGCAATAGAACCCGTATCATGGGGCGCCCAATAGGGAAATGCTCCTAACTCCACAACTGCAGCAACAAGTAGCACACAACTAGCACCGGTTTCTCATTGGTGTCACGCTTCGAGTCGTCGTACAACCCACTGTAGGTCGCACAAAGGACAGCTGATCCAAAGCTGTACTAAGGCATCTCCCCAGGCTCGGCATCAACCAAAGACTCGGCAATGTGGATGTAGCTAGGGTACACCCAATCACCATATTTGCTAGGAAACAAGGCCCAACCAAACAGATACAACATGTATGCAACGAGGTGCGTCCTAACAACCTCGTCAAGTGCATCCTCCGGGTAGTGCAGGAAATGCCTAAGCCATGATTGAGGGACACCACATGTCCTCTTTGGGACAGGCCGACTAAACTAATGCTCCATGCGGACCTTCCAGTCCGGTGGCTTGGGGGTGGAACAACTTCAACGCCCCTAATCGGCAGACTGGTCAACATGGGGAGTGATTGCCATATCTCCCCACCGAATGTGAAAGGTGTAGGTCTTGGGTCTCCATCTGTCCATAAGTGCTGACATGAGAGATCTGTCTAGTGTGAAGGAGTGGCCTATGTTGAGCATCCTAGAAAATGGCAACAAGCCCTTGTCCTGATGATGTGGAACATAGCGTGGGTCAAGGGGCCAGTGATGCAAGGGGTGGGGGACCATCCCCGGTGATCCATAACTTGCTACAGTGATGTTCATCGTAATATGGTTCCAGTAGCTTAGGTAGAGGAGGCTCAACCCCGCGCCCTAACAGCATGGCCTGCAAGAGAGTAAATGTCGAGTCAGTTCGCAACAGTAAGAATACAACAATACATGCAAATGAAGCATTAAAACGAAATGAAGTACAAACCAACCGTATGTAATAACCAATGGTCATTAAAAGAGAAAATGTTACAACATTACCCATTATCAGAACATTGCAATATTACAAACGTGTGACAGATTCATGTACAAATATCATTTTAAGTGCAAATTTTACAATTAGAACAATACAACATTCAAATTGTGGTACTAAAACATTACAAATATAAACGGAGGTGAACTCCTCACAACATATGAACTAGCGATGCCTAGATGAGCTCGATCTATTGGGGCAGTCCTTCATGGAGTGCTCCAGGGTCTTGCATATCCTGTACTTCCTTAGGCTGGTCTGGCTCCCGCGCTGGCTATCATTCATGTCGTTCCAAAAGTGCTGTATTTGCCGTCGTCCCTTCCCAGTTTGCTTCAACGCTTTGTTCGGGGCCCATTTCACCATATGCGTCCAAACATCCCCGTAGTTCATATCCACATCGTACGCATTGAACTCAGTGCTCCTTGTCTCGAAAAGATGGTGCATGTTGTAGTACTCAGAGATGTACGATGTATATATCTACTTAACTTGTGCGCACATCCTATACACATGAGAGCATGGCTTGTGAAGAAGCTTCGGCTTGTTGTAGGTGTAGGTAGCCACATCAGTGAGGGTGCAAGCATGCTTCCTATCCCCTTTGGCATGGCTATCCACATATTTATGCCTCAGCTAGATCACATGCTTCCTCCTTAGGCCATCAATCACATAGATACCATGCGTATGAGCTTTCTTCATCTTCTTGTCCATGTACCTCTGCATGTTCTTAGACCACTGTTTTCCTTCATCCAGCTGTCGCTTTGCTATGGTGCCACTATTGACAAAATAACTAACTACGCGAGTCCAAGTCTTGTGAACGATAGCGATGATAAGGAGGCACTGCACACCTTTCAGCACACTGTTGTACACCTCAGACATGTTGGTTGTCATAATGTCATGTCTCGCACCATCAGTGTCGTACAGGTGTGACCATTTCTCCAACTTAGGAGCATGCAGGTTTATGCACTCGAAAAAGATAATGGTGCTCCTGGATACCCCTCTTGCAACGTGTTCTCCCTCCTGTGGCTCTGGAGGAGACTCCCTGGTATGCCTTGTAGTCTGCTCATCAAGTTATTTGCAAATGGCCTCAAACTTGCGCCTTTGGTTTTGCATGCACGACTTCTTGAAGGTCTTCATCAGATCCTTACTGCGGAACCGGCTGAAGAAGTTTGATCCAAGATGCCTCACACACCACCAGGTTTCCACATCATTCCACTGTAATGGGGGTTGCCTTCCATTCTTCATGGTGTTGAGCGCAGACAACAACCCAGCATTACGGTCTGCGATAAGGCACACATTAGGCCGTTCTCCCACAACGTCCCGCTTGACATTTATGAGGAACCACAACCAATTGTCTGTGTTTTCATTCTCAATGATGGCAAAAGGTAACCAGAAGAAGCTGGTCATTTGCATTTGCCACCACCATAGTGAGTATGGTGCCCTTGTACCTCCTGGTAAGGAAAGTGTCATCCATTGTGAGTACCAGACGACAGAACTTGAAGCCCTATATGGCCTGACCAAATGCCCAGAACACATAGAATATGTAGCAATTTGGGCCTCCGTCGGGATGTATATGTCCAGCTTGTTTATGTATGTGCCACGGTTTACTTATACAATCTGATGAAGCATCCTTAGCACAAGGTTGTACATCTCCTCGTATGTCCCGTACAGAGACTCAGTCACTTTCTACTTGGCTCATCGAACGTTGCTATAGCTGACTGGATAACCAACCAGATTGGCAACATCTGACACCAGCATCTTGGGAGAGACAGACACATCTTCCGCAACCAGGTGGCTGATTAGGCTTGTCACACATGCGTAAGTGACATTCCTATGCTGCTGCTATAGCTCACTTAGCTTGCAAGTGTGGTCAATCAGCCTCGTGATCATGAAGCGTGAAGTCTGTAACATGGCCCTTCACCTTCTACGCATGGACCTTGCTAGGGCAGCCTCCCACTACGCACTTTACTGTGTAATGAGCTAGGTTTGACCTACACCTGATACACACGACTGATGGACACGACGTACCATGTTATAGCTTGTTACATGACCACCTTGTTCGGAAAGTGCTACCCAACTAATAGGGTGTCATCATCAAACTCCCCATTGGGACTCGTCATGTCACATGGCAATACAAGGGACAACACTGCAAGTTCATCCAATCTGGATGACACGTAAGCCACCTCCGTTGACACAACTCCGTCCACCGGGCTAGGACCCCCTACACCCTCAGGTGTGTCCTCTTTGCAACCATCAGAGCCTGGTTCGGCGTCCTCATCGAACTCCAATCTGGCTGGCTCGGTAGAAACTCATGGCAGCCAATGCAGGCTGACCACCATTCTCCTGCCCCTCATTTTCAACAAAATTCTTAGCAAATCCTCTATCAGAGTCTTCCACCAAATCAACACATTTCGTGCTCCAATCATCACCCATCGCCTGCACTTCCCCACTCCCACTGGCACTAGCATCATCAATGTTTGACGACACACTTTTGTACGAACTGCACATACACCATCGGCCTCCTATATATCGTGTCGAACCCGGGAGCGAAGGATCCTGGATTCTCTGTGAATCACACACTAGTCCAGAAAAAGCTAGTGTACACAATCAACAAAAGTGGATAGCATAACCATAAAATGTCATTCATTGAAATACTTAAAGTCTTTTACAAAAGGGGTGTAAAGCCAAAGAGCAAAATACAGCGGAAACAAAGTAGTAGGGTAGACCACACGATTCGCCACAGGCAATCATCTAGAGGGCGTAGCCTAGTCGTCTAAGTTTTTATTCTCCTCGTAGTACTCTTCTCCTGATCAACAATTTATTAAGCAAGGTGAGCACAAAAGAATGTACTCCGCAAGTTACACCCAATTTAACGGAATTATAATGCATGCAAGGATTCAACAAAGGGAGGCTTATATGGCTCAATTTACACAAAGCGATATTTTTCTTTTAAATATTCATACTAAGTTCTAAAGCAATTTACTCTATACTAAAATTCATTTTTTAAATCTCAATTTTTATAGTTAGATAACATTCATCAACAAGTGGTGAAGGATATCCTCCTATCACATGGCTACCCTGTTGGGTCACGGGTAGGCTACGATAGCTACAAACAAAAATTCTACCACGCAAACCAGGAAGCCATGCAAGTAGGTGATCATAGATCGTTACCACCGACGCCAGTGATCAAATGGAAGAAGGGTTGGAGCACCGTCCAACGAAGGGCGCGTCGATGTAGTGGTCGAGTCGATCGTCCAATGTCCAAAGAAGTCGATGCCGTGGTCGTAGTCGATCGCTCTCCTCCAAACGCGTCTGTGGTTCCTTGTGAAGATCGCGGATCGTCCTCAAGCGCAACAATCGTAGTAGCGCCTCTACGGTATCCACACGCCCAGGGGAAAGAACAACCGAACGTCGGTGTGCGGCAGACCAAGTCGCACGGTGGAGCTCTCGTGAAGATGGCGGCTAGGGTTTCGGTGGTGTTTTTCACACGCTTCCCAATGCCTCATGCACCTCCTTATATAGTGCTCGTGGCGGATCCTATCCGAACACGCTATTTAATCGTATTCGCATCGGTTTGTTCCAACCTGCTAAGTGTGTGACCAGAGGTTCATGTGTAGTTCGGTTGTGACTCGGAAACCGCTTCCGATCACTAGTCGAAGCGACTCCTAGCGTAACATATCGATTCCCGAATACACACAAATTATATCGGACGAACCTTAATGCAATATGATCTACGACTAGGTCCTCATCACTTACGACTAGGTCCTATCTTTATACGCATCAGTTCAGATTTGGTCACGACCACTCGTAATTGCTTACGACCGTGTTACGACCACTCTGTGACTACGCTCGACCGCCTCTCGACCAGCTTGTATCTCAGATACCATCAAATCAGAATCGTCAACTAAGCGACCTACTCGTGTATACTCCCTTTGCCTCACGATGTCCGGTCGAACTCCGTGAGATGTTGTGCCATCCATGGACTGCTCAATACTTTCTCGATCGAGTGTCGATAACTTTACGTGGTCGAACACTTCGACTACTAGTGGCATGGCCATGCACTTTCTTTATCCGATCACAACGAGGGCCCAGAGACATCTCTCTGTTATGTTAGGAGGGCAAATCCCATATACGACCAAATACATTCCTCTCCATGTTTCAGAGCATACCCAAAGCTACCTTTATAACTACCCGATTCACGGTGTAGCGTTTGGCAACCCCTAAGAGTGCTCTTACACATGTAGGAAACCATGCCGATCTCAGTGTCTAAGGATTATACATCATCATTGCTTGAGACCAACTAACGACACATAGATTCATAACAATCTCAATAGTGTCTCAATGTGGATCTTATCCAACATCATGTTCTCTAACATGTGTCCATATTATCGGTTTGATATCTCCATATCTATGACTTGTGAAACATAGTCATCAACCAATACATATGTTAGTCTATTCATATGTGTCCACATATGTTTACGCACTGTGGATCGTGTAAGAATAATTATCGCAGGAATATAGAGTTTCACAACCAAGTCACATACTTGATAATAAATATTAACAATATTATTCTAGGAACAAGATAACACATTATCCAATGTCATGAACATAACGAAATATAATCATCTCTATGATTGCCTCTAGGGCATATTTCCAACATACCCACCCAAATCCCATTTGGATAGAAATCCAATACCATTTGATAAAGTCTTTGGAAATCAAAACCAAAATCTAACTTGGAGTGGCTTTTCTAGCATGTCCTTGACCGTGGACACGGCTATTCGAATAGTTTTACACTCTGCAGAGGTGGTACAACTTTACCCACAAGAGATAATTGACTTATAATGTCTGTCTGACACACTAACGAAGGTGTGCGACTAAGTCATTATCACGAAGCCTTTACAATGCATCATCCCACCATAGTCCCGTCTTGCTAAGGTTTCGCCCCCTTTGGATAGAGACCCGCCGAGTTCAGACCCCCTCTTGCGCCAGGTGGGAATACACAGAAGTAGGTCATAAAAGACACCCACGCAACCGGATGGCACAACCACGGTGAAATGATACAAATTATTTAGCTAGGTCCCACCCACATAAGACATGTAGTAGTATGATGGGGCTTAGCAAGATGCGGCTCGAAGACCAGTCCTTAATTGACTTGGGTGACTTTCCATAAAACCCGTGGGCATCGGTCATAGAAATGACTTGATCCCGTGCATCAATGTGCACCATCCAAACATTCATTTCGCCCAAGTCCAAACCAAATTTTATTTTATTTAACAAGTTAATCATTTTATAAATTTCTATGGTAAGGACAATACCATAGTATTCTTTAAATCATAGTTGAACTTGTGGCTAAATTCCCCAAAGTAAACATTTTGGTATTAGCTTTGGCTAAGCATAGTGTTTTTCAACATGTTCTAGCTCATACTAATGTATCAACTAGATTTTAACTAAGGTATCAAGGAATGATTGATTTAATAGCAAAGTTTGGCTATACAAAGGAATATGGAATAACTATAAAGCTTGAAACAAGAATTTAAATTACTTGAATTTAAATAAACATGCAACAATAATTTAAAATAATGGGATTCAATATGATCAATGATGTAACTTGCCTTGCTCAAATGCTTGAGGATCTACTTCTTCGTAATATTCGGGTTCCTCAGAGTTGTCGAAATCTACACGCGAAAAGGAACTAAATTCAAATAATACTCAAATGAATTCAAATGAACTCCAAACTGAATAATTTTTAGTGTAGATAGGTAGATCTTGATTTTAGATAAATTTAGAAATTTGAATCGCTCGAATCGGAGTTCGAACAGAGGAGAACGGGCTTCCAAAAGTTTGAAAATACATGAAATGATGAAATTAGCAATTTTCGGAATTATTTTTAATTGGAAAAAGGATTGTGCAGCTGACAGGTGGGCCCCACGGCCGGTGGACTGGGTCCATGGCGCACAGTGGTCCACGGTGGACCCGGCTCGTGGCACAGTGTCGTGCCATGCGTGCCAGGCCACGCGGGCAGCCACGCAAGCAAGAGAGGTAAGGTGGCGCTGAGGTGGCGATACGGTGGCGGACAGGTGGCGGCCACGTCAGCACGGGGACCGAGAGCGAGAGGGAGGTAAGGCGACCCTCATGTGCACGGTTTTGGCGACAAAGGGCGAAGGGATGGCCGACGGCGAGCAGGAAAAGTGGCGGCGAGATCCGGCTACCGGCGGCGCTAGGGTTCCGGTGGTCTTCGGAGGGAATGAGTGCGAGCACAGGGTGGCTCACGTCCGGGCGAAGCCAACGGTGGAGGCGGTGGAGGCTGAGGAGCTTCCACGGTTACACAATCACCGGCGGCGAGGTTTCGGCCAAAGCTCCTTAAAGCTCAAGTTCCTGGCGATTGAGGGCGGGAGAGGGGGGAGGGTTGGGGGAAAAGGAAGAGGAGAGGGAGAGCGTCGGGTGCGCTCCTTTATAGAGGTCGAGGGGGAGTGGGGAGGGAGGACAACATGGGCGCCGGCATGGTGAAGCTCTGGCCGCTGGGCATGGGCACTACGCCCAGTGGGACGGGGCAAGGAGAGGGGAAGAAAAACAGGGAGCGGTGGCGGCGAGATTTGCGGCATTCAATGCGCGACGACGGGGGAGGCAGGGGTGAGCGAAAACGATGATTTTTGTGCGACGTGACGCTGGCATGCAAGCGGCTCGGCATGGGTGTTCAATGGGTAGAAGCAGGGCGAGGAAGACGACGGGCGGTGAGACGCTGGCGGGTGGGCCCGCCACATCAACGAGAGAGAGGAGCGGCGTGGTGCGGGCTCGGCGCGCATGAGGAGATGGACTGCGGAGCTGGGCCAGAGGCGCGGGAAGAAAACAGGTCGGAGGAATTCGGCCCGAAAGGAAAAGGAGGAAAATAAATAGATTTTTGATTTAAATAATACAAGAAAATGAAAAGGCTTTTTAGAAATTAGTTAAATAAGTCCAAAAATTTCAAGAAAAAATACACAGAAATTACTTGGATTGTTTAGAACTTAATAAAATTATTTTCAACTTAACTTTGGCTTTTGACTTTTGTAATTAAATTATTATTATTTTGACTTTTGGGCAAAAAGAAAGGCCCTTTTTAAATTCCAGAAAATCCAAGAAAATACTTAATGCACTCTTTTGGCTTTAAATCCAACAGAACCCAAGAAATTCAAATAAACCAAGTTTTGAATTAATTGAAGTTTTGATTAACTCAAATTAAATTGTTTTTATCTTCTAAAATTTCAAGATTAAGCTTTATTAATCCAATAAAATCGAATGGTTAATTTTAATTTGAAAATTTCCAAAAAGCTTTGAAAATCGGGGTGTTATATATCGCCGCCTCGGGATTCGTAGCAATCTACATGTACTAAGCCCATGCAACGCTACCCTTCAGCTTGTGTAACTCCCATACGCCCTGCCCTCGCCTATTCGCACATATTACCGCCTCGATGACACACCTCTTCCTTGATATCTTTGTGTCGAACTCTCTCCGGATGCAGCTGCTCAACTCGTAAATACTCATCTCATTCAAGCCCTCCGCCCGGACCACTTTAAACTGGCATCTTGATATGTCTAACCCACTCGGTTGGCCCCGTACGAGACCGTCGCTAAAAAACACAAGCAAGTCTTACATGTTGGACATTACCTATGACCACAATAACCCAATACACTTAATATCCTTGTTTCGAGCAATTCACCATTTTTTGTACTACCTGCGAATTAAACTAGCTACTCAAAAATTAACATATTTTTCCTACATAGCCATCAATCGTGTTAAACACATTTGCAAAATTTACCCGAATTTTTTTTAGACGTACTACACCATTTTTTGTACACAATATGTGCTAAATATTTTATTTGTAGACAACCACCTGAATAGTTTGCACTACTTAATCTACATTTTCCTAAAGTGCCAAAGCAACTAAATTTTAATAATCCTGACCTAATTTTGCTACCTAATCAGTGCATAATTAACATACTAGTAAATTAATGACGACTATCTTCCTAATCATGCACGTCAAAAAAATGCCATAACCATCAACAACAATGTTTAAATATTGCTCCTACATAGCTAGCAATCGTGCTAAACACATTCGCAACATTTTACCCAAAAAAAAAATCAGACGCACTACACCATTATTTGTACACAATATGTGCTAAACATTTTATTTATAGACAACCACCTAAATAGTTTGCACTACTTAATCTACATTTTCCTACATCGCAAAAGCAACTAAAGCTTGATAATCCTGACCTAATTACCTTACCTAATAAGTGCATAATTAACATACTAGTAAATTAATGTGGGCTATCTTCCTAATCACACGAGTAAACAAATGCCATAACCACCAACGACCATGTTTAAATATATCGTGCTAAACACATTCACAACATGTACCTTCTTCCAGACACACTACACCATTATTTGTGCACAATATGTGCTAAACATTTTATTTGTACACAATCACCTAAACAATTTGAACTATCTACATTTTCCTACATCGCTAAAGCAACTACACTTTGGTAATCCTTATCTAATTATGTTACCTAATTAGTGGCTAATTAACAAATGACTAAATTAATGATGACTATATTCCTATCATTGTCAAAAAGCTAATCAAACACTAATTACACAATTAATATACAGCATGCTGAAAGCATCTAGGCCCCTAAAAATTGTTTTGGTAATTAAAGATAATATGTGAATATGGGATTAACATGTTTATTGAGTATTTACAAGGTTAAATCCCATCGGTGAATGTGTTGATGCAAAGTGGCATGCAAAATGGACTACACGAGGATCTTTTGGCTGAAAGACAAGGTACAAGTAGTCTAAGATCTCTTTTTCTATTTTACCGGTCTAGGAGTTTTGGATGGAAGACCGGATTATAGGATAAACGCCGTACTATTAAGAGGGATCATGGCTAGTAGCTTGATAGCATGTTCTTGTGTCATATGGATTAATTTAGGATCATGCATGCATTTGAATTTAAACTTGAAATTAAATTCAAAAGTTCTAAGTGCTTCTGTCCAAAATCGGTAGTACCGCAGTTATACCTACGGTCGTACCGCTTGATGCGGTATGACCGGACTTTACTTGGCGGTAGTACCGCATTTTGAAGGGAACAACCAATTATAGTTCAGCGAACGACCGAGTCCTTGACCGGTCAGACAAGCATCGCGGCATTCCGCATTTTAGTTGGTAGTTCAATAAAACCGAAGCGCTACAAATTGCCTCGAGAATCTCTCATGGAAATCGGTCAGATCGCTGTGGGCTAACGGTCGCATCGCTGAGTGGTCGTTCGATATTTGTGAGGCGGTTCAATAAAAATGTAACAAGTGCAAATCTGCTCAAAAACACAATCTGGAAATCGGACGTTCCGCTCTTAGGGAACGTTCGTACCGGCCTGCGGTCATTCCGATTTTTATATGGCGGTACAAAAATTCCAGAACCATTGCAAATCTTAAGCCAATCGTGAAACCCTACAAACGGTCGTACCGCTCGAAGAAACGGTACGACCGGGGCAAATCGGACGTACCGCGCATTTGCCTGCGGTCGTTCCGACTGAGTGTCCAACGGCTAGTATTTCTTTTTAGTAATCGTTTAGCCGTTGATCGTGTTTCATCCGGTGCGATGTCATCGCAAATTGTATCATGGTCGCTCGATTTTGCTCAATTGCTAGGTTTCAACTCTAACAGTCATAATTGTTTGTGGGGGCTTTAAATACCCCCCCCCCAACTGCTCAAGTCAAGGCTGCTAGTGCCCATTTGACATTCATAGAGCCTTGAGAGCCCTTGCATTCACTCAACACTCAAAAACACTCTTATGCATTCATTGTGAGCTTGTTTAGATACATTCAAGTGCATTCATTCTCCTAGTTGATCCATGTGCACTTGAGTGCCATCAAGTGAAGACCTTGGTCTATTACTCTTGGAGTGTTGCCGCACTCCTAGATGGTTGGTGGTGGAGCACGGTGATCTCTTCAAAGAAGATTGTGAAGAGGCCCGGTGCAAGCTTGTGAGTGGTTCGGTGTTCACCATCTCCGGAGCGGAGGAAGAACAACCATAGTGATTTGAGGGAAGGCTTAATTCGTGGAGCCAGCTTGAGACGTCAAGCTTCCTCAACGTGGACTAGTGAAGACCGGCAAGTCTTCGATACCACGAGAAAAACATCGTCGTGTCCTTGTGGTTATCTCTAGTCTTACTTTCCGCATTTATATTTCTAGCTTGTTTATTGTGATTAATTTGCCTAGCTAGAAGTATAACTTGTTTAGATTAAGTTATTAATTGACTAAATTGTTAAATTGTTAAAAAAAAAATTTAAAACCTCCTATTCACCCCCCTCTAGTCGGTTATCCTTGATCCTACAAGTGGTATCAGAGCTTGGTCTCTCATTGATTTAGACTTAACCGTCTAAGAGAGAAAAGGATGGCTAGTGAGGGAATTGCTATAGGAAAGGCTCCTTTATTTGATGGCTCAAATTATGCTTATTGAAAAATTAGAATGTCAATTTATTTAAAGGCCATGAGTCCAAACGTATGAAAAATTGTAAATGAGGGTTACGTTATGCCTCTTAATCCACTAGCTCCCACGGATCAAGAGACGCGTAATGCTCATTTAGATGCCTAAGCTATGAATGCTCTCTTTGGTGCTTTGAACGCGGATGAGTTCAATAGAGTGAGCAATTTGGAAACCGCTCATAATATTTGAACCACTCTCTCGGAAATCTATGAGGGTACATCCACGGTCAAAGAAGCCAAATTGCATAGGCTTCGGATCAAATATGAGACATTCATGATGTTGCCTCATGAAAACATCAATGAGATGTATTCACGACTCAACAACATTGTGAATGAGCTCAAAGGCCTTGGGACTAACCTTCTTGATGTTGATATTGTGCGCAAGATGCTTAGGGCTCTCCCGAACAAATATGAGACGTTGGTGACTCTATTTCTCAACTCACCCGAGTTGCCAAGGATGACACCAACGGGGCTCTTGGGCAATCTCATCACAAATGAGTTGTTCAAGAAGGACAAGGAAGAACTCTTGGAAACATCCTCCTCAAAGAAGAAGATCACCGCTTTCAAAGCTAAGGCGGAATCGAGTGATGATGAAGATGAAGAAGAAGATTCCGATGAGGAGTATGCACTCCTTGTAAGAAGGATGAAGAGGGTCATGAAGAGACACCCAAATAGAAGCTATAACTTCGACAAGTACAAGAAGGGGCAATCCTCAAGTGACAAGAAGCGCTATAGCAACATTCGGTGCTATAATTGTGAAGAGAAGAGGCACATTGCTTCTCATTGTCCCGAAAAGAAGGATGACAAGAACAAGTCATTCAAGAAGAAGGAATATAATGGCAAGAAGAAGCTCTTCAAGAAGCTTCACAAAGACGGCAAGCATGAAGCCCACATTGGAGAGTGGGATTCAAATGATGAGTCAAGCGACTCCGATTCCAATGAGGAAGAGTCCCCCAAGAAGAAGGGACTAGTCGGCATCGCCATCAAGGAAGCACCATCGCTATTCTCCACTCCTACTAGCCTCATGGCAAAAGGAGATAAGGTAAAATCCATTATTAGTGATGAACCAACTTATGATGAATTAATGGATATGCTTAATGATTTAAATGAATATCTTGTAAAAGAAAAATCAAAATATAAGGTCTTAAATAAAGAATACAATACTCTAAAAGATTCTTATATGGAGCTTAAGGAAGCTCACAACTTGCTTATCCAAGAGTATTCACATAAGTCTTGTTCTAATGTAGGAATTACATGCAATATTATTGATGAAATGCCTAGTGTAGAAATTGCTAAGACTAGTGCATCTACTTCATGTGATGACCTTCTTGCTATGCCATGTTGCTCTAATGTTGATGCTAGTCATAATATTGTTGAGCAAAATGATTCAAAGCTTGTTCATGAGAACAATGAGCTAAAAGAACAAGTGACCAAGCTAAACAAGAGCTTGAAAAGATGCTTCAAGGGTAAGGCCACTCTTGACAAACTTTTGAGTGAGCAAAGGTGCTCATTCAACAAGGAAGGTCTTGGGTATGTGCCTAAGAAAGGTAAGAAGCCGGCAAACATGCCCATAAGGTTTGTGAGGCAAAATGGTAAGTATTGTTATAAATGCCGGGAAATAGGACATGTGCAACAAGATTGTCCTAAGGGTAAGACTCCATCCATTGGAATATATGATTCTTGCTATATGCTTAAAAAGTCTAAGAATGGTAAAATAATTGCTCGTTTTGTTGGCACTTCAATCTAGGCGCTAAAAAGAATACTATTTGGGTGCCTAAATCCTTGGTTACTAACCTCCAAGGACCCAAACAAATTTGGGTACCTAAAAGGACTTGATTTTGTTTTGTAGGTGAACTATAAAACCGGTGGAAAACATTAGGTGCTTGATAGTGGATGCACACAACACATGACCGGTGATAGAAAAATGTTCATCACATTTGAGAATGGTCAAGGAATGGAAAAGATCACTTTTGGAGACAATAGCAAAGGAAAGGTATTAGGATAGAGTAAAATTGCTATCTCAAATGACCTTTCCATTTCTAATGTTTCTTTAGTAGAATCATTAAACTTTAACTTGCTATCTGTTGCCCAAATATGTGATCTTGGTCTAATTTGTTCATTCTCTAGTGAAGGTGTAACCATTTCTAATGCAAAAGATAGCTCTTTAGCTTTCAAAGGCTTTAGATTTGGAAATCTTTACCTAGTTGATTTTAGTTCAAGTTAATCTTGTTTAAAAACTTGTTTAATGGCAAAAACCTCATTGGGTTGGCTTTGGCATAGAAGGCTAGCTCATGTTAGAATGATTCAACTCAAAAAACTTTTCAAACATGATTTAGTTGTTGGCTTGAAAGATGTGAAGTTTGAGAAAAATAGACTTTGTAGTGCGTGTCAAGCCGGTAAACAAGTCGCAAATTCTCATCCTTCCAAGAGTATCATGTCAACTTCTAGACCATTGGAACTCTTACATATGGACTTGTTTGGGCCAACAACCTATAAGAGTATCAGAGGTAATAGCTATTGTTTAGTCATTGTGGATGATTACTCTAGATATACATGGGTATTCTTCCTAGATGACAAAAGTGAAACCTCCGGGATTTTCAAAAGATTTGCAAAAAGGGCCCAAAATGAATTTGATTTCAAAATAAAGAAAATCCGTAGTGATAATGGTTCCGAGTTCAAGAATACTAAAGTTGAAGACTTTTGTGATGAATTTGGAATAAAGCATGAACTTTCCACAACCTACACTCCGGAGCAAAATAGAGTAGTAGAAAAGAAAAATCGTACATTAATTGAAATGGCTAGGACAATGCTTGATGAATATAATACTTCCGATATCTTTTGGGCGGAAGCTATTAATACCGCTTGTCATGCCATAAATCGTCTTTATTTGCACCGTCTTTTGAAAAAGACTTCCTATGAGCTTCTTATAGGAAGAAAACCGAACATCTCTTATTTCCAAGTTTTTGGTTGCAAGTGTTATATTTTAAAGAAGGGTGTTCGTCTTTCAAAATTTGATAGTCGTTGTGATGTTGGTTTCTTGCTTGGTTATTCTTCAAATAGCAAGGCTTATCGTATCTTCAACAAAAACTCCGGTTTGGTTGAAGAAAGACATGATGTGCAATTTGATGAAACTAACGGCTCTCAAGAAGAGCATGAGAACTTGGATGATGTAGGTAATGAAGCCTTAAGAAAAGCAATGGAACATATGCAAATAGGCGACGTCAAGCCCGAAGACGATCCAACATCTTCCACTCAAGTTGAACCACCCACCTCTTCCACAAATCAAATACAACTTAGTGAAGAGGACAACAAAGAAGATGATCAACCATCCAACCAACCACCAAGAATCCACAATGCAATTGCAAAAGATCATCCAATAGATCAAATATTGGGTGACGTAAGTAAGGGTGTCCAAACTCGCTCCCGTGTTGCTTCTTTTTGTGAACATTACTCTTTTATCTCTTCTATTGAGCCAAAGCATGTAGAAGAAGCACTTGACTACCCGGATTGGGTGAATGCGATGCATGAAGAACTCAACAATTTCACCCGGAATGAAGTTTGGACATTGGTGGATCGACCCAAAGAACACAATGTTATTGGTACAAAATGGGTCTTTAGGAACAAGTAAGATGAGAATGGTTTAATTGTTCGGAACAAGGCAAGGTTGGTCGCTCAAGGGTATTCACAAATTGAAGGTTTGGATTTTGGTGAAACCTTTGCTCCCGTAGCTAGGTTTGAATCAATTCGGATATTACTTGTTTTTGCATCATGCTTTGATATTAAATTATTTCAAATGAATGTTAAAAGTGCATTCTTAAATGGTAAAATATCCGAACTTGTATTTGTTGAACAACCTCCTAGTTTTGAAGATCCAAAGAATCCAAATCATGTCTATAAACTCTCCAAGGCGCTCTACGGTCTTAAACAAGCTCCTAGAGTATGGTATGAACGCCTTAGAGATTTTCTAGTCTCAAAAGGATTCAAAATTGGGAAGATTGATTCAACTTTGTTCACTAAAGTCATAAATGATGATTTCTTTGTATGTCAAATTTATGTTGATGATATCATTTTTGGGTCTACTAACCAAGATTTTTGAGAGGAATTTGGTGATATGATGTCTAGGGAATTTGAAATGTCAATGATTGGAGAATTAAGCTATTTCCTTGGACTTCAAATCAAGCAACTCAAGAATGGGACTTTCATAAGTCAAACCAAGTACGTGAAGGATTTACTTAAAAGATTTGGCATGGAACATTCAAAGCCCATCAAGACTCCCATGGCCACAAATGGTCATCTTGATCTAAATGAGGGAGGTAAACCGGTAGATTTAAAGCTTTATAGATCTATGATTGGTAGCTTGCTTTATCTTACCGCATCTAGGCCCGATATCATGTTTAGTGTTTGCATGTGTGCACGTTTTCAAGCAACTCCAAAAGAGTATCATTTAATGGCCGTTAAAAGAATACTAAGATATTTAAAGCATTCCTCTAGCATTGGCCTTTGGTATCCTAAAGGTGCTAAATTTGATTTAATTGGATATTCGGATTCCGATTATGCGGGTTGCAAAGTGGATAGAAAAAGCACCTCAGATAGTTGTCAATTCTTAGGAAGATCTTTAGTATCATGGTCATCCAAGAAACAAAACTCCGTAGCATTATCCACCGCCAAGTTTAATATGTTTCATGGGAAGTTGTTGTGCTCAATTGCTATGGATGAGGCAAACATTGATGGATTATGGAATTAAAATTAATAAAATGCCTCTTTTGTGTGACAATAATAGTGCCGTGAAAATTGCTAATAACCCTGTTCAACACTGAAGAACCAAGCATATAGATATCCGCCACCATTTCTTGAGAGATCATGTGAGCAAGGGAGACATTGAAATTAGCCACATAAGAACCGAGGACCAATTAGTGGACATTTTCACCAAGCCATTAGACGAAGGTCGCTTTTGCAAATTGAGGAATGAGTTAAATATCATAGATTATTCAAATATTGTTTGAACTCTTGCCTCATGTTATGTGCTTCATTTGATATTATTTGAGTATTTTATGAAAATATTTTTCAAATCTTTATTAAGAATAGCTATGATCATAAAAATTATGTTCATATATAAACAATAGTCTATTCTATGCATAATGATCCTTAATGATATTTATTTGAGTGCAAAATTAGGGATCATTTGCAAAATAATCTAAGATTCCTAGAAAACCCAGAAAGCCCCAGGATAATCGAAACAATCGGCATTATACGCGCGGTACGACCGCTCTACGGTACGACCGGCGTTATAGTAGCGGTATGACCGGGGTGCGGAACGACCGACGGCTTTTGGTCGGTACGACCGACTTAACTCCCAGCGGTTACGTTTCTTCAACCCTAACCTCTCCAGCGCGGTTCTTCCGCCCTTATTCTCTTCGCCTCTCTCTCTCTCTCTCTCTCTCTCTCTCTCTCTCTCGCCCGAGCCCTCTCAAACCAATTCTCAAAATCTGCGATTTCCTTCTGAATTTCTTGATTCCTTCGTGTTGCTAGTCTCTCCAGGGTTCGCCTCCTCTAATCCGAAGGTAAAACTCCTTTTGATTCAAGTTTTATCTCTTTGGAACCCTAGGATATCCCTTTTTAGGGTTTATTGAAAATGTGTGATTTTCTGTAGTTCTAATTGGGCAAAAAATGTTATTTGGTGTCTTAAGATAGTTAAGATCGATCCATGGATTCAATCCATGAAAACCACCAAATATGCGAGAATTGACAGCCCTAGAACTTCGGTCAGAAAATCGAACGATCGTTCTTGAGCGCTGACGACCATGCGTCAGGTCGCATCGCCAATGAACGGCGATACGTCCGATTGTCCTGATAGAAAACAAAAATGTCAATTCTTTTTCAACTAAATTCAATTCCAATCATTCCTTGAATATCTTGTAACCTATTCTCTGTTTCTAAAGATGCCTAGGATGAGGGTTGCGACAAGGAAACCTCATGGACCCCTTCGAGGATAGTCATCTCCTCAATCCTCTACCGCTCCTACTCAATCACCTCATCGTCGACGTCGGTCAGCTCTAGTGCGGCAATCACGTTTCGTTCGTCAAAAGGTCATGCATGGTAAAGGAAAAGGGCCAGCATCAGAATCTGAGACAGAAGCAAGTGAGGACTATATCTCTGATGATCAGATTCAATCTGAGCCTGACTCTCCAGAAGGTACATTTGATAACTTAGGAGATCCTCCAGCATCTCCAATTGATTTACGCCTCCTATCAGCAGATGATTATGCAATCAAAAGGCATGTAAATCAGTACCTCTTAAAGTCAGACAGTGTACATCCTGGTTTTCACACTGTCTTCTAGGAGCAAGTGTTTGAGCAGCTGTATGGTCCTAACAGAAAGTTTGCAGATCATAAATGGATCAAGTGGACTCACTTAAATTCTTTGGACAACTATAGTAGTATTTATCAGCTCTTTCTTCAGGTAGGTCTTCATGACCTTGTTGCACTGAAACATAACTATGACGACAAGCTTATTAGACAGTTCTATGCTACAGTGCATGTCTCTCCTGACCTAAATTCTATCAGATGGATATCAGCCTCTAAGTATGTGGAGAGTACTAAGGAAGAATTTGAACAAGTTTTGAGGGTTCAGTCTGGAACTTGGGATAAAGTCTTTGAGAGGCCTGCTTTATTGTGTCCTGCTTGGTCTGATTATTATGATCCTTCTATCAAAAAAAAGTTAGGCACAATCACTAGACTGAGACCAATTCCTAGCATGATCAACAGGATCATTAACCACACCTTCTACCCCAAAAGTGGTAACTTTGATGCAATTCGTGGCACGCCTTGAATATTATTGATAATATTATGAGGGGCATCAAATTTGATGTTGTGGATGTGATACTTCAGGGCATAGTCTCCTCTAAGAATGACAGAATTAAAAGGATTTATTATGCTCCATACATCATGGCATGGATCACACACAAAATGGAGTATCGTGGTGGATTGGGAACTGTTCACAAGTCCTACAGGCCACGAGACGGTCTTCCTCCATGACGTGATAGTGTTGAGGATGATGCTGGTGAGGCTCTTGCTACTGCTACTGCTGCTGATGCTCCTGCTGATAGCACCCTTGCACAGATTCTTCAGAATCAGCAACTTATTCTTAGCTCTTTACAAGAAATCAAGGCTGAACAAGCTGAATTTCAGAGTGAGACTCGAGGACGATTACTTGAGATGGAATAGACTCGAATGATTTCTTCGATGAGACTCATAATGAATGGTCAGACCGATGGAGAGCATGGTCGACTTAGAGGGATTCTCAAGACTCCTCGGCCTTCTCTCGACGTCCTCCTATTTCCGGACATCCTCTCAGGCCTCCTGACCTCCTCCACCTCCACCATGGCGCTGCACCTCAGATATAGTTTCGCTCTGTTGCTCCTCCACTCCAACCACCGAGGTCATGACTCAGATCCACCCCAGCGTTAGAGAGACAAGATCTTCAGATCTCGGCTCTGCCTCGAGATCGATCTTGGCTCCTCCTCCAGAGCAGGCCACCGCTTCTCAGGACTTCGCTCCTCTGACCCCAGACTCTCAGGATCCTGCTCCAGTTCCCGCTCCTACTTCAGCACAGGATCAATTACCAAAAAGGGGGAGATTGAAAGCATCTAGGCCCCTAAAAATTATTTTGGTAATTAATGACAATATGTGAATATGGGATTAACATGTTTATTGAGTATTCACAAGGTTAAATCCCATCGGTGAACGTGTTGATGCAAAGTGGCATGCAAAATGGACTACACGAGGATCTTTTGGTTGAAAGACAAGGTACAAGTAGTCTAGGATCTCTTTTTCTATTTTACCGGTCTAGGAGTTTTGGATGGAAGACCGGATTACAGGATAAATGCCATACTATTAAGAGGGATCATGGCTAGTAGCTTGATAGCATGTTCTTGTGCCATATGGATCAATTTAGGATCATACATGCATTTGAATTTAAACTTAAAATTAAATTGAAAAGTTCTAAGTGCTTTTGTCCAAAATCGGTAGTACCGCAGTTATACTTGCGGTCGTACCGCTTGATGCGGTATGACCGGACTTTATTTGGCGGTAGTACCGTATTTTGAAGGGAACAGCCAATTAAGTGTTCAAGCGGAACGACCGGGTCCTTGATCGGTCGTACCGCATCGCGGTCATTCCGCATTTTAGTTGGCAGTTCAATAAAACCAGAAGCGTTGCAAATTGCCTCAGAATCTCTTATGGAAATCGGTCGTACTGTTGTGCGGTCGTTCCGATATTTGTGAGGCGGTTCAATAAAAACAGAACAAGTGCAAATCTGCTCAAAAACTCAATCTGGAAATCGGACGTTCCGCTCTTAGGGAACGGTCGTACCGGCCTGCGGTCATTCTGATTTTTATATGGCGGTACAAAAATTCCAGAACCATTGCAAATCTTAAGCCAATCGTGAAACCCTACAAATGGTCGTACCGCTCGAAGAAACGGTACGACCGGGGCAAATCGGACGTACCGCGCGTTTGCCTGCGGTCATTCCGACTGAGTGTCCAACGGCTAGTATTTCCTTTTTTTAGTAATCGTTCTAGCCGCTGATCGTGCTCACCGTAAGTACGGTCGTCTTCAGAATTGTACTACTGATCGTTCGATTTTGCCTGAATTGCTGGGTTTCGAATCTAACGGTCATAATTGTTTGTGGGGGCTTTAAATACACGCCCCCAACTGCTCAAGTCAAGGCTGCTAGTGCCCATTTGACATTCATAGAGCCTTGAGAGCCCTTGCATTCACTCAACACTCTTGTGCATTCATTGTGAGCTTGTTGAGATACATTCAAGTGCATTCATTCTCCTAGTTGATCCATGTGCACTTGAGTGCCATCAAGTGAAGACCTTGGTCTATTACTCTTGGAGTGTTGCCGCACTCCTAGACGGTTGGTGGTGGAGCACGGTGATCTCTTCAAAGAAGATTGTGAAGAGGCCCGGTGCAAGCTTGTGAATGGTTCGATGTTCACCATCTCCGGAGCGGAGGAAGAACAACCATAGTGATTTGAGGGAAGGCTTAATTCGTGGAGCCGGCTTGAGACGTCAAGCTTCCTCAACGTGGACTAGTGAAGACCGACAAGTCTTCGATACCACGGGAAAAACATCGTCGTGTCCTTGTGGTTATCTCTAGTCTTACTTTCCGCGTTTATATTTCTAGCTTGTTTATTGTGATTAATTTGCCTAGCTAGAAGTATAACTTGTTTAGACTAAGTTATTAATTGACTAAATTGTTAAATTGTTAAAAAAAAATTTAAAACCTCCTATTCACCCCCCCCCCCTCTAGTCGGTTATCCTTGATCCTACACATGCATGCGAAAAAAAATACCTCTTCTCGAAGATCTTCGCTTGATCTAGGACTTTATCTACTAATACAACTGCTTAACACCGCTCTAGAATCTCCCAAATCAACAGCGAAACTCGCTACCACGCGCTCTGTCTCTCGCTCACTCCTCTCTGTCCCTCTGCGCCGAGAGAATGAGGCTAGTGTGTTTGTGTGTGGGGGGGCATGGGATTTTAAAGCCACACATCAACTACCACCAGTGAACCGGGTAAGCGGCAGGGACACGACCAGGCGGCAATGACGCGATGCGAAGACGTGACCAGGTGACAACGTACAGTGCACCGAGTGAACATGTCACCCAGTGAATGACAGGGGGACAACGCGACGCGACAAGTCGGGCGACTGGACCAAGTGTGTGGCATGCACGGCAACACGGGTCCAGTGCTCCCGGTGATCGGCAAGTGGGCTGCAGGTCTCCGGGCACGCGGCATGGACCTGGGGTGGTTTCGGTATGTGGCACATGTCCTGAAGTGCTCTGGGTGAGCAACAGGAACATGCAGCGGTCCAGGAGCACTACAGGCAACACGTGTCGCCTTCCAAATCATCAGCGGTGCCATTTTTAGCAATCCGGCAAGCAGAGGGCTAAATTTGTTATTTCCTCGCCAAAACATGCTAAAAGAGCCAAAAACTCCCCAGCAAAAGCCTTACAAAACAAGGCTCAGTAAGCTATAGAAAGGGACTATGAATGTACAACTAAAGAAAACAAGAACATCTTAGGAAAAATGTAGTCATCTCAAGAACTAGAGAAGGTCCTTATCCTTGCCTCGCGATTTTTTTGCACATGAGACATGTCATCAATGCCAAAGCTTCTGAAACTCAAATCACCATGATCTAAACCTTAATCAGTCTTGATGAACGTAGTAATCCAACAATCTGGTTATCGCTAAAAAATGAAATTAGGAGTTTGGATGCTTCACTAAGACACTAACGTAGATGTGCCTGAAATTAAAAAGAAATATGTGGCAATACAAAGACAACATCCATGATTAAATATAATTTATGGCAACACAAACCATTGAGGATAGTACTTATAAAATCCCAATTTTCAAAGTCTTTTGAAGCTTTAAAAATAAAAAGAACAATTTGCATTTTATTGGATTAATTTAAAGCTTAATTTGAAATTTTAGAAAAAAATAAATGATTAAAATAAACTTCAATTAAATAAAAATTATTTTATTCACTCTTTTAAAGTTCCAATGATTTTTGTGGAATTTTCTTGAATTTTCTAAAATTTATTTTATTTTTGTATTTTATTTTGGATTTTTTTCTTTTTCTTTTTCTTTTCTTTTTCTCTCTTCCTTCATCTTCTTCCTCTGGTTGTTTCCTTTCTGTCTTCCCGTGTGCGCCATGGCCACCCAGCCTGGTTGCGCCACTAGCCGCCTGCACCACCCGTCGAGTCGCTCCCAATTTCTAGCCACCACCGTGACCACCTCCTCTAGCCCTCGACCTCTCATACGCCATTCGCCGCCAACCGAAGCCGCCATCGAGCGCAAGCCCCCACCATGGACGCTGGCTGCCTTTATCCTCCTTTCTCAACGCTCGTTGCATCAAATTCAATTCCGCTGGCGCCATAATGACCCTACAACCATCACCCACGTTGCCATACCATCAATTGCAAGTTTCCTCCATCAACCGCAATTAATTTTGTCGTTTCCTTGTCACCATTCATTTGCAACCTGAAAATATCGCTTTAATCCGCGGGCGTTCCCCATCAACTCAAGCACCGCCTCCGCAATATAAAGAGAGCATCGCTTGCCCCTCGCTCCCCTCTTCGATTCACCCCAAGCCCCATTGCCTAATTCCTCACCGTTTGACCGGAACGCACGACGCCACTCGTTGTCTTCTCGAAGTCCGGCGACGACATCTTCGCATTGATCTCCTTCTCCGATGAGTTTCTCGCTGAATCGACCACATCACCGCGTGTTCCCAAAGATTTCCTACCCATCCCCCGCCTGAATTCATTCAATTTTGCACCGTGGAGTGTCGCCACCGTTGCTCCTCCCTTGCCGCCGTCGGCCGACGTGGAGCCACCGCCACAACAACCTCCGGCCTCCCCGTTTGGCTCTGAAGCATCCCTATGCCGACGCTAGCCCGTGCTCACCCTGTTTTCCTTAGGGCGTCGCTGCCCCGCCGCTTTCACCGCAAGCACCGTGCGCCGTCGCCACTTGTGGCGCTGCCGCCACCGGCCTCGCCGTTGCCACCTATGGCATCACCACCCCAGTGGAGTTCCATTTTACCTGTTGGTTGGCCACCCGGTCGCCTGCCTCGCCGGCGGCGCCTCTATGCCTGAGCCGCCCGTGGAGCTCCCTGTGTCTGCTTTATTTCCTTCTTCTCTCTTTGAGTCTCTTACAGGTGGACCCTCTCATGTCATACTCACATTTCCCTTTCTTCTTTCTCTCCCTCTCACTTGCAAGTGGGTCCAAAGTGTCATTCTCTCATTTGACTTTGACTTGGCATGAAAAATATCAGGACAGTATTATTTCAGGAACAGTCCATTTTCTTAATTTTCCATCATTTCATGTGTAGATCTAACTTCCGGACGTTCGTTCTCCTTCATACGAACTCCAATTCTGTCGATTTTTGCTCCTAAATTCATATAAATTCAATATCTTCCTTCCAGTATTTATTTTATAATTTTTAGATTTTATTTGTCTTCTGTTATTTATTTTATCTCAATTCGTGCATGTAGAGTCCGACGTCGCCGAAGCCACATTGGATCAATCGAACGCAGTGACCTCAACCTTCGACGAAGGCGAGTCTCCTTTGAACATTATGTTCCCATAATTTTTAAATATTATTTTTAGTTTTAAAGTATTACGCATTGCTATTTCACTTAAAATGATGAGTTTAAATTGTAGATTGTTAGTTAAACCAAAATTGTTAATACCTTCTTTTGATGATTGTTATCCTATACCTTTGTAACTCTAGCATAGTAATTCTGTAATATGGAATACAATATTGTGGAATAGTTAAACGCGGTAGAATTGCTTAGACATGCTTTTCAGTCTTGATCAACCTTTGGGGGGAAAACCATTTTTACCCTTTATGCTTTATTTAGAAAATATATGACATTAGGTAATGCCAGTATTTGGAAAATAAAATAAAATGATGAAAATCTGTTTAGACTTGGACAGATGGTAAGAGCAGACGGGTGTAGCTAGAGCACGAGAACTTGTATTGTGGTAAGTTTCGCCCCAAGTCATATTAAGGACTGACGCTTGTGATTGTCCAAACCGAGCAATACCGTACAACGATATGTCCTAAATAGGAATGACCTGTCTGATTAATTTACTAAGTCCAAGCATGAAGCTCGCAGGCTGTAGTTGGTAGGTGATCTCTTGATTATGGTAACCATACTTCCATATCTTGAGATGTGCAGAATATGGTAACCGTTCTTCCGTATTTTTGGTCGTGCGACGATGGTAAAGAACTTCCATGTCTGTTGGGGCTTGTGCCAGGCAATGGTAATTGATATCCATGTTCGGGCAGGTTATCCGTCACAATATGAGCTCCGGGTCGATGGTAAATGATGTCGATATCTTGGGGTTAAGCTCATCAGGCGAGCTAACGCGAGGATAAAGTATTGTAACAACCTTGTGATAATCACTTAGTCGCACACCTTTGGAAGTGTGTCAGACGGACATTATAAGCTGATTATCTTGTGTGGGTCAAACTGTACAACCTCTGAAGAGTGTAAAACTGTTCAAATAGCTGTGTCCACGGTCAAGAGCGGGCAAGGTGCGTTTTCACATGGTAGATTTTGGTATTGATTTCAAAATAGTAAATTTTGGGAACCCGAGAGCAGTTGGGACTCTCGGGTAGTTTTATTCTGGCAGCTAGAGCCCTATCCTTTAGACCTTGGCGGTAGAGCCTTGATACTAGTGATTGGTAGCTAGAACCTCTACTAGTGATACAATTATTTATTTATCAAAACTACGTTTGTCAAATGTGCTTTACGAAAATTGTTTAAATTTAAAATATTGCTTTGTGCAAAAGAACCATATAAGCTCTATTTGTTAAAGCTATGCATATGCATTTTTCCCAAGACTCGCGAAGTGCTTTATATACTCACGTGCTACACTCAAAATAAATCTCAGAAGTCTACAATGATGATGAGGACGACTACGACTATTTCGCCTATGGCTTTAATGAAGGGCATCCAGAGTACTAAGTTGCGCTCTCCAGTCGAATACCGGTGGACAATTTGATGGGCCGCCACTCGGAGTTTATCATTTGTTGTTTCCGCTGCTGTAAGACTCAATGTCTTTTAACCTCTTTTGTTATAAGTGGTTATAAGACTGGTACTTAGTTGTTTATTAATGTTATTTTGTGATTTGAACTTGTTATCAACAATGTTTCCACTGTGTACACTAGCTACTGATCTGGGACTGATGCAGAAATACACAGAGGGTTCTGATTTAGAAATCCAGTCCCAACAGTTCTAAATCTGGGCCAGGGAACTGATATAGGTGATTTATTGAAACCGTTAAATTCAGAATATGGTGAAGGGTTAGGGTAACATTTATGGGGATCGCTATGGCTTTATTCACGATATTCCTATCTCCCATAGCAATACTGCCTGAAACAGGGCATGCTCTTCCCTCTGCGTATCGCGAGAAAGAAACAACTTCCTAATTCCAGTTTCTTTTATTTATACAAGTGATATCCACGCTAAAGATGAGGGCCTTCTTTTGCGTGGTATAACATGGCGAATCAGGCCGACTACTAAAAATTGATTCTCACCAATCACTCTTAAATATATTAAATACATAGAATCAATCACATCAACTATTGTTGCCGTAAGAAAATCTGGAATTGTCACGCCTTTTTCCCATCTTGTTTGGATTGATGAATCACAAGGTGGCACGTGCGACCCCCAAATGTACATAAGCATAGCACACCCAAATCCCCGGATGGTTTTCTTGCCCAAATAGGAACCCAGTGGAAATATATTCCCTAGGGGACTGACCCCGATCAACGTTTCGGAGAGTTGGGGATAAAATCCCTCCCACTGCAGAAATTCCAGCAAAAAAAAAAAGGAATTGTATCTGCCCTACGCTGAAGAATAATGAAGATGGCATGTTGCACAATGGACAGAGACATGCTTGAAAATTTTATTCGGACTGGAGATAGCATAAGACGTTAAATTCACAATATGCTTGAAAATTTTATTAGAATTCATAGCTAAGGATATGACTAAGCAACAAGTTAAAACGAAGTCCAAGTTCAGAATCATCAGACAATAGCCTTTTCAAAGAGAAAGGTCCAAGGGCAATCCAGAAAACAGTTCATGCAAGGGTTCCGCCCAGTACAGCGGAGGACAAAAGGAGCTTGGATATACAATCTCATTAACCCTAACTAAATATCATTCTAATAATGGCAACAGACATCCTTTTTACAATTACAAATGTCGCACACAACCTCATCGATAAGCCATCTCAGCGAATATTGTTCCCAGGGAAGGAAAATCCGGAAACTTAGTAAAAACTAACCATGCAAAGTTCTGTGACTCCAGAGAACTTCAGAAACTGTTGAAATAAACAAAATAAAAGAGTCAATCATTTACTAGATTAAAGAATCAACGGACAAATGAAATTCCATAACAAAAATCAACCAGAAACAACAAACCTTCGCAAGCTGACCGAACCAATGGGAAGCATAATATCCAAACTAACGCATCAACGACATGTTAAGATAAAAACTGTTTGGAATCACTGAATCACAATTCACCAATCAACAGGAATTCTGTTTGAAATAATCAATGGAAAAAAGTAAGCATCGACTGTCAAATTAACATATGATAATAGGGAAATTTGAGCCTAATGGTTCAGTTTTGACAAAGATGATTAGGTAATATCTTGCTTCCATTGTATGTATGGTTTGTCGTTGGCTAGAAACTAGATTATCCTTGTCATGTATGACATCCAGTACCAGTTTCCTAGACGTCGCCAGAAGCTGGCGGCGACAACATCCAGCAAGCCGGACAAGGCACAGTAGGCCATCCACCATTGTTTGGTTTTCCCAGAATTTGTTTAGTTAAGAGAATGCAGTAGTTAAAGATTGCATTCGTTAGCTAAGATATAAGGTTAGTTGCAAGTTGTTAGGGGTGGTCCAATCTATATATATGAGCTACCGCAGCATTCAGATTAATCAAGCAAGGAATAAGTCTACCTTCCCAGTCTACAATTCTAACTATTCCCAGTCCCCTTCTCCCTTCACGGCGCCAGGGCGACAATGTTACACGCCTCACCATCCTATCAGCCACAACTACTACCTCCGATCAAGGATCAAAGAACCGATACCGGGCAAAATCCCGCTCGGGGCCCAGTAACGGTTCCCGGCCGGTAACCGGAAAATCCGGCTAAAAACCGGACAAAATTCGAAAGTCAAAATTTGAATTCAAAAAAAATCTTGGCCGGTTACCGGGCGGTAACCGGAAAAACCGGCTGGAAAACCGGAAATGAAAAGAAATTTGGTAATTAGTTAATAACAATGCTAACTAGATAATGTTTTATAACAATAATTATAGCTTGTATGAGTTAAGCCTGATTCAAGAAGGTATATACTATATAGTATGCATATACTCTAACCAAGAAGCTTTAGAATACAACTTCAAACTTTAATTGAGTAAATCCAAGTTAAATTCCTTTCAACCAAGCAATGTTTAAATCACCTCCGCAATTGTAGAGTGTTTAATGAAGTAGCATATGCTCTGGACAAGAGGGAGGGGGGTCACATGCTGTCCAATGCAGCAAGAGGTGGCAGGGGGGAGGGAATCCAATGTAGCAAGACTCTGCACAAAGGGGGTGCTAAATCAAGGCAAAAAACTAAAATCCACATTCAAACTGATTTCAGCCGGGTTTTTTTTCCGGCAGCCCACCGGTAAACGGTTACAGGCCGGTAACCGGCGGTTACCGGCCGGGATTTTGATCCCTGCCTCTGATCGCTACCCAATACCCCGGCTCATGAGTCATGACAATCCTTAATATAAAAGAAAAGCTGAAACATACCTGTCATTTCAAGAAATGGGAAATACCTTGGACATTTACAAGGTTCGTCATTGTATCAAATTCAGGGTTCATCACCATTTTTCAATACCAAGTGTCCATCTTCAGTTGAGATGCAGATCTCAGTCACAGCCTACAAGTAAAAAAAATGGACGTCCACCACATAAACAAATTTTTAATGTCTGACAACATATCGACATAGCAAGAAACCTCAGCCAGCGTAAAGATGGCAACTGACTACTAAATCACCTTACCCAAGATCTTGGGTGGATGCTTGTATTGAAGCACTTTATACATTCAAAAGAGACAGTGCAAAAAGAGTTCCATTCCAGTCCACATACGATTAAGGAGAATAAAAGAGTAGTAAAATATATAATAAAAATACGGTTTAATCGATTTGTTTATCAAAGCAGACCTAACATATGTCACCACATGCTCATGCAATCATGCTACATTAGCAAAAACTAAAAAGTGAAGAATAGGCATAATTAGCTTTCACCCACATTGCACGCTAAGGTACCAACAGAAGCCACTACTATTAGAACTTCACACCACAATCCTTTCATCCTTTGGCAAACATAAAAAGTAGGATATGTAGTATTAATTACCCAAAGATAATTTGGATTTTGGACAGAGGTGGTAGCGCAAGGATATGATGACACGATTCAGATTCCGAGTGGTATCTTGTTACCACCAGCAATTGTTTTCCCAGAATATTTTTTGGAAACAAAATATTAATTTCTGAGCTTAAATTTTAAAACCAGAATAACCAGCTGCTACTGGCTTAGAACTGGAGGCAACCGGATTGCTAACTATTTGATTTAAATTACTAGGGTACTGTAGTACCTATAAGAAGGGATCACATAACCGGATTCATCCTACTTCCCGGCCAGCCACCGGGAATGCTAACCGGCCAGTTACCGGTTTTCCCGGGTTTTTTTCGGATGAAATTCGACCAAATTTGATTAAAAACCATTCAAAATTTGAAAATTAGAATTTGAACTTGCAAAACCCAGGATTACCGGCCGGGATTCCGTATCCCGGACCCCGGCCGATAACCGGCGGTTACCAGCCGGGTTTTTATTCCCTACCTATAAGAAAATGTCTAACCTTATACTGTTGGAACATTTCAAAAAACATCAAAAAATTACTGGAATATTTTCATGGAATTCACTATCACCCTGCAAAATTCCAAGGACAAACTCAAAAGTATGTGGGAGAAACAAATAAGAGAAGCGGCACATGTTATATATGTTCATATATAATATCAATTTTGCCACCAAATTTTATACATGACCTTAGAATGTCATCAAAATGTTCCACTATTTTTTTCACAATTTTTAGAAGCCTTGAACTAGGTGAAACTCTTAAGGGGTACCCAGGTACTTAGGTACAGGATCATGTCGGTTAAATCTTGGTAGGGACCGGGAAAGGTGAAACCGGCCGAATTTATTTGAATTTAAATTTGAACTCTTGCATCAAACTTCGAAATGAACACTTGGGAGGTAGACCAACCATGGGGAATGCTGTTCTTTCATCTTTGCCAACTTAGTACATAAGCACCTTCTTGTTGCCAGTGGAAATAATAGAACAGTTGGACAAAATCAGATGTGGTTTGAGGTGTAAAGGAGAATCGTATGCTCAAGGTGGTTCATGTTTGGCAGCTTGGAAAAAATGTCTGCCTTCCAAAGAAACATGGATGCTCAAGTGTCATAAATCTCAGGAGGCAAAATAAAATGCTGCTACTGAATTTATCCACAAATTCATCAGTTTTGATACCCAAGTTTCTTTGGCACAGGTTGTTAGTCGCTGGACTCTTGCACTTGGTGATAGCAAGATCCTTACTCTCATCGGGAGGATGACACTTGGAGATGGGGGCAATTTTTCTTTGTTTATTTCTCACACAATGCCATG
Source organism: Phyllostachys edulis (assembly GCA_036346405.1). NCBI lineage: Eukaryota > Viridiplantae > Streptophyta > Magnoliopsida > Poales > Poaceae > Phyllostachys > Phyllostachys edulis. The sequence continues at coordinate 8,430,186 of CM070559.1, read as the reverse complement.
CCAACCTGAGGGGTTGGGGATACAATTTATAGGCTGCTAACCAGCCAAGCATATGCTAAGATGCTAGTCTAAGATGCTAGTCAAAAGCTGCTAAGATGCTGTCCTAGATGCTAGTCAAAAGCTGCTAAGATGCTAGTCTAAGATGCTGTCCTAGATGCTAGTCAAAAGCTGCTAAGATGCTAGTCTAAAGCTGCTAAGATGCTAGTCAAAAGCAGCCAACACAAAAGAGACTTAAGACTTATCCATCACTCTCCCCCTAAGTCTTGTGTGTCTCCTTGTGAGGAATCTGAGCCATCCCGATCCTGGCGCGAAGCTCCTGGAACTTGATCCGCCCAAGAGACTTGGTCAGGAGGTCGGCGAGCTGGTCTTGGGTGTTGATGTAGTTGGCCCGGACGCTCCCTTCATCCAGGCAGCTTCTGATGAAGTGATACCTCACCCGGATGTGCTTGCTGCGCTCATGGAAGACAGGGTTCTTTGCCAAGGCCAAGGCGGACTTGTTTGCCCACCCCGAGCTCCACCGCCTCTGCGTCTCGCCAAGGAGATCGCCAGCGGCCGTGCCACCCACAGAGCTCGAGTAGAAGCGAGAGTGGTGCAATGTACTGCTTCGCAGCCTAGACAAAGCCACTACCGCCGCTTGACCGATCGCCGGTGACGGACACTTGCCGAGGAAGTACAAGATATCCGCCGGTGCTCTTGCTCGTGTCGATGTCGCCGGGCGTGGTCATTGTCATTTATGCAGATGAAGTCTTGTGCGGCACCTTGGGTAGTGCAAGCCGTAGTCGGAGGTGCCCGCGACGTAGCGGAGGATCCTTTTCACGGCCTGCTGGTGCTCTGTCGTCGGTCGCTGCATGAACCGGCTGACGTAGCCGACGGCGAACGCCAAGTCCGGCCGCGTGTGGACAAGGTAGCGAAGGTCGCCCACAATGCGCCGCAGATCGCGTCAAGGCCCACCTCCTCCGCCAGATTCTCACGACTTAGCTTCATTCTCTCCTCCATAGAGCGTGGGGTGGGTTGCGGTCGGTGAGGCCGCCCGACTCCACGATGCGCTTGGCGAGGCGGTCTGGCGAAGAGAGATGCCGAGTCGTCTGGCGGACCTCGATCCCGAGGTAGAAAGAGAGGGCCCGAGGTCGCTCATCCGAAGGTGGCCTTCATCTCCGCCTTTGAACGCCTCGATCTCCTTCTCCTTGGTACCGGTGATCACAAGGTCATCGACGAGACGCCTATCGCCAGGCATTGCCTCCTTGCCCGCCGCAGAGACCGCGCCTCGTGGCGCCTGTTGGAATCCCATTTGCTTGAGGTGGAGTCCACCATGGCGTTCTGTCATGATGTGCCGCCGAAGTCGTAGAGGCTTTGCGCAGCGAGGACCTTGCTTTTGCCGGGATGATGAATCCTGGCGGTCAAGCGACGAGACCTCCTCCAAGTCGCCGCTGAGAAAGCAGACTTGACGTCCATGTGATGGACGACCACCTCCCGGCCGCGAGGCGAGGAGAGAGACGACGGACTCCATCCGCGTAACAGCGCCAAGGCATCGCCGGTCGACTCCTCCCGCCGACGGCCTCGTGCCACGAGACGCGCTTTGTGCTTAATCACCTCTCCAAATTTCGTTTTCTTGAGCTTGAAGACCCACTTGAGAGAGATGGCGTGGTGGCCGAAGATCGGCCACTCCCACGTCTTGTTTCGCCGACGGCGTCCATCTCTGCATCGCGGCACGCCATGCCGCGTTTCTCTCCGCCTCGGCGAACGAGGCTCGCCGTAAATCCCGCGGCGAGGCGCACTACGCCGAGGTCGCGGCATGCGCCAGCCAGAGGACCACGCCACCGAGGAGGTCGCCCATGGTACGCAGAAGGCAGAGGCTCGCCGCCGTGGTAGGCGCCGACGCGATCTCGCTGTTGACGACGGAGCGGGCGAACTCCACCGTGTCTTTGCTTGTCGTGGGCGAAGCCGCCGTCTGCGAAACTGAAGAGTAGGCGCCGCAAGGGAGAACGAGGCGTGGCGGCGGCTGGCGGTGGACTCACGCCGAGCTCGTGAGCTTGCCGAGCCGCGGTGGCGCGCGGCGACTCACGGAGGCGGTGGCGAACGGGCGGTGGGGTAGGCGAGCTCGGTGAAGACGAGCCGTTGGCTCTCGCCTCGGCGGGCGAGTCGACAACGAATCGCCGGTCGTCGAGTCGAGCCGCCATCCACCATCTTGTCCCACGCCCGGCCTCGCTTCGTCGAACACGACGTCACGCGTGATCGACGCGCGCGCCGTGTCGTGGATCGAGAACACGGTAGGCCTTGGCGCCTCGCGAGCCGATGAAGACTCTGGCGTGCTTCGGTTGTCGAGCTTGCCGACGTGGTTGAGCTCTCGACGAAGGCCAGCAACCAAGACACGGAGGTGGCTCACCGCGGCTTGCGCCGCGCTGTGCCTCGTATGGCGCTTCTTGCCGCCGAGGGCCTTGGTGAGGAAGCGGTTAAGCAAGTGAACGGCAATCATCACTACTCACCCCAAGAGAATGCCGCATCCTCTCGCTGAGGAGGCGCGGCGGTGGCCACCATCGTTCGGTTGCGTCGCCGACGACGCTGCTTCTGCTGCGGGGTGTGTACGGCGGAGAAGTGACGATGGATCCTCGTTAGCGCGAAGACGCCGCGAACTCGGCCGCCGTGAACTCACCGCCATTGTCCGTGCGTAGGACCCGCTTGCGCGCGACTCGCCTCGCAGCAGCTTGAAGGCACTTGATGGCGCCCGCCATGGATGCCTTGACGCCGAAAGGGATGTACCACATGTAGCGGGATACGCTGTCGACGAGGAGGAGGAAGTAGCGCCGGCCAGCGTAGCCGGTGTCACGGGCCACAGAGGTCACCGTGTACGAGCTCCAGCTTCTCCTTGGCGCGAAGCTTCGCTGGCGCGAAGGAAGCCGCCGCAACTTGGCGAGATGCGTGTCGCAGAATCGCTTCCACGTGGTCGACGCGCGGCATGCCCCGCACCATCTCCTTCTTCGCCGAGCCGCCTTAGGGCCTCAAAGTTGAGGTGCCCAAAGCGCCGTGCACCTCCAAGCGCGTCGTCGCGGCGGGTCAAAAGACAAAGAGGTTGCGCCACCGCGCGTGAAGGACGTAGAGGCGGTTGTTCTGCTGACCTTGACGAGGAGCCGCGACTATGATCCCGATCGCGAAGACTCGCGTTTAATCTCCACGCGATCCGTTCTCATCCACCGCCCCAAGCCGATGATGGAGTTCCTCAACGCGGATGTAGTAGACACCGGTGAAAGCAATGGCCGGTGCTTTCGCCATCTTGGCGACGAAGACGACAGAGCGACGCCTTGATCTCCACGGCGAGGCGTCGCCGATCTTGACGGTGCCTCGAACGCTGAAGTCGAGCTCGGAGAAGAACTCCGCCGCCGGTCATGTGGTGGGTGGCGCCGGTGTCGAGGCACCACCCGTCGGTCTTGTCGTTCTTTTAACCGCCGCCGAGGAGGCGTGCTTTTGGCTCGCTCAAGCGTGGAGAGAGCAGCTGCGGCCGGCACACGGAGGTAGTTCGATGCTCGTGACGAGCAATGAATAAGCCGCTGCTCCTCCTCCGCTTCGCGACGTGGGCTCGGCAGCGTCGTGGTTGCCGACAATCCTCGCCCAATGACCGTGCTTGCCGCAGCTTGTGGCAAGAGTCGCCTCGTCTTGCTTTTGCTTGCCAAAGCCGCCTGGCGCCCACGGCCATCACCCTCGGCACGTCCTCGCTACCGCCTGGCGTTTTACGCTGCTTGCGCGCTTGCCACGCTTATGCGATCGCTTATCGTGGAAGAAGGCTCTTCTTCCTCGCTACCTTGGCCGGCAGCCCATCGCTTCCCGAGCGAGAGCTTCCGCCAATGGTGACGGGTCCCGAGAGACGCCAGGGCTCATCGCCGCCAACGACCTTGAGGCGACCGCGCCGCCTCGATCGTCATCGTGGAGGTCCAGCAGAGACTCGACGAGCGAGCCATCTGCTTGTACTTCTGGGACGCACGGAAGAGCTTCTCCACGCCTCTCTCGCCAGAGGTGTCGTCGCCGAATCGCACCAACTTCGCAACAGAGTGTTGAGACGGAGAGCAAAGTCATCAACATCCTCACCGCTTGAAGGCGATTCTCCCACTCCTGCGTAGTGCCCGCAATGTAGACTTGCGCGCGATCGCCGCCGATCGTCTTTATCAGAGCGATGGCGTCCCAAGCCTCTTTGGCGATCCGCTTGTTGGTAGCGAAATCGCATCTCTCGGGGATCGCAGCGATGAGAGCATCCAATACCGTCGATCCCGGTCGAGTCGACGCTCCGTCACGGATCAGATCCCACATATGCCACACTGAGCTTTACCTCATCACCGCAGCCCCACTCGACGAAGTTGGTCTTGGTGAGGTAGGCCACTCCGCCGCCGGGGCCGACGCCCTCGACGACACTGGTACTCGTGGTGACCACGGTATCAACAGGGAGAGCCGCGCGTCGCTGTGAAGGCCGCTTGCTCTCGTCGACACGCGACTGCCGCTGCCGGCACGCTCTCTCCAGAGCGCCACCGCTCCGCTGTTTAGGCATGCCGCCGCTTTCGTGGGCGTCTTGGCGCGTTGCCATCGCGCCACTCGCCGCTTACGCCTCCTTCTCCGCCGCTCAAGGTCCGCGACGGCCATGCTATCGCGAGATGGAGTCTTTATTCTTCTGCAGTAACCTCGACCTCCGTTCTTTGCTACATCGCCACCGCCGCCGCCGCTTCCCTCCGCTGCTTGCCGCTCACCTATTGCCCTACCGACGCTTTTTTCACACAGCCTTGCCAGGTTGCCGCTTCTGCTTCTCGCCATTAATGAATCGGCTTGCCGCCATCAAGCGTCTCGAGGCGATCGAAGGCCGAGATCGCCTCGGACATGGAGTGCCACCGGAACTAACTGCGTGGAGAGAGTTGCTTCTATGGGTCATTTAACTGCCATGGGCCGAGGCGAGGTCGAGAAGGGATTGAGCAGAGATGCTCAAAGTTGCAGGATAGTACGGCTCGATACCACTTGTTAGTCATTGGACTCTTGCACTTGGTGATAGCAAGATCCTTACTCTCATCTGGAGGATGACACTTGGAGACGGGGGCAATTTTTCTTTGTTTATTTCTCACACATGCCATGCCAACTTTGAGAGGTTGGGGATACAATTTATAGGTCGCTAACCACCAAGCATATGCTAAGATGCTAGTCTAAGATACTAGTCAAAAGTCGCTAAGATGTCATCCTAGATGCTAGTCAAAAGCTGCTAAGATGCTAGTCTAAGATGCTGTCCTAGATGCTAGTCAAAAGCTGCTAAGATGCTAGTCTAAAGCTGCTAAGATGCTAGTCAAAAGCAGCCAACACAAAAGAGACTTAAGACTTATCCATCACAGGTACCATGCTAGCTCAGTTCCAACTGGAACCGGGTCAAAAGGTCTTTTTGGTGGAGAGTTATTCTTAAGCAGTTGGACCTTTTCAAGATGATTGCTCGGCCATCCATAGATGATGGCAAAACAATTTTATTCTGGGATGATTTATGGCTTAACTTGGTTTTAGACCATGGTTTTCATCAGCTTCATTCTTTAGCAAAGAGGTCATCAAATTTAGTATGAAATTTTCTAGCAGCAGAAGATAATAAACTTATATAGACCTCGTTCTGAAATAACTTATCAGCAATTAGAGGAATTGCAAGTCATTTTGGGTCAAGTCCATCTGAATAATAACACAGATTGTTGATCTTACTTATATTTGGGGCATCAATGACTTCAGCACTTCAAAGGTATATGAAATTTTTATTCAGTTGGGCATGGAGGAACAAATGCATGTTGAAGCATACAATGTTGTGTGGATTTTAATACAAGGGAAGCTAAATGCCAGAGCAATTCTGAGATGGAAAGAGTTTTTGGTTGAATCTTTTTTGTGTGCTCTTTGTGATATGGATTGTCAAGAAGACTGGCTTCATGTGTTCTTTACATGCAGCCTCAGCATGGATTGTTGGGCATTGATTAACATAATATGGAATACATCTCTGGAAATTTTAAGTATGTTCAAACAAGCAAAATTATCAGAAGGGAGGGGAAGAAGCTTCTTTAAGGAACTAATCTCTCTTGGTACAATATTTTAAATGTCCTCGGTACAAAAGAATGATTCTTCGGCACTTTGTGTTTAATATTACTTCAACAAAAATAAATATTCTCAAGTAGTACCAAAGCATTTGGAAGGATAGTTATTCCCAATGATAGAAAACCCGGTACCGGAGGAAATCCCGGCCGGCGCCCATTCTCTGTTACCAGCCGGTAACCGGAAATCCCGGAAAAAACCGGATGGAATTCGCAAACTGAAATTTGAATTTGCTTAAAAACCGGCCGAAATTCAAAAACTAGAATTTGAATTTGCTAAACCGGGAAAAAACCCGCCGGTTTTTAAAATCCGGACCCCCCCCCCCCAAATCCGGTTACCAGCTGGTTTTTTTTCCAGAAAGGACAGCACTTGCTATGAAGCTGTACCTATATCATGTCCATAGAAGCTTACAGTTAGTCTGATGCATACATCCTAGAATACAACGCTTACATCGAATGATGTCACTTAATATTGGATTTCTTGCTAGGCCCAACAACTAAACGAGTGCTGCATAATAAAGCAAAAAATAATGCACTAACTAGTTGTATGGAACTTTATGTAGAAGAATTATGCTGTAATAATGCAAAATTTAAAAGCAATAATTGATTTAACTCCACACCTGATGGTATTCTTTATCATTAATCTCTCTCTTTAGAACCTTCACAGCACTATCAAGAATTTCCTGCTTGGTTAACGCTGCATTGGCATCTCTACCACGGAAAAGCATAATGAGTACATTTCTGCAGGGGAAAAAGTTAGCAAATAAGTATGGAGCTTTCTGTCAATATCAAGATGGTATTCAATGCATTTTCAAATTTGCAATACCGTAGAGAACTTCTCATCAGAGGCTTTGCAACATATACATCATGGACACGAACAGCAACATGGCATATTGAATCATGGAGCTCTTTATGAGGAAGCGAAGCACAAGTTTTTGCAGCATTTGACAAAGCTTGCAATTTGGGTCCATCCTTTCTGTTGGAGGCATATTTTGCTGCCAACTGCCTGAAGTCTCTAACAACTGCCTGAATGCTACAGTGAACACATTCAAGATTATTGCAATTGAAGAGTTCAAGATGCAATTAGGAAAAACATACAGTACATACTACGGAAATAAGAAAGCAAGATGTCAGTGCAGAAGTTAGCACCGACAACAGCACTTACTCTTATGTATTCTACAGAAAGTATTGAACATTTATATAAAATGAGATCTTAACGCTCGCATCAACACCCTACAGATATAACAGAAATTATAAGAAAGAAGACACCATTAACTAGTGCAGCAGTACGAACCTACAGATTTAACAGCTTTCATGCCGGTTTGTTCTCTTTTAAAAAGTTGTTATTTACAGCATGGCCCTAGACTCTCTAACCTCACCTGTTCAGGACTTCAGGCTAGACAGTGTCAGCATGCAACCCCTTGCTCTCCCATTTAACACCTAAGAATGTTCAATTATATTTTGTATACCAAAATAACTAACACCGCTCGCTGTAAGGTTTACTGGCAGGTAAAAGGCTGGTCTTGTAATATAGTTCTACACCCTGAGCATCACCTGCAAGGCTTGCCATTATGGGATGGAACAGCATTTTCTCCTGCCAAAAATTGTCTAATCATAGTTTGTATACCACAATAACTAACAGTGAACCCCTTAGTTTGGTATTACCCGATGCAAATTGGCATACATGAGCAACGTCAAATGTTCCATAAAAAATTAGTTAGCTAAGTTCAGATAGCTAGATGAAGATAAGCGGCGCTACTAGCATTTTCTTGATGGTATAACAGCATACACATATCTGCCTGCTGATATGGCATTAAACTAAATAAGCTGGAGTATTAAGGGTACAATTCAGCTAGTAGAGGTGCATAAGCAGCTAAGCACCTTCAATTGTCATACATGCACATTAGACCCGAAGAATATGGATAAATGAACTTCAAGAAATCCCAAGTACTGGAAATCGGAAGAGTAAAATTTAAAAGTGAATTAGAAAGAACAAATAAACCAAGATAACCTGCAAATTTCTACACAATTACCTGCGGACTTTATTGGCAGTGAAAATAGTATCCAAAACAGAGCGCACATGGTTTTCACTTCCTTGAACAGCACCATCCCTGGCCTTACTCATATTTGGATCAGGCCCCTTCGAAGGAATGTCAGATCTGGTTGAATTCTTGGTTTTCCTTTGCTCAGTATTGCTGCGCATCTCTTGGGAGTCACGCATAGTTGTCTCACGAACTGACCAAGCATAGTCTTGCTCCTTGACTATATGGGGATAGCGTTTTATAAAGGAAGAATCTGCTTCTGCTATAAATTTACAGTCATCAAGTTTTCCCCTTCTTCTACACAATGGACTCAATATCCTCCTCCTCGTCAAGTCATCTGTTCTGATCATTCTGTCTATGTCCTTCAAAGGGATGGAGTCCCTTTTTGTAAATTCGAGAAGAATTCTATCCCTTTTGCAAGCATATCCATCATCATCAAACAATAAAGAACTTTTGCAGACCCATAGACCACGCACCAAATCAGCATACTTTGGAAGCTCTTCCAAAATTTGTTCCTCCGAATAGGTTGAAGCAAGATGCATTAGAGCATCAAATCGATTCACTTGTGAGACCTATTTTAATTAAGTGAATAAGAAAAAAAGGATAGTTAGAAAACATCAGCTGTTGATTGTTTTATCTTCCATCTCATCTCAGAGTTGGAAGCATCCATTAAAATGGGACCATCTCCATCTCAGATCTAACCTCAGTAAACCATTTCGTCAGGCGCTCTTCCAGTGGTAGTAAAAGCATCTCCCTGTCATGCAATGCGGGTCAAAAACTGTAACTTGTGTGTTGACTTACAATTGTAAATCTCAGGTCTAGTACTAATTAAACAACAATCCGAGGAAGAAAAGGAAAAAAGGACAGCATGATACTAAGAGGGAAGGAAACAAAAACATAACTGGTCAAGAAAATACATAATATACACATTTGGAACAAGACAACTTCATTGCAATCAATAGAACAAATTAAGTTGGGCACTGGTAGCTTGTTGTAAGTCATGACAGCAGTAATAGAAACTGTGTACTGCCATGGGAAAATAGTGCTACACAATTTGTAGTACAAGACAGCATCTTTCTAGAATTATGAATAAGCTAACATTGATACACATTTCAGAGTAAAACTAAAATTATTTCTTTATAAAGAGATCTCACTGCTCCGAAAGGAATAGGATGAATTCGTCGTCGATGGCGTGCTAACAAGTTTTATGAATAAGCTAAAAGTGACTGAGAAACACAAAAAGTAGCAAAACCTGCCCATGTATTTAATAATCTTACCTAAAAGCGTGAATAGTTACTAGTTAGTGAACACCAGAATTTATCTTCCAACACAACTCGAAAGTTGGTTTGATTAGACAAAAAATGTGTTGTAGTGAACACCATAAATTCAATATGCTGTTGTGGTATCGGCATCGCCAAACCATAGTTACCAGATTCACCATAACCCCCAGCATAGTGTGTTGTGGACTCGTTTTATGGCAAGACATATTATCATCGTCGCAAAGGTGGAGCGGAAAGCAGTCCAGCAGCGGCTCAGCCGTGACTTGGACAGCACTTCAAGGGCACGTAGGAAGTCAAGTTACATTAGTTACCAAATATATCTCTTAGTTACCGAATCTCTCTTAGTTACCAAGTATATATCTTAGTTACCGAGTCTATCTCTAGTTCATTGTCTGTTAGGGGCGCCTATATCTTGGGCGGAGGGTAATGGGTGTTCAGCCGAACACCTATTTTTTTCTTCAAAATATCTAGTATATAATAGATATATTAGATGTATATGTTATTAGTTAGGCCAAAACTATATATTTATGTCCGCAAATGAATTCAGCTCGCACTCCCTACACCTCGCGCGTGGCCCATGTAACACATTAGGCCCATTTTTCTTTCTACTTCAGCCCACCAAACCCTAACCTCTATTTTCTCTCTCATCTTGTGGTTGTATATGTGTGTGGGGGTGGGGGTGGTGGGTGGGGGGGAGGGGGGGCGCTCCGACCTCCAAGTGATGAACGAGCAGAGGCGTGGGCTACGAAGGCGAGCGACGGTTGGTGGACAAGGTGCTACGACGCGACGGCAAGCAGGCGTGAGGCGACGCAGGGCGAGCGTACGACAGCACACCTGCGCGGACGAACAGAGATGCGACGCGAGCAAGAGGATGGTAGCACGACAAACAGGGAAGAAGGGAGTGGGTGGCACCAAGGGAGCAACGTGGTGGCCAGGAGGAAGCGTGGCGGCGGGAAGGTTGCAACATATCCCGCTCTTGTCCTCTCTCTCCAGATCTAGGTGTGTTCCGCGCACTTCACTTCTTCTCCCTGGCTCTGCTCCGCTACAGCTCCGGTTCTTTCTGGAGTCTAGCCTCTTCCTCTGCTTTCTTGGTTCTTTCTAATGGATGTTGTATAAAAATACAATCTTTACCTTAGGCAATGAATAGATAGTTGGGCCCTTGTTACATATGTTTACATGCTAAGTTTTGCTCTATGGAAGGAACATTGTTAGATTGGGTTCTTGCTGATGGGAAAAGAGCAAAAGAGAGCAGGATCAGCAAGGTATGCATCTGTCAAAAAAAATTGAAAAAGAAAGCAGGAGCTCTACCGATCACTATTAGAGAAAGAAAATAAGTTTTAGCAATCTAGCTGCTATAACCTAGAACAGAAAAAAGTGAGAAAACAACGACCAAGACCAAGCACAAGTTTTTTTTTTTTTGAAAAAGAAGACATGACCTCTACCGATCACTATTAGAGGAAGAAAATAAGATTTAGTGGTATGGCTACTACAGCCCAGAACAGAAAAATAGAGAAAACAACAACGGCCATGCACCAAGCACCAGTCTTAGCCACACCCTGCAACAACATAACTCAGCAAAATAAGAAGCCTGGAGCAAAAATAGCTCTATTCATAGTTTTCACCGCCTCAATTGTCATTGATATCTATAATTTGTTGTTTAATTCATGTCATTATGCTTGCCTTATATCGCCCATTTCCTCATATGAAATCATTAATTTCTATTTTTTTTGTATTTTATTATATATATGTGTATCATCGTATCAGTGTTTTGGTGGGGAAATAACATCGCACGGTATCAACGTATTGGTATCGGTATATCTGGACAACTTAGCTCCGAAGTCCAAACACCTATCCTAAGAATCCTGGGTCCGCCCTGGCCTATATAATGGTAGCCGATGCATGTAATTGCCTAAAGCAAGAATCAATAAAGTGCTGTAATTACCTAGCAGCCGTCAGAGCCTCCTGTCACGGCAACGAGCAGGTCTCGCCGTGACCAGTAGGACAATAGCTCGTCTCCTTCACGCTACCCCTTACATTCCAACCCACAATCTAGCAACACCCTACTTCCCCTCTCATCTCCGATAGAAGAGCACGATGTATCATAGTGCACACCAGACTCATCGACCTGGGTATGATTCACAATATGTGGCACACCATCGCTGTGGAATTTGGAAGGAAAAGTGGCATACCGCATTCGGCAATCCAGTACAACATTCCAGGTAACTATGAACCAAACACAAGGCCAAGCTGTCAATGCATGGGAAAGGTTTCCCAAACAATGCCTAAAGAGGATAAAGAACAAAGTTTCAAATTTGTTAGGGGGTAGCATCTATGCTCACGTTTCAGCAACGCCTTGCAAGATTTGAGTTGAGGTAAATGCTCCTCTGCCCCCAACCCACCACAAGTAGGTGAAAGAAAGAAACCAATCCTAGAAACGGTATTATAAGGAACTAATAAGCATAACTAGTTTTAATTGTCAGCACAAAATAAAGCTTCAAAATAACTCTGAATAGTTAGCCAAACACACTCATGTGCTACTTAGTATTTGAGGAAAGAAGGATAATTTCATTAGCAGAATATTCTCCTGATCAGAATCCCTGCTAGAATTGAAAAGCAAAGCGAGAGGCAATTTCATGACAGACACATTCAAACTTTCAGATAATCAGAAATTGACCAAAAAAAACCAGATGCAAAGCAAAACCTATGTGTTAGGAAGCTGCTTCCAAAAGCTAATAATGTATTCGTTCTAATAATCAGAAATTTGAAAGAAAAGCAATTTGTCTGGCAAAGTGAAATGAAAGAGCTTCCATCAAAGGTTTTATGCTTAAAATTTGTTCTTTATCCTCTTTAGGCCTTGTTTGGGAAGCTCAAATTCCCAGCCCATCCACAGGGATGGGCCAGGAATTTGGGCTTCCCAGACAAGGCCTTAACGAGTATCAGCATGTTAATACTGAAAACCATACTGTTTTACATGATGGAAAGATTACATTTTTACATATTCATTTTTATTTTGCATGTGCATGCCTGTTGTAATGTAATGCATGGTTCTTGTATATCAATATTGCTCTCCTAGTACATACTAATGTCTTCTTATTCCTCCTACCAACTCTTTGCAATTATTTTTTTTATGATAAACTCACTCGTTCATACTGCACTAAGCAATTACTTGAGGCGATATCTAGTTAGTCATTTTAATGCATAATGTTTACCTTTTCATAAAATTAAACAAAAGATAACACTCCAGAATGCGAATATCACCATAGTATAATAACAAAGGAGGTTGCTCCACCAAAAAAAAACACAATTCCCCCATTACCAAAGCAATAAAATAGAAGTGAAATAAATACATATAAATAACAAGATCAGATGCACTGGCAGAGGAAATGATGTGAACTGCACCTTATTGCATGGCATCTGTTAATATCCTTGCTGCCTGTCGACCCTCCAGGACACAAGGACATTACATAATCGGATCTGAATAACAAATTTGACATGATCAGTTGTGCTGGAATTTGTAGAAGAAAATGTTGATTGTTAGATAAATTTGACGAACTTATGTACTATCAAAGTGAATAATGAATTAATGATAATGCACAACAGAAAGTAATGTTAAATCAGTGTAAATGTTGCAACTATGTGATGTCCCCTGCAGTTTTTGCATAAAATATGTGTTATTACGTATTACAATACACATGCTTAGTATGCAGCCGCAATTTTCTAAATTCTGGCCAAAATTTTGCCATGTTGACCAGATTTGGCCAGCAATGCTTTAATACCATAATTTCAGGCACTACGGGGTATCATCCCCGCAGATCCCCACCCCCATGGGGGAAATTGCCACCCGTAATAGAACCTCACCAATATCAATTCATTTTTTGACCAACCTGTGCCAAATTGAGCAAACCATATTTGTCACGCCACAATTTCGCCCACCTTGGTGGCTGGTGGGAAATCGAGATCAAACCAAAAATGGAAAATGATTGGCAACACAGTAGTGTTACATTAACGAAGAGCTAACAAAACACTTACGTGCTCATTGAGAAATCTATTGGGCCACCCTCATTTGATACCATCTTATCATGGTACTTGCTTGCAATATTACTCCCTGCTGGTTCGTAAGCAAGAGAAATCCATGGCTGGAATAACACAAAAAAATGTCAAAAAATTTAAGTTTACACAACAGAAAAGGTATATAAGCAACACAGACACTTAACTTTTTTCATGTTACCATGTACTAGACTACTAGTTACTATTTACTAAAAATTAAAGATAAAAAAAAACTACAGTGTCTGGTAGAAGTAATGCTGGAAAGGGTACTGGTGATCAACCATCTATACATAATAACAAACTTGAACCATAAGATATCTATATTGAATGAGGGTAGCTAATTGGTAAGTGTGGGTAACCAGCATATATACACTGCCATTCCATGCAGATGTGAAACAAGCTCAAATTGAGTAACCAACCATTGTCGGTCAAAAGTTCGATTATGATGTCAAAAGTGGCTCAACAAAAAAATTCTAACAACAAATCAACCAATCTAAAATGAAAACAATAAACTGAGCAGAACACATCACATAATAGTTATCAATGACAATGGAAAACAGCAGGGAAATTCAACTATAATAAAGGTGCACTTGTGCATTTTTTTAAAAAAAAAACTCAAAAAAAATCATAGATCTAAAACATTCTAAAATATGTGCACTTGCAAAATTTTGTTAAAAGATATGGTCATTTGTGCACTGTGTTAATAAAGACCAGTTTGTGCACATATAATTGCAATGCATAAGTTTCTTTTGTGTGTTTGCACATTGCAGACATGTTCATATTTTTGCACAAACATTTGCAAGTACACCTGTTGTAGCAAGTTCTACATCTATGAACTTTTTCGACTTTTTTTAAATGCACAAGTGCAAAAACAAAAATAGGTAAAAATGCACCCATATTCACAAAATCTGCTTCCAAAACAACATGGGTAAATTATCACATAAAGGAGGAATTTAAAGATGACTTTAAATATAATGCAAACAATCAAAAAGGAGGTAAAATACCTACAACCCCACTACATTTACTCAATCTACAACACATCCCAGAAGAATCTTTGAGAAGCATAGAGCCATAGACCCTTACATTTACCCAAATGTCTATAGTGTCCCCTACCATGTCAAAACTAACATTGAATCAGTACCACCCTGGGCCTCCTATAGCATCAAGCTTGATGTGTCTCATCAAACCTTTAGTATTTTTGTCATTTTTTACATTTCATCTTGCTGACATTTGGGGTTATTGCAATATTTCCACTCCCTACCCCTGCTTTAATGCTGTAAAAGACGTTGAGTGGTTGGAGTATGCAATTTAATAGGGCATAGTATGGCCCAATCTCATTAACTATTTCTTAGATTTGGTGCATCCTTGGTTTCTGCACATACAGTGCTTGGACTTGTATCACAAAATGAAGAGAATACTACCCAAGACGCGCAGTAACTAATGTCAAGCGAACATCCTCAATGGTTGAAAGAGCAACTCATTTAAGCAGAGAACATTGAGGGAGGGAGGGATCCAGGACAAACCCAATGGCTTAAGCTAGTTGCTAGCACACAGAGTAGCATCCTAAAAATAAGTGTAAACTCTGAAGTTCCATTAATGATACTAGAACCACATCAGTAACTGCTAGAAAATCCTAAAAGCCTCCTTGCGGCCTAAAATAAGGTTTGCCAATCGGCAGTCATTAGATGACTTCTATGACCACATCGGCTGGGACAAAGAGCTTCCATTAGCAAGTCTCCATTGCATCTCAAATAAAAAAGGCAAATCTTCATTGGTTATTCATTCTATACTTTTATGATATGTTCACAAGCATAATGTTCACCATTCATCTTACATTTTGGATGAAGGTTCGCATGCTATTTAGAAGCATCCCTAACATCAAAGTCCAAATAAGCTTGCTTTCTTTTAGCCTTCACACCACCCAATAATTAGATTTGCAATCAATGTATTATTACTCCATTGGTTTATGGCCTCTTGCCAAACGCTGGGATCAACCGGCAGAAACATTATCACACGTAACGTATAACAACCAGGTACGAGGCAAGTGCAGGCCAACAAATAATCAGTTATCCATCAGGTAGTGGATGGTCCAGAACACACCCTAAGTATAAAAGTAACGAAAATGGGAGAACATTCTGGTTCTGATGGACCAAGATTTGGCAGGGACACAATCAGTAATGTAGTGGATCCACAGCCTACAAGATATGTTAAGTCACTCTAGCCTACTTTTGGGTATCTAGGGCTGCATACTGTTTACACCGAGAACAAGGCTCACCCCTGGAAGCCAGTAGCGTCAGAGGAAGCCTAGTGAATAGGTTCCTAAATTAATCACAACAATGTCAAAACAAAACAGTGAGGTAAGCATATTCAGACTAAAGGTTTACTTTGGAAAGAACCAAGACTGCAAGGGACAAAAGTGGAACAAAGCACCTAATGTTACAACTTAGAAGTCCTGAATATCAGCAGCAAAGATGGTAAGATACATAACTAGACCAAAAGAAAGCCTGAAATGTAACAAAGGCAAATAAATCCACAATAAGTATAAAAGTAATATCCTTATTCCTAACCTCAGATTCTTCAGTATAGTCCCTGGAATCTTGTGAGTGTTCATTTCCCTGTAAGCACAAGACATATATGATCATGAATAGATGCTTAGCGCTAGCAGCTACAAGCCAACCTAGCATTAGTATCTACTGCAGTCCTTTTTCCATAATTGATCAAAATAACTAAAACAGTAAGCAGGAGCCCAATCAACCAAAATGTAGAGCAGTTCAAAGAATAAGATGCTGAAACACATTAGTCAGAGAAATATTATTAAAAAGCCGATTAGGAAACCAAGGACAGATAATGTTGTACCACATTTCAAGGCCATACACGTTCTCCTTGGTACTGTACGCTATATCAGCAGACACACTAAGCAAATCTTACAACCATGCCAACAGAGAATTTGGCTCATAATTGCAGGCAATTCTACTCCAGAAGTTTTACATGCTTAGTCCAAGTATCAGAGAACAAAACACTACACATGGCATTTAACTGTTTTAAAAGGCGGCCGCCTGGCCTGCCTAGGCACCACCCTCCCGCCTCGCCCATCTAGCCCGCATAGGCGGCCGCCTAGCCCGACGAGACGGCGACTAGGCGCCACCCCACTGCCCACCTAGCGCCTAGCACTTTCTAGAACAATGCATGGCAACCTTTCAGTCAAATGATCATATTGTAGAACTCGTTCGATTGCTATTCTTATTGTTGCTTCTGTGGATGTGGAGTCACATGCATCTTAGAAGAACCTGAGATCGTGATGTTGGCAAAGCCAGCACATTTTCACCAACACGCTTTAGAAAACATCAGTTAGCTGATTGGTTGAGTTATTTTGTGGTTTGTCAAACTTTTGTGCTAGTAAACGTGCAACAGAATGGTACTAAAGCGGACAGAGAGCTGCATGCTGCACCTTAACTGATGCAACTGTTGAGCCACTAGTACCACCGCTTGTTTCTCCCTGTTGTAAAGACTGCCTAATATGTGATCGACCAGAATTTACATGTGACATTGATGGTCGCAGTTGCGTCACTGCATCAATATGATTCAAATGAACCTGTAAAACAAAGCAAGAGATTGATTCTATTCAATAAACATATCATTATATAAATAAACATCTCACACTGGTCCATGCTGCCTAGCACTCAAAAATTCTTTCAGGACATAAAAAGCTTTCTTGGAATGAGTAAGCTGTGAATTACAAATTTACAATTGATACGTATAAAGGACAAGAAGCTAATCAGGAGGAAACAAACTAAGTACCACTAATTTGGTTGGAATTGTCTCAATGATTTAAGTGCAATAAACAAGTACTAACTACTAATATTATCTGACTGACGGCCTGACGCATACATCAGTTCCAAAAGAACACTTCAAACATAGAGTACAAGATCAATGTGTAACAAGCATCCAGGAATTACATAATTCAGGGGCTTGTTCATGATTCATGAATACTATATTTTCTCTTGGACAGGAAGACAGCAACTTAATACACAAGCAAAGCACTAACCTATCAACACACCACTACGGCTAGAACACAGTCTCACGCCTTTAAATAATAGCATGTTTAGGATTTGGTTCAATGTTCCTTGCCACAGTTAGCCTAAGCTAAGTGTGGCACGCCAAAACTTCATAGGCTACTCATAGGCAATTTGCAACTAATTGGCTACAAACCAAACAACCATAAAAATTGTCCTGGTACTTACCAAGTTGCCTCTAAGGACCCCAACTGCATAATCAGCCACGTCAGCTGCTTTGGATGATGATAATGTCTGTAACAACATAAAATGAGAATGAAATACCAATGATATCAATATAAATGAGCAAGATAAGAATTATTTATGCATAAGGCTGAAAGCTGAACTATTGCCAAATTAAGAACCATCATAAGAGCTGGAAATGAAACTTATACTGGTTTAACTACTACTATTATATTTTAATATAATTCAGAATATAATACAGCAAAGTCCAAGATGGGACATGACAAAAAACATCCATATCATCCTATTCCATTAGTAGCTAAAGTCATTCAACACTATAATTGCTGGCCTTCTTGTACCAATGGAAACAATAACGTATCAGCAGTTCAGCAATAGCACCAATCTCCACAACCATTTGATCAAGCTGATCTCAGGAATTGCCATCTACATTCTGCAGTTCTGCACGTATCAACTTATCTATAACCTCCGTTTTAGAGCCATAATAGAAATGTTTGACTAGAAATGGTAATGATTCTCTATGTAGCCTGCCTTGCAGGCTCCATATCTCACACGTCATAATTCCAAATTAGGTCAATGGGGACTCTAAGTTGGATTATGCAAAGAGATCTACAACCTTGTAGTTATGAGGTTTTACATTTGAAGCCGTTCCAGTCGCGAAAATCATGTTGTAAGATGATGACAGATTCTATTTCGTTTCTTCGCAAGGCAAATAAGGAATCTCTCAATCTCATTATATTCTCTTTAAATAAACGGGGTATTACAGGCAGTGCCAGAAAGCATTCAAAATCATGTTACACCCTGTTTGATTTGTAGAATTGAGCAAAGGAATTGAGGAATTGGAATTGGAATTGGTCTTCCTCAATTTTAGGTGTTTGGACGCTCTTCCAAAGCAAATTTGACAATGAAGACGGCGTTTTCAGAAAAACTACACAAATAAAAAGTTGAAGTACTATGAGTTCGCTAAAAGGGAAAAAAAGAATCACTCAATTCCAAGTTCGGGAGATAATGTTATGACCTTCGAAAGGTTCTCTGCACAGAATGAAAGCAAAAAACCGACTTGAATTCAAAGTGCGCTCCGAATCAAATTCAATGTTGGAACGTCCAAGCCACAATCCTCCAACCCCTTGTGCTCCCCTTCCTCTGGCTGCCACCCCTTCCCTATAAGCCTCCCTCCCTCCAGCCGCCTCCCTAATGGCCGCAAGACCTCTTGCTCAGTGCTTCCAAAGGGATAAGGAGGACGTACCAAAGAGGTCCAACAAGGAAGGAGAGGAAGGAAGAAGAAGGAAGGAAGGAAAGGAGAAGGAGAAGGAAAGAATGGAGGAAGAGAGGAAAATTCGTGGGGTTTCCGTGATCCTTCGTGTTCTTCAAGGGTAACCCTTGTTAATCCCTAGAATTACCTTGGATTAGTCGTTGTATGATTCGTAGATCTTTTTGCCTAAGGGAAGATTAGTTTTCAGCATGCCCTAGTTCCGTCGAGTTTCGACACAGAAGCTCACGGGGGAATTCGAGGTATTTATACTCGGATTCAGGGTTTCATCCAATTATACAAGATGTACATAATTTTGTTAGCTTTCCAAGAAGTCTAGATCACTAGATTCCGAGTAGCGAGCGAAAAGTTATGGCCTCGCGAAGATCGCTGTCCAGAATTCGAGCATCGTTGGCAGAGATCGTGTAGATGGGCTATTTTCACCTAGTAAATGAAAGAATTAAAATTTGGTGATAACTTGAAATATCTAGTTTCTTTTGAGTAGTTTCCAGAATTGGTATAGTTCATATCTTTTCAAGTTTTAGAATTAAATATACGAAATTGTGAAGCAGTCTGTCCTGACAGATTCTGAGATAGTCATCAGGGAAGGAAACGGTAGAATCAGAAGTTCATCGTAACTAGTAAGTTGTAGGAAATTGCGTGAGGATTCTAGAAAATATTGGTTGTCAAGATTTGGAGTTCAGATGAA
This sequence comes from Phyllostachys edulis, assembly GCA_036346405.1. Taxonomy (NCBI): domain Eukaryota; kingdom Viridiplantae; phylum Streptophyta; class Magnoliopsida; order Poales; family Poaceae; genus Phyllostachys; species Phyllostachys edulis. Next base: position 8,410,526 of record CM070559.1, on the reverse strand, counting down.
TAAGCAAGGTTCAAGAAAGCGCTAGGCGCTAGGCGGGCGATGGCTCGGGACCTAGCGCCTAGACGGACTAGGCGGCGCCCAGGCGGCAATGCATAGCAGCCGGCAGCAGGTTGAAACTTGAAAGGCCGCATAAGATCCCAAAGTCCAAGTTTTTGTCCAGCTGCACATTCTCCAAAGTCCAAAAAGGTAAACAGCAAGCACCAGCTATGCACATTCTCCAACCACTCTGCAAACCCCACGTCTCTAGTCCTCTCTTTTCTACACGTCTCTCTGGTCCTCTCTCTTTTCTACCTTTCCCGTCACTTCTTCCTCGCACGATGCTTCCCTTTCCCCTCACTTCTTCGGTTCTTCCTCGCACGAAGATCCTTCCTTCTCCATCCTCCACCTTGCATGGTCGCAGGCATGAAGGGCGAACGGCAAGCCAAAGCAAAGCAGAATGAGCGATGGTCAGCGATCATGACCTCGGCGGCGACGGCCGAGACAGTTAGGGTTAGTCCGTCCTCTCTCTCTCTCCTTTCCCTCACGCCGCCTAGAGCCGCCAGTCAGGCCACCGAGGACCGGCTTTGACCGCTGGCGATCAGCTGGCGCCTCCGCCTAGCCCGCCGCCTTGGGAGAAATCGCGGCGACAGCTCCCCGCCGAACGCCTAGTCGGCGCCTAGAGCCGACTTCTTGAACCCTGTGAAGCCATTTTACTACTGGAACAACAGGTAGTGCATCCGGTAGATTTCGGTTAATTGGATCGGTTTGGCGTAAACATGCGAAGACGATTAGTGTAAAGTATTGGTGTGGTGATGATGTGATCTTAAGATTGTTTTGAATTATTTGTTCAGGAAGTGTGGCCTCTAGTGCTCTACCACCGCCTCGCTATCCGGCTCCGAAGGAATAAAGAGGCAAGCACATGGTAGAGTGGTGAACAGCGGGTTGTTCGCCATTGTCATTGATATTACTTATCATGCTATTTATTATGCTTTCGTTAAGCTTAGCCTTATACATGATATTGATGACATTGGGTGAATGAGATTATGATATTGAGTTAATGAGAATGAGATAATAAGTTAATGAGATGAATTATATTGATGAATAATTAAACATCATTTACATTCATCATGACAGGAGTTGCACGAACCAGGTCGGTGAGAAAGTCATATAACTATTCGGGTGAGGTAAGTGAGAGATGCATGACTAGTACGAAGTGGTCTAGATAAAATCCTACTTCGGTGATGACTTCACGGGAGTGAAGGATAGAGTGATTCAACGACGGGTGAACACTCCGCTATACCGGTATTAGCTGTTGAGACGCATATGAGCATAAACATGATGGTGCATTCACATATATGAGTAAATTGTTAAATTATACAAATTTACCTATATGGAATATAACTTGCTTATTTGAGTAAAAGAATGGCATTAAATAGATAGATGATGATGATAACCTTGATTATGATTGATAAACTGTTGCTTATGGTTTTATTATGTATTTGCTTAGTCTTGGACTCACTCTTGCTTTATTGTTGATTTTAAGTGACCGTTGATAGCGACATAAATAGGAGAGAATAGATCACAAGCGCCACATGCAAAACAACTGCACATTCAATATTTATTAAGAGTGATTCCTTATAAATCTAGAGGCATTGGTTAGTTCATTTAGATTGTTATTCATGGACTTATTTATTGCCTAGATTAATGCTTGAGACTAGTTGGTAAATTCATTAGTTGAATAGTATTACTTAAAACGTTCATCTTGTGACCCGTGGACGGGTTTTAATCTTCATACGTTTGCTGGAATTTATTGTTAATTGATATTAAAATTAATAATTGGTGTAGTTTAGTGACATTCTGGGCTCTGTATTAGGCTGGGGTGTTACACTGCCACAGTTTTGAATTAATCAAAAAAGGAACAACTCAATCAACATGTCTCAGTCAACAAAAAATCACCCAACTACAAGACTATGCAGCATTTACTCCTTTTGTTATTTAAGGCAAACTCCAGACATGAACACAAACATTAACAATAGTACAACACCTGCAGCAGAACCATTCAGGTAAAATGGATTCAATATATTCCTCAGTGCACCGCAAAGGACAATATAAAACCTAATTTATGTATACAATACTATGGTCTTCTTCCAGTGACATACTGGCATTGCGAAGTGGCATAGCTTGTATTGATAAACGAAGGCAGTTAAAGGCACAAGGCGCACTTGGGGTGCTAGGTCCGTAAATTGCCTTGAGCGCAAAGCGCAAATGATAATAACAGAAGTATTTCCCTATTATCTAGATGATAACTAGAAGTATTGGTCATATTTTATATTAAAGATGCAATATTCACACCTCATGTATGTTTACACCAGCTTTTACAAATTGGTATAGCTATAGAAGATTCAAGACAATGTGTATCACCTATTCCCCATGACTCATCTCTCCCTCTCTCGTGGATCAACTTTTATATCAAAATAGCCAAGACAGTGTGAGACAGCAAAGGAAAAGCTAAAAGTAGTACACAGTTCCCAATCTCCCTCACTCTCAACTAAACAGTGCCTTTCAGTGTTACAAAGACCACGTGACTCCTCCCCTCTCCTTACCCTTCCCCTCCTTCCTCCTGGCCTCTTCCCCCACAAACCAACAGTGCTTCTCCTCTCCTCCCCATGAGTCTTCTCTGCTCATGCACCTTCCTATCTTCCACCAACATCTTTTCTATGGCTGGTTGGCTAAAGAAAACCTATATCTTGAGAGTTAGGAAGACACCAATGGATTATTTGGCTTTGTTTTGACCTTATGGTTCTTTTCTCTGTGTTTCTATCCCCTCTTCATCTTCTTAACAGGCAGTTTGGCCAGGCGCACTAAGCAGAAAGGCATGCGTGGTTTGGCCAGGCACACTCAGCACCTAGGCTCGCACCTTTTGCGCCTTTGACAGCACCGATTGATACCCAAGCAGAGTCTATGGAACAGTCAAAGGCCAAACTTTGCATGCTATTTTGAATAAACAATCAGCAGAAAATTTTAATAAATTGCAAAAAAGTAGAAAGTGAGGCATAAATGACCCAGTATTCAAGTGAGAGCACAGTCATATATGACAAGATATAAATTAAGTACTATGTGAAGTACAAATCTATGGTGCACTGAAAACAGCGATCATCAAGCAAGTGTTCAAAGATTAAACTTATAAATATGATGATTAGATGGACAATGGTCAGCTGGAACCAAAAGAGTGCACAAGTATTACTTCTGCCTAAAGGCATCACAGATAATTAAATCTCATCAAGAAGCTCGATAAATACTTTCAAAGAGTAGATCTTTATGTGACAGATTTTGTGAGACTAAAAAGAAAGACCCACCTGTTTTGTTAGTCTCAAAGGTGCAGAAACCTCTGGGTCATAATTATCATTCTCGGTATTGATATCCAAATCTACTTCAACTTTTGAACTCCATGGCTTCACGCGAACCTGATATAATCATAATTCCTTTAACAAAGTAAAATGAACTAATATGCAGTTTAATAATAGACATTCACAAAAGAGCATATAGAGTTAACAAGGGATGTACCTCCTTACATATTTCATTTAGCTCATATGGGCGCCAGCATGGCCTCAGTGGATATTGCAGAATGTAAAGCTGTGAAGTAGAACATACAAAAAAGAGCAGTCTAGAGTTAAGCATGATGATAAAAGTTGGGATATACTAAAGGACTCCATCAATGATGGTTCAGCATAGTTCAATTCAACCAGAAGAAGAAACAAATTTATGTGCCCCTGAACTTGTGGAGCAGATTGAAATAGCCCTTCCATAGTCGAGCTATTAACGTTGTATATGTTAAACTGACACATCAATTTGCTATGTGCAGAAAATAAGTTTAATAACACTATGCTTTTCATTTACCATTAACTAGAAAAAAAACAAGGTAGATTATCCAAATGGAAGGTTGTATAGAAAACACTTATAAACTAACTTCAGTACGGATGTTTGTGCAAGGCTACTGATTCTGAATCAATGCCTACAGGAGCATGCAGAGATGAGGAGGCAAGAAGCTTGCCTGATGGGTTGGAGTGTTGGACCAGTTCAAGAGCTGATGAAAATGCAACAATCTAGAATGCAAAATACAACCTACTAAAAATCAATATTCAAACAAAAAAAACATGCAACTATATTAGCAAAAAAATGCAATGTCTAACATAGAAAGACACAAACAACATAAAAATATACCTACAAAATGCAAATGTATCATAATTTTTCTGTAACTTCTTAAATTACAGAACTGCGTTATCCAAAAGCATAGAAGTGAATCTAAATAGAAAGAATATATAAACCAACTTTTAGACAGATAACACCATAGACATGCACGAACTTACACACACAGATGTACTGATTCAAAAAATGATTGTTACTTGTATATATGGCACTCCAAAACTATGTAATATTAAAAATGCCACACCAAAAAAACTTCTCCCATATCAATGCCACTGAAACTTGTTTATGGATGTATCATTCACAAGTCCACAACAATACAGGTACATTGCTCACAGAAGAACAATTTCAAACCATTACTTCAGCAACCAACAACAAGCCAAGAAAAGGGATGAATCTTTATGTTTGCTAAGCAACCATGCTTTATCGAGGTCCTGAGCCTCTCACATAGTGCGAAGTGGTCAATTCATCGTTCTCTGAAGCTCTGGTGCTAAAAAAGTAGCATTCTTGAGTCTGAGCATAATCTGTTCAAATTCCAGATTAGTTGCTCACTTGGTGATCTTGTTGATTAACCCATGTGACATAATCTTGACATAGCATTCCAACAGAATGAGAGCATGTTGACCCTCCGGCAATCTGCTGGAATGATGTGCTTGAGTGAGAGCTTCTTGTCTTCTTTAAGGCACACACGAGTGCAACAACACAGACATGCCAACGTCCCACAGCAGAATCCAGATTGTCAATCAGGCGCTGTATCGCCCAACCAAGCATCTCTGACCGCATGTCCAGCATCATCTCCATGGACAAGAAAATGAGCCCATGAGGAGCTTTGGGGAGAAGGGTAAAATTGGGATTTAGGGAAAAATAACACGGTTTTTTCTATTTTTTGAATAAGTTAGTTGTGGAAAATGGATGAGTAACATTAAAATATGTGGTGTCGTTTTCCATTTTCTAGTAGCATTTTTACACTTTATACCTTTGTAATGCTAGTTTTATTATTAGAAGATTTTGGAGTGGCGCAAATGCAATTATCTCAAAATAGAAACACACTCCCTATTCTGTCGAACAAAAATACAACAATGCAAAATGCACAGATGTGCCTTAAAAATTAAAGCAGAAAGATGGATGAATGGACATGCCCATGTTGGAAGATTAAGAATTAACTGCTTTGGAGGCATTCACGTTGTCATCACCAGCAAGAATCGGAGACAATCATCCATGAATATTAAACGACATTAATAATGGATGTTTCAAACAATAAGTCAACACAACATAAAAACAGAATGATCACTCTAAATTTTAAGGTTGAAGAGCCCAAACCTAGAGTTCAGGCATCAGCTTAGTACTTAACCCAATTAAAGAAAGAGAAAGATCAATGAAGCAAAACAAACAGAATACAGACATAGCAATATGGCATGCGACCATGCGTCCTCCACGCTTAATGTAGCAGTTTTTTTAGGTGGTGAATGTAGCAGTTACATCAATCGCTATAGTCTAAACAAACCACAAGCATGCCCCCCAAATAAGAAACCTGCAGGGAACTAAAAGACAGAAACAATTCCACCACAGAACACTAGATTAGTTAACCATCAGTAATACCGAACACTAAACCAACTAACTCCTTTCGCAGCAACAGCAGAGTATTCAGGCCGCTCAAACACGCGAGCACTAGAAGCAGGTGACGAAATTTACCCTACGACACAAGGAACAGGAAGGGACACTGCAAGCCTTTTACCATGGTGTCCTCGTCGAAGGGCTCGGGCGTGAAGTAGACGTCAATCTCCCGCACCACGAAGTCCTCCTCCTCCTCCTCCTCCTCCTCTCCCACCCCGTCCGCGCCCGCACCCACCCCGTCCACCTCCATCGCGTCCACGCCGTCCTCCGGCGGCGCGGCCACCGCCGTGGGGGGTTCGGCCTCCGGCTCGGGCTCGGGCTCGGGCTCCGGTTTGTGCTTGGGCTCGGGCTCCGGTTTGGGCTTGGGCTCCGCGTTGGGCTCGGGCTTGGGCTTCGGCTTGCCCTTGGCCCTGGGGCGGAAGCGGGCGGAGGGGGCGGCGGAGGACGAGGCGGGGGCGTCGAGGGAGGCGAGGTCGCCCATGTCGATGTCGGCGTCGAGGGACGGGGGCTTTCCGTCGCCGGTCGCCATGGCCTCTGCTGCAGCGGCTCCTCTAGGGCTTCGTGGCGAGGGGGTTTGGATTCTGAAGTTGGGGTTTTGAGCTGAGAGAGGTTGTGGCGGTGTGAGGAGGGAGGGGGCGTCGAGGTCGTGGGTTCGACTCAAAGCGCGATCTTTTTTGCCCCCGGGGCCGTCGTCACCTCGTCCACGCTGCTACTGGCAATAACCTTTTCGAGCGCCTGCGCCATCCAACGGAAGAAGGCGATGAGCAGAGGACATTCAATAGAAACGAATCCTAGGGTGATGTCGTGCGAAAAGACGAGACCGCCCTTGACGGTGCGTGGGGAGCTCTCGCGACCGACCCAGGAGGGGTGAAAGGTCGGGGTTGCCCTATAGGTGCCGACGGGAGAAGCTTCTCGAGCCTGGGCGTCTGGAGGCCTCATCCGCCGTTCGTCAGCAAGGGGTGAGGACGTGTTGATCGCGGGCATTCCGAGAGACGGTTTCGACCAGGGGCAAGAAGGTGACGAAGATATCTATGGTTGCCACAGCGATGGGCCGGTCCATCGTTTCGGTACATCCTTGGCCGACCTCTACTCTCATTCCTGGCGATGCATTTCGAAATCGTCGTGGGTTTGGATTCCTAAGAGCGCCTGCGTCGGTGAGTTAGGGTTTTCAGCCAACAATCGTGAGATTTTTCGTCTGGGAGGAAGTGTGAAGGTGGTCAAGCGGATCCATGATCCGCCGCCGCTTACGCGATCTTTCGCCGACGTGGTTCGGGGTGAGACGATGGATAGGGCAAGGGGCCGCTATCCGCATCGCTTTGGGGAAGGTGGCCGCAACATTGGGGAGAAAAGATCCGCTCCGAAAGAGTGGATGAACGATGATGACCTATTGGTGGATGAAGATTTGAGAACAAAGCTCCGCCGAGATCAAGACCAGAAGTGGCGAAATCAGGAATCTCAACATAGGGGTTTCCCTAAACCAGGTACGCAATTTGGTATGCATGATGGGAATAGGGATAGATTCGAGTCTCTCCTTGGCGGATCTGGTCGAGGATATAATAATCAAGGGAAAATTTGGCACCAAGACTCTCGTAAAGATTCGGATCGGGTTGGGGGAAGTCGTCGTGATGAAAATTTGAGAAGGGATTTTAGAGGGGGTTACGGTGGTAGGGGTGGAAATTTCAGGGATGACAATTCTAAAAATGTGAATCCTCGGGATACCTCTGCTGATTTGGGCAAAGGGGATAATCTTAAAAAAGTTTGGGGTGAGATTGGCTCAAATACTGGGGTTTTGAGGGCTGAGGACCATGGTACTTGCTTTCGATGTCTGCAATCAGGTCATCACCAAGCCAGATGCAATAATACTCCAGTGTGTTATAAATGTAAGAAATCTGGACACATGACTTCAAGCTGTCCTGAGGAAAAGAAAAACCTAGGGTTGAAGTTGTGTGGTTTCGGGATTCCAGGACAAGGTTTTTACAGCATTCAAGAACCAGGTCTGAGATTGTCAGAATTGCAAGAAGCTTCTGGGGTTTTGAGCATTAAAGAAGGGGTGGCCACTGTGGCAAAAATAGAAGCTGAATTAAAACATTTAATCCAAGTAGATTGGGATTAGAAGGTCAGAAAACTCTCTGAATCTACATTTGGGGTGGTTTTTCCTTCCAAAGCTATGTTGGAAACTTGGTCGAAAGCCAGAAGTGTAGAATTGGCATTACATTCTATCAAGGCAAAAATGATAAATCAAATCTAGATCCAGAAGCTTCTTCGGTCCTTACTGCAGGTTGGATTAAGGTTTTAGGCATTCCTTCTCCTGCTAAGACAACTGCAATTGTTAAAAACATTTCTAGCACAGTGGGGGAGCCACTTGAAGTGGATGAGTTAAGTTTGCTGAGAGTTGATCCGGTAAGAGTTAAAGTTCTAAGTAGGGATCCAACAAACATAAATTGCTTTGTGGAGATCTTTATCAATTCCATGGGATACGAAATAAAATTTGAATCTGAGGGGGGTGTCTCAAAGAAGAAAGGTGGTCCTGTATATGATTACTTTCATAAAATTCATAAACATAAGAAGAAGGATGAGGATGATGAGGAGGAGGAAGATTCCCACAGCAGTAATTATAGAACTGAGTGGGAAAAAAATGGTAGAAAAATTTGGTGGGGATGCAAATCAGTCTTCTGAACAACAAGGTAGGGGTGGTTCTGTTAAGACCAAAGGCAAACAACATCACGGGATGGATGATAAGAAGGAACAAGAGGACTCTAACATGGTCACAAAAAGACCAGCTGAGCTTAGTATTCAAAGAGACTTACCTACTGCAGAGGATCATCGGGTGTGTAACAAGAAGAATCAAATGGGGTGTAACATATCGTTTGAACAATCAGATGAGCTTTGTCCCAAAGGAGCTTTAAATAATGTTGAAGTCAATCATCAAGAGGTTTCACTGGGAGATGAGATCAAGAAAGAAGCTGATGTGGAGCCAACTTTGGCTTTGCAGCTGATTAATATCTCTACTGATAAGTCACTGAATGATGATGAGGGGCATAAGTCTGAGTCCCAAGATATTAATTCTCAAGTATCATTTTTCACTCTAACAATTCAGGAAAGGGTGCAGAGTCAGTTTTAAATGATGTTGGTATTAATGCTCTAGCTATTGTGCCTTTGGCTTACAGTTTTCCCTCTGAATCAGTTCAAGATCAGAAGTCTGTGGCTTTGTTACCTATGGAAGGAGATGGATTGTTGGATATAAAAGAGATTGATGTTGAAGTTATGGAGGAAGATGTGAACAAGGTTCAACAGGATATTGTGGTCCATACTGAGGGAGGAACTACTCTGCTACCTGCTACAAGTTGGCCTTGTTTAAAGACACCTATGAAAGAACAAACAGCTGTTTTAGAGCATAGGGTCTCTAAGAAGGATGTTTCTAAGGATGGTGATTCGAATCTTCTTTTCAAAAGGGGTGTTAGGAGCTATATTATTTCAGAAAAATTGGTTGATGCTGAGCATATAACACAATCCTTGGTGGGGGTGGAGGCAGAAAATTCAAACAAAGGTGGCAAGTTAGACATTTGTGGGGGGGGGGTTGCAACAGATGAGGAGAAAGAAGGTTGGGTGTCTAGTAAAAAGAAAGGGAGAATAAATAGATTTGTTGAACCTCCTGTGGCAATTAGAAAAAGTTCTAGGATACAGGATCAAGGTATACCAATGGAGAAGAAGGCAAGGCATCCAAACTTAAATCCATTCAGAATTTGGATTCTCAAGGTAACACTAAAAATCTCTTTAATGTTCTTAATAATGCTTCAATCAGTCATTTAGAATATGTTGCTTCTGCTTGTGATATTACTCTGGGTAATCAATATACAAATTCTAGAGAGATCATTACAGCCATGCAGGCTCAAGAAATTGTGAGAGCGGCAATGGCTAAAACTGCACAAGTTCCAGAGGAAGCAAAGGGTGAAGGTTCTGTGGGTATGAACAGTAAGTTGGAGAGTGTTTACACAGAAACAGAGGTTTGTGAAAAAAGGGGTGTTTCAGGTTTCAAGATGAGTAAGAAATTGGGCAGCAAGGTCAAGAAAAGGGGTGCAGATTATAAATCATGAAATGTCTCTTTTGGAATATTAGAGATTTGGGACAGGCGGCTCGAAGAAGACAGTTCAAGGAGCTGTTGATGTATGAACACTTAGATATTGTGGGGTTGCAGGAGACTATTAGAAAAGATTTCTCAGTCAGAGAACTTAAGAACTTGGGGTGTGATCTACCTTTCATGTGGCATTGGATCCCAGCAGTTGGACATTCAGGGGGTATATTGTTGGGGGTGAAAGAAGATCTTTTTGAAGTGGAAAACTTTGACGCGGGTAGATTCTTTGTTAGTATGGGGATTCGAAGCAGAGCTACTAACTACAGATGGGAAGTGATAGTGGTATATGGTCCTGCCAACCATGAGTCTTCTCAGATCTTTATGGAGGAACTAGATAGAAAATGTAAAAATACAATGCTTCCTATGGTAATGGGGGGTGATTTTAACTTGATTAGAGAGGCTGAAGATAAAAAACAATGGTCATCTGGACCATGGATTGATGGACCTCTTTAATGATTTCATCTCTGATAATGGGTTATTGGAAGTTAAGAAAAAAGGTGCTAGATTTACCTGGTCGAACAAGCAGGCTAACCCAGTCATGGTGAACTTGGACAGAATCTTTGTGTCAACTGATTGGGAATCTAATTTCCCTCTTTGTCATGTTCAATGCCTGATTAGAGTGGGCTCAGATCACAGCCCTCTTCTGCTGAATTCTGGAGAGGGAGATAAAATTAAGACTGGGAGATTTTTCTTTGAAACAAAATGGCTATGTCATGAGAACTTCAGGGGGCTTATTCAGGATAAGTGGACTGAGAGTACTAATAGAGCTTCTGAAGGTTGTTATTCCATGGATATATGGAATGGTCATGCAGCTTACCTAAGAAGATTTCTAAGAGGTCAGAGCTAACATTAATGGGAGTACAAATTAAAGAAGATGAAGGTCTTGGAGCATATTAAAAAACTTGATTCTAGAGCGAGGTCGGGGGCTAACTTGTGACGATTGGATTCAAAGATATTCACTGGAAGCTGAGTTAGAGAAAATTTTTGCAGTTGAAGAGCATCACTGACAACAAAGAGGCAGTGTGAATTGGATCACTAAAGGAGACTCCAACACAGGTTACTTCCACAATTGTGCCAATGGAAGGCGAAGGAAAAATCAAATATTCAGTCTAGTTCATGGTCAAGATGTTTTAACAGATAAAGCAGAGATTAGAGCTCATATAGATGGTTATTATAAAGCTCTTTTTGGTTCAGATGGTGACCGAGAGGTGGGCTTGGCTGATGGTTTTTGGAATAGATGCTACAGAATTTCAGAGACAGAAAATAGACTTTTGCTCGATGACTTTACTGAAGATGAAGTGAGGAAGGTGATTAAGGAGTTACCATTGAACTCAGCACCCGGCCCGGACGGTTTTCCTAGCTTCTTCTTCAAAGAATTTTGGGGGGTATATAAGTATCAGCTCATGTTTATGGTTAAAGACTTAATGTCAGGTGACCTTGATTTAAAAAGGTTAAACTTTGGGGTTATTACACTGATACCTAAACTTAAAGAGGTAAACAACATTAAACAGTACAGACCGATTTGTCTCCTTAATGTCAGCTTCAAGATCTTAACGAAACTGTTGGCTAATAGGTTGGGGTTACTGGCAGACAAAGTTACTAATAAGAGTCAATCGGCTTTCATTAAAGGTCGAAATATTCTGGATGGGGTGGTGGCTTTACATGAAATTTTTCATGAGCTCAAGGTTTTATAAAGAAGAGGGGTGATTTTAAAATTGGATTTCGGGAAAGCTTATGATAAAATTAATTGGAGTTTTTTGGAGGAAGTGATGGTGGGTAAAGGGTTCTCTGATAAATGGATTAAGACTATAATGAGTTCAGTCAAAGGGGGGAAAGTCAGTATTAATGTCAATGGAGAGGTGGGTCCTTATTTTAAAACTTTTAGAGGCTTGAGACAAGGAGATCCACTTTCTCCTCTACTCTTCAACTTGGATGCTGATGCCCTAGCAGAATTGGTTCATAAAGCTCAAAATATTGGTCTGATTAAGGGTGTGGTTTCTCATTTGATTCCAGGAGGGGTGCCTATACTGCAATATGCAGATGACACGATACTTATGATAGAATATGGGGATGATTACTTCTTGAACCTAAAATTCTTGTTATATTGTTTTGAGTGGATGTCTGACCTGAAAATCAATTATCACAAAAGCGAAGTCTTTGTGCTAGGGATGGAGAATGATGAAGCTAATAGAGTACCTGATATTTTCAATTGTAAGCTAGCCCATCTACCCATGACTTATCTAGGCATTCTCATCGGCAACATATCCCTAGGGGTGAAAGCTGCTGAAAATGTGATTACCAAATTGGGCAAAAGACTGGACAATTGGAAAAGTAATTTGTTATCTTCTGGGAGCAGAATGGTCTTGGTTAACAGTAGTCTAAGCAGTCTCCCAATCTACACTATGGGGTTTTACAGACTTAATGAAGAGTCTCACAAAAAAATGGATAGCATTAGAGCCAAATTCTTTTGGAGAGGAGCTACTAATAAATTTAAATACCACATGGTCAGTTGGGGTGCTGTTTGTCAACCAAAGAATTACGGTGGTTTGGGAATTCTAAATACAAGGGTAATGAATGATTGCCTCATGGCTAAATGGGTTTGGAGAATCAAATCAACAAACTCGGACTTGTGGTATAATATTTTAAAAGCAAAATATTTTCCTTCTGGGGTGTTTAGAGAAGCTAGAACATTAGGAGGTTCTCAGTTCTGGAAAAATGTGATGAAAGTTAATAAGATTTTTAAGTTGGGGGTTAGATACAAGGTGGGTAATGGTCAGGAGACCTCTTTTTGGAATGATGTCTGGACCAATGATTGTCCTCTTAAAATTAAATACAACAATTTGTTCAACTTATGTCAGTCACCTGTTATAAGTGTGAATGATGGGGTGTAGGCTGGCAGCTGGAATACCCTTTTTAGAAGAAGTTTTGGGGTTAGAGAAAAACAACAATGGGAGGACATCAAGAACGATATTGAGTAGGTAGATTTGGACGGCAGCAGGGACAAACCAGTGTGGTGTCTTGAAAAAACTGGGATTTTTTTAGTCAAATCTTTGTATAATCATCTGTTATTTGGGGGTGTTAATAGCAGGAAAATGACCAAACTGTGGAAAAACAAATGTCCTTTAAAAGTCAAAATATTTGTTTGGCTTTGTTATCAAAATAGAGTTCAAACTTTGGACCAACTTAAGCTAAGGGGTTGGAAGGGCAATTCTAACTGTCTTCATTGTGGGGTGGAAGAGACCATTAATCATATTCTGTTTTCCTGTGTTGTTTCCAATTTCTTGTGGATTTGCTTTACAGAGATTCTTGGCTGGAACCGTTACCCAACTTGTTTAGATGACTTCCAATTGAATTGGATGGAAATAAAAGGGGCTAATAACTACAATGTTGCTTTGTTTAGTTTTGCAGCCACGACTTGGACTCTTTGGAGAATTAGGAACAATATGGTGTTTGAGAAAAAATTTATTAAGAATCCTATAGATGTCATCTTCAAAACTTTATCTTGTTTGCAGCGCTGGCGGGTCCTTGTAAAAAAGGATGATGGTGAAAAGTTAGATTGTCTCATGTCGACCACAGAAGCTTGGGCGAAAGATTTCTGTAATAGGACAATTAGTCTTCATGTTATGTAGATTTTCTATCTTTTTTGGGAGGCTGTTGCTGGTTTTGCTCCAGTTGGACTTAGTTGTGCAGCAGGGCCTGCTTGTGAACTAGATGTTGTCTTTTCTGTTGCTTGGTGGCGCAGCAAGTCGATATTTTGTCTTCTGGAAGTTTAGTTGTCTTTTGCTTGGCTTGTCTAGCAAACTGGAATCCCTAGTTTCTGCTTTCTGTAATCTTCTGTAAGAACCAGTTATATGCTTTCAATTATAAGCACGGTTTTCCCCTTTTCAAAAAAAAGAGGTTGTGGTGGTGTGCGCTCCTGATGACTTGGCATCGCGGGCTTGCAGCTGAGTGGAAGCTGGGCCCGGGCAACTTCCCAAGGGCCAGGGTTCTGAAGGCCCATTATGATTCCCGTAAGCCTAAGCTTCGAAATGTCACGTGGAAATGTGAATTTTGTGCGAATTTTATTTTCACCTAACTTGGAAGTTTTCATATTATTATCAGATGCATATGTATAAAGAGGGTATGTCTGCAGAATGTCTATTCCAGCAAGTTCTATAAGGGAAATGTCTATTCAAAATGTCTATCTCGTAAATACAATTGAGTTTGGTCTCGGATTTCCGACTGAATTTGTATTTTTAGCCGGTACAGTGGTACACCACCTCAACTTCAAGGCGCTACAACGGTCATGTTATAATCTTCTACATTCTAGGTCTCCATGTTCCGTCATCTGCTTTATTAGGGTGGCCCCCACTAAGCTTTACCAACCCCAAAGACCTCCGCGACCGCATGGGCACCTTCTCGATGCACCCAGCCCCTTGACATTGTGATACGTGGAGCAGGAAAACTGAGCTACTGGATGGAAGCTTGATCCATGTGTGAGCCGTGTTATCCTAATATCTCTCCCTTGTTGTTAGGTGTGGCAACCAGGGCAGCATATCAGGTGCACATAGGCTATTGTATGAACATATGCACATGAGGCATCTGGCCGAAGCGGCCTTGGCCGAGCGACGCGCGTCGTTTTATGAAACCCCTGGCGAGCAGCTTGGGTGATTCCACCTCCTACAGCCTGCCAATGTCGTTGTCAGCCTTGCATTCTTGGGCGCCGCCAACCTCCCCTCCTCCCGAGCCCCAATCCCCTTCTCCTCCCCCGAGCCACCACCGACACCGCCCTCCCCTTCTCCTCCCCCGAGCCGCCACCCTCCCCTCCTTCGAGCCACCGCCACCCACGTTGTCCTCCCCAGAGCCGTCGTAGCAGGGCCTGAGTTTGGCTGAGCTTGGGAAGAGATTGAGCGTGCATGTTTTTAGGTGGATTATTGGTTTTGTCCAGAAAGTGTTGCTTCAAGTTCGGGGTTGTTGTTGCATCATTCGGATTTTTGTGACTAAAAGACAAGTACATGGCAGAGCGTTAGACATCGATTTGTTTGCCATTTGTATTTATGACTATGCACTACAACAAAATAGTCTACTAAGGACGTTTTATTTAAACGCTTTTTATTGCGTCTCTACACCCAGAATCAGATAGCACATAAAACGTTTCTTGAGACGTTCTAGAATGCGTCCCAACATTTAGAGCCCAGCCCATTTAGCAAACACTAACATCACTCAACTCACATGTTAGCCTCACCCCTCCACTCAAATCTTGTCGTCCTCTCACCTCCCCGCAGCCTCTTCCACCATCTCGCCGCCGCCTCCACCACCTCCTAGTCGTCACCTCCTAACACCTCCTACTCGCCTTGGCCTGCTCCCATCTCCCCACAGCCTCCCCTCCATGGTTCCTCTCCACGCTCTCCGCCGCCCTTACTCAGCCCGCCCCCAATCGCCGTGGAGGACGTGCTGCGGGTCAATGGCAGCCGCCGCTTCGCCGTCGCACTGGCCGCCGACTCCCCCTTCGCCTCCCTCGCCGACACCCTCCTCACCGCCTGCCGCATCTGGATCGACGATGTAGGTGGCCCGATCCCTCTCCCCCCGTGCTTCCTTTCCTCTATTATGAATCCCTCTCCCTTCCCTTACTGATCCTTGTTGCTCATGTGCGTGCGATTAGGACGCGGCGGGGACGAACCAAGGTGGACGTGAGCGAATGTCTGGAGGCCTTCACCGTACACCTGCCCATCGGCACCACCTCCTCCTCCGTCTCCAAGTTGGTGCCTTTCTTTTTTACTTTTGTCAATTCTTCTTCTCTTTTATCGCTCACTCTTTTCAGTTCGCTTGATTCCTGTTATTGCCGATCGTCAGTCACCGTAGGCGTGTGTGAATTGTGTTACTACTAGCTAGAGAAGACATGAGAGTACAACCACCCCATGGAAGCAATTTCATCGTATACTTGCGCGCTATGATGAATTAAACAATTTAAGTGCATTCACTCTACGCGACCTAGATAGTTTGGGGAAACAAAAATACAAAATGATGCCAGGCGCACGCACATTTGACTGTTAATGTCCACCAAAAGAAAGTATTTTCAACAAAGAGCATGTGCTGGTCACTGGTTCATGTGTTGAGAACTTTTGTTTGATTTGATTTGCAGGTGGAGCAAGGAGGAGCAGTCAGCAGCACTTTCCACAGTTACTGATTTGACGCTACAGGTGCTTCACCTTGTTCACTGTGTGCAGTGTGCCTTGCATCTGTGATATGATTTGGGGAGTCAATTTGGTTTCTTCACCTGCTGTAGGAGTTGGCCGAGTGGAATGCCAAGTACAGGGAGAAGTTCAGGTTTGTGTTCATGATATGTGCATTTGGGAGGACTGCCCCTTAGGTCTTAGCTGAGCTCAAGGTTTGCATATGCCCATCTTTCAAACTCCACTATTTGTTTCTTGTAATTGACATTTGTGTCTATTTGGTTCCTCGTTTCAACAACTTCCGCTTAAAGAAGGTTTAGAGGTTACCAATTATGTCTAGAAGTTTGCTATAATCATCCCTTTTGAGTAATGAGGTCTTGTGATATGTGGAAACCAATAAAATTGGAACAATGCAGTAAAGCCATTTTGTGAATAATAATAATAATAAGACCCCTTGTCCACAAATCTGCAATCTTGTTATCGAAACTAAATGCAGTTGTTTCTTTAGCTTTTGACACCATTGGGGATTTTTTTTTTTTGAATTTATCTCTGAAGACTTCTTGGTATTTCTGCCAACTAAAATTGAAGAGACTATTTCTTATGCTTTATCATTTCTATCTTCACAATTTGCTACTTCAAAAAAAAAAAGAAGTATCCTTACGGTTCTTGTGCTTTCAATTTTGTATTGTGTATTTCCTTTGTTTTCGTAAATGCAACCCTTCTTATGTCATGCGTGCATGATTTCTTTTTGAGACATGAATAGACATAATAAACAAGTTTATCCTTTGAGCAGTGCCGAGCTCTGTGATTTGGAGGCGGATTAAATTTGTTTGCTCCTCGAGCCTTGCCCTCTAGCCACTCGTCGCCTGATTCAGTTGTAAGATTTGTAGGAATTTTTTCGGTGTGTTTGCACCTTTGTATGTGGATACTAGATTCAATTGTTAACTCGATTTAGTCCGCAACGGAGTGTCTATGTTTTTTTCTTCTAGTTTTTTTTATATACCGATAATGTACTTCTACATTTGAAATGGCTTTACCTAAGATTTGAAACTTATAAAAATATGTGATACTATATGTCGACGATCAAGTCGCCGATCTTACGAAAATGAACGAGGAAAATGACGTGGAATATCCTGGAATGGAATGGGGTCGCTCTTTATTGATATGAGCTGGGTTTTACAAGATGTGGCTAGGTACTACTGAATTACACTTGAATGGGGAATGTCTAATCGGATGTCGACTTAGAATATGAGTCTAAGTCTAATTATCTAACTTCTAATTCCACCGCTTAGGCTTGATGTATTCGGTTGAACTGTCGTTGTTCTTGTCTTTGTTGGTCTTGGTCTTCTGTCCTGTTGTGTCCTGTGTGCTTCACCTTTAAATAACTTCCGAAGAGGTGGCGATTACTCTGGAGAAGGCGTCCTCGTGAAAGCGTTACGACCGGTCGGAACGGTGGAGCAGTTAGCAACGTGCTAACTTCCTTGCGGTTGCCTGTGAAGAGCTTAACCGTAGGGTGGTTAATAGTTAGTGTCTCAGGGTTGTACCATCGCGTGGAATGGAACGTATAACATGTGTTCCATTCATCATACGATAAGAAATACCAGTTCGGTAATTTTACGGCGGTTATACGGTGGGGATTAGGCACAAAGCCTCATCAGGCCGTGGTACCCATTAAGTAACCTTTAGAATACTAACGACCGGGGAGGTCGTTAGTCTTAGGGTTTCGACCATGAAGACGTATGGTCTTTTATTATGTATTAAAATAATACATAGAGGTTTTAATCCTCGTCGGCTAGCCCCGAACTTTAAATGAACTGTCGTAGTATATACATTTTTCGATGAAATCGTATCGGTGACCCATTTAATGTCGTGGTATCTGAAGTGATGCATGTTCACTTTAAAGTTGAGAACTTGCCTTGGGAAGCGAAGAGTTCCTCTGTTCGTTTGAGCAAAAAGAGGTTTTTGTCGGTTTGTACTCTTGTGGGAATCCTTGAAAGTATCGGAAGTTTATAAAATCTCCTCTCACGAGATCTTAGAATTTTTATGCTTCCAAAATCCCTTCGATTCCTTTAGCTTCTCGTAGAAATCCTCTAGAGTTTTTTCCTGTTCTTCCGACCACGAAGTCTCCAACTTTCACTACTCATCCTTGAGGATTTTCGCCATGTCGGAGCAGATTACAAAGTGGTTACCTTCGGAATTGGGCAATAAAAAGCTTGAGGCTTTGGCGAAGATGGGAATGCTCCCAGATAGGAATCTGATTAATTGGAGACTGGCGACTGGAGAGCATTTTTCGAGCCGTGAAGATGAGGAAATCCCTGTTTTTCTTGCCTACATCGAATGTGGGCTGAGATTACCGGTACACAAATTCCTTCTCCGCGTTCTTGAACATTACGGGGTGGAATTAGTGAATTTGGTCCCAAACTCGATCGCAAATATCAGTATTTTCGCATATTTATGCGAGGCATATCTGGGAATACCACCGAACTTGAAGCTCTTTAGTTATTTCTACCGCATGGTGATGGGAAAATCTGCGGCAAAATTTGAAGCGACTCTGGGGAATGCACATTGCGTCTTCATGACGGAAGGCGATGAGTACATCCTCATGTCTGTGAAATATTAAGTGGTGGTCATGGAAAAATCTTGGTTTTACATGACGGTTCTGAAGACGATAGCCTCTACTTGGCGGAACTAGAGCAAGTGAAAACCCCAAGTGGAAGGAGGCCGTAAAGAAGACGAGGATAGTCAAAAGATGGGCGGATGCCATCTATGACTTCTTGAGTCGAGGGCGACTTAGTGGCATGTGGTGAGGATTTTACCTCTCGCTAGATTAGTCCATTGAAGCTCAGGACTCATTCCTGCTCTGGTGCCTTGATCGTGATGAAGTTGCTCCGGAAGGTGGTAAGTCTTTGAGATACATTCCGATCGGTATTTTGATTTGATTAATGTGTTACCTTAAAATTTGTCTATTCTTCCTACATTAAAGTTCTTTCCTATGGGAAATTAGAGAACGAGTCGAGGCTAATCTGTCTTGAGGAGCACGGAGAAAAGGTGAATGCCCCAAGATCTTAGCATAACTCCTATTGAAGGAGACAGCAAGGCTTAAGGTAACAATCAAAAATTCCTTTACCACGTATATACATATATCCCACCAGATTTCCAATCGTGCTCTACATTTTGGTCGGTCGGTTTGCGAATCATACAATCTGGTGAGGATCAACATCCCACTTTGGTTCCGACTCGAGTCGTGCCTGAGGCACTTGAAGGAGATGAATCCTCGAGGTAATAGAACATTTGGAATCATATATGTACAATTTTTTAGATAAAAGGATTTCTTCACCCAATCAAATTTGTTCTTTGATTTAGGTGGATAAGCTGAAGGCATGAGAATATAAGCTGCGAAGGTTTGTAGACTCGAGTGGTGTGCACGACCTTACGGTTATTCTTGAAACAAGCGATCGGGAGATTGATGAAACCACTCCTTTGACCGGATAGTCGGGAATGTGAACCTTGATGAACTGGTCGAGGACATAACTTCCGACATCTTGTTGGAGGATGTGAGGTTCAACAAACCTTTTGGTCGAGAACCGGCAAAATTGGAGGAGAAGAAAAGGAAGGCTAGCGGCACAGATTTCTCTCTTGCGGCGTTTGAGTCAAATCCGGGAGATTAACAAGGTATGTACAAATGAAAGTGGTCGTATAAGTATGTACCTTTAATAATTCCTTGATGATTTGATACTTTGAACTTCCATCTTCGGTTTGCATAGGTCTTACGGTGTTCGGTCGTTTCAGGCCGGGTTCTTCTGAGGACTGCACTGTGGGAAGTTCAGGCAGAGCACTTCTCGGGACAAAGTTCTGAGGAAGTAGTGGTCGAAGAAGCCCGGCGGTGACAAGAACAGCGGTTGAGTTGGATCCTTTGGTGATTGAAACCCTTACGTGGAGGTAGATGCCTCGAGAGGTCTCAACGAGTTCGATCCTTTGTTGATAACCCTTCCCAACCTAACAAGTTCCTTTTAGTCCCGATTTATCGAGGATAAGGAGCTTGATGAGGCGTGGCGAAAGTATCGGATACTCAACTCAAGATGCACCTGATTCGATTTTTCTTTGGTTATAATGACCAAGCAATTGGGTAAGTATTCTCGACCAGTTCTTCTTTAAAAAGTTTATAAGAAACTTAAGAAAGAGAATGCTATTTGTGTAGCATTTGGTCGAGAACTTTGCTGTGATCAGAGGACTGACCCAGCGAGTTAAGGACTTGGAGCAAAAGCACTTAAGGACTTGGAGCAAAAGCACTCCGAGTTGGAAAGTAAAAAGAACTTTTCCCTTTTAAACTTTTGTTTCTTCTTCAATACTTTGCTCCTCTACAATTATTCTCCCTTATCGTATTCGATAGATCTGAAGAAAATAAAAGAGGAGGTTGTGGTGAAAGCCAAGACGGCTCTTCTTGAAGAAGAAATAAAAGCTAAAGACCGATCATTTGCTAAAGCAAGTTCACCAAAAGACAGGTTGATCGTTGAAACAACGACCAAATATGAAACACTTAGCAAAACAAATGAAGGTAATATGTCATAAACTTGATTTTTCCTTCAATTATGCTTGTGTTCATTAAGCGATTTGTTTTTGCGAGAGCAAGCGCAAATCTTTGAGCAGTAAAAAAACTACGAAATTTGAGCGAGGATAAGGATGCGGCTCTTGCTCAAAATATTGATGAAAAGATTAGTGCTTTGAACAAGATGATCTTTGATATGGGATCGAGGATCAAGCACGCCTTCCTTAGGAGATCCAATAGAAAAATGAACTATTTGGGTCAACTTCTAGAGGACCTTAAAGTTACGCTCAAAACTACTCGGACGAATTATGCCTGGCCTAAAACAAGCATTGCAAGTGGAGTTAGTTTTACTTTGGCAAAATTGAAAGCTTCCGACCCTCCATAGATCTCCAAGCATTAAAGACTTCAACTGCCCACGAGGAGGCGACCAAGTTCATGGAAGAACTCGGGCCACTCGGAGATATAGTTGTAGAGGAGATGGAGGTCGAATCTCCGACAAAGCGATGAGTTAAATTTGGGAATATTTCTTAGAGTAGGTTCCTACAAGTGTAAAACTATTTGAATATCTATGAAAACTTACCTTTTATGTCATTGACAAAGCTTTTATTTATCCTGTTGGACTTTTTAAAATTCTCGTATATTTCCTAGCCCCCGACTACTTTATAGTAGAAGAACGTTCTTGTACAAGCGGTGAGCCAAGAAAGAGAATAAAAAGAGGTCATAACCATGTATGTGAGTTTTGAAGGTATGTTTGGATATGTAAGACAAAAGCGATCGTTGCGATACTAGGAAATCAAATGTGGTCGGGACCAAATGTCGATTCGACTAGTTATAGATCTTTGTTTGTCATAATGGAAATACCAATCGAAAACACTATATATGGTCGGAAAAAGACTTTGTCAAACTTGACATAAGAAGAAATGCAAATATGTATGCAGCAGATTATAAGTGAACTTTGTTTATATCTATTGTCCCATAGTGCAGTGGAACTAATGCTAAGACACGAAGGCATCGACATATATTTTTTGAAACGTGTTCAAATTCTATATCCGGTAGTAGCGAGGATCGTGAAAAAAGAACCGTCGCTAGGAAGCTCCTTCGATTAGGCGGGACCACGTGCGAAAAAGGAGACTTGATTAGGAGGCTTTCAGGTGTCGACCGATGGCCGACAAGAATAGACCGAATCTTGAAATAATGAAGCATAATCTTGAGAATCGTAAGCATATCATTCATGACATAGTTAGTTGTGTGGCGCTCTGATTACTCAATTTTTTTAAGAAAAGAGTATAGTCGCGTGTGGGAATCATTTGAGAAAAATGCTCATGACGAGGACCATAGAGTATCGAGAGATCCTTAAAAAGGATATCGGAGAGAAAAATGTCTTCTCAGGCCGGACTAACAATAATAAGCGACGAATGTAGGTGTATATATATAAGCAAGGTTGCACTTCTTAATTAATCAATAAATTTAGTGAAATTGAAATTGAAAGAAATGAAAGAATGAAAATTAAACATAGAACTTACGCAATTGATCGATGTTCCAAGAATTTGACAAAATTTGCCCATCGGACATAGCTAGTCGTCGGAACACAGTCGGGTGACTTGACCCGATGTAAGGACCTTCCCATTTAGGAGAAAGTTTATTGCGATTTGTTTGGCTCTGAATTTTTAGAGAACGGATCACCTCTGACAAGGCTGCGGTGCACCTTCGACTATGGTACCTTCGCATGGCTTGTTGGTAGGCTAGCGATCGTACAAGGGCTTGGTTTAAATCGTTCTTCAAGGAAATCGGCGTCGTCGAGTCGTCGTTCAATCGATCATTTTCGTCAAAGCGATCGATTCGGCGAGCCAATTTTGAGTTACGGAGGAAGCATGGCTTGGCACCATAAACCAAAAGAATGGAGTTTCACGGTCGCACGGTAGTGGTCGTAGTTCTAACGACCCATAACACGAGGGAAGTTCTTTAACCCAAGCTCGACCGTTTGATTAAGCGGTGAATACTCGGCGTTTGATCCCTTGCATAAGGATACCATTAGCCGCTCAAGCGCTCCGTTGCTCGTGGATGAGCAATGAAGCAAAATGAACTTTGACACCAAGTTCATCGCGAAATTCTGGAATTATTCTTTGGAGGCGAGAACCATTATGCGTGATGATCTGTTGGGTACACCAAATCGCGTGATCACATTTTTGGAGAAATCTCTTAGCGGCCTCGGTTGTTATTTTAACGGTAGCTCGGCTTCAATCCATTTTATAAACGTGTCAATCATGGCGAAAAGAATTGAAGCCCGGTGCTCTTAGGAAAGGTCCTGAATGTCCGATCCCCAAGTTGCAAAAGGCCAAGAAAGAGAATTGTTTGTAAGGCTTGTCTTTGGTTGGTGTACTTATCGGCTATAAATGACATTGTACATGTTGGAAATATGCCTAGAGGCAATCATAGAGATGATGATATTTCGTTGTATCCATGATTTAATAAATGTTCCTTGAATATTGCCTTTGTGTTGATTAACAAGTATGTGACTTGTTTGTGAAACTCTTAAGCTTGTATGGTTATTCTAAAATTGTCCCTAGTCGGAGTTCATGTGAGGACACACGTGAATGATGGATTAGCACATGTATCGGTTGATGACCATGTTTCACGAGTCATAGACATGGAGATGTCAAACCAATAATGTGGACACATGTTTAGAACATGGGGTTGGACCGACCCAACATGAGACATAACAATTATACTTATGGTTCTCTCTACACAATGTATGCGCCTTGTCCTTAGACACGAGATTATGCATGTACTTGAGATGTGAATCGACCTACTTAGGGGCTATCAAACGCTACTCAAATGGCGGGTAGTTATAAAGGTAGCTTCGGGTTTGTCATGAAGCATCTTTGCGAGGCATGGTCGGTCGAGATGGGATTTGCCCTCTCTACAGAGAGATATCTCTGGGCCCTCGGTGATCGGATCGAAATACATGGCCATGCTACTTAAGGTTAATAGTTAACATAGTAAGGGATTAGAATCACGGGATCGAGAAAGAGTGGTCGACTTGGAGCTCGGCCAGTATCGTGAGCAAAGGATTGGCATGTACATAACGTTGTGATGGTTCGTCCGATATGATCTTTGTGTATGCGTTTAGGAGTTGTACGTCTTGCTAGAGGCGCTACCAACTATTGACCAAGTATGTATACTCGCGTCATGTCTAAACATCGTGAACCTATAGGGTCACACACTTAAGAAATGAAGCCTAATTGGATTGGATCCGAATTAGGTGGGCATTGAGTCCTAATGGGCCTCTATTAGTAGAAGCCCATTGTAAGGGCGTCTATAAAAGGAGAACAAGGCGCCTGAGTTGGAGAATGAGTTTTTCGTGACACCATCAAACCACGGCGCCACCCTCCCTCGCCCTAATCGCTCGCGGATCTAGTAGTCGGCGTCGTCGCTTCCTCCGTGCGTGTGGATACCTTTGGGCGCCAGCATCTCAGTAGCGTTTGGACGAACCGCAAGAGAGGAGGCATGCGTGGGGCGCCGCGACGAGGGCGAGGAAGTAGTCGACTACTACGCCCGACGTCTTTGCATCAACTTAGTGCGACTACTACGCCTGACGTCTTTGCATCAATTCCGCTTTTCTGGCGTCTAGTGGTAAGACCGTGATCTATAATCTGCGATGATCTTGGTTTACGGGTAGAATTTTTATTAATTTGCGCTAGTGTAGCCTACCCGTAGCACTTCATTACACACTTCATCACAAGCTCTTTTGCATCATGAAGGCGGTTGGCGATAATAGCCTTCTTGGGAAGGCTTTACCCACCGAGGTTACGTAGGAATGGTGTGCTCCTGAGCGCCTTTATGGATTTCGATTAGCAATCTAATGCCATCCGTTTGAGATATGCATCTCATCAACACTCCATGAGATCCTCGTTTATACAAGATACGTTCGATTAGAGTGTATGATTTGGCTTTTAGTGCTATCGATCGGCCTCTACATCATCTTCTGGAATTGTGTCATCTTTGAAGATAATTGTAGATCGATGTCATCCGATCTCTACCTTGATCGTGGCAGCGCCAACCGTCAACGACACATGGAGCATCCATGTTCCTTGATTAGTTTGTTCAACTTGCAAAGAATCATGTATGTTCTCGGAAGGCTCAACTACGAGGGTGAATTGAGTTGCTCGAGAAAAACTCCCAGGCGGGGCGGTCGACCTCGTGGAGGCCATCCGTGCCATCCGTGCGCCGAAAGTTTTCCTTTGTAGGAATATGTTGGATCTGAAAACCGAAGAAGTGCTTTTCGAGTTTTCGTACTTCCGCCAGATAAGATGACATCTTGGTACTCAAGCATTGATACTCTTTCCCACTTGATTCGCTACTAGTTGAGAATCGCCTTTCACTAATGTCTGCGAATCCGGCGAGCGAGCCGCTCGAGTCTGCTAGTAAACCTTCATATTACGCCACATTATTGGTGGCGGGAAAATTCTTGGATGGCGTGCTTGATGTGTTACGCGGTAGAGGGATATCAAGACCACTCCGGCCCGATCCTTGTAACATCAAGGCACCGTAAAATACAATGTCCACTCATCGTGGTGTTAGTACTCGGGTCCTTGGGTGGGTTCGAGGTTTGTCCATTCGGCAATGAATTACGCTATTGCTTGGGACTTTATTGTTGTTAAGTGAAATAAAATGGAGATCGAGCGCCCTAGCTCGACCGCCCATTTGGCTATTAAATCTGATGATTCCTGTTTCCAAGGACTTGACCAAGAGGATATCCGGTAGATACGACCACTTTGTGGGCACGAAAGTAGTGCCTTAGCTTTCTTGAAGACATAAGGAGGCCATAGAGCAACTTTTGTACTGCGGGTATCTTTCCTTTGGTCCATGTAAGACTTAAACTTACGTAATAGGCGGTCGTTGGATATTATCCTTTCTACAACGATTACACTAAGCTATGCGTGGTGTTCTTTGCCACGTAAATTAGCAATGTTTCTCCGATCTCGGAGAAACTAAAACCGGTACTTGTAAGGTACTTTTAAGTTCCTCAAAGGCATCGTTTGCCTCTTTAGTCCTCAAAACTCCCATGTTTCGAAGAAGTTTAAAGAAAGGTAATCCTTTTTCCCTAACCTTGCTATGAAACGACTTAACGCCATCTGACCGGTTAGTTTTCGGACTTCCTTCTTCGTGGTCGGGGCGCATCAGTCGATGGCGCAATTTTTCTTTGGATTTGCTTCAATACCTCTAGCGAAACTAGGAAGCAAGCGGTTTTCAATGAAACTCGAACACACACTTTTCGGATTTAACTTGAGGTTATGTCTTCTCAAGTTATTAAAAGTTTCTTGTAAGTCGGGAATGTAGTGCTTGGCGTTGGTGGTCTTCTGACCGGATCGTCAACGTAAGCTTCTAGATTCCGACCGATTTGTGGACTAAAGGTTTTTGCATCAACCTTTGAAAAAGTTGCACCGGCGTTTTTGAGACCAAATGGCATCTTAATATAGCGATAAGTGCCATATGGGGTGATGAAGGAAGTTTTCTCCTCATCTTCTTTACACATACTAATCTGGTGGTACCACGAATACGCATCTAAAAACTTAGTAACTTCGCGCAGTAGAGTCTACGGTTGATCAATGCGAGGAAGGAAAGTCATCCTTCGGACAAGCCTTATTAAGATCTGTAAAGTCGATACACATTCGCCATTTCCATTGTTTTTCTAACCATTACGAGATTGGCAAGCCACTTGTGGGTGAGTCGACTTCACGAATAAATCGACTTTGAGAAGCTTGTCAATCTCATTGGATTGCTTCCTTCCGTCGGTCGCGGCGTCGTAGTTTACTTGATCGGTTTTTATCGGTGAAGAGCAAGCATGCTCGATCACCTCGGGGACTCGGGCATATCGGACGCTTGCCGGGCAAACCGTCGATTCGCTCGGAGGAAGGAGCGGCGACTCTTCCTATTTAGGGTCGAGTCTTGCCCAGACCGAGAATCTTCTTGGCGGTTGGAGTGCGGATGTCTGACCCATGTGACGACTTATTATTTGTCGGGAAGCGCTTTTATCGAGTGGTACCTCCTTTATGCAGTCGGATGGTTTGGGTGTCATCTTTGGCCTTGAGTGCTTGACTGCATGGGAGTCGGGTTAACCTCTCTCGTCGGAAGTTAATCAACCAGTGCAAAGGATTTCCGATTGCATACATAAGCCATTTTCTGATCTCCTCGAATAGTGATGACTCCCTTCGGCCCCGGCATTTTCAAACTTTGATAACCGAAATGCGTGGCTATCAAGAATTTTGCTAATCTTTGGTCGTCGAGAATTCCGTTGTATCGCGGATTGAAGTTTACTACATCAAGCGGAATCCTCTCTGTTCGGAAGTTGTCGGGCTTTCGAGCGTGGCTGTAAGAAACTTGTCCTATCGGTTTAGCGGTAGAACCGGAACTATGCCATGAAAAGCATATTTCACGGGTTTCACTTTTGACATGGGGACTGCATTTCTTCTAAAGCTCCCACAAATAATATATTCAAAGAACTACCCCATCTACTAAGACCCGATTAACTTGAGCAATTATTAATGGTTGGTTCAACAGCGATAGGGAACCTACCGGTCGAGTCGATGGGATGGGGCGATCGTCTTTCTTTGAAGAAATGCGGTGTCAGAGCCACTTGAGTGCTTGATTACGATCGGAGATTTGACTAGGTTGACCTCTCGCTCCGTGGCCTTGGATGGCGTCTGGACTCGTATGAAGAAGATCCTCCAAAAATCATGTTGTTGTGTGTTGGGGATCACGGTACTCCATCTCTTAAATCGCCATCCTTGTCCTTTTTGGAGCTCATTTCTCCATGTTCCTATATTGCGGAAATGGTCCTTTACGCATAATAATCCTCCAGTTTCTTTTGCGAGACCACGGCAGTGCGCAGATCATGCCACTGCTGCGGTGAAGTGGACACCACTTCTTGTTAAATGCAGAATCCTTGGTCGGAGCTTTTGCCTTGCTTAACCAATAGTCCTTCTTGCCCTTCTGAACTTTTACGAACGCAGCGAGGACTTCTTTGTCGTCGGTCTGCGGTTCTTTTTCTTCTTGAGAGACTTCTTGTTCTTTTTCTCTGTTTGTTCGGTAGGGTGAGAATCTTGTCTTTCGATCAATAGCTTCACACCACTCGATTGCTTCACTAGCGGTGGCATACTTGTCGCCATATCAAAAAGCTCAGCGGTTGTTCTTGGAGGGTTCATTGCTATGTCCTCCGTAAACCGCCGATTCCTCGAACTGTTTTAAAAGCTTTGAATAACGAGAGGATTCTGCGACTTGGGTATAGAGTTACGAACTGGTGAACCTCTTGATATATTGGCGTAAAGTCTCATCGGATCCTGCGGATTACGTGGAGATCGTCCTCCTTCCTAGGGCGGTCGTCGTTACACTGAAGTTGGCAATCGAAGATCCTGAGTTGTTCCTAAGTATATATTGATCCGGCCGTAAGTTTAACATCCACGGCCAAGGCGGACCCTTCGAGCACGGTGGGTAAATAGTTGGCCATTACATTCTCATCGCCACCGACCACGATGGCGGTGGTATATATTGGAGAAATTCCAATGGGTTTTGAGTTCCATTGAATTTGTCCAAGTTAGCCGGTCGGAACCGGTTAGGCCAACGCACAGCTTGGAGCCCTGCAGAGAAGGCTCGACAACATGTGATTGATTCATGGCGTCTTCTGCAGGAAGGTGCGGGATTATGTCGATGGGAGACCGATCCCTAAGATGGGGCCGCTGGAACTCCGGTGTACGATCCGATCGTGGATTTCTTGATATGATGCCTCCGGCCGCCCACTTGGTTCAAATGATGTCGGAGATCGTTAGGTCCTAGTGGTGGTTCCTCTCGACACGATGGGGAGTAGCTTCTTGGAATAACCTTCTCCCTCGTGACTCCTTGGTCGGAATCGTCGAGGAGGTCTCGGTATCGGCGCTCTCTGGTATGGCCGTGTTGTCCCTATTTGAGGGAGGAGCATTGGGATGAAGTCATAATCGACTTCACGAAACCCTCTGTTCCCGATCGCTTCCGTTATTTGCATAGTCTGTTGGAGAATTTGGATACGACCTCTGAGTTGTACAAAACTAGGCGTTCTGCTAGAGCGGGATCGGAATTATTTAACATGTTTTGAATCGTCGCAAGTTTTGTCGATTCTGAAAGGTCTCGGGGGTTCATCTTGGTCCTAGGTGTATGCTGTCTGAACCTTCCCCGACCTTGGTTTGTTGATCCCATCGGTCACTCTGGGTGGAAGCGATGCGGCGAGTTAAGCGATTGGCGTCGATTTGTTCCGTTGCCTCCGGAAGTTGGTGCTTGCGGCGGATCATCTCTAACAACACGTGATGGCGTGGTAGAGAGTGTAGGACCGTGCGGGGCATCTTGATCTTCATCTCCGATCGCGTTGACCGTGCTTCGGCATTGATCTTCGATGAGCTTCCATCATAACTAATGGAGAGCTTGTCGATTATACGCGAGAATCTTCCACGATGGAGATCGGTCGGAGATGAGCACTTCTGGCGTCTTCTCGGCTGATCAAACGAACCGCCGTCGTATCTTTGAGTGTGATCATCCCCACATGGCCTCGACCGATGGAGGTTTCATCGACACCGCTACCGGTGACGGTTGACTCTGGAATTGCGAAGCCAAAGGAGAGTATCTTTCGACCATGATTTCATCAATGGTATAGAGTTTTCGGGTGATGGGGCTGAAATTTCTTCACTGTTTGGCGGCCGAGAAGGCCGGGCTTGAAGATCTCGGCATTCGAACTGGTGAACGGCGGCGTTCTCTGATTGCGCCACCGATGGTGGCGGCATCTTCATCCATCTGATGCGACCTCGCTAACGCGTCGGGGAATGTCTGTCGGTGTCGGACTTAGAATATGAGTCTAAGTCGATTATCTAACTTCTAATTCCACAGCTTAGGCTTCAGATGTATTCGGTTGAACTGCGTTGTTCTTGTCTTTGTTGGTCTTGGTCTTACGTCTGTTGTGTCTGTCGCTTCACCTTTAAATAACTTCCGAAGAGGTGGCGATTACTCCTAGAAAGCGTCCTGGTGAAAGCGTTACGTTGGTCGAGCGGTGGAAGCGATTAACAGCGTGCTAACTTCCTTGCGGTTGTTCGTGAAGAGCTTAACCGTAGGGTGGTTAATAGTTAGTGTCTCGGGGTTGTACCATCGCGTGGAATGGAGCATATAACATGTGTTCCATTCATCATACGATAAAAATACCGGTTTGGTAATTTTACGGCGGTTATCCGGTGGGGATTAGGCACAAAGCCTCATCAGGCAGGTACCGATAAGTAACCTTTAGAATACTAACGACCGGGAGGTCGTTAGTCTTAGGGGTTACGACCATGAAGACGTATGGTCTTTTATTATGTATTAAAATAATACATAGAAGTTTTAATCCTCATCACTATATCCTCTGAATCATTGTAGTTTAACTAGCAATAAAATATTTCTACAGAACAAAATAAAAATGGACGTCTCTAGCTCAATCTAAATACATCTATGAATGTGTATCTATGTTTCTTGGCACGCAATAAAATATCACAAGGGAGAGTAGAGACGATATAGAAATGCATATATGAAAGCGTCTCCAAGCTTGTAGAGACGCAATCTAAATGACTTGTATCATTGTAGACGCACTTAACAATATGTCTCTACGATCTTTGACACGGTACGTGGGGAGACACTCCAGAGACGCTTTACAAAAATGACTCTACGATGCTATAGAGATGATTGAAAACGTCTTTAACCCATAAAATATGCGTCTCTACAGGGCTTTTGTGTTGTAGTGATATTGCCATGACATTTATTTTATGCTTTATTTATGACTATTTAAATGCCATGAAAATGATTACGATGATGATGACATGGTAATGATGATAATGGAGCATGTTAATGAATAATAAAACAAATTGCATTCTTACATCATGTGCACAATCATTGCATGATAGATCGCCTTTGGTGAACATATATAAGGACCCAGGATTAACACTCCCAAATCCTCTGTGTATTCCACACTAGTTCCATGATCAGTAGCTAGTGTACACAGTTAAACAAAAATGATAACAATCCATATCACACATTTATTGAATAATAATCAGAGTTTTATTACCAGAAAGGCTTACGAGCCAACAATGATGAACACAATGAAAGACGAAGAAAAAGTAGTAGAGCCCAGCTAATCTGCCACAGGCAATTGACTGGGATAGCGACCTAGTTGTCGAGATCTTCAGCAATTGCAAAGTCCTTCTCCTCTGATCAATATTTTATTAAGCAATGTGAGTACAAATGAATGTACTCCGCAAATTACACCCAATAACATATTATAATGCATGAGGGTATAACAAAGGATGGCTTATAGGGTTAATTTTGCATAAAGCGATGTTTTCTTTAAATACTTGTACTAAGTTCCAAAGCAGATATTCTATAACAAAAATTCATTTTCTAAATTTTCAAGTTTTATAGTAAGATAACATTCACACAAGATTGGTGAAGGATACCCTCCTATCACATGGCTACCCGCCCAATTTTCTCGATTGGATAAGATATCCAGAATCATTTAATAAAATCTTTTGAAATCAAAACAAAAAAAAATCTAACTTTGCATTGGCTTTGCTTCAGCATGCCCATGACCATGGACATAGCTATTCCGGATAGTTTTACACTCCGCAGAGGTTGTACAGCTTTACCCACAAGAGATAATCATTCGTATTGTCCGCTTACACACTTTCGAAGGTGTGCGACTAAGAGATTATCACAAGGCCTTTACAATGAACCATCCCACTATAGTCCCACCTTGCTAAGGTTTCGCTTCCTTTGGATTGAACAATCCGTCGGATTTAAGCCCCCTCTTGCGCCATGTGAGAATATATAAAAGTAGGTCATAATGACACCCACGCAACCGGATGGCACAACCACGGTGAAATGATACAAATTAGTTGGCCAAGTCCTCCCAACTCTGGACATGTGGTT
This sequence comes from Phyllostachys edulis, assembly GCA_036346405.1. Classification (NCBI taxonomy): domain Eukaryota; kingdom Viridiplantae; phylum Streptophyta; class Magnoliopsida; order Poales; family Poaceae; genus Phyllostachys; species Phyllostachys edulis. The sequence continues at coordinate 8,378,929 of CM070559.1, read as the reverse complement.
GTACTGTAAGGCTTGGCAAGATGCTGCTTGAAGACCGGTCCTTTATTGATTTGGGCGACTTCCAACAAAACCCTGGGTTTCGATCATAGAAATGAACCGATCCCGTACATAAACATGCACCCACTAAACATCCATTTCGCCCAGGTCTAAATCAATTTTCATTTTGTTTTTTTCCTTTTCAAAAATCATTTGCAGAAGTCCCATGATAAAACAACACCATAGGTTCAATTAAATCATATTTGAACATTTGACTGAATTCTCCAAATTCAATATTTTTGGTTTAAGCATATCTAAGCATAACGTTTTTCAACATGTTCTAGCTCATACTATTGTATCAACTAGATTTCAACTAAGGTGTCAAGGAATGGCTAATTTAATAGCAAAGTTTGGCTATACAAAGGAATTGGGAATAACTACAATTTAAAATAGAAATTTAAATAACTGAATATAAATAAGCATGCAGTAATAGTTTAAAACAGAATTTAAATAATTTTAAATACTAGGATTCAAACATGATCAAAAGATGTAACTTGCATTACTTATTTAGTTGTTGTTCTTAAACAGCGTCGGAATCTGATTCTTCAAATAATTCAGGTTTCCCTAGAATCGTCGAAATCTATACGTGAAAGCAAACCAAATTCAAATACATTCAAATAAAAGGAAACACTTCGGACGAAAGTAAACATATCTAACGACATCTTTGAAGGACAGAAGTATTCCAGATAAAACTAATCGTACCTAGTGGAGTTGATGAAGGAAATACTTCAGACAAAGTATATCCAAAGGAGTTGATGAAAGAAATACTACAGACGAAAGTATAATCAAAGGAAGTTGAAAGAAATACTGCAGACGAAAGTATAATCAAAGGAAGTTAATGAAGGAAATACTACAGACAAAAGTAGATAAATCTAACAGGAAGAGAGAATGTCCGCAGGAATATTTCTCAATGGTTACCGATATGGGAGAGACTACCTGGTTAGGTAATACTCTCATATCTACTCTCGGATCATGAATGATTTTGCCACTGGGAACGGATGATGATGGATGATACCTAGAACCTAGGTGATGTTGTTTTCCTTAACAGGCCACCTAGTACTCACAAGAACTCTCTTCAAGCATTCTATGTATACATCCACGATGATCATATAGTCAAAATCAATCCTCTTATATGCTCTCCTCTTTCAACAGACTTTGATGGTGATTGTGTGCACATCTATTATCTGTAGTCGCTTGCTGTAGGAGCTAAAACATTGGAGCTTTTCAGTGTGGAGAAACAACTGACTAACCTTAGCCAAGTACTTTTAATGTCCTCGTCACCTTAGCCTTGGCCTAGGGTTTTACTCTTTATTGAGACAACTATATGCTAGTCACAACATCTAATTGGTTTGGCTCTTTTGATCAAATGACAATGACCTATTTAGTTTATACTTAACTACTCATATATCACTAATTGATTTAACAAAACGTCCTTCCTGGTTATAACTACCCTTATGTTATACATTATAACAATTTATTGATTACTTTCAATTTAACCTTAATTACTTATATGATTACACTATTATATTCTCAACAACCTTTTAATTATATGTTTAGTTCCTTGACTACTGTCATATTCCGAAAGTGCAAACAATTAGCTGAGTGTCTACAAATTAATTAACCTACTAATATCCTTAGGTTGAATACTTAAATTATTCAATAACTATCTTAATCAAAATGTATATATATAATCTACTACACTACTTAACTCCTAACCCAGCTTACCCTCTAAACTAAATACCATCAGCACTTATCTACCTCTAATTACCCTTTAACCAAACTGGATTTGTCACTTAAGTAGATGGGCCCTATTGTCAGCTAGTGCTATCATCTATCACCTAATTAGCATCTAACCCCCTTTGATTCACTCATCTAGTTGCTTACATTAAAATGCCCCTCATAATTAACTTCCAAATACTAACAAATATTTTCAGATAATGATTATCGCTTTGTCTTTGCAAGTTATATGATGACAGTGCGCTAATCATTTGACATTGTTCTGACTTTAGAATAATATACTGACCAACCCCAACTGTATTGGGTTTACACATCAAATGGTAATGCTCCTAACTTGCAGTGAACCCCCTAATTAGTTGACTCATTCACTAACTATCATTGTTTGAGCACACTATCTACTATCTGAATCATCTATTAGCTAAGTAGCCTATTATCACATTCTAAATAGCTAACTAATCTAGATGGCCTCCACTGTTATACGTTCATTCATACATACAAATTTGCATCATCAAAGAGCTAGAGAGATAGAGAGAGGGCCCACCTGCAGAGAGACAACCATAGTGACAGTGAAAGGAGAAACACAACACGAAAGCGGGGAATCGGGGAGCTAGGGCGGCTCGAGACGCCTTCGAGGCGGCCCAGTCGCCAGCCAGTAAGCGGTTGGCGGCCACCAAAAGGCGAACAGGACCGCCGAGGAGGTGAAGTTGGTCAGCGCTACGGTGCTCGGGAGTGGCGGTCGAGGCAGATCTAGGCATTGGGAGCACAGATCAACGGTGGGAGCTCTGCTCCGGAGCAGATCCGACAAGAGAAGGGTCGACAGTGCTTGGGAGTCAAGCGGTGGTCGGCGAGGTGGCCGACGAAGAAGCGCCGGAGGAGCAAGCGCGCGGATGGCGGGTGGTAGGTTGCGAAGGCATCGGTGGCAGAGGCGATGATGGGTTTGGGGCCACGACGTGGAGGAGGGTGTGCATGGTGGCCATGGCGATTCGGTGGTGATGCGTGGAGTGGGGCGGAGGCCGAGGAAGGGAAAACGTTGAGGTAGCGCCAGCGTGGTAGAGGAAGGGGAAGTTGGGGCGGTGCTGACTAAGCAGAGGAGGAAGGTAGGAGGGGCTCAATTAGCGGGTGGAAGGAGAGATGGGGAGGGAGTTGGGCACGGTGGAGGACACGAGGGAGGAAAGGACACGCAGGCAGGGGGTAGGCTGGGGTGGCGTGGAGGGGATGAGAAACGGCGGAGGGCACAAGGCTGCTCGGTGCTAGTCCCTTATAGGCAACGGGCAGAGGAGCCAAGGGTGGCGATGCACTCAGGGTGGTGCATGAGGTGATTCAAGGCGGCGGTGGCGCACATGGCTGCGGCGATGGAAGCGAGGCGAGAAAGCGATGGCATGGGCGACTGTATAAGGCGTGACAAAACCAGAGAAGGGTGTGAGCGAGTGAGAAGGGCGTGAGCTGGTTCAGTGGTGTGGTCGGTTGCAACGAGTTGGTCCAAGGGCTTGACCAGATGAACAGGAAAAAGACTAGGGAAAAAGGCAAGAAAAGTATGGTAATTGCTAATGTCGGATTTTTACTAAGGAATTTCCCATGTGGTGATAGATAAGGTTAGATAATTGTTAAAGGATTTTAATTGGGATTTTAAACCTGATTTTGGTTTTAGGGTTTACAACTCATGTAATATCTCGAAGAGCAATACCTTAGGTTTATTTTGCGTTTGTAATTTATGTTCCTAGGGTTTCCGCAATTAGGGTTTCTACTTCTAGGATTTATTTTAGACCTCTTGTGCCGGCAAGAGAAAATGTCATTCAAACAATTCTAAAAAAATGCGGGCAAACAGAACATCATCAGTTAATCACACAAAAAGTTTTAAAAATCTTATATTTTTGTACTTTGGAATTTTTGGGATGTTACATCATATGATATCTACCTTAGTGGTAGAGAGTCCACGGGAGTGGAAATATCCCTATTTCCTTGTTGGACGAGCTCAAGAAAGGATGAACACTATAGCGAGTGTTCACTCATGCTATACCAGTATGAGCGATAAGATGAGTAAATGAGCATGTAGAGTCGAGATGCATTGCATTAATAGAAAGATGATGACATAACTTTGACACATGAATAATTATGATATTAACGCTTATGGTTGATAAACTACTTATTTATTGTTTTATTATGTACTTGCTAGTGTTGCTGCCTCTTCTTCTTCCTTGTCGCTGGCTCCCCTCGACATCCTATCATGACTGCTGGCAGGTCTTGAGTTGCCTGGATCCAACTGCCTTCTCCATCGCTGCCATGGCATCTTCTTCCTCACCCCATCATCCACTACACAACCTATTCTTACCCATTCCTAAATGTGCTAGCACATACATGGTGCCTCCACCACATCTTTGTTGTTGTTGGAACCTATCAACCTACAAGTACAATGTACAATTATCCAATTGGGTATCCCAACGAACCAAGCAAATCACAAGGACCAGAACGATCCAAGATGCTCATGGGTGTGTGCCATTGAGAACCGTACCACCGACAAGTGCACATCCAAGAAGTTGCGAAGTTTGATTTGGAAGCCGCCAGGGCCATGCTCGCTTGTGTCGCAGGGAGCTCGTGCTGTCGAGCCAAGTCGATGCGGAGGAGTGGAGGAAGTGAACGGAAGAGTCGCGAGGTCACCGGAGTCTGGCGAGGCCGAATCTTAGGGCGACGATGGCATTAGTGCTATAGAGGTGGTAGAGACCGAGAAGAAGATGAGCTTGTTCTTTGCGGATTGGACACATTTCGAGGTTAAATGTTCATCATATCTTTGTCGGGAATGTATTCCTCCCCCACGCACGGTGGCCAATGCGACGGATCAAGGTAAGGTTCGAATCTATTCTCCCAAATCGTCATCGTGGCTAGCTTTGAGAATTCTTCTGCAATGAATGTGTTAGAAAGGTAACTTACGCCACGCACGCGACAGGCGGTGTGACGTGAGAGCATGGGACATGTAACAACATCAGGACCATGCAAGTACAGTCTCCCGCTGTCAGGTTGACTCTATGGTTTTGGCCACCATAACGCTCGCCCCCCATCGATGTGCCTCCGGCTGCCCTGACGGCGTATATATGCAAAGTGAGATCGTATTCCTCCACTTCTTGATTGCATGACTTTGCCTCCACGATAGCAAGGTGCTTGGCAGCAGCCGCACCCGAACGGTGGTTGGCGTTGTACACATCCCTTGCACGGGTCCACCGATCCACAAAGTATGAGTAGGTCTTCCGAAATGAGTACTCCAAGATAGCCAATACTGGCATAGCACGAATGCACTTAATAACGTTGTTGAACACTTTCGAGATGTTCATTGTCATCATTCCATACCGACAGCCACCTTCATCGTGTGCTTGTGCCCACTTCGTCTTCTGCTGCAAGACCTCGTCCAACCACTTATTACCCTATTCGTTGGTTAGTCCCCTAAACTCCGTCAACTTGACCTCGAAGTCCCTCTTCTCCAAACATCCACACAACATCTTGAACTTTTTTGTGAGATCTTCCCTATTGTATTGCTTAAAGAAATTAGCAGCTAGGTGACGCATGCACCACCTATGCTGCACATCGGGATGACCGTCAAGTCTACTCCTCACAGCGTTCAGAATCCCGTGGTGCCTGTCCGAGATGATGCAAACAACCCATCCAGGCCCAACGAGGCGTAGACAAACTATATCTATGAATCATTTCCAGCTCGCATTATTCTCACCCCCTATCAATGTGAATGCTAATGGAATCAGCTGGTCCTCCGCATCAATACCAATGGCGAGCATCAATGCACCATAGTACTTCCCGGTTAGGAACGTGGTGTCAACTGATATGACAGGCCTGCAATGCTTGAAGGCCTCTTTGCATTGCCCAAATGACCAGTACACCCGCCCAAGAACATATTTCGTAACCCCTCCGTCGGGTTCTGTTCGGTTCCCGTGGAAAGGATAAAATTCCATGCCCGGATTCTTGGCCTACATAGCGGTTAGAATTCGAGGAAGCAACCCATAAGTCTCCTTTCAGTCACCCCACAGTAACTACATCGCTCTTTGTTTGGCTCTCCATGTTTTTCCGTACTTCACGCGGTACTTAATGAACCCAAATATAACCTCAATGAGGGTGGCGACGGTCACATCAAGATCTGTAGCCACAACCCCGGTAATACGTCTTGCAATGAAATTTGCGATCGCCTGAAGGTGCTCCCCCGACACTCTAGCACACCCACAAGAATGAGGCTACTTCACGTTCACTATTTTCCATTGCTTGTCCCTAGTTTTGCGACCTCACACCTTCCATCCGTAACCCTTTTCGCACCTCACGGTGTATCTCTTGTTCGCATCGGAGTGTGTCACTACGAACAGACGATGGTGCCGCACTAAGTATTCTTGCAGCCAAACATTCATATCATCCATGCTTGGAAATAACATGTTCTTACGTATTAGGTCATTATCCGGGTCAGCAATGTCATTCCTGCTCTTCAACACATTAGCACAAACCGCTTATTAGTCATTCTGACATCATCGAATGCATGCACCGATGGGACCTCACCCAAAACACTGCGAAGAACCCGCCCTTCCCCAGAGGAGAAAAGCGGTGCGGGAACCTCGTTTTCAGTCGAGCTCTATCATTTGTCGGACTCTACTTCATGGGTTGTTCTATCTTGAAACACCTCCTCCTCAAGCTCGTTATTCATTACAGCGCCATTAAAATCAGTCATGGGGTCACTAACATGTTGCGGGGTAGGAACAGGCACATATGATAGATCCACCAACAGGGGGGCATCGTTATTAACACTGACGCCAACGATCTCTTCGGAAGGTGGCTCCTCCATTGGGGGGCCTTCCATCGTGTTTCCATCCACCATATCCAAATTGTTTGGCAAATTCTCTACAATGATTCTCCTCTCCACCGCCACTTCCAACGACCGGACCTGAGATGTGAGCACAAGATCCTTGTACGTGTCCTAATAATCTTTGGACAAGATTGGCACCAAATAGACGTGCACCTTACAACCTACACCAGCATCATATCGCCCCTGCAGTCCAACAACGACCCTGGGCTCATCCCATCGAAAGGTCGACTTAATCCTAGTCAGAAGAGTTCGCAAGTCTAGTGATTTACGAAACAAATGAACAATCGCTTCCATACCACCAAAGTCGACATCACTACCCGTTTGGCTAATCGGCCCACTGTTAAATACACGTACAACTTTATCCATCTACATCCAACAAAATATTGCAAAGTCAGTACCGCATGCCATATGTAGGAAATATCATAATCAACATGCTAGCAGTTTGAAGATACAAAAGTATGGTTAATTACAACTTTATTGTAGTTTTGTACTGTGACAGTACTATGTTGTAGTTACAGTAACTAGCCTGATGGTTTACAGTCAACATGAAATAGTTCGTCTTATTAAATGAAGTTTTCAGGTTGTTTAATAATGATTGAGAAAGATATAATCCATTGTCAATTTTGAATGGGGGGCAGGGCAATTGTGATCTGTAACTCTCATATTTCTCTAGCAGAGGCTAACCCTTTATTGATGTGTGTTAGGCCATACACAGTGGATGAATAACACCAAGAAATAATGAGATGCAAAAAGATCCAAATCCTACACTATCTGAGTCTCTCGTGCTCAGTCACGCTCGAGATCCCGTTCTCGAGACCACCCAAACCACGTGTTTGGGACCGCTTAGAGCTTGCCTCTGAGTGCGACCTACACTACCCTAGATCCACGTGCACAGGTACGCTCGAGATCCCATTCTCGAGACCGCCTAAACCACATGTTTGGGACTGCTCAGGGCTTATTCCTGAGTACACCCAGGACTTCGCTCCTGGGTACGCCAGAGCTACACGCTTGGAATGCCACGAACCACTCATTCGGAAAATCTGATATGCAGAAAGGAGATACGTCACATTTTTTTTTGCCTTCAGCCTATATTTGTTTTCTTTAATTACACTTGATTACTTTTAGAATGCTGATAGGTCATTTTAATTATACAGAACTCCATTGTTTCTAACCGGAACATCATGTTGTTTCTGTAGTGAACAGTAGCACGGGTCAACCCACGCGACTCAAAGGGTCATTTGGGCCAAGGGAGGAACGCAAGGGGGCCCGATCCATTACCCTAAACCGGACTCCTGGGCATTAAGGGTCGGTTCAGTGTCTTGCCATCTGGCCTCTATCCGTGCAGTATTTACCTCCGTGAACTAAAGTTCATAACAATGTAAGCTAGAATGATCAACGAGAGTCCAGAGTAGGAGGTACTATCATCATTGACAAAATGGCTAGCATAGTAACACAGAGACTATGCGACGACGAAGGGAGAAACAACAGATTTCATCAAGCAAAAGTGGACAATAGTAACACAGAGATGTTAGCAACTAGAAGTTCAACCCTAATGCTAGGACTAAGAAGCTTTGGAATGAAAAACAGCTAATATGGTCCTAGTTAAAAACAAAACATTACATCTCATCAGCACTAAGCTTCAAATGGTTTTGTTCAAGTGAGATACATCGAACTTCCAAAGCATTACAACCTTACAGGGAATTGTGTGCTTGGACTAATTTATCAACTGGACAATAGTTCAATTGCAATCATGCTAAGTCATGGTGTTATGGTCAGTCTCACATACCAAAGGAGGAGCCGGACCAAGAGGGTTCTGCAATAGGACTCTGGAGGATGTGGCGGCGGCAAAAAAAGTCAAGGAGGAGGAGGAGCAATGATTAGGCATATTATCTTTAAATAGCAATTAAGTATTTACTTTCCTCTTTAGAGATATAGTTTACTTCCTTCGAGATAATGTTTCCTTCTTTAAGATTTCCTTCTTTAGAGACATTATTCCATCTTTACAGAAATGATTGTTAGGGGCCATCCTATTAAAGGAGATTCTGGCCAGATGAATCAAGCAAGCAATTAATAGAGAGTTTTTCTCTCTTCTCTACCTCCTTGCCCCACACCCACAAAAAAAGGAAAGGCTATCACTAGAGGCCGATGAATATTTAAACACTATACCATGAACTTTAATTTGACTCCTAACCATAATGACCATTAATCTGGTATAGTATACTAACTAACAAAAAGAAAAGGCTACAGAGTAATATATGCTTTGAATCAAAATGATGTTATTCGATTACCAGCTATACCATTCAAGCACCATGGCAATATGCATGTATTAGAGAGCTAAATTACAACCCAACTTCACTAAACTCAAGACAACACAAGCATGAACCAATTTCACGAAAATAGCCCAGAATATTTTACCTTCACAATGCAGGGAGTAGGGGTCGGCGGACAAGACGCCAGCGTGGGGACGAGGCCGGCGCGGGGGAGAGGCCGGCACGGGGGAGGATGCCGACACAGGAGAGGATGCTGCGGGGGAGAGGCCGACACGGGGAGGATGCCGGCGCAGGAGAGGACGTCGGCACGAGGATGATGATGGCGTGGGGATTAGGCCGACGGGAGGCGAGGACGGCGCGACGACGTCGGATTTGGGGAGGGGAGAAGTCGGGAGGAAGAAATGAGCCGAGGATAAACTGAAGAACTAGGTGGACGGTGGCACCTAAGTACTCACTGTCACGCCACTCTCATTGGCATGACACTACAAATTTGTCACGCCATTAGTAGTGGCGTGACAACCACCACGCAAGCCCTCCACGCTGGCACAGCACGCAACCAAAGGCTTGCGTGGTATTTTTTGTTATGCCGAGACTAGTGGCGTGACAAAGTTGATTTGCTATGCCATGGGTAGTGGCGTGACCAAAGAGGTCAGAATTGGAAATAAAGTTCGCGAGGGATTAACTTTAAAATGATTTTAAAAAGGATTAAATTAAAAAAATCACTACTAACGCGCCCAAAAAAAGAAAAAAGTGACCCGAAAAAAATAGGACGCTGCAATCTGTAGTGTCCTGGCTATTGATCGAATTCATTTTATAATGAGTCTAAATTCATTGTATAATGAGTTTGAATTCATTTTCTAATGAGTCTAAATTTATTTTACAGGCATAGTTTAACTCATTATAAAATGTGTGAAGCATGAGCCACTGCTCCAAAGTACAAAGGCCAAACCATGGTTGGGCAAATTACAAAACGTCTCTTTGGTTTCTGTGAACAAAATTAACCTTGAGCTTTGGAGTGTTATATCCCATTTTTGTTTTCTCTTCCTTAAGGGTTTTAATCAGGAGATCAATACCTGGACTATTGACGTCTTTTTGGTTGTTTTTTTCACTGTCAAACATAATTAAAGCAGTAAAAATTAAAGCAAGTAATGATTGAAATGAAATATTAAATTATAGAAATAATTGTGAGTAAATAAACAGCGGAATGTAAACACTAGAATGTAAAATGATGAAAATAAATTGCAGAAAAGAAAGAAATACAATTGAACAAAAGACAAACTAAGCACGGTGTTCCCTGGCAATGGCGTCATAAAAGGCTAATGACTACTAGCCACCATATATTGCCAGCATGTGGTGTTAGTGTGCAGTGGCGAAGCCAAGATGAAAATAGAGGGGGTGCTCTTAGGTTAAAGCTAACATGAGACACACATATCAAACATACATCGAACGATTTTGTGCAATCTAAATTCATACATAAATAGAAAAAAAAGCAAAATACAGTAAATGTAGTACCTCACTGTTGGATAGTGTGGCCCAAATGCTCATAAATATGCGCGAGTAGCTATTTGTAGTATCTATATCAAAATTATCATAATTAGACATATAATAGTAAATGGTGAACAATTATAAGTATAAAAATAAACTAAAACATACCACTAAGGCGCTAGCTTTGAGTGCGGGGTAAATTCATTGTACGAAATTTCATGTCTTGGAAGCGTTGTATGCTATATTCTATTATCATCCGTGCTTCTAGATATCCCTCGCTCAGAGTAGCACATCCTCTACCTTGTTGTGCAAATATATCTTCATAATATTCATTGCTGAGAAGATTCTTTCATGGAGCAATGTCAGTATGATGAGGTGGTAGACCAATGTGAAAGTTCTATCTTTCCTAGTTTCAATCATCTTTTGAGTGACCTTTGCAAGATCATGACATCCATGAAATTCTACACTTCTCCTAATATTGAGAATGAAGGTTTGGAGTTGATTTATTAACAACAAACGATCAGCTATGGCGAAATCATCAACATAAATCTCAGCTAGTCACACAACCTTAAGCACATAAAACTTAGAGAATGAGTCTTTAGGATCAAGACAAGACATGCATACCAATAACTTTGAAGAACTTCATTGAAGTGATGATCCATATCAAGAGCAGCATTGGAAATGCCAACTTTGTAATAAGGAAGGTGAGTCACCTTATTCTTTTAATGTGTAGATTTACCCCTAACTCCAATGTGACCACCCATATTTTGCACATCAATCTCACTTGCCTCACAAAACCTTTTAACTTGGTTGTGCAATGGATCCCACCCTTTGTCCCTTAGGTCTTGCAAGCACGCTTTTATACCCATGATCAAATTCAAGGCTTCAACAATGTCTTGACCGTTCTTTTGCAAAGAAAGTGAAAACTCATTTGTAATTCCCAAGCAATTCTATCAAGAAATGCATGATGAATACAACCTCAAAGCTTTCCATCTTTTGTATCAAACCTGATGCTCCTCCCTGACCTAATGGAAATGATGCATCTTCACTTACAATCTCTAGCACCTCTAGCATTGACTCCCACATTTGGTACATACAAAGTAAGGTTTTAAGATGTGAGCCGCATCTAGTATCTCTATATCTAACTAGTCTAGTTTCCTGATGCAGTCTTGTTTCGATTTTTTTAAATAATATTATTTTTTTAAAAATACAAAAAATAAATAGTCGATTTTTTTTTACAAAACTAGGTTACAGTCACCATTCCAAATAGCGACAATATCCTAGGCAGTGGCGATAGGAGCTTCAACGGACCCTGTCGTTAGTTGAAATGGCGGCACAGACCTGTCGCCACTCCAAACGGCGACAGGACCCTGTCGCCATTTCAACTAGCGACATGGACCTCTGCACTGTTTTTTACTAACTATTTCCGAGCACATATTTTGCGCATAAATCACAATGATATTACAAAATATTCAGCACAACGTCATAACATCTTTTGTCGACAAATCACAATGATATTAGAAAACATTCAGCACAACGTCATAACATTTTTTATCGACAAATCACACGATATTACATAACATTCAACACATCGTCATAAACATCTTTTGTCGATAGATCACAATGATATTACATAACACTCAGCGCAACGTCGTCACATATTTTGCGAACAAATCACACTGACATTACAAACTATTCACCACAACGTCATCACCTAGTTTTTTTAAAAATCAAAGTGATATTACAAAGCATTGGGCATCACATATTTCAACAGGACGAACCTTTTCCATGGCCGTGGCCTCAATGTCTGCCATGTGGACAGCCTCGAGTGGGGCGGTCGGATGAGGTCCCCGCGGCGATGTTCGTACTACCGATGTCTTCTTTATCCTGTGGATTTCTCGTAGGGCATTTCTTAAATGTGTACCCTGACTATCTGCAAATAGAGCACTTCTTCATACAATGCACGTTTATGCCAAACCGATCCAATTAACCCCAAACTACCAGACGCTCTACCCGTAGTCCCAGTAATAAAATGACTCTAACTTATTCATCCGAACTCCAAATTCAGCCAACTAAGACTTTCTGGTATCCTCACGAAAAATCCTACAACTTCCTAGTTATGATGAACCTCTGATTATACCGTTTTCCGCCCGTTTCATTCCCCGAAAACCGTCCCAGAATCTGTGAGGACAGTCCGCTTCACAATTTTATATATTTTGAAAATATATGAACGATGCCAGTTCTAGAAATGACACAAAATTTTCTAAATTATTCAAGTTGTCACCACATTTTAATTTTGCCATCTACTAGATAAAACTGATCCATCTTCGCAACGTCTGCCAGCTACATCCAAATTCTGGACAGCGACCTTCCCGATACCGTAACTTTTCGGTCGCTACTCTGATTCGAATGATTCAGACCTTAATGGAAATCTAACGAGATTATATAACTTTTCTCTAATTGGACAATCCTCTGAATCTGAGCCTAAACCCCTCTAATTGCCCCGCAAGGTCCTGCATCGAAACTCGATGAACTAGGGTATGCTGAAACATATTCTTCCCATTAACCAAACGTCCTACAAATCGAATAGCGACTAAACCATGGTAAAAATAGGGATTATCATATGTTACCCTTGAAGATCACAACGTCGACCACGAGAACCCGCGAATTTTCCTCTCTTCCTCCCTTCTTTCCCTTCCTCTTCCCCTTCCTTCTTCTTGCCTTCTCCTTCCTTCCAGGCTTCCTTGCATCTCCGGCTTCCTTGTTTTTCCTACGCTCGGCAGCACTCACGGAAACACAACATGCTTGCAGCAAGAAGGCACATGCAGGTGCGTATGCATTGCAAGGCAAGACATGTAAGGCACGATCTAGCCGTGACATGTTTATGCAAAGCAATGCAGCAGTAGGCGTAGCAACATGCAGCTAACTAGCTAGCAACAACAGAGAAGGCTAGCGTATGCATGCATGTGCCCAGGAGAAAAGAGCAAGCAACGGCAAGAGAAAGCAACATGGATCGGTAGGAGGCAGCGTGCGGCAGCAGATGGCGCAAGAGGTTGGCGGCTGCACAAGAGGGCAGGGGTGCAGGGTGCAGGAGCTAGGGATCCCTTCCAGCCACCTCCCCTCCCATCTTAAAGAACAGGCCAGCTCTCCCCCCTTGGGCCAAAAAGGCCGTGGGCCGAAGGCCTAAGTTCTAATCTCTCCTTTCAAATTCTGAAATTCCCTAATTAAATCCATTTAATTATCTTTCTAATTCGTTTAATCCCCTAAAGCTTAAACGGGATATTACACCTCTTGTGCACAAACTTTCTCTAGGTCCTTTTGAATATCCAAAGAAATCATCATACAATATATAGGAGATTTATCAAAAGCCTCCTTCACTTTCACCTTATTTTTGTTACCAACTCACCAACTCTCTAAAACTGCCCTTATTGATGGAAGTACTTCATCATGTCCATGAAAAGTTTTACCTTTCATTAGCACATATCTTGCCAAATCTAAAGAATCACTCAAACGAAATTGGTATAGGAATTTTGCCTCCTAACTATAGTTATTAATTTTACTTGAGACACTTGATCTTTGATTCTTGATGTTGTCATAGTGTAGCATTGTTGGGGATACTATTAGGTCTACCTACATCTTCATTTAAGATTTTGATAGCCTTCCTCCAAGTAACAAACCCATATTTTGTGACAATATCACTCCCAAAATATTTGGGACGTGCTGGACTCTCGAAAAGAAAGTAATAGAAACAAAAGTCGGCATCTTTGGACACGCTATATTCCAACCAATCAATTTTTTGGTACCACAATGCTTGAATATATCTTAATTCAGGACCCATCATTTTCTTTGGGAAAACATGGCTGGGTAGTTGAGTAGGGCCCTTCAACAAATATGACCTCTTCACTTAATATCTAATTTCATTGGGATATTCTTCAACTAGTATGCGCTATGCCGGAACAACAATGACTCCATCCTGATTAAAATCAAGATGAGGTTTTTTTTGGTTGAGTCGTGCTCTCGTCAGTTCAACGGGTACTTTTACTTGGATTGGTTGAGAAATAACTATCCAAAGTTTGTTTCTTCTTCTCCATCTTTTAAAAATCAAGAATAGACATGATGAATACATAAATACTCGTAATCTTTTGACATTCTAAGAATAGGCATGAGGGGACAAGCAGAGTTACCTCCTACCCACTCGGGCCTCCGGCTGCCTCTTGGTATGGCGGCGACTAGTTATGTGCTGCTGCACGCCCGTGCATGGCACATCCTCTGGCTCTCGCCTCTTCTTGGGCGCAAACCTACGTGTCCCCGCCCTCCCCTGTTTGCTGCAGGCCGCTGCAGCCTGCAAGCCACCACGCTCCGTGCCCTCCCCTGCCTGGCCACCGCCTTCATCTAGGTTTGGTGCGTCGCTCGCCCCTCGCATCACAGCTGAAAATTGGGGATGAAGGGAGCCAAGACCGAGTCTGGCCTGATGCATGATGGACCTGGTCTGGCTCGAACAAGTTGTGGGATAGCGAGTGTGTTGATGGATCATGGAAATGGCCCAAATTTTAATGTCTTCAACCTCCGGCTGCAGGCCAATCTTCTTCCATGGGAATTTTTTTTAAAATAATCTATTTTTAATCGAAATATCAAAAATATTCCGGCGATATTTGTTTTTACAAAAATATACGTCTGTCGCCCAATGGTTGAGCGATTTCAATGGAGTCGCCGAACAGTTGGGCGACTGGTTCCTGTTGCCCAAACGTAGGGCGATTGAAATTAAATCACGCATAGCTTGGGCGATCAAACCGATCGCTTCGAGATCCTCGGCGATCTTGCTTGCGATCGCCTAACAAATGGCGGCAGGTCTAGTCGCCCAACCCTACGGCGACAGGAGGTCCTGTCGCCCCACCCTATGGCGATAGGAGCCCCCACGTGCTTTTTACCTTTTAATTATTGTTTAATTCAGTTGTAATGAATATTACATTTTGTAGGTTAATTAAATTTAGCAAATCTGATTATATCATGTTATTTATTTTGAAAATAATAGTGTTGTCACGATGTTGGTTGGTCTGTTTGTTGTAGTGCGGTAAATTTCTGTTGAATTTTGTGAGGACGATTGAGACAGTAATGATATGTAAATACAAAGGTAAGTGATATTACGATGCGCGAGGGAGTCTCTCCTCGATGAAGTCGTCTGAACGTATATGCGTATGTACGCACGTAGTCGATGTCGTACTTTATGGAGCTTATACAGAATATGAGTGAAGGGCTGAGAACGCTCATTGTGATTATGAAGATGGCCTAAAACATGGAGGATTCAATGTCGGTGCGAATGGTTCTTTCTGGGATTCTACTAGAAGAGGCATACTTGCAATATAGTCTTGCTTTGATGGGTCTCTGGAACCAGAACTACATTAGAGTCCACGTACAGAAGCACGTTACACGTAGTCACATGGCATGATGGTTCGGCTAATTGCTTTAGTCATCCTCGCTACTACTACGGTACATTGTGACACAAGCATCCGGACCATGTAAGTATACATGCCTTTAGAGGATAGTAAAAAACATGGGGGGTAGGACGGGGGACTACTACGTAATGACCTGACCTACTGCGTGGACCGGGGCCATTTTCCCTTCCTTGCCAGCTCGGCGTTGAACTCCTCGCCAGCCTTCCCCTTCCCCTTGTCGCGGGAGTGTCCACGTCGGGCTGGTATATCGAAGTCGTCCATATCCTGCGATTCCATGATGTAAGTGCACCGTATATTTGAAATTGTGAAAAGGATTTACATTCTTCATAACTCACGTCGTCGATACGGATTACGCCAGCGATCGGATCTGTTGTGGCGGCTGCTCACCGCATGAGCCTTTTCCTTGCCCTTGTCGCGGATCGCCCACGTCGGGCCGGTATGTCAAGTCGCCCATGTCCTGCGATTCCGTGATGTAAGGGCACCGTATAGTGAAAATCGTAAGAATGATGTAAATTCTTCATAACTCACGTCGTCCATACGGATTCGCCGGCGATCGATACGCTGTGGGCGGCGGTCAACCGCATGAGCCTTTCCTTGCCTTTGTCGCGGATCGTGCACGCCGGGCCGGTATGTCGAAGTTGTCCATGTCTGCGATTGTATGATGGATGTAAGTACACCGTGCAGGAAACCTTACGTAATAAGGATGTAAAATATCGATAATCGACGCCATCGATATGGATTACGCCCGGCGAAATCTTGGGCCCTTCGTGCCTCCTCAACAGGTCCGTGCGTAAGGTTTCCACCGCACGAAGTTCTCGCCCGCGACCGAGTAGTTCAAGATGTACTTCCGATGAATGCCCTGTCGTACATCTCCGGGCCGTCGATCCACTGGAAGAAGTGGCAGCGCATCTCGGGCTACCATTACGTGGGGATGAAGTTAAAAATTTAAGGAATTGAACGTTGGGAGAGGAAAATCGATATGCGCGAAAGAAACACTTACGAGGTGATGCCCGCATGTGTAGTACGCCCGGGCAGCGGTGTCTGGGTGTGTGGACTGAATGATCTCTGCCGGTTCGCCACACACACACTGCGGGATCGGAAAACGTGGTGGTACTGGAGCATCTTTCATTGATTTATCTGGGTATTGTAACTGTTTCCTCTTCTGCTTAAGCCACTTTTGCTTCTTCAACAACCTCGCGTAGAAGTTTGCCGAAGAGTCCATAGCTGGGTATGTGTTGTGTAGTGTTGTGGAGAGTTGGGTTTGGTTCAACCTCTTTATAAGCTCCATAGTTGGCATGGTGTGGTTAATTTCATGCGAGTAGAGAGTCCTGTATTTTAATTCCAAAGTCAAGAGGTAGAGTGTTGTCAAGTCGATGCGAAAAATCGGGCGAGGCATAGTGTTGTCACGCCTTACTTTGCAAAGGAGAAGTCATGGCTTACTTTATGAGTTGTGACAACCCACCCTTTGATATACCGCAAAGGTCCGGAGGACCATTTTTTTGAGTCATGCAGTACTACCTCATGAAGGAGCGGTAATACCGCTCGGTACTTCCCGAGGAGGTCTTCCAGACCTCCCAGAGGTCTTCAAGACCTCCCGGAGGTCTTGGCCAACATCCCGCAGTGGCACCTCTAGGTATATCATCGGGGAGGTCCGACAGATCTCCCTAAGTCCCGTGGGACCTCCCGGAGATCCCGCCTTTGCGGCACGTAACTAGTCCTGAGAACGGATTGGCTAGCTCGCATGATCTAACACAAGTGTAATCAAGTCCATACACAAACTAAGAAGAGCAAGAGACAGAACAACAAATAATATTAAAGACCAAATCGCCAAGCTTCTTACAGAGTTTGCCTCATGGGCTACAACAAAAGAGCAAGAACAATGAAAGCAAAAACGTTAATCAGTAGGTCCAACCGATCAGCCCACCGGCTATCGAGTGGAGGACGCCCCTAGGTCGCAAGGTCTCCAAAGACCTCTTCTTCACCGAGCTTTGAGCTCCTGAATCGGAATCGCGATTAAAACAGAGGGCAAAAGCCATGAGTACATTGAATGTACTCAAGAAGCCGTGGGAGTGCATGCAATAAGTAATCATGCAAGGCTTGCCAAAAGAGAGTCAGAAGGTTAGTTATGTAAAGCAAGATTTGACAACAAATAATATAAGTAGATTGAAATGCTCGAGTTAAAACAATAATACATAAGTACATTTGTTTGAGGAGGTCGTGAGCACCCGCCACTCCCAAAACCCACTCTGGAGCACCCACTCCAAAGTTCCAAAGACCAACCGTGGAGGTCCGGTCACACCCATGACCAGACCTCGGCCACGACCACCCCGAGCACCCGCCCAGAGTTCCCAACCCGCCTGGACCTCATCTCGAGCCAACCATGACCCTCTAAAGCCGGCCAAGGTCTCTTGAGGCAAAGCCACGATCTCTCAGGCGCCCAGGACACAATTTCACAAAGCTACCCTTGCACCATATTCACGGGCATGTCCATAACCAAGGACTTGGCTATTCAATAGATTTTACACTCTGCAGAGGTGTACAACTTTACCCACAATCCACGGTCTCTCTAGCGGATCGGGTTCGGTCACCCTTGCTCACTTCCGAAGGTGAGCAGTCTAGAGAGCGCGGCAAGGCCTTTACAAAGCTTTGAAATGACTCGGAGCTGCCCGCTAAGGTTTCGCAATTCCCCCCCTTTGGTCTAGAAGTCCGCAGGGTTATGGGGTGCCCCCTCTTGCGCCGGCGTCTCACACGCATCAACCACAACAGCACCAAGCCATCTCATTGCTAATTATTCAGCCCAGACCACCCCCATAAAGTGATCTTGTGGTTGCAATCGATTGGCCAGATCAATGACACAAAGTTAAGTCCTTAATTGTGCTCAGGCAAGACATCCACAACCCCAAAATGAAGCATCCACTACTCACTCCCGACCTTCTTGCCCAAGCAAAACATTTTGTAATTAACCCTGCCAAAAGACCACCCAGTCTTGGCACAATAATTATTAATGTGATCTCGCACCACGATCAACACAACTTATGCATCCCGCCATAGTCATTAATGCAATGACACCGACCACGATTCCATAGATCATTAGTCAAGTTTATTGATTGATGAAGCATGATCCCCAAGGCCCACGGTTCTCTGACAATACTAAGCATTAAGCTTATCGGTCCCATGTTGGTAATAACGAAAGATACCAACTAAAATACCCATCCTAAGGTGTCTAAAGAGTTCATGTCAACATGTTGAGTTCAAGCACACAAAGGAGGCATAATGTCAACAAGGGATATAGCTACTGCCCAAACCAGGTTCTATAAAGATAGCCATGCAAGTTTAACAAATTAAAATACTTTTGCAAAACGGGATCAAGATGATCAAGGTCCACGACTTGCCTCTGTTGAAGGGAAAAGCTTCGGCTGGCGTAGCTTGAACCACGAGCTCCTCAGCAATCAACCGATATCTACACGTGCGCAAAAGAAAACCAAATAAGCAAATAAACTCCAAGAAATCCAAAAGAACTTACTTAAAGCAAAAGAGAGAAGAGGTCCAAGCCCAAAGAGCTCGGGACCAAGGGAGCTTGAGGAGCACACCCAAAACCAAGAGGAGGCTAAGAATGACGAACGGGGAGGAAATGGACGCCCCCTGGTGCTCTATTTAAAGAGAAAGGAGAATAGAAGCACCACAACAGGGAGGTGGCCAGGTTCAGAGTATTGGTACAAAAGGTACACTGCTACAAGCACGAAAAAGGACTAGAGCAGGTACAGGAGAAGACAGGAGAAGGGGAAGTCAAGGGAAAGCTGACAAAAAGTAGAGAAGAGTACAAAGGTAGGTGGCGGCATTTAATGTGACTCAACCCACATCAAACGCACTCTAGAAACTGGGGCAAGGGAGACAGTCAAAGGGTGAACATAAGGTCAAAGGGAATGGTCCAAGAAGGGGAGGGTCCCATGAGGAGATCCAAAGAGGAGGTCCAAGGACAGGAAGTCCTAAGACAACCAGAGAGGTCTTAAGGACAAAGGGTCCTGAAGACAACAGGGTGGTCTGGACCACAAAGGTCCAAACACAAGGAGGAAGTCTAGACCACCAAGGTCTAAACACAAAAAAGGAGGTCTGGACTACAAAGATCCAAACACAACACAGAAGGTCTCGAACCTAAAAGAGGTCCAAACATAACGAGGAGGTCTAGACCACAAAGGTCTAAACACAAAAGAGGTCCCGTGGACAAGAGGTCCAAAAGACTAAAGATATATGGACCTCAAAGGGAGATCCATACCACAAAGATCCGCACCCCAAAGAGGTTGAGCTCACAAGAACACTAGACCTCAAAAGAGGTCCAAAGCATAAGGGATATGGCACTCGGGAGGCCCCGACGGCTAGATTTCCAAAAGGAGATCCGACGGTCAAGATCTCAAAAGGGGAACCTTAACGGTCCCGATCAAAAGGTGCAGGAGGTCTCAGGCGGGAGGTCCACGACACTCAAGAGGGAGGTTCTGACGGGAGGTCCAAAGGACACATAGCGAGAAGGTCTGAGCAAAAGGGATACTCCTGACTAGGAGGGTGGTTTTACAAAAGACCAAAGAAGGATCGAGGAGGTGGTCCTTGCAAAACAGCCAGAAGAGGCCCTCGAAACAAAGGAAAACGCCTAAGAGGTAGGGCCGTCCGATCGAATCCAAGCGGTCCAGAGAAGGAAAGGAACGTTCGGACCAAATTAACCTTTCATCTCGATCGGGCCATCCAAAAAGGATCGACGGTCCACGAGTGAGAAAAGCGCGGATTGGCTCGAATCACATGAGGCAAGGAGGTCCAAAACCAAAAGGAGATCTAACGGAGGAAAATCCAAAAGGGAGGTCTCAGGCGGTTAAGATCTCCAAAGAGGAGGTCCTAACGGCGAGATCGATCAAGGGAGGTCTCAGGCGGTTAAGATCTCCAGAGAGGAGGTCCTAACGGCCGATCGATCAAGGGAGGTCTCATGCGGTTAAGATCTCCAGAGAGGAGGTCCTAACGCCGATCTCGATCAAGGGAGGTCTGTAAGCGAAGAAGAAAAGAAGAGGAGACGATCGAAGATAAGAAGGATCTAGACATCGAGATGTCCGACGAAAGGAGGATCTCGACCAAGGGAAAAGTCCAACCAGAGGAAGGTCTAGAGAAAGAAGGAAGACCGGAGGACAAACGAGGCCAACGAAGAAAAAGAGGCTAAAAGCCAAAGAACAACAATAACTCCAGATCGGCCAAAAGGAATTAATCAAGTTTGATTAGTTCAAAGTTAAATCTCCAAATTTTGAAATCTTCAAATTAAGCTTTGAACTCTCAACAAAACCAAATGGTTCATTTTAAAAGCTTTTCAAGACTCAGGAAAAACGGACGTTACAAACCTACTCCCTTAAAGGGAATCTCGACCCTAGATTCGGTAGCTAGAGAATGGGTTAGGGAACCGGTTTCACCCATGCTCGAAACTTTCTTTTGAGTGGGGCAAACCAAACTATTATCACTTGTGGACTCACCAGAGTGGGTTGAGCAAAAACGCCCATTACAGAGAAGGTCCGAATCCTACGGGAATCCTGACAAGTGAGGATTCAAAACAAGGTTCACCAGACGTATGAGGTCCATGAGAACACGGGAGGTCCAAGGAAGGGACAAATTGAGCCAAACCGGCTCTCGGAAAACAAAAAGGGTTTGAAACACAAACCCGAGCTGAGAGCCACGGGGTGGTTGTGACCCAAAAGATAAGAGGTCAGAACCAAGGATAAGTTCAAACAGAGAGGGAGGTTCAATTGATCACAAGGGAAACCAATTGAACACAAGGAGGCTCAGGATAACAGCAAGAGGTCCAAACAAACACGAAAAGGTTTAGATGGACAGGGAAGGATTCAAATGGACCAAAGAGATTCAAACCAACAAAGGAGGTTTGAGCCCCTAGAGTCAAACAAAGAGGAGGTGGTCCAGAGGACAAGCACTGGGCCACAGGATAACACAAAGCAAAACAAGGAAAAGGGAGAAGCTCCGGCAAACTCAAAAAGAACCGACTGCAAGGTTCACCTGGAGGTTTGGTGGCTTGGCTTGAAGCTCGGGAAGGAACTTGCTCTCGCTGGATACGCTGAGGGCAACGCTTGGCGAAATGACCCCACTGCTGGCATTCGAAACACTGGATTCCTTGGGCAGACTTGGCGCTTTTGGGTTCTGTCGGCTTGTGCTGTTGTCCATGGTATGACCACCCTGAGAAACAATTGGAGGAGGTGCTTGCCACCGAGGTTCCGAGGGTGACAGAGGTCTCGGGCCGACGCGTCGCAGAAATCCTAACTTGCCGAGGAGGTCCTTGATGAATAGCGAGTTGTGACACGCTGACTTGAAGATCTGCGGAGGTTCTGCTGATGAAGCCGCCTTCACGGCACTCATCGGCGGTGTCCTTTCTCCGGCGGCAAAAAACAGTGACATCCGAGGCACAAGGGGACTTCTTTGTGCTTGGCTTCTCAAGGACGAGTTGGGGAGTGACAAGTCGATAGGTCAGCCAGACATCGGTTTCTTGCGGCCCCGCAAATCCAAGCTCCTGAGGGCACACAATTGAGACAAAATCCTTCTGTTGTTTCTTCTACCTGCTGCTGGGGTTATTGTAGCAATCAGAGTGGCTTCTGGGATGTTATCCGGGGCAATCACCTGGTGCTTCTGCAGGCAATTCTGGGCAAAAGGGTCCATTTCTCGATCCAAAACACCGAGCTCCCGCTATTGGTGTCTTTTTTCTGGGGTCGGCCACTAAGATTGTCACGAGAAGATCACATTGGAGGACAAAGTGCCGGTTTTGATGACTTCGACATCGCAATCTCCGGAGTTTTGTTGGCCGAGGTCGCCAAGACGAGTCTTGGAGCTTCTGCAGCCTTCTTGATCTTGGTCTCATCCTTCTCTTGTGCCCGAGGTCCCGCCGACCACAAAAAGCTTCCACGTTGAAAGTGCCGGGATGAATTTCTTTGGGACTTGGCTCTTGACCGGCTTCCAAAGTGAAATAGCCGGAAGAGGAGGTGGCAGGTCGCGAATCGAGGGTTCTCGTTCACCATTGTCATGAGGGTAGCAATGGTTTGGTTCTCACGATCCACCAAGCTAACTAGGGTCACCGCTTGCTTGATTCTGTTGAGCCATCATTTGATTCATGTTCGCATCACTTGTGCTCATCAACCGAGTCTGAGCCGCCAAAAATCGGTTCAAGTTCGGATCTGCAGGGCCGCCAGAGGAGGAGGTGCAATGAGGGTCGATACCGGCATTGGAACCTTCTGATTCACTAATGCTTGCTGAGGATCTGGTCTGGTCCATCTTGAAACAAACTCTGCTGTGTTCAAGAGATAAGAGGAGAAGCACCAAGGAAGAGAGGGAAAAGCACTTAGGTGAGAAAGAACAAGGAGTCGATGGAGCATCCTAGTCGGGAAAGGTAGGTTAAACCCGAGGAAACAAGAGGCCAAGAGACCAAAAGAGGCAGAAAGGCACAATAGGATCTCCTACTGGAGCTCTTATTGCACGAACTAACGAAGCAAAACTGAGAGGACCACTAAATGTATGAAACCAAAGAACAACAAATAAAGGAGTTTAAGCTGACGGAACAAACTCCTAACAACAAGAAGTCCAGCAGGATGTCCTTGGAGAGCAAGGACAATGCTGCCACTCCTTCCAAACAGCTCTTTCTCAGAGTTACTTGTCAGAACCAAAGGCGGGTACTAGCCGAGAGCGCAAATTGGCCTTCCTAACTTGGCGGGTCCTAAACCTATGATTAAGGAGGTCCACCAAAATCACTTATCCTAAAGACATCCATTTAGAACAACCAACAACCGATTAATCTCCCTAACATTGGTAAATCAACAAGATTCTTGAGTTCTACCTAGGTCGGGCTTAAGCAAATCCACAATTGCGACTTTAATTGCATGCTCCTTTGTTCCATATCAAAAGGATTCTCAATCCAACCATCACTTTCAGATTAAGAGACCTAAAATCACCTCCTGATTCACTAAAATCCAACAATTAAGTAGGTTTTCCCGAAAGTCATCCTTAACACATAATCTTCTGCTGAATCCACCAAATTATTGTCACCAACTATCCAAAGACAAGTTATAATTATACTACCATCAAGGGTAAATCTCAAACACAAAATCCAAATTCGATCAAGATGGGTAAGGCTTGGCTAAGATTCTCTTGAATTCGATTCTTGATTCACTCAAGACCATCCAGATCCGTAAAACCCACCAACTCAGATTCAAGCTTCCAACCAAACGCTGTAATTCACTCTAGAATCAAAGATAATCTAAAATCTTTCAATAATCCCATCAAGAACTCACAATCCTTCATCCTTAGGATCCATTAAAACCTTCACCTTAGAAAAGAATCCCACAATCTTCAATTCTCAAGATCAAATTCAATAAGGCTTCTTTCAAGCTACCCAACTTGGCATCCAACGCACAGGTTATTCTGCAAGCGCAACTCTTGAGAAACCAGGAGCCGCCAGCTACACCAACAAATTTCGGTCTATCAAAGACTAGGACACGAGGGCTCGGTCCTATAGAGATTCTTGGGATAAGGAGGTCAAATTAAATTCAAAACGAAGCTCCAGAAGGGTAAGATCTCAAGAATCTGAGCAGGAGATAAGAAAGAATAGAGTAAGACGAGAAAAGACTGGAGCAAGATGAGACTAGAGTAGAACAAGACAAGAGGAGAACCACTAAGCCAGCTTTTAAGTTGGTTTGGTTTAGAAAATAGTTTTGAAACAAACTAAAACGACCATGCTAACTAAGGTTACGTCCAACAGTCGATATGGAGCTCTGATACCACCTGTGACAACCCACCCTTTGATATACCGCAAAGGTCCGGAGGACCATTTTTTTTGAGTCATGCGGTACTACCTCATGAAGGAGCGGTAATACCGCTCGGTACTTCCCGAGGGAGGTCTTCCAGGACCTCCCAGGAGGTCTTCAAGACCTCCTGGAGGTCTTGGCCAACATCCCGCAGGTGGCACCTCTAGGTATATCATCGGAGGTCCGACAGATCTCCTGTGCTAAGTCCCGTGGGACCTCCCGAGATCTCGCCTGTGCACGAGCTAGTCCCAGAACGGATTGGCTAGCTCGCATGATCTAACACAAGTGTAATCAAGTCCATACACAAACTAAGAAGAGCAAGAGATGTAACAACAAATAATATTAAAGACCAAACCGCCAAGCTTTACAGAGTTTGCCTCATGGGCTACAAATAAAAGAGCAAGAACAATGAAAGCAAAAACGTTAATCAGTAGGTCCAACCGATCAGCCCACCGGCTATCGAGTGGAGGACGCCCCTAGGTCGCAAGGTCTCCAAAGACCTCTTCTTCACCGAGCTTTGAGCTCCTCGAACTCAGAATCGCCGATTAAAACAGAGGGCAAAAGCCATGAGTACATTGAATGTACTCAAGAAGCCGTGGGGAGTGCATGCAATAAGTAATCATGCAAGGCTTGCCAAAAGAGAGTCAGAAGGTTAGTTATGTAGCAAGATTTGACAACAAATAATATAAGTAGATTGAAATGCTCGAGTTAAAACAATAATACATAAGTACATTTGCTGAGGAGGTCGTGAGCACCCGCCACTCCCAAAACCCACTGAGCACCCACTCCAAAGTTCCAAAGACCAACCGGGAGGTCCGGTCACACCCATGACCAGACCTCACCACGACCACCCCGAGCACCCGCCCAGAGTTCCTAACCCGCCTCGACCTCATCTCGAGCCAACCATGACCCCTCTAAAGCCGGCCAAGGTCTCTTCAAGGCAAAGCCACAGCTCTCGCAGGCGCCAGGACACAATTTCACAAAGCTACCCTTGCACCATATTCACGGGCATGTCCATAACCAAGGACTTGGCTATTCAATAGATTTTACACTCTGCAGAGGTGTACAACTTACCCACAATCCACGGCTCTCTAGCGGATCGGTTCTCACACCCTTGCTCACTTAGAAGGTGAGCAGCCTAGAGAGCGCAGCAAGGCCTTTACAAAGCTTTGAAATGACTCGAGCTGCCCGCTAAGGTTTCGAATTCCCCCTTTGGTCTAGAAGTCCGCAGGTTATGGGGTGCCCCTCTGCCGGCGCCTCACACGATCAACCACAACAAAGACCAAGCCATCTCATTGCTAATTATTCAGCCTGCACTCACCCCCATAAAGTGATCTTGTGGTTGCAATCGATTGGCCCAGATCAATGACACAAAGTTAAGTCCTTAATTGTGCTCAGCAAGACATCCACAACCCCAAAATGAAGCATCCACTACTCACTCCCGACCTTCTTGCCCAAGCAAAACATTTTGTAATTAACCCCGCCAAAAGACCACCCGCCTTGGCACAATAATTATTAATGTGATTTCGCACCACGATCAACACAACTTATGCATCCCGCCATAGTCATAAAATGCACCACCACGATTCCATAGATCATTAGTCAAGTTTATTGATTGATGAAGCATGATCCCCAAGGCCCACGGTTCTACGACAATACTAAGCATTGTTATCGGTCCCATGTTGGTAATAACAGAAGATACCAACTAAAATACCCATCCTAAGGTGTCCAAAGAGTTCATGTCAACATGTTGAGTTCAAGCACACAAAGGAGGCATAATGTCAACAAGGGATATAGCTACCGCCCAAACCAGTTCTATAAAGATAGCCATGCAAGTTTAACAAATTAAAATACTTTTGCAAAACGGGATCAAGATGATCAAGGTCCACGACTTGCCTCTGTTGAAGGAAAAGCTTCTACCGGCGAAGCTTGAACCACGAGCTCCTCAAAGAATCAACCGATATCTACACGCAAGCAAAAGAAAACCAAATAAGCAAATAAACTCCAAGAAATCCAAAAGAACTTACTTAAAGCAAAGAGAGAAGAGGTCCAAGCCCAAAGAGCTCGGGACCAAGGGAGCTTGAGGAGCACACCCAAAACCAAGAGGAGGCTAAGAATGACTAACGGGAGGAAATGGACGCCCCGGTGCTCTATTTAAAGAGAAAGGAGAATAGAAGCACCACAACAGGAGGTGGCTGTGTTCGAGTATTGGTACAAAAGGTACATTTGCTACAAGCACGAAAAAGGACTAGAGCAGTACAGAGAAGACAAGAGAAGGGAAGTCAAGGAAAGTGACAAAAAGTAGAGAAGAGTACAAAGGTAGGTGGCGGCATTTAATGTGACTCAACCCACATCAAACGACTCTAGAAACTGGGGCAAGGGAGACAACAAAGGGTGAACATAAGGTCAAAGGAATGGTCCAAGAAGGGGGAGGGTCCCGCGAGGAGATCCAAAGAGGAGGTCCAAGGACAGAAGTCCTAAGACAACCAGAGAGGTCTTAAGGACAAAGGGTCCCAAGACAACAGGTGGTCTGACCACAAAGGTCCAAACACAAGGAGGAAGTCTAGACCACCAAGGTCTAAACACTAAAAAGGAGGTCTAGACTACAAAGATCCAAACACAACACAGGGAGGTCTGAACCTAAAAGAGATCCAAACGCAACGGGGAGGTCTAGACCACAAAGGTCTAAACACAAAAGAGGTCCCGTGGACAAGAGGTCCAAAAGACTAAAGATATATGGACCTCAAAGGGGAGATCCATACCACAAACAGATCCAGACCCCAAAGAGGTTGAGCTCACAAGAACACTAGACCTCAAAAGAGGTCCAAAGCCTAAGGGGTATGGCACTCGGGGAGGCCCTGATGGTTAGATTTCCAAAAGGGAGATCCGACGGTCAAGATCTCAAAAAGGGGAACCTTAACGGTCCCGATCAAAAGGTGCAGGAGGTCTCGGGGGGAGGTCCACGACACTCAAGAGGGAGGTTCTGACGGAGGTCCAAAGGACACATTAACGAGAAGGTCCCGAGCAAAAGGGATACTCCTGACTAGGAGGGTGGTTTTACAAAAAGACCAAAGAAGGATCGAGGAGGTGGTCCTTGCAAAACAAACCAGAAGAGGCCCCGAAACAAAGGAAAACGCTGCGAGAGTAGGGCCGTCCGATCGAATCCAAGCGGTCCAGAGGAAAGGAACGTTCGACCAAATTAACCTTTCATCTCGATCGGGCCATCCAAAAAGGATCGACGGTCCACGAGTGAGAAAAGCGGATTGGCTCTTGATCACGAGGCAAGGGAGGTCCAAAACCAAAAGGAGATCTAACGGAGGAAAATCCAAAAGGGAGGTCTCAGGCGGTTAAGATCTCCAAAGAGGAGGTCCTAACGGCGATCTCGATCAAGGGAGGTCTCAGGCGGTTAAGATCTCCAGAGAGGAGGTCCTAACGGCCGATCTCGATCAAGGGAGGTCTGTGCGGTTAAGATCTCCAGAGAGGAGGTCCTAACGCCGGATCTCGATCAAGGGAGGTCTGCATGCGAAGAAGAAAAGAAGAGGAGACGATCGTAAAGATAAGAAGGATCTAGACATCGAGATGTCCGACGAAAGGAGGATCTCGACCAAGGGAAAAGTCCAACCAGAGGAAGGTCTAGAGAAAGAAGGAAGATCCGAGGACAAACAAGGCCAACGAAGAAAAAGAGGCTAAAAGCCAAAGAACAACAATAACTCCAGATCAGCCAAAAGGAATTAATCAAGTTTGATTAGTTCAGTTAAATCTCCAAATTTTGAAATCTTCAAATTAAGCTTTGAACTCTCAACAAAACCAAATGGTTCATTTTAAAAGCTTTTCAAGACTCCTAAAACGGACGCTACAGAGTGTTTGTCTTATCGGTCTGAAAAGCTGGCGAGGCAGAGTGTTTTCACGTCTTTCTTTACAGAGTCTTGTCTTTTCGGTCTTAAAAGCTGGCGAGGTGGTCAGGGTTGTCAAGTCGATCTGAAAAGTGTAACCCTAAACCTAAACCATAAACTACGCAAAGCTGTCTCGTTTGGTCTTATCATCGCGCAAAGTCGCACCGTGTGGTCTTGTCGGCGCAAAGTCGGGCCGTAGTCTTGTCATCACAAGAAAGTCGTCTCCTTCGGTCTTATCATCGCGCAAAGCTGCCCGTGTGGTCTTGTCGGTTTGCAAAGCTGCCCGTGTGGTCTTGTCACCGCAGAAAGTCGCCTCCTTTGGCCTTATCATCGCGCAAAGTCGCCTGTGGTCTTGTCGGTTTGCAAAGCCGCCCGTGTGGTCTTGTCACCGCAGAAAGTCGCTCCTTTGGTCTTATCATCGCACAAAGTCGCCTGTGGTCTTGTCATCGCGCAAAGTCGCCCGTGTGTCTTATCACTACGCAAAGGTGGCCCGTGTGGTCTTATCACTGCAGAAACCCACTTTGTTAGTCTCCCCGCGGCCTATAAAATGCACGCCCACGCCCAATTACGACCACTCGACCCTTCAAACCGTAGAAGGAAGAACCTTCTCCGCTTGACAAGAATATACGATGGCAGACGCCAGGACCATCCCAACCGGTTCACCGGCCGGACCTTCTCCCGAAGGATGGAGGACTTCGCCCTAACCATCGGCTGATGCCGAACAAGCGTGCTCAACCTAAGTGGCCAAATGCGACACGGGAGGACGCTATCGTCAGTGCCATAGACGGCCCTTTCGATGGTGGACGGTGTTTCTTCCGATGCCCATACTCGGGGTAAATAGTTTTGTTTATGTTATCGGTAATACATCGCCCATACTAACCGCCCTTTGTAGCGGATGGCGAAATGCAACTTCACCCGCCGGATCGATCCTCCCCATGAACGACTACAGCGGTACGTGGATGTATTGTGGAACCGATTCTTTGATTTGGAGGCACAAATTGACGATCTGAATGAGCAAATGACGACCTCCGCCAACAGATGCAGCGCGAGAGGGGCAATGAGGAGGTCGTGAACATAGGAAGTTCCTATGATCCCGCATGTTCTTTGTCACGAACCCTAGCTGCATATGTGCGTGCCACTACAACGACAGACAGCCACGTCCGAGGTGCCCAACTGAGAACACTCTATGTGGGTTGCGAGAGGCACCTTCTACAATTAGGGAGGGGCGGAGAAGCTCGTACGTCGCTAGTGTCCCTTTCGTATGCAATTATGTTGAATCTCATGAAGCATGTAACTAAATGGTGAACGCGTTATTGCGGTTGCCTTTTATCGAGTTGACATGTTGTATCGATGTGTCGCAATTATGTTCAATCGTAACGTATGTAAGTAAATGGTGGACGCGTCATTGCAGTTGCCATTTATCGAGTTGACTTTTGCATCGAGGTGTCGTGTGCATTAAGCTATAGGCGTTGACATGCATTGAACAAACATGCATTATATGAAAGAGTATACAGAAGAATGCAAAAGTAATCCAGGCATCATATATTAAGTGCAAAATATAAGTATCACATAAAGAACAAATGTTAAGCGGTGCGATCGACGCCTCTACTAGCCCCCCAACCGCACTCCAAAGCATCCTCCTGCCGCCACCGCCTGACCCACCTCCGCGTCCTCCCCACGGGCTCGCCGACGCCTTCCTCTGCATGCTGGTGTCGGGGTCTCGCCCCGAGAGGAAAAGACGGCTCGAACCCCGATCCGACGAGGACCGAGAGGCGGAAGGGGGACAACCTTGGAGTGGTGCCGGGCGCACCGAGAAGCCGGGAGCCGGACAGTAACCTCGCGGTGTGGACGGAGGTGTGGGCCGAGGTGTCGGGTCCTCGCCCACCAAAAGTCTCGCGTCCTCGCCGGTAGCGCCCACGTGATGCGCGTCCACGCCGTCATAGGGCAATGTACCGCACAAAGAAAATATTGTTACTTAATAAAAAAAGCGGAAGCGGCCGACCAACAGAGACGGACGCACCCTCGGCTAGCGGCATGGCGTGTACAAAGTCTGTCCGCGACGAATCGCGTACACGACGTAGTCGCGGCGCCGCCGGTGTCGGACGTGCTTCGCTTTCGAGCCAGCTCGCTGGTGGCGCCTCATCGCCGGACGTGTCTCGCTCGACCCAAATCCTCGTAGCGCGTCGTGTCGGAGGTGGTCTCGCCGAGCCACCGTTAGGGCGCGTCGCTGTCGAGGTGGTCCGCCGAGCCACCGGTCGTGGCGCGCGATGTCGGAGGTGGTCCGCCGAGCCACTGGTCGTGGCGCTGCTGTCGGACGTGGTCCGCCGACCTCCCGCCGCTGTGGTGTCACGGACGGCCGGGCGGATGGATCGGAGGTGAACCAGTTGAGCGTGCCAACCTCCGGAGTTGGTGCACGCATAACAGCCGAAAATACGTTCGCCTTCGCCGTCAAAACGACGGAAAACTGGGCCGTGTCTCGCGTGTGCCCTCTACACCGCCCATGAACCTCTCGCAGCCACGAAGTCGCAATTCGTCGCAAGCTCAAAGAACCATGCCCGCCACATCGAAAAGAAGACACGGTGAAAACCGTAATGGCAGATAACACAAGCGAAATTTTTGGAGTTGGATGTAACGTCACACAGTGCGCCCCGCGCTAAATGCACAAGTGCGTACGGTCGGTCTTGGTGCCGGACACGTGGTGCGGGCTCGCTGCCACGAGCACGAGCTCGGTACGTGTCCGCGAGCGCATCAAATAATGTACTCGCTATAGCTCGTGTGGTCGTAGGGATGTCCTCCTCGCACACGGTCCTCAGTAGTGCATCCTCCCACCGCGCTACCCACGGGCCTATCCTACTCCCCGCCAGCCGCGGCGACTCTTCCTACTAAAGCCGCAAGACGTAACATGTAGTTAGCAATGCGCGTAAGAGACGACAACAAAACAACTCATGTATGCCGATTACTCACGAGTGCACATTCTCGCATCGCACGCCTTAATCGGTATCGAACCTCTCGCCAGAAGCGAATCGGGCGATCACACGATGCGCCCGTAGTCCTCCACGAAGACGCCGAAGACAAGCACTCGCGGGTCGCCAATACTTTGCCTCGCAAGCACAACGAGGACAGCCGTGGGGAGCACGGAAAGTAACTCCCGAGGCGAGTATGGCTCCCAATAACGCCGTCCCGTGAGGCGGCCGAATCGCCCCACGAACGGCCAGACGCCTCGTCACCCGTGACGCGCGCGAATCTGCACTCGCAACGTGAACACAACATATTAGGTAGGACGATCGGTAATATGAAGAAATTAGTCACGGAAAGAGTACGCACTGCCACCGCACCAGAGAGAGCCCATCGCCGGCCGGT
This sequence comes from Phyllostachys edulis, assembly GCA_036346405.1. Taxonomy (NCBI): domain Eukaryota; kingdom Viridiplantae; phylum Streptophyta; class Magnoliopsida; order Poales; family Poaceae; genus Phyllostachys; species Phyllostachys edulis. The sequence goes on along the minus strand of CM070559.1, from coordinate 8,347,024 downwards.
CCACCTCGTCAAGCGTTGTACATCTCCGGCCCAGACGGCGCCGTTGTCATCATCAGGCCGCCCGAGGCTAAAGCGCCAAACGACCACAACCGCAGAGGAGAGGACACCCGTGAGGATGGAGTTCGGTCTCGACTGAGGCACGACGCACAAGCCGCGATAGGTGGCGCAAGTACGGCCAACCCCGCCTGATTTGGGGCCCTCCCGCGGCGATAGTTCTGGCGACGCTGATGAGCTCGCGTCGACGGTGTCGCTGCGGATCGCCGTGAACAAAGACCCAACCAAACAGCCACAACAAGTACGCCTCGGTGGCGTGACACTGCTGGTCGTCGCGTGAGGGTCCATCCGCCGACCATGCACAACGAAGAATATAGTAAGACCCATGTACGGAAGGACAAAGCGACACTACTAACGAAAGCACGGTGGGAACACGCATCGAATCGCGACAACCACCGCAAGGGCGGGCCGTGCCTCTGTGCCTCCGAAAGACGTAGTACTCGCCGCCAACACAGTGGGAGGACTCCTCAAACTCGCCAAGGTCCTCGCGCCAGCTTGTCCGGAGGTTTTGCGGAAGGTGGCACCTCCCGCGATAGGAGGCCAAGAAGGTGGAGATGTCCTGCGGGTAGGGGCCATCTCCCGAATGGGAGGTGGAAAGTGTGAGTCTCGGTCGCCACCGGTCCACAAGAGCCGCCAGAGGAGCGGTCAAACGGGAAGCGCCGTGGATCGCTCGCCCAAGCATGGACGCTCGTCGCCGCCGACCGCGGTGCCGCCGGCTGTCCTCGTCTGCGGGCCTCGCACCATCCGGCGATAGGTAGTAGACCAAGAAGGCCAACTCGAAGGAACAAAAGGTCAAGACGAAAGGTACGGTTCGCAAGAAGATAGTGTGGACGATACTAACTCGCCTGCCCAAAGATGGGTCTAGCCTCCAGCACCCGAGGTGTCCGCGTCGGATCACCCCTAACACAACAAGGCGTCGGCAATTTCCATAGGATGAGGGACACGACGCGATGCCCGATGTACTCGGTCGATGCGCTCCTCCAGGAGGCCGAAACTCCAGTCCGATCCGTGAGCCATACCTACAAAACAACTTAAGTTAGCAAATACGCGGAAATAAAACATCGAGTGTAACTAATGAGTAAATTTAACTTAATAACAAACAAATCAAAAGAGTACTAGGCTACCGTGATGTCTTTGAAAAACTAACGAAAAAAGTTATAGTACTACAACACTTAAATAAACATTACGTGCAACATACGATACATGTCTTACGGCATTACGTACATCAAATGAAAATTGGGTAGTAGCGTAACGCTTACATAAACAATACAAAGTACAAATGACAATGTACATCGACGGTAATTTCGTCCCTCTTTGCACATCGAAAGAAGTGCTAACGCAAACCATAGCAAAGGTTTACTCCTCACCGGTGCCTTGCATCGTCTCGGTCAGGTGCCCTCCGCGTCGTCATGAGCGTTCGCAGCTGTCTACCCAACGCCTGGCTTGTGCCATCCATATCATTGGTAATACGACGACTCGACGACGACCCTTGCTACCCTTCAAGATATCAAGATCCGAATCCAGATCCTATTTGCAATATCCAAGGTGGCGGTTACCCATAACCACAAGCCCCTAAGCTCGCCACCCACGCCGCACCACCCTCTCCTTCAAGAAATACTCGGACACAAAGTTCAAAGGGTCCATACGCGACATCCGCATGCGGCGAGCACATGAGAGCATGGCTTGTGTAAGAGCTTCAGCTTTGTTGCACGCATACCTAGGCTCGCTGACATGATCTCCAAGGCACACCTCGTGGGTGACAAGAGAACGAGCCGCCCCAAATCCGGCTCTATCCCGCAAGAGCACGCCAAACGATGCTCCATATTGCCCATCACGCACACCGTGTCGATCGCCCTTCGTGTCTTCGCCGCATGTATGCCATAATCTTCGAGCAAGACGGTGTTTGAGGGTTCGTGGCATGAAGTCGCGGCATTTGCATGCCTCTCCTCGAATACCCGACAGTCTTTGTGCGTAACACCTTCCACGATGGCGACGAGGGCCGAGAACGGCCTCTAAGAACCCATTTGTACACCTCCGCAAGGTTAGTGGTCATTATGCCGCACCTTGCCCCGTCCGTGTCATGCAAGCAGAGACCACTTGTCCAATGGTCGGGCCTCGATCCATGGGGAGAAGCACTCGATGTTCCTCGAGGTCCTCTCGCTCGACCAAAGAGGTTCAGACTCGCTCCTTGGTTCCTCGCGTCCACGTGTTTCTTCAGTGTTCGGCGGCGGCGCCCATAAGGCGTCAAATTTATACGCTGGTGGTTCAAGATAGCCACCTCTTGAATAGCTTCACCAAGGGTTACTTGGGAACTTCTTGAAGAAGTTGGCCCCAAATGGCGAATACACCATCTACTCGTCAGATCCGCCAAGGAACGGCTCCTCCGGGTCTTCTTGAAGTTTTTTATGGCCTTCAAGATCCGGCGTGGCGATCATGGATCACGCACACACCAGATTTAGCTCCAACAACTCCCACCCTTAGATGTTGAAGGAACCACAACCACCGTGGAAATTCTCACCTTCGACAAATGCGATGGCCAATGGCGAATTTGATTGTTCCGCTAACGCCTATGGCGGTAAGGATCTGCCTTTGTATTTCCGGTCAAAAGGTCCGTTAATCGAGATCACAGCAACATATGCCTAAAAGCCTCGATGTAGGGATCAAGGCTACGAAGGCCCTATGCATTACTAAAAACCTCGCGGATTTTTAGATGGCATGTCCTTCACAAAGAATGTACGTGTTCGGTTTCTCTCCGCAAAGACCTCAAGCATACGAGGAAGGTTGTCGACGTCGCCTCAAAAGATCCAAACTGTTTTTCCATAGCCTTCGCTTCGACGCCACGCCTTCCCATAGCCGATCTTGTACTTGAATTTCTTCTCAATAGCCACCATAATGTGCTTGGCCTCCATATCCTTCTTCTCCACTATCTCTCCATACATCAAATTAGCTATGAATGTCGACGTTATGTTACGATGTTCCGCACAAAACACCGCTGAGCATGCACGAGTGCGGCTCCACCTTCGAGACAATCCAAAGAGTCTCATACTTGGTCTATGCGCTGCACTCGCCAAGGACAACCGCTGCGCGCATTTGATGATGTCGCTCTTGGCTAGATTTGACGACCAAACGTCCACGCATAGACATAGCCCACACCTTAATGGCATCCTGCAAGGATGTCTTATCAAGAAACATTGAGTGCAACCAAACCTCCGTGGCATGGTACTCCCACGGCGATTCGTGCTCGTCGTGCGACATAGACCCTCGCCACAACTGCTCCATTCCCGGATGGGAGCTCCGCCTCATCGGAATCGCCTCGCTGCCTTCTTGTAAAGCTTCCTCTTTAGCCAAGGCCATCCGGTCATCGCTTCCATTTGATACAATATGTAATCCCTATGCTCTCCTTCATCACCGTCTCAGAGGCTCACCATGCGGTGCCCAATCTTCCTCTCTGTATGTACCGTGATCGGGCTCATCACAAGCAACATTCTCTCAACTCTTCAGTAACACGCCCTCCGATCCTCTTCTTCACCAACATGTCAAGGCACCCGAGCCGCCGCAACACACCAGATGATATCCCATAGGGGCCCCCACAGCTTCTTTCGGGCATGGTTGCACAAGTATCACACACTCATATCCACTGCGCGACATCCTTCTACAAAGCCCTTCCACATCGCCAGGCGATCGCCTTTCTCAACTCCCACCGATGTTCGTGGAAGACCGCCCAAAGCCCTTGTATGTCGACGCAGACACCTCGGTGGTTCAAAGAGAAGCTGCGGGTCACCAAGGTTTCACATCTTCGATTCGTGCATTCTCGCCGTCCGTGTACCAGAGTGGCTTGTCAAAACCGCTCAAGTCAACACCGACGGACCTTCACGAACGGTGCCAACACCGTAATGCACTTTCAATGTAGTGGGTACAGCATGACTTATTGTATGGTCGCAAATATTTCCAACATTGCAATTAGTCACCAAGAACGAATCTACATGCAAGCATCGCTACATTGTAATTTACATTTGTAAGACCTTCGCCTATCGTCGACAACTACACGACAAAGATGATCAAGACATCATTCATTCCCTAAGGCAGAGGCCGCAATGAACGTGTGGTACGATATTCAGATTCAACCTAAAACCGAGCTATTCCATAGCAGCATTATCCGATTCGGACGCTTAATTTACTTCTACTAATTAGTTTATACAAATAATTCATCCTTCTTATGCGCCGGTCACGATTATTCACTCCAAGAATAGTCCAGCACGCACACACAAACACTACTACAATACATCTCACAAACAACACTAATAATACTCCCTCACGCACTATTTTTTCTCTAACTAAAGTTTTTATCGCTACTACTTACATACAAATCAACAACATTTCGATTTTCTATTTTTTTCTCTAACTACAATTTCCTACAAAAGCTATTATACTACTCATTGAACTAAATAAACTATTTACGCACCCAAAAAATTATACTACAAAATAAATTTTCTTACGACAAATCAACTACATTACACGGCATTGCATCGCTACAAAAATACACTACATTACACGGCATTGCAATCGGCTAGTCACATGGCGATGTAGAACGCCTCACGATGCTTCAATTCTTCTACACGAAGGAATAAAGTTTGTATGCCATTTTAATAGTTGTCCGAATGGTTTGACTATATGCAAATAACATTTCTACATTCCCGTATGTTTGCAAAAGTATCACCGAAACTTGATTCCTTTGAAGTATCCTATCAAACACTATAGTTGAATGTCCGCAAGATCTATTTATTTTATCTTATTACTATGCGCTCGGTGTTTGACGATTTTCTAAAGTTTTTTTATCGCTTCTACTTACATACAAATCAACAACATTTCGATTTTCTACTCTGTTTTCTCTAACTACAGTTTCCTACGAGCGCTACTTACACTATTATTTTATCTAACTAAACTATTTACCCACTAAAAGAATACACTACAAAATAAAACAAACTTACGGGATTTTCTATTTTTTTTCTCTAACCACAATTTCCTACGGGTGCTACGATACTACTCATTTAACTAAATAAACTATTTACCTACCCAAAAAAATACACTTACGTATAAATCAACAACATTTCAATTTTCTACTTTTTTTTTCTAACTACATGTTCCTACGAGCGCTACTTATACCTACTATTTTAACTAACTAAATACCTACTTAAAAAATACAGTACAAAACAAATCAAACTTACCTCCTCGCAATCCAAATTTCTCTTCCCTTCTCCCAATCCTCCCCTTCTCTCTGTTTTCCTCCCTTTTCCTCTCCTCTCTCCTTTTTTCCTCTCCTCTCCTCTCTTTCTTTCTTCCTCGCAATGATCGCTTGGGCTCGCCAAACGAATTGTTCGGGGACCGCGGTGCTTATGTAGAAACCACCACCGCACCGCTGACGATCGACATGTAAGATCGCTTCACGGTTATGCGATCGAACCTATCGCCCAACCGTGCGGCGGCTGTAATAATTTCACCAACGGCTCGCCTCTGTTGAAGTTTAACGGCAGTTGGGCGATATCTTGCAATACTAACCGCTAAGCAATTGACGCCGAAGTCGCCCAACCATTGAGCGACGACGATATTTTGTAAAAACAAATTCGCGGAATATTTTTGATATTTCGATTAAAAATAGATTATTTTTTTAAAAAATTTCCTTCCATGGAGATTGCCTGTGCTCCTCCTCCTCCTATCCCCTCAAAATCCGACCAAGATAGTAGAGGGGGCCGGGTACCAATTAAGGGTGCGGCGGACGGAGAAGGTGCTCCAGCACCCCTGTTAGCTTTGCCCCTGTAGGTGACACAACCTAATGTCTCCCCCCACTGCGTCCGCATAAATGAGACACTATTGTCCACCTTGCGATACTAAATCCATAGAAATCGCACTCCGTTTTTAAGATTTTTATTGACTTCCATACGACTAAAGCTTCGCATCTAAGCTGCTCTCTTCCCAACAAAAGTATAATCCTAACAAGTTTCTGAACGTTTCCATCTTCCAATGCCATGGGGGAATGAAAGGAATATGATGTTCCATATGGATCATCAGTATGTAGAATAGAGGAGCAACGCTGGGGTTTATTCATTAAATAGAAACATAATACTCTATCTGTTTTTTTTTATTTGATGTTTTTTGATTCTTCACGGTCTTCGAGATGCAACTTTGACCGTTACTTTTTATACCTTTATATTAAGATATGCTAATAATTTTATAATATTATGAAAGTATTTTTAACGATAAATCTAATGATATATTTTTTAGATAGCAAATCTAGATAATTGTAAATATATTAGCCGTCAAACTTTAAAATGTTTGACGACACGTATTCTAGGACATCAAGTAGGAAAGAACGGAGAGAGTAAAAAGCTTTTTTGTTATAGCATTTGTCGTGCATAAAAGCGTAGCGGCTCATCCGGCAGCTCGCTTTGCGTGCTTTGCGCCCCACAAATTATTTAGAAGCCGTGGTGGCGATGACAGAAGGTGGGAAGATGAGTAGCGGCTTCATCAAGAGAGTAATCACTAATCAGCGATGAATCATGGAGAATACTTCTCCATCTTGGCAGCACCGACCAGATGTCCAGTCTGCCATCTCCATCCATCTCCCTTGTCCTTCCCCATGTACCTCTGTTCTCTAGCTGAGCAGCACGAAAATGCTTTCAAAGGGATGAGCTCTGCGCCTCTGCCAGATGGATATGCATGGCAATTGCATGGGTTTACTCTATCTTTTGTTCTCTTTTTAGTTTTTACCTTCTTACAATCAAGAGTGTATAGACTACATCAGACTCACTTGAGTGGTTTCGAGATTTTGTAAACTAACACCCAATTGAATATGCTTGCGAAATTACTCCAGCAGATTAACTAAACTTGACAGAGAAGATAACGATGCATATATAAAGTTTGTGATGTCAAACATTGGAAAGTAAATGTACACCAACAAAGTACAACACATAACATGAGAGCATTGCAATAACCAACGTTACACCAGTCTGATGTCTTTGATGCCACAGACACACGCCTTTAAAGTCTGAAATCAACTCAGGGGATGTAAGGGAGTAATTCTGATAAATATGCCAGATCCATCTCAATATCAGCCACAGGTTCTTCTTCCCAAGGCACGCCCGCCATGTGCGTCGATGGGAGCAGGTAGTTGCCACTGTTGCTGTCGCTTCCACTGCTCCTTCCAGAAGGAGCAACATTGAGCACCTGGGATGCTTGAACATCAGGAGCGACCTGAGCATTGTTGGCCTGTGAACTCTGGGCTGGGGCTAAAGCTTGCTCAAGCAAGCCGGAGAAGGAGTTGACCGCTCGCACGAGCTCCTCTTCTTCAGCAGCATCTGCGACCTCGTTGTCGCTCAACATGTTCTGGTATATCTGCTCAAGTGCCATTTTGTTCGATGAGATATCGCCGTTGCTTAGAGAGTTCCCTGAATCGATCTGCAGGAAGGTCTGGCTACCATTGTAGTCATATTGGGACGAGCCATCAGCGTAGCTTGGAGGGTTCCCCAAATTGACATGCTGATTGGCCGTACTGTCATCAGGTAACTTCCTTATCTCCTCAGGCAGCACCATTCTGCTCGATGAACAATCGACGCTGCTATGCAAGTTCCATGGATTGATCGCATTGTTGACGTGGTTCCCTATGACCACACCATTGGACCTGAGGGGTTGTTTCCCTGGAGGCATTTGCAAGAATTTCTTCCAGTTAAGCACGTCACCCTTCAATCTGCGCCAACCTGAAGGTTCTTGTGTGATTCTCCAAGAGGTACCAGCAACTACGTAAAACAAAGAGTCATCAGATTACTTACAGTACAGTTTGATCTTGTGTTGTAGATTGTCATGGACTTTAATGATTACAGAATTTATAAAATGTACAAATAACCATGGAAATGAGAAATAGGCCAATTCCGACGATGCATGCTTGGATACTGGCATTAGAACTGCAGCTTTGCTCGTTATGTCATGTACCTAGGGGAGCTAATGTTGCTGCACATCTTTGTGCCCAACAAGCTTCAGCTGAATGTAACTGGGTCGAGTGGGCGGATACGACACCGGCGTTCCTTGCCCGGTGTATTCAACATGATTGTAACCAGGGTTCGGACAATCGCTGAAAATTGGTCGAAATTGGTTGAAAATATCGGCCGAATTTTTTGAAAATAAATTTAGGCAAAAATTTCTTCTATATTTGACAAAATTCATGCAAAACAAATTTTTCGAGACCGGTTTGAAATTTTACCGGGGGTCCGATACAACTGATTTTCATGATGAAAATCGGCTGAAATTTTGAACCCTGATTGTAACTCCCTTGATGTTGAATAAAGCTCAGCCTCTGCTTGATTCTCAAAAATTATGTGATGCATAATTGCAACTCACATAGATTAATACCAGTAGAATTAGAAATAGAAAGATCATCTACCAATTATGTGATGCATAATTGCATACTACATACGAAAACTTGGGTAAAAACCACTGGATTTCATTGAGGCCTGCCCAGATCAGAAAGGAACCATATAAACTAATTATTCCAATTCTCGTGGAAAGGAAGGGCTACTTGTCAACATACATGTACAACATAGACTGCCTAAACCTGTCACTAGAAATGGAAAATATAATGTGCTCAATAGTGTGATTCAGAATCAATCTGCCTCTCCTTACATACACTGCAGATTAGACTTGGATATCAATTTCACTCAAAAAGTTGTATTTGTTGCTTCTAGTATTCGGTCACCGCCTTCCCAAGAATGTTTGTAGCATTTAAAATATTGGAATGGTTAAGTTGGAGTACCACAAGTAGATGAAAATTGGCCTAAAGGAGTAGAAGTAATTTGCAATAATAGTTGTGCTGTTTAAGAATGCTTCAGAAAATGACATGTGGTTGTACTGTACTCCATCTTACCCCTTTAGAGGTAAGAGAATGTTTAAATCTGAGCCATTGATTTATTGAGGTTAGTTGCACCTTAAATAGTAATGTATTAAATTGGCATATCTTTCCACACCAAACTATTGCAATCCTTTTTAAATAATCGATATCACCCTATAGTTCTTCATGTTTGATCAAATCACACCGTATGATCACATGGGTCTTGCACGAACTTGGTTCAAATACATGCAAAAGATCAAAATTTATAGAAGCTATTCTTTTGTACTCCAGACTAATTCCAAATTTAAAATGATATATATTTTTAATATAATATTTGAAATTATTTTTTTTGTTGTACGCCAAAGTAAAATATAAAGTTTGATCCCCAAATTAACAAAAAATATAAAATTTAACCATCAAAGCTGAAAGTAAGTTGAAAATTTCAGAATAACAACAATTTAAGATAAATGTTAAAATTAAATTTGCAATATATTTCAGTTCAAACAATACAATTTGAATTCAATTGTTGTTGTTGCGACCTACCTAGTGTACCCATGCATGCTGACGTAAATAGTTGAAAGGACTTTTTTTTTGGCAAGGGAGAAATGGCGGCATTAATTGTAATGTATTCCTTTCCTTTTGGAAAATCTCTTTCCAAATGATTAATTTCCCTTGAAGGAGAAGTGATGGTGTGTAAAGACAATATTAACCTTTGGAAGGTCATAAATGGGCTCTTACCCCCACAAAATGTAAGAGATCACTCTATGGAATAATAGCCATTAGATCAAGCAAATCAACAGTCCTCATGAGAAGTGGTGTACCGTAAAAATACCCGACCTTTTCCTAATCACAAGAAGAATAAACGTTAAAGTTCTAAACTTTACCTGAGCTTGGGAAGAGAACAGGCATGCCATTCTGGGCTCGATTATAATTCATTCCTCCAGTTCTTGTTCCGATTGACATGGAATGAGGTGGGAATGACTCCCCAAATTGTTGACGCCCGAACTGGTAATGATGATCACCATGAAAAAAAACTTGGCGGTTCGAACTCCTGGGGACATGAGACACTGAATGCCATGGTTGCAAACACGGATTCCCTGGATTGATAGTGTTTTGCTGACTTAATAAATATAGACGTTGGTCACTGGAGAGGAGATTCTCAATGTGATTGTTCATTATTCCTGGCGCACACTGCAGAACATGCCTATTGAAAGCAAAAAATGTTAGCAACTGCCTATAAATTAGCCTATTGAAAGCAAAAAAACCTTCACCCTTTAAATCAAGGAAAATGCACAGAAATTGATCATGATTAGCGAGCGCAAACTAATTTATTGATGTACATATATATACTACTGCACAACATATAAATATTGAATAGTAAATATCCCTTTCTTGTGTAAGAGAATTTTGCTCCTCACTGTCAGGTTGGCCCATATATCACATGGTCCAATATCCGAGTTAAATTAGGCTAAGCCTAATTTAACCAACTTTTAGCAATTCGTCAGTTAATGGAATACAAAACCCTTTTCCCCTAAAAAATGGAGAACAACATTTATCCTCGTAAGTTAATCCTGCTTTGCATTAGTAGGTGCCTCCCATAGTAGGTTCCATACGAAAATACTTTCCAAGTGACTGGTGCACGCATGTGTTTGTATTTTGTGTGTTTTACATACACTTTTTGCCCATCCACCACTCATCTTACAATTGAGAGTGGGGGGAAGTAGAAACAAATGTAGGACATTTGTACAACTTTGTCCCCAACATATTTTAATAATTCGTTATTCAAAAATATTTTTTTCATGAATTGTGCGGGATACAACATATTAGTTTTAAGTTTACACACTATTAGTTTGTTGTGTTTACTCCATTTTTTTTTTGTTTGTGTAAGCACCTATTTGCCAATATATACTGCTGTTTGAAAATAATTTTAGATTTTGTTTTGCCCATTGAAAATTTATGTTTATTAAATCAATATGAAATACGAACCAATACTATTATAGCCTTGAAGAAATCTGTCTTTGCTAATATGTGATTATTCCACTTTAAAACCATTTGTTGGTGTAATTTTTTGTGTGACGTGGTCCTGCGGAAAAACCATTTTCTGTTTTTGGAACATGGACTCAAAAGCGTGCTTACAAGTAATAAAGTCGTAAAGTTTAAATTATTTTTTGTTTGATTCTCCATATGCACTGATTTAATCATAATTATAATTATATATATATATATATATATATATATATATCAATCGAACTTTTTTTATTAAATAATCTTTTTTGAACTTTTATTTTAAAGTTAACCTCCGACGCACTTTATTTTTAAAAAATAACTCCTTTGGTCACGTCACCACCCATAGCGTGACCAAACAATACTATCACGCCAGGCAAACTCTTGTCACGCCATAGGATAAGTTCGTAAAAAACCTTTTGGTCACGCCACCACCCATGGCGTGACCAAACAACACTGTCACGCCACCACCTATGGCGTGACAAGAGTTTGTCCAGAAACGGACTGGCGTGACAGTGTTGTTTGGTTACGCCATGGGTGGTGGCGTGACCAAAGGGGTTATTTTTAAAAATAAAGTGTGTCAGAGTTTAATTTTAAAATAAAAGTTAAAAAAAGATTATTTAATAAAAAAAATTCATATCAATCATATTTACCTGCGTGTGCTTGTTTGGCCACCAGTAAAATCTGCAGTTGGCAGCCACGTAGTGTTCCTTTGTGGCCGTGGACCGGTTTCTCTGAAAAACCGCGGCTCTCCAGACAACTAATTGGAGCAAGCAGCATATGATTAGTAAAAAAACAAATAGTAGGTAATGACACTAGAAGGGTAAAAATTTACAATATTTCGAAGGATAATCGTAAGAATATGTTATTATTCAACACTTTCATTTGTGAGATCGAAAACATAGTCATTCACATACCTTAATGTCCAAGGTCCCAGGTCCACCTTCGGGACAAGTTACCTTCAAGGCAGAAATATCGGACCATTGTATCTCAATCTTGTTCTTGAGACCTTCATGGAGTATTTCCCATACAAGTTTTCTATGCGCAAAATACAGTTTTGCTACCAGATCTCCGTCATACCTTGACTTGCACTGTCAATATACACAAGGTTTTAGTTGTAAACAAAATATTTCTAGATTGATTTTGTGGAGACTATATGGTATGATCCTAATCTAGGTATTGAACAATTGATATTAGTGTCGAGGAGTTTGAGAAGTGAACTCTTGGTTTAGCAAACTGTTAGGTTTGCTGTCAAGTGGGGGCGGTCTGAGCGGCCCTGGGATGCGATCTGACTGACAGTGCAATATTGTGCCAAATGGGTACCCAAACACTTATGTAGGAGTGTTTGGAGATGTGTTTACACCCAGTGACATTAAAAATGGAGACCGGACGCTAAACTAGATAGAATTTTATCGAAAAGTCCAGAGAGGGATGTTTTCTGAAAATGGAAAGCTGCCTGACTGACCGTTGGTTGGCGGTCAGACCGGTCCCTTGTTACCGGGAGCACAGTTAGACTGGCCAGGGCAGTCTGACTAGCTAATGGCTGGTGGTCAGACCGGTCTAGTGCTCGTGATTTGACCGGCCATGGCGGTTCAGGCACAGTAGGGTGTGCTGAATTTTGAGGGTTGGTCCTAGGAGCTTGGATTGATGCATATGTTTGCATTATACTTTTATGGACTATTGTGGGCCAAGTTGTGAAGAACTTTTGCCCAGAAATGGTTGCTTGGTCTATTATTGTGCAGGTGACTTGAAGTCAATTATGGTCAATAGCGAGAGGATCGTGACATGGTTAGGAGAACCAAGACCCAGAATGGTCATGGATGTCGGGTGAGATGGTTGGACTCAAGCAAGGTGCAAGATGGATAAGAACTATGGAAGACAAAGTTTGAGTAAAGACCTTTTGAGGTAAAGTGATGCTTCTGGGGGCGAAGTTTTGAGGGTATGCGTTCATGACTCGTCAATTGCGTAAATTGATGATTTTTTGTGTCATGTGGTGGTATATGATGGTTTGCTTGTTGGTGTTGGTTGTAGGACTCCAAAGCTATGTCATGTTGAGGTAGATGGGATCGAGACTAAGCTAGGGGAGTTGAGGTCTAGAATGATCAAGGTGTTGCTGGAAGATGACTGAGGCTAACTGAGTGGTTATAAGCCGAGAAGACAAGGAACCAGAGCTGGAGCTACCAGTGGTGGACATGACGGGCAACGACAAGGTGGATTGGGACTAAGCTTAGGGAGGAGCCAAGGTCCAAAACCGTAAAGGAAGTCGGGTGTGGTCATGGTGCATGGTAAGGCATGTGGTGCGCCAAATGACATGGGCCCATTTGCAAGCGAGGATGGTTTGGTGGGATCCAGATGCATGCGTGAGAGGCTAGGCTGGAAATCATTGAGGCCATATGGATGATAGCGAAGTATAGGCGATGCTTCAATATGAAGGAATCGGAAAAGGTGGGTAGATGGGCATTTTGGTAAATTACCCAATACAAGAAAAGTGATGGTGTGAGAAACCATGGCGGTGGCCTAAGTGGATTAGGTCAAGAACACTCTATGGAGGGCAAAACATGATGGATTTGGCCTAATATAGCTAAAGATGAAGACATTCGCTTTGAGGAGCATACATGAGTAAGACTCGTTTGTATGTGGATTTAACGGGTGTCTGTTAGTGTTTTCTCTTTAGACCTAGACTCCACTATATAAGGAGGTGGTGCAGGATTTGCACACCCCATCTAAGCCAAGAAACCATAATATGAAAATTTGGGGAAGTGGAGAGAGGAGGAGGCTAGGGTTTGATAGATGTATTGAGAGAGATGAGAGCACTTCTGTGTGTGCTGTCCTAGTGGCTTTGTCCTCCCAAGGGAGTGGTTGTAAACTTTTATCTCCAAGTAGAAATCAAATCTCTAAATTCGTCCAAGTCTTCCTCTCATATGCTCAAGTGTTCATTTTATTGATTTGGCTTGGTTTTTTTTGTTGCTTCCTCCCCTCTTGATCTTGCTTTGTACCTAGGACATGTAAGTGATGGATATATCTCTTGTAGGCCAGATCTCGTCCATCTAGGTACTTTTTATTACAAGTTCTTGAGTTTGCCTGGTTTTGGTGGAAGAAAGGGTGATTTTGTGGAGTTTTGCTCTTAAGGGCTTTTGGCTTTATTCTTGCTGTGATTGAGGGTGCTAGGACGTGTGAAAAATCATCCTTAGCCATCTTGGATTGATTCCTCCCACGAGCTCCTCTCAATCATCGTTTTCGTATTTGGCCTGGTTCTGGTGCAACCTTCACTCAAACAGAAAAATGTTGAAACTTTGGCAGTGATCTTCATGATCTTTGATTAGAATAGGTTTTTAACATCCTAGAGAATGTGTGTTTCAAGTTTCATGAAGTTTTGAGTTGTGGTTCAAAATTTAGATCAATTTGTGATTTTGAAATCGTACCGAAATTCAATTCCGTGCTAATTATTGTTCATTCCGGTCAGACCACATTGTTCATTCCGGTCAGACCGCTACTGTTTATCTAGTCGGGCCAATCCAACAGGGATTTTGGCAAGTCTTGATCCTCTTGTTGCCATATTCTTATTTGAATGATCCTCTATGATCTTCATAGCTTTATATAGCTATTGGAGTGAAATAATCATAAACTCCTTTGGGCAAAAGATTTCAAAGAGGCCGTTGTTTGTGTGGCCGCCTATTCAACCCCCTTCTAGTCACCTCCTCGGTCCAACTGATTTTGTTATAGTATGATAAAACTTGCAAAATGTGTTAGGTGCTTGTTTCAGCTCTCATAGTACATTGTGGTGAATCCAACACAAGGACTTCTTGTCTCACAATTGTTTAACAATTTTAGAAAATAAATTTCCGAAAGGGAAAACAAAAATGTAACAACACACAAATGTGAGCTATGAAGACACGGTGCATACTATTCTATTCTAATTTAATAAGTGTAATATCCACATATTGCAAGAGAAGTTGTATGATTTATTTATGTGGAAGTACATGCAACACTTCAGTATTTTATACACTTTACTAGACATAAGTGGAGAAAGAATTACCTCCCAAGCCCCAATTTTTAGAAGGGAAGCTTGAAAATTAGAAGCCTTTGTTCTTTGCTTTGCAATAGATTTTGTGTCTGAAGTATTTGTATCAACAGCAGATTCTATGTCTTCCCTTTTTCGTTTGGCTGCTTGAGTGAGCTCCATTTGTATCAGATTAACGAAGGAGGAGCTTTTCCTCAAGCGTAACCCCAATGGGCTAAGTCTATCAGTCAAATGCTGGAGCGAAGTACCTTCATCAGATTGCTGTGGTGAATGCAAAAACAAAAGAAAACTAGTATTATAAAGAGATTTAGTAGTAATATAATTGCGTTGAATCTTTTTATTTGAGAGAAGATATCCATGCATTTGGTTTTTGCTATTTTAAAATACTTATCCTTACCCACTATGTGTCACACATAAGGAAATATCTTAACCACAAAAAGCATAGAACAAATTAGCCGCACTAACTTTTTTTTTGGTGATTATGCACTAACTTTATTTATTTTTCCATTCCAAAACTAAGATAAATGCGGCAGGAAGTAAGCTCAGTTTGGATTGGACACATTAGAAAACCAAATTGTACAACAATATGACAATAAGTACAACGAGTTATACAATCATAGAGATATAAATATAGTAAGATGCAATTAACTACTATTGAACAAATTACTAACATGCGCATCTAACCATCTAACATAGTCGAGAAAGTAATTTTTCAAGTTTAGGGAGCCAAGCATGCAAGTTTAGGGAGCTCGAGTGCAATTATCTTTAGGGTGTTTCTTTTATTATATTTTTGTTGCGCATTGTTTTAACATTGCAATATTTCATATGTTGAAAGATTGATACAACAACAAACCAACCTTGTTGCGACACAAAATAACTTACTAACGTGATATACTATGTTGATTCATGGAGTCAGGAAAACTATTTCGTTATTTGGACCATTGTGTCTAATAATACAAAATGAACTTTTCATTTCTTTTATCATCATATTCCTCTATTCTACTCCCTCCATTCCATTTATAAGGTATATTAACTTTCCATTTCTTTTATCATGGTATTACAAAAAGTGGAACTAGAAGCAGACGAGCAAACAAATGGATTAGCGTTGATTTATTTATAACAACATTGGATTTATACCGTCAACATTTGATGACTTCACGAAAAACCACTCACACTGGTGTTAGCCTTGCCATCCCCGCCATTTGTTTTCCTAGCCGTACCCTTTTCATTTCGGATCGGGTTCTTCTCCCCCACATCTCTTTGTTCCTCCCTTGTGTTTCCTGGGTCAGGAACTCATGCTTCTCCCATCTATTTTCTTCTCTCCTACGTCTTTTTCCCTCTCACCGCGTAGCAAAGCTGCAGCGCATTCAGAGGCGCCATCGAGGACCTCGTCAAGGAATGGAGGTGATTTGGATAGTGACCAGAAGCCAAAAAAGTTGCAGGAGATATTATTGAAGCCCTAATTAATTGTCAGATTGTGCATAGTAATATAGCTTAGATTAATGATGGGATTGTTGGATATATGCCCTAGAGGCAATCATAGAGATGATTATATTTCTTTATATTCATAATATTGGATAAATGTTATTCTGTTCCATGAATGAATCATCAGTTATGAAGATTAAACGAGTATGTGACTTGTTGGTGAAGCTCTTTTAACTTATGATGATATCGCCTAAATGTATCCCTAGTCGAATGTCACCGGGTCTAACGCTAGTGACTCTACGACCAAAGACATGTATTGATTGATGACCATGTTTCACCGGTCATGGATATAGGGATATCGAATCGATAATGTGGACACATGTTAGGGAACATGGTGTTGGATAAGACCCACCTTGAGACACTATTGAGACTGTTATGATTCTATGTGTCATTAGTTGGTCTCAAGCAATGATGATATATAATCCTTAGACCTGAGATCAGCATGGTTTCCTACAATGTGTAATAGCACTCTTAGGGGTTGCCAAACGCTACTCGTAACTGGGTAGTTATAAAGGTAGCTTTCGGGTATGCTATAAAACATGCAGAGAGATGTAATTGGTCGGATATAAGATTTGCCCCTCCTAACATAACAGGAGAGATATCCCTGGGCCCCTTGAAGTGGTCGGATAAAGAAAGTGCATGGCCATGCCACTGGTGGTCGAAGAGTTCGACCACATAAGGTTATCCGATACTCGATCGAGAAAGTATTGAACAGTCTATGGATGGCACAACATCTCACCTAGAGTTCAACCAGATATCGTGAGGCAAAGGGAGAATACATGAGTAGGTCGCTTAGTTCGATCGCCATTCTGATCGGTCGATGGAGATACGAGCTGGTCATAGACTGGTTGAACGTAATCACAGAGTGGTCATAACCTGGTCGTAATGAGTTACAAACTGATCACGACCACATGCGAACTGGTCGTATAGAGATAGGACCTGGTCGTAAGTGATGAGGACCTGGTCGTAGATCATATTGCATTAAGGTTCGTCCGATATAATTTGTGTGTATTCGGAAATCGTTATGTCCTACTAGGAACCGCTACGACTCATGGTCGGAAAGGGTTTCCGAGTCACAACCGAACTACACATGAACCTAACGGGTCACATACTTAACGGGTTGGAACAAACCAGTACGGATATGATTCGTAAAGCGTGTTTGGATAGGATCCGTCACAGGAACTATAGAAGGAGATGCATGAGGCTGTTGGACGTAAGATGAGTGGATGTGAGTTGCTCTCCCAAAACCCTAGCCACCATCTTCTTGAGAGCCTTGCCGTGCGACTTGGTGCTAGCGCACCGGCGTACGGTTGTTCCTTCCCTAGATGTGTGGATACCATAGAGGCGCTTCTACGTTGTTGCGCTTGAGGACGATCCGCGATCCTCGCAAGGAACTGCAGAGGTGCTGGAGGAGACGATCGACTCGCGAGGACGCTGGATGATCGACTATGACCAGTACATCGACGCGCTCTTCGTTGGACCAGGTTGCTCCGATGCTTCTTCTGCTGCTCTACGCGTCTAGTGGTAACGATCTGTGATCATCTTCTTGCTTGACTTCCTGGTTTACGTGATAGAAAATTTGAATTGTTGCTATCGTAGCCTACCCGTATCCCTATAGGGATAGCCTTAGGAGAAGTACATCTAACGACAACAGAGGACTTCCATCACCTGAGATGGCTTGTGGTCGCTGGCAGGGAGGACTCGAGCGCTTGGGGTGGCACAATCATGGGCGAAATGGCCTCAAGTGTGACTCAACTAGTTTCATTTTCGCCAATCCGGGATGTTGTCATAAATTTTGGTGGCATTAAACCGAGCTGGTGTGTTTCGGTGGTATCTTCCTAAATTGTCAAACTTTGATTTTAGTCATAATTTTGCATTTATTTATTCCATCGATGTTTGCATTTATTTGCTCAATCTGTGTAGTACGTCGGCTCAAAATGGACACTTGCAAAAAAAGACTCACGTGTCGCTCTCCTCTGGACGACCCTAGAAGAGATAGCCCAAACCTCCGAGAGACTCCATCCGCCTCACCTCCCCCTCGCGGTCGTCGTCATCGATGTGGTGGTGGCGGCGGGGCCTTCCCTGGCTGTTCCCTTCCCCTCCTTCTCTGCCTCCCTTCCCCTCTCATGCCAGGTTCGGGGGCTCCCTCAGATCCAGATCTAGTAGTGCCCTTTCGTGCTCCCGTGCTTGGACACTAGTGACCCATGTCTCACCCTGTCCAGCATGCCGCCGAGCTCATCCTCTGTTCCATGGCTACCATCGACATCTTCTTCTTTTGCTCCTCTGTGGACTTCGCCTCCTCCGGGCTGTGGAGGCCGAGGGGCTCGCCCGCACAGCCGACTCCATCCTGGAGCTAATTAGATGGCTGGGCATCAGCTCTACGACCTCGAATTTGGCAGCAGTTGCCCTTACGTCCTCCCCATGGAGAGTATCCTCTCCGGCCACTACTTCCTTTAGTGGCTGGGGCGAGGTGTGTGGTGTGAGCGCGGTGGTGTCATGCTCTTTGGTGGTGCGTGACGGTGTGATGAGTGGAGCATGAGTGCTTCTAGTCCGACCCAACATGTGATGTGTTGGTTGGGGTGCTTGTTGTGGACCATTGTCCTGAGGTGTAGCAGGCCAGCCGTTGCCAAGCTCTCCCACCGGATTCAGTGTCGTCGGCCAGGCTAGATCCGATATGATCTGGCCGCACTGTCAGCCTTGGATCCGAGCCGTCAGAGCCCTTCTTGTTGCCGACTTCCCACGTTGCATCTTCGTCGCTGAGTGCGTCATCCTAGAGCTCAAAAGATGAGTTGAAGAGCCACAAGGGCGCAGACGTCCCCCATTTGTCCTTCTACCCATGCATACCCCTAGTAGCTTCATCGTCGCCCGGGAGTACTTCTTACCACCATATTCAAATCCTTCTTCTATGGATCCGCCGTCACTCGGTGCCGGTGCTTGAGCCGCCGGTTTTCAGCTCCACCGCTTCCCCCGTGTTGTCTGTTTGCCAGTCGGCCTGCTTGAAGAGAGTGCCCAACCAAGCTTAGTTGTTAAGGGTGTGTTTGGTGGCCTACATGTTCCTAGCCTGGCCCGTATTGGTCATCTAGGCTGAGTGGATGCAATGGTGGGTTGTTTGGTTGTCTGTTTCTGTTGTGTCAGACTATGCTAAGATGTTGTTTGGTTGCATGTATCTGTGAGAGTGTACTCACCTCTTCTAGTGAGTGGTCAGAACACCCCTTGTAGGATGTTTGAGTTAGACAAACAGAGGAAGAAGGAAGGAGAATGACATGTGAGGTCAAGTGGTCAGTGGGACAAATAGAGAAAGAACAGAGGAAGGACATAGTGGAAGCTGGGCAGCGGCTCGGGTGCATGGTACCAGCGGCACTCCAAGGGAAGTAGCACAAACATGGGCACGACGGCGGCACGACGGACGCGTCGGGTCCTTCGGGGAAGCCGGAGGGTAACCGAGGCGGCGGGGCGTCAGCGTCGGAGAAGAAGGTGGTGGCGGTGGTGGGACTCCATGATGGCGCATTGACTGAATCGAGAGGGGGAACCAGCAGAGAAAGGTCGGGAACACATGATGACGTGGTCTACTCGGCTCATAACTCACCGGAGAAGGAGATCGGGCGAGGATGCTGCGACGGCCGGAATGGAAGAACATGACAAAATCCGGCGATGTGCCATGGAAATCAAGAAATTGATTTAGGGTAATGACTCAAGGAAGTCTAGAACACGATATGACGCGCTCAAAAGTGCAAGAACTCACTAGAGCGACGGAACGACGAGACAGGGGGTGTGTTTAGCGGCGGGGAAGAAGATCCTCACGACGACGATGGTGCTCCGGAGGTGAAGAAACTTGGACAAGGTGTGAAGGGGGTGGAGGAGGTGTCGGTGCTCCTTTTTATAGACAAAGGCGGGGAGTGGAGCAAGTGCGGTAATGGAAGACGCGAATGTGCAGGTGCAGTGCGGGCTGGGCGTCTCGGTGCGCACGATGCAGGCATCTTGAGCACGGCGTGAGAGACCTGGGGAGAGTGGGCATGACGCGAAGACGCAAATGGGGGGAGAAGGTGAGTGGAATCCATGCTCTGCATCGCTTGCCCAGGACTTGCATGCGTTGAGCCTAGTTGAGGAGCGAATCTCGATTCAAGTGTTTCCCTCGGGCCAGACCCTAGAAGGAATCTTGCATGCGCTGAGCTTGGCTCACCCACCTGACCAGGGAACCAAACACCTTAAAACTTGCATCCACTCATGAGAGCCAAGTCTCGTGCAGGCGACCAAACACACCCTAAGGCACTCGTTGTGGGCCATTGTCCTAGACATTACTAGGTCGATCGTCTAAAAAGGCCGAAAGAGTTGGGCAATAGTTGTTTGAGTCCTCGTCCTGAGGTGCAAGATAAGGTGCAGGACGACTACTGTCGAGGCTCCACATTTTAGTAGTTTGGTCCCATTTCGAGAGCAAGTAGGTCACCATATATATCGGTGTGCCGTGTGGGAGGGGGAGTGCAGTTGGAGCTTTTAGCTTCTTCTGCATGCTATCCACCGTCATCGTCGAGTGGAGGGACCACCTCCTTTCCTATTTCATTATGAAGTTGAGTGCTAGTTGCCTAGCTAGTGTATGGTGCTTACCGTGGTTCTTCAATTGTGGTGGAGTTGTGGTTCATATTACCTCTGCTTCTATTCTTCTCTCTCGAGCTTTGTGCAACGGTAGTCCTCTGTGTCTAGCTTGAAAATCACTTAGAAACTTCAGCGTGTTAGGTGGGGGTGTCGTCCTTCCTATGGCTGCGATGTGTGTTTTGTGCGTGTGAGAGTTGTTGGGTGTTTGGCGTGGTGCTTGATGGTGTTTGCTCTAGCTAGATGTTCCGGATGGGGTTTCCTTCTCTGCCTGCGGAATTTCCCCGTTAGAGCTGGTGTCTGCACCCTTTTCTTGTTTTCTCCTGTTTATTAATGTAATGGGCAATTCATTTCAAAAACTGCATTAAAGATATATCAATTTACACCAATTATGTTTCTGTGTTTCATATACAAAAGTGCATCTAAATGCTACCTACTTGAATTGATATATGTAAATTCAGAGAGGTACCTAAAACTCAAAATATGCCAGGTAATCATTCAATGTTAACCGAAAAGGTGGCAGTTAGTCTAACAAGTGCTGCCTAATATAGATTTGAAATTATTGCTGCTTGTCTTACAGCTTGAGTTGCACATTAACCATGTACGTCCTGACTAGTTTCATGTGTGGACATAGTTTGCACAATGTCCAAATGTCCAATATTCTACAGATTGAAAGGACTAAAAATTTATCTATACATAATAACATTGGCATTACTCTTGTGAAGACATACATGGCCTGCTAATGCCTCAATGACCATGATAAGGGAGCAGTACTAAATACATTCCTTGATTGTGTTTCTCTGTCAAATTTTGCCTCGGATATGACTACTAAGGTTTTAGTTAGAAAATGTATATTGGATCTTTTTTTCCAATACATTCAGTTATGCGCAGGTTATTTGGCACCAGATCTGTTTCTCACGTCGTGTAGTGTAGGTAGGACAGCAGCCAGGACGGCAGGTGGAACATGAAAAAGTTAGAAACTCGTGCTTGATCAAAGCAGATGATACATATACTCCTTACATCTAAAATTACCTATGCAAGCAGCCTCCGAATTAAGAGATGCCTTGATTAGATCAAACTCGATTGAACTATTAACCCTTCTATCTTAAACACCGTATGAATTAGACACCTTTTAGTTGAAATGGTGGAAGTTTACAAAACCGTGTGAATTGTTTCATGAAAATACTTCTTTTATGAAAAGATACATTTCTATGGACCCCTTTCGAGACTATAAGTAGTATAGAAATACTTTCATTAGCGTTGATCATAAAAGTAATCATCAGCAAAAAAAAAAAAACCCGGCAGCAAACGCGGATGATAATACTAGTGTACCATGTACCTCATCGGAATCTCACATCTAAAACCCTAGCACACAAAACAGATGATGAAATCAACCTTCAAGCTAGATCTTCACATCATATCCCTCCAGATCAACTAGATGTAATTTTCCAGAAAACTGTTACCCAAATCTCGCACATCTCATGCGCATCCAAAACCACAAAATAGCATATGCCCAATCTACCATGCATGCAAAAAACAACAGCAACGATCGCCAGAAAAGATAAAGGTAGCGGTAAAACAAAAACAAAAACAGAAACAAGTCACCTTTACGGACACAAAGAAACAAGGGCCTACGTACTCACCAACAGCCGTGACTGGTGCCGCGGCATCTTCCGAGCCGGCGACCCCTCGAGCACCTCGACGTCGTCGTCCCCGGCACCGGCACGGCTCCACAGCTCTCCCGGCAGCATCCTCCGGTCCATGGCATGCACTTGCAAGGCTTGGACGAGGAGTCGCGGGGACGGCGTGGTAGGAAGGGTGTTTGGGAACGGAGAGGAGGCAGACCGCGGGGGTTTTGTAGGAGCCTCGACGGGAAGAACACATGCCACTTGGCAGCGGTGTTGCAGACCCAGGAGTTTCAGTTTCTTGTGGACCTCAGGGTTTTAGGCAACTGCCCTGCCACTGTGCAAAAGGAAGTCTGAGTACATGTAGATCTCTCATGTTGTTGCATTTATTGAATGTATCAAATGATCAAATCTAGTTTCCTGATAGTTAAGAGATGTGGATTGCTTTTTGCTATCACAAGACACGCGCGCACACACCACCACACGCACCTCCTTAGCGGACGCCTAGACAGATGGAGGTTAAGGAGAAATCTGCAACCTCATAAAATTTCTACTAAAGTGCATTTGCGTGTGTATAAAGATGGGCGTCAGGATTTGAACCCTACTAGGTGCAGTCGTACACCCACAACTCCACCACCACAGAAAGAAGTAGTTCCCAAAGACAATGAATACGTAGACACTAGCGTGGATGCGGGGTTTGGTAGGATATGGAGATGTGGCTGGCTGCTAGGCTTGTCGCATGCGATATTGTGAATTGTGAGTGACACGTGCATACGACATATTGACGTAAAATACCAATTTTCTTTTATGACTGTTTTTGTAATTTTTACGGGGTAATAATAAAACTTCAAGCTAAATATTTTCAAAATAGTTTAAATTGATGAGAACAAACATATTTCTAATCTTGAGCTACCATGAGTTCCTAGAAAAATGTAGGAAACTCCAATGATTTATCCTATTCATCTACCTTCAAACTGATATTTTGTGATAGCAATAGAATATTGACATTAAAAGTAAGAAATTTCATCACTACAGAATTTAAGATGTTTCATGCATGCCTGTATGGTATATTAGAACCTATAAATCTCCTACCAATCCTACTGGTATGAAAGTAGCAAGCTGATTAACGTATTTCTTGCTTTTCAAACTAGTATGCAAAGAAATAGTTTTTGTATAAAAGTACCGTATAAAATAGAGAATACCTCACATGCCACTAAAGTTGCCATGATCCTTCTATGCCACTAAAAAAAATTGATCCCCTACATATCACTGAGTTTCTTATTTGATCCCTTCTGTGTCATTTCCGTTAGCTCCATTAGTGTTTGTCACCGTTAAGGGATCGAGGCCTGACAGTTTTTTTTCAAGAAATGGCCATACTGCCCTGCCTTCCCCAAGTAATAGTTCGGGTCCACACAAGCAATCCCCTCACTCTCCATTCCATTCTTCCTCAATCCCCCCCCCGGCGACCCTGCCCAAAACCCAAGGTCAAGCCCAATCTCGTTCCCCTTCTCGATCCCCAGCACATAGTTCCCCCAAGTCATCCTCCAAGGAAGGGATTTGGCAAATACTCGACAAGGCGCCGCTGGATCTTATGGATTGAAGACCTTAGGGGCACAGCGGTGGGGGTGCATGGCGGGCTTGGGGGAGCGAGATGGCGTGCCATAAAAAATGGTGGATTTAAGTGTTGCAGCAGTCCCCTCCTGGCTCCCAGTAGGGTACGTTCCCTTACCTTTTGCCATGTTCTGGTTTTCTTGTTGAACTTTGCCGTAAGGACATGTTGTGGTGTAGTCATAGACACAAAAGTACCGTTGATAGAGCTATTGTGTTCATCCACCGGATGGACCTTAGATCCACGTATTTGTTGAAAATCGAACTCACTGGGAATCACGTGAGAACTAGGGTGGAGTTCAGTTGTTTTAGATTCAATAAGGTATTAGACTCGGACACAGTGAACTACAAATATTTTGTTGATGATATTGGGAAGTCATATCCATGGGAGCCAAACGAAACTATTACAATTAACTACTTCGATGACACAAATAAAACTTTCCCTCAAGTCAGAACTGACCAGGATATGGTAGTAATGCTTGACAAGTTTGTTGGTAGCAAGGTGATATCAATGTTGATTACCATTCATGATGTCATTGGTTTTAGACATGTTGTGTACTTGGAGCACAAAACATGCACATGCAGGGAGTTCCAACTTTCAGGGAAGCCTTGCAACCATGCTATAGCATTCATCACTTCAGTTAGAGGGATATGTCTTGAACATCATGTTGATGACTACTACACTGTGCAAAGGTTTAGGGCAACATATGAGCAACTGATCCCTTCATTGCCTGACAAGTCTTAGTGGCCCAAAGTTGATCATGGGTTCTTCTTGTCACCACCCATTCTAAAGAAAACATCAGGGAGGCCAAGGAAGAACAAGTACAAGGAATGCAATGGCAAAGGGGGCAAAGGCAAGGGGGGCAAGGGCAGGAGTGGGAGTCACCATTGTCCAACCTGTAAGGGCTTTGTACATCATAGGCACAACTGCAAAGAAGGTAATCCAGAACAAATAGCAACAATGCTTATGAATATAACTACATGTCATTTCTGCCACATCACCTTCACACACCACCACTAACCAAAAATAATGTTGTTATTAGGGGACTACCAAAGAAAAAGAAAACTATTCAAGCAACCTCTGAAACAAGCATCATAGTTGCTCTTACAACTACTTCTTGCTCTGCCCAGACAATGACATATCCCCCTAGGTTAGCATTACTCCATTCTTTCATTCAGACATCAGTTGAATTGTAAATTGAAATATGGAATTACTGCATTTTGGTGTTATAATGTTCTGGAATGACTGTGGATTGAACTTGGGTTGAGAACTTAGTTTCATTTAGGTATTGTAATGTTCTATAAATATGGTACTTAGACTTATGATGTCTCCATATTTTGCTACTGTAATGTTCTGGACCTATGACGAGATAAGCATACAACATCATACATACATTTCCAGGATATATGGACTCCATTCTGTAGACTACCTAAACTACTTCATACATATTGCATACACTATAACAGTAATACACACACACATAAACTTCTCTAGCAAGTTCAGATGGTCAATAATCATGTCAAGGCATTCCTCCATAGGTGGCATGTTCACCATTGCACCAAATGGAGCTACAGGTGGACGTTCAACTCCCCTTTCCATCTTGGCATCAATAGTATTAGTCCACTGAAAGTAATGGCATCTACTGGCCTAAAATCCACATCAAAAAGACAAAAAGAAGTGAGGAAACAAACCAAAAATCCCAATACCAATATTCCCAAAAATCAAACTCACTTAGAAATACGGACACTTGTAGAACACACGCCCCTTGTTCTCTTTAGTGTTGAAGTAGAGGACATTTACTTCGACCCGGTAGTTTAGGCAGTTGACGCACCTTGCATTAGTCAGCGCCATAGCTCTTCGGTTCATCAAACTTGACGACTAAAACATGGCGCTGAGGAGAAGAGGGGGGCAACTACAAGCAAATGACAAGAGAAGGAGATGGAGTTTAGTTTGATGGGCTTTATAGAGCTAGCCTTGGAGGGAGATTTGGTGCCAATATTTTTTGAACCCAGCGCCAAAACATACTAACACAATGGCATATAAGGAATCCAGTCACGTCAGCCTTTGTCCAAGTCCAAAGGACAAAATGAACTTTTCTACTATGACTTAACAGCGATCTCACATCCAACTGACAGAAATGGCACAGAGAGGATCAAACAAGAAACTCAGTAGCACGTAGGGGACAAAACATTTTTAGTGACATAGAAGAGATTGGGACAACTTTCAGTGGTATGTGATGAATTTTCTCTATAAAATATTGATGGTATATATGGAATGTTCTAATTAAAATAAAGCAACAAACTAGTTGACAAATTCCGTTTCTTTTCCAAAGCAGTAAGCAAAGAAAGAGTTTTTATATGAACTAACGTAGAAATTATTGATGGTATATTTGGGACATTTGGAAAACATGGTTATATTTCCTTTTTCAACCTATATGCAAATAAAGAGCTTTTATATAAAGTAATGTAGAAATTATTAATGGTAATGATGCAACATTCTGGGTAAAATCACTCAATAAGTTGATTAATATACTTCCTTTTTTTCAAACCAATATGCAATCAAAGAGTTCTATATAAAGTAACACATATAAATTATTAATGCTAAAGATGATACGTTACGAGTAAAATCAAGCAACAAACACTACTACAGAAAAAGTCTTTACAGACGGTTCAAAAACATCATCACAGACGGTTTTGTGAGCCGTCTAATTTTATGGGTTAGTGATGGCATGAGGTCATCACAGATGGTTTTTGAACCGTTTGTGATGTATACTATCACATGCGGCCATTAACTCAGAACCGTCTGTGATAGTTTCCTATCACAGATGGTTTTATCTAAAAACCCTCTGTGATGTCTGATGTATCACAAATGGTTTGTAGATGGAACCGTCTGTGATGACTGATGTATCACAGACGGTTTGTAGATAGAAGCGTCTGTGATAGCTGATCTCTATAAAGTCTCCAAGTAGTGGCTGTTTGTGCCTTTAAAACCGGCTTCATATATATATTGTTCGTGTCCCCAATCCACTTTCGGGTGGTCGTGAGGATGAGACAGCAGCCACGGGCAACTTTATCGAGCCTGCAAGTTTAAGAAGCATGGTTGACAGGAGAGCACGTGGACATACAATTACGGATGTAAATCGATAGGTATTGACTTGACATTATGAATAGTTGGTTGTCGATACATAAAGCCACTTCGATCGGAGTATTTCCTCGCATCCACACCACTTTCTGAACATGGTGTGGACGTGTAGGTACATCGACTGGGCAGTGACTTCATGTATTAGTAACCAACCATTCCTTAATGTCAAGTCCAATTACCTATCGACGATATCCAGGTAATTGGATGTCACTACTACAAAAGGGGCTATCCTGGACGCCTCATCACAGTCGGTTCCTCGGAACCGTCTATATTAAATACAATCATAGACGGTTTTGGTTTAGCGCACGTTTGTGCTACTGCCTACGGTCAAAACCGTCTGTGAAGATGTGATGTCACAGACGGTTCATCTTTAAAATTGTCTGTGAAATTATCACAGACGGTTCGGATTAAAAACCGTTTGTGATAGTTATTAATATCACAGACGGTGCATATTTAAAACTGTCTGTGAAATATCACAGACGGAGATTAAAAAGAACCGCTCGTGATAGTTATTAATATCACGAGCGGTGCATGTTTAAAACCGTCAGGACTATCACAGACACTTTTTCATACGAACCGCCTGTGATTATTTTTGTATCTCATACCGCTCGTGGTTGGAAGTGTCTGCGTGATATGTTGAATGCCGCCGCCCCCGCGATGCGCGCCTCTTCGCCTCCGCGTTGACGCATTCCTTGCATGTTTTATAACAATGATCATCTGCCACCGTACTTGTCACACATTGCTATACTCTCAAGCACAAACGAGATCATCCGCCACCGTACTCCTCACTACACATCGTTCTACATACTCTCAAGCACAAACAAAATGGCTCTCCACTCTTCTCCCCTAACACCGGCATTGATGGCCTACCTAGCCATCCTGTACAAGCTCCTCGTCGGCCGTACGTTGGCAGAAGTTGCAGAAGGACACTGTAATCATAGTGCCCTCCCTCCTCCGGCGAATGATATGCTGGGACACGTGACGGTGACGTTGTGCTGTCTAGACGACCTCCTCTGCCGTGTGTTTCGGGTGGTTTGCAGCTTCTAGTGAGCTAACCTCGCCATTGGTGTAGTCCTCGAGCAAGAGGTTGCACGTTTGCAGGAGGATTACCATCACTTGGAATGCGACATCGAGGCAGTGGGCGACCGAGTCGACTAAGCTGAGACACCTCAAGCAAGAGAAGAGGGTCTATGGGCGATTTTCTACTTGGCTCCTCAGGAGGAGCTTCTTTGGGCGAGTATGGAACGATCACGTCAACGGTTGGAAGTGTTTCAGGCTACATGCGCTGATCCTGAACCCTCCGATGTCGATGACGTCGCCTACAAAGCTTTGATAACGGAGATAGCTGGCTACTTGGGCCACTAGAAAAACTTGATATTTTATTATTTCTACTTTTTTTAAAATCTTTTGTAAGTAAGAGACTAGCCATGCTGTTTGGCCATATGTAAATACAAAAAATGATATAAGAAATCCAGTTTGAAGTTAAGTTACTGCATGTCTATACTGAACTTGTTTACTATCACAAGTGGTTTAGTTGAAACAACCGTCTTTGAAATCTATATATCACAGACGATGTTTTAAGTATAACCGTCTGTGATATGTTTCACCGACGGTTTGTGGTTGGAACCGTCTGTGATAATTTTTTTTACTATTACAGGAAACCAGCTACTTCACAAATATGCCATAAATTACAACAATGATACACACACACAAAATTTTCTCCACCACTTGATATGGTCCGTACGCGCCCATCTTTAACTCCAAAGATGTTTAGCCTCTCGCTCCAAAGACAACTTCCATTCTCTGCTCCAGCCCATAATCCATCCTTTGCCTCAGACATACGCCCCTTGCTCTGTCCATGGTGTCTCGCCACTGAAAATATTGACATCCTATAGCCTCTGTAACTGCATAAACGCCAAAACAAAGACACACACATTTCATAGCTACTGGAGAAACATCCAAACCGCAAGAAATCAAACTCAAGTTTACTTACTAAGAAATAAGGACATTTGTAAAACACCACCAAGATTTCTCGTGTTGGCGTAGAACACATTTGCTTGCACACGACAATTAGGGCAATCCACCCGCCTAGCAGTGGCTAGCGCTAGGGCCCTCTGATTCAGTGAGCTCGATGCCTTAGACATATGGCCCTCACTCAAGAGGAGGAGATGAGGTGAGGTGAGACCAGAAGGAGAAAGAGCTGAGCTCAACTACTAGAGGAAGATGAGAAAGCCCAAGATTGGCCCTACTTATGGTGGCGAGCGAATATTTTTTTGGCTATAGAACTATCATAGGCGGTTTAGTGGAATAAACCATCTGTGATATATATCACAGGCGGTTTATTAGAACAAACCGTCTGTGATGTCTATTTATCACAAACGTTTCTTAATTAGAACCGTCTGTGATGTGTTCCACAGACGGTTTTTAATAAGAACCGTCTCTGATAATACTCATTTGAAGAAGACGACGAGTACGCCTAAGAAAGCAACCAAGTCAACGACAAAGAATGATTTTTTTGGGGGTCATCCACGCAGCATGAGGAGGATGACAGCAGCCACGGCCAACCTCCTCATACTACGAGGACAACAACCGAAAAAAGATCATGCTTGGTCGTGGGCTTGGTTGCTTTCTTAGTCGCACTCGCCATCTTCTTCAAAGCAGCCGAATTAGAGACAAAGGAATACTAACCTTAGATCACCCAAATAGAAATACAAGCACATTTGAAAGCTAGGGTATTTCTTTCACCAAACACGCCCTAGAGCCGGCCGCATCATTCAAAGCGGTATCTTTTATCAAAGACTACATCTCTCATTTCAGATAGATCTAGATCTGATCGAGGGGACGACCAGATATTTAATAGCGAATATCACAGCCGGTTATTAATAATAACCGTCTATGATAATTCAGAAACTGTCGGTGAGGTCTCCTAATATCACAAATGGTTGTTCATTAGAACCGTCTGTGATGTTTAATTATCACAACCGGTTTTTAATTAAAACCGTCTGTGGTGATTATTATCCCAGATGGTTGTTAATTAGAACCGTCTATGGTGTGTATCACAGACAGTTATTAACAAGAACCGTCTATGATAAGGGACGACTGCTTTGAAGAAGACGACGAGTACGCCTAAGAAAGCAACAAAGTCCACGACAAGGCATGATTTTTTTGGGGGTTGTCCACGCAGCATGAGGATGAGAGAGAAGCCATGGCCAACCTCATCAAACACACACTCTCCAGGCAGCCATGCTTCTTGAACTCGCAGGGGTCGGTCATACCTTCCAACCAGAGAATGTTAATGAATACAACCCATGATATGACCAGCCCCTGCAAGTTCAAGAAGCATGGCTGCAAGGAGAGTGTGTTAGCTTCGATGATGTAGGCCATGGATACTGTCGCATCACCTCATGCTGCGTGGACGACAACCAAAAAAAAGATCATGCTTCGTGGTGGGCTTAGTTGCTTTCTTAGTCATACTCGCCATCTTCTTAAAAGCAGCCACATCAGAGACAAAGGAATACTAACATTAGATCAGCAAGAACAAATAGAAATACAAGTACATTGGAAAATCTACGGTATTTCTTTCACCAAACGCGCCCCAAAGCCGACCGCCTCCTTCAAAGTAGTCGCACATATCAGTGACATTTCTCACTTCTGATAGATCTAGATCTGAGGGAACGACCAGATATTTAATGGCCAATATCACAGATGGTTATTGTTAAGAACTGTCTGTGATAAGTGAAATGTCACAGACGGTTCTTTTTAAGAACCGTCTGTGAAGTTTCTTCACAAGAACCGTGGGAGCCTACGATTATCACAGACGGTGGTTTCCTTATTTAAAATCATCTGTGTTACTTATTACAGACGGTTTTTTAAGAACAGTCTATGATATTTGTAATTAAATATCTTGTCCTTCTGACTCCAGACTGATCTCTCTTTGATATGCGGCTGCTTTGAAGGAGGCGGCCTGCTCTGGGGCCTTTGGTGAAAGAATTAAATACCATAGATTTGCAAGTGTACTTGTAGATCTATTTATTCTTGGTGATCTAAGGTTAGTATTTGCTTCTAATTATATGCATTATAATCTAGAGAGATGCATAGATGATAGCTAGGTTTATCATCCAAGGAGGTTATTGGCAGTTAAGATTTACAATAGAACAATGAGCAGCATGTATATATACATTCACTTGTCTTGTATTGTGTAAAATAATACTATTTACATTATAGTGAGCCTCAGTTATGACATTATGTAATCCTTAAGTTTATATTTGCCCTGGGTTTATCGCTATTCAATTTGTCACGTGCGTAGCGCAGATGGACCGAAGCTGGATGTACGTTGAGAACTGTGTGAGTGAAGAGTACATTGATGGCATGTCTACTTTTAAAAGAGTTGCCGAGCAGGATATGTTGAAGAAGGGGATAAAATTTATGTATTGTCTATGCATCGATTGCGATAATCTGAAGATGTTTACCAACCCAGCGCAGATCGAAGGGCACTTGATTCAAAGGGGTTTCAAAAAGGAGTATACATGTTGGACCAGTCATGGTGAAGAGCAGATTATACCGGAAGGTAGTAACATCGTCGAGGGAGACAACGATATGCCAGATGTGGATTGTGATTTCGATGAGGGTAGGTCGTACGATGACAATCTGGATCAGATGCTATGCGATCTCGCGGGCTCTCGTGGCATCCCATTCATCGAAGTCGAGAGACCACTGGTCATGTGGGTGGATCTCTTGGTCAATCCACTTGCAGTAGCCACATAGCGGATCCGGGGACTACAGGTAGACGGGAGAGGTTGTTAGTGCATACTTTGAAAGAGAAATAGTAGGGGAACACACTTTACCTGGTCCTTACGGCCGCCGATAGTCGCCGTGTCCCAACGCTCGGTCGGGATAGTCACTGGAGTAGTTCACGCAACCCCAGTAACGCATGCCCAGGCTCAGCCGCTGCTTAGACTTGAAGAACTTGCATGGGTCACTGCACCAATAGAGGGACAACGTCTCCCCCTCTGGCGGGTGTTGCGGCGAACACTTGGTTGGAACGTTCTGGAAGACATTGTTGCTACGAGGGGCCTCATTGCGGAGAGCTGCCATCCTGGCACGCTCCTCTTGTTGGACCCGGGCCGCAGTAGCCCTTGCTTGGTCGTCCCGCGCCCCAATAGCCCTTGCTAGTTCGCGGATTTCATCCCATTGCTTTTGCAACTTGTCCGTCCTAACGTAGTGAACTAAGCTCTGGTGTAGTGTTAGGTTTGGTTGTGTAGTGTTCTCTCCCAGATATCTTTCATCTCCTTTTATAAGCCACAGGGTTGGCATGGTATGGTAAATTTCATGTGAGTAGCCTGCGAGGAAGAGTATTGCCTTATCATTATGAAAAGTTGCTGGCGTTAGGTCTTATCACTGCACAAAGCTACCTCGTTTGGTCTTGTCACTGTGCAAAGCAGCCAGCCCCGTTAGGTCTTGTCACTGCACAAAGCTGCCCCATTTGGTCTTGTCACTGCACAAGGATGTCTCCTTTGGTCTTGTCACTACACAAAGCTGCCCCATTTGGTCTTGTCACTACGCAAGGCTACCCCATTTGGTCTTGTCACTGCGCAAGGCTGTCTTCTTTGGTCTTGTCACTGCACAAAGTTGCCCTGTTTGGTCTTGTCACTGCGTAAGGCTGTCTTTTTTGGTCTTGTCACTGCACAAAGCTACCTCGTTTGGTCTTGTCTCTGCGCAAAGTAGCCAGCCCCGTTTGGTCTTGTCACTGTGCAAAGCTGCCCCGTTTGGTTTTGTCATCACAAGAAAGCTACCGTCTCGTCTTGTCACCGCAAGAAGACCGTCTCCTTTGGTTTTTCATCGCAAAAGTCGCCTGCTTGGTCTTGTGAGGGCATCATTCATTCCCTAAGGCAGAGGCCACAATGAACGTGCAATACACTATTCTGATTGAACCTGAAAACCGAGCTATTCCATACCAGACATTATCCGATACAATTAAGACAATATATTGACACTTCAAATAAAGTTAAAATTTGCAAATACGATACAATTAGTTTCACAGTGCTTACAACAACCAAAGTACTGACTGAAGTACAAGTTGCAAGATGCTAGCAGTTCTAATACAAGTTACTTTATGCTAGTGTTCCTACGTGTCGGCAGGTGCCTTGCAAGTTCTCATAGTGTGGCCTTCCTAGCGGCAGTGGCCGCAACGTCTACCCGCCGCTCCAGCTTCCCCTTCGTCCATATCGTTCCTAATGCGACGACTCTGCCGACGGCCCTTCCCCCCTTCAACAGGTCTAGATCTGAAATCCAAGTCCTCTGTGCAATATCCAACGTGGCGAAGTTTCCCACAACCCTAAAGCCCCTTAGCTCGCCACAACACGCTTGCTGCACCCTCTCCTTCATGAAGTACTCTGATATGAAGTTCAATGGGTCCATGTGGATGGTGCCACACGCGGCGAGGACATGAGAGCATGGCTTGTGAAGGAGCTTTAGCTTGTTGCATGTGCAGCTAGGTTCATTCACATGGTGAGGACCCCGGTTTATTAGGCTTGTAATACTTAGTCATCCATTGACCCTAGCATCACAAACATAATAATTCGTGTCTTCGAGATATGTATACTTCCCAGAATGCAGTATACACACCCCTTTACAAAATCATGCATCAATTCCATTCAAGACATAGAACCAAAGCACGACTAGAATAAAAGACATACATATAATAGAGTTATTACAAAAGGGGCCGACCGGCCAAATACAACTTAGAAAGGTAAACACAGTAGAAGCAAAAGCCATAAGATAGCGATAAATAAAAGAGAGCCACAAGGTTTGCCTTTAGCCCACAAGGCAACCAACCAAGACGCCTATATCGATTCCCAACCGCAGCACATCTCACAAAAGTAAAGCCCTTTGGGCTCTACCTCCTCTGCAACAAAGTTATTAAGCAAAGCAAATGAGTACAAAAATGTACTCGCAAGACTGACGTGTAGTATAACAAAACTATAGATAGCTACATGCAAGCTTTGTTTAAGTGGATGAGGCTTTGGACTCATTTTAGCATAAAGCAAGCTTTCATTTGCAATAAGGTAGTAGATTGAAAGCAATTTGACAAAGCATTTTTAATTGTTGAAATAACAACGATACAATAATAATAACAACAACAAGAACAACCTGGAAGTGACTCACCCAAGTCACTACAACAATAGCATGAATTACCCAATTCATACCACCCATCAAGTTTTAATTAATTGTTTAGTCTAGTTCTTGCGGGAAATCACCAAGCGTGTCCATAACCTAGGACGAGGCTATTTGAATAGTTTTAACCCTGCAGGGGTGTACCAATGTACCCACACGCCAGACCGCCTTTTCGCCACATGATTTAGCACACTTCCTTTGGTATGCCGGCACGGCTAAGTCCTACGAGACATTTCCAATGGATGATGCTAATTAAGAGCCGCAACCCACGGGGGTAAGGATACATTAGACAGCCTAACCGGTCTGCTAATGCTCCCTCGCCATACCATACACACACATTTTATTTTTAACACACCCACCGACCAGCTCATAATTAACACCTCCCAAAGTACTTAGTCAAGAGAGGTCCCATATCCCCCTCGTGTGGTTAGCACGCATAAGTGCTTGGATCAATGGCGCAAGTAACTCGGTCCTTGGGGACTTAGGCACCATTCCGTTCACACCCAACAGATCACACCAACATCCATTGTGCCCAAGTCAATAACAATTTTGTTTTCATTTTTGTTTATTTACAAAGTAACAAGCACAAGATGGACATAATGGATTAATAGTTTTTGTGTGATCAAGGTTATCGACATAATGTCGACAACCGCCCATTTCTATCGTTATCTAAGTATTGCTAAGCATTATCAACGTAACCTACTAAGTGATAAGAGTCCATCCATCGAACTCTAAATCACAGCAAGATAATCCTAGGCTTAGTAGTAGAGAATGAACATTTACCTACAGGATATGCATCTATAGGCTCAACTAATCGATAATTCAACACAAAGTAGCATGCATACATACAAGTGAAACAAAGTATTAAACTTTAAAGTAATGGGACAATACTGGGATATGATCAAACTACTTGCCTTGCTGGTTTTGCTCAATATGTTGCTGAGGATCACTGACGGGTTCAAAGCACTCGTCGGCACCTAACGAAAAGGCGAAAAGAATTCGATAAGAATGACGAAAACCACAAAGACAGCACAGCAAACAAACTCCAAATGCTCTGAAATTTCTACAAAAGCAAGAGGATGATTTTTAGGGAAAATAGCAACAAGAACCAATTAATTTGGATTCTCAATGCAAAAGATATGAGCAAAACAAATCTGCTCAGCCCTAAAAATTGCAATCTGCTACTATTCCCTAATTTAATTATTTGGCAACATTTTCTATAGAGGTGGTGCTACTGAAATTTTTACAGTAAAACAAGCACCTCATGAGATGAATAACACAACTGAGTTCACCTCATTTGGAGCTATTATGCATGTTTTATGATTTTTCAAAGATAAGATAAGGAGCACAACTAAAATGCACCCACAAAGCTTTTGAAAAAGTGACATGCCTAAATCCAATTCTAACATTTAGTGCACTAACAGAGGAAGCCAACAAAGTTAGATTCACTCAAAAATAATCTACAGAGATTTACTTATGCATTTTACAAGTTAATTTGAATTTTTAATGCAACATTTAAAGTTAGTTTTGAAATTTATTTACAAAACCATTTTCTTTAGCTGAACTGGGCTCATAACCATTTTTAGATTAGAGCCTGGTCCAAACCAGAGCTACAGAAATTTGAATCACCTTATTTGGATTTAGAATGAATTAGTTATGCATTTTCAAAGTTCATACCTTTTTCAGTTCATAAAATAATAGCTCTCTGGAATTTCCTAAAAACCAATAAGACAGGGGAGGACATGAGCCATAGATCTTGAATCTAACGGCTCAAGACCTCCCAGAGAACAACGCACACGCACGCTCGCGAAGGTCCAGAGGTCATGGGCCGTCGATCTTGGATCCAATGGTCCATGTCCTCCCAGCAACGCGCACGCGCGAGCGAGAGGAGAGGTTGTGGCCGTTGATGCTGCATCCAATGGACCACAACGAAAGAGGGAGGACTAGAACGGTCCAGATCTAGCGAGGGAGGTCCTAAACGGCAGAGATGACCTCTAGGAGGTCCTACGCGGAGGTCTTAACGGCTCAGACCTCCAGGGGAGGTCTGGACGGCTAAGATCTCACCGGAGGAGGTCCTGGACGTTCAAGATCTCCCAGGGGGAGGTCTTGAACGCCTGCATCCAGAGCCACTGGCCAAGCAAGACGCGCTGCTGGCAAGGAGTTAAGGCGCGGGACAACGAGGAGGTCCAGCGCGTTAAGACAGCGATAATGCTCCCAATGATGGAGCATTTATCGCCTCTAAATCTTTGTCTTAACGACACGCTACCGACATCCCGTTCGACAAGAACTTCAACGCAAAGATGTGGTCAATGCCGGCGATGCACCTCGCCATGACCACCAGGGTACCCACGCAGCGCAATAGTGTTGCGCACACCATGGTCCCACTCGACGGGCGGCGACGGTTTTGAACGCCGCGAGCCGAGATGACAAAGGTGACAAGCACGGCGAAATGCAACATTTGAAGAAAAGCTCAGAGCGATTCATACAATGAGGTGCCCACTCTAAGGACTATCGGAGGTTACCGGAGGTCCCGAGGAGCCGAGGAGGTCGTGGCGAGGATGACCAAACTTGGAGAAGATGAGGAGCTTCACGGCCAAAAGCTCCAGCTCCAGCTCCCAGTGAGGCCTCCTCTAAAAATGTCCCAACTAAACAAGTTAGGACCTTGGTCACAGAGGATAACGGCACAAACAAAAGTGAGGAATGGAGAGGAGAAGCCCAGGGACCCTTTTCCACCGAGGAGCTCCAAGCTCCAACAATGGCGACCAAGGAGAGCTTCGGGTGGTTTGAGCTCCACAGAGCCGAGAGCAAAAGTGAGATGTGTAAAAGAGGCCAAGGAAGACCATGGGGAGGTTTTATACCTAGGGCAAAAGGGGTCATGAGCCACGGGTTAAGCTCATGGTGAGCTTAGCACATGGGAGGTCCATGGCACAGACAAGATGGAGGGGACAGGTGTAGGTAGGTCAGGGCATGGCATAGGGGCAGAAAGGAGCTGACACGCATTTAATGCTGGCCTGCACAAAGCCGTTGGGACATGACCCGACCTGCACACCCACCCATGGCTCTCGCACGCGTGACAGAGGAAGGAGAAAAACAGGGCAAGGCCTCCACCGCTGGATGAAAAGATAGGGAGGTCCTGGCCCTCCGATTTGAGTTTGAAATGGTACGTTTTAAGTGACTGAGAGGAGGAGGTCACAGCCACACGATTTGGACTGGGGAGGTCGTGACCTTTAGATCACCACCGCGCTGATGCGCAAAGGAAAAGGGGACAGGAGGTCCAAGGCATTGGATCTAAATCCAACGGTGCGGACCTGATGGGAGGACCTAACCGCACACGACTTTGAGAAGTGAGGGGGAGGTCATGGCCTTGGGATTTAAATCCAAGGGCACACAACCAAAGGGGAGGTCCTAGGCGCTGCGCAAAGCGCAGAGGAGGTCAGGATCGTTGGATTTGCATCCAATGGTGCTGATCAAGTGAGGGAGGTCCTGAGCCTTGCGCGTAGCGCAAAGGAGGTCCTGGCCTTTAGATTTAGATCTAAGGGCTCACAGAGTGGTCCGAACGGCCCACTCAACAGAGACCGCATGATCTAAATCTAACAGCTTAGAAAGGATGGTCCGAACGGCCCACAGATCTCGCGCGTCGAAACGAGATCCAAAGGCAAGGAGAGGACAAGGGAGGTCATGGCCGTGAGATTTACATCTAACGGCTACGACCTCACATGGGTGGGAGGTCTGATGCGCACAAAGCAATGGGAGGTCGTGGCCGTAGATTTTAAATCCAACGGCGCACAACACAAGATGGGGGAGGTCTTTGCGCTTAATATTGAGGGAGAGGTCGGGTCGCTGGATCTCGATCCATCTGCCACGACCTCAACAAGGTGGGAGGTCTGAGTGGTTTGATAACAAGGGGAGGTCATGGCTATGGATCTTTGATTCAACAAAGACAGACCTCGATGGGGTGGAGGACCCGAGCGCTTGATAACGAAGGAGGTCATGGCATGGATTTGATCCAATCGGCTATGACCTCAATGAGGTGGGAGGACTTGAGTCAAGATCGCAGAGGAGGAGGTCGTGATCTTTGGATTTGAATCAACGGTTACGACCTCCACAAGGTGGAAAGGAGGTCTGGCTGAGTTGCAGTTGCGGTTGGGTTTAGCCCACTTTGGAAAGTGGCTCAAGCCCAAGTCAAACCAGTCCATTTAAATTTGAAAAACAAGCTGAGACTTTTGAGGATTTATTGAAATAGGAAATGAACTCCAAAATTCATGAAATTTTAACTGGAGCTTGCTGACATTAGGATTAGCCTTACATAAAATTTCCAGAGGTTTTTGTGGACTGCATTTTTCTCAAGAAATTCATTAAGGCTGTTCAAGAGTTTGTTTTACCTCCAAAAATTATCAAACAAGTTTTACAACTTATGATATTTTTCAGAGGGGTCCCACAACATCTCAAGGACCAAGGAAAAATATTTCCAAAGGGTTAGGCACAAGATTTGAGACAAGTTGAATAAGGGTTGGACTTTAGTCCACAAGAGGTTTAGGTTTTTGAACTCCACAACTTTTGATAAGAATTTTAGAGGAGTTCAAGAGTTTCAAGATGTGATAAAAAGTTTTTATTTCTACACATTTTCTTACATTTGAAACACACACCTGTTTATACAGTTGGGATGTTACAGTCTCCAAGGCATACCTCGTGGGTAACAAGAGATCGAGCCATCCCAAATCCAGCTCTGTCTCGAAGCACCACGTCGAATAGATGCTCCGTATTACCCATTATGAAGACTGTGTGCGACTGAGCCTTCACGGTCTTAGCCTGCATGTACGTTGTAATCTTCGAGTAGTACGGTGTATGTGGGTTGGCTGCATGAAGTGCCACATTTTCATGCTTTTCCCTGAAATATCCGATTGTACCGTGTAGAACGCCTTCCACGATGGCGACGAGAGGTTGAGAACAGAGGCCCCTAATAACCCAGTTGTACACCTCTGCAAGGTTCGTGGTCATTATGTCGTACCTTGCACCGTTCGTGTCGTGCAACAAAGACCACTTCTCTGATGGCTCGGCCTTAATCCAATGAGGGACACACCCGATGTCTCTCGAGGTCCTCCGTGTCAAATGTCAAGGGTCGAGCTCCCGCAGTGGTGTGAGGTGTTCGGGCTGCGCCGCCCCGGGAATAAGGGGATGCTTGTTCCTCTCGACGACATGCTTCCTGGTGTGCTCGTCCAACATCTCCCACAACGCATCAAATTTACACTATTGGTTCTGCATAGCAAGTCTCTTGAACAGCTTCATCAACGGTTTCTGCCTGAACTGTTTGAAGAAGTTGGCCCCCAGATGGCAAATGCACCATCTGTTCCTCATGTCTGGCCAAGGGAATGGCTCATCGGGGTCTTGCTGAAGTTTTTGGATGGCCTTCATCATCCCGGGGTGGCGATCATGGATTATGCAGACATCTAGACATGCCCCAACTACTCCCTCCTTTAGATGTCGAAGGAACCATAACCAGCTGTCGAAATTCTCACTTTCGACAAAAGCGATGGCTAAGGGCAGAATCTGATTATTGCCATCTATGCCAATTGCTGTCAGGATCATGCCTTTGTATTTTCTAGTTTGAAACATCACATCCACTGAGATCACGGGCAACATGTGTCTGAATGCATCGATGCAGGGTCCG
Organism: Phyllostachys edulis; assembly: GCA_036346405.1. NCBI lineage: Eukaryota > Viridiplantae > Streptophyta > Magnoliopsida > Poales > Poaceae > Phyllostachys > Phyllostachys edulis. The sequence continues at coordinate 8,306,782 of CM070559.1, read as the reverse complement.
AATGCTAAGAAGGACCTCTGCAATACCATAAAACCTAGTGGTGGTCTTTTGGATGTCTTGTCATTCACAACAATGTATGTGCCCGGGTTCCTATCCAACAGCACCTAGAGCATATGAGAAAGGTTGTCGTAAGACGCCTCGAAAGAACCAAACCTCCTTTTCAAAGCCTTCTGCTTAGCACGCCATGCCTTCGTGTAGCTAACCTTGTACTTGAATTTCTGCTCGATAGCCACCATGATGTGCTTAGCCTACAGATTCGTCTTCTTCACTATCTCTCCGTACATCACATTGGCTATGAAGGTGGACGTCAGGTTGCGATGCCTCGGCAAAACACTACTGAGCAAGCAGGAGTGCGCCTCCACCTTAGAGACAATCAAGTGAGTCACGTACTTGGGTCTCTGTGTGTGCACACGCCAAGGACACCTAGCCTACTCGCAGACAACGGTGTACTGCTCCTGGCTGGATTTGAGGACATGAAACATCCACTGCATGGACAAGGCCCACAACTTAATGGCATCCCGCAGTGATCCCTTGTCAGCAAACATTGCACAAAGCTGAACCTCCGTCCCATGGTACTCCCACGGTGATTCATGCTCGTCGTGCATAGAAAGACCCTCAACGTCCACCATATTCCATTCCTGCGGGATGGGACCTTTGTCCTCCTCAGAAGAGTCATCACCATCCTCTTCTAAAGCTTCCTCCTCCGCCGAGCCGCTGTCATCGATCTCCATCTCGACGACTATGTTGTCAACATGCTCCCCAAGATCTGCGCCGCAGACTGGCCGAAGCGGTGTGCGATATCCTCTTCGCCTCAAAGAACATGGGTCACCGCCTCCTCTTTTGCCTCCACAACATCGGTCACCTCATCCTCTTACGCCAAGAATATGGGTCACCGCCTCTCTTCGCCCAAGAACATGGGTCACGCCTCCTCTCGCCTCGCAACATCGGCCATCGTGTTCTTCATGAACCACGCACAAGGCATACCGAGCCGCTCTCACCAACTCGATGATAGCTATTGGCAGGGCCTCCGATGACTCCCTTTAGACATGGTTGCACGAGCAGCACGCACTCATAACCACAACGCCTACAGCCTTCTAGAAATCCCTTCCATGCAACTGTGTGCATCAGTCTGCTCAACTCCCATCGAATATGCGTGGGAGACCAACTCCAAACCCCTTGTACGATGACACTCCACACCTTGGGGGTCCAAGGAGAATCGTCTAGTGAGCCAGCGTAGGACATCTTTGATTCGGGCATTCTCCAGGTCCGGGTGTACCAAAGCGACTTGCCGGAAATCACTTAGGTCAACACCGTACGGACCTTCACGAACCGTACCAACACCGTAATGCACTTTGAATCTTGTGGGCTCCTACATGACTGATTTATCACTGCAAATATTACAAACATTGCAACCAGTGTTTTCTCGACATACATTCCCCATATACGTGCTAAGCTAACAAATAGCTACATGTCGCCTACATTCGGCCGAGAACAAGAACAAACAAGACTATTACCTTCACGTGGAGACCTTCTCTTCGTATCAACGAGCTTCGCTCGTCTTTCTCTTTCACGTCTCGAGCACCTCTCCTCCCAAACCGCCCTCTCTTGAGCTCTGCTTCTCCCCTTGTGTACCTCTCCCAAGCTCCTCTCCTCCCCTTGTCTCCCTCTCTCGAGCTCCTCTGCTTCTCCCTCTCCCTACCTTCTCCCCCTTTTCTCCTCTCCTGAGCCAAAACTGTGAGAAATGGAGGGTCGAGCTCTGCTATGGTTGTTTGCCGAGAGAAATGAAACCGTGATTTTGACTGGGGCGGCTTTCTATCTGACCAGTAGTCGCCAACCGCTGGACGACTTTGCGAAGTAATCGACCCAACGGTTGAGCAACACGTGCACTAGTCGCTCAACCGTTGGACGACTTGGCAATAAGTACTGGCCCAACGGTTGATAGTCGCTGAACCGTTGGACGATTGGCAGCAAGCACTAGCCCAATGGTTGAGCGACACGTGGACTAGTCGCATGTAATATCCCAATTTTCTGAGCTTTAAAAATCCATTGAATAGTTAGTAGGGAGAAAATTCACCATTTGGATTTATTTGAATTTAATTTAAAAGCTTAATATTGGACTTTGGATGTCAAAACAATTTAATATGATTAAAGTCAACATCAACAATGGTCAAAACTATTTTATTTGGATTCTATGTACTTGGATATATTTTCTAGAATTTTCTAGAATTTTTCCAAGTACATTTGCTATTTTCTTTTGCTATTTGGAATTTTTGCTATTTTATAAAATAGAAAACCTATTTATTAATCTCAGAATTTCCTTGGGCCGAATCTTCCTTCATCTGGCCCATTTTCCTGTGTTTTGGCTCATCTTCTCGCACAGGCCGCGAGAGCACGCGCCCGTGCCTTGTCTCTCTGCCAGGTGGGCCCCGCTAAGTCATTGTCTCCACAGCGTCTCCTTCCTCGCGCGAGGCAGCGCGTGCGTCGCCATTGAAGGCTATCGAAGCTTCGTTCGACAAAGGCATGAACGGCCCGGATTTTGTGTGCAGATCCTTCCATCCAGAAGCCCTATCCTCACCGCAACCGAATTCGGATCGTATCGTCCCCAAATTCCTTTCTATCCCCAAAATCCTCACGTCTTCATTTCAGACTCCGATTGAGCCCATTTAAATTTCTAAATTCATCTAAATTCAAGATCTATTTATCTAAGATTTTTATTTAATTTTTGGAGTTTGTTTTGCCTCTATTATTAATTTCTTTTTTTTGTTTGCTTCATTTGTGAGTAGACGTCGATACTTTGGGAAGATTTGAAGAAGAAGAAGAAGCACCTCAAGAGCAAGGTCAGTTCCTAGACCTATTTCAAGGCAAGTTATACCTTTGATCATGTTGAACCCAGTTTTCAAAAGTTATATTGATTCAAATTATTGTATTTACTTTAAGTATTTATTTAAATGCTTTTGGGTTTAGTTATTAGTCCAATTTGTTATATCCACCTTGTCTATTGTTATGTCATAATCTTTTGTCACCCTAGATTGGTTTATTCAGTTGGTAATATAATAGCACCAAAGTGGGTTGGTTAGATACGATTAGTCTGCTTAGCAATGCTATGAGTTATCATTTCATACGAGTTGCAATTATAAACTTGACTAAGTGATAAAACTATGTGTACTATGTGCTATTACACTACAATAAAAACATACCTATAGCAACGTAAATCTTGCAATGGAAAACATAAACGTTGCAAGACACTAATTGTAACTACACTACACATAAAACTCGTTAGGCCAGCCCACCATCTCCCTTGTCCAAGGAAAAACCTGCACACGTCTGAGCTTCTTATCTTAAGTCCGAGAATGCTCCCCATCCCCCGTCTCGTTCCTTCCTCCTCTTCCTCTAAAAATGGACCCCCTTTAACAAACCACCGCACATGCCGGCCATGCCAAACCGCCGCCTGCCTCCACGAACGCCCCTCGCCCGCCGCCGCCCTCCCCTCCCCTCCCTAACCTTCCTTCTCCCCTCCTCGCCAGGCTCCATTCTCTACCCACCGTAGCCTAGATCTCGACTGTGTCTCAAGATCGTCTTTGCCTCGCGGCTTATTCTGCCCCGCATGCGCCAAGCACCATCCGGATTCCACCGCCATGTGTGCAGCTACCTCCGCGTCGCCGAGCGCCTTCGGGCCCTCGCTGCCTCCGCATACATTGAGCGTCCTTCCGGATTCCGCTGCCTCCTGCTCCCCTTCACCTGTCGCCTTTACTCCCCTTCGTTTCGCTTCGCCGTTTACTCCTTCTAAGAACGCCTCAGCTCCCCACCTACCCTTTGTCCGCACCGCCACCGCCACCCCCTCCTCAGCCTCGCCTGCGATGCCCCCCTCCCCTTCCACCCGCACCTCCCTCGCCGCCCCCGCCACACACGTTGGAGGGCCAAACCCGCTGTCTTCGACGCCAGCCTCCCTCGCCGCAGTGTCGGCCGGGCTGTAACGCCATCCCCACTAGCCCCCTCTCCCTCCTGACAATTCTTTTTGGCCGTCCTCGGCCACCACCATAGACCCCTTCGCTAGTGTCTAGCCTTGCCCGAGGCGCTTCTCTGTGCGCCCAGCCTTGTCCATGCACACGCTGAAGAATATCCATCAATGATTCGTCTATTTTTTAATATTAAATGATAGTATATATGTAGAGGTATTTCATTCCAATTTGTTGCAGGTGGTGGTGCTGCTGGATTTTTCTTGCTCAGTTCTTGATTTGCCTCATGGGTCGGATTGGAACCATGCTGTTAGCTTGGCCTCAGTGAGTTTTCTTTCCTTGTGTTTCTAATATGTTCGTGCCTTGCTTCCGATGACCAAAGGTTTGTTGAACGCCAAGCTACTTCTAGATCTGTGAAGCAGCGTTTTCCTTTAGTTTTACTTGAACTTTCTCATCGGACATATGAGTCCATGTAAATATACTAGAGCATGTAAACAGTCAATACACACACTGAATAATATCCATCAGTAATTCTTCTGCTATTTTGATTACATGACAATACACATGCAGAGGTAGTTTTTTTCGCTTACTTGTAGCAGCTTTTAGTAGACTCATGAGAGCCGAACGTTTTCTTTTCATTTATCATATATCCATGCCTTGCTTCCGATGATCAGCAGCATGTTGAACAACAAGCTCCTTCTAGATTTACAATGCAGCTTTTTCCTTTAGTTTTTATTGGACTTTCTCATCAGATATATGAGTCCATGTAACTATATTAGACCATGCAAACAGTAAATACACAAACTGATTGTCGCTCTTGCGCTAATCTTTACTAAATATAAAAGAGGCTTGATTGTTCTTGATTGCCTACAAAATATTTTAGCCTACCATCTGATTATGAGATGCAATTTTAGTTTATCATGCCTCATTGTTTTGAGAAATTGTGGCTAAAGATTCTACATAAGGTTGATTTGCTAATCAAGTTTTTACATTACAGATGATGAAATGCATATTGAGTTTATCTTAGATCTGGGTAATATGGTTATTTCTTGCTAATTCTGGTATTATCAATTAATTGCAATATTGTTAGTATTGCATATGGATATGCTCTCTGATATGAGATATAGTGGGAAAACTGGCATGTGTTCTAGCTTCCTTAAAGATTCCTTAGTCGCATATTATTCACTTAGATTGCTTTGCATATGTGTTCCTGCATCTTCTATGGTAAATATAATGTGCAGTGTAAATCTTTCCAAATTCCAACGGTATACCATTTGGACTTAACATAATTAGGCTCAACATTGACATACTTTAGCACTTACGGTATTATTTATTTAAGAGCAGTCCTGTATTTATCGAAGGTATGGCCAGTTTAATTGCCCCTACTGTTTTGTTTTTAGTACTCTAGACGGTATGTCTAAGTTCTCAGGTAGCCTTATTATGATTCTTTGATCTGATACTAACCGTAGTTCTTCCTAGATTCCGTATACCAAGAAATACAATTTTATGTTGATGCGAAGATGGATATTCATACCTCCACCCAAATGATTGAGGGTGGGTTGCTATATTACCATATTAGCCTTCAAGAACAGCAGTTCAAATGCATGTATCACTCTCTTTTGCTAATTTACACTCTCTTTTGCAATGACAAACAACTTACATTAACAGAAAGAGACAGTCGTGATGCCATCATTCTGCATGTCATTGTTATCTTTTTTTTTGTATGATCTTCGTTTCTGTTTTTGCTTGGTCTCTACCGCATTTTAAGCTACTACTTTAATTGTGAAGGACCGGAAAGACGACTAGAGGGGGGGTGAATAGGAGCACATAAACTTTTTCGCAAAGAATGGATTCAACTTGTAAATCACTCCAATAGCTATGAGAGCTATGAAGATCAAAGATTAAGCACGAGGAAGTCTTATGTTGAATCCACCTCACCCCCACAAACTCAAAGAACAAAATCGAGGTTCGAAGAAACTCAGGAAATCGGAACAACCGCAGTAAACGGCGGTCGTTCATGAAGGCGGTACAACCGTAGTGTTACGGCCGGTCGTTCCGCAGTGCGGTACAACCGTAGTGTTACGGCCGGTCGTTCCGATTGTCCTGGAGCAGGTAAAATCAGCTCGGGTTTCAAAACCAAAATCAACGTAACTTTTGATCTACGCGGCCAAACTTGACCAAAATTGAACCACACCTTCCTGAAGATATTAGGAACCTATTCCAAGCAACGATTTCAGAGATCCATGCCAAGGTTCCTATCCTTTTGCAATTGAACGAAGGTGGGTTCAAAACCGGGCAAAAAACAAAACTTGATCTAACGACTTGCTCGTGGGTGGATGATGATCTAGATGACCTTAGATAGGTTCTCACATGTCCCAGCAAGCAAGATCAAGAGGAAGAACCAAGCAAAAACTCCCGAATTGAAGAAAGCCCCAAAAATCACAAAAAGGGAGAACGAAGAACAGAGAGCACGAATAGAAGAAAACTTCAGATTTCCATTCATTGAATCAAGAGCGAAATACAAAGAGATACATCCCCATACGCATGGACATTAAAACAAGAGGAATGATTACAAGTTCACCAATCCATCCTCTCCTCTCCCTAAGCCAAGAACTCACATGGGAGAGCTACAAAGGAACAAGCAGGAGCACCCACCGCCTCCACCAACACTCTCAACCACTAAAGCCTAAAGCAAAAACAGCCACTAAAGACTCTTTTGACTCTAGCAAACCCTAATTCCTTTTCCAAGGTGCTCAAGAGGGCATGCAGCCCTCCAATCCTTTATATAGCCTTGGCTAACGGGTCTCCTCCCTGCTACGCCCGCTTAAGTCCAACGGAGCTCGCCCCGCTTGTGCAAATTTTGCGACTTCCGATTCGCCTTCAGACCTTCCGAAGCTTCAGCGCTCCTTGTCTCAAGACGCCTCGCAACCACCTCGAGTCCACGCTGTCTTCGACACATCCCGACTGTTCGACCTCGGCGCCACTGCGCTTAGTCCACCCACCGTGTCTCGCCACGACTCCGCTCGACGCCCCGCAGCCACACACGCATAAGAAACACGAAACCGAACAAGTTCTTCACAACTTGACCTAACGTTAGCTCAAACATGCAATATGCAACACATATGCAAGAACACACTTGGATATGACCTATCCCAAAACTCAAATCACCAAAATGGCCGAACTCACAATACAATCCAGATAACCGCTTATGTTACCGGCGGATCAACCGCGACTCGGCCGTCTCGCTCAATACTCAAGGTCGTTCCGATTTCCAATGAAGACCGTAACACGAAAAACAACTTCTCCGAATTCTTCAACCGCCATTTACTAATCGGATACAACCGCTTCATGGTCAGCCATTTATAACACGCCGGTCGTTCGATTTTCCCGACAAACAGAGTGACTTCACGAAAAATGCGGAACCACGCAACGACAAGGTCCGACCACACAAACCAAACTCGATCGACCTAAAACCTTTGTCAATTACTCATCACTTTCATGGAGACACGACCACATGGTCTCTCAATCTCCCCCTTGATGAGAATATTGACAAACCCAGAAAAAGCTTTTAAGAAGAGTTTGAGTTTGAAGAAACCAACATGGTCCAAGAAATGAAATGACGCTAATGACCATGTCGATGTATGAACGCAAGAGCAACAACCGAAAGAGCAAATTGATCTCCAAAGCTCTAAACCGCTCCCCCACACTTTTTTCTTCTCTATTCTCCCCTTTTGGCAATAAACGATCAAGATGCAATAGAGAGAATATGACATGTTAATGGATGAAAATGGTCAAGTTTGTTTATTTAAGCATTTTGAGCCATGAGAATTATCCATAATGACCAACATGTAATACACCAAGCCATAACTTAATAAAAAGACTATCTAGATCATGACAAGATATGTATAAGCTAGCTAGAACACATAGATGACAATCTAAAAATGAGGTACATTATGTGAGCAAGTCAAGTCATCAATGAGCAAAGTCTCGCTAGAGATATCCAAGGATGATGCAGGCCATGTCAATAAGCTAAGCGGAACTAAGAAGCTTAAACTGAGACCAAAAAGAGTGCTATAAGCTCAAGATTGAAACATTGGTTAAGTACTTGATTCTTTTGATAGCTTTAAGCAAATTTGGGCACAAATGATATATTATCTTTGAAATTCAAGGTTGTTGACAACCAGATTTTTGTTTTATCATGTGCTAGACCTCAAGCCTTATGCGACTACTCCAAGCGAGAAGCTTAAGAAGATAGTCTAGGTCACCCAAAACTCCCCTAAGTTCATGCCAAGTGCAATGGCAAGCCGTCTCATAGGAGAGAATTGGTGAGATCGGTTTTTCAAGACAAAAGAGATCTTTTGCCTTTTAACAAGTTGTACTAACTCATGCATCACCAAGAGACTAAAACAACTCTTTCTAAGGCTCAATATAGATTCATCACTCTACCCAAATTTATTTGACATGGCATGAATCATAAAAGGATAGCTCAAGAAAGACTAATCTCGAAAAGTGCTAACATGACAAGTTTTAGTTTAAGTTGAGCAATTTTAATTAACTTATCATGGCAAAAGCTAGGCTACACATATGAAGTCATGATAAATCTAGCAAATAAGCACAAGTCATGGCAAGGTGTAAAGCATTGTAAACATGTCATAGCAGATAATAATCAAGGCTCAATGTAGTTATATTACAATGCGTAAGATCCACTCCCCTCAACATTAGATGCAACTTTTAGTTCAAGTTGAGTTAAGTCAATATTAAGCTCGAAGCTCCCAAATGAACTCCCTTGAACCAAAACAATAAATCGAGAAGTCGCAAAGAAAACATAAAACAGTGATCCTTAAAGCATAGATAAGATATAGAGAATACTATGGCTCAGATCGACTCTCATCTACCCCATATGACTCTAGGACTATCAACGCCCACTTAACACACCTAGGAGCAAACACGCATTCGCCTACCCGAGGGTGGCCCAACCTCGCTAGAACCTACAAGAAGTGAGTGAGCTCAACCTAGTGAGATAAGTAATGCCTAATAAGCAAGATCCTAGAATCACAAGATAAGAGCAAAATCTAAACAACTAGACAAAAGAGGCACTCTAATCTATGCTAGGAGGACTAATCCCAAATGCACCCAAAATGCAATGCAACAAAGAAGGAGCAAGAGCATAAATAATATAGAAGAACAAGAAACCCAAAGCTCCCCTCACTACAAATCCATAAGGACAAACCACCCCAAGCTCTCCCAGCAGAGTGAAAACCTCGAACTATCCAATGGCTTGGTGAAAATGTCACCAACCGGTGGTCACTTCCACAAACCGGAGCACTATATCGCCTTCTCTACATGGTCTCTAAGGAAGTGGAAACGAATATCGATGTGCTTGGTCCGAATGTTTGCCGGGTTCTTGGCAATGTTAATCGCAGAAGTGTTATCACAAAAAGTGGAACATCGCCGATAACTAACCCAAAGTCCCGCAGGTCGGGCCATCCAGAGCACTTGACTACAAAGAATCGGTCAGCAAAGAACATACTCGGCCTCTGCGGTGGATCAGGTAACACTGCATCGCTTCCTTGAAGACCAGGAAACAAGAGAAGTGCCAAGAAATTGGCAGGTGCCAGAAGTGCTCTTCCTATCTATCCTACAGCCAGCGAAGTCTGCATCCGAAAAGGCTCTCAAGGAAAGACAGGATGAGGAAGAGTACCAGATACCATAGTCAATGGTAGCTCGCAGGTACCGAAAGATGCGCTTAACCGCCTGGCGGTGAGAAACGCGAGGAGAAGCCTGAAAACGAGCGCACAAACACACAGAAAAATGTATGTCTGGTCTCGAGGCAGTGAGGTACAAGAGGGAGCCAATCATGTCGCAAACTCCTTTTGATCAATCGCTCGCCATCCTCATCTGGTCAAGATAGGTCAGAGAAGCCATGGGAGTCGACACAAAGCTTACCATCACTCATGTCGAGCGCCAGAGGTCACGAGTGTACTTTCCTTGATGAAGAAATGTACCTCCCGAGTCCGCTTGATTTGGAAGCCAAGGAAGAAGGTCAACTCACCCATCATACTCATCTCAAACTCGGTGCTCATGACATCCGAGAACCGGGAAACCAGAGTATGGGAAGAGCCGCCAAAGATAATGTCATCGACATAGATCTCGACGAAGCAGAAGGTCGATGCCATGCCGCGGATGAACAAGGTCTTGTCAACTATACCCATCTCAAAACCATGACTTATCAAGTAGGACTTAAGCCTCTCATACCAAGCTCGGGAGCCTGCTAAGTCCATACAACATGGAAAGCTTGAAGACATGGTTAGGTATTTGGGGTTCTCGAAACTCGAGGTCAGTCGGACGAGACTTCCTCCTCAATAAGGCCATTGAGGAAGGCACTCTTCACGTCCATCTGGTAAAGCTTGAAACCCTTAGAAGCCGCAAAGGCAAGCGAGATTCTAATGGCTTCAAGTCGAGCTACAGGGCAAAGGTCTCCTCAAAGTCTAGACCTCAACCAGGAAAACCCCGAGCTATCAATCTCGCCTTGTTTGGATGATTACCCCATCCTCACTCTTTGTTCTTGAACACCCACTTGGTTCCAATGATATTGTGGCCTCGTGGGGGCTCAACAAGCGACCAGACCTTGTTTCTCTCAAAGTTTTCTAGCTCCTCATGCATGGCATTTACCCAAGACTCATCAGATAAAGCATGAAAAACATCTTTGGGCTCAAAAGAGGCAATGAAGGCAGAATGGAGACAGAATTGAGATAAGCTGATTTTGAGCGGTAACACGCTCGAAAAGATCTCCAATGATCTGCTCAAGGATGAACTTTCGGATGTGTCTAGGAGGTCCCGGAGAGATGAAGAAGTGGCCTCTACCTCATAAGCTGACGAGGTAGGAACAGAGCCACTAGCTCCAGAGGAAGCAGAAGGCAAGGGCTGATCTCCTCGAGGTGCGGTGGAAGACGGCACCTCAAGAAGTGGATGAGAGACAGGATCAGGTAGACAACCGTCATCTCCATCGTCCTCATCATCCACAAAGATGGTCTCGGACTGCTCTAAAGAACCTGAGATATCTGGCCTAGTCCCCGGACTGGCCTCGTCAAAAGTCACCTCGCAGGTCTCTACCATTTTGCTAGACTCGCAGCCTGCACTTATAAGCCCGCCAAGAAGTCGAGTAGCCTAGAAAGATACCGCCACAGAACGTGACTCGAACTTATCTAGGTTCCTGGACTTCAAAATAAAGCACTTGCAACCAAACACACGAAAATGAGAGACGCTGGCTTTACTCGTATCTCAAATTTCATAAGAAGTGCGTGTAGGAGTGCCCAAGAAAAACTCGATTTGAAACATGGCACGCGGTCGCAATGGCCTCACCCAAAACTTCCTCGGTGTAGAGTACTCATCAAGCATCGCCCCGCCATCTCAACTAAGGTACGGTTCTTCCTCTCCACAACGCCATTTTGCCGAGGGACGATGGAGAAGAGAACTGGTGCTCTACACTGCCTCACCGCAGAAACTCTCAAAGTAGGAATTCTTGAACTCCGTGCCATTGTCATCATGCGGATCGCTCAGAAGGCACCCGGAGCTCAACAGACAAACCTACTAAAAAGACCTCGAAATGTGAAAACGTCTCATCCTTCGAGGCTAAGAAAACACCCAAGAATACCTCGAGAAGTCATCGACCACGACAAGCACATACCACTTCCTCCTCGCCGATCAAGACTCGAGCCGGTCCCATCAGATCCATGTGGAGCAAATGTCTGTGCATCGGTCATAGTAATCGTGGACCGAGGATGAGAAGCGGCAACCATCTTGCCGTGCTTGGATGGAGTGCAAACAAGATCTTTGACCATCTTGAGTTTCGCAGACTACTTAATGAGATCATGGTCGCTAACTTTCGGGTCAAATGGTCAAATCCAATATGACCAAGTCTCCTATGCCGAAAGAGAGATCGCGGGACTCGTAGCAACCAAACACCGGAGAGGATCACCGAAGAATCGGAAAAATCAGCACGAAAGATCCTCCCATAACGAGAAATCCCGCAAAAACCGGACTACCCAAGAGTCAAGAATTTTGCAAGCGTTTTCTTGAAGCTCACCTCAAACCGCCATCAGAAGTCGAGAAACGGAAAGCAAATTGTACTGCAGCTTACTAACTAAGGCAACATCCTTAAGAAAAAAAGAAGCATTAATACGCGACAAGACTTTTGGCGATGACGCGCCTGCACGAAGCGTCTCAAAGGTGATCGCCTCATCACCGGAGCGCTGGCTAGGAAGAGAACCAACGGAGTCTCCTAATATATGACGAGAACAACCGAGTCTACAAGCCAAACCTTCTCCTTCCCTACCCGCGAACTCCGAGTCAAACAGAGTAAAGTCTCAAGATCGATAAATCAACAATGATTTTGGCACCCAATATCGAATAACACGCCGAAAGCGATGAAGTAGTCAAGCACGATCGACCTCTATCTACCCTACGCCTTCAGAACTCAAAGCGTAGGTCTAAGAGTAGACCCGGTCGTTCTTTGGGTCCGATCGCTCTGAAGGCGAGTCGAGCACCGCAACATGTCGAACACGCCATGGTAGCTATCTCGATGGGAAAACGAGATCTACCCTCAGACGGCGGAAGTCACGATCGAAAGCAAAGATGAGGACGAAAACCGAAAACTCGAAAACCAAGTCCTCGATGTCGCACAAACCCATCGGAAGAAACAAGCCTAGACCTCGTGTTGGTCTTAGGTGCACTCAAGGTCCGGGCCGACCACAGAATGCGCCTAAGAGACTCAACATGGTCTCTACGCTACGATCTTGGCGCTACCAAGCATCGACGATCAGTGTGTCCATCCTTCCGATGAAGGTGCAAGTGATACTTACCTTCGAGAGGTAGAAGCAAGATGTGAAATTACCTTCTCGTCAATCCCTCGACATAGCCCGCCGACTTGAAATGGACTTTCTCGGTCCCTGGCTCACTCGATCACACAGGTGCTATGGGTCCGAGCACGGCAGTGGGTGCTTCCTCATGTCCTCAGAGAAGTCATATCCTAGACCCCGATTAAATCTGCAGATCTTAGATTGGTCTAGAATAAGATTGAGCTTCTTCTTGCCTCCTACAAATCTCTCGAGAGTGTTCATAAGGTCTTGACACTCCCGAAGAGAGAGGTGCAAGAAGAGCAGGGGAAGAAGAGACAGCAGAAGGTAAGGGAGCAAAAGAAGAACCAAAGAATAGAGGGAAGAATGGCTTGTGCACGCACACCGACTCTCGAGGGACAGATCCTCTCGCTAGCCGCTTGGTTCACGCTGCTAAGCTGCCTCATCCTTACCTCCGGGCTTCTCCCCTTCTCCACAATCATATTGCAAGCACAATGTGGCTTCTCTAGAAGATCCTTAGTTAGCTTCACACATTTCTCATCCAAAGCAATCAAGTCGATTTTAGTTTGTTACACTTAATGCATGGTGAGCTAACAGGTCCTTAGAAGCAAACCGAGCCAACTTCCTTTCATGATCAATCATATCTTGAAACTGTTTGGAGACAACCTCAAGTTCAAGCAGCTTAACTTAGGACAGTTTAAGCATGAAACAATCGGCTCAAGTAAAGAAGCTTGTAGTTCAAGAATTTTATGATCTGCCTGCTTTAAGTTCATCTTCAAGTTATTGCAATTTTCACAAGACTCAGCGGATCAAGAAGCATGGCATAAGATCCTCTAGCAAAGAATGTCCTTACCCTCACATGAGGTGGGAGAAGTAGTCTCATCAAGAATAAGTAGGGTAATGACCATCCTACTCAACTCTAACTCGAAGAAGCGGACTAACATTCTCCACCTTAACACTATCAAGTTCGGAGGACACACTATCATGTGAGGTCCTTAACTTCTCCATATCAACCAAAGAAAAGCGAGCATGTATCACAATCATCACTAGAAGGGCGGATGTAAGAGCAATAATCTCTAGTGACAGTCTATCTATTTCCTTCTCTAACTCAAAGACACCTAGCCTTAGCTTTAGCATGAAAACCTCCTAGCTTAAGAAAAGCATGATTGAGCTGCTCAGAGGTGGGATCTACCTCGTCCGAGTCGAGATCTACTCATTGTCAGCCGAAGTTCGCCCTCGAGGGCCATGAAGCACATGCCGAGAAGTCGCCGCCGCCATTCTTGGGCTCTTGGTCACCCGTCCGTCATCGTCGCTCCATCCCTCCACCTCGCCGAGGTCGAGGTCGCCGGCGGTGAGGACGCGTGGAAGAGCTTCTTGGCTTTGCCGGTTGCGAACTTCTTCTTCTTTGGGCGTCGAGCTGGAGGCTTTTGTTGCGGTTCTTGTCGGTGTAGTCGTTCTTGCCCGAACCGCCAGTAGTCGTTCTTGCCCTTCTCCGGCTTGGGGCGGTTGCAATGTGGTTGGGGCCACCACACTCGGCAAATCACGGGTCCTCCTCTTTCTGCCCCTCCTCCCTTTGTAAGCGTGGGAGAATCTACGAGCAAGGAGGGCAAGTCGCTCATCCGCGAAGTCGCTCTAACCGATCATCGCTATGTCACGAGAGAGCGACAAGGAGAAATTGCAAGAGGACTCGAAGTTGAATCGATCGGTGACCAAGGCCATCGACCGTGACTTCGACCCACGAGACAACGCAATCTCGTGAGTCTTGAGGCGTGAGTACTGCCGCATCAAGAGTCAAGGTCGAGAGGTCTGTCGTGTCTTTGATGGTGGTCACTTTCATCTCCCAAACACGCAGATCGAGTCCGTGAGCATCCGACGAGCATTGTCCGAGTCGGGTATGTGAGACCGACCGCCGGAGGTTGCTCAAGATCTTGTGAAAACGCATGGCACTCATCTAGGGACTCACCAAAGAAGCATCTCAAATTTGTTGTATTCTCGTTTGAACGGGTCTGTCGAACCGCCTTGATCCGGGTGGTGCCTCATGGTATGCGCCGAGGGTCACCCAGATATCGTGAGGGCGACGACAGTGAGATATGCGGTCAAACTCACTACGACTCAAACCCGGATGATGATGTTCCTTGCCTTTGCATTCCTCAACATCAACCATGTTCCCAGATTGATGTTCTCATCGGCAGAACAATGAATCGAACCTTGACCTTTCGCCAGATGGCATACCCCTGGGCCTGGATGTATGTCTCCATTCGGCTCTTCCAGAAGGGGTAATCGATGCCATCAAAAACAGGCGGCTTGGTCGAGTACTTGTCCATCGCCACGGCTCTTGAGACCGTTAAGATCTATTGAAAAGAGCTAACCGGCTCTGATACCAATTGAAGGACCGGAAAGGCGACTAGAGGGGGGGTGAATAGGAGCACATAAACTTTTTCGCAAAGAATGGATTCAACTTGTAAATCACTCCAATAGCTATGAGAGCTATGAAGATCAAAGATTAAGCACGAGGAAGTCTTATGTTGAATCCACTCCTCACCCCCACAAACAAAGAAACAAAATCGAGGTTCCAAGAAACTCAGTGAAATCGGAACAACCGCAGTAAACGGCGGTCGTTCATGATCTTGGTACAACCGTAGTGTTACGGCCGGTCGTTCAAGATCTTGCGGTACAACCGTAGTGTTACGCCGGTCGTTCCGATTGTCCCGAGCGAGTAAAATCAGCTCGGTTTCAAAACCAAAATCAACGTAACTTTTGATCTACGCGCCAAACTTGACCAAAATTGAACCACACCTTCCTGAAGATATTAGGAACCTATTCCAAGCAACGATTTCAGAGATCCATGCCAAGGTTCCTATCCTTTGCAATTGAACGAAGGTGGGTTCAAAACCGCAAAAACAAAACTTGATCTAACGACTTGCTCGTGGGTGGATGATGATCTAGATGACCTTAGATAGGTTCTCACATGTCCCAGCAAGCAAGATCAAGAGGAAGAACCAAGCAAAAACTCCCGAATTGAAGAAAGCCCCAAAAATCACAAAAAGGAGAACGAAGAACAGAGAGCACTAATAGAAGAAAACTTCAGATTTCCATTCATTGAATCAAGAGCTAAATACAAAGAGATACATCCCCATACGCATGGACATTAAAACAAGAGGAATGATTACAAGTTCACCAATCCATCCTCTCCTCTCCCTAAGCCAAGAACTCACATGGGAGAGCTACAAAGGGAACAAGCAGGAGCACCCACCGCCTCCACCAACACTCTCAACCACTAAAGCCTAAAGCAAAAAGCCCACTAAAGACTCTTTTGACTCTAGCAAACCCTAATTCCTTTTCAAGTGCTCAAGAGGGCATGCAGCCCCTCCAATCCTTTATATAGCCTTGGCTAACGGGTCTCCTCCCGTTCGCCCGCTAAGTCCAACGGAGCTCGCCGCTTGTGCGGCCTTGCAACTTCCGATTCGCCCTTACAGACCTTCCGGAAGCTTCAGCGCCTTGTGTCTCAAGACGCCGCAACCACCTCGAGTCCACGCTGCCTTGACACATCCCGACTGTTCGACCTCGGCGCCACTGCGCTTAGTCCATCCACCGTGTCTCGCCACGACTCCGCTCGACGTCCCGCAGCCACACGACAAGAAACACGAAACCGAACAAGTTCTTCACAACTTGACCTAACGTTAGCTCAAACATGCAATATGCAACACATATGCAAGAACACACTTGGATATGACCTATCCCAAAACTCAAATCACCAAAATGGCCGAACTCACAATACAATCGGACAACCGCCATGTTACCAGCGGATTAACCGCACTCGGCCGTCATCGCTCAATACTGCGGTCGTTCCGATTTCCAATGAAGACCGTAACACGAAAAACAACTTCTCTCGAATTCTTCAACCGCCATTTACCAATCGGTACAACCGCCTCATGGTCGTCACCGCCCATAACACGCCGGATCGTTCGATTTTCCCGACAAATGAATGACTTCACGAAAATGCGTGAACCACGCACGACAAGGTCCGACCACACAAACCAAACTCGACTGACCTAAAACCTTTGTCAATTACTCATCACTTTCATGGAGACACGACCACATGGTCTCTCAAATTGTCTATGGAATTCTGCATCATCCTCCCTCCCTCGCAAAAATGATTAGTTGAATCCAGCATAAATGGTTTATCCGATTTAGGCCCTTGCACTGTTATATTAACTAATGTCTGTTCAAGTGTGTGACCTGTGTAGATTAGTACTGTCAAGATACCATCATTTTGCTATGCATGGGGCATCAACAAGAAGTACTATTTAAGACTGAGAAATGATGTACTTCAACAGCTTCTGTTTTTTTCCTTGAGATGTACCTCGTTTTAGAGCTTCAGTTTTTGTGTGCAAGTAGATAAGTTCCTTTTTTTGCTCTTGGCAGATTTGAGGATTATTTCTCAAACCTTATGAAGCAGCTCACATTCACTTTTCCTGAAGATGCTACCACTAGCACGGGTGGTCCTTTCTGGTCTGCCCAAAAGCGCTTCCCTCATCCGCTGAAATTTTCAATTGCTGATCCATCTCATTTACACTTCATTATGCCTGCTTCGATATTGAGGGCAGAGTCATTTGGAATTGCTATACCTCACTGGGAAAAAAAACACAAGTGAGCTGGCTGATGTAGTAAATAAGGTTACCGTTCCTATCCTTGAGCCAAAGAAAGGGGTCAATATTGTGACAGATGAGAAGACACTAACCTTTCCAGCTCCTCAGTTGATGATGTCGCTGTTATCAATGATCTTCTAGATAAGTTGGAAGAATATGCCAAGAGGTTACCTCCAGGATTCCAAATGAAACATATCCAATTTGAGAAGGTTAGTATTTCAAGTATAACTTTCAGCAAGTCGTAGGTTTAAGATATTTGTTCACAAAAATGTTTATCTGTCAATACAAAGGCAAGTTTCCACAGGATGTACCATAGCTTCCCCCCCCCCTTCTTTTAGGCCTGAGTAAAGATCTAGAAAAGTTTTTTTTTGCCTTTCTTGACTTAGTTAAAGCTTCTCTAGTTAATTTCAGATCTTATTTGTAATAGTCATCTCCTTTGGTCTTCTGTATCATTCTTCTATAATTCTCAGTCGTGTACCCCGTGAGACAAACTGGCTTGCAATAGAAATCCTGATTCCTGAAAGGTCTTTGCATGTGCTTTCTATTCTCTGTTGTTTATTTTCATATTACTTGCTGATGTTTGATATATCCACCTAATAAATCTTCTCCATTCTTAAGCTTGTAATGCCTACCTTCCACTGATCGGCATCCTTAGTAGTTAGTACAATCTTGCAAGGGACATGTAGTTTTGTTTAGGCTGATATGCTTCCTCGTTCTTCCTCAGAATGACACATCAGGAATTTTCCATCCTCTTGGATGGCCCTGCAACTATGTTGTCTATGTGCTTATGCTACAACTACACATCAAGAATCATTGTCATAAGATGGTGGTGGTGGTGTTTGTTTTCCAGCTAGATGAATATCAATGGGAACATGAAAGCATTTGTGTTTCATTTGCCATATTGTCTACACAAGACCCTCCAGAAGTTCCATATTAGCCTTATCAAGGAGCTCAAGAAATTCAGTGCAGAGGTTAACTACAATATGGTAATGTCACTTTGCTTTCCTGTCTCATTTAGTTGTCATGGCACTAAACTCGGTGATTGTTTTAGTTTTTGTATGCGAGGATTCTTTTCGATGTTCAGTGCAAGGAGTTGGGAATTGGCAATGAACAATTCTTAACAATGGTTTTTATGACCATTATTCGGTCCAATCATGCATCCTACTGTATGCTTGCTTTGAACAAAAGTTTTGGATTTTCACATTTTTTTAAGCCATGGAGTGTATGTCGGCCTCTTTTGTGTTTGGCTATTTTACATTCTCGAACATAGATAATATTACTCTATATATATATATATATATATATATATATATATATATATATATATATATATATATATATATTGGTCTTCTGGCTCGATGATAATTTCAAATAGGAACTTCTCCAGACATGCACATTCAGATAGCATTTTGTGAAATAGATTATGATGAAAAAAATTGTTATATTCCTTTGTAAGTTTCGCATGATGAGTGTAATAAAAAATATGAAAAAATGGCACAAAGTGCGTGTTTCCGTTGCAACTGGAAAGTGTCGGTTAAGGCATTTCAATAACCTGATAATGATGATGGCTTTAATTTTCTTTTGGGATTTTAGAACATGTAGTATTTTATTCACGATTTGATTTATGTACTAGCTTGCATAGATATGTTTTGCTTGATATGTGTATAGAATAAAATTGATATTTATTGTATATTTTACCACCATGTCTCACCCTCTTTTCGGATTCCGTTGCAACGCGCGATCATCCTACTAGTGTTACTTTAATATTGTGATTTTGTTTCTTCATTATGGTGCATTAATGGACTCCAATTTTTCATTGTAGGTTGATAAGATAAATGGATGATGCTATGGACGACATGTTGAATGCAAGGTAGAGAATGGTGACATAGACAGATGATCTTCATTACGTTTA
This sequence comes from Phyllostachys edulis, assembly GCA_036346405.1. Taxonomy (NCBI): domain Eukaryota; kingdom Viridiplantae; phylum Streptophyta; class Magnoliopsida; order Poales; family Poaceae; genus Phyllostachys; species Phyllostachys edulis. The sequence goes on along the minus strand of CM070559.1, from coordinate 8,287,410 downwards.
AATTCCATTCTGTTAGGAAATGATGTTCAACTAAAATATTTATATCATGTCTTATGTGGATGGTTCTCTATGTAATGCAACAATTTGTTTTTAATATATAAGTGTTCTTTTCAACCATGCTATGACCGATAATAATTTTTTTTACTTTGACTTCTACACACTTATAATCGCTACAGCAACCTAATTATATCCATTACCAAAATAGCAAAAGTCATCTGTATGGCAAGTACCAACGCTTTTATACGTTGTGATAATATAATTATATCCTTGTTAAAATAGTAAAAGTCATCCATGCATGGTAAGTACCAACGTATACAAGTGTAGTTACAACCTGACTATATCCGTTGTTACTTCGCAACGCATTTTCATATATATTACCAACGTTTGTTTATCTGTTGTAATAGACTCTCGCAACGGCCTCAATGGCAACGCATATCAAATGCGTTGGTATAGACTGTACCAACACTTATTTGGTTTTTTACCAACGCATATATGTGTTGTTAAAGGAGTGTTCATCTTGTAGTGTTACTCGTTGATGGCATGTGTTGCACTTAACCAACAGGGTGGAAAAGGATTTAGACGGAGGCAACTGGTACTGTGTGCTACTTTGGGTGGTGCTGTGTGCATGAGAATAATAAACTGTGTGCATAGGAATTTGTAGTTATAAATTGGAAGTCTTGCCTTGGTTAATTAAGGACTTAACTTTGTGCGCCATTGAACTAAGCCTTACTGTACGACCACATGCCTGATGAGACGGGCCTAAGTTATGGATTCTTGACATTGTTACTCAGGTAGTAGGTTAGGCTGTGTTGCATGGGTGGAGGTGTGCTACCAAGTAGTCACATCACGGGGCGGTTTGCCGTGTCCCTGTCCAACGGTGTGTGTCGTACCAATCACTGTGTATAGTTTGGTATGATGGTTAAGCACACTGGGAGTGTCAATGCTTGAGATGAAGTTTCTGAAACATTTTGTTATGATTAGTGCTAGCTACACTAGTTGTATCTTGTGGGTAAAGTGTACAAACTCTGCAAAGTGTTAAATTAATCTATTCGAATAGCCGCGTCCGCGGTCTTGGACATGCTCGGGGATTTCACACGAGGGGTAGTTTTTCATAAAAAATGCTGGGAAGGGAGCTGTGTGACCTAAGTCATATGGCTATGTGAATAATTTGTTTAGGCTATGTGTCTTTGTGAAATCAAACTGTTAAAAAATAATATTGTTTATTTGTTTTACTTTATGCTTTCAATCTATTATTCGTATTCAAATTGCAAATGTTGCATTTCTGCAAAAGAACCACAAAAGCCATTCCTTTGGAATAAGCCATTATGTATAATTGCATTCTATGGTATGACTTGCGAGTACGGTAACATGCTTGCTAAATCAAATCAACAGAAGAGGAGTCATCGCCTGCTTTCGAGGAGGGGTTCAATGAAGGTGCTTGATCATTAGGGTCTTGATCCCAGTCGGTTGCCTGTGGCAAATTGATGGGATTTTGCTGAAGTTATCTGTTCCGCTACTATTTAATTCTCTGTCAACCCTGCATGGCTTAATAAGTGTAAACTCGACCATAAGGTCAAAATGATTATTTGTTTATCAAATTACTCGCTTATGTTATTATTCGTCTTGTGTGGATCGATATTCATCTATGTTGACACTGTGTGCACTAGCGTGATCCTGGACTAGTGCATTATATATAGAGGGTCCAGAATTGCATTTTTGGGTCCCGACAGAGGTGGTATCAGAGCTATACCGACTGTAGGTCTTGACCTTAGATAGATCGGCCATCTTAAAGTGTCCAAATTATTTTCTAAAGCAAAATTAACTTGCAAGATTAATTGAACTGCTTAACTCCTCTCATGTCTTTCTTGACTCAATTATTGCTAGAATTTTTTCTCTCCCCGCTGTTTTAGCTTGGTTCTTACCCTTTTGTCTGTCTTGACAGATACCTCACCTTCAGAGCTACAGAGAGCGCAAGGGAGGACTTGCCGCAGAGCTTTGGAAGCTGTTGCAGGTACTTGGGGGCTTTGATCGTCCAATGTACCGTGGCAACCATTGGGAGGTCAACGGGTGAGATCGTGGAGTGATCTGCCGTCTGACTGTCTACATGAGGAGGGACACCAAAGCTAGCCAACCTTTGAACATCTCCGTTAGAAAGATCAACTTCGCAGAAAAAGTACAGGAGTCTCATGCCTTGCCATCCTCAGGATCTGCAACATCTATGCGCGTGAGATACAAGACACCGTCTTCCGCTATCATCCCAGAGCTGCAGCCGTGGATCTACTAGCACGTTACCCGTCCACGAATGGAGAAGTCAATGCTATAGTGGTGCACCTTGCCTAGTTCTCAACTGCTCAGGAGGAGTCGCTGGAGTTGGTCGCCACTGAGCTAGAGTGCATCTACGATACCTTGGACAGGGCAGAAGAAAGGATCGCCGTGCTGGAGGAAGCTCTCTACGGTCAACCTGAGCCTGAGGAGGAACAAGAAGAAGAAGACCCCGAAGATCCAAAAGAACTAGAGGATGATCCAGAAGAAGATCCTGAAGAGCCAGAGGAGGATCCCGAAGAAGATCCAGAAGAAGGCCCGGAAGAGCCAGCAGAGCCCGCAGAGTCAAAGGAGCCAGCTGTGCCTGCACCAAGGACGCCTGTTCCTGCTGCACCAGTCCTGGGGCATCAGGATCAGTTTGCGAGGATGCCAACTCACTTCCAGGTCTACAGTAGGTGGGAGCGCCGTCGTGGTTGTGGAGGCTACCTTAGCGACTGAGTTCACTAAAGTCTAGGTTCAGCCAGGCTTGCCAGTCTAAGTTTAAGAGAGTCGCCCTTTAGGCGGCAGATTGTGTGCTTAGGTTCGTCTTATTTTCTTATGTGTGAGTATGAGCTGCAAAGGCCCTTAGGCATTTGTTGCAGCCATGCTAAGACCCTATTAATAAAGTATTTTAGTTGGTTTTCTTGAAGCTGTGTTTGTTGAGTTTAATCTACCCCTTCGATTAGTTCTTAACTCATCTTGTGCTTGCTACCTTATCTAACCCATGGAGCTTCACCAGATGGTTCAGACTCGTCATGCTGCTGCGAGTGGATCTGGAACTCAGGCATCAGAAGAAAATGAACAAACCCCCGCAGGAGCAGTACCGCCACAAGCACCCCCACTCGACTTGCAGAATTTTAGAGCTTTTATGGCAGCATAGTCGCAGATGATGTACACCATGATAAATCAAATCCATAGTATCAATAATCAGAACAATAACAACAATCATCACAATGGAGCCCCAGTCGCTCATGGTCACCATGGACCATCTAAGCTTGCTGAATTCATGAGGACTCGCCCACCAACCTTTTCTGGGCATGTCTCACAAGTTGAGGCCGATGATTGGCTTCGTGTCATTGAGAGGAAGCTGCTGATCACTCAATGCAGCGGCCATGAGAAGGTCATGTATGCCACTCATCAGATGGAGGGCATAGCCGCTAAATGGTGGGAGAACTTCTGTGCTGCGCATGAGACGCCGTAAAATATCACTTGGGAAGAATTTTCCACAGCCTTCCGTCAGTACCATGTGTCGGAAGGAATAATTGAACTGAAGAAGGATGAGTTCCGCGCTCTCAAGCAAGGAGCTATGTCAGTAACTGAGTACCTCAACAAGTTTTCTTAGCTAGCACGCTATGCTGCAGAGGATGTCGCCACTAACAAGACTCGCTAGAGTCATTTCTTAAAAGGATTAAACACTGTGCTGCAAGTCAGTCTGCTTGCCCACACCTTTCTAGATTTTTAGGAGATGGTCAACAAGGCATTGGTTCTTGAAGACAAACGCAAAGAGCTGGAATACAACCGCAAACATAGGATGGCTCAGCAAGGAAGTCACCAGTCACAACAGAAGGCGAGAATGGTTCCGCAACAGTTTAATCATTTTCTACCGCAGAATTCTTTCAGGACGCCTGCACCAACATCAGCACCTCGTCCAGTTGCTCAGAACTTTCGCAACCTTGCACCAACCAACCCCAACCCAGGGAACAACCAGTAGAATGGACCAAGATTTTGTTATTCTTGTCGTCAGCCAGGTCATTTCGCCAACCAATGTCCGCAGAAGGGAACAATCACTCCAGTCCGCTTCAATCTTGGATCTACACCCGCCAAGACACTAGCACAGAGCAATCAAAGAGTTTCTCAAGGTACCAGTCAACCAGGAGGAGCACCTCAGTCTGTGGTCAGAGGTTGTGTCATTCACTTCACTCTGGAAGGAGCTCAGGAAGCACCGAACGTCATACTTGGTAAGTTTCTAGTAAACTCAGTACCTGCATCAGTTTTGTTTGATTCTGGAGCTTCGCATTCGTTGTTTCTGGAGTTTTTACAACTAAGAATAACTTGGAAGTTATGCGTGTTAAGCATACTCTGTTAGTTCAGTCACTTGGAGCAGAGCTAAGTTCTAAAGTGGGTTGTTTAGGAGCTAAATTACTCATAGCTGGAGTTGAGTTTCTAGCCAACCTCATTGTTCTAGACACCCAGACCTTAGATGTCATTCTTGGCATGGATTGGTTAACCAAGCATAAATTTGTGCTAGATTGTGGCCGAAGATCTGTTACAATCGAGAATACCAAAGGAAACAAGGTAGAGTTTCCAGCTACCTCAGTGCGTGATGGACATCTGTTAGTTAATAGCCTAAAGACAGTTGCTTTGAAAGATGTGCCTATTGTCAGAGAATATCTAGATGTATTTCTGGAAGAATTACCAGGACACCAGACCGCGACATCGAGTTTGTCATCGATCTAGTGCTAGGAACAACACCTATTTCTAAGAGACCCTATCGGATACCAACCGATGAGTTAGTGAAAATGAAGAAGCAAATAGAAGAACTGCTGTAGAAAGGTTTTGTGAGACCTAGTTCGTCGCCATGGGGAGCACCAGTTCTGTTCGTCAAAAAGAAGGATGGAAGTATGAGAATGTGCATCGATTATCGATCTCTCAATGAAGTCACCATCAAGAACAAGTACCTATTACCTTGGATCGATGATTTGTTTGATCAAATGAAGAGAGCTGGAGTGTTCTCAAAGATTGATCTGCGATTAGGTTACCATCAGTTGAAGATTTGTCCTAAGAATATACCTAAGACCGATTTCTCAACGTGATACAGACATTATGAGTTCTTAGTCATATATTTTGGTATGACTAATGCTCCTGTATATTTCATGAACATGGTGAATAAATTATTCATGGAATATTTGGACAAGTTTGTAGTTGTGTTCATTGATAATATTTTGGTTTACTCCAAGTCAGAAGAAGAGCATGCTGAACACCTGAGGTTAATCCTAGAGAAACTGAGAGGACATCAGTTATATGCTAAGTTCAGTAAGTGTGATTTCTGGAAAAAGAAAATTGATTTTCTTGGTCATGTGATGACAACCGAGGGAGTAGCAGTTGACCCCGGTAAAGTTAAAGCAGTATTGCATTGGGAACAACCCAAGACTATCACTCAGATTCGCAGTTTCTTGGGAATGGCAGGATACTATCGCCGTTTCATTGAAGGATTCTCAACGATTGCTAAGCCTCTTACACAGTTGTTGAAGAAAGAGAAAAAGTTCACTTGGACCCCAGCTTGTGAGGAAAGTTTTCAAGAATTGAAGAAACGTTTGACTTCATCCCCAATGCTAATTTTGCCAGATATTCGCAGGGATTTTGATATCTATTGTGATGCTTCATGTCAAGGATTAGGATGTGTCATGTTGCAAGAAGGAAGAGCTGTCGGTTATGTATCAAGGCAATTAAGGCCTCATGAAGAGAATTATCCTACCCATGATCTGGAACTAGCTGCAGTAGTACATGCTTTAAAGATTTGGCGTCATTGCCTCATCGGTAATCGCTGTGAAGTATATACAGATCATAAGAGCTTGAAATATATTTTCACACAGTTTGATTTGAACATGAGACAAAGAATATGGTTGGAGTTAATAAAGATTATAATCTTGGAATCCATTATCATCCCGGTAAAGCCAATGTAGTTGCAGATGCTTTAAGCCGTAAGGGCTACTACAATGTTGTGGAAGTAATAGAGGTTTGCTCAGAACTTCAAGAGGAATTTCAGAAGCTGAATCTAGAAGTTGTATCTGAAGGATTTGTAGCCAGTCTAGAAGTACAGTCCACTTTAGAGAAACAGATTCGTGAAGCTCAACCAAGGGATCCTGTATTTGCAGATATCAAGCTCAAAATGGCAAAAGGAAAATTCAAAGACTTCACCAAAGATGATCAGGGTATACTGTGGATCAATGGATGTATCTACGTACCAGATGTTGATGGTTTGAGACAACTAATTTTGAAGGAAGCCCATGACTCAAAGTATTCGATTCACCCTGGTATTACTAAGATGTATCAGGATGTTAAGAATAAGTTTTGGTGGCCAAATTTGAAGTGAGAAGTCGTGGTGTTCATTGCCTTGTGCAACGTGTGTCAGAAAGTAAAAGCAAAACATCCGAGACCAGCAGGTCTGTTGCAACCTCTAAAGATTTCGGAGTGGAAGTTGGAAGAGATCGGAATGGATTTCATTACCGGTTTACCCAGGACTCAATCGGCTTACGATTCGATTTGGGTAATAGTTGATCGTTTGACCAAAGTTGCCCATTTCTTACCAGTCAAAACCACTTACTCGGGAGATCACCTTGCAGGGTTACATATGTCAAGAATTATCAGTTTGCATGGTGTGCCTAAGAAGATAATGTCAGATCGAGGATCTCAGTTCACATCTCGTTTTTGGCAAAGTTTGCATGAAGCCTTAGGAACTCATCTAAATTTCAGTACTGCTTATCATCCTTAGACAGATGATAGACTGAAAGAGTCAATCAAATATTGGAAGATATGTTGAGAGCATGTGCTCTAGCTAATGCTACCAGTTGGGATAAGAGTTTGTCGTATGCAGAATTGTCGTACAACAATAATTATCAAGCCAGTCTGCAAATGTCACTGTTTGAAGCTTTGTATGGTCGTGCCTATAGAACCCCTTTGAATTGGTTAGAAACAGCTGAACGTTTGGTTTTTGGGCCAGATATTATTCAAGAAGTAGAAGAACAAGTGTCTAAGATCAAAGAGAGATTAAAGATAGCTCAGTCGAGGCAAAAGAGTTATGCTGATAACTGTCGTCGTGATCTCAGCTTTGAACCAGAAGATTTTGTTTATCTTCGAGTTACGCCACTCAGAGGTGTAAAAAGGTTTCATGCCAAAGGGAAGCTTGCCCCTCGGTATGTTGGTCCGTTCAAGATTTTGGATCGTCATGGAGAAGTAGCTTATCAGCTGGGGCTGCCGTAGTCGTTAGCAGGAGTGCATGATGTCTTTCATGTCTCTCAGTTGAAGAAGTGTCTTCGTGTACTAGAAGAACAAGCCCTGCTGGAATCAATTGAGCTGAAAGAAGATCTCACTTACAAAGAGCAGCCAGTCAAGATTTTAGATGTCGCAGAGCGTCATACCAGAAGCAAGACCGTTCATTTTTGCAAAGTTCAGTGGAGCAACCACGCAGAAGGAGAAGCAACGTGAGAGCATGAAGAGGAGCTGAAAGCCGACTTCTCTAGCCTTTTATCTAGCTAGCCTGAATCTCGGGGTCGAGATTTCTTTTAAGGGGGGAGGTTCGTAACATCCCAATTTTCTAAGCTTTAAAAATCCTTTGAATAGTTAGTAGGGAGAAAATTTACCATTTGGATTTATTTGAATTTAATTTAAAAGCTTAATATTGGACTTTGGATGTCAAAACAATTTAATATGATTAAAGTCAACATCTACAATGGTCAAAACTATTTTATTTGGATTCTATGTGCTTGGATATATTTTCTAGAATTTTTCCAAGTTCATTTGCTATTTGGAATTTCTACTATTTTATAAAATAGAAAACCTATTTATTAATCTCAGAATTTCCTTGGGCCAAATCTTCCTTCATTCGGCACATTTTCCCGTGTTTCAACCCATCTTCTCGCATAGGCCACGAGCGCGCGCTCGTGCCTTGTCCCTTTGCCAGGTGGGCCCCGTCAAGTTGTCATCTCCACAGCGTCTCCTTCCTCGCGCGAGGTAGTGCCCGCGTCGCCATTGAAGGCTGTCACAACTTCGCCCGACAAAGGCACGAACGGCTTGGATTTTGAAGCCCTATGCTCACCGCAACCGAATACAGATCGTATCATCCCGGAATTCCTTTCTATCCCCAAAATCCTCGCATCTTCATTTTGGACTCCTTTGGAACTCCGCTGCCAATACGCCACCCTAGCCCTCCCGAGGCCCTATAAATACCACCCCTAGGATCGCAGCAACGCCTGCACCTCAATCCCTCAAGCCGCCACGCCTCCAAAGCTCCAGCGCCGCCGCTATTCCAAGATTTAGGGTTTCGGCTGCCGCCGGCTAAAACCTAAATTCCTCCGTCGTCATCATCGCCTCGTCGACGTTGAGCACGCAGCCGGGTCCGCCATCACTAGAGCCACCTCCTGAACCTCTTCGCGTCACTGGAGCATCGCCCGAGCTACCGTCCGACAAAACCTGAAACTACTCCGCCACTTCGAGCTCGCCGCTGGTAGCCACCATCCACCTCAACCACCCGGAAGTAGCTCACCAGGTGCGCAATAGCCTGGGCTACCTCCTGGTACCACCCACTGCCGACGAACCGCCGTCGTTCGTCGTTGCTGTTGGAATCTGAGCCCCGCCGCCGCCGATCTAACGTGGCAGTCCGTGTTAGTGTCCACCTCAGTGCCAATTCAGCTCATTTGCCTGTGTGTCGTCGTACGTGGCACCACCTCAGCGCGTGTGTGGCAGTCCACCTAAACCTCAAAACCATGGCTCGGTGAACATAGTCCACCGTGAGCCGTTTCGCTGACAGTGGGACCCACATCAATTTCTTTTTCTTTGATTTCTTTTCTAGCGGTAAATCCTTCGCTAACGTCAGCGTTGTGCAATAATCCGATTTTTCCTTTGAGAAATAATTCAGAAATTCGGAATAATCCAAAATTAGGGTTTTCTTTTAGATTCAAACTTCCAGAGCCCATATCTTTTGCATCCGAACTCTGATTGAGCCCATTCAAATTTCTAAATTCAAGATATATTTATATAAGATTTTTATTTAATTTTTGGAGTTTATTTTGCCTCTGTTATTTATTTATTTTGTTTGTTTGCTTCATTTGCAAGTAGACGTCGATACTTTCGAGAAGATTTGAAGAAGAAGAAACATCTCAAGAGCAAGATCAGTACCTAGACCTATTTCAAGGTAAGTTACACCTTTGATCAAGTTGAACCCAGTTTTTAAAAGTTATATTGATTCAAATTATTGCATTTATTTAAATGCTTTTGAGTTTAGTTATTAGTCCAATTTGTTATATCCACCTTGTCTATTGTTATGTCATAATATTTTGTCACCCTAGATTGGTTTATTTAGTTGGTAATATCATAGCACCAACGTGGGTTGGTTAGATACGATTAGTCTGCTTAGCCATGCTATACGACAACATGCCTGATGGGACGGGCCTAACTTAGTAAGTTATGGATTCTTGACATTGTTACTCAGGTAGTAGGTTAGGTGTGTTGCATGGGTGAAGGTGTGCTGCCAAGTAGTCACATCACGGGGCGGTTCGCCGTGTTCTTGTCCAACGGTTTGTGTCGTACCAATCACTGTGTATAGTTTGGTATGACGGTTAAGCACACTGGGAGTGTCAATGCTTGAGATGAAGTTTCTGAAACATTTTGTTATGATTAGTGCTAGCTACACTAGTTGTATCTTGTGGGTAAAGTGTACAAACTCTACAGAGTGTTAAATTAATCTATTCGAATAGCCGCGTCCATGGTCATGGACATACTCGGGGATTTCACACGAGGGGTAGTTTTTCATAAAAATGTTGGGAAGGGAGTTGTGTGACCTAAGTCATATGGCTATGTGAATAATTTGTTTAGGCTATGTGTCTTTGTGAAATCAAACTGTTAAAAAAATTAATATTATTTATTTGTTTTACTTTATGCTTTCAATCTATTATTCGTATTCAAATTGCAGATGCTGCATTTTTGCAAAAGAACCACAGAAGCCATTCCTTTGGAATAAGTCGTCATGTATAATTGCATTCTGTGGTATGACTTGCGAGTACGGTTGTGTACTCATGCTTGCTAAATCAAATCAACAGAAGAGGAGGAGTCAACGCCTGCTTTCGAGGAGGAGTTCAACGAAGGTGCTTGATCATTAGGGTCTTGATCCCACTCGGTTGCCTGTGGCGAATTGATGGAATTCCGCTGAAGTTATCTGTTCCACTGCTATTTAATTCTCTGTCAGCCTTGCGTGGCTTAATAAGTGTAAACTTGACCATAAGGTCAAAATGATTATTTGTTTATCAAATTACTCATTTATGTTATTATTCGTCTTGTGTGGATCGATATTCATCTATGTTGACACTGTGTGCACTAGTGTGATCCTGGACTAGTGCATCATACACAAAGGGTCCAGAATTGTATTTTTGGGTCCCGACATTGCACAAACGTTGGACGACTTTCAGGCCCAACAGTTGAGCGACACATGGACTAGTCGCTCAACCGCTGCACGACTTGGGTAGTAGTGGGCCACTATTTCCTGCCACATCGTCGAACGCTTCAGCGACTAGGTCACGAACGATTAGAAACTAATATATAAATAAGTAATAGAACAATGCTAGAGGGAATGCATAGAAAACCATGTCATAGTAATTATGAAGGAGAATACGTAAACATATAATACAAGTTATAAAACAATGCTAGAGGGAATGCATAGACAACCATGTCATAGTACCTACGAAATACAATACGTAAACACATAATACGTAAACCCCCAACTGGCCACCCGCAGCACCTCCTCCCTCGTCACCACGTCCCACACCTCAGCTGCTCCCTGACCTCCTCGGGTGCATCCGCGAAGTAGGCGTCCACGTCCTCGTGCAGGGAGAGCTCAGCTGCCGGCTGGAGTAGCAAACCTACAGGACAAATAATGTTAATCTCTACAATATATCGACGATCACAAACCTGAAGAGAGGAAACGTACCTTGGTCGGGGGCCATGCACGAGAAAGGGTCAAACCCGTCATACTGTCCAAATGGGTCGGGGAAGAAAAGATATTGCCCTGGCACTCTCTGGTAGGTGTCTTGAAACAACGACGATGGCGGTGGCTGTGGCGGTGCGTACCCATGTGCCCACCCAGACCCTCTAGCCTGCCAAGGCACAGGCGGGGCACATGGACGTGCCCCTCCTGAGCCTCCTGACTGGGTTGTAGGACGTGGCAGCCTCGATGTATGCACCGACGAGGCCACCTCCTGGACCGTCCTGCATGACGTCAGGGTCATGCATCGCCTCACCGCACTACAGGCTCGACGGGCAAACTGCACTAGCTCGTCGCGCGTGACCTCCGCACTAATGCCGATCCTGTCCAAGATCGTCTGTCCATCCGTGGCAACCCCAACGTTGATGTCCGTCTACAAGGAGTACATGAAAGCGTCAAACCTATAATTCAGGTAACCATACTCAGACATTTTAAAACACGATTTTACGTACCACGAGGTGCACGTTCCGCGCAAAGTGTACAGGGTACGCGTCGGTCAGTGCTGGCATGCGAGCTGGGGGAGGGTCGACGACATGCACCAGGTTGGTGTGTGTCTGCTGGGCGTACCAGCGAAGGTACTCATCTTACGCACTGGGGTTGTACGGGCTGTCCTTCGGCACGTAGTCCTCGTGGGCATTCGCCCACTGTGACACCCACAGCTCCATCTTGGCCGGCCACTGCGTTCTGGTGCCACCCCTCCTACTATGCCTGCGAAACGTACCACTGTAATTAGAAGCCGTCGTAACAGAACTAGCAAAAACATATATGAACATGTGTTGTATGTAACTCACGTGTGGGTTGAGTCAGGCACCCTCATCCCGATGGGAACTGGAACAACCTAGCGGAGGCCAAACTAGCGCATCACCCTGCGCACCGTGTAGTCCTCGACGAACACGTCGAAGACATGCTTCTTCTGCGTCCGCTAGTACGCCCGGTCGCACCAGCACACTGAAGACAGCCCCCCGGGAGCACGGGCCTCTGTCTCCTGATCGGAGTACGGCTCCCAGTGCACGTCGTCAGTGGTGAGACGGTCCAACTGCTCCACACAAGTGCTCATACAAACGTGTGACCTGCATGTATGCATACTGTGCCTGCAAGCCAGAACAGTGGTTACAAAGGATGACCTGTAATACGACTGAAGTGAAGATATAGGAAAGTACGTACCCATCTATGGCACCAAAGGGACCCTACGGTCGGCTGGTCCACCGCGTCCCCATGGTACATGTCCTCACCGTACGGACTAGAGTCTACCAGCATGGGCCGTCCGAGAGAGAAGCGCTCCAACAGCCATAGCTGCAGTAGGAGGGGGCAGCCTGTGAGGATAGATGCCGGCTTTGTCCTCAAAGACGATCGCACATGCCGCGTACATCGCGCAAGTCTGGCCGATCCTCACCGATCTCTAGCTCCTCGCCGTTGGTAATGGCCCTCGCGTACCCCACGAGGTGGGCGTTGACGGAGTCACCATAGCTGCTGGTAAATAGTACCCAGCCAAAGTGCCACAGCAGATACGCCTTGAGGTGCCGCGACACCTGGTCGACGGTGGGCTGCGGGACCATCCGTTCGACCTACGCTCAAACGAATAATTAGTAAGCTCGTCATATGGCTAGGCCACAATGCATCGCTAAACATGGAAAATAGGTGGTATACGTACCCGGAACTGCAAAAGCCACCGCAGGGGCAGGCCATGCCGCTGTCACTCTGAGAAGTCGTAGTACGAAGGCACGGCCTCCATTGCAAGAACCCCCTGAAACCTGCCCAGCAGGGCGTCGCGCCAGTTGACAGGCGCGTCCGACGGGAATGAAGGGGCTCTTGCGATAGGCAGGCCGAGCAGCATCATGACATCCTGCAGAGTAGGGGCCATCTCCCCGAATGGGAGATGGAAGGTGTGCGTCTCAGGCCGCCACCGGTCCACCAGGGCTGTTAGGAGCGACCGGTCGAACGGGAACCGTCGTGACCGCTCCGGACTGGCCGGGACCTCCCCGTCGTCCTCTTCGGTGGCCTCCACCATCCGCACGAGAGGTAGAAAGACAACACGGCTCAGCCTGCAAAGCACGAAGAAGTAAGTACATAGCGGGTATATGACACAAAACAAGCGGCACAACTTGTGGACAAACCTGTCTACCCAGCATGGGTCCAATCTCCAAGCCCGTCGGGGTGTCCGAATATGAACCACCCCCAAGTCAGCCGCGTCGTCCCCGCCAACCGGATGTGGCACACGATGGCTCACGCAGTGCTACGCGTCGACCAACCGGTCCAGCAGACCGAAATGCCAGTCCGATCCACTAGGGTCGTGAGCCATACCTGCAAATTAAGAAATTAAAAGCAATAATATTAATTGAGCATTTAAATTATATTCCAATGGCAAATAAATCATATTTGGTATGTTCTTAGTGGCACCTAAACACTTTGCTCGAACACAGTGGTAATACATATACATTTTCATGAAAACCAAGTGGTAAACACGTAATTTTCCCTACAAAAGGCTATATTATGTTAACACCTGTACCGGCTGCTATGGATTGCGAAATATTTAAAACATCATCATTACTATGCATATTTATAATGGGTGAAGCTTTCAAGAAAAAAAAAATCAAAATTTCACATGTTTGAGAATCCTACGAGTTTGGAACCATGTATCTGTGATTTTTGTTGTAGTATTTTATAATTCCTTAATCCAACCAAAACTATAAAGTAAATGTTAACATTATATAAACTAGCATTTGCGAATGCACAGGTTATCGACATGTTTATATAATAGAAAAGTAACACGTTATCATTCATCAAGCTCGGACGCAATTAGCGTAGCACGCAGAATAGTACAACTAAATTTATTTAAGTGGTACTATTTCTGTAATTCCAAATAAAAAATAGATTATTTTAAAAAAATTCCATCTAAATCTATAATGGAGTGTCTATGGTAAGGATTCGCATCCTCTGATTTGAGAGAGTAATGTCACCAAGTAACATTACCTTCATCCAGGCCCTCCATTCCGAAATCAATGGCTACCAATTGTCATCCTATGATGTAACAATCTCTCTCTTTAAAAAAGCAATATTGAGAAATTAATTCTGACTCATAGCAAATTAGCAATGGCGTTTTCAATCATTCAATTACATATAAAACCACAGTAGCAAGGTAGACGGCTGTAATACCCCGAATATCGATTAGAGAGAAGATTAATCGAGTGAGGAAATTAATTGAAAATTCAAGGATTTTGGGGGAATTTTGGAACCTGAGCCTCCGGCCTAGGCTAGAACAGCCTAGTGGCCGACCATGTGCGGGCCAAGAAGGGGGGAGGTGCCCCAAGGCCCAGGCCCATGCCGCCCCACCCCCTTAACCCTAGGACAAACTCTTTCCCCTCCCCAAGCTGCCACTCCTCCTCCCCAAGCCACCACCCCTCCTGCCCCTTAGCGCCATACCTGCTGCTCCTGGTGCCACCCCCTGCCATTGGTGCCGCCCATCCCTGCCCGTTGGTGCTGCATCCCCGCTGCCGGTCTTCGCAAAGGAGAGGTGAAGGGAGACGAGGGGAGAAAGGAGGATAAGAAGGGTCTTCTTCATGGGGAATCAATCATCGTCTTCCTGCGAGTCTTCAAGGGTAACAAAGTACTTTCTTCATTGGTTGATGATTATTAGATGCAAATTCGATTAGTTGGATTGGATCGAAATGCTGTCGTTAGATTTTCAGATCTGTCCAGATTGTTGCGTGGCCAATTTCGGATTCTTAGAGGCCGAATTGGATATTTCCATCTCCTAGAGATATATAGGTATTGTTCTTAGCTTTCCATAGCCGCCAAGAACACTTAATTCTGACGTACGGATCAAAAGTTATGGTATGATCTTTCCTGCTGTCCTGAATTCCTGACGAGAATGAACTATCAAGTTGTCTTTTAAAATATGATTAAGATAATGGCAGATTCAGGGTTTTCACCCAACTAGGTTGTTGTATTAATTTTTATAACCTTTCCAGAATGTTAAAGAACTCCCTAATAGGAGTTGTAGATCAAAAGTTGTGATCTGTTCTTTAGTGCTGTCTTTTTCGTCTAGACAAAATCTGTCTTGTACTTTCATCTACCTATTAGCATATTCTTTTGGCCGAATTGGGAGATCTCGCCAACTAGACTTGTGTAGATATTTTCATTATGTTTCCTCAGGATCTGAGCTCACCTCGTTTCGAGTCTCAGATCAATAGATGTGATTTATTTAGTACTGCTGTTCAGTTTGATGTCCTGCTAGTTAGTCAGTTTAATAGAGTAGATCGACTTTGTGAACCCTGGGCTTAGGATGCTACGATTAAGTGTTTCAATTGATGCCCGGATCACGTGGTTCCTTATACACGTATTTAACTTGTGTAGGAGGGGGAATTTCGAGTGTAGCGCCATCCATCTTGCCTCAAAACGCTTCGCAGAGCGGAAGGCAAGTACTTTAATATTCTTAAGGCTATTGAATGCTAAATGCTTGATGTTCGCACTATGTTTTTCTATGATCCATGAGAAAATTCAATGGTTATGTTCCTTTTATATTCGATTATTCCATGTTTAGAGATGATGTCTTTCATTATTCATATTTCATTCCATGCATCCATTATTCATGTTTCATCCACGGGAGTGGATTATAAAGACCCATCAATTCTAGTATGGGCACGTAAGACCCACCATTCCAATGTGGGCAGATTTGGACACCCGTATGAAACGTTCTTCATACGGGATTTGGATCCTCGTATTTTGTTAAATGCGGACCTAAGTGAACACCGACGGGTGTATCACTAGCTATACCAGTATAAGCATGAGTGCAATCCATTCATTACATTCAATCCATCCATTCCATTCATTCATATGTTCTTTCGATGCTATATTCATATTCTTTAATGATGTTGTCTTGTTCATATTTATTGTATGTCCAATTATTCTTTGTACTTGCTGAGTCTCGGACTCATTCTTGCCTTTGTTGTTTATTTTAGGTGATCGTTGATGATGTCATTATTGGGAGGGAGTAGACACGCACTTTTCATTCACTTCACCATATTCATGTTTCAATAATGTGATTTGGTTTCTGTCTTTAATTCGTTAAGTGATGAACTGTAATAAATAAAGTTAGATGGTGGATGATATCTTTCTCTATGTTATGGTTGATTAAGTACTGCTTGTGATCCTTGATCACTCCTTTGTTATAATTATTTGGATTCAGATTATATTCCTGCTTTGTTCTATTAAATGTTGATTTATTTATGTCATTAGATGAGATATTGTTTAAATTATTCCGCATTATGGTTGTATGTTAGATTCTTTAGGTAACATTTTGGCTTCCGAATAGCCAGGGTGTTACAGTTGGTATCAGAGCGGGCTTTAGATCCGTGGTAATTGAATATTAAATTGACACACTGTGCACAGTAGGTGGGGTTTGGGTTATCCATTGCATCCGAATTTCTTGTGGTATGTTTCATCATGTTGAACTGTTCTTGAATTGCGTCTGTACTATCTTTCTTGTTGTTAACCTATGATCTGCCATGATCTTCTGTATTTATGAATTTATTCTATGATTACTATGAGATGACCTTATATTCATAATTGATTATATTGGTTATCGGACGTTGAGAAGTTGAGATCGTGGTTGTTGTCTTGGGTTTTGCCAGGCTACACCACTGTTCGTGGTATGAAAATAGAGAAGTACTTACCCCCATTCCATAGTTATGTATTGAGCATGAGTTCTTTGATGAAGTTGTTGTCTTTCTCGAGCTTGTATCTGGTTTCCTGGTTGTAGTTTCTTGCAGTTGATGAATTTCTTTTGAATGGTGGTTATAATGAAGTGGGCAAGCTCCATTGGGTCTCTAATCGTTCTTTGAAACAAATATTGTTCTTTCGACTATTGTGATGTTTCTGCTTCATGTGAACGTAGTTAAATTGCAAAATTGATCTTTTCACGGAAGTTCTGTTTTACCCTCTGTTGGAAAATGTAACTCATTGGTTCGCTTGGTATTTGGGTAGTGGAAGATTTCTTTTACAAGTTCTTTATTATGTGGTACGTTGATCTTGCGTATTTCTTTTGGATTAATTTGAGAGTTGAAGTTTAATGTCTCTCTTAAGAGAAAGAGTATGTTAAAACCCTTTAGTGTTGTATTGTCATACTTATCTAAGAGGTTTTAATTAAAAGAATTATTTGGTATGGTAGGAGTTATCAGGTTGGGTTATTATCTTGGTGTAAACCAATGACTCTTAGTTAATGTTTTCAAAAGTGAAGTTAATTTTGCCTTGGTAAATAATAACCTTAAATATGTCTTCTATTTGGATACCTAAAGATTTTTGTACAAATGCTAGATTCACCTGATCTTGCCATGCTAAATTGTTGTTATATGTATGAAGAAATGGATGAGGGTGGTTGTATTGACTTACAAAACCTTGTCTTATAAATATTCCATTGTTGAAGTTTAAAGATATTTCATTCTAATTTCTGAACAAAGGTAGGACTATGAATGCTTCCATGATTAGATAATCTTCGGTTGTTAGTATTAATGGTTAGAGTGAGCTTGTTAAAAAGAGGTTTGTTACAGCTTGGTGGCTTTCGCACTAGGTTTCTTTTCTAGAATAAGTTGTTATTACAATCCCATTTGATGCTGGAGATTTCTATGACACGATTTGTCATGTTTCTTTTAGAATGTTTATTGATGTGATAGTAAGGTAAATTGATTGTTACCAGGAATGTATGTTATTGATCTTAATAAAATGTCCAATAATGTGAGGGTAAAGATGATTCTTTTATAGAGAAAGAAATTTGATCGTCTTTCGTGATATTTCTTAAACGATCAAATTTCAAGTTTTGTGTTCATGATCTTTTGGGGGTTCGAGCTTTATGTGGTAAACGAAGTTTGTCGAGTAAAGCGACATGTTGCAAAGTTATAATGGTTCTTCAGTGATGCAAGTGCTTTGATCTTGAATGCTTGTTTGTTCTTATCTATTAAGGTCTGATATTCTCTTCTTGTGAGGCATATGCTTTCAACTGTGGACTTCACTTATGTTCTATGAGTTCATTGCTTAATTGGTTTTCCCCTTGGTCCTGTGTTCGTTGCGAGTGGTAAATGATTTTCTAGTTGGTGAAAATCGTTTTCATTTGCCTCTTCTTTTGAGAAAGAATCAACACATCCTTTTCACATGGGTCTTTCGAAGTGTTTTCTAATTGTTGTTGTAAGATTGATGTTAATACTTGTAGTAATTTGATCGCCTATCATGATATCTCTTAAATGAGAATACTTCAAGTTTAGTTTTCGTGATCTTTTGGAGCTCACGAATATTTTGGTAGCTAAAATTATTTTAAATAAAATGGTGTATGGGAATGTCCTATTGCTTCTTAAGAGTTTCGTGTGATTTAGTCTTAAAGAAATGTTTCGAGTTTTGTGGCTGAGATCATTTGGATCTGATGTTTCATGAGTAGTTGAACTGTTCCGAGCAAATTTGGCGTTTTGAAGAATTTTATTGGTTCTTAAGTAGTTCTGTGGGTTGGACTAAAGGACTTATCTTGTTCATTGTGGCAAAGTGTTGTTAGTTCAAGGACTAATTTCAGAGTTAAAGGAAAGAGTGCAGTAGAGATATTTGAGAATTTGAGTCAATTTTTGTAACTTGTGGTTATTTGAATCATGCCTAAACTTTTTGCTCTTTCCGCTCAAGAGATGTCGAGTTTCAATCGTAATGTCATTTTCTTATTGGTTGTTTCTCGTTAATTCCTTTTTGAGGGATGTGTGCCCTCAGCTGTGAACTCAACTTTCGTTTTTCCAAGATCCTCGTTATCACATTAATTCTTTTGGGTTTTGTGCTCGCTGTGAGGAGCAATAGTTTTCTATGTGACGAAACTTGTCCTTATTCGCCTCTTTCTTTCGAGAAAGGATCAACAGTTTGTGTTGCAAAGTTTTACAAAGTGTAAATTGGCAACTGTTTGGTGGTGGTTAAGAATTTGTAGTGGTGAGATTTTGCTACCAAGCTATTGGAGGAGTAGTAGAAGATGAATTGGTTTTGACCTGTACCACTTGGAGGAAATTTGATTCCAATGGAATGTATGGCGTTGAAGTAAAACTAAATAGTGGTACGATTAAGTAGAACCTATGGTATAGTGAAATTCCAGAACCTTAGTTCATGTTGAAATATTGGGGATTATCGAAGGTATGGAAACCTTGATCATTTTTTTAGAGTAACGCAATTAGAAAGTATTGCGAGATTGTGTGGGTGATTTCTGATGATGTCCATGAGTGAGTATGTTAGAATTGTGGGCATGTTCGAGATTTAATCTGATGATTTCTCTATCTGTTATAAGAGAAGTTCGTTATAGAGGTCTTGGAGGTTAAATTTGGGCTTTGCATTTTTAGGCTAGACCTTTGGTCGCCCAATGATTTGGTGTAGAGAAATTAGATAATGACGTTTCCTGAGCAGTGGAATGATCATTGATAAGAACCCTTCTGATGTAGTACATGAGCGTGTGTACTGAGGATTTTGAGTTGTTGTTCTTGAAAGTTGGAGGTGATGTGATTGCGTGGGATCCATTTTGTGGTGTTTTGGGTGCCTTCCATCAAATTAATTTCGTTAGTAGAAGGAGTTGTCTAGAGTGTTCGATGGGCCTAATAGAGCCTCTCCACAAAGGTGTGGACGATGTATTTTGGTTGGAGCACAATTTGAGGATGTTAATTTAAGAGGTTTGATCTCGTGTGGTATGCGATGAATTCGAATTCCAATGTTTGAGAGAAAATTTATTCCTAAAAGAGAAAACTGAGAAAAAAGATGTTTTCTCGGGTAGTAAAGCGTTTTCTTGATTCTCGTTTGAGTTTTGTGTTGTTGACTGATGTCTTCCGCAATTTGAGTTGGCACTGTGTTGGTATGTGTGATTCTTTCCAGTTCAGACGGAATAAAAGAAATAGTTGATTTAGGGATCCGAGTTATTTCCCATTTGGCTTTTGTTATATTCGTTCGCAAATTGCCTAATTAGGAATTGGAATGGTTTTCGTGATGAATCGTCAATTTTGGATTTGACCCTTTTTGGTGGAGAGTTAGCATTGCGTGGAAGCGATGAGAACTCTTTATTTTCAGTTGGATTCTCTTTGTAAAACTGTTGTTTAAGAGTGAGTTCGGTTGTACATTCTTGAGGAAATGTGGTGCTCCCTGTTAGATGAAGAGTTCAATTTTGAGCTTGTTGTGTGCTGTCGTACTAAAGGGGAGGTTAGCCCAGGTACATTGGTTCATTTTTGACATTTGCAGAAATTAGAAAGTTGGCGTATCGCTTTGACCGTCTCGGGTCCATACGCGACGTACACAACGTCTGGTGTGTTCTGGTGCTAAATGAGTAGCTGAGCAATTCAAAGCTTGGGATTTCGTTAAAGACGTTGACCATCGAGTAGGGTCTTATCTTCGATTCCCTTCTGATGAGTGTACATGGAAATGCCAGGTGGAGTGTTAGCACAGACGTCGTTTTACGTCTTTGTGTAGTGGTCTCGCTAGTCCAAGAGAGAGGCCACTTGGGAGTTGGAGTTTCGTATGCGCAAGCGATATCCGGAGTTGTTCACTTTAGGTACGTGGTTACCGTTGATATTTCTCAGTTGTGGTTGTTATTTCGCGTAGTGTCATGTGAGGATTCGGGGTCGAATCCTATTTAAGGGGGGTAGAATGTAATACCCCGAATATCGATTAGAGAGAAGATTAATCGAGTGAGGGAATTAATTGAAAATTCAAGGATTTTGGGGGAATTTTGGAACCTGGGCCTCCGGCCCAGGCTAGAACAGCCTAGTGGCCGGCCATCTGTGGGCCAAGAAGGGGGAGGCGCCCCATGGCCCAAGCCCATGCCGCCCCACCCCCTTAACCCTAGGCCAAACTCTTTCCCCTCCCCAAGCTGCCACTCCTCCTCCCCAAGCCGCCACCCCTCCTGCCCCTTGGTGCCATACCTGCTGCTCCTGGTGCCACCCCCCTGCCATTGGTGCCGCCCCTCCCTGCCCCTTGGTGCTGCATCCCCGCTACCGGTCTTCGCAAAGGAGAGGTGAAGGGAAACGAGGGGAGAAAGGAGGAGAAGAAGGGTCTTCTTCGTGGGGAATCAATCATCGTCTTCCTGCAAGTCTTCAAGGGTAACAAAGTGCTTTCTTCATTGGTTGATGATTATTAGATGCAAATTCGATTAGTTGGATTGGATTGAAATGCTGCCGTTAGATTTTCAGATCTGTCCAGATTGTTGCGTGGCCAATTTCGGATTCTTAGAGGCCGAATTGGATATTTCAATCTCCTAGAGATATATAGGTATTGTTTTTAGCTTTCCGTAGCCGCCAAGAACACTTAATTCCGACATACGGATCAAAAGTTATGGTATGATCTTTCCTGCTGTCCTGAATTCCTGACGAGAATGAACTATCAAGTTGTCTTTTAAAATATGATTAAGATAATGGAAGATTCAGGGTTTCCACCCAACTAGGTTATTGTAGTAATTTTTATAGCCTTTCCAGAATGTTAAAGAACACCCTAATAGGAGTTGTAGATCCAAAGTTGTGATCTGTTCTTTACTGCTGTCTTTTTCGTCTAGATAGAATCTGTCTTGTACTTTCATCTACCTGTTAGCATATTCTTTTGGCCGAATTGGGAGATCTCGCCAATTAGACTTGTGTAGATATTTTCATTATGTTTCCTCAGGATCTGAGCTCACCTCGTTTCGAGTCTCAGATCAATAGATGTGATTTATTTAGTACTGCTGTTCAGTTTGATGTCCTGCTAGTTAGTCGGTTTAATATAGTAGATCGACTTTGTGAGCCTTGGGCTTAGGATGCTACGATTAAGCGTTTCGATTGATGCCTGGATCACGTGGTTCCTTATACACGTATTTAACTTGTGTAGGAGGGGGAATTTCGAGTGTAGCGCCATCCATCTTGCCTCAAAACGCTTCGCAGAGCGGAAGGCAAGTACTTTAATATTCTTAAGGCTATTGAATGCTAAATGCTTGATGTTTGCACTATGTTTTTCTATGATCCATGAGAAAATTCAATGGTTATGTTCCTTTCATATTCGATTATTCCATGTTTAGAGATGATGTCTTTCATTATTCATATTTCATTCCATGCATCCATTATTCATGTTTCATCCTCGGGAGTGGATTATAAAGACCCACCATTCCAATGTGGGCATATTTGGACACCCGTATGAAACGTTCTTCATACGGGATTTGGATCCCCGTATTTTGTTAAATGTGGGCCTAAGTGAACACCGATGGGTGTGTCACTAGCTATACCGGTATAAGCATGAGTGCAGTCCATTCATTAGATTCAATCCATCCATTCCATTCATTCATATGTTCTTTCGGTGCTATGTTCATATTCTTTAATGATGTTGTCTTGTTCATATTTATTGTATATCCAATTATTCTTTGTACTTACTGAGTCTCGGACTCATTCTTGCCTTTGTTGTTTATTTTAGGTGATTGTTGATGATGTCATTATTGGGAGGGAGTAGACACGCACTATTCATTCACTTCACCATATTCAAGTTTCAATAATGTGATTTGGTTTCTGTCTTTAATTCGTTAAGTGATAAACTGTAATAAATAAAGTTAGATGGTGGATGATATCTTTCTCTATGTTATGGTTAATTAAGTACCGCTTGTGATCCTTGATCACTCCTTTGTTATAATTATTTGGATTCAGATTATATTCCTGCTTTGTTCTATTAAATGTTGATTTATTTATGTCATTAGATGAGATATTGTTTAAATTATTCCACATTATGGTTGTATGTTAGATTCTTTAGGTAACATTTTGGCTTCCGAATAGCCAGGGTGTTACAACGGCTATGGTAGGGCAGCTGCAGGAGGCGGCAAGCATGCAGCAGGGGCGTGCGACAGGCTAGCGACAGAGAAGCTAGGGTAGAGGCAGGGGGTGGTGGCGTACGGCTAGGGCCGGTTGCCCCCCTCCTCTCCTTATAAGCTCTAAAATGAATGACATACCTTTAATCTAATTAGTCGTTTGTAGATATATGTAGATTTTGTTAGGAAATCGACGCATGTTCAAAGATCGTTAGACATGTGTTAGGAAATCCAAATCTATAATCAGTAGATTTCCAAAAAAATGATGAAAGTATATTTTGCTCCCATCCATGCTGTGCCTGTATGTTTAATTTGAAGCCATAGCACGTGTTGGAGTCGGTTGTAGGATGGATACTAGTGGTCTGCGAGTTTTTGGCTAATATAGAACTGTTGATGTACGCTATTGCAAATCTAGCCCCCTTTCCACATCAAAGCCAAAAAGGCACCATGAGCCATCGGTGGGCGGTACATCAGTCCGAGTCCGCACAACCCTTTGAAGTCGCTCGTCATTTCATGTGAAATTTAATTTTGTTAATAAAATTTTGTGATTTCATGTGGAAAAAATTGCTTGAATGATTTCATGTGATAATAGAGTGCATGATTTAATGTGACAATACAATAATGGTAGATGTGATAATACATAGAAAGTCATACATACAAGGAAAGTGCGTGATTTCATGCGCCCTATTTGGAATGCGAGTTTGGCGGCGCAATAGCAAAAATAGCCCCATTTGGAGCGAAATGACAAAAATATTTGGCTTTAGGGTTGGCATGCGCGTAGTTGTGACGATTGTATTGTTTGTAGAACCGATTTCTTTCAAAAAAGGATACAAAATTTGAAATAGACGAAATCTTTAGGAGTAAAATTCGAAAGACTTCATGGTGTAGTTGTGAATTACATGGAGTGCATGGTTTGGTTACGTGCATTAGAAGCGACAGCATGCACAAATCAACTAACCGAAAAACACCTAGGATACATGTGCACCTTTTTGCAATCGAAAAAATGTGGATTGGAACAAAGTTAATTAGTCTTGGTGGCCCATCGGTCCCTTCCCCTTGTCTCCTGACTGCCTGCGGTCACAGTCAGTCCCGAAGGCAGCCCACCATAGGGCTATAAGATGGAATGATGTTAGCAGAATGTAAGGCCAAATCAATAATCAGGATGTAAATTGAACATAACTTACCTCTTCGATTTGCAGTGCGTCCAGTTGACAAGGAGAGCTAGGACGGCCGTCGGTCTCACTAGCAAGAGCCTTCTCCTTGTCCGTTGTGCGCATGGCCCGGTCAGGGGTCATCCACCAACACCTTTTCAATAGGGTTGAGTACGTAAGGTTTTCAGTGTTGGAAGACCTCAGGTCGCTTCACGTAGTTGAACATGTATTTATGCTCGATGAACACCCTATCATACATGTCCAGGCCTTCGATCCATTGGAAGAAGAAGCAACACTCCTCCGGCTGCCATTATGCACGGATAAAGTTAGCGATATGTGGAATGCAACGTAAAATGCAAAAAATTGATGTGCATGTGAGATTCTCTTAAGCAGATATCCTCACACGTGTAGTACACCCGAGCGGCGGTCGCTGGGTGTATGGACTGAATGATTCAATACAGTTTTTCATAGTCGCACTGGGGGCGTGGGAACTCCGGTGGTACATGCGCATACTTCATCGAACAATTCGGGTAGGTTTTCACCTTTGTAGCTACCCACTTGCAATTCTGTATAGCATCTCTACATAGCCCAACATCTCCAAGGCAGACCTAATGTTTTGCTCTATTTTGCTCTCTTCTTCCTCCTTCCTCTCTGTTGTGTGAAACAAGTTGGAGTGAAGTGTTGGCTGTGGTGGCGTAGTGTTCTCCTCTAGCTCTTTTCTCCCTCCTTTTATAAGTGGATATGGTGTAGTGCTGAGGGTGGAAATTATGACGAATGGTAGGGTGGGATTGCTGGTGAGTGGTGTCTACTCACTGCAAAAGACTAGTGTGTGTGATTATTTTGGTCTCAAAAGGTGTAGTGGTAGGGTGTGGTCATTTCGTTCTAAAAAGGTGTAGTGGCAGGGTGTGGTCATTTTGGTCTGAGTAGGTGTAGTGGCAGGGTGTGGTCAATTCGGTCTGAAAAGGTATAGTGGCTGGGTGTTATCATTTCGGTTTGAAAAGGGGTAGTGGCAGGGTGTGGTCAATTCAGTCTGAAAATATGGGATAGATGGTGAGTATTGTGTAATACCCCAACTCAGTAATAAGCCTGGAATGCTACTAAACTACCTTAACAATCTACTTTAATTCTACTTACTATACAATTTCAGCAAGCTTCTCATCAACAATCATGCTAGCAGTAATCAATATAACCCTCACAAGCTACACATAGCCAAGCTAGTAAACACCACAGAATGAATAAAAAGATTCTAGGCAATTATATAGTCCTTGCTCATTAAATAACCAATCATAATAAATATTTCAACATAATGAAAAGAATTCCTCACTAGCTATAAATTTTTCTTTAAGATCTCGACAGAGTTTCACTTGGATTTTTTAAGACTGAACAAGATCCTTGAAATAATCTAACATGTAGGAGCTTGATAAATCAATAACGAAAGTTTAAAGCATAATCAATAACAACCACAAGGAGTACTTGACTATCTCAATTACGAATAACTATATCACCACGAAGGATGAGCACAATCGTAGAAAGGAAGTAATAACAGGTTCTCTTTAAATTAAACGAAAGTGCTATTTTTAATTGACATAGATAATCTTGAGTGAAGTGCACCAACGATCTACCCATTCTCATGCATGTCGCTTTCACTGGGAGTACCTAAAGAAAACATCAACAACAAGCGTGAGTCCTTGACTTAGCAAAGTACAAATAGTGTAATAGACAAACACCATGAACAAATATTGAACATAACAAAATTCTTATATGATCATTAGCAACGAATCCATAATTAAATCTCTTCCATGAGTGTGGTGACCCCATGCCCGTCCAATACATGACAGGGACCTCAAATGAATTATTTCTTGTCTACCATGTAGTCCAAGACTCAAGGATGAATGCTTTGATGCAAATGAGCATAATAATCTTAATCAAACATGAGCATATATCTCCAGCAGCAAGAACATGAATAAAATTCATACAAGTAAAACAATGGCAATTTCAAGAATTTTATTTCCTCATATGCTACACACTAGTTGCACTTGTCTCAACCGTGTGATGGGTGACGACGGGTAGAAGACTCTAACCTCGGTTTCTTACTACCACTTGGCATTCATAAAAATATACTAAGAATACCATCCAAAATCACACAACATAGCAATAAAACTAAATAACATATCTGCTCCTAATCGCAACCGAAGCGATATCCTGAACACCGTTTTGTCCAAAACAGAACAGTCACACTAGAAAAATCATAACTCTTGATTTATAGCCCCAAAAATCATGAACTCAGACTTTCTAGAATCTACACACATATACCCATAATTTCTCAGGTGATCAAAAGTTTAGGTTATTTCGTTTAAACTCTTGTTTTGAACTCCGAAGACAGATCTGTCATCTTCGGTAATATCGACTTACAAATTCCATAACTTTTAATTGGTTCATCCAAAAACAGTGGTCTAACACATTCTAGAATCCCCAAGGAATTACATACCACAATAAATTTAGTCTAATTTTTCTATTCTGCAACAACTTTTGCTAACTTAACATTTTTCCCTGACTGTCCCTAATAGAAAGATAGAACTGGACCGCATAGATCAAAATTTCATAACTCCTATTATACTTATCCAACAAATGTGATCGTGGACTTTCTGGAATCATTATAAAGTCATATATCTAAGTCATGAGACCAAAAGTCCAAATTTGTCTATTTTCAAATTTTAATGTACATAACCATGTTTGCTGCCCGAAACCCAGGAATTGAACAGGCACTCGGATTGTAAAAATCATAACTAATTATCTACTTATCCAAATAATACGAACAAAGACTTTATAGAAACATATTGAAATTATCAACTTATATCTAGGAGATACAAACCCCTAATTTCGCACTGAACTAATCTAAAACTACAGATCAACAGAACTGCAGATTACCGATTCACTAACAGCAGGGAAACCAATCTGATACTCGACAACAATCGCGTAGAAAAAGAATTAAACTAACTAATGGGGAATCAAAAATCACCCTTGAATACAACTCTGGATCCCGCTGAAATTCCCACAAGAATCCCCTTTTCCTCTTCCTTCTCTTTCTTCCTTCCCTTCCCTCTCCTTAGCTGAACATTCTTCCTCCTCTTCCCTTTGGTCGGCAGCAGCTGTAGGGAATGGAGGCTAGACAGGAAGGGGATGGAGGCTCTAGGGTCTGGTTGGAGGATGGGGAGGTGAGGCACAAGGGAAAGGAGGGCTAGGGGGGTGGTGGCTGGAAAGAATGGGGGAGGGAGGGCAGCTAGGGTTAGGACCCTCCCTTGGCTCTCATATGGCCAGCCAACCCCACATGGGTCAAGGGGCCATGGGCCTTCGGCCCATAATCTCTTTCCCCATCCAAAATTCTAAAATTTAAGCGTTGACTCCATATTATTCCTTTCTAATTCATATAGTTCTCCAAGGTTAAACGGGATATTACATTCTACTCACTGTGAAAAATTGGTCTGTTTTGTCATTTTGGTCTGAAAAGGTGTTGTGGTAGGGTGTAGTCAATTCAATCTAAAAAAGGTGGTGTGAAAAGGTGTAATGGTACTGTCATGTGAATTTTGGTATTGTAATGTTATGCAAAATATGTTACTTATACTCATGTTGTTGTTGTATTGTCGTAGTGTAATTTTCTGGGTCTATGCTAAATATTGTAATGCAATTGTCACTTGTCATGTTATGTGCATAAAAATCTAGTTGTTGCGTACAATACAATTCTAGTACAACATAAGTGCACAACATCCTAGATAAATGCACACATAATGTATACAATCTAATTACACACGAACTGATACGAAGCAAGTACAAGTGCAATGCAAAGAAGTACAATGGTACACTACGGGCTACAATATGGCTCACTCATCTGAGCCACTCTCTGCTTGTTACGTATGCATTTGCGTGTGTATCTTGGTCATGCGTTGAGCATGTCCCATGGGGTACGTCAACCGGTCCGGAGAGCGCGTCTCTGTTCAGAGAACGTTGGGAGATTGTTGAGTAGGCTAGCTGCTTGGCTAAGCTGAGTCTGTCCAACCTCAATATCGTCCAGCTAAGTCATGCCAAACTGGCTACCACCTGCAAGCATGTGTGTAATGAATGAATCAATGAATCCACCCCAGGAGCCACGGCCCCCAAGTACGATGTATGGATGGCCCTCGGTGCGAAGGAGCTCTGGCCTTGACTGTACGATGTACCAACGGCCCTGGGTGTGGAGGAGCTCTGACCTTGGTACAGTACTTCGTACTTGTCACAGTTCTACTGAGTGTAGACTAGGGGACACCCTGGGTGGTACGCTCCAAATCCTGGCACCGTGTAGCCCTCCATGGCACTAGCTGGGATGACCGCGTCTTCATCTGTTGATTTGTCGTCACCCCTACACCTAACTGAAGGCTGCAAGATGGAATGATATTAGCAGAATGTAAGGCAAAATCAATAGTCAGGACCTAAATTGAACTTAACTTACCTCCTCAATCTGCAGTGCGGATGATCGATGGGGAGTGCTAGGATGCCCGCCAGTCTGACTAGGCCGTGCAGATGTTGATCACACTAGTGATGCATGTAACATCCCAAATATGTAAATAGGTGTGTGTTTCAAATGTAAGAAAATGTGTAGAAATTAAAACTTTTTCTCACATCTTGAAACTCTTGAACTCACCTATAATTCTTGTCCAAGAGTGGTGGAATCCAAAAACACAAACCTCTTGTTGACAAAAGTCAAACCCATTTTCCACTTGTCTCAAATCTTGTGCCAAACTTGGGGAAACATTTTCCCTTGGTTCTAGGAATGTTGTGGGACCCCTCTGAAAAATATCATAGGTTCTAAAACTTGTTTGATAATTTTTGGAGGTAAATCAAACCCTAAAACAGCCTTAATGAATTTCCTGAGAAAAATGCAGTGCATAAAAACCTCTGGAAATTTTGTGAAAGGTTAATCCTAAAGTCAGCAAGCTCCAGTTAAAATTTCATAAATTTTGGAGTTGTTTTGCTATCTCAATTAAATCTACAAAGTCTCAGTTGTTAAATTCAAACTCAATTGGCTGCACTGTTCCTTGGGCCGAGCCACTTTCCAAAATGGGTCTAACCCAACCGCATCCCTGGCTCAGCCTGACCTCCTTTCCCACGCGTGAGGTCGTAGCCGTTGGATTCAGACCCAAAGGCCATGACCTCCTCCATAACCAGCTCGGCCCAGTCCTTCCACCCCTCGAGGTCTTGTGCCGTTGGATTAAAATCCACGGCCACGACCTCCCCGTGGTGTCCTGCACATCAGACCTCCCTCCCGCACCTCAGGTCGTGCCTGTTGGATCAAAATCCAACCGCCATGACCTCCTTTATCATCTCGTAGCCGTTAGATGGAAATCTTACGGCCACGACCTCCTTTGTGTCATGCGCAATGCCCATGACCTCCCCTCATCATTGTGTGCCGTTGGATTAAAATCCAACCGCAACGACCTCCCATCGCGCAATGCGCAATGGCTAGGACCTCCCTCATTTGATCAGCACCTTTGGATGTAAATCCAATGGTCCTGACCTCCCCATATGTTGTGTGCCCTTGGATTAAGATCCAATGGCCATGACCTCCTTCTCTGTTGTGCGCAACAGCCAAGACCTCCCTCCATGTTGTGCGCCCTTGGATTGAAATCCAAAGGCCATGACCTCCTCGCTCCTTTGTGTGCCATTGGATGTAGATCCAAAGGCCATGACCTCCACATCCCCTTGGCAGTATCGCGTGCATCATTTAAGTCCTCCCCATCAGGTCCGCGCCTTTGGATTCAGATCCAACGGCCAGGACCTCCTATCCCCTTCAGCGCATGACCTCGTTTTCCTTATCACAACCGTGCAATGGAGATCGTGTGGCTGTGACCTCCCTTTTTCCTTGCGCCTCCGTGTGATGTTGATCTTATGGTCACGACCTCCCCAGTCTAGATCCAATGGCTGTGACCTTCTCCCTTTCCACTTAAATCCTACCGTTTCAGATCTAAGGGCTGTGACCTCCCAGCCTTTCTCATCCAACGGTTGGGGGCAGGTCCTGTTCTTCTCCTAGCTTGGGCATGCGCGTGCGCCATGGCAGTGAGGAGGTCAGTGACCTGTCTTGTCCCCCAACGGCTCTGTGTCTACGTGCATTTAATGCGGTCAGTGCTTTCCGCCCTAGGTCTGGCTCAGGCCTACACCCCCATCACCTCCACGTCCTGTCCAAGCCATGGACCGAGCCATGGGCTAAGCTCACCATGAGCTTAACCCTAGCTCATGAACCTCATCACCCCGGGCTTTAAAACCTCCCTTGGTTTCCCCCTTGGCTTCCTTTACACACCATTGAGTCCTTGGTTGCGCCACTGTGCTTGTGAGCTCAAATCAACCGTGAGCCTTGGCCACCATTGTTGGAGCTTGGAGCTCCTCGGTGGAACAGGGTCCCTGGGGCTTTTCCTCTCCATTTCCTTACTTCATTTTAAGCCACTACCCTCTGTGACAAAGCCCTAACTTAGTGGTTGGGACATTTTCAGAGTTGGCCTAACTTGGAGCTTGGAGCTTGGAGCTTTTGGCCGTGGAGCTCATCGTCTTCACCATCGCCGGTCCTCCTCTCCTCCAACCTCCCCGGCACCTTCAAGACCTCCAGGTAACCTCCTGGTAGTCCTGTAGAGCTGGGCACCCGCTGTACGATTTGTTGCAGAGCTTTAATTCATATTGTGATTTTTTGCCGTGTTGGTCATCTTGCTCCTCTCCGGCTCGTCGGCGTTTTAGGCCGCCGCCGCCGCCGTTGAGAGTAGGTCCATTGGGTGCGCATGGCTATTGCGGTCCCAATGGCACCTTTGGTTTGCGCCGGTGAGGTCCTCATCTCCGGCGGCGAGCCTTGGGAGCCTCTCGGGTTTTTGTCGGGCAGGGATGTCTCTGTGCCATTGTCGTACAGGACCTCCCCGAGTCAATCTCAGCCGTCTAGGACCTCTCCGTGTAGATCTCAACCGTGTAGGACCTCCTTGAGGTCCTCTTAGCCATCTTGGTCCTCCCTGAGTTGATCTTAGCCGTTTAGGTCCTCCCTCGGGAAATCTCGACCATTAAGGTCCTCCCTCGGAAAATCTATACCGTCCAGGTCCTCCCTCGAGAGATCTTGACCGTTTAGATCTTCCTTGGGAAGGTCTTGATCGTTTGGATCTTCCTTTGGAAGATCTCAGCCGCTCAGGTCCTCCCTCGCTAGATCTGGACCGTCCCGGTCCTCCCTCGTTGGTTTTGGTCCGTTGGATGCAGCATCAACGGCCACGACCTCCTTCCCCTTTCGCATGCGTGTTGCCGGGAGGACATGGACCGTTAGATCCAAGATCAATGGCCCATGTTCTCTGGACCTGCGCAAGCGCGCGTGCGCATTTTCACTGGGAGGTCTTGGGCCGTCCGATCCAGGATCAACAGCTCATGTCCTCCCGCTCTGTTATGGTTTTTAGAAATTTCCGGTTGGAATTATTTGCAAACTGGAAAAGGTAATAAACTTGTGCAATGCATAACTATTTCATTTTTAATCCAAATGAGTTGATTCAAATTTTGTTAGCTCTGGTTTGACCTGGGCTCTAACCTAAAAATGGTTGTGAGCTCAGTTCGGCTCCAGAAAATGGGTTTGCAAATAGGTTTCAAAACTAACTTTAAATGTTACATTAAAAACTCATTTAACTTGTAAAATGCATAAGTAATTGTCCATAGATCATTTTTGAGTGAAACCAACTTTGTTGGCTTCCTCTGTTAGTGCACTAAATGTTATAATAGGATTTAGGCATGTCACTATTTTCAAAAGTATTGTGGGTGCATTTTAGTTGTGCTCATTTTCATGTCTTTGAAAAATTATAGAAAGTGCATAATAGCTCCAAATGAGATGAATCCAATTGGGTTGTTCATCTTATGAGGTGCTTGTTTTACTGTAAAAATTTCAATTGCACCACCTTTCTAGAAATTTTTTCTTAACAATTTAATTATGTGAATAGTAGCAGTTTGCATTTTTAGAGGCTGAGCAGAATTGTTTTGCTCATATCTTTTGTATTGAGAATCCAAATCAATTGGTTCTTGTTGCTAAATTCTCTAAAAATCATGCTCTAGCTTCTGTAGAAATTTCAGAGCTTTTGGAGCTTGTTTGCTGTGGTGTCTTTTTGGTTTTCGTCATCCTTATCGATTCTTTTCGCCTTTTCGATTAGGTGTCGACGAGTGTGTTGATCCCGTGAGCGATACTCTGCAGCAAACTGAGCATAACCAGCAAGGCAAGCAGTTTGATCATATCCCATTGTTGTCCCTTTAATTTAAAAGTTAATACTTTGTTTCACTTATATGTATGCATGCTACTTTGTATTAAAATATCGATTAGTTGAGCCTATAGATGCATATCCTGTAAGTAAATGTTCATTCTCTACTAGTAAGCCTAGGATTATCTTGCTGTGATTTAGAGTTCGATGGATGGACTCTTATCACTTAGTAGTTTGCGTTGATAATGCTTAGCAATGCTTAGATAACGGTAGACATGGGCGGTTGTCAACATTATGTCGATGACCTTGATCACACAAAAATTATTATCCCATTATGTCCATCTTGTGCTTTGTTACTTTGTAAACAAATAAAACAAAAATGAAAACAAAATTGTTATTGACTTGGGCACAATGGATGTTGGTGTGATTTGTTGGGTGTGAACGGAAAGGTGCCTAAGTCCCCAAGGACCGAGTTACTTGTGTCACTAAGCCAAGCGTTTTTGCGTGCTAACCACACGAGGGGGATATGGGACCTCTCTTGACTAAGTACTTTGGGAGGTGTTAATTATGAGCTGGTCGGTGGGTATGTGTGTGCTATGTGTGGTGTTGGGAGGGGAGCATTAACAGATCGGCCATAGACTGGTTAATGTGTCCTTGTCCCCGTGGGTTGCGGCTCTTAATTAGCATCATCCATTGGAAATGTCTCGTAGGACTTAGCCGTGCCGGCATACCAAAGGAAGTGTGCTAAATAGCTTGGCGAAAAGGCGGTATGGCGTGTGGGTACATTGGTACACCCCTGCAGGGTTAAAACTATTCGAATAGCCTCGTCCTAGGTTATGGACATGCTTGGTAAGGTCGTGCAAGAACTAGACTACAACATTTAATTAAAACTTGATGGGTTGGTATGAATGGATGTTCATACTATTGTTGTGGTGGCTATTGGGTTAGTCACTTCCAGGATTGTTGTTGTCATCTATCTATTGTTATTATGTTACTTGTCTCGTTGTTACTTGCAAATTAAAAATGAATTGCAAAACTGCTTTGAATCTATTTAAATATTGCAAATGAAAACTTGCTTTATGCTAAAATAAGTACAAAGCCTCATCCACTTAAATAAGCTTGCATGTAGCTAACTATAGTTCTGTTATACTACACGTAAGTCTTGCGAGTATACTTTTGTACTCATTTGCTTTGTTTAATAACTTTGTTGCAGAGGAGGTAGAGCCCAAAGGGCTTTACTTTTGTGAGATGTGCTGCGGTTGGGAGTCTAGCTAGGTGGCTTGGTTGGTTGCCTTGTGGGCTAAAGGCAAACCTTGTGACTCTCTTTTGTTTATCGTCATCTTATGGCTTTTGCTTCCGCTGTGTTTATCTTTCTTAGTTGTATTTGGCCGGTCGGCCCCTTTTGTAATAACTCTCTCTATATTATGTGTGTCTTTTATTTCTAGTCGTGCTTTGGTTCTATGTCTTGAATGGAATTGATGCATGATTTTGTAAAGGGGTGTGTATACTGCATTCTGGGAAGTATACATATCTCGAAGACACGGGTTATTTCGTTTGTAATGCTTGGGTCAATGGATGACTAAGTATTACAAGCCTAATAAACCGGGGTCCTCACAATGCATCCCGACGGACATACGGCTGGAAGATGGAATGATGTTAGCACAACCTAAGGCAAAATAAATAATCAGGACGTAAATTGAACATAACTTACCTCTTCGATCTACAGTGTGGATGAGCGACGGGGAGTGTTAAGACGGTCGCCGATCTCACTATGGCGTGCTGACCTAGGTTGGCCCACTTGGTAAGCAGCCTGAAGCACGTCGTCTCTCGTCTAACCGCAGCTCATGTTCTTGATGATATGATTAGTATCGTCGTAGGTGGGCTAGGTCGGTCCCCATGCAACGCTAACATTCACCATGTGTAACTCTCATACGCCCTGTCCTGTCCTATTTGTGCAGGTGATCGCCTCGATGACAAGCTTCTTCATTGCCGCCTCCGTGTCGAACTCCCTTCGGATGCAACTCCTCAACTCGTGAATATTCATCGCATCCAGGCCCTCTACCCGAACCACCTTGAACTTGCATCTTCACATGTCCAACCCACCCGTATGAGACCGTCGCCATAAAACAAATTCAAGTCTTGCATGTTGGACATCACCTAAAGCCACAACAACTCAATGCATATGTTACAAGCAATTCACAGTTCTTTACAGTACACAATCAAATAAACAGGTTGCACTATTTAGTCTACATTTCCCTACCTCCCCAAAATAACTACACTTCCCTACCTAACCAAAATAACGACTTCCGGGTAATCAGTGCATAATAAAAAAAAACTACTAAATTAATTATGACTAATTACATACGACTAATTACCTATGACTAATTAATTACGACTAACTAACTACAACTAATTAATTACGACGACGACTAATTAACTATGACTAACTAACTACGACTAATTAATTTGGACTAACTAATTATGACTAAATAAATTACAGTGAGTTAATTACGACTTGTAACATCCCAAAAAAATCAATTTTGGAAAGATATAATAAAAATAAATGGGAAAATAATTTTGAGCATATTCTATGTGGGAAACTATTTGTGCATGATTTTTGAACTTTTGTGTAAAGCAAATAATGAAATTTCATACAAACAGAGACTTGTAAGAATTTTTGGGAAAATCTCAGAGCAAATAAAATCCTAAAAAATTTACAACAAAAACTATACGATGTTAAAAGCCCCCACAAAAAAATCATAAATTTTGGAGCCTGTTTGATGGGTTTACAAATTCAGCAAAGGCTTAGCCAATTTTGGAAATTCAAAAACTATTTTTAAATTCGAGCCAAAGCTTTGGGCCGAATCTAAGCCGTCCCATTTTTTATTACCCAGATCCGGCCTGCGCCAACCCCATTTGTTCCCTCTTGCTGACAGGTGGACCCCACTTGTCAGAACCCATCGTCTACCTCGCCTTCGCACTCGCTCGCCAGTGCGCCCATGCACTCGTTGTTTTTCCTCGCCTCCCACCGTTTCTGTGCCTCACCTACCTCTGCCTAGATCCACCCATGCTACCTACCTCTTAATGGTGCTCAACCCCCACCCTGGCAGAGACACCGAAGTGAGCCGCGAGATTCTTGCCGCAGCCATATTTTGTCGCCGCTATTCTCACACGCTACTCGCTCATACTTAAGCCTCCGACCGCATCATAGAGTCCTTAGCTCGCCATTCTTGTCTCCCACCAAGAACTAGAGCTTCTCACTCCTTGGTTCGCCGGGAACGAGAGTGTTGTTCTCGACGTTGGTGAGCAAGCCTCGCAACGCCATTAGCTCTAGTGAGCTTTCTTGCCCTCGCCAACCGCGTCACAATGTGCCTCTTACCTTACTAATGCTCCTTCCTTACCTGATGTAGCTCTGAGAACCCCGTAGCAAGGATGAGTCTCCATCTTCTTCACCTCTGGCGCATACCCCGTTCTGGACCTTCGTGTTTTTGACATTCTAGTGAACTTGAACCCTACCTGACCGCGTCATTTCGTGTCCTATACTTTACTAACTCTTCTCCTTCGGTTGATGATGATTCACACGCAGGGAATCCTCCGAATCGATCTTCTTCCTCATTTTCGGCCGCTGTAACTCTTTTCCAGTTAGCCACCACCTCGGTGAGTCTCTGGTCGATTCCTTCTATCCCTATCATCCTTAATGTGCATGCAAGCTAATGCACACCTCCTTGTAGCATCCCCATCACCGTAGCATGCCATCATCATGAGCAATCTTTGCGCCGCCACTTCTCAACATGGCCAAGCCACATCGGTCATCCCCCGACACCGTCAAGGACCTTAGTGAGCTTCTAGTAGTCCCCTAGAGCTTTTGCGTGCATTAGATCAGAACATTAGCTAGTGCAGCATAGACTTCATCGTAGTCGATCATGGCGCTACCGTGGGAAGCTTCATCGCCGTCGCTCCGGTGACCATTGGTCCCCGAGCCACTGCGTGTAGCATCGTAGTAACCTCCTAAAGCCAATGCGCACCACCTTTCACCGCCGATTAGCTCAAATCGCGAAATCCACTTCGGACCCGAGGAGCTCCACCGCTTATTGCCAGCGTAGCATCACTTTCGTCCATCTCTCCGGCATCCGCCACCACCCGAAAGGATCGTCATCGAGAGGGAAATCCATTTTGGGCATTCCCAAGCCTTGTCGGTGCACCGATCGCCAGTGACAAGCTCACCATGGCCCTCGGCCATGCGCGCCCCCAACTCCTCTCTCTCTCTCTCTCTGTGTCTAACCGGTGGGACCCACTCGGTTGGGGATTAGATTAACGCAAATAACAGTAATTAGGAGTTCTAAGAGTATGACATGTGGGACCAGCCGAAAAGATAATCAATAGTTAATTTCAAATGTTTTTAGTAAATGTGTCACTAATATGTGAGACCACGCACTAGTCTCAATTTTAAAACACATTTTAAAACCTGAGACTAACATGTGGTCCCCAGCCATCAGTTAATTAAAATAAAAAATAGGTTCAATCATTAGTTAATAA
Source organism: Phyllostachys edulis (assembly GCA_036346405.1). NCBI lineage: Eukaryota > Viridiplantae > Streptophyta > Magnoliopsida > Poales > Poaceae > Phyllostachys > Phyllostachys edulis. The sequence goes on along the minus strand of CM070559.1, from coordinate 8,250,633 downwards.
ATAATGAGTCTATGACATGTGGGACCGCCTCTGTTTTATAAATAAAATCAATAAAATAAAAATATGTGTCACTCACAAGTAGGCCCCACATGTAAGTCAATAAAAATCGAAAAAATGAGAAAAAAAACCGCTTTAGTTCAGAGGAAGATACGTTTTCTTTACTAAAAAACATAAACCCCAGTAGAACTCAGAGGAAAATACGCTTTCTTTGCTGGAAAGCGTAAACCTCATAAAATACGTTTTCGACGTTAACACATTCCTAATTTCTGGTATTTTCAAACCGAAGCAAATTAAAACGTTAATAACTTTTGCATACAAACTCCAAATGAGAAGAATCGTTTTTTATAAATTCATATAAAATCATGATCTATCTGAATATGCAAAAATATTTGGATTTTGTTGCTGTTGAAATTATTGTTCTATATTTAATTTGCTTTTGGCTCTTTTGATTAGATGTCGATTGTTCGAACGACTTTTACAACGATCATCCATCCTCATATTCAAATAAACTAGAGCAAGGAAAGTACCCCCTTTGACCATGTTTATCCTACTATTTTAATTATTGTACTTATTTTTTGTAAAATCTATTATGTGTGTGTGTATATTTGCTTAAAATTGCTATATTCGGGGGATAACGGTAGTTGTAGTCCCATTTGATGCATGATCCTCCTTAAAATATTGATATCCATATTGTTGTAGCCATTAGGGTATGTATTATACAATGAATGATGTCAAAATTTGGTTTTTTTCTAATGTGAATATCGCATAAATGCTTATCCTGGCTTTAATCTTTACTAAAATTGGATAAATGGATGTTATGTTGAATATGAGTTTGAGAGATTTTGAAATGATGGTCCAGAGGGGTTTACCTCTGTTATTTTATTTAAAAATCAAAAATGAAAAACTTAGTTTGTGACGCGGGCGAGTTATTTTATAATCTGAGAAGTGTGAGAAGTGTATCTCATAAGTAGATAGGGGGAGATACTCACTCAGGTCTATTAAGGACCGAACGTTGGTATATCTAACCTAAGCATAAGCGTACAACCACATGTGCTAGTATGGGATGGCCTTAACAAATTAAGTCATCAAAAACAAGCCTTACATATTGGTAGGCCGTAGTAATGCGAGCATGTGTGATTGCTCGAAGGGGCTCCCTTCACTGAGGTGCTGAGAACAAAGCTTGCCGACACAACGACGAATGCCTCACAAAGACGGGGGTGTGTCCGGGTGAAGTGAGCGTGTTCATTCGCCGGGCTAGTGTAAGGTTGGGACAAGGTGATATAAAGGCTTCGACACGTGCTCTAGATTGCTTACCAAATATTAGTGTGCGGTGGTATCGACGGAAGCCGAACAAACTAGAGAATTCGTGTATTGTGGGTAAAGTTGTACCCCCTCTGTAGAGTGTAAATCTATTTGAATAGTCATGCTCACTGTGATGAGCATGCTAAGTGTAGTATTGCCGGGTATAGTCTTGATTTCCATAAAACAGTTTTGTTGGGAAAATGTGGGAAATTGTTTGTTGGTTTATTTTTGAGTTGAATGCCATGTCTATGGCTAAAAATGAGATGTTGCTCACAGCCGAGGATGGTTGCGAGTGGTTAATTATGAAATTACTTACTTGTTGTCATCTATCTACAAAACTACTCTTCAAATTTCTGTTGCAAAGTACTACATACTGATATTGCAAATAAAACTTGCTTAATGCTGAAAATAACTTGTAGTATAGAGCCTCCTCCCTTGTTAGCCTTGCATGTATATAAACTTTGCGATACACTACAAGTCTTGCTGAGTACGCAATGCTCTCAATCTTGCTTAAATTGTTGTTCAGGAATAGAGGATGAGCCTACGCCGGACGACGTCTTCTTTGCACCTAGAATCGGTGGGTTCGGTGATGGGTCTTTCTAGGACTTGTCTCTAGTCGGTTGCCTAAGGGTTCAAATGGGCATGCCGTTGGAATTTTGGACTTATTACATATTTTGCTTTGACTGTTAGTTTTGCTACTTCTAATACTTAAGCTTTTATTTGGTCGGTCGGCACTTGTGTTGTAAATAACGTAATCGCTTAAGTTATGTACCATATTTTGTTTTATTCCGTATGTATAAATGTGATTGTTAATGTTGTGGATGTATGTACTAGCCACTGATCATGGGACTAGTATGTTATACACACGAGGGCTTCGGGTATTCAAAACCTAGGGTCCAACACGACTAAATTAATTCTCACTAACAACTACGACTAACTAACTATGAATAATTAATTTGGACTAAGTAATTATGACTGGTTAACTACAACAACTTAATTACGACTAAAATATTTATGACTAATTAATTACAACTAATTAATTTGGACTAAATTAATTCGAGTAATTAATTTCAACAAAAATTACAACTAATAAATTATCACTATTTAGGGTTAATTAATTATGACTAATTATTTATGACTAAATAATTGTGACTAACTAATTAGGACTAATTAATTGCGACTAATTAATTAGTTCTATTTTAATTATGATTAAATATTTACGAGTAACTAACTATGACTAGTTAATTATGAATAATTAATTTAACTCTAATTACACAGTTAATAAATATAAGAGGGAATTCATTATTTGCCCTCCTATTAGTTGGGTATTCGAAAAATACACTCATTCCCGATGCAATACATTTTTTGCCCTCACGTTAGTGTTTTTCTTCGTTGTTTGCCCTCTTCGCATTATTTTAATCATTTATGCCCATTTTTCCGTTACTAGGCATGCGAAATGACATTTTTAACCCTCCTCCAACCGCCCTTGCCTCATCTCTTCCCCTTCCTCCACTGTCACGACTCACCAGTCCCCTCACCCTGCTTGCTTCCTCCACTGTCCTCTCCTCTCCTTCCTTCCGCCACTGCCGCCTCCTCCTCCTGCTCTCCCTCCTCTCCTCTCCTCTCCTCTTGTGAGCACCCGGATTTATTAAGCTCATAATACTTAGTCATCCAATTGACCCTAGTATTATCAACCAAATAAACCCAGTCTCGAGAGCGATACTCCCTGAATCGCAAGATACATACCTCACAACAAAAGAGTGTATCAATTCCATACAACACATAGTACATAAGCAACAAACCGAAGTTAATATTAATAAGGAATAGGTTATTACAAAGAGGGCCTTCGGCCAAATAACAACAAGTACTAGTAAGATAACAATGAAGCAAAAGTGCCATAAAGATGGCTATAACACAAAGCCAATCGGTGTGCCCTAACCCCTAGGCATCTCGACCGACCGCCAAGCTAGTCGTCAAGAAGTCCGCAACACGTAGCACAAAAGAGAGGCTCTTGGAGCTCACCTCCTTCCTCTGCAACAAAAGCCACAAAAATACCACAACCATGGGCGATGAGTACATAAAGTACTCGCAAGACTTACGTGTGAGATAACAGAACTATAAATAGCTACATGCAAGCTTTATTTAAGTGGATGAGGCTTTGGACTCATTTTAGCATAAAGCAAGTTTCATTTGCAATAACATAATAGATTGAAGGCAATTTAGCAAAGCATTTTAATTTTGAAATAACAACGAGATAATAACATAGTAACAACAACAAGATCAACCTGGAAGTGACTAACCCAAGTCACCACAACAATAGCATGAACATCCATTCATACCAACCCATCAAGTTTTAATTAAACGGTTGAGACTAGTTCTTGAACGACCTTACCAAGCATGTCCATAACCTAGGACGAGGCTATTCGAATAGTTTTATCCCTGCAGGGGTGTACCAATGTACCCACACGTCAGACCGCCTTTCCTTTAAGCACACTACCAAAGGTATGCCGGCACGACTAAGTCCTACGAGACATTTCCAATGGACAAGCTAATTCGACCAAGACAACCCACGGGATAAGGACACAATAGACAGACCTAACCGGTGCGCTTTGCTCCATTCCCACACCACACACACACACATTTTATCTTAAAACACACCAACCGAGCGACTCCAATTAGCACCGCCCAAAGTACTTAGTCAAGAGAGGTCCCATATCCCCTCGTGTGGTTAGCACGCAAAAGCGCTTGGCTTAGTGACCCAAGTAACTTCGGTCCTTAGGGACCCGGCATACCACCACATTCCAAAAACCGCACCATCCATCCAATATGCCCAAGTCTAAATCAATCTTTTATTTTCAGTTTTTGATTTTACAATGAATCAAAGCACAAGTGCTGGACATATAGGAGTAATAATCAGTTTTGAGTGATCAAGACCATCGACTAAGTCGATGATCGCCCATTACTACCGTTACTAAGCATGTCTAAGCAGTAGAAAACGCAACTACTAAGTGATAAGAGCTCATCCAACGAGCTCAAACCACAGCAAATAACCTAGGCTCATTGGTAGTAGAGGATAAACAACTCCTACAGATTATGCAACTATAGGATTACTAGCGATATTTAACACAAAGTAGCATGCATACATAGAAGTAAAACAATATATTAACCTTTAAAGTAATGGGACGTTAGAGGGGATATGATCAAACTGCTTGCCTTGTTGCTGTTGCTCAAGTTGTGGCGGAGGGTCACTCTCTGGATTACCACAAATGTCGAAGCCTAACGGAAAAGACGAAAACAAACGATAAGAACGACGAAACGACAAAGACAGCACAGCAAACGAACTCCAAACACTCTGAATTTTCTACAGAAGCAAGAGGGTGATTTTTAGGGAATTTAGCAACAAGAACCAATTGATTTGGATTCTCAATGCAAAAGTTATGAGCAAAACAATTCTGCTCAGCCCCTAAAAACACCAAACTGCACTATTCACTAATTTAATTATGAGGCAACATTTTCTAGAGTGGTGGTGATACTGAGATTTTTACAGCAAAACCAGCACCTCATGAGATGAATAACACAATTTAGTTCATCTCATTTGGAGCTAGATTGCACTTTCTACCATTTTTCACAAACAAGAACTTGAACAAAATTATAATGCACAAGAACTCTTTTCTAAAACAGCAACAAGATCAAAGCTAATTTTCACAGTGAGTTCATTAATAGAGGAAGCCAAAAAAGTTGGATTCACTCAAAAATAATCTACAGAGCATTAGTTATGTATTTTACAAGTTAAGCATTAATTTGAGTGTATATTTAAAGTGAGTTTTAAAATCTAAAGGCAAAACTGTGCTTCGAGCTGAACTCAACTTACAATCATTTTAGATTAAAGTCAAGTCCAAGACAGAGCTAACACAATTTAAATGACCTCAATTGGATTTAAAATGAAAAGATATGGAATTCTAAAGTTTATACCTTATTTCAGTTTATACTTAAGAGTTCACTGGAATTTCTAAAACCAGAAATACAAGGGAGGATGTGAGCCACAGATCTTAGATCTAACGGCTCAGACCTCCCAGGTGAATAGCACACACGTGCTCAAGAGGTCCAGAGGTCATGGACCTCCTAGCAGCGCGCATGTGCGAGGTGAGGGGAGGTCGTGGCCGTTGATGGCACATCCAACGGGCCAAACACGGAGGAGGTCCTCAACGGCTGCGATCAACACAGGAGGACATAAGCGGCAGAGATGACCTCGAGGAGGTCCACGCGAGGTCTAACATCACGCACCCTCCGTGGAGGTCCGGACGGCCACGATCGCAGGGGAGGTCTTGACGCTCCAGATCTCCTCGAGAGGAGGTCATGGACGCCCCAGAGCTCGCGACCACGTGCTTGCGCCGCCGCACGTGCTTGGACATGAGATAAATGCGCCGGGACAACGAGGAGGTCCGCTACGGAGGTCTTAAATGCGGCGCAAGGAGGATTAAATGCGCTTAAGACATGCCAATGATTTCAATGATTTGAGCACTTGATTAGTGCATTTAACGCGACAAATCTTTGTCCTAAAACGACAATGGCGCCAACGCCTTGTCCGACAAGGACCCGGGTTTGAAGAGATGGTCCTCGCCGGCGATGTAGGCCTCGCCGGCGACATCCAATGGTACCACTGAGTGCACAATAACTTTGCGCACCCAGTGGACCTCCTCTCAACGGCGGCGACGGCCTTAAACGCCGGCGAGCCGGAGAGGACAACGAAGGCACCACACGGCAAAATCCAAAATGCGAAATAAAACTCCGCGACATCCAATCAAGCGTGTGCCCAAATAAAAGCTCCGCAACCTCATACATGCGGGTGCCCAGCGCTAAAGGACTATCAGGAAGTACCTGGAGGTCCCGAAGGTGCCGGGAGGTCGAGGATGGTGATGGCCTCGAGTTGGAGAAGATGGGACGCCCATTGCTTCTTCAAGCCCAAGCTCCAACTCCAAGCTTCAAGCTCCACTAGCCCACTCTCAAAATGTCAACCTAACAACGAGTTAGGTTCAACTCAGAGATTTTGGGGAGCTTAAAATGAGCTAGAGGTTGAGAGGGAGCCATTTGGAACACTTTGTGCCACCGAGGGCTTCAAGCTTCTCAACAATGGCGGCCAAGAGTGGAGATCAAGGAGGTAGGAGCTCACCAAGCACCTGCATGGCAAGCTCCAAGTGTGTAAAAGAAGCCAAAGGGGAGCTCGAGGAACTTATACCAATGGCACAGAGGTCTGCACCATGGGTTAAGCTCATGGTGAGCTTAGCCCATGGGGAGGTCCATGGGAGGTCCCGAGCTTGGACACGATTGATGGGACAGGTAGGTTGAGACAGGCGTGGCCTAGGTGCGAAAGGGCCGACATGCATTTAATGCTTGCAGGCGTAGTCGTTGGAAATGACAGGCTCGACTTTGCCCATCGCCACGGCCGCACGCGTGCCCAAGGTAGAAGAAGAACAGACCTCACATCCACCGTTGGATCGAGTGGATGGGGAGGTCCTGCCCTGATGTAATTTTTGAACCGTTACGCCTAAATGACTGGGAGGAGGTCCCAGCCACACGATCAAGGATGGGGAGGTCATGGCCTCACGATTTCCTTAATGTGTATGCGCACGTGGGAAGATGGGACAGGAGGTCCAAAGCGTTGGATCTCAATCCAACGGTGCGGACCTCCTGTGAGGTCTTAACCGCACATGAACTTCAGAACATGAGGGGGAGGTCATGGCCTTTGGATTTAAATCCAAGGGCGCACAACCAAAGGGGAGGTCTTAGGCTTTGCGTGAAGCGCGAGGGAGGTCAAGACCTTTGGATTTTGATCCAACGGTGGTGATCAAGACAGGGGAGGTCCTGAGCCTCGCGCGTGGCGCAAAGGAGGTCTTGAGCTTACGCAATACACAAGGGAGGTCATGGCCATTAGATTTAGATCTAAGGGCAACGACCTCACGTGCGCGAGGAGGTTTGATGCGCATAAGACAAGGAGGAGGTCGTGACCGTGGATTTTTAATCCAACGGTGCACAACACGAGATAGGGGAGGTCTTGTGCGCTGGATATTTTAAGGGGGGAGGTCGTGGGCTGTTGGATCTGATCCAACGGCTACGACCTCGACAAGGTGGGATGTCTAGTGGTTTGACAGCCCGTGGAGGTTTTTGAGATTTAACACACAGGGGAGGTCATGACCGTGGATCTTTGATCCAACGGCTATGACCTGATGAGGTGAGGAGGTCCTGGCGGTGATGGTTTAGGAGGAGGTCGTGGCTGTAGGATTTGAATCCAACGGCTACGACCTCATCAAGGTGGGAATGGAGGTCTGTTGAGCCCGGACTTGGTTGGGTTCAACCCAAAATGAAAAGGTGGCTCAGCCCAAGCAACAGTGCATGTTGAATTGAGTTATAAAACAGCTGAGACTTTGAAACATTGTTTGGGATAGCAAAACAACTCCAAAAATTATGCAATTTTAACTGGAGCTTGCTGACATTAAGATTAACCTTACATAAAATTTCCAGAGGTTATTATGTAATGCATTTTTCTCAGGAAATTCACGAAGGTTGTTCAAGGACTTGGTTTACCTCCAAAATTTATCAAACAAGTTTTACAACTTGTGATATTTTTCAGAGGGGTCCCACATCAGTTTTAGGACCAAGGAAAATATTTTCCAAATGTTTGGCACAAGATTTAAGATAATTGGAAAAGGAGTTTGACTTTTGGTCAACAAGAGCTTGTGTTTTTGGATTACACAACTCTTGGACAAGAATTACATGAGTGTTTAGGGGTTTTCAAGGTGTGAGAAAAAGTTTTTAATTTCTACACATATAATTATACTTGAACAACGCGGTAGGGACCGACATATCGAGGAGCCAACTTGCCCTTGACGCCGAAACGTTGATGGCCCTTCAAAGGAGAGACTTTGAGATAAACAAAGTCATTAGGCTCAAAACGCAACTCACGCCGACAGCGATCCGCATAGCTCTTTTGCTCGATTGAGCTGCAGGCGCAAACGCCACGAATAAGCCGGACTTGGCGCCGGCCTCATTGATTGAGTCCGCCAAAGAGAGGTCTTTCACCGGTCTCGACCAGCCTCAACGGGTTCTACACTTTCTCCGCATAAGGCCTCGAAGGTGCCATGCCGAGACCGGCTCGAAGTCGTTGTTATAAGAAAACTTCGGCGAATGGCAAGCATTTCTCCCAATGCTTCCCATATGAAAGGACACAAGCACGGCATGTCTTCCAAAACTTGGTTGACCCTCTCGGTCGACCATCGCTTTGGGGATGATATGCCGAAATGAAAGCAAGACGAGTGCCCATAGCCTCTTGCAAGCTATGCCAAAATGAGACGTGAAAAGGATCCACGATCCGACACAATCGTCTTCGGCACACCGTGCAAACTCACGATGCGGGCGACGTAGAGTTCCGCCAAAAGACCTACCCGAAGGTCAGTCTTGACAAGAAGGAAATGTGCCACCTTAGTCAATCGATCGATGACGACCCAAATAGCATCATTCTTCTTCGGGGACGTGGGTAGACCGGTGATGAAATCCATTCCGATCGAATCCCACTTCCACTCAGGAACCGGCAAAGGTCAAGCGATCTGCTGGACGCTGATGCTCGGCCTTGACACGACGACACACGTCGCACTCGGCAACGAACTTCGCAATCTCCCTCTTCATTCGGGTCCACCAAAATCTCTGGCGGAGATCTTGATACATCTTTGTGGCCCCGGGATGAATGGATAAAGGCGAATCATGGGCTTCGCGGAGGATTAAATTCCGCAACTCCATGTCCTTTGGAACCACAAGGCGTTGTCCGAACCTCACAACACCATGCTCATCCTCAGAGAAGCACTTGGTTGTTCCGTTCTTGACATTTGCCTTAATGTGGCTCACTCCCATATCCGACTGCTGAGCGGACTTGATCCGATCCACCAAGGTTGGTTGCACAACCAAGGCAGCGAGAGAACCATGCTCAACCAAACCCAAGTTGAGACGCTGAAATTCTTCCAGAAGAGCGGGTGAAGCCCTTGGACAACAAGGCATTGCAATGCGCTTTTACGACTAAAGCGATCAAGAACGACATTAGCCTTGCCCGATGGTAGTGAATACCCACATCATAATCTTTGATCAATTCCAACCATCTCCTTTGCCTGAGGTTCAGGTCTGGCTGGGTGAACAAATACTTAAGGCTTTTGTGATCCGAATACACTTCACAACGATTACCGATTAGGTAATGCCGCCAAATCTTAAGTGCATGAATCACAGCAGCCAACTCCAAATCATGGGTAGGATAGTTGAGTTCATGAGGTCTCAATTGCCTTGATGCATAGGCCACTACCTTGCCTTCTTGCATAAGGACACAACCGAGGCCTCGACGAGAAGCATCGCAAAAGATATCGAAGCTTCGATGGATATCGGGAAGAACAAGAACGGGAGCGGTGGTCAAACGCTTCTTGAGAATTTGGAAGCTTTGCATGCAAGCATCAGACCACAAGAACTTCTTGTCCTTCTTGAGCAACTCCGTCATCGGCTTCGCGATCTTGGAGAAGTTCTCGATAAAGCGACGATAATATCCCGCTAAACCGAGAAAACTCCGTACATCGGTGACCAAAGCAGTGACTCCATGAAAGAATATCGCGACCTTGTTAGGGTCAATCTGCTCGCCTCTGCCGAAAGAACGTGGCCTAAGAAAGACACTTCCTTCAACCGTAATGCACACTTGTCAACTTCGTACAAACCGGTGCTCATGCAACTTGCCTAACACAAGCTTCAGATGCTCGGCATGTTCCTCATCGTTCTTGGAGTAGATAAGAATATCATCGATGAAGACCACGACAAACTTATCCAAATACTCCATGAATACCGAATTCATGAGGTTCATGAACAAGGCAGAGCATTGGTTGTCAATGACATGACAATGTACTCGCACAAGCCGTGGCGAGTAGAGAACGCCGTTTTGGAATATCCTCCTACGAATCCGAACTCGATGATATCCCACTCTCAAATCAATCTTGGAGAAAACTCGAGCTCCGCTTAATTGATTGAAGAGATCGTCGATGCGGGCAATGGATACTTGTTCTTTATCATCACTTCATTAAGTGGGCGGTAATCAACGACATGCGTAAAATACCGCCCTTCTTCTTTACGAAGATTGCCGGACAACCCCAAGGAGATGAGCTAGGCGAATGAAACCCTTCTCTTGCAGCTCACTTAATCGCTTCTTCAACTCCACCAACTCGCTCGGTGGCATCCGATAAGGCCTCTTTGAGATAGGGGCGGTACCGGGAGCCAACTCAATGACAAACTCGAGGTCTCGAACGGGTGGCATCCTTGAAGATCTCAAGGAAGAAATCAACGGTCACAAACTGTTGGGATTTCGCTAATATCTAGAGCGGGCTTCGCTTCAAGTGCGAAGAGATGAGGGCCTAGCGACTTGGTAGCGAAAAGCTTAACCCGCCACGGAGGGACTAGATAGAGATATGAGCTTCCTGGCGCAATCGATTTGCCCCATGTGCTGGGACAACCAATCCATGCCAAGAATCACATCAAGACTCGCTGAATGGAGAAGGATAAGGTTTGCTAAGAAACCTACCCCTTTGATCTCGATAGGAACATCCCTACACTCAGATTCACTCTCAACTCCGAACCAGAGAGCGAATGAGTAAGGGACCGACAATGGAGAGAAAAGAAGCTCTCCAACAAAGAAAAAAAGACTCGAAAACAAAGGAATGAGATGCTCCTAAATCAAACAAGACAGTAGCAGGGTGAGAGTTAACAGAAAGTGTACCTAGCACGACGTCGGGTGCCTCCTGAGCCTCCTTTGCGGTGACGGCGTTGACGCGACCACTACCCACGCCTTTGGGTAGCTGTGACGATCTTCCGTCCTAAGATGCACCACCTCTCGCCCGCGCCCTCTATTAGGACGAGGGGTCGCTCGTTTTCTTAGGGCAATTATTTGCATAATGGCCCTTCTGGTTGCAAGAAAAGCATGTGACCCCGGCAGCTGGGTTGCGGGGCCGCTCACGACTTCGCAGTGCACGGATCGAGACACGGCTGCGATGAACGAGAACAGGGTGTAACCTCGGGGTGCCAAGATCGACCGGTACTTCGAGATCGCCTGCGGGGGCGGAGGAATCGCCTCGATGACTTATGGGCCTCCCACTTGCGCTATGGAGTCCATAAGCTCTCGAGCCGCATGCTCAGCGACGATGGCCTTGTCGACCAATGTCCGGAAATCGTGAAAGTCGACAATGGATAGCTTGTCCTTCACTCCTCGGACAAGCCACGCTGAACTTGGCCTCGCTTAGCCATATCGGTGGCCACATCCTCGGGGAGCATAACGAGCTAGATGGTTGAACTCAGAGACATACTCCATGATCGAGCTACGCCTTGCTTGAGCGCAAGGAACTCCCCGCTTGATCTCCATCAAGCCGGCAGGATGTGAGCCCGACGGAAGGCGACTAAACTCCTCCCAAGAGACGGTGTGGTCTGCGGGCTGCATGGCGAAAAGTTCTCCCACCATGACAAAGCTGCACCCTCCACCGGTGCGATGCAAACAGCGCCTTCTCATGCTCTGCATCGCTGCGCTATCTTGAGCTTCCGCTCAACCAGACGGCCAATCGCTCAGATCGAGCGGTCCTCGACCGAAAAGGTAGGAGGCCGAGTACGAAGAAACTCCGCGAGTCCTCCACGCGGCCGATGGGCGTTCCTTGCCCGCATCCCAAGCTCCGTAAGTGCGGTGGTGTTGCGCGATGACGCCCAAGAGAACTCTCTGTCATCCGCGCGTTGCGCCGACTGCAGAAGAACCTTGGCCATGGTCGGAGGAGGAGGAAGCTCCTCGTCCGACCACCGATCGCCTTGGCCGCTACGAAAAGGCCCGCCATCCTGTTACAAGAAATTTTGGTTAGCAACTAGACCCAAAACAAAGCCTTAAAGAAAGCAAAAGCGATCGACTAGGGAATGGAATATCACCCTAACCGAAAGCCAAAACAGCGAGTAAATCAACTTTAGAAGCTTCTAAAAGACTCTAAAAACAGCCAAGAAACACCAAAAGCAAGGCTCAACTTCTCAACTCAACTAACCCGTATTGAATGAACGAGTAATTGATCGAGAAGATTAAAAATCAGAGTGTAAGATGAGATCTAAAACTATTAGAGAGCAAAGTTAATGCAGCGAAATAAGTGCTAGATACTTAGCTAACTAGTATCACATCTTACCCTTTTATTCCCACAAATTTTAGTTGATTTAACCTCTCATTTTCTACCCTATTTAGAACCTTTGAGCTTGCTGTCCGGAAATTGACGCTTGCTGTCCAGATTTTGCATCCAAGCTTCCAAATAAATTGGCCATTCCAAGCTTCAAAACCTTGTAGATGGGCAGCTAACACTTCAATTCGCCAAACTCATTGATTCCCCAAAACCCCATTAATCGATAACAACTATTTTGTAGAAGGGAAGAGAGGAAAACAACTTTTAAAACTTAAATTAGAGTGAGATGAGAAGAGAAAGCTAAGATAGATGAGGAGTAAAATCTGAGAATTTTCTTAAGCTTTCAAAACTCATTTGACACTTTGAAATTAGGTTTTCAAAATACCCTAAAGACGACCAAGCTTGCGCATTACGGTCGAACGGCTCGATACCAACTTTTAGAGCACCGGATTTATTAAGCTCATAATACTTAGTCATCCAATTGACCCTAGTATTATCAACCAAATAAACCAGTCTCGAGAGACGATACTCCCTGCATGCAAGATACATACCTCACAACAAAAGAGTGTATCAATTCCATACAACACATAGTACATAAGCAACAAACCGAAGTTAATATTAATAAGGAATAGGTTATTACAAAAGAGGGCCTTCGCCAAATAACAACAAGTACTAGTAAGATAACAATGAAGCAAAAGTGCCATAAAGATGGCTATAACACAAAGCCAATCAAGTGTGCCTAACCCCTAGGCATCTCGACCGACCGCCAAGCTAGTCGTCAAGAAGCCGCAACACGTAGCACAAAAGAGAGGCTCTTGGAGCTCACCTCCTTCCTCTGCAACAAAAGCCACAAAAATACCACAACCACGGCGATGAGTACATAAAGTACTCCGCAAGACTTACGTGTGAGATAACAGAACTATAAATAGCTACATGCAAGCTTTATTTAAGTGGATGAGGCTTTGGACTCATTTTAGCATAAAGCAAGTTTCATTTGCAATAACATAATAGATTGAAGGCAATTTAGCAAAGCATTTTAATTTTGAAATAACAACGAGATAATAACATAGTAACAACAACAAGATCAACCTGGAAGTGACTAACCCAAGTCACCACAACAATAGCATGAACATCCATTCATACCAACCCATCAAGTTTTAATTAAACGGTTGAGACTAGTTCTTGAACGACCTTACCAAGCATGTCCATAACCTAGGGCGAGGCTATTCAATAGTTTTATCCTGCAGGGTGTACCAATGTACCCACACGCCGCATCGCCTTTCCTTTAAGCACACTACCAAAGGTATGCTTAAGCACGACTAAGTCCTACGAGACATTTCCAATGGACGATGCTAATTCGACCAAGACAACCCACGGGATAAGGACACAATAGACAAATTTAACCGGCCCGCCAACGCTCCATTCCCACACCACACACACACACATTTTATCTTAAAACACACCAACCGAGCGACTCCAATTAGCACCGCCCAAAGTACTTAGTCAAGAGAGGTCCCATATCCCCTCGTGTGGTTAGCACGCAAAGCGCTTGGCTTAGTGACCCAAGTAACTCGGGTCCTTAGGGACCCGCATACCACCACATTCCAAAACCGCACCATCCATCCAATATGCCCAAGTCTAAATCAATCTTTTATTTTCAGTTTTTGATTTTACAATGAATCAAAGCACAAGTGCTGGACATATAGGAGTAATAATCAGTTTTGAGTGATCAAGACCATCGACTAAGTCGATGATCGCCCATTACTACCGTTACTAAGCATGTCTAAGCAGAGAAAACGCAACTACTAAGTGATAAGAGCTCATCCAACGAGCTCAAACCACAGCAAATAACCTAGGCTCATTGGTAGTAGAGGATAAACAACTCCTACAGATTATGCAACTATAGGATTACTAGCGATATTTAACACAAAGTAGCATGCATACATAGAAGTAAAACAATATATTAACCTTTAAAGTAATGGGACGTTAGAGGGGATATGATCAAACTGCTTGCCTTGTTGCTGTTGCTCAAGTTGTGGCGGAGGGTCACTCTCGGATTACCACAAATGTCGGCTTCAACGGAAAAGACGAAAACAAACGATAAGAACGATTTAAACGACAAAGACAGCACAGCAAACGAACTCCAAACACTCTGAATTTTCTACAGAAGCAAGAGGATGATTTTTAGGGAATTTAGCAACAAGAACCAATTGATTTGGATTCTCAATGCAAAAGTTATGAGCAAAACAATTCTGCTCAGCCCCTAAAAACACCAAACTGCACTATTCACTAATTTAATTATGAGGCAACATTTTCTAGAGTGGTGGTGATACTGAGATTTTTACAGCAAAACCAGCACCTCATGAGATGAATAACACAATTTAGTTCATCTCATTTGGAGCTAGATTGCACTTTCTACCATTTTTCACAAACAAGAACTTGAACAAAATTATAATGCACAAGAACTCTTTTCTAAAACAGCAACAAGATCAAAGCTAATTTTCATAGTGAGTTCATTAATAGAGGAAGCCAAAAAAGTTGGATTCACTCAAAAATAATCTACAGAGCATTAGTTATGTATTTTACAAGTTAAGCATTAATTTGAGTGTATATTTAAAGTGAGTTTTAAAATCTAAAGGCAAAACTGTGCTCTGGAGCTGAACTCAACTTACAATCATTTTTAGATTAAAGTCAAGTCCAAGACAGAGCTAACACAATTTGAATGACCTCAATTGGATTTAAAATGAAAAAGATATGGAATTCTAAAGTTTATACCTTATTTCAGTTTATACTTAAGAGTTCACTGGAATTTCTAAAACCAGAAATACAAGGGAGGACGTGAGCCACAGATCTTAGATCTAACGGCTCGAGACCTCCCAGTGAACAAAGACACACGTGCTCAAGAGGTCCAGAGGTCATGGACCTCCTAGCAGCGCAAGCATGTGCGAGTGAGGGAGGTCGTGGCCGCTGATGGCACACCCAACGGGCCAAACACGGAGGAGGTCCTCAACGGCCGCGATCAACACAGGAGGACATAAGCGGCAGAGATGACCTCGAGGAGGTCCACGCGAGGTCTAAACATCACTGCACCTCCGTGGAGGTCTGGACGGCTACGATCGCAGGGGAGGTCTTGGGCGCCCGGATCTCCTCGAGGAGGTCATGGACGCCCCAGAGCTCGCGACCACGTGCTTGCGCCAAGACGCACGTGCTTGGACATGAGATAAATGCGCGGCGACAACGAGGAGGTCCGCTGGGAGGTCTTAAATGCGCGCAAGGGGAGGATTAAATGCGCTTAAGACATGCCAATGATTTCAATGATTTGAGCACTTGATTAGTGCATTTAACGCGACAAATCTTTGTCCTAAAACGACAATGGCGCCACCGCTTTGTCCGACAAGGACCCGGTTTGAAGAGATGGTCTCGCCATGATGTAGGCCTCGCGGCGACATCCAATGGTACCACCGAGTGCACAATAACTTTGCGCACCCAAGGACCTCCTCTCAACGGCGGCGACGGCTTTTAAACGCCGGGCGAGCCGAGAGGACAACGAAGGCACCACACGGCAAAATCCAAAATGCGAAATAAAGCTCCGCGACATCCAATCAAGCGTGTGCCCAAATAAAAGCTCCGCAACCTCATACATGCGGGTGCCCAGCTAAAGGACTATCAGAAGTACCGGAGGTCCCAAGGTGCCGGGAGGTCGAGGATGGTGATGGCCCGAGTTGGAGAAGATGGGACGCCCACGCTTCAAGCCCAAGCTCCAACTCCAAGCTTCAAGCTCCACTAGCCCACTCTGAAAATGTCAACCTAACAACGAGTTAGGTTCAACTCAGAGATTTTGGGGAGCTTAAAATGAGCTAGAGGTTGAGAGGAGCCATCGAACACCGTGCCACCGAGGGCTTCAAGCTTCTCAACAATGGCGCCAAGAGTGGAGATCAAGGAGGTAGGAGCTCACCAAGCACCTGCATGGCAATCTCCAAGTGTGTAAAAGAAGCCAAAGGGGAGCTCGAGGAACTTATACCAATGGCACAGAGGTCCCAAGACTATGGGTTAAGCTCATGGTGAGCTTAGCCCATGGGGAGGTCCATGGAGGTCCCGAGCTTGGACACGATTGATGGGACAGGTAGGTTGAGACAGGCGTGGCCTAGGTGCGTAAAGGGCCGACATGTATTTAATGCTTACAGGCGAGCCGCTGGAAATGACAGGCTCGACTTTGCCCATCGCCACGGCTGCGCACGCGTGCCCAAGGTAGAAGAAGAACAGACCTCACATCCACCGTTGGATCGAGTGGATGGGGAGGTCCTGCCCTCGATGTAATTTTTGAACCGTTACGCCTAAATGATGGGAGGAGGTCCCACCACACGATCAAGGATGGGGAGGTCATGGCCTCACGATTTCCTTAATGTGTATGCGACGTGGGAAGATGGGACAGAGGTCCAAAGCGTTGGATCTCAATCCAACGGTGCGGACCTCCTGTGAGGTCTTAACCGCACATGAACTTCAGAACATGAGGGGGAGGTCATGGCCTTTGGATTTAAATCCAAGGGCGCACAACCAAAGGGGAGGTCTTAGGCTTTGCGTGAAGCGCGAGGGAGGTCAAGACCTTGGATTTTGATCCAACGGTGGTGATCAAGACAGGGAGGTCTCGAGCCTCGCGTGGCGCAAAGGAGGTCTTGAGCTTACGCAATACACAAGGGAGGTCATGGCCATTAGATTTAGATCTAAGGCAACGACCTCACGTCTTGTGAGAGGTTTGATGCGATAAGACAAGGAGGAGGTCGTGATCAGGATTTTAATCCAACGGTGCACAACACGAGATAGGGGAGGTCTTGTGCGCTGGATATTTTAAGGGGGGAGGTCGTGGGCTGTTGGATCTGATCCAACGGCTACGACCTCGACAAGGTGGGATGTCTAGTGGTTTGACAGCCCGTGGAGGTTTTTGAGATTTAACACACAGGGGAGGTCATGACCGTGGATCTTTGATCCAACGGCTATGACCTGATGAGGTGAGGAGGTCCTGGCGGTGATGGTTTAGGAGGAGGTCGTGGTCAGAGGATTTGAATCCAACGGCTCGACCTCATCAAGGTGGGAATGGAGGTCTGTTGAGCCCGACTTGGTTGGGTTCAACCCAAAATGAAAAGGTGGCTCAAATTCCAAACAAAGGCATGTTGAATTGAGTTATAAAACAGCTGAGACTTTGAAACATTGTTTGGGATAGCAAAACAACTCCAAAAATTATGCAATTTTAACTGGAGCTTGCTGACATTAAGATTAACCTTACATAAAATTTCCAGAGGTTATTATGCAATGCATTTTTCTCAGGAAATTCACGAAGGTTGTTCAAGGACTTGGTTTACCTCCAAAATTTATCAAACAAGTTTTACAACTTGTGATATTTTTCAGAGGGGTCCCACATCAGTTTTAGGACCAAGGAAAATATTTTCCAAATGTTTGGCACAAGATTTAAGATAATTGGAAAAGGAGTTTGACTTTTGGTCAACAAGAGCTTGTGTTTTTGGATTACACAACTCTTGGACAAGAATTACATGAGTGTTTAGGGGTTTTCAAGGTGTGAGAAAAAGTTTTTAATTTCTACACATATAATTATACTTGAACAACCCTGTTTATACAGTTGGGATGTTACACCTCTCCTCTCCTTCCTTCCACCGCTGCCGCCTCATCCTCCTTCTCTCCCTCCTCTCCTTCTCCTTCCACGATGGGTGGAGGCTTCATGGCGGCCGGATCTGGCGGTGAGAGCGGGGATCGAAGCTGGGGGTTCGAATCTCACTGGAAACATACATGCCTCCATGGATCCCATCACCGACTCCTCACTGTCAAGGCGGTCGGTGAAGCGGCGGCCACCCGCACAATCGTTGCAGCTGTCGCCGAAGGCGGGGGGGCAGGGAGGCGCCGGAGTTGATCCGGCGGGTGGAGGCGCTGGAGGCGGTGGCGGTGCGGCTACGGGGTGAGAAGGAGGCCACCAAAGAGGTGACGCGGGGACTGCAAGTGGAGCTAGAGGTGGAGCGGGGCCTCCGCGGAGACGGTGGCCAGTGAGGCCATGCTCATGATTGAGCAGCTGTAGCAGGAGAAGGCCGCCGCGCAGATGGAGGCCCACCAGTTCCACTGCTACGCTGAGGGCCACGCCGACTACGAGCGCGAGGTCCATGACGAGCTCGGCTCACTCTATGACCTCGTCGCCTCTTACCTTTCCCGCCTCCAGTCCCACGGGATTGACCCTGACACTTTCTCCAACGAGCATGAGCTAGATGAGGAGTGCGAGCAGGTACATCTTGAGCAGGCCACCGCAGAGGGAGAAGGAGGCGACTGAGGAGGCAGCGCGGGGGCTGCAAGTGGAGCTGGAGACGGAGCGGGCCTACGCGGAAACGACGGTTAGCGAGGCCATGCTCATGATTCAGCAGCTACAGCGGGAGAAGGCCACTTCACAGATGGAGGCCCGCCAGTTTCGCTGCTACGCCGAGGGCCATGCCGACCGCGAGCGCAAGGTCCAGGACGAGCTCGGCTCGCTCTCCAACCTCGTCGCCTCTTACCTCTCCCGCCTCCAGTCCCACGGGATTAACCCCAACACTTTCTCTGATGAGCATGAGCTGGATGAGGAGTGCGAGCAGGTTTAGCTTGAGCAGGCCACTGCGGAGGGAGAAGGAGGCGGCGCGGGGGCTGCAAGCGGAGCTGGAGACGGAGCGGGCCTCCGCGAAGACAACATCCAACGAGGCCATGCTCATTATTGAGCATCTATAGTGGGTGAAGGCCGCCACGCAGATGGAGGCCCGCTAGTTCCGCTGCTACGTCGAGGGCCACACCGACCGCGAGCGCGAGGTCCAAGACGAGCTCGCCTCGTTCTCCGACCTCGTCGCCTCTTACCTCTCCCGCCTACAGTCCCACGGGATTGACCCTCACACTTTCTCCAACGAGGATGAGCTAGATGAGGAGTGTGAGTAGGTACAGCTCGAGCAGGCCACCGCAGAGGATTTCAACCAGCCGGCATACAAATTTGTTCAATTTTCGTTTCTTTTTTCTCCAATTTTTCCCTTCTCTGGATTTATTCTTGTGATGTTCCAAGTGTTGTTGTGTTCTGTGGTGCTTATTCAAGTGCATTTGATGTAGATTCAAGTAGTGTTTGAATGGTGAATTAGACGAACAGAGAGAGTGAGAGATGTTCTTGTTAGTTTTTTTTGTGTTTGGTGAATCAGAAGAACAGAGAGAGTGAGAGACAGTCGGGGGCTCGAGCGGTGCGTTCTTGGTGGCTTTGCTTTTTGCAGGATGTGCTAAATCAACATCATCTTCTCTGTTTTTTTTCGTTGAGTAAAATGCACGAGGAATGGGTGTATTTTCTGACCAAGTGGAAAGATGGGCATTTCGCATGCCTAGTAACGGAAAAAATGGGCAGAAATGATTAAAATAATACAAAGAGGGCAAATAATAAAGAAAAACACTAACGCGAGGGCAAAAAATGTATTGCATCGGGAATGAGTGTATTTTCTGAATACCCAACTAACGGGAGGGCAAAAAATGAATTCCCCCTAAATATAATGCATACAAGAAAATTTACCTCCTCTAGAAGATCTCCGCTTGATGTGGAACTTTCTCTGGTAATACGATTGCTAAACACTACTCTAAACACTCTCAAATCGACAACAAAAATCAAAACTAATTTTGGCTGATCGCGCTACCTCTCGCTCGCTCGATCCTCTCTGTCTCTCTACACTGAGCAGAATGGTTTTGGGGTGGAGAATGATAGTGACGCACCGGTTTTTATAGCTGTGCGAATGAACGAATTCGACCAACCGCGAAGCGACAGGAGAGAATCGGGTTCCCTCCCACGGGTGACACGACGGGTTTTTTGCGCATGCGAGTGGGGGAAGATAGTGAGAATCGGGTGGGGGCGATGTGACCGATGATAGGACGGGAGGAATCGATCCCTCCCACAGGCACACGGCGCAAAGGGGAAACCAGGCGTGTCCGTGCCCCTAGTGCATGGACGCAACGTGGCACCGGGCCATGGACGCATGGACAACGCGATGCTGGGCACCAGGCGCACGAATGAGACGACTCCAGTCCTCTGGCGCACGGATGCGATGACGTTTCACCTACCAGTAGCTCCGCGGGGCCATTTTTGGCTTTGATGTGGAGAGGGGGCTAGATTTGCAATAGCACGCGTCAACAGTACTGTATTAGCCAAAAACTTGCGGTCTGCAAAACAATTTCCTTGACGAGGAGAAAAAAGGATGCCCACTGTAACATCCCAAAACTCACATTTTAGGAATACATAATATAAATACAATAGGAAAATCACCTTGATCATTTATGTATATGAAAATCGACCCATGTTTGAAATTTGAACTTTTGTTTAAAAGTAAATAATGAAATACAAACAAACATGCACTTAAAGGAAATTTGGTTAAAACAAAATGAAAATAGTTAATAGAATTATTTTCAAAGATAATTGCTCAGGGAAATTTACTAAACAACTTATCTGAATATTATTAAGAATAATAATGCAAATGCATAAGAACAGAAACTTATAAGAATTTTAGAGAAAATCAAAGAAGAAATAAACTTCTAAAAAATTTATACAATGAACTAAATTAGGCCAGGGGCCCCCACAAACATTTTCATAAAATTACGAGGTCATTTGCATGGTATAAAAATTCAGCAAACAATTCAACCTTAAATCCAAAACCTAAACCTAATCTCCTTCTCTCCCTCTCGCTGAGAGTGGGCCCCACGAGCAGGGACCTTCGTCCACCGCGCACTTACCCTCGTGATCTTACCTCTGTGTGCCCATCGTTTTGAACCGTGCCGCCCACCATTTTTTCACCGTCCAACCGCCCCCGTCACCTCCGCTCGCCCATGCCTGCCCGGTTCCTCGCCAACCCTGCACGCTGTCTCGTCGCCACCTCCGAGAGCTCTACTGCCTTGCCCATGGCCACACGTGCTCTCCCTCGCGATTCCTCCGCCCATCCATCTATACGAAGGACGCCCGAGCCTCCTCTCTTCCTTTCCTCACTATCCTCCACCTTCTCCCCTCCTCCACTGAGCTTGAGCACGAGTAGAGCTCGAGCTCTACTTCGGCCGCCGCGCCACCACCACCATTCCTGCCGCCCAAAGGGTTTTTCTTCGTACTATCTACGTCATCTCATGTTCCAGAGAACGAGAAGCCTTTCCCCTCACTTAATTCCCTCTTTTGTCCATAGGAATGCACCAGAGCCTGCTTCTTCCCCATCTCTGACCATTTCTGCCGCCATAGTCACCACTGGAGCTACATCGCACCTTGGACCAATTGGCTGCACCAGGAGCATCCCTAGGACATTCTCGAGCTTCATCAAGCCTCCCCGAGCTTCCCCGTCTTCCCCAGCGAGCTCTCCACGTGTAGCATCTCACCGCCACCTCGGTTCACCATCGTTGGCCTTCTCCAAGCTTTCCCGAAGCCCCTCTTCAATTCCAATATACTCCTAGCACCCCCTAGAAGCTCATGCGCACGTTTGTTAGTTGAAAGCGTCGCCGGGTTGCAAAGCGAGTTGAAGCCGTAGCTCCTCTGCCGCTGAACCTCGTCTCGCTGTCTCGTCGGTCCACCCCAGCCCTCGCCACCGGCACCATCAAGTGCGCAAGAGCATGAGGAACCCATTTTGGGCTTTCCGGAATCGCCGTGGCGCCGCCGCACCAAATGACGAGCGCTTGTCAGAACGCCCAAGTGTTGCTCTGTGCTGTCCAAAATGGACATGCACTGTAGCAACACCATTAAGGACTAGATCTGGGTCGTTAAGACAAATCAGCGCTTTAATGTTTGCTAAGTTAATGCTTGAGTCACTGACACGCGGGACTGAGCCAAAAGATTAAAGAAAATCTAATTCGAAACATTATTACTAAATGAGTCACTAACACGCAAGTCCCACCACTTTAGTGCACAGTGAACACCTCGGTGAACCCGTGCGCTGCGTTCGTAGTCCCTTGGTTCACGCACTATTCCATGAACCATGTCACTGACAAACGAACCCCACACGTCGGATTAATAAAAATTAGAAGAAAATGTAAAGTACGCTTTTAGTTTTGAGGAAATAAGCTTTCTCAATTTGGAAAACGTAAACCTCAGCGAGTCCAGAGGAGAATGCGCTTTCCTTATTGGAAAGTGTAAAGATCAATAGAAGTATGAGAGAATACGCTTTCTCTACAGGAAAGCGTAAATCTCAGAAAATACGCTTTCGACGCCATTTTTCTCTTTCTAGGATTTTTCAAACCGAACTAAATTGAAACTTCAATAACTTTCGCATAGAAACTCCAAGTTGAATGATTTTGTTTCTAAATTCATATAAAATCTTGCTATACCAAAATATGTAAAAAAATATATTTGGATTTAGTTACTGTTGAATTTATTGGTATTATTTAATTCCTTTCTGGCTCTTTTTGGATTAGATGTTGATTGCTCGAGAGATTATTTCGACGACCAACCATCCACAAATTCAAAACAACAAGAGCAAGACAAGCACCTAATTTTATCATATTGATCCTATTATTTTACTTAATGTACTTTGTTTTGAAAAATCTATTATGCATGCGTATATGTTGTGTATGAAAATGCTATGTTTGGAAAGTCGATAGTTGTAAATCCTATTCGATGCATATTCCTCCTTGAAAAATTGATGTCTTACTATTGTACCCATTAGATTATGGGTTATACAATATATAATGTCATTTGGGAGTTTTTGAGTGCGATGATTGCAAAACTGCTTACTAGAGCGATAGATTTTCCTAAAAATTTATAAAAGGACAATATGATAAATGTGAATTTAGGAAATTTATGAAAAATGTTCAGAGGGGTGTGCCTCTATTATTTTGTATAAAAAAAATGTAAAACCTAGTTTTGGACGCAAGCGAGTTATATTATATTCTGAGAAGAGTGGGGGTGTACCTCACTAGTAGATAGGGGAGATTCTCATCCGAGGTCAATTAAAGACCGGACGCCAGCAACTCCAATCTAAGACCTAATGTACAACCATATGTGCTGGTATGGGACGGCCTTAGCTAATTAAATCATTGAAAACTTGCCTTGCACGTAGGTAGGCCGTAGAGTACGGACATGACCGGGTAGGCATGTTCGAAGTGGCTCCCTTCACCACAGTGTTGGGCACAAATCTTGCTGACACAACGGTGAATGCCTCACTCGATGGGGTGTACCCGGGCGAAGTGAGGGTATTCATTCACTGGGCTAGTGCAAGGGTAGGACTAGATGATGTAAAGGCTTCGACACATGCTCTAGACTGCTTACCTACGGTAGTGAGTGGTGGTATCAACGGATGCCAAACAAACTAGAGAATTTGTGTACTATGAGTAAAGTTGTACACCTCTACAGAGTGTAAATCTATTTAAATAGCTATGCTCGCTGTCATGAGCGTGCTTAGTGCGGACGGTATGGATTTAGTTTTGATTTTTAAAAACTGTTTTATTGGAAAAACATTGGCAATGACTTGTGGGTTTTTATTTGAGTTAACTATCATGTTATGGCTGCAAATGAAATGTGGCTCGCAACCGAGGAGGGTTGCGAGTTTTTGTTGTTGTTGTTGTTGTTGTTGTTGTTTATTGTTCATTCAATTACTTACTTACTATCCTGTATCTATTTAACTACTCTTTCAAATTCCGTTGCAAAGTACTATTTATGAATATTGCAAATAAAAATGGCTTTAAGCAAAATAAATTGTAGAGTAGAGCCTCATCCTTTGATAGTCTTGCATTTATATAAATTTTGCGATACACTACAAGTCTTGTTGAGTACGCATTGTACTCAATCTTGCTTATATTGTTGTTCAGAGTTTGAAGATGAGCCAACGCCCGATGATACGTTCTTCGCACCTGGAACCGGAGGGTTCGGTGATAGGTCTATCTAGGCCTTGTTCCTTGTCGATTGCCTGAGGGTTGGATGGGCATGCCGCTGGAATTTCTCTACTTTTATTTCTTGTTTCGCTGCTACTTTTACACTGTTGATACTTGTTATTATTTGGCCAGTCGGCCATTGATGTAATAACTTTCCATGCTTAAGTACAGTACCCTTTTTGCTTTACTTTGTATATGTGAATGCCAAATGTTGTGAATATGTGTACTAGCCACTGATCATAGGACCAGTATGGTACACACAAAGGCTCTTCGGGTATTCCACGCTCGGGAGTCCGACAGCGCCTAGTATCAGAGCCATACTGACTGTAGGACAAGCCTTAGATAGAATGGCCATTAGATTAGGACTTAGATTTTTAAAATGCAACCTATTCTAATCATAGGAATGATTCTAAAAATTAAGGAATTTTTGCTAACCTTACCTCTCTTACCATTTTCCAGTCATCTAAAATATTTTCTTTTGGTCATCTTCTCTTATCTCATGCAAACTAGTTGTAGTTTTCAGAGATGGGATGCTATCTGAAAATAAAAGTTTTAATCACTTTTAGGATATTAAAACAGAGCCAAATTATTTTGAAAAAGTCCTTAAAACATCCTACACAAAGTTCTTTTGAACGTTCCTCTTTGAACTAATAAGGATATCACCCCAGATACAATTTCACCCAAAATTTCATAATGTAATACTTGCTGAAAATAATGTGATGTACTATTCTTTAAAACCCTCCTACTTTCTTTTGGAGTTAAATTGAGCGATATTATAAAGGTCTACTTATATATAAAGACCAAGGGGTAGCATAATCCGAAATTGAGCCATAGGGATTCACTAAATAAATTAGAGGATGGGTAAAAATTTGTGCTGAAATTCTCTTCCAATCTAATGTCATTTCTTATCCATGTCTCTTGTTACATAATCACTAACTTTCCTTTTTCTTAAACATGCAGATGGCTACCCACTGGGAACCCCAGTACCGCACCAATGCCTTCGAGGAAGGTACACGGCAACACACCCTTTGCGTGATGCTTCAGCACACAGAGTGGCCGCATATGCCTCAGTATACGGTCTTCAGTGTGCCTTCCAGCGTGGCGTCTACTGAGTACCTCACCTAGGTGCTCATCCAGCGATGTCACTTTGGGGACCCGCCTTCCGTTATTACGAGAGGGGCTCGATGGTCTGGGCGTCTCTGTACGATGCAGCTTATGTTGCCATCGTTCGCCTGCGGCATGAGCTGTCGGAGCTGACGGACCCGTTCTTCCACTTCCCCGCACGGGCTGTGGACTGGGAGGAGCACTCCTACCAAGTGGAGGGGAGGCAGTTCCTTACTCCCCACCTGCACCTCGCCGGCCTTGTGAGGTCTCTCGACGGATATCTATGTTGGGTGACCCGCGAGCTGCTGGAGGCCCGCTGGAGAATCTCCACACTTGAGGACAGCATCGCGCCATGGTGGCACAGGGATTATTCTCATGGGAGCTACTGTACAGAGAGAACGTCATATTGGTGCCTACTGGGGCCCATCGTTCGCATCCGGTCAGGAGCTTGACGTCCCCGTATGTCGACGATTGGTCACCGCCGTTGGGTGATGGCCATTTGCTCGGGGACGGAGGAGTCTTCACGGATGGTCCAGCGACACCATCACCCTCATGCCGAGAAGAGGAGGCTGAGTACCAAGGTACTTCACCCACTGCTGCCCTGGAGTCCTTAGGAGCTGCACGGCGTGACCTCGACGACTAGACTGCAGCAGATAGTCTAGAGCTCACTTGTAGGACTTAGTGTGAACACTTTTGGACATTTTGTTGTAACGTCCCAAATAATGGTTTGTGTTTCAACTGTATAAAAGTATGAGCTTTTTAAAACTACTGATGAATCTTATGAGTTTGCACTTGGTTTTCTCAAAGTTTGCTTTGAAATTTCAAACTTCCGACTTGAATTCAAGTTTCTTTTTTATTCTAGAAAAATGTGTATATAAAAGTTTCTGGAAATATTTTATTTAAATACTATATTAATTATCATGAATTAATATAAATTTTACCAAATTTTTAGAAGTTAAATTGTCTTCATCAAAATCCAAACCAAATTAATAATGTAGTTGTGGAAAGAAAATTATTTCAGACACTTGGATTATGAACAGTACCTCAAATAAATTTTCCTAAGTCCTATTTGAATATCAGAGCACTCACAAAAAAATTTAGAATTTTTAGAATTTAATTGCTATTTTAAACTGCCTAGTCAAACTAGTTGAATTTCGGTCAAAACTCAAACCCTAACTCGACCCCGACCGAACCCGAATCCTGTTCCGACTGGACCCTAGTGACTTCACTCAACCGTGTCATCACACTGGACCCGAGTTCGACTCGGACCCAAACACACTCACCACGCTGCTTCTCTCGCTGCCACTTACGGGCAGGCCCCGCCTGTCAGCATCGTCTTCTTCGTCGCGTCGCTTAAGCCGAGCACGTTGGCTTTCATGCATGCACGCCACGACGCCCTCGTCCACGCCTCCTCCTGCTTCCACGGCCAAGCTCAAAGCATCCACTCTTCCTCTCTCGCACTTTCTCGCCTTCTCCTCTCATTTCTTTACTCCGACCGAGGAAGAAACCGAGGAGCTAGAGCTCACCTCAGTGCCTCCCTCGCACCCGCGACCTCATCGCTGGGTTCCTGTCTGTGAGCCACCACCATTTTGGCCAGTCCAGGACCTTGTCGACCATGGAATCCCCGGGAGCGTCCTCTTCGTCCCCGTCTCCGGTGGCCATGGCCCTGTAGCCCTTATGGCATTTCGGTGAGTTTTTCCCCGCGGTGTTTGGTCCATTAGATTCGCGTTGCTTTATTGACCTTAGTGGTGACTTTAATTTGGTTTTGGTGCCATCCCGAGGGAGATTGGACCTTTCTTCTCCAAGCACGGTGAACCACCGCCGAGTCTATTCTGGGCGCCACCGTCGTCCTCCGACGTCAAGATCGTGTGTGCCGTGCACCGGGTGTCAAGGCGTCCCGATGCGCACTTCCTTGGGCTTCCTCGATTGCCATAGCACCTCCTTCGTCTAAGCTGGTCGTTCGCCTCTGCCTCCGACCGTCGCTAGCTCGCCATCGGCGTCCTCAGGACTCCGCGTCGCCACCAATGACTTCGCAAGGCTGCCGCACACCTAGTGGTGTCACCCCTGAGCCCAGAGTGCCCTTCCTTCGCCAGATCCCTTTCCTCGCTGCCTCGCTCGTGCGTGGAAGCTCCGACAAGCCGCCGGTGCGTTAGGGTAAAGCTCCAGTCATTAGCACTTAATTGATCTATTCTTGTATCGTTGACGTGTAGGACCCACTGGTGTTAAATGTGATTAAAACTCTAATTGAAACACGTTTAAACCTCTAAGTTGTTGACATGTGGACCCTCACAGCCGGTTAAGCTTGTGAAGTACGTTTTATCCTAAGGGAAGCGTATTTCTTTTAGGCTTAAATCGAATTCACGTTTTTGTAAACAGAAGAGGTATTCTTCGAATACGCCTTCGACATCACTTCGGCCGAGGCTGGGTCAAAGTTGACCCAGTCAAAGCCCTCGCCTCATGTCCCACTAGTCAGTGACTGTGGGCTAGCTGAGCATGGGTAGAAAAATTATTTAATTCCTTTAGAAATCCCGAAACGAATTAAAATTGCACTAAAAATTCAAATAACTTAAAAAATTCATAACTAATTCAAATTAGCTCCAAATTGAATGAAACCAATTGTGTTGGTTTTAATTTTTAGTGTACTTTTAAATGGAATATATTTTAAGTTTGTTTCTGTTCCAGGAGATATTGGAGTTAAATTAATGTCTAAAGGGAATTGTTTTTACACTAGAAAATGGTTTAAACTTCAAAAATTCATAAGTATTTCATCTTAACTCCAAATTGAGTGAAATTAATTTTGTTAATTCTTATTTTTCTTGTAATATAACTTGGAATAAGTTAATTTATGTTTCTGACTCAAAATTTTTGATAATTAATTTATTTGTACAATTATGCCTTTAACTTGTTAAATTCTTAGAAAATCCAAATAAATTCTTTTTGGACTAAAACTTTCACCTAGATTCTTTTAAAATCATACTATACCTTTTGTGTATGCATGATAGATGAAATTTAATTTTGGTTATTTTCGGTGTTATTCGTTCTTATTCGTTTTTGCTCGATCGATAGATTTCGACGAATCAGGTGCTTACGAGAGTGATCCTCAGCAGCAAGAAGACTGCCTCCAGGAAGGCAAGCAGTTCCTCCTTTGATGCACGTTGATCCTATTATATTCGCATGCTAATATTTCAATTTGAACTATATGTATGCATGCTATGTTAATGAGTAATTTCTCATATTGCGATAGTTAACCTGAATAGATAAGTGAACTATAAGTAAACATCCATCCTTTACCACTGAGCCTACATTTATATCCGCTATGATTTAGAGCTCGATGGATGGGCTCTAGTCACTTTATATGTAGTATGCGAGTTGATGTCGCTTAGCAATGCTTAGAACGGTAGTCTGGGGATCATCGCTTCGGCGATGGTCATTACAACATCACTTTAAATACTTGAGTCAGGGTACTCATGTATATATTGTATTTGGGAAAACTAAAACTGAAAACAAAAAGATTTAGACTTGGGCACATGGTTAGTAGGTGTGGTTATCGGGTGTGTGGTTGGTGCCCGAGTCCACAAGGACCAAACATCTTGTTACACTAAACCAAGCATTTTTGCGTTCATCCACATGAGGGTCATGTGGGTCCCCTCTTGACTTAGTACTTTGGTGTGTGTTAGCACCGAGTCGTAGGTGGTGGTTGTGTGTTGTGTATAAAAAAGGAAGGTGTTGTTGTTGTTGGGTGTGCGGGAGTGGGTTCCTGGCTAGGTTCTCCACACCGAGGGGCATTGTAATTGTTCGAGGCTTTACCCCGAGAGGTAGTTGACTGAGGCTTTACAATGACTCTGACACAACGTATGGGTTTCTATCCATATGGGCGGCTCGTAGTTAATACATAATATTGGAAACATCTCATAGGACTTAGTCTTGCCAGCATACCTAAGGAAGTGTGCTCTATAGCTTGGCAAAAAGGCAATCTGACATGTGGGTAAAGTTGTACACCCCTGCAAGGTTTGAAACTATTCAAATAGCCATGTCCTTGGTTATGGACACGCCTGGTGAGGTCTTTTAAGAGTTAGACTATAACATTTTGATAAAACTTGAGATTGGGTGGTACGAATGGGTAATTCGTGCTATTGTGGTGGCTGTTGGAAAGTCACCTCTAGGATGCTAATTATGTTTATAATTGTTGTCTCACTATTATTTGATCAATTAAAAACGGTTTTGATAAATTGCCTTTCAATCTATTACACTATTGCAAATAAAATGTCGTTGTACGCTAAAAATGAACTCTATAGCCATCTCCATTGAATCAAGCTTGCATGTAGCTATGTATAGGTTTGTTAATCGTAAGTCTTGCTAGTACAATTTTATACTCAACTGCATTGTCTATTTGCTGCAGAGGAAGTTAACCCCCAAGGGGTTAATGATTGTGAGGCTGACTTTGCTCCCGACGACTAGCTCGGCGTTTCCGGTCGGTTGCCTTGTGGTTAAGGGCAGCTGGTTGTGATGAACCATGGAGGTCCTAATTTGGCTCGATCTTTCGATGAGAAGATAAATTTGGTGGTAGTCGCTCAACTCTCACGATCCTAGCTACGAACTCACAAGGCCCGAAACCACGCAATCGCTGAACTGATCGACAAGTCATTATCAACCATGCACGAATACCCGGATGACCTGATCACGAAGATCAATTCCTGCATACACCGAAGAAGCACATAAGAATGAGATAAATAGCAATCTAAAATTGCAAATAGGATTGAAATATTTGATTTAAGTTGGGATTCCGAATAAGGATCTGTGGATGTCATGGGGACATGCTCATGATCTTAGGTGATGAAACAATTGGCAATTGGTCTGTAGGTTTGACAAAACTTGGAGTTGTCAGCAAGTTTTAGTGGAATCGGTAGTACCGGCGTTGTAGCCGCAGTACTACCGCTCAGAGGCACGACCGAAATTGAAGCACGGTATGACCGTAGTTGGGAGAGCGGTATGATTGTAGGTCATTTTGCACGTTGCGCGTAGGATTCCGTTGGACGTCCGATTGAAATCGGATGGTCCAGATCTGGTGAACGTTCGGACTTTGAACAGTGCCCAGGATCCGACGGTTTTGAGGCGCGGTCCGATCGGCCGGTTAATCTCGAGCGTCCACGTGGCAAGACGCGTTGTTCTGAGTCTTTTGCGGATTTTCGAGAAGGGGTACTACCGCGTGTTGAGAGGTGGTACTACCGTGTACCGGTAATACCGCGTGTTCAACAGCGGTACTACTGCGGATCGGTAATTCCGTTCTCTAGTTGACGGTTGTGAAAAACCAGAACGAGTGCATTTGGTCTTGGATTTTCTTAAGAACGGTATGACCGCGTTTTTTTTTGCGGTATTACCGTTTGTCGGTATGACCTTTTTGACTGCGGTATGGAAATTCCAGAGAGCTTGTTTTTCGGAGTTTTTGGGAATTCTTCGAGAGCGGTATGACCGCAATGCTGAGAGTGGTACTACCGTGATGCGGTAGTACCGATAGTTATTTGGCGGTAGTACCGCATGTGCTCTAAATGTCAAGTTACTTTGAGAATTGATTTTGGGATAGGTCATATCCTTGTTTATCAGTGCATATATGTTGCATATTGCATGTTTTCAGCTAATGTGGGTCAAGTTGTGAAGAACGTGTTCCCGAAGACGATTTCTTTGTCTATTGCTGTGTAGGTGGCTTGCAGGTCAACGACGGTCAACAGCGAGGAGGATCGGGACTAAACTTGGAGAGCTGAGGTCCAGAGCGATCATGGATGCTGAATGAGGTCAAGTGACTCAAGCATGGCGCAGAATGGACGAGGTTGATCGAACGGGTAGTTCGATGCAGCTGGTTGGATCAAGCGGTGCGGGGGTCGGTGCAAGTGCCTTGGAGGTTCCGATGAGATTCGGACGGGAGAGACTTGCCGATATGATGAGAGTCGTTGATCAACCTACACGTGGTGAATTATGGGATTGCTTCACGATCTATGGACTCGATTCTTGGAGAAGGATTGAGAAGGGGTATTTTGGTAATTTCACCAAATACCGCCTTGGTGGCCTTTGGCTAAACCGCGGCGCGGGTGGGCGCATGGTGAAGCGGTTTAGGCCAATCGAAGATGATGATGAAGACGGCGCTTTGAGATGCGTGCGTGTGTTAACCCATTGTGTGTTAGGGTTTAATGGGTGCCCTAATGGAATATTCCTAGATGCTTAGCCTCCACTATATAAGCCCTGTGTGCTGGTTCCACCAGACTCATGCGTTTTCATGGAGACTACCTCTTAGGGTTTTGAGAAAAAAGGAGAGCTAGGGTTTAGGGATTGTTTGATCTGATACTCATGTATTGAGTTGTGTCCTCCAAGATGGAGATGCTGTAAACATTAACCATATGTTTAGATCAATCCAATCATGTTTCTAAAAGTGAGTCTCCATCGCTCCTTGTCTTCTGTTTTGGGAGTTTCTGTGATTTTGATGATCTACTGGTTTTCCCTCGATTCTCTCTATTGCTTATGCTTGCTGTGACTTGTGGGAGACCATATAAGGTCATCTTAATCATCAATAGACCACAAGCAAGCCTAGAATCAGATTTGAGTTTTTGACCTGTTCATGAACCGAACTTTACCAAATCTGAGAAAGGTCAAGTCTTTGACGTGGATCTGTTGAATAGATGATTGGAATAGGTTAGAGATATCCTCTAGATGTTATGTTTCAAGTTTGATAGGGTTTGATTGGATAGAACTCAAGTTGATCATCTTTTTGGTTTTGAATCTCTGCTGTCAGGAAGAAAATCACGAGCAGCGGTAGTACCGCACCATCAATGGCGGTAGTACTGCACTCTGAGATTTCATCAGCAGACCTTCATGCTTTGTGTTACTGTTTCATTGAGGGGTTGCAAAAATTGTTAAAGCTCCTATTCACCCCCCCTAGTCGCCTTTCCGGTCCTACAGGATCTTGACTGGGTGGTCTAGTCAATACACGCAGAAGATACAAGTTGCAACGAAGGCAAACTAAACATAAATGAAATCCAAGAAAACTAGATGGGTGCGGCCTCCTTAAATAGGAGAGGGGAAGCCACACATAACTAAGAGAGAAGGGTGTGGGACTATTCACGTCTCGCTCACATGAACAAGACTGTGAACAATCTGACCACAAAGGTTGTCGGGCCAAGGAGGTGGCCAGCCCAAACAAACTAAAGTGGTAACTGTCCTTTGGGCCCAATGATTGATACAAGGCCCTCGGCCCAAAGTGAGGTGGCGCGGCACCATATATAAATGAAGTAAATTCGTTGGTCCGTCGAAGTAGAGTTTGACGCCGCCGAATCGATGGACGTAGAGTAACAAGGTTGGAGGTGGAGTAGCGGTTGTATTCGGCGGGTTGATATCCTCATCAGGTTGACTTTTGTTTACTAACTTAACCTTTTTGTATGAAATCTTAGTTGTATGTTGAATATGTTGTAAATTATGAAGACTTCTATAATGTAATTACTTGTGTATGGAGTTGATGCTTATTTTTGTAAGGTGTATGTGTACTGCTGTTCTAGCAAGTACATAATACACCGAGAGCGGGGAAATTTGATTTGTGATGCTAGGACCATCGAAAAGGTTAAGCATTACAAATTAAATCGCTCGGCGGCTCTCACATTTGTAGAATGAACTTATGCATGTTATCGCTGTATAATTATTGTAAGATGCTACTTATGATGTTCATTTGCTCTCTTTTGTAATTTACAAACAACAGGCAAGTGCGCCATGTAAATTTGACCCTTATGTTAAAATTCATGTATGCTGCCCCTAAAGTTTAAAAAACATGCATATTTTCAGTTTAGACAAGTTGAATTAGTTGGGATGATGATACTTGCCGACCCACTTAACTTGTGCTTATTGCCCCTTATCTTGTGCATGTTTGTTTACACTGCATTTGTATGATCAGTATGCCGATAACACGCTATGTTCGCCAACTCATGGCGACGGGAGCTACCTTCGGACCACAGCAACCGAGAAGCAAGGCCCCTACACCTCTGAAACCCAACCTGCTGCATCCTTCTACATCGACGCCAGCTGACAACCTCAGCCCGCGTCCACCGGAGAACCTAAAGTTCTACCACCACCGCCCACCATGCCACAAGTCTTGGCTATGATTGAGCAAGGTCAGCAAACCAACATTCTCTTGCTCCAGTAATTGGTGCAGAATACCACAAATCTCGGCACCGCTACCGGAGGAAACGGAGCTGCTACCAACCAATCATCGTCCAGGATGGGTGAGTCCATGCGAACTAGGCCTCCGACCTTTTCATCAGCAGCCGACCCTCTTGACATCAATGACTGGCTCCACACCGTAGAGAGCAAGCTGGTCATTGCCCAATGCAATGACAAAGAGAAGGTGGTATATGCATCTTATCAGCTGCAAGGCGCAACAGCCGCATGGTGGGAGAACCATCAAGCCATTCTTCCGGAAGGTCTGACCACCTCATGGGCCATCTTCAAGGAAGCGTTATGCAATGCCCATATTCCCTCAGGTCTTATGGACATTAAGAAGCGGGAGTTCTACGAACTCTAGCAAGGGAACATAATGGTGATGGAGTTCCTTCACCGCTTCAACTATCTCGCTCGCTACGCTGCGTCCAAGATACCGACCGAAGGAAGGAAGGTTGCTCTATTCCAGGAGGGCCTCAATGACAAGGTGAAATGGTCACTCGCTGCCCATGACATCTCCAACTTCCAGACCTTGATCAACAAGGTCATCTGAGTTGAAGATAGCACCCAAAAAGTAGTGGAGAGCCACAAACGCAAGTGGCTTGCACAGAAATCAGCAAGCATCGGCCCGCCAAGACCGCGCATTTGGCAACCATCAAACGCTCGTCCTTCGGTACCCACGACCTCCGAGGTTCCAAGCCCAAGTCCCTCGCCCTCAGCAAGACACGGTTTAGCAGTAAAACCGCGGAGCACAGCCGTTCGGTACTCAAAATCAGGTAGCAGATGTCACCTACTTCGGTTGTAGCGAACGCAGGCACTATGCGAATATGTGTCCGAAGAGGAAGTTTCCAGTGCCTCATCCACAACCCCTTGGAGTCCAGCAGTGACCCCAGGGCCTCGCGCGAGGTCAAGGAGGGCAGCAAGCCCCCAAGCCAGTGCAAGGCTTTGGATGCGGCCATCTGTATCATACGATCACCGAGGAGGATGACGTATCGTCCGATGTGGTGACGGATATGATTCTCATTCACTCCATACCTACATTAGCGTTATTTGATTCTGGATCAACCCATTCTTTTGTTTGTAAGAGATTTGCCATGCAACAAATACTTGAAACCACATCACTAGAAAGCATTATGCTAATTCACTCACACGGGTCTGTCCTGAAGGCAAAACACAGATGTTTTGATATTCATATTGAAATCAATGGGGTAGGATTCAAAGCCAACCACATCATGGTAGATACACCTTGGTTAGATGTAATTCTTAGGGTGGACTAGCTCACCAAATACCAGGGAGTAATCGATTGCGCAAAACGAGCAGGCTCTCTTGTCAACTCTGACGGAGAACGCATTCTTTCACTTCCACTTATGCCTCTCCATCACAGCAGCCCATGCTCAATTCTATCTCAGTCCTAGAGCTTAGTCATGTGCCCATGGTATGCGAATATCCTGACGTGTTTTTCGATGAATTGTCAGGAATGCCGCCGGATCGTGACATGGAGTTTGTCATCGATTTAATACCCGGGACAACACCTATGTCCAAGCGACCTTATCGAATGGCATCAGACGAGTTGGCCAAATTGAAGCAACAACTAGGGGAGCAATTGGACAAGAGATTCATCCGACCTAGCTCATCTCCATGGGGAAGTCTCGTGCTATTTGTAAAGAAGAAGGATGACAGTCTGCGGATGTGAGTCGACTATCGTTCTTTAAACAAAGTCACCATCAAGAACAAATATCCTCTCCCAAGGATTGGCAACTTGTTTGATCAGATGAATAGTGCATCTATCTTCTCCAAGATTGATCTGAGACTCGGATATTTTCAACTCAAGATCAAACTAGAAGACATCCAAAAGTCTACATTTACCACCCATTACAGTTTGTATGAGTACACCGTAATATCATTTGAACTCACCAATGCTCCTGCAAATTTTATGAATAAGATTTTTATAGAGTATTTGGATTAGTTCGTAGTGGTCTTCGTCGATGATATTCACATCTATTCAAAGACCGCAGAAGAGCACGAGCAACACTTGCGATTGGTGCTCGACAAGCTGCGCGAGCATCAACTGTACTGTTCAGCAAGTGCGAGTTCCGGCTAAAGGAAGTCGGTTTCCTAGGCCATATATTATCTGAAGGAGGTGTGGTAGTAGACCCGAGCAAGGTACAAAATGTCTTAGCTTGGAAGCAACCCTGCACCGTTCCGAAAGTCCGAAGTTTCCTCGGTCTGGCAGGATATTACCGCCAGTTCATCGAGAACTTCTCCAAGATTGCAAGACCAATGACACAACTTCTGAAGAAGGAAAAGAAGTTCAAATGATCGGCATCATGTGATGAGAGCTTTCACGAGTTAAGGAAAAGGCTCACTACAGCCCCACTGCTCACTCTGCCTGATATACACAAGGATTTTATGGTGTACTATGACGCATCCCACCACGACCTCGGTTGTGTGCTAATGCAGGAAGGCAAAGTGGTGGCCTACACCTCATGGCAATTACGGTCGCATGAAGCTAATTATCCAACCCACGACTTGGAGTTAGCAGTTGTGGTTCATGCTCTCAAGATTAGAAAGCATTACCTCATCGGCAATCAGTGTGAGATCTACTCCGATCATAAAAGCCTGAAGTACTTCTTCACACAGCCAGATCTGAATCTAAGGCAGCGAAGATGGCTTCAATTGATCAAATACTATGACCTAGGTATTCATTACCACCCTAGTAAAGCCAACGTTATAGCTGATGCCCTCAGCCGAAAACTTCACTACATGAGCACATCGATCGAAGCAAATCAACCGATGCGGCATAAAGAACTCCAAAGGCTCAACTTAGAAGTCATTGAGGAAGGTTATGTTGCTACCCTAGTACTACAACCAACCCTCGAATCACCGATCCAAGATGCTCAGCTCAAAGATCCGGCAATCACCGAGGTCAAGCACAAACTACAAGAAGATGGAAAATCAGAATTTTTTGAGAACGTGAGTGGATTAGTTATGTGCGGATAGCAGCTGTGTATTCCAAATGACCATGATATCAAGGAGCTAATCCTTAGATAAGCTCATGATTCTCTCATCTCCATTCATCCCGAAAGCACCAAGATGTACTAGGACCTCCGAAAACAGTTATGGTGGCCCAGTATGAAGCGAGACGTCGCCGAGCATGTAGCCATGTGCAACGTATGCCAACGTGTTAAGGCGGAACACCAATGTCCAGTGGGATTACTTTGACCTTTGAATATCCCCGAGTAGAAATGGGATGAAATCGGTATGGATTTCATAACAAGGTTACCAAAGACCCGAAATGGGCACAACTCCATATAGGTTATCGTGGATCGCCTAACCAAGGTGGTCCACTTTATTCCAGTTAGCACCACCTACAATGGAACCAAACTTACAGAGCTTTATATGGATAACATAATCCATCTGCATGGTGTGCCAAGAATCATAACCTCTGATCGAGGACCTCAGTTCACTTCCCGGTTTTGGGATAACGTACACGAAATATTGGGAATCGAGCTATTCTTTAGCACGGCATTCCACCCCCAAATAGGAGGTCAAACAGAGAGGATCAATCAAATTCTAAAAGACATATTGCGAGCATGTGTGCTATCCTATAGCACAAATTGGGAGAAATACTTGGTATTTGCCAAGTTTTTCTACAACAACAGCTTCCAGTCCGGTCTTCAAATGTCTCCGTTTGAAGCACTTTATGGGAGAAATTGCAAGACCCCACTATTTTGGTCCGAAGTCGACAAGAGACAGTTCTTTGGACCAACCGTTATCCAAGAAGCACAAGAGCAAGTTGATGTGATAAAAAGACGCTTAAAGGAAGCACAACCATGATAGAAGAGTTATGCTGACCGTCGTCGTCGTGAGTTAAGCTTTGAAGTAAATGATTTTTTTTATCTCAAGGTTTCACCACTGCGAGGCATCCGCCATTTCCAAGTCCATGGAAAGTTGGCACCTTGGTATATCGGTCCATACCTAATCCTTGCAAGGAAAGGCGAGGTAGCATAACAGTTAGACCTACCACCTCAACTTTTGGATGTGCATGACGTCTTCCACATATCGCAGCTCAAGAAGTGTCTCCGAACTCCCACCGAACTCACTCCGTTGGAGAGCATTGATCTCTAACCGAATCTTTCTTATCGGGAACACCCGATCCGAATTCTAGACGAAACTGTATGAAACACTCGTAGTTGTGCGATCAAGATGCTAAGAATCCAGTGGAGCAACCACACTGAAGATGAAGCTACGTGGGAATGAGAAGACCGTCTTAGAGCCGAATTCCCCTATTTCTTTACCGAGTCCACTAAATCTCGAGGATGAGATTCTTTGTAAGGGGGGTCAGTCTGTAACATCCCAAAATTCACATTTTGGGAATACATAATATAAATGCATTAGGAAAATCACCATGATCGTTTTTGTATATGAAAATCTACCCATGTTTCAAATTTGAACTTTTGTTTAAAAGTAAATACTGAAATAGAAACAAACATGCACTTAAAGAAAATTTGGTTAAAACAAAATAAAAATAGTTAAGAGAATTATTTTGAGCATAATTGCTTATGGAAATCTACTAAACAACTTATGTGAATATTATTAAGAATAATAATGCAAATGCATAAGAATTAAAATTTCTAAGCATTTTAGAGAAAATCACAAAACAAATAAACTTATGAAAAATTTATACCAGGAACTAAATTAGGCCAGGGGCCCCCACAAAAAATTTCATGAAATTATGAGGTCGTTTGCTTGGTATAAAAATTCAACAAATAATTCAGCCTTGAATACAAAACATAAACCTAATCTCCTTCTCTCCCTCTCGCTGACAATGGGCCCCACAGGCAGGGACCTTCGTCCACCTCATGCTCGCCCTCGCTAGCGCACACTCGCGAGCTCACCGCCATGTGCCCACCGTTTTGGACCGCACCACCCACGGTTTTTCCGCCGTCCAACCGCCCTCGTCACCTCCGCTCACCCATGCCTGCCCTGTTCCACGCCAACCCTGCCCGTTGTCTCATCGCCACCTCCGAGAGCTCTGCTGCCTTGCCCATGAGCACACCTGCTCTCTCTCGCAATTCCTCCGCCCATCTGTCTATAAGAAGGATGCCCGAGCCTCCTCTCTCCCTTTCCTCACCATCCTTCACCTTCTCCTCTCCTCCATTGAGCTTGAGCACAAGTAGAGCTCGAGCTCTACTTCGGTCACCGCGCCACCACTACCATTCCCGCCACCCAAAGGGTTTTTCTTCGTGCTATCTGTGTAATCCCTCGAATTTCTCCTAACAAAGAAAGTATCCAACAGAGATTAGTGGAAGTAAAAAGAGGTTTTTCGCAATTAATTGCCATCCTAGGCCTGGGCCTTGGCCCAAGGGGCCCATGTGGGTGCCGGCCATAGGGGGAGGCGCCACCCTCCCCCAAAACCCTTGCCGCCCCACCTTTTCCCCCCTTGACCGAACCCCCCCCCACACCCTTTCACCCCTTGGCCGCCGCCCCTACCCCCTTCTCTCCCTTGGTGCCTCCATCTCCATCTCTCAAGACCGAGCCTCCATTGCTACCATCTCCTAGAGGTTTCACTGTAGTTGGCCTGCCACAAGGAAGAGGAAGGAGAGGGAAAAAGAGAGGAGAAAGGAGAAGAAGAGGAGAGGAGAGGTTTTCCTTGTGGGGTTTGTTCAGCGAGTTCCTGTGGGTCTTCAAGAGTAATCTCAAGTCCTCATGGTTTAATTCAGTCATTCTCTATGGATCGATGTTGTGAATAGAATCATTATTCCTGCTGTGCTTAGAATCATAATTATGTATCTTGTTGCTCATCAGTTTTCATGTAGATCGAGTCCGAATTGGAGGATTGCGTCTCCTAGAGATTTGTAGGGTTTGTTTTCAGATTTCCATAGGTTCAAATATCACTCAATTCGGAGTTGTTGTCTAGAAGTTACATTGATTTCATTACTCCTATCCAGAAAGTGTGACGAATATTAGCAGTCGTCTTGTTTATGACATTAGATTGTGTTACAGACTGATTCAGGGATTTCACCCAACACGATTATCATAGGAAATTTCTTAAGCTTTCCATATTGTTGCAAATCTTAAAATTTGGTTCATCCATTCAAAAGTTATGAATTTTCTTATTCTGTTGTACATTCTATCTGACAGATTATAGTTCTGGATGTTCATCAGATAATTAGACTCAGCATTTGGCCGAATTAGAGATTCTCGCCAACTAGATTATTGTAGATGATTTTATTACCTTTCCAGAGAATCTGAGTTTGCTCTTTTATGAGTTTCAGAGCGAAAGTTATGTAACTTTTAATACTGTTGTCCAGTATAACTTCCTATTAGATTGTTGTTTAGCTTGAGTAGAGAAAGTAGTTAACTTTGGGTTTTGGGAAGATGAGATAGAAGCATTGTGAGTAACGTCTTGATATCACGTTGTTCTTATTCGAATAATTT
This sequence comes from Phyllostachys edulis, assembly GCA_036346405.1. Lineage (NCBI taxonomy): Eukaryota > Viridiplantae > Streptophyta > Magnoliopsida > Poales > Poaceae > Phyllostachys > Phyllostachys edulis. The sequence goes on along the minus strand of CM070559.1, from coordinate 8,210,500 downwards.
AATGGTGTAGGAGGAGAGGCTTCGAGATTAGTGGTATCATCCTTGCCTCCTAACGCATCGCAACGCGAAAGGCAAGTACATTTTGGATTGAATTGATGGTTAATTGTTTGTAGTGCTTGATGCTCTTGCTATGATTAACTTCTATGGTCTATGAGTAGTTTCCAATGGTTTCTGTTTCTTTCTACGTATGTTAAACCATGCTTCTTGAGATTATGTCTTTCATATTCATATATTCATTCCTTCGTTCATGTTTCACCCACAGGAGTGGAAAGTAAAGACCCATCATTCTAGTATGGGCACGTAAGACCCACCATTCCAATGTGGGCAAATTGGATCCCCGTTATGAAACATTCTTCATACGGGCCTTGGATTCCCGTATTTTGGATAATGTGGGCCTGAGTGAACACTGACGGGTGTTCACTGGCTATACCGGTATAAGCAGAAGTGAAGAGCATGCATACCATTCTTGCATAAGTTTTCTACCATTCTATTTCATATTCAGGCATTATGAATGTTATGATCTTGATTCAATATTTTTTTTCCATATTATTCTGTTGTACTTGCTGAGTCGTGGACTCATTCTTACCATTGTTTGTGTGTTTTAGGTAAACACTGATGACGGCATGCTTGGGAGGGATTAGTCACGGATCACTTCATTCACTTCACATTTCACTAATAATTAAGGGACTTGATATTGTCTTTCATTTGATAATATTGGATTGTAATAATGGAGTTCTGATGGTTGAGGTTATTATTCAATATGACTTGGTTGAACTAGTGAATGCTTAATATTCTTCGTATAGACTCTTGATAGTTTTATCTTGAATAGTTCAGTATGATTGGATATTTACAAGTTTGATATGTTGCTGAAATCTAAATCAATTCTTATGATCAATCTATTGTTTGTTGATCTTTACCTATTATTAGCTGATAGATTGCTGAAATTATTTCGTATTGCTGATGTATGTTAGACTTTTAAGTAATATCTTGGCTTCCACATAGCTAGGATGTTACAATATGCGTCATCTCATGTTCCATAGAACGAGAAGTCTTTCCCCTCACTTGATATCCTCTTTTGTCCACGGAAATGCGCCTGAGCCTGCTTCTTCCCCATCTTCGGCCATTTTCGTCGCCATAGTCGCCACTGGAGCTACACCGCACTTAGGACCGATTGGTTGCACCAAGAGCATCCCTAGGACATCTTCAAGCTTCCTCAAGCCTCCCCGAGCTTCCCCATCTTCTTCAGCAAGCTCTCCACGTGCAACATCTCGCTGCCACCTCGGTTCACCATCGCCGGCCTTCTCCAAGCTTTCCCGGAGCCCCTCTTCGCTTTCAGTATACTCCTAGTACCCCTTAGAAGCTCATGCGCACATTTGTTAGTTGAAAGTGTCGCTGGGTTGCAAAGCGCATTGAAGTTGTAGCTCCTCCGCCGCTGAACCTCGTCGCGCCACCATGTCGGGCCACCCCAACCCTCGACACTGGCACCATCAAGTGCACAAGAGCACGAGGAACCCAATTTGGGATTTCCCCGACACCGTTGTGCACCACTGCGCTGGCGACGAGCCATGAACGCCCGAGCATTGCTCTGTGCTGTCCGAAATGACATGCACTATAGCAATGCCATTAAGCACTAAATATCGGTCATTAAGACAAATCATCGCTTTAATGATTGGTTAGTTGATGCTTGAGTCACTGACATGTGAGACCGAGCCAAAATCTTAAAGAAAATTTAATTCGAAACATTATTACTAAATGAGTCACTAACACGCAGGTCCCACCACTTAAACGCACAGTGAACACCTCGGTGAACCCGTGCGCTGTGCTCGTAGACCCTTGGTTCACACATTGTTCCATGAACCAAGTCACTAACGAACAGACCCCACACGTCGGATTAATAAAAAAAATCAGAAGAAAATGTAAAGTACGCTTTTAGTTTTGAGAAAATACGCTTTCTCTATTTGGAAACCGTAAACCTCAATGAGTCCAGAGGAGAACGTGCTTTCCTTATTAGAAAGCGTAAACCACAATAAAAGTATGAAAGAATACGCTTTCTCTACTGGAAAGCGTAAATCTCGGAAAATACGCTTTCGACATCATTTTTCTTTTTCCAGGATTTTTCAAACCGAACCAAATTGAAACTTGAATGACTTTCGCATAGAAACTCCAAATTGAATTATTTTTATTTCTAAATTCATATAAAATCATGCTATACCAGAATATGTAAAATATTTGGATTTGGTTACTGTTTAATTTATTGGTATTATTTAATTCGTTTACGGCTCTTTTTGGATTAGACGTTGATTGCTCGAGCGGTTATTTCGACGACCAACCACCCACATATTCAGAACAATAACAGCAAGGCAAGCACCACCTTTGATCATATTGATCCCATTATTTTACTTACTGTACTTTGTTTTGAAAAATCTATTATGTATGCGTGTGTGTTGTGTATGAAAATGCTATGTTTCGAAAGTCGGTAGTTGTAAATCCTATTCGATGCATATACCTCCTTGAAAAATTCATATCTTACTGTTGTAGCCATTAGATTATGGGTTAGACAATATATAATGTCATTTGGGAGTTTTTTAGTGTGGTTATCGCACAACTGCTTACTAGAGCGATAGATTTTTCCTAAAAATTTATAAAAGGACAATATGAGAAATGTGAATTTGGGAAATTTATGAAAAATGTCCAGAGGGGTGTACCTCTGTTATTTTATATAAAAAATAAAAATACAAAACCTAGTTTTGGACGTAGGCGAGTTATATTATATTTTGAGAAGAGTGAGGGGTGTACCTCACTAGTAGATAGGGGAGATTCTCGCCCGAGGTCAATTAAGGACCGGATGCCAGCAACTCCAATCTAAGACCTAACGTACAACCATATGTGCTGGTATGGGATGGTCTTGGCTAATTAAGTCATTGAAAACTAGCCTTGCACGTAGGTAGGCCGTAGAGTGCGGACATGACCGGGTAGTCATGTTCGAAGGAGCTCCCTTCACCACAGTGTTGGGCACAAATCTTGCCGACACAACTGCGGATGCCTCACTCGACAAGGGTGTACCCGGGCGAAGTGAGGGTATTCATTCGCTGGGCTAGTGCAAGGGGTAAGACTAGATGACGTAAAGGCTTCGACACATGCTTTAGACTGCTTACCTACAGTAGTGAGTGGTGGTATCGATGGATGTTGTAGGACCGAAAAGGCAACTAGAGGGGGGTGAATAGGAGCTCAAATTCTTTTTCACTTCTTGAATGGATTCAACTTGTAAATCACTTCAATAGCTATGAGAACTATGAAGATCAATGATTAAGCACAGAGGAAGTCTTGTGTTGAATCCACTCCTAACCCCCAAAGCTCAACAAACAAAATCGATGAAGGGCTAAAGAAATCAGGGAAATCGGTACAACCGGAGGCAAACGGGCGGTTGTACCAATGTTCGGTACAACCGGAGGCAAACGGGCGGTTGTACCAATGTTCGGTACAACCACAGTTATAAGGGCGGTTGTACCAATGTTCGGTACAACCACAGTTATAAGGGCGGTTGTACCAATTGTCCTGGAACAGCCCGACGACGAAAACTAAAATTGGCACAACTTTTGAACCACTTGGCCAAACTCTATGAGATTTGAAACAAAACTTCTCTAGGAGGTTAGGAACCTATTCCAATCAAAGATTGAGTAGATCCACAACAAAGTTCCAACCTTTTTCTATTTGAACGAAGAATGTTTCAAAACCGAGTTTCAAACCTAAACATGATCTAAACCTTGCTCGTGGGTAACGAATGATTAAGATGGTCTTAGATGCACTCCCACAAGACACAGCAAGGTAGATCACAACAAGAAACCAAAGAGAAACTCGCAGATCAAGAAAAGCCCTAAAATCATCAAATAGAGAGGATGAACACAAAGACGAAATAGAGACTCATCTTCAAAAAAACTGGTTGGATTGATTTGGATAGATGGATGATTGTTGTTTACAGCCACTCCCACTTGGAGGACAAAGCTCAACACTTGAGCACTCAAATCAATCCCTCTCTAGAACCCTAGCTCTCCTCCTTTCTTCCCAAACCCTAAAACACAAAATAGGGTTATCTAAATGGCCAAGGATTACCAAGTGCAACCAGCACTTAGCCCTTATATAATGGAGGCTAGATCCTAGAGAATATTCCATTAGGGCACCCATTAGACCCCACACACAAATGGGTTAACACACGCACGCATCTCAAAGCACCGTCTTCATCTTCGATTGACCTAAACCGCTTCTCCATGCGCCGACCCACGCCGCGGTTTAGCCAAAAGGTCACCAAGGCGGTATTTAGTGAAATGACCAAAATACCCCTTCTCGATCTTTCTCCAAAAGACCGAGTCCACAGATCGTGAAGCAATCCCATACTTCGCCACGTGTAGGTTGATCAACGGCTCCATGTCGGCAAGTCTCTCCCGTCCGGATCCCACCGGCACCATAGCACTTGCACCGACTCCCGCGCCGCTTGATCCAACCAACCGACCGAATCGCCTGCTCGGTCATCCATGTCCATTCTGCGCCCCGCTTGAGTCCTCTGACCTCACCCGGCATCCTTGATCGTTCTGGACCTCAGCTCTCCAAGCTTAGTCCCGATCCACCTCGCCGCTAACCGTCATAGACCTGCAAGCAACCTACACAGCAATAGACCAAGAAACCATTTTCGGGAATAAGTTCTTCACAACTTCACCCACGTTAGCCAAAGCATGCATCATGCAACACATATACACTGATGAACATGAACTTGACCTAACCCAAAATCAAATCCTCATAATTGATGAGGCATGAGCACATACCTTCAAAAAGGCCTTTTGCTCAAACTTTGCCTTCTATGGTTCTTGTCCATCTTGCGCCTTGCTTGAGTCCAACCATCTCACCCGACATCCACGATCGCTATGGACCTCAGCTCTCCAAGCTTAGTCTCGATCCTCCTCGTCGTTGACCATAGTTGACTCCAAGCCACCTACACAACAATAGACCAAGCAACCATTTCCGGGTACAAGTTCTTCACAACTTGACCCATGTCAGTCAAAACATGCATCATGCAACATCTATGCAGTGATCAACATGGACTTGACCTAACCCAAAACAAATCCCAAGCTAAATCAACAATTTAGCTCAATTCATTCCACAAGCGGTACTACCGCCAAGTATCCATCGGTATTACTGCACTGCGGTCATACCGCTCAATCAACTGCGGTCGTACCACAACCTGGAGAAATCCCAAAATCTCCAAAAACAACTCCTCTAGAAAATCCATACCACCCACACGCGGTCATTCCGCTATGCGGTACTACTGGCAACCAAAGCACGGTCGTACCGCTCCTCAAGAAAACCAGAGCTCAAAAACACCTTCTCTGGAAAATAGCAACCGCCAGTATCAATCCAGACAACCGCATCGCGGGTCGCATTCACCATTGAACTTATGGTCGCATCACGCTTTTTAACGCCGGTACTACCGATTCTCCGACATACTTATTTGAAAACTCAGATTTCAACAAACTCTCAATGCAATTGCCAATTGTTTCATCACCTAAGATCATGAGCATGTCCCTATGACACCCACAGTGTCCTCATGACATCCACAGATGCCAAACAAACTAGAGAATTTGTATACTATGAGTAAAGTTGTACACCTCTGCAGAGTATAAATCTATTTAAATAGCCGTGCTCGCGGTCATGAGCGTTCTTAGTGCGGACGATATGGGTTTAGTTTTGATTTTCAAAAACTATTTTGTTGGAAAAACTTGGGCGATGACTTGTGGATTTTTATTTGAGTTAACTGTCATGTTATGGCTGAAAATGAAATGTGGCTCGCAACCGAGAAGGGTTGCGAGTTGTTGTTAAAAGTGAAATGTTGCTCGTAGCCGAGGAGGGTTGCAAGTTGTTGTTGTTGTTGTTGTTGCTACTGTTATTTGTTGTTCATTCAATTACTTACTTACTGTTATGTATCTATTTAACTGCTCTTTCAAATTTCATTGCAAAGTACTACTTATGAATATTGCAAATAAAAATAGCTTTAAGAAAAATAACTTATAGAGTAGAGCCCCATCCTTTGATAACCTTGCATTTATATAAATTTTACGATACACTACAAGTCTTGCTGAGTACGCATTGTACTCAATCTTGCTTATATTGTTGTTCAGAGTTTGAAGATGAGCCAACGCCAGACAATACGTTCTTCGCACTCGGAACTGGAGGGTTCGGTGATGGGTCTATCTATGCCTTGTTCCTTGTCGGTTGCTCGAGAGTTGGATGGGCATGCCTTTAGAATTTCTCTACTTTTATTGCTTCTTCCGCTGCTACTTTTACTCTGTTGATACTTGTTGTTATTTGGCCGATCGGCCGTTGATGTAATAACTTTCCACGCTTAAGTTAAGTACCCTTTTTTGCTTTACTTTGTATATGTGAATGTATGGATGTGAATGCTAAATGTTATGAATATGTGTACTAGCCACTGATCATGGGACTAGTATGGTACATACATAGGGCCTTTGGGTATTTCACGCCCGGGGATCTGACACCCACGTCCTCTGATGTTTTTGTATGCAGTATGCACCCTCATCTGAAAATTTCTGGCATCAGTACATTAACATTTAACAATGGATTTCCCCTTTCGACCCATGTTCAAAAGATCGTTCATTCACGGGAGCAGTTGCTAATGTTGTGCCAGAAGCATTAGCGGGCCCTCAAGGGGTCATGGGTGTTCAGCCGAACACCTATTTTTTTTCTTTAAAATATCTGGTATGTAATAGGTATATTAGATGTGTATATGTTATTAGTTAGGTCAAAACTATATATTTGTGTCCGCAAATGAATTCAGCTCACACTCCCTATATAACAAATTAGGCCTATTTTCCTTCCTACTTTAGCCCTCCAAACCCTAACCTCTATTCTCTCTCTCATCCTATGGCTATCTATGGGTGTTTTGGGGGAGGGGGCCTCCGACCTCCAAGTGGCGAACAAGCGGAGGCGCGGGCTACGAAGGCGAGCGACGGTCGGTGGACACAGCGCTACGACGCGATGGTAAGTAGAGGTGAGGTGGCGCAGGGCTAGCGTGCGGCAGCGCACCTGCGCGGGCGAACAGAGATGCGACGTGTGCAAGTGGGTGGAAGCGCGACAAACGGGGAGGAAGGGAGCGGATGGCACCAAGGGAGCAATGCGGTGGCCGGGGAGAGCGTGGCGGCGGGAAGGGAGCAGCATATCCAACTCGCCATCATCGTCCTCTCTCCAGATCTAGGTGTGTTCTGTGCACTCCACTTCTTCTCCCTAGCTTTGCTCTGCTCCAGCTCCAGTTCTTTCTGGACTCTAGCCTCTTCCTCTGCTTTCTTGGTTCTTTCCAATGGATGTTGTACAAAAATACAATCTTTGCCTTGGACAATGAACAAATAGTTGGGCCCTTGTTACATATGTTTCCATGCTAATTTTTTGCTCTATGGAAGGAACATTCTTAGATAGGATTCTTACCAATGGGAAAAAAAGCAAAAAAGAGCAGGATCAGAAGGTATGCATTTGTCAAAAAAAATTGAAAAAGAAGGCAAGTGCTCTGCCGATCACTATTAGAGGAAGAAAATAAGTTTTAGCGGTCTAGCTGTTATAACCTGGAACAGAAAAAAGTGAGAAAAATAGAGAAAACAACAACGATCACGCACCAAGCACAAGTCTTGGCCACACACTGCAACAACAATATAACTCAACAAAATAAGAAACCTAGAGCAAAAATAGCTCTATTCCTAGTTTTCACCTCCTCAACTATCATTGATATCTATGATTTACTGTTTAATTCATGCCATTATGCTTGCCTTATATCGCCCAATTCCTCGTATGAAATCATTAATTTCTATATTTTTTTTGTATTTATTATATATACGCGCATCGTCGTATAAGTGTTTTAGAGGAAAATAACATATCACGGTATCGGCATATTTGTATCAACATATCTGGACAACCTAGCATTCGAAGTCCGAACACCTATTCTAAAAATCCTAGATCCACCACTGATTGCCAGCATCTTTTATTATTTAATCCTTTTTTTAATAATATTTTAAAGTTAACCCCTCGCGAACTTTATTTCCAAATATGACCCTTTTGGTCACGCCACCTCCCGTGGCGTGACCAAATAGAACTGTCACACCACCAGTGGCGGCGTGGCCAAAGGTGCCACGCAAGCCCTCGCCCGCGCACCGCACCGGCGTGGAGGGCTTGCGTGGAACCTATCACGCCTTTTTGTTTGGCGTGACAGAGCCCGATTGTCACACCTTCTTTCTTGGCGTGACAGCTCGCAATTGTCACGCCATTTATCACAGCGTGACAGGGGCTATTCCAGTTTGTTTGGATTCTATTTGGATCAAAAACAATTGAAGATACGGTGATACATAACGCCATGTATATATAACATTTAACAATTCACAACTTGAAAATAGAGACCTCTCTACGTAACCAAATATAACACCATCCTTTTTAGCTGAGAGTAAATAGATATATGGACCTGTAATCTTTTTGTGCTTTGAAAACCTTAGACACTTTACAATATTTTCAGGGCGTGTCCCAGAAGTGATACATAATGCATCCTGGAAAAAAATGAGTAATATGTGGATTGTGTGGTACAACATGAGGCATAATTATACACATATGCTAGACAGTACCGCTGATGAAAGATGCGTAGACATCCTAGTGGAATGATAGGTGGTGCGTAGACATCGTCTCGAATCATAGGTTTGTGGTCGAGACCAAACCGTAAACTTCCGTAACTCGCTTTTGTCATGTTGTTGGATGCCTTACTACGAAGAATTGAAAGCGAAAAGACGATGAGATTTAAAGTTACTTAATTAAAATAGACTTCATAACAAAGCTTGGAATAACATGGCGCATGTGGTTTGGTTACATGCATAAGAAACAACATCATGCACGATGCAATAAACCGAAGTTCTCCTACGATACATATGCGTCTTTTTTGAATGAAAATAAATTAGACCTTCCGGGAACTAGTACGGAAAGGTGCCTCGTACAACCCACATGGAGTGTTCTCCAGCTGGGCGCCTCGGACGTGGCTGGCCGTTGTTGTAGTGGCACGCACATATGTAGCTAGGGTTGGCGCAGCAGCATGTGGGATCATAGGGACTTCCTATGTTCACGACCTCCTCGTTGCCCTTCTCGCGCTGCATCTGTTGGCGGAGGTCATCATTTTGCTCATTGAGATCTTCAATTTGCGCCTCCAAATCAAAGATTCGGTTCCACAATATATCCACGTGCATCGCAACATGTCGTTCATGGGGAGGATCGATCCAGCGGGTAAAGTTGCATTTCGCCATCTGCTGTAAGGGACGGTTAGTATGGAGGATGTATTAGTAGTAAGTAACATGAACAAAACTATTTACCCTAGAGTATGGGCATCGGAAGAAACACCGTCCGCCATCGAAAGGGCCGTCTATTACCTACACGATAGCGTCCTCCCCGTGTCCGTATTTCGGCCACTTAGGTTGGGCACGCTTGTTCGGCACCAACCGGTAGTTAGGGCCGAAGTCCTCCCTCCTTTCCAGGCGAAGGTCTTGCTTCGGTGACTCCGGTTGGACTGGTCCCTAGGCGTCTGCCATGGTATGTTAGTGTATGACGAGGAAGATTCTTCTTTCTACGGTTTGAGGATCGAGTGGTCCTTCCGGAGCATGGGGTGCACATTTTATAGCCCGCGGGGGGAAGCCAAGACCTGACAGGGTAATGTGTTAGGTTGTAGATGACAAGACCTAACGGGGCTGTCTGCTTTGCGCAGAGATTAGACCAAACGAGGCAGCTTTGCGCAGTGACAACACCAAAAGAGACAGCCTTGCGCAGTGACAAGACGGACGGGGCAGCTTTTGCGCAGTGACAAGACCACATGGTGCAGCATTGCAATGACAAGGCCAAAGGAGACAGCCTTGCGCAGTGACAAGACAAGACGGGACAGCTTTGCGCAGTGACAACTCTGATCGCCTCACCAGCTTTTCAGAACGAAAAGACATTACTCTGCAAGGAAAGACGTAGAGTGTTATCACGTCGATCTGAAAACCTAGCGAGGGTCAGGGTTGTCCAGTCGATCTATAATGAGTTGTAAGTAGAAAGGTAAGTGATATTCGTTCAGAGAAAGGATGATTGATAAGACTTCCGTCGTAGTGTTGTTGCTTCTGTAATTTTTGTATAATTCTATTCGTTCAGAGAAAGGATGATTGATAAGCATATTAGACTAGGTATAACCTTGAGGATGTCGTCCAAGCAAACTTGCAAGGGGCTGAGAACGCTCGTTGTGATTATGAAGATGCCCTAAAACATGGAGGATTTGATGTCGGTGCGAATGGTTCTTTCTGGGATTCCACTAGAAGAGGCATACTTGCAATATAGGCTTGCTTTGATGGCTTAGCAGAGACACGGAACCAGAACTACATTAGATTCCACTTTACGTAAGCATCGTTACACATAGTCACATGGCATGATGGTTCGCTAATTGCTTTAGTCATCCTCGCTACTACTACGGTACAATCGCGACACAAGCATCCGGACCATGTAAGTATACATGCCTTTAGGGATAGTAAAAACATGGCGGTAGGACGGGGACTACTACGGAATGACTCGTCGTACAATATAGATCATGCACGACAAACTGATAATTTGACAAAGAGTGTCCTATTTAACGACGTCGGTCGGTCTCGGTCGAAGGAGCCTTCCCCTTCCCCTTCCCCTTCCCCTTGTCGCCATACTCTCCACGTCGGGTTGGTGTGACGAAGTCGTCCATGTCCTGCGATTCCATGATATAAGTGCATCATATAGTGAATATCATAAGAAGGATGTAAATTCTTCATAACTCACGTCGTCGATACGGATTACGCCGGGCGATCAGACACGCCAGGGCGGCGGCTCACCAAGGAGCCTTTCCCTTGCCCTTGTCGCGGGACTGTCCACGTCGGGCTGGTATGTCGAAGTCATCCATGTCCTTCGATTCCATGATGTAAGTGCACCGTTCGTTGGTCAGTCCCCTCAGCTTTGTCAACTTGATCTCGAATTCCCTCTTCTCCAAGCATCCGCACAACAGTTTGAACTTTTTGGTGAGATCTTCCCTGCTGCATTGCTTATAGAAATTAGCCGCTAAATGACGCATGCACCACCTATGCAGCACATCCAGGTGTCCATCATGTCTGCTCTTCACAGCGTTCAAAATGTCGTGGTGCCTATTCGAGACGATGCAAACCTATCGTCCAGGCCCAACGAGGCGTAGACGAACAATATCCAGGAACCATTCCCAGCTTGCATTATTCTCACCCTCTGTCAATGCGAATGCTAATGGAATCAGCTGGTCCTCCGCATCAATACCCACGGTGAGCATCAAGGCACCATAGTACTTCCCCGTCAAGAATGTAGCGTCAACAGATAAGACAGGTCTGCAATGTTTGAAGGCCTCTATGCATTGCCCAAAGGACCAATACACCCGCCGAAGGATATGTCTCATAACCCCTCCATCGAGTTCCATACGGTTGCCGTGCCAAGGGTGAAACACCATGCCCGGATTCTTGGCCTACATAGCGGTTAGGATTCGAGGAAGCAAACCGTAAGCCTCCTTCCAATCACCCCACAATAACTGCATCGCTCTCTGCTTTTCCCTCCATGCTTTCCCGTACTTCACACGGTACTTAATGAACCCGTAGATAACCTCGATAAGGGTGGCGACGGGCACATCAGGATCGACAGACACAACCGCCATAATACGCCTAGCAATGAAATTTGCGGTCACCTGGAGGTGCTCCCCAAACACTTGTGCGGTCCCACAAGTGCGAGGCTGCTTCACATTCGCTATTTTCCATTGGTTGTCCCTTGTTTTATGGCCCCATACCTTCCATCTGCACCCCCTTTCGCACCTCACAGTGTACCTTTTGTTCACATCGGAGTGTTGCACTATGAACGGACGATGGTGCCGCACTGAGTATTCTTGCAGCCAAACCTTCATGTCCTTCATGGTTGGAAACAACAAGTTCTTCCGTATTATGTCATTCTCCGGGTCCGCAATGCCATCCCTACTCCTCAACCCCTTAGCACAAACCGCCTTATCAACCATACTGACATCATCGAAAGAATGCACCGATGGGACCTCATCCATTACACTGCGAAGAACCCTGCCTTCCTCTGAGGAGAAAAGAGGTGCGGGAGCCTCATCTTCGGTCGAGCTCCATCCTTTGTCAGACTCCTCTTCACGGGTTGTTCCATCGCGAAACAACTCCTCCTCAAGCTTGTTATTCATTACAGCACCGTTGAAATCAGTCACAGGGTCAATAACACGTTGCGAGGAAGATACAAGCAGATCCACCGACAGGGGGCCATGGTTGGTACGACTCATGCTAATGAACTCTTCGGAAGGTCGCTCTTCCATTGGGGGGCCTCGCGAATGATGAGCAGCGGGGTCTTGTTCCTCCGTGTTGCCATTCACCACATCCAAATTATCTGTCAAATCCTCAACAAGGATTGTCCTTTCCACCGCCACCTCCAACACTCGGACCTGAGATGCGAGCACAATTTCCTTGTACATGTCCCAATCATCAGGGGACAGGATTGGCACCAAAAATGCGTGCATCTTAGAACCCATCCCTGCGTCATATCGTCCTTGCATTCTGACAACGACCCCGGGGTCATCCCATCCAAATGTCGACTTAATCCTAGTCACAAGAGTTGTCAAGTCTGGTGATTCGCGAAATAAAAGGATTTGTCGCTTTCATGCCGCCAAGTCGATGTAACTTCTAGTTTGGCTCTCGCCCCACCAAGAAATACACGCACAACCACGACCATCTACATCCAACAAAATATTGCAAAGTCAGTACTGCATGCCATATGAACGAAATACTGCAAGTACGAAATATCACAATCAACATTGGACATAACAAAAGCTCAGTTTCCTGAGACGTGCTAGCAGATTAACGGTACAAACACATGCATAATTGATGGGTTGTTTCACAATGACTTCAGGTGTGTTAGGCCATACACAGTGGACGAATAACACCAAGAAAAAGGAAGATGCAAAAAGATCCAAAACCTACACTACCTAAGTCTCTCGTGCTCAGCCACGCTCGAGATCCCGTTCTTGAGACCGCCCAAACCACGTGTTTGGGACCGCTCAGAGTTTGCCTCTGAGTGCAACCTACACTACCCTGGATCCACGTGCCTGTGCACGCCGAGATCCGTTCTCGAGACCGCCCAAACCACGTGTTTGGGACCGCCAGGCTCATTCTCGAGCACGCCCAGACTTCGCTCTGGTACGCCAGAGCTACACGCTCGGAGTGCCACGAACCACTCGTTTGGGAAATCTTATATACAGAAAGGAGGTAAGTCAACCTTTATTTCACTTCTTCTATACATATCCTTTCATAATTTTTTTTTCGGTTAACTAATTCTGCACGACATCGTATTGAAGGTTAACCAAAATTGTTGTCTTGCCTTGTAAATAGTTAACCAACACCTTGTTTGCTTTGAGTTTTCACCTCAAATTATGCACCAGTAAAAATAACTGTAGGATTTTAATTTTTTTATCTATACTAAGCAAAATCTGAAAGTAGTATTGTTACTATTTGATACTAAGCAAAATTAAAACAAGTGTACTAATCCTAAAATGACTACATAGTACACACATGCATGTAGATAAGTGGGAACTCAGGAATCACAGAGACTTGTACAACCACAAAAACATGTACGGTTTCCTAGAATCAAACATTTTTCAAGTAGAAAAAGTTGTAGTCCTGCACATATATAAAATCGCACATAGTTTGACACGGCAATATTTATGTAAATAACTTGCAATTTGACAACACATCAAATAACTAGCATGAAAGGTGATGAGGCGTCTTTACAATCAGAGGAATATCATACATATGAATTACATCCATTGTAGGCTTCATAATATATTTTTAACCCATTGTAAACATAACGGCAGGTAATTCAACTTCAACCAAAAAAAAATTCAAACACGCATACAAATTGTTAAATTACAAACAAACAAGTGGTATAATATCCTTATGATAGTGCTACGATCGAGCTCATAAACTTGATAGTAATTAATCTACATGAAACCTTTGCGCTCTGATTATGATTTAGCAATGACAGAAATTCTTGTAACATAGACAATTGTCACTAGTGCAGCCATACTCAACATATAAAACCAGCAGATTATCACCTTGTTGGTCAAGACAATAAGATATAGATAACTGAAACACAAGATTTATTCTCACATACACAAAAGACACTGAACCACAATAGTTACTCTAGCATATACAAAATAATAGCAAACTTGATGAACCCTTACAAATAATCAAAACAAAAATCCCAAAGATTAATAATTATAAATAAAGAAAAATTCCAAAACCAGTTAAATGGCATAAATGACATAAGATTAAGAAAAACCTTTAAGCCATCTAAATGGAACAGAGTGCTCATCATGCACAAATTGAATACAAACAACATCAGCATATACCTCAGATTTAATTTTATGAATATGGCTCTCAGAAGGCTAGTTGCACAAGGATTAACCTTGGCCATCATAGCACTTTAGTCTATACTCTTCATCAATTGAATATGACAATATTGATTTAAACTTTGATCTCTAAACAATACTATACTAATCTGTCTCAAAGTGTCAAACAAGCGACTACAGGATATACTTTCGGCCAGACTGGAGATCACATAACAGTACTCTAGAATATTCACAGAACTAGATCACAAGATTAGTAATAATAATAATTTGCTAACAGGAGTGTTTGACAAATTGAATTGCTGAAAATCTCCACAACCAGGAGGTTCAAAACAATCTGATCCACACGAAAGTAATAAACTGGCAGAACACAAGAGACAATTGTATGTAATCCAATTAGAGCTCAAGTCTAAATCCTCTTATCACATCAACTTCAGTATTTAGACTAATATCATCATTGAGTATTTCAAATGATCCAACAGAGCTAACCGATCCTCTTTGCAATATCTCGTCAGACCGTAGTAGTAGCGAGGATCAAGCATATGCAGTGTACAATGAGAATGTGATTCATGGGTATACAATGTACCCATGATCAAGCATTCGCACATATTGCAACAGCTACTCAATCACAGATCAAGCATGAATGTATACTACAATGTCTGTCCATTTCAACACATTGTCTCACAATGTATACCTCGTCTAGGAGAAGCCGACGGGGGGAAGGACAGGCGGCGCCGGAGGGAGGAGGGCCGGCGGCGGCACGGGGAGCAGAGCTTGCCGGCGGGGGACACGCGTGGAGGAGACCCGGCGGAGGAGCCCGCGCCGGGGGAGGAAGGAGCCCGCACCGGGGGAGGAAGAGAGGCGGCCTCCGGCGGCGCGAGGCGGCGGCGGCGGCCACCGACGGCCGAGCAACAAGGCCGGCTAGGGTTGGAACGAGCCAAGACTCTGAGGAGCGGCGTCGGGCGACGGCGAGAGTAGAGAAGATAGGAAAATGAGGAACGGGCTGGGCGCCGAGTATAAGTCCCCACTGTCACGCCAAATCTCATGGCGTGACCATATGCCTAGTCACGCCATGAGGTCCGGCGTGACAGATGCCACGCAAGCTCCACGCTGGCACGGCGCGCGGCCAAGGGCTTGCGTGGCACGTTTGGTCACGCCACCTCTTGTGGCGTAACAGTATTGTTTGGTCACGCCACGAGAGGGTCAGAATTGAAAATAAAGTTTACGAAGGATTAATTTTAAAATATTATTAAAAAAGGATTAAATAAAAAAAATTCCCGTGAAAGATGTAGCAGCGGCAAAGGAAAATCATTCTGAACTCTTATCCGGTCATCCATCTGAGCATTGGGAATCACTAAAAAAGATATTCATCTCAAAAGAAAAAAATACAAAAAGATGTAAACATTGGGATAATAATGAATTATGTGGTTGAATCCTGCCGGCCAGATCTTATCCGGATTACCGTTTACTGATGCTATTCTGTTAAATATGATCTCTTCCAATTTTGCAACTAAATCCGAAACTAACTATCCAGTACTCGTACCGAATTGGGTTGGGTACTGAAATTCTTTTTTAAATTCGGTACCCAATCGGTCCAGATTAACCTGACAATTTGTACACCTAGATGTTAGCCTCTATACTGACAGAGTGACAAAGGCCTCTGGAATCTAGATGCATAAAAAACAAAGCAAATAATGCAGCTTGAGTGCATTGCCAGCATCTTCCATAGACGGGAAAAGGACTGTAACAGCGGCAAAGGAAAAATCATACTGAACTCTTCCCCTTCCTCATGATCTATAACCTGTCTCATCAATTTCTATCTAAAATTTGGTGAGAAATGCCCCCGACATTTATTAAAAAGCCAAAATAGTGGACACCAACGTCAAACCAGGGTACGCAGTGGGCTGGCATCACCCCTTAACCACCCAACAAACCGGCCACCGACAGCTTCCGTTTATATTGCGAAGGATGTTCCCGATTCTCCAAATCCTTAATTATTTTTAAGATCTATCTATACAAAATTTGTATATTTTCTCTGTAAAATTGTCACATTTTAAAAGTTTATTTACAACTCCAATATATATAAATTACAATAAATTATTTATATAATTTTGGTTCTTGGTCACTGTAATTATTTTTCAAAATCTTAATAGTTCATATTTCCATCACATGATTAAAAATCTCACACGTAATTTGAGAGGTTGGGCAAAAAACAAAGACAAAAAAAAATACAACTCCATTAAACATAAATTACAATAAATTATTTATGTAATTTTGATTCTTAGTCACTGTAATTATTCTTGAAAGTCTTAATAACTCATATTTCTATCACATGATTCAAAATATCACATATACTTTCAGAAGTTGAGCAAAAACAACGACAAAAAAAATTATATACCAACAAAATACGGCAATGTAGTGAACCCGTTATGTTCTTCACATGTACTTTGAGAGCTTGAGTAAAAACAAAGACAAAAAAATAAAATTATATACCAATAAAATACAACAATGTGGTGACCAAAATACGGCAATGCGGTGATCCATGCATGTATGTTGTAACATCCCAAAGTTCTGTTACCAAAATAAAAATAAATAAAGTTATTATTTTATTGGATTTTCTGAAATTTGAAAGAGTTTTATTGTTTTATTTGAATTTCTGAAGTTTTAAAAGTCAAAACTAAAATTTATTAAAGTTTTTGAAGTTTTATTTGAATTAAAGTTGAAAAATAAAAACTTAATTAATTTCTGGAAGTTTAAAAGCTTTTCCTTGATTATTTTAAAGACAAATAAATTTATTTGCAAAATCTATTACCAATTATATGTCGAAAATATTTTATTTAAGTCTGAAATAACTCTAGGAATTTCTGAGATTTTTTCTAGAATTTTTGGATATTAATTGCTATTTTCTAAGCCCCTTTTTATTTAATCAGATTATTTAAATTAGAAAAGCATTGAAAATCCCAAAACCTCTCTCGGTCCGAATTGCTTTAGCCCATCTCCTATTCACCATAGCTATGGCCCATTGCAGCCCACCCACACCCGAGCCGGCCCGCTCCCACTCGGCCTCCTCTCCCTCTTTCACCCCCCAGCCCCACCCGCCAGCCACCCGACCCTCACTGCCACGTGGGCTCACCCGTGCCTCTCTTCTCCCTCCCACCCTTCTTCCTTGTGCCGCAGCGCCCAAAAGCAGCCATGGCCGCATCATGGGAGCTCCCTCTCCGCCGCTTTTTCCGCCCCCTTTCTCCATGCGGTTGCGCGCATTCAAACCGCCACTCGCCACCTCCCACATTTCCGGCCACCATCCCCAAGTCGTGCGCGCAAAATCGTCGGAATTTTTGAAACGGCTGCCGCACGCCTCGCACCCGATTCTCCTCCTCCTGGCCTCCTCCGCCCCTATAAAAGGGAGCCTCAGGTACGCCTCCTCCATCTCATCCAAACCCCTCAACTCACTCCTTCTATTTCCTCTTGGTTTTGCCATATTTTGCGTTTGAAGATCCTTGGCTGTCCGCCCTTTCTTCCTCAATTCTGGCAGCCACAAAGACTCATCGGCGCCATTGATCGCATATTCAGAACCGCCGTCGTGAAGGCTACCTCGGGCTCTCCTCGCCGTCACAAGGAACCCATGGGAGCACCCTCGCCGCCGCAAGCTCGATCTCGCCATTGTTACGCTCGTTCTTGCTAACGCCGCGCCAACAACAAGCGATTGGTGAGCATCGCACTCCCCACCTTCCCCTCTTCGCGTTGAACCCCTCGGCGGAGCTCACCATGGCACGTAGCGCCAGCGAGCCCGACGCCGAGCCGCCGCCGGCTTTGTACCAACGTGGCACCGCCACGTGGGTGCCACCTCATGCCCCGTTAGTGCCACATCGACAAAATTGCCTACGTGGCATGTCTGCGCATCGCTGATGTGGCAACCGAAAAGAATCCAGGTGCTGACGTCATAATTCATTTTTCCTTCAGAAAAATAAATCCAATAACTCTGAAAATTCTAATTCCTTCATTTCATGTGATTTGTAAACTTCCCGCGGTTCGTTCTCCTTCATACGAACTCCAATTTCATCGATTCAAATTTGTAAATTCGTATAAATTCAATACTAGATAACTAAACCAAAATTATTTAATTTGGAGTTCATTTGAATTTTGTTTAAATTTGGCTTATTTTCGCGTATAGATTTCGACGACTTCGGAGAGTCAGATTTCGACGTCGTTTGAGAACAACTAATTGATTAAGGCAAGTTACATCTTTGACCATATTTGAACACATTATTTAAAATTATTTAAATTATGTTTTAAATTATTATTGCATGCTTATTTATATTTAGTAATTTAAATTCCTGTTTTAAATTCATAGATATGCCGAAATCCTTTGTATGGCCAAATTTGATAATTGAATAAAATATATTGTCACCCTAGATAAAACCTAGTTGATACGATAGTATGAACTGGGATCATTTGAAAATATTATGCAAAGACATGCTTAGACCAAAAATGTTTGATTTGGGGAAATTCAGCCAAAAATCAAATGTTGTTTAATTTGTATCCATGGCATTGGTGTGTTCTGGGAGTTTATAAATGACTTTGAAAAAAATAAAATAAAATGATGGTTTGTACTTGGGCGAAATGGTTGATTGGTGGGTGCAGGTTTATGCATCGGCTAAATCCGGGTATGGGTTGAAGCTCAGGGGTTGTTTGGAAAGTCGCCCAAGTCAGTTAAGGACCGTTCTTCGAGTGTATTTTGCTAAGCCATATCATACTACCACATGTCTTGAGTGGGCAGGACCTGGCCAATTAATTTGCAAGGTCGTACCATCCGGTTGTGTGAGTGTCTCTTATGACCTACTTTTATGTATTCCCACCTGACGCAAGAGGGGGCCTGAACCCGACAGGTTTCTATCCAAAGGGGGTGAATCCTTAGCGAGGCATGACTACGTTGGGATAGCGCATTGTAAAGACCTTGTGATAATCTCTTAGTCACACACCTACGAAAGTGTGTGAGAGAACAGTAAAAGTTGATTATCTCTTATGGGTAAAGTTGTGCACCTCTGCAGAGCATAAAACTATTCGAATAGTCGTGTCCACAGTTATGGACGTGCCTAGCAAAGCTACTCCAAGTTAGATCTTTGGTTTTGATTTCAAAATGATTTTGGATTTCTATCCAAATGGTAAATTGAGTAGGAAGCCATGTGATAGGAAGGTATCCTTCACCATTCTTGTGTGAATGTTATCTGACTATAAAATTGAGAATTTATAAAATGAATTTTAGTTATAGAATAACTGCTTTAGAACTTAGTACAAGTATTTAAAAAATTGCTTTATGCAAATTCATCCAATAAGCCTTCCTTTTGATATATCCTTACATGCATTATAACATGTTATTTGGTTGTAACTTGCGAGCACGGAAGTTGTTCTCATCCTTGCTTCATGCAAATAAATTTCAGAGAAGGACTTTGCTACCGGTGTGGATCTCGATGACTAGGCCACTACCCAGTCGATTGCCTGTGGTAGATCAGCTGGACTCCACTACTTCTTCGCCTTCCGCTGTGTTTGTTTATTGTTGGCTTGTAAGCCTTTTTGGTAATAAATTCTGTTGATTATTAATAATGTTATGCGATTTATGGATGTTACCATATCTGTTTACTGTGTGAACTAGCTATTGATCTTCGGACTAGTTAAGAAATACACAGAGGATTTGGGGTGTTAATCCCTTGGTCCGACAGAAGTGGTATCAGAGCCATATCGACTGTAGGTCGTGACCTAGTTAGAATAGTCGTTAGTTGAAAAACTTCAAAACTTATTTTGTATAACAAGAAAAATAATTTGTTCTCTCCTCATCTTGGTCATCTGTCTATCTTTAGCTTCTTTATAGCAATTCTTTCTTACCTAATTCTCTCTTCACCATTTTATAATGTTAAATGGATCCTCTCTCCCTTGGAAATTTCTATAGATGATCAACACGTTTCCTACCAATACGTTCAAAACCACAAGGCATGAAGCTGTCAAGAGAGCATCATCATCGAAGACCACGAGCAGAAGATGTGATGTCAGCCAAGCCATGTAGTCTAAGTTTGCAAAGACTCATTCTGTGCATTGAGTCGTTTCACCAAATTAAGAGTTTCAATCGATAGAACGTTGTATAAAAATTTTGAGTTGGTTCTTCATCTGAGAGTGTTGTTTTGTTCTATCCCCTTAGTTCTTCTTCTTTATCTCTTCCCTAGCCTTTATCTCCTTCCCTAAACCTCTAGAATAACCAACAGATGGTGAACACTCGACACTCGGGAAGTGGAGCCAACGCCAACAATGATGGAAGTGCCCCAATCAATGAACCAGAATGGCAGCAGATGATGTCTAATCAAAACTGTCTGATCGAACTGCTCTCTCAGTCCATCAACAGCAATCAAACCCGACAAGCTGCAACTTTCTAAGCCCCAACTCAACCACCCCAGAGGACCAGCATGTCAGAATTTATGAGGATGCATCCACCAACTTTTTCTAGCAGCACAGAGCCCATGGATGCAGATGATTGGCTCCGGGCGATTGGTAAGAAGTTGGATATTGCTCAGTGCACCGACTGTGAGAGGGTGTTGTTCGCTTCGCACCAACTCATGGGTCCAGCTTCGGAATGGTGGGACAACTTCAGCATCTCATATGCTGATGCTCAAGCCATCACCTGAAATAAATTTGTACAAGCTTTCTGCCGTGCACATATTCCTTTTGGCATGATGACCCACAAGAAGAAGGAGTTTCGCTCACTACGCCAAGGCAACCTCTCAATGAATGAGTACCTACACAAGTTCAATTAACTGGCACGCCATGCACCGGAAGATGTTACAAAAGATGAAGACAAGCAAGAAAGATTCCTTGAAGGACTCAATGATGAACTATCAGTACAGCTAATTTCCCAAGATTATTCAGATTTTCAGTAGCTAGTTAACAAGGCGATTCATCAAGAAGGCAAGCACCAAGAGATGGAGAACCGCAAGAGAAGAATGGCTACACAGAAGTTCAACCCTGGAAGTTTTCCTAAAGCTAGAGGGACTTCATCGCATCAAGTCAGATTCCAGCCCACCAGTTCAACTGAAACACCTGCAATGAACAACCCGGACAATTTGGAGTCTTCCAAAACATCTGAAGATGGCCAGCCACCGAAGGATTCATCCTATGTTGCAGGCATCACGTGTTTCCATTGCCATAAGATAGGACAATATGCCAATAATTGTCCAAAGAAGCAATAGGCAGTGAATTCATCTAACTCTGGAGTTCCAAAAGTCAACACCATGCAAGCAAACAGGAAGCAAAACTTTGGAAAAGGATGTATGTACAATGTCGCAGCTCAGGCCCCGTCCAATGAAGAGCAGGATGCAGACGATGACAACTCCAGTTGAAAACCTTGTATCCCCAACTTTCTTTCTAGCCTCTCCGAATCTCGGGGACGAGATTCATTTTAAGGGGGGTAGTTTGTAACATCCCAAAGTTCTGTTACCAAAATAAAAATAAATAAATTTATTATTTTATTGGATTTTCTGAAATTTAAAAGAGTTTTATTGTTTTATTTGAATTTCTAAAGTTTTAAAAGTCAAAACTAAAATTTATTAAAGTTTTTGTAGTTTTATTTGAATTAAAGTTGAAAAATAAAAACTTAATTAATTTCGGAAGTTTAAAAGCTTTTCCTTGATTATTTTAAAGACAGATAAATTTATTTGCAAAGTCTATTGCTAATTATATGTTGGAAATATTTTATTTAAGTCCAAAATAACTCTAGGAATTACTATGAATTTTTCTAGAATTTTTGGATATTAATTGCTATTTTCTAAGCCCTTTTTTATTTAATCGGATTATTTAAATAAGGAAAGCATTAAAAATCCCAAAACCTCTCTCGGTCAATTGCTTCAAATTTCATCTCCTATTCACATCATGCCATGGCCCATTATGCCCACCCACACTGAGACAAATCGCTCCCACTGCCTCCTCTCCTCTTTCACCCCCTACCTTGACCACCCACCCGACCTCACTTGCCGTGGGCTGCCCGCCCTCTCTTCTCCCTCCCACCCTTCTTCCTCGCGCTGCAGTGCCCAAAAGCTGCCATGGCCGCATCGTGGGAGCTCCCTCTCCGCCGCTTTTTCCACCCCCCCTTTCTCCACGCGGTTGCGTGCATTCAAACCGCCACTCGCCACCTCCCCCATTTCCGGCCACCTCCCCTAAGTCGTCTTGCTGAAATCGTCGAATTTTTGAAGCGTCACGCATGCCTCGCTTCTCCTCCTCCCAGCCTCCTCCACCCCTATAAAAGGAAGCCTCGGGTACGCCTCCTCCATCTCATCCAAACCCCTCAACTCACTCCTTCTATTTCCTCTTGGTTTTGCCGTATTTCGCGTTTGAAGATCCTTGGCCGCTCGCCCTTTCTTCCTCAATTCCAGTGGCCACAAGGACTCATCAGCGCCATTGATCGCATATTCGGAACCGCCGTCGTGAAGGCTACATCGGGCTCTCCTCGCCGTCACCAGGAACCCACGGGAGCACCCTCGCCACCGCAAGCCCAATCTCACCACCGCCATTCTGCTCGCCGCCAGCCAACGCCTCGCGCCCAACCGCCGCATTGGTGAGCATCACACTCCCCACCTTCCCCTCTTCGCGTTGAACCCCTCGCCAGAGCTCGCCGTGGCATGTAGCGCCGGCGAGCTCGACGCCGAGCCGCCGCCGGCTTTGTGCCAACGCGGCACCACCACGTGGGCACCACCTCATGCCCCGTCAGCGGCACATCGGCGAAATTGCCAACATGGCATGTCTACAAGCCGCTAACGAGGCAACTGAAAAGAATCCAGGTGCTGACGTCATAATTCGTTTTTCCTTCAGAAAAATAAATCCAAACTTTGAAAATTTCAATTCATTCATTTCATGTGATTTGTAAACTTCCCGGGGTTCGTTCTCCTTCATACGAACTCCGATTTCGTCGATTCAAATTTCTAAATTCATATAAATTCAATATATATCTAAATAAACCAAAATTATTTAATTTGGAGTTCATTTGAATCTTCATTTGAATTTTATTTGAATTTGGCTTATTTTCGCGTATAGATTTCGACAACTTCGGAGAGTCAGATTTCGACGCCGTTTGAGAACAACTAATTGAGCAAGGCAAGTTACATCTTTGACTATATTTGAACCCATTATTTAAAATTATTTAAATTCTATTTTAAATTATTATTGCATGCTTATTTATATTCAGTAATTTAAATTCCTGTTTTAAATTCATAGATATGCCTGAATCCTTTGTATGGCCAAATTTGATAATTGAATCAAATATATTGTCACCCTAGATAAAACGTAGTTGATACGATAGTATGAACTAGGATCATTTGAAAATATTATGCAAATACATGCTTAGACCAAAAATGTTTGATTTGTGGAAATTCAGCCAAAAATTAAATATTGTTTAATTTGTATCCATGGCATTGGTGTGTTATGGGAGTTTATAAATGACTTTGAAAAAAATGAAATGAAATGATTGTTTGTACTTGGGCGAAATGGTTGATTGGTGGGTGCAGGTTTATGCACAGGCTCAATCCGGGTATGGGTTGAAGCTCAGGTGTTGTTTGGAAAGTCGCTCAAGTCAGTTAAGAACCGGTCTTCGAGTGTATTTTGCTAAGCCATACCGTACTACCACATGTCTTGAGTGGGCAAGACCTGGCCAATTAATTTGCAACATTCCATCGTGGTCGTACCATCCTGTTGCGTGGGTGCCTTTTATGACCTACTTTTGTGTATTCCCACCTGGCGCAAGAGGGAGCCTGAACCCGACGGGTTTCTATCCAAAGGGGTGAATCCTTAGCGAGGCATGACTACGTTGGGATAGTGCATTGTAAAGGCTTTGTGATAATCTCTTTGTCGCACACCTACGGAAGTGTGTGAGCGGACAGTAAAAGTTGATTATCTCTTGTGGGTAAAGTTGTGCAACCTCTGCAGAGTGTAAAACTATTCGAATAGTCGTGTCCACGGTCATGGACGTGCCTAGCAAAGCTGCTCCAAGTTAGATCTTTGGTTTTGATTGCAAAATGATTTGACACAAATGATTTTGGACTTCTATCCAAATGGTAAATTAGGCAGGAAGCCATGTGATAGGAGGGTATCCTTCACCATTCTTGTGTGAATGTTATCTGACTATAAAATTGAGAATTTATAAAATGAATTTTAGTTACAGAATAACTGCTTTGGAACTTAGTACAAGTATTAAAAAAACATTGCTTTATGCAAATCCATCCAATAAACCCTCCTTTTGATATATCCTTACATGCATTATAACCTGTTATTTGGGTGTAACTTGCGAGCACGGAAGTTGTGCTCATCATTGCTTCATGCAAATAAATTTCAGAGAAGGACTTTGCTACCAGTATGGATCTCGATGACTAGGCCACTACCCTAGTCGATTGCCTGTGGCAGATCAGTTGGACTCCACTACTTCTTCGCCTTCCATTGTGTTTGTTTATTGTTGGGTTGTAAACCTTTCTGATAAACTCTGTTGATTATTAATAAAGTTATGTGATTTATGGATGTTATCATATCTGTTTACTACGTAAACTAACTACTGATCTTGAGACTAGTTTAGAAATACACAGAGGATTTGAGATGTTAATCCCGAGTTCAACATATGTGTGCATGCATGTATCTGCCGAGAGCAAGTAGGGCTTCATGGTTGGACCGGATGACACCGGTTCGGCCCGATTGGAAACTGGAAGCTCCCGTACGAGGACATTGCTTTCAAGCGTGCGTTCCAGCAGATTTAGAATGTCAACAAAAAAAAAGAGTGACAAGGTCTCTCTCAGGAGGCAGTGCTAGTAAGAGAGAAGACAACTTTCACCATGGTGATAAAAAAATCAATAACACGAATCTTATAGTATATCTAACGAACAGAAAAATGACAGTTTTTTCATCAAAAAACTGTCGGAAGTTAAGTAGCAATTCCCTTATTTTTAATTTCTCCGTAGACCATTTTTCAAATATGTTATATGTTTTGAATTTCGCTCCTATTTTAGCTTTTCAATATCGAGTTTATTTTTGTTTTAAATACTAATCTATTAAACAACTTTTTAGCTTGCTAGGAAGACGGCGAAGGAAAGATCATTCTGACCTCTCCAACTCGAAGTCCCCTTCCTCGTGATCTGAAACGAAAAGGGATTCCCTTCATATAAATGCACAAGCAGAGATCCACCGAGAACCGCATGCCTCGTCTATTTCTAACAGGAAGGATGTTCTCGATTTTCCAAATCCCAAATTATTTTATAGTTTCTCCCATGCACCATTTTTTTCAAATATCTCTGCATTTTGAATTTTGCTCCTATTTTAATTTGTCAATATCGAGTTTATTTTTATTTTAGTTATTATTATATCAAACAACTTTTTTTAGGTTGCTACGAAGACAAACGGAAATCAGGCAGAAGGCGATGTACCTAGTGCTAGCCCTTATTTCGGACTAACACTTCCAACTTTGTATATGAGCCTGGCCGTCCAGTATGGGTATCAATGTTTTAGGACCCTGTGCTAAAACTGAAATTAGGCCCTTTCATCGTGGTTTTCTCATGTTATTTAGTTAGGAGGTTCAAGGGTGGTGTCCTAGTGATCGCTAAGTGTACAGATCATGATAACAGGGATGCAAGGATAAAAGTGTGATTTGTCAAACGGGTATGCGATAGTATATTTCAATCAATTAATGGAAGCTTTAGAGGCCCTAGGGCAGCACGTCTACTGCGGCAAGCAGCGATATATATTTGGTTTGAGGGACTGAGTGGTGAACGGACCATCTGACCCTAGCTATATATGAACCTAACTCGTTTGGTTTAAGGAATGGGATAGGTTGGCTCATCGCCATCCCATTCCTCATAAGCACAAGGTTAGTACAAAATAAGAGATTGTGTCATCTTACCAAATTTAATGAGATGATTCTGTTATAGACCAACTCAGCGTTGGATGATGTGATCCCTCAAACCAAACACCCGCTGACATTGGTTGGGCCGCAGGGGCGATCCTAGTATGGGTAAGGGTGTTCAGTCGAACACCATTTTTTGGTGAAATATTTTGTAGTTAGTAGGTATATTATGCATATATATTGATAATTAGGCTAAATACTTCACACATTTATACTCCCAATAGATTTTATCATACTGCCACATCCCCCCTTCCCAATTCATCTCAAATAGTTTGGCTCAGCTCGCCAACCGAATAGCTTCGACCTATTCGAGACACCTCTCCTCAAACCAAGCCCTCTCTCTCTCTCTCTCTCTCTCTCTCTCTGACCGTTAGGCAGCATTGGCACACGAGGCAACTAGGTGTCGGGCGAGGCGATTTGGTGCAAGCAAAGGCGAGGGCAGCTCCTAGGTTTTGGCCGAACCTTGGCAGTGGCGTGTGAAGAGTAGGAGCGCGTTGTCTAGGAGGTAGGAGCAATGTAGCAAACACCAAGAATGTGGGTGACGAGCGAGACATAACCGGGCCTCATAGGAGCCGTGGCCTAGGGAGGGAATGCGAGTCAGCAGCCCAGGCTGCCTACACACGTTGATAGCAACACCCCCATTCCTCAATTCCTCAGTCCTAAATCCTAAATTTCCAAATCAACATTTTTATCTTAATTATTTTTAAATTTCTCTAAATTCTTTGAGGTATTATCTCTAATATGAAAAGTTTGTACTTTAATTTTTGGTATTGCATACCTTTGTTTTTTTCTTTATTAAATATTATTTTATTAATACCGAACACCTATACAAAAAAATTCTGAATCAGCAGCCGGTCAGGGCCTCAGGGGCATCCTGCATGCCCGACTACCGTCCTCTCCGCAAGCAAACAACAAGGGCCTCTCTCTCTCTCTCTCACAGTGTGGTTTCCTTGCTTCGTGTCATTGTGTGTGCCCGTGATGGCAAATAATTCACAACACTACAATATTACAGTAGTCTCGTGCTCTCTCGTGCGTGCATGCATGCTCTCTCCCACAAACTAGCACATGCATCCAAGCAAGTGACAGCGTCCATCCTCTCTCTCTCTCTCTCAGTCTCCTTGTTCTCTTGCAGACGCCCTCAAGAATCTTTACCCAAACTATCCCATCTACCCATCTATATATCCTTTCTTGCCTTCACATTCTCTTGTCTCTTGCACTCTCCGTTTCCTGCTTGATCGCTTCCCGGGAGATCCATCCCAGCGCCGCAATGGCGGCCGCCGACGAGGCTCGCCTGCAACACCATCTTCTTCCTCGTGTCCTTGCGCTTCTTGCCGTCGTCGTTCTTGTCGCCGGTAGCGGCGCCCATGGCAGCCAGCGTGTCGTCGGGAAGAGTGCGGTGCTGGCACTGCGTGAGTTGGAATGGGGTGCTACGAGGAAGATCCAGAGCCGCTACGCTGAAGCAAAACTTGCTGAAATGCTAGGTAATTAATTATACACTAGCTAATGCTATATTGCTATCTCCCCTCTCGTTTTTTCAGACAACAGCGGCAAACTGTTGTTGTAACTTGTAACTGGGCTGAAATATGCATGCATATCTTGCAGTAAAATCTGTGCGTTCATGTTCATTACCGCGCAAAAAAAAATCTGAATTTACTGAATTATGTACGTGTTTGATAATGGTAGTTCTATTCATCTTGAGAGTTGAGAGTATTCATTAACTGGAGAGATGGAAACACTCTTCCTGTAAGTAACTAAATAGTACTGTTCAGAGTCCAGTTTAATTAGCAGTCCTAATTTTTGTTCTATGGGTTTGTACCCTGTTTTCTGAGGAAAGAGTGTTAACCCTAGTCCCTAGTCTTACGATAATCGCCGACAAGCATTCGAGTTATCAATGACAATAAACTTTAATTTTCGAGAGAGAAAATAAAAGCCGGGAAAAAATTGATGTTTCGTGTTCATCCATGAAAAAGAACATACTCCCTCTAGTTTTATTTACTTGACGTTGATGCTGTTTTACATAGAGAAGGAAACGTCAACTAAAACCAACCGGAGGGAGTATCCTTATCTACTGACTGCAGTCAACATGGGCTCACCGATACATGCAAATGGTCCATCTGGCACACCTATCTCTGGGGTTGTACAATTTTCAGTTTCACTGAAGTCTGAAGTCTGTGTACTTCCACTTCCAATCCTTCTTATGGCTAATTTACCACATTTACTTTTCGTACTGCTCGCTCCGGTTCATAAAAATAAATATATCTTATGAAATTTTAATTATTGATATTTTTTAAAATATTTTGATCGTATATATGAAAATCAATGTGTAGATTCGTCTCGAAAAGTACTTTCATGACATTATAATTTTGTTGAATTTTAAAAATATATTACAAAACTAATTAGTGGTCAAATTTGTATTTTAAGGACGAAGTTAATGTTCAAAACAAACTGTTTTTGTAAACAGTAACAGTAAAAAAAAAGTGGAAACTATATTGTTCTCACTCCAAACAGAGACCATCGTACATTTAAAATCCTTTTTTTATTTATTTCAGAAAGCATTTATCCAGGAAAAAAATTGTATCTCCATGCACTGTTGTTGCATTACTGTATATCACTCGAAAATTGCGGTTCTGACACTCACATTTGCCACTTCTCCGTTTCATCTTCTTCAGGAGTGCACAAGAAAGCAGAAGTAGCAAGAACAGCAAACACCGTGCTAGAGCTGAAGCACCACTCCCTCACAGCCATCTCCAACCACCCTGCCGCCCGCGAGCGCTACCTCCGCCGCCTCCTCGCCGCCGACGCAGCACGGGCGAACTCATTGCAGCTCCGTAACAAGGCAGCGTACACGCAGTCCGGCCAGGCGGCGGCCGAGGTCCCGCTGACCTCTGGCATCCGCTTCCAGACGCTCAACTACGTCACCACCATCGCGCTCGGCGGCAGATCCTCCAGCGCGGCCAACCTCACCGTCATCGTGGACACCGGCAGCGACCTCACCTGGGTGCAGTGCAAACCCTGCGCCTTCTGCTACGCGCAGCACGACCCGCTCTTCGACCCCGCCAGCTCCGTCACCTACGCCGCCGTCCCGTGCAACGCCTCCGCCTGCGCGGCCTCCCTCAAGGCCGCCACTGGCACCCCCGGCTCCTGCGCCCGCGGCGGCAGCAGCAGCGAGAGATGCTATTACGCGCTGGCCTACGGCGACGGGTCGTTCAGCCGCGGCGTGCTCGCCACGGACACGGTCGACCTCGGCGGCGCCAACCTCGACGGATTCGTGTTCGGCTGCGGGCTCAGCAACCGCGGCCTGTTCGGCGGCACGGCGGGGCTCATGGGCCTCGGCCGGACGGAGCTGTCGCTGGTCTCCCAGACGGCGTCCCGGTTCGGCGGCGTTTTCTCGTACTGCCTGCCGGCGACCATGTCCGTCAATGCCACGGGGTCCCTCTCCCTCGGCGGCGACTCATCTTCCTACCGCAACACGACGCCAGTGGCCTACACCCGCATGATCGCCGACCCAGCGCAGCCGCCGTTCTACTTCATGAACGTCACCGGCGCGGCCGTCGGTGGAGCCGCGGTGACCGCCGCCGGACTTGGCGCCAGCAACGTGCTCATCGACTCCGGCACGGTGATCACGCGCCTCGCTCCGTCTGTGTACCGCGCCGTGCGCGCCGAGTTCTCGCGCCAGATCGCCGCGCGTTATCCCGCAGCGCCGGGTTTCTCGATCCTCGACACGTGCTACAACCTGACGGGGTACAACGAGGTGAAGCTGCCGCTGCTGACGCTGCGGCTCGAGGGCGGCGCCGACATGACCGTCGACGCCTCGGGGATGCTGTTCATGGTGAGGAAGGACGGGTCTCAGGTGTGCCTGGCAATGGCAAGCCTCTCATTTGAAGACCAAACGCCCATCATAGGCAACTACCAGCAGAAGAACAAGAGGGTGGTGTATGACACTGTGGGGTCAAAGCTAGGCTTTGCTGATGAGGATTGCAGCTACATATAATAGCAGAATGAGACTGAAAATCATGTGTTCAGTAAAAGGAAACTTGAAATGATGAGTGAATGTCTTGTTTCTCTCACTCCCTTTCAATGTGGTAAACTCTGTTCTTCGCCATTCTTTTTGCTGTTCATGCATGTAACTTACTTAATTTTCAGGATAAACATCAGAATATGTACTTGGTCCAGAAGTATAACAGTTCCTGAAATGCATGTCAGGGTGAGAATTTTGCTTGTCAGGTATAAGCACAGCTCCCTAAATCACCGCAGCCTCAGTGAGTAGCAGGGTTTTCAAAACCGGAAGCAAATTTTTTTTTTTTTGGGGGGGGTGGGAGGGGGTGTTTGGTAGAACCGGTTTTGTCAAAAATCTTCGAAAAAAAAAGGTGAATTTTTTGGATTTTAAATAAAAAACAAATTCAAGCAAATTCAAATTTTTCAGGACGATTTTGGCCGGTTTGATGTCTTACGGGAGTCTGGTAAGACCGGTATGGCTGATTTTCGGCCGGAAAAAAAAACTCTGATGATGAGTAGTATACTAAGGGTCTATTTGGTTTGAAGCTAACAAAAATCGTATCAAAATTTGGTAATACCCTACAAATTTGGTTATTGTTTGATTCATTACCAAAAATTGGTCTTGTCCATGAAAATTTTGGTAAAACCAAATTTTTCAACGCCAATAATGGGCAGCTCTCGGGCGGCCAAAAGGCTGGCCAAAATTATGGCTTGGCAGTCAAAGTTGAGTTGATGATGTGTCGACTTTTGGTTGGATGCAGATAGTTGCATTAAATGCATTGTTATTTGGATTAATCACTTTCAAATGATCATATTTTCTAAACTGAATATCCAATTTGTGATCCGATTGAATCGTTGTGTTCCTTATCATTTTATCAACAAAACAAGATCACTATTGATATATTTTGGGGCAAAAAAGAATATATGCCTTACAGGACCCACGAGTCATAGTCACAATTTTAGCAAATTTTGGTATAGCTACGATCCAAACACATTTTTTTTTCAGGTTTTGGCATTGCCCGTGACTTAGTTTGGCTACAATCCAAACACCATTTTTTTGCCCAGATTTTAGTATTACCCGGGCTTTAGCATTACCAAAATTTTAATTTGACAACTTAGGGATTCAAACCAAACATACCCTAAATCACCTTGTTGCCAATTCATACAGTTGTGGCAAACCATAGTCCTAGAAATTAGAAAGCATGTGCAATAGCAAATAACATTCAGACATTTGTATAGTGAACACTTCCAGAAATCTAGAGATTACCACAATTTGGTTCAGCAATTCATCTGATGCAAGTTCACAATCAGTCATAGACATGGAAATGGGAGACACTCCACCTTGAAAAGGAAAACAAACAGCAGTTCGTGCAACAACATCCATCTAAAAACCAATACAGTTGCAAGTTCAGAGAAGGTATTCTTCCATTGTTTACGGATACGGAAAAGAAATTGAAAAGTATAAGATGTTTAAAAGTAGGCATCCATCATCAGAGCCGGCTTCTTGCTATGCGTCACTTCGACCTTAGCGAGTGATGACGCCTTCCTGTATGTTGCTAACTCTGCACATGCCTCCTCACATGACATTAAACTTGCAGAGAAGACACTGACTTCAAATGATTCCAGTGAACTTGTCTTCGACAGTAAGAAGCTTAATAAAGCACATCACATTTGAGAAGCACTAGATATCGTTCAGGGACACATGTTTGAGAGTTGTGAACAAATCATCACTCGTCTCTGCATTTAGAAAGCCTTCATCAATTTCATCTACCAGCGTTTCACGGACATCCACCTACAAAAAAATAAGTCCAGTAATGAAATACCATTCAAATAATCCAATCGACCAAGAATCGTCTTCGGTGTGTAAAATGCAGCTTTTTTTTACAGCGTCGTAGCAAGAAAAACTAAACAGTAGAAGGAGAGAACCCCTAGTGTCCACGCTTAATGACCGAAGGGTCCTCGAGAAGGGGATTGGTTGTCAGGAAATGAATGTGTATTTCTCGCTCAAAAAACTCAGCCTAGCCTTATTACATGGGGGGAGGTGGCTATTTATAGTATTTCTAACAGATACATGAGATTATAGATCTACCCCGTACAGGACCCTATACTGGTAGGAGATGCAGAGGCCTTTCCTACCCCTATGCGTAGCCTTAGGCTCATTGTGGACCCTCCTGGTCCTGATTCATCTAACTGGTGCGCCCAGTCCAGTGGTCCTGTAGCTCTCCGAAGGGTACGGGATGCACCCAGTCCGAAGGGCTTTGACCACCCTAGAAGTTGTAGTGCTCTAGACCCCTTCGGGCCACTTCAGGCCCATTCGGGACCTTCGGACCCTTCGGGCCCCTCCAGGGCCCTCCGGGACTTTCGGACCCCTTCAGAGGGGTGGGGGTGCTTGTCGTGTTCGCCTAGTCGTGGGGGCCGGTGGGCCGCCGCTACGACAAGAACTTCGCGGTCGAGGTCTTGCTTCGTCGTAGTTGAAACCGCGCCTTTTTCCCATATGGTACAGGTACACTGTCCCCTTCGGCCAGGCAAAGCATGTGCCCCCCCTACGCCGCCATTGGGGTCGTCGTGGCAAGCTTTGATGTCGCGCCCTGTTGTTTCCTGCGCGCCGCCGTTGGGGCTTGTGCCCAACTGCTGGGCCGGTTTGTTTTGAATGGCGCCCATTCGGGGGGCGTGCGCAATGATTTGATATCATGCGCCATAACTGTCTGCCGGCGCCACTTGTCATGTGGTGATTGGTCTGCGGCTCCTCGATTGTCCCGCTTGGTTTTGCTGTGGCTTGGCTTGTATAAATAGAGGGTCTCCCCCTTGTTCGGTTCAATCTTTTGCTATTTGGTGTGAAATGCCTGTTGCCCTGCCTCCGGTTGCGCTTCGTTTCTTTGGTTCATGATACGGGTTGCTTTGCTATGACGAAGCGAAGCAAGGATGGTGCGGTAGAGATGCTATACACGAGTGATCTCTGCAGATAGACCGTGACAGAGCTGGTTCTCCGGACCCTCATTGACAAGGGGAAGCTGGAGAGCCTCACAATGGTGAGGACTTCGGGGCAAGAGACGTTGTCGTCGCCAAAGTCGGACGAGGCGGTGGTTTTCGTTGCCTTTTTCGATGCCGGGCTTCGACTCCCGTGCATTGGGTTGGTGTCCGAAGTGCTCCAATTGTACGGTGTGGAGTTGGCACAGCTTACACCCAACTCCATCATGAAGTTGGGTGTCTTCAAATGGATTCTTCAGTCTGCTGGCACCAACGGTGAGGGACGGCTCTTCGCTTACCTTCATGATGGGCGGTGCCAGCCGAAGAAGAAGAACTCGGGGGAGACGCTGAATTTTGGCAGCGTCAACTTCCAGCCGAAGACGCGGATGCAGATGTACGTGCCCGCCCCCACTATGCGCAACTGCTGGGATACCGACTGGACACGTCGGTGGTTCTATCACACCTCGCCAGCGGAGGCTGGTCTTCACTCGAGGGGGGTCTGATTGAGTTGACTGCCTCGCCGGAGATTTCCCTGACCTCGCGGGAGGAGGCTCTCCTCCACCTGCTGCTGAACGCGATGAAACGACTTTCGACTAGCGACCTCGTGGAGGAGTTCTGTGCCTTTTGATTCTGGCCCCTGGTCCTCGAGTGGTGTGTTGAGCTGGGGGCTCCTAGGTTTGATCTTCCGACCCTGACCGTGTCAGGCCCGGAGGGCGCACCGTGCGAAGGTACTCAATCGCTGCGTCATATGTATTGTTTGTTTGTTGCCTATTTTGTTGACCTTTCATGTTTGTTCGCTGGCAATTGCGTCTATCGACAAAGCGGCCTGGGGCGCGGAGGTGCTCTTGGGTCCCTATACTGGCGAAGAGCATGCTAGGCATAGGCTGGTGGTGCGAGATGCACAGTGGAACCGGGTGTATGGTGCGTCAGTCCAACTTATAGAACGTCCGGATCGGACGAAGGGAAGAAGAAGCGCGCCCGTGCACTCGAAGATGACGTCTGCAGGCCAATCATGGTGGTGCCTCGGCGCACCGCTAGCCCTTGTGAGGTGGGTGTCTCCTCTCGTGGCTGAGAGGATACGGTAGGACCCGCGGCCAAGAGGGCTGCGCAGGAGCCCTCAGAGCAGGTGGAGCACACCGAGTCCAATAGCCTCTCTTCGGGCGTACGCACAGTTTCCCCTGAGCGCCGCGCGAGTGAGGCGGTTGAGGCTGGTGTGCCAGCGAAGGTAGGAGAACGTGCGGCGATGGAGGCCGATAGCGTAGCAGGCTTGTTCGGCTTGGCGGGGTTGCCATTGGACGTTTCCTCGTGTGGCGCCTCGCATGCTTATGAGATGGGTGCTGAAGATACCGACGCTGTGCTTGTGACCCCGCAGGTGTCGGCGGGTATGGCCGTCGTTAGTGACCAAGGCGATGGTCACGGTGCTAGTGGTTCAGCGTCGGCAAGTTCCGAGGCGGCGCCTTCATCCGCTGCTCCAGCTGCTGTGGACTCGACGAATGCGGGCCCTCTCTGTCCTGCAGACTTTAAGGTTTGTCCGGGCACTGCCAAGGTCTATGAGGAGATTGCGCGGTTTGGCGCCCGCCCCTCGCGCACGAGCTCTTCTGAAAGATGTCCGTCAGGGATATGCTCCGGGGCATCGAGGCGAACGCCGCAAAGGTTTTTTCTGTTGCTTTACTAAGTGGCTACACCTACATGTATATGTTTTCTTGACGGGTGGCCGGGTGGGTGCATGTGCAGACCCTAATGCTATCTCAGGCGATTGACCTTGACGTGTCGCTGGGCCTCGCTGAGATCCAGGGGAGCTCGACGCGGAGCATGGGCGAAGCGAGGGCCTGCGCGCCGAGCGTGATGTGCTTGCCAGGAGGTTGGGCACCTTGGAGGCTCAAGTGGCGGGGCTTGAGGAGGAGCGTAGCACCCTTCAAACTGACGTGAGTGCCTTGCGAGGTGTCCGGAGGGTGCTCGAGGAGGAGATCCAGGCGAAGCGGGACCTTTTGAACACGGTGGCCCCACGACCTAGAACGTGATGGAGATCCTCGAAGGTGTTGTGCACCTCCCCAGCGAGCCATACCTTGGTGGAGATTGATGTCACCCTGGGGCGCCTTCAGCGAGCGGGGGAGGTGTTTCTTCCGACTGCCCGCATTTATGGGGACCACTACGCCAAGGTGGGTTGGCTGACGGCTCTCGCCTCGCTCGACAAGGCGGGCTACGCTCACATGGATGCCCTATCCACCCGCTCTATCGTTGTGGAGACCGCCGAAGAGGTGGTCACCGCATATCACCAAACGCGATGGAGCAGCAATGTTCTTCTCTAGGATTTCTAGACGCCTCGTGGTGTCGGGGCTGCGATGGTGTCCCTGAGGGATGTCCAGGCGCAGAGAGCGAAGGGGAAGGCTCTGCGACCGTTCTGACAGTGGCTCCGAAGAGCAGGGAGCGGAGGGCCACCGACGGGGACAAGGTGTGACCCTCTGCCCGCTAGTTGCCTAGGCTTTTAGCTTGGTAGGGATTGTTGTCCGCTCCACTTTTGCCTATTAGCTTGGGAGTGGGCCCTCCTTTTTTGTAATGACCTTTTTTTGGAATGAATCATTTTCGCACTGTTCGCAATGATTTTGTTGCGTCTGCCTTTGGTTGTTTATACGTGGGCTTCTCGATATCTGCAGATTAACTGGCGACTATCTAAATGCCCCGCCCAGGTGCTGAGGACTAAGTCTTGCACTCCTCCACGAGAGCTGAAGGATGAGCGCAGCCTGCTGTCTATTTGGCCTCTATGGGTGTGCTATCGAGGCGTCATATGCCATGGTACTAAGTGGCAGCGTTGGAAGAAGGCGAACCCAGAAGGATCGATGAAGAGGTTTTCCCATCTCCGCACACGGAAGGCTGCGATGGTGCGCAAAGAGATACGGGCTTTCTGGGAGCGCCTGGGGGTTGTGACTGCGCCCGAGGGGCCTCTGTCCCCGCCCACCTTGTTTGAGATTTCGTCGAGCTCCTCCGACGCATCAGACGACTGTGCCACGGAGAAGGAGTCTTTGAAGTTCATAGCTACCGGGCCATCCAACGAGGAGCTGCTTGCTTGGGTGTTGCGTGCGGAGCCATGGGATTTTGCGACGTAGACGCTTTATCTGGCCATGTTGTACCTTGTGCGTTGTGGGGCTGTGTATTTGTAACGTATTTGTATTGTACGAGTCACGCTGTTTGGCCCTTGTATGCCGTGTATGTTTGAGGTTGTGAAGAATACTGTGCAATTGTTGCTCGTCTTGGACTTGTTCTCTCTCTTTTTTTGTGAGGGGGGCGAAGCCTCGCGCCGTCCCCCATACTTTTTCAGATAGGGCTCCAGAGAGCCCTAACTTTCTGCGAGGGGGAGGCGAAGCCTCGCGCCGTCCCCCATACTTTTTTAGATAGGGCTCTAGGAAGCCCTAACTTTCTACGAGGGGGAGACGAAACCTCGTATCGTCCCCCATACTTTTTTGCAAGGGGGGTGAAGTCTCGCATCGTCCTCCATACTTTTTTAGGTAGGGCTCCGGGAAACCCTAGCTTTTTTGCGAGGAGGAGGCGAAGTCTCACGCCGCCCCCCATACCTTTTTAGGTAGGGCTCCGGGGAGCCCTAACTTTTTTGTGAGGGGGAGGCGAAGCCTCGCACCGTTCCTCATACTTTTTTAGATAGGGTTCCGAGGAGCCCTAACTTTCTACGAGGGGGAGACGAAGCCTCGCGCCATCCCCCTATACTTTTTTTAGATAGGGCTCTGAGGAGCCCTAACTTTTTTGTGAGGGGGAGACGAAGCCTCACGCCGTCCTCATATTTTTTTTAAATAGGGCTCCGAGGAGCCCTAATTTTCTACGAAGGGGACGCGAAGCCTCGCGTCGTCCCCCATATTTTTTTTAGATAGGGCTCTGGGGAGCCCTAACTATTTTTGCGAGGGGGAGCTAAAGCCTCACGCCGTCCCCATACTTTTTTAGATAGGGCTCCGGGGAGCCCTAAGCGAAGCCTCGCGCTGTCCCGATACTTTTTTAGATAGGGCTCCGGAGAGCCCTAACTTTCTACGAGGGAGAGGCGAAGCCTTGCGCTGTCCCCCATACATTTTTTAGATAAGCAAACACGAATCCGGGAACAAGTTCTTCACAACTTGACCCACGTTAGCCAAAACATGCAATATGCAACACATATGCATTAACACACATGGATATGACCTATCCCAAAATCAGTTCACAACTACCATCATCAATCAGCACAAAAACCGGTCAGACCGTCGTTCTGGCCGGTCTGACCGCCCCTGGGACTGAACCAGAAATTCACTTAAGACAAGGTCGGTCTGACCACCGGATTGGCCAGTCTGACCGCCACTAACCTGACAGATTCAGAAACTTTGCCGAAAACGCTTGAAACTTCAAACCAAAAGCAACATTGTCAATTGTTTCATCATCCTAAGATCATGGGCATATCCCCATGATATCCACAATCTCCCCCTGATGAACACATTGGCAATCTCTCAGAAAATATAGTTTTGGGGTTTGAAAAGAAAAGTACTCGACGTTTTCGCACAAAGGCACAACTTGGTCTATTAGTAAAAGAAAGCAATGGAAATGACCAAGCTGACTTCAGAATAGCATAAGCAAGTGAGATAAGGTAAAAGAAAGCACAAAAACTTCAATTTCCAAAGAATAGCCAAAAATCTCACTTAGGTCCATATAAAAGAACAATTGTTCTATTTGACCTTTGATCATTGTGAGTCTTCAAGAATTACAATTCAAATTCAGAAAAGGCAATAAGACCAAAAGAATGCAATTGAGATGCTCCCACTCACTATGATCACCAAAGTTTTCAAAAAGTCCAATTTCCTCCCAGTGACTCCAAAAAGCTCTAAAACAACATTTTCCCAATCTTTCTCCCCCTTTGACAATGAATTCATCAAGGTGCATGGAAGAAGATAAAGCATGAATGGAATGGAATTGCTGCAATTTTTCAATTTTTTGTTTAATTTTAGCAAAAGGAGCAATGAAGATTATCCAAGAAGACTGTACAAGCATTACACCAAGCCATGTTATGTGAAGAAGCTTTTTCAATCATGGCAAAATATGTACATCAAAGCTAAGGCTAAAATAGCAATAACCTGAGATTAAGTGAATGTGTAGCATGACAAGAGCTCAAGATCATAGTTTCAGTAAAGGTATCCAAAAATGAGTCAGGCCATGTCTTTAAGCAAAATGGAGCTCATAAACAACAAATGAGTCAATTTTGAGCATTATGAGTTCAATTTTGAATCAATTTGTTCAAGCATTTAGAATTTAGCACTTTGAGCACTTTGCTGAAAATGATTGGTTTTATCTTAGTAAAGCAAGTCCTGGACTAGGAGCCATCCACAACTGCCTCCTAAGCTTCAACCAATTGCCAATTTGTTTTCTTAGCATTGTGCTAGATCTCAAGCCTCACTACGACCATCCCAAGCAACAAAAACTTAAGAGAGTGGTCTAGGTCATCCAAAACTCCCCCCTGAGTTCATGCCTAGTGCAATGGCAAGCCGTCTCATAAGAGAGAATTGGTGAGATCAGTTTTTTCACACAGAAAAGCTCATTTTTCATTTGCTTGACTTAAGAATTATCATAGCTCAATTTAAAACTCAGAATAAGTTCAAGACTCAATGAAGCCTATATGACATGGCATGAATCATGAGAGGATCACTATAGCAAAACTAGTCATAAGATCTAACAAGTCATGTTTTGATTCAATTTTCTCACAGATAATAAAGTTACCATGGCAAAAGCTAAGCTATACATAAAAAGTCATAAAATAAGTCTAGCAAACTAGCACAAGACATGGCAGGGTACAAAATATGAAAACAAGTCATACAAGGATAATAATCAAAGCTCCACAAGTTTATATTACAATGCAAGTTGCTGAATTTAAAATGCATTATGATACAGATGAATGCAAAAAGAGCAAACTCCCCCTCAAAGCAGGCCAAGAGAACTAATAACCCCCAACTCTCCCCGCAAAGAAGCAAAACGAGAAGAATCAAGAGTTTTAGTGAAAATATCAAGAACTCGCTTTGCTCGGACTCTACAAAGTGAAGCACAACATCACCCTTCTCAACATGGTCTCTAAGGAAATGATATCTAACGTCAATGTGCTTAGTCCTAGAATGTTGCAATTTGGGTTTTAGCAATGTTAATGGCGAAGTGTTGTCACGGAAAAGAGGAACACTACCCAAAGACAACTCATAGTCCCGAGTAGACAAGATCCAGAGAACACGAGAGCAACTCATTTGGTCATAGCTACATACTCGACCTCGGCGATGGATCGGCAACAGAGGATTTGTTTCCTAGATGACCAAGAGATAAGAGATGTGCCTAAGAAATGACAAGTGCCAGAAGT
The DNA here is from genome assembly GCA_036346405.1 of Phyllostachys edulis. Taxonomy (NCBI): domain Eukaryota; kingdom Viridiplantae; phylum Streptophyta; class Magnoliopsida; order Poales; family Poaceae; genus Phyllostachys; species Phyllostachys edulis. The sequence continues at coordinate 8,170,768 of CM070559.1, read as the reverse complement.
ACTCTTCCTATCCACTTTACACCCGGCAAAATCAGCATCAGGAAATGCCCGAATAGAGATAGCAAAAGAAGAAGAATACCAAAGTCCAAAGTCAAGAGTGTCCTGGAGGTACCTGAATATACGACGCACTGCTTGACAATGAGAGGCTCGAGGGGAAGCCTGAAATCGAGCGCACAGACACACGGCGAATTGTATGTCCGGCCTCGACGCAGTGAGGTAGAGGAGGGAGGCGATCATGCTACGGTACTCCTTCTGGTCCACGGGCTCTCCATCCTTATCAGGGTCCAGCACGGTGGTCGTGGTAATGGGAGTAGACATTGGTCTACTGCTTCCCATGTCGAAGCGCCGAAGAAGGTCCTTTGTATGCTTACTTTGATGAATGAAGGTGTCTTCTTTCAGTTGCTTGACTTGAAGACCAAGGAAGAAGGTCAACTCGCCCATCATACTTATCTCGAACTCCCTGCTCATAAAATATGAAAATCTGGACACCAAAGCATGAGAAGAACCACCGAATATAATGTCATCCACATAAATCTGAACCAACAAAAAGTCACTGCCATGCCTGAGAGTAAACAAGGTTTTATCAACCAATCCTATTTTGAAATCATTTTTAAGTAGAAAACTCTTAAGCCTATCATACCAAGCTCTAGGGGCTTGCTTCAATCCATACAAGGCTTTGGAGAGTTCAAAAATATGGTTTGGAAACTTGGGATTTTCAAAACCAGGAGGTTGCTTGACAAAAACCTCTTCTTCTATGAAACCATTCAGAAAAGCACTTTTGACATCCATTTGAAATAGCTTGAAGCCCTTGGATGCCGCAAATGCTAACAAAATGCAAATGGCTTCCAATCTAGCTACAGGAGCAAAAGTCTCCTCAAAGTCTAAGCCTTCTACTTGGGAATACCCTTGAGCTACAAGTCTAGCCTTATTGCGAACTACCAACTCATCTTCACTTTGCCACGAGAATGAGCAGGATAACCAAGAAATATGCCATCAGAACATCTAGATTCAAATTTATCTAAGTTGCCATGTTTAAGAATGAAGCACTTGCAACCAAAAATCTTGAAATGAGACACTTTGGGCTTATGACCAAATCTGAGCTCATAAGAAGTCTTACCAATAACAGATCTCAAGAAAACCCTATTAGAGATATAACAAGCAGTAGAGATCGCCTCAGCCCAAAACCTCCTAGGTGTGGAATGCTCATCTAGCATGGTCCTAGCCATCTCTACAAGGGTCCTATTCTTCCTCTCTACAACACCATTCTGCTGGGGAACTCTAGGTGAAGAAAACTAGTGCACAATTCCCCTATCAGAACAAAAGGTGGCAAAGGAAGAATTCTTGAATTCTGTCCCATTGTCACTCTTAATGGCTCTCAAAGCTCCAGGAAGCTCAACAGCAAGTCTAAGGACCAACTCTCTAAAGAAGCCAAATACCTCGTCCTTAGAAACCAGAAAATAAACCCAAAAATACCTGGAGTAATCATCCACAATCATAAGCACATACCATTTCCCACCGGCTGACTGGACTCTAGAAGGACTAACTGTGTCTAAGTGCAAGAGCTGACCAGGTCCATCAGTCATCACTAAGGTAAGAGGTGGATGAGAAGCAGAAACTATCTTACCATGTCTACAGGGTGTGCATACAAGGTCTCTAACAGCCTTCAGCCTAGGCAAACCTCTAATCAAATCCTTGCTACTGACTCTAGTCAAGTGGTCGAAGCCTATGTGACCAAACCTACAATGCCACAACACTAAATCATGGGAGTCAGAAGCTACAAGACACCTAGGGCTAGAAGCAGAAGAGAAACTAAAATCAGCACAAAAGATCCTCTCAAACCTAAAGATCTCAAAAACAAGCTCACCAGAGGAATCTATAACCCTGCACTCACCACTCTTAAATCTCACCTCTAGACTCTTATCAAGCAGCTGAGAAACAGATAAAAGATTATACCTCAGCTTACTTACCAAAGCGACGTCCTTGAGCATAAACTTGTTGTTGACACGCACTGTGCCCTTGGCTGTCACGGTCCCGATAGAAGCATCCCCAAATGTAATCAATTCATTGCCGGATGCACGTGTGAGGGAGGAGAACCATCTAGAATCTCCAGTCATGTATCGAGAACACCCGGAGTCAACGAGCCATATGTCCTCCTTCGTCGCACGACGAACCTACAAAGCACGAACAGGAAACATCTGTGCCTCAGTACTGGGGTTAGTGATAAAAGACTTGAGAATCCAGTACTGAGTCACACGATGCTTGGGCAAAACAGTAGAAGCAGCAGTAAAATGGTTAGGAGCAAAATCATAAGAATGCACACGAGAACCACCTAGACCTCTCCGAATCGACCTACCAAAAGGTCGGTACCCCCCTGTCTAGATGCTACCCGCGGTCTCTCCTCACGATACCCTAACCCAAAGCGCTGTCTAGAGCTACCAAAAGAGTCAAAGAAGTCATCTACGAACCTAAGCCTATGTCTAGCAGGAAAAACAGGCTACTTGGCTCTAGAGACTACAGCAGGTGAAGGGACTCCTCTAATGGTTCTCAAAGCACTCATCCTCTCCTTCCTCTCAATCTTGGCTCTACAGAAGCAGACTCAACAATGTGGCCATTCTTCTTGCAGAAGGTGCAATGGTACTTGACCTTTTGAGGGGTCTGACCTGATGAAGTAGAAGCACCTATCTTGCTAGAAGGGGTTTGAGCAAAATCAGCAGATTTAAAGACTATCTTGGATTACTTAGGTGGTTCTGCCTCAAATAGGCCACTCTCAACAGCTCTAACAATCTTAGGTGGATGGTTCTTGGAATGCTCTAGGGAATTAAATCCTAGGCCACTATTGTTCGCACTCACCTTAGATTTGTCTAGAATCATGTTGAGGTTCTTCTGCCCACCAGTAAATCTCTCAAGAGTCCTATTAAGGTAGTCATTTTGTTTGGCTAGCTCATTGCATGAAGCACATTTATTTGACTTGCTAGCCCTATCAGATTTTTCCTTATAGTGAGCTACCTCGGCTTTCAAAGCCTTACAAGACACACAATAGTTATCCCTAATCCTATCCAACTGCACTTTGAATTTAACTCTAAATGCTTCTTTTATCTTATCTATATTATGCCCAAGTTCAATACAAAGAGTACAAGAATCAGAATCAACAACTTTCTTGGAAGCAGTCATGGACATGGATTGTTCAATTTTAGCCTTTTCTTCTAGTGTCTTGTTTAAAGCATCATTCTCAATTGTGAGTTTAACACAATTTTCACATGAAGCAGTTTTAGAATAAAGAACCATTTCAGTCATCTCCTTCATTTTAATCCTACTATCCTCACAATGAGAACACATGTGACTAGCATCAAATTTTTGCAATTCTTCTATAGCGCTATTGAATTTTAATTCAAGTAAAGCACAATTTAAACAGGGTAAAGGAATAGCATCTACAGCAGTCATATCAAGAGCAATGGCATTCATACAAGCAGGACTAGACTTGAGAGTTTTTAGTTCATCAAAAGCATCTTTCAGTTGATTAGCAATAGAGGAATGAGCAGATTTCATATTTGCTAGTTCATTAAGCAAGCTAGAGCAAGAATCACAATCATCAGCAGGATTAATGGATTTGAGCCTATCAACTTCTAGGTTCAAGTCATCAATTATGGTATCCTGTTTCCTAATCATTTTTTCTTGCTTATTGATTCTTTTTTCAGCAAGGACTAAAGCATGTTTCATTTTAGCAAGTGAAGGATGTACCTCATCTGGATCGAAAATATCATCGTCGTTGGAGGAGTCGACGTCATGGCTGTCCCTAGCCATGAAGCACATGCCGGTGAAGTCCTGGGCCTTCTTCTTGCCATGAGTCATCGCCGTCGTCCTCCGTCTCCGAGTCCACATCGCTTATGTCAACACTCTCAAGAGCGGCAAGGACTTGGCTAGCGAACTTACGATAGTTGGGCTTCTTGCCTTTCTTGTCTTTGGCTTGATGACGCCTCCGAGAGTCCTTCTCCTCCTTGCCCTTCAGCTTGGGGCACTTGGAGCGAATGTGGTTTAGCTCACCACACTCAAAACAATCGACAGGGCCACCTCTCCTCCTGTTCCTCACCTTGTTGTAAACTCTCGAGAATTTGGTGAATAGGAGGGCTAAATCATCCTCAGGTAGCTTCTCTAGCTGCTCATCGCTCAAAGAATGTAAAGCTGACAAAGAAAAGCCAGATGAGCCAAAATCAAAGGAATCAGTCGAGCTACCCTTCGATGGGTCGACCACCAAAGCCATCGACTCTGTCTTGGGGAGACGCGAGATAAAGTCAATCTCATGCGTCTTCAACCTCGAGTAGAGCTTATCCATGGTAAGCTCACCCATGACAGTGTTGTCATTGATGGATGTGATCTTCATCCCCCAGACCTTCACATCAAGAGCACCCAAAAGCTGGCGTGCGTTCTCAGACTCAGTGAAAACAAGATCAACAACGTGAAGTTCATGAAGAATCTTGGAGAACCTCCCCCACAGCTCATCTAAAGACTCACCAGGCCTTTGCTCGATCTTTGAGTATTCTTTCTTGAGCTGGTTCTGTCTCACTTTCTTGATCGCAGTAGAACCCTCGTGATAATCACAGACAGTCCTCTAGATCTCGTGAGCAGACCTCAAATGAGTCACACGCTCAAACTCAGATCGACTAAGACCTTAGATCAGAAAGTTCCGAGCCTTGCTATTAGCCTCAACATCTGGAGTGATCACATCGTCATTGGCTGGCACGACATATGGATTTTTGACCTTAAGCCAAATAGCGTGCCCTTGAGCCTCGATGTAGGCATGCATGCGTGCCTTCGATAAGCAAAATCAACTCCATCGAGCAATTGGTTTGGTTGAATACTTCTCGATCGCCATGGCTCCAAAGACCGGTTAAGATCTATAAGAAGAGCTAACCGTGCTCGATACCACTTGTAGGACTGGAAAGGCGACTAGAGAGGGGGTGAATAGGAGCACGAACACTTTTTCACCTTAATTGAATTCAATACTAATTTCACTCCAATAGCTATAAAAGCTATGAAGATCAATATACAAGAACAGTGGAAGGCTTATATTGAATCCAATCAAAACCCCGAAGCAAAACAACCAAAATAACCAAAAACTCAATTCCCAAATAGATGGGCGGTCAGACCTCTGAAATTGGTGGGTCAAATATTTTGCCTAGCGGTCAGACCTCCGATATTGGCGATTAGACCGCCCCTGATGATGAACAGCAAAATTAGCACAGATAGCCTGAAAAACTGAAACGAAAATCGGTCTAACTTTTGATCTACACTGCCAAACTTGACCAAATTTGGAACACACCTTCCTAAGGATATTAGGAACCTATTCCAAGAAGAGATTGAGTAGATCCACGTCAAAGTTTCGACCTTTTTCTGTTTTACCGAAGGAGGGTTCAAAACTGGGCAAAAATGAAAAACTTAATCCAAATCTTGCTCGTGGGAGATTGATGATCTAGATGATCCTAGATGTATTCCCACACATCACAGCAAGGTAAAAGAGGGCACGAAACAAATCAAAAACCACAGGATCAAGGAAGCACCCAAAATCATCAAAAGAGAAGAGAAAACACAAGAAGACTCATCTTTGAACAATCACACATAGATTGATTCACGATTGGTTGCTGGTTACAGCCACTCCATCCATGGAGGATAAAACTCAATCCACACAACTCAACACATCTCCCTAGAACCCTAAGCCTCTTCTCTTTCTCCTAAGCCCTAAGACAAACTAGGGTTTTCAATGAAGTGCTTGGGTGGCTGCCTAACAGCACCCCTCCTATTTATATGAGGCCTAGAGCTTCTAGAAGACTTAACCCTAATGGGCTCCCGTTAAGGCCCAATACAAACGGGCTACACACGCGCGCATCTCAAAGCGCCGTCTTCACTTCTCTTGACCTAATCCACTTCTTGATGCACCGTCTTGCGCTGCGGGTTGGCATTAGGTCACCAAGGCAGTATTTGGTGAAATTACCAAAATACCCCTTCTCGATCTTTTCCGAAGATCGAGTCCAAACTGCGCGAAACACATCCATGCTTCGCCACGTGTAGGTTGATCCAGGGGCTCTCATCGTGTCGACAAGTCTCTCCCATCCGGTTCCCACCGGATCACCTTGGCACTTGCACCGACCCCCACACTGCTTGATCCAACCAGTCGCACCGAACTGCCCGTTCGATCATCTTCATCCATTCTGCGCCATGCTTGAGTCACTTGACCTCACACGGCATCCTTGATCGTTCTGAACCTCAGCTCTCCAAGCTTAGTCCCGATCCTCCTCGCCGTTGACCGTCGTTGACCTCCAAGCCACCTGCACATCAATAGACAAGCAAACACGAATCCGGGAACAAGTTCTTCATAACTTGACCCACGTTAGCCAAAACATGCAATATGCAACACATATGCATTAACACACATGGATATGACCTATCCCAAAATCAGTTCACAACTACCATCATCAATCAGCACAAAAACCGGTCAGATCGCCGTTCGGCGGTCGACCGCCTCAGGGTGAACGAAATTCACTTAAGACAAGGCGGTCGATCGCCGGATTAGCTTGGCCGACCGCCATCGACCGGCGATTCGAAACTTTGTCGAAAATGCTTGAAACTTCAAACCAAAAGCAACATTGCCAATTGTTTCATCATCCTAAGATCATGGGCATATCCCCATGATATCCACAATCTCCCCCTTGATGAACACATTGGCAATCTTTCAGAAAATATAGTTTTGGGGTTTGAAAAGAAAAGTACTCGACGTTTTCGCACAAAGCCACAACTTGGTCCATTAGCAAGAGAAAGCAATGGAAATGACCAAACTGGCTTCAGAATAGCATAAGCAAGTGAGATAAGGCAAAAGAAAGCACAAAAGCTTCAATTTCCAAAGGATAGCCAAAAATCTCACTTAGGTCCATATGAAAGAACAATTGTTCTATTTGACCTTTGATCATTGTGAGTCTTCAAGAATTGCAATTCAAATTCAGAAAAGGCAATAAGACCAAAAGAATGCAATTGAGATGCTCCCACTCACTATGATCACCAAAGTTTCCAGAAAGTCCAATTTCCTCCCTATGACTCCAAAAAGCTCTAAAACAATATTTTCCCAATCTTTCTCCCCCTTTGACAATGAATTCATCAAGGTGCATGGAAGAAGATAGAGCATGAATGGAATGGAATTGCTGCAATTTTTCAATTTTTTGTTTAATTTTAGCAAAAGGAGCCATGAAGATTATCCAAAAAGACTGTACAAGCATTACACCAAGCCATATTATGTGAAGAAGCTTTTTCAATCATGGCAAAACATGTACATCAAAGCTAAGGCCAAAATAGCAATAACCTGAGATTAAGTGAATGTGTAGCATGACAAGAGCTCAAGATCATAGTTTCAGTAAAGGTATCTAAAAATGAGTCAGGCCATGTCTATAAGCAAAATGGAGCCCAGAAACAGCAAATGAGTCAATTTTGAGCACTATGGGTTCAATTTTGAATCAATTTGTTCAAGCATTTAGAATTTAGCACTTTGAGCACTTTGCTGAAAATGATTGGTTTTATCTTAGTAAAGCAAGTCCTGGACTAGAAGCCATCCACAACTACCTCCTAAGCTTCAACCAATTGCCAATTTATTTTCTTAGCATTGTGCTAAATCTCAAGCCTCACTACGACCATCCCAAGCAACAAAACCTTAAGAGAGTGGTCTAGGTCATCCAAAACTCCCCCCTGAGTTCATGCCTAGTGCAATGGCAAGCCATCTCATAAGAGAGAATTTGTGAGATCAGTTTTTTCGCACAGAAAAGCTCATTTTTCATTTGCTTGACTTAAGAATTATCATAGCTCAATTTAAAACTCAGAATAAGTTCAAGACTCAATGAAGCCTATATGACATGGCATGAATCATGAGAGGATCACTATAGCAAAACTAGTCAAAAGATCTAACAAGTCATGTTTTGATTCAATTTTCTCACAGATAATAAAGCTAGCATGGCAAAAGCTAAGCTATACATAAAAAGCCATAAAAAAAGTCTAGCAAACTAGCACAAGACATGGCAGGGTACAAAGTATGAAAACAAGTCATACAAGGATAATAATCAAAGCATATGCCAGTTTTTCGAGGTCTGTGTACCAGATTTTGGCCCCCTGGAGGTCCTCCGAGACATAGTCTACTAGGCGCTAGGCATTGCTTTCTTGGATGAGGACTGCGCTCACCGCCGAGGAAGAGGCGACGAGGTACAGTAAGAGGTTTTCCCCTTGCTTTGGGCTAGTTAGGCTTGGTAACTGGGTGAGATATTGTTTAAGCTCTTGGAATGACTTCTGGCAGTCGTCTGTCCACCGGAACAGCTTCGTCCCTCGGAGTGTTTTGAAAAAAGGCAGGGCCCTCTCCGCCGAGTAGGACAGAAATCGGCTCAGGGCTGCAAGGCGTCCGGTCAGCTTTTGCACCTCGCGGGCGCTGTGAGGGGGTTTCATTTCCTGGATGGCCCTAATTTTTTTGGGGTTGGCCTCGATACCCCTCTTGGATACGAGGAACCCTAGGAGCTTGCCCGCCTTCACGCCGAAGGTGCATTTCTCGGGGTTGAGCTTGATTCCCTCCGTCCAAAAATTTGCGAAGGTTTCTTGCAGGACCTTCATGTGCGCGCCTGCGAACTTACTCTTGACTACTATGTCATCCACATAAGCTTCCACGTTGCGACCGAGCTGGCCGGCTAGGACCTTCGTGATGAGGCGGGTGAAGGTCGCACCCGCATTCTTTAGACCGAAGGGCATGCGGGTGTAACAATATGTGCCCACGGGGGGTGATGAACGTGGTCTTTGGTTCGTCTTTTTTGGCCATGAGTATTTGATGGTATCCGGAGTAGGCGTCTAGGAAGCTCACAGGCTCACAGCCCGAAGTGGCTCCACCAGTTGGTCGATGCGGGGTAAGGGAAAATCGTCCTTGGGGCATGCCTTGTTGAGGTCGGTGAAATCGATGCACATGCGTCATTTGCCCATTTCTTTTTGTACGAGGACGGAGTTGGTCAGTCACTTCGTGTGTTTAACCTCACGAATGACCCCCACCTTTAGTAGCTTGGCAATTTCTTTCTTTGCCGCTCCCAACCGGTTCGCCGACATGCGCCGCAATTTCTGTTTCTTAGGTGATGCGTCGCTTCGGATGGCTAGGCAGTGCTCGATTGTTTCTCGTGCCACCCTAGGGATTTCCTCCGAGCCCTAGGCGAAGACATCCGCGTTGTTGCGGAGCACTTGGGGGATGGTGTCGTGTGCTTCCGCCGGGAGATCCGCCCCGAGGGCCACTGTCCTCTCTGGGGAGTCGCAACTTAGGGGGACTCTTCGAAGCTGTCCCTGTGGCTTTGGCTTCGGCGCCCATTTCCCTGACGGTGGGCTTGCTTGGTCCTTTTGGTCCGGCCCTATGGTGTGGACGCGTCGGGCTGGCTAGGGGGCTTTTAGCTCAATGTGCCTTACGAGGTCCTGGTCTCCCCGCATCGTGACTATTCCCTCTAGCATGGGGATCTTCATGCACAGGTAACTGTGGTGGGCTATGGCACCAAAAGTGTTGAGCATGGCCCAACCGAGGATGGCGTTGTATTGGTAGGGCATTTGAACAACGTCAAACGTGACGATCTCGGTCCGCGACGTGAAGTCATCTCTGAATGTGACGGCCAGGTCGATCTGACCTAGGGCCATCACGGGCCTTCCCCCAAAGCCTATCAGGGGTATGCCCGGGGTGAAAGGTGATCTCGAGGGATCATCATCTTCTCGAAAGCATCTACGAATAGGAGGTCCGCCGAACTCCCTCTGTAGACGAGGACATGTCTGACCTCGAAGTCCGCGATGTTGGCAGAGATGATGAGGGGGTCTTGGTGTGGGAAATATACACCCTGGGCATCCTCGGGGCCGAAAGAGATTGGGATCTCAGTGTAACGAGGTGGGCTGGACACAAGGTATGTTGCGAGGTGGTGAATCTGTTAGGCGTACGCACGGCGCTGTCTTTTTGAGGGCATGCCGAGCGAGAATCCTCCGGCGATCATATTTATGATCCTTTGCTGACGCTTCCCGTGGCCTCCTTGTATGTGGGGTCTCTGTGGTGGAGCGGGCAGTTGGTTGTTGGCCCCTGCTCTATCATCATGCTCGGCCAGTTGTTGGTGGAGGTTCATGTAGTCCCGCATAGCCGCAATGGTTCGACACTCAGTGGTTGTGTGCGACCCTTCGCCGTGGAGATTACAAAATGGCGAGGGACCTCCAGCGCCGGCGCGGCCGCTGGGCTATCGGCCGCCGTTTTGCCTGCACCCTCGGCCGCGGCCATGGCCTCCGTGGCCTCCACGTCTTCCCCCCTCGGGGGTGGGCCACTGTCTATGTGATAAACATTTCGGCCCTTTTATCGGTTGTTGTTGGCCCGTGGCTTGGCGGGTGCCCCGGCCATGGCTACGGCGGGTCCTCCTTTCGCGGGTGGCGTGCTCAAGGTGGATGTTGAGGCAGCGGGGGCTACGCCTCTCCGAGTACTATCTTCCTCGGCCCGGGTGTACTCTTCCATCTTATCGAAGAGCTCTGTCACTATGCGGGCTAGTTTGTGAGCCAGTTTCTCTGACAGGGGGCCCTTTTGGAGCCCGTGTGTGGTTGTATTTATGATGGTGGTTTCGTTGACGCTCTTCACTTGACATTTTACCTCCGTGAACTTCTTGAAGAAGCTACGGAGGGATTCGCGGGGGTCCTGTTTTATGGCGAACAGGTGCCCCGCGTCCTACGGCTCTGTGTAGTTTCCTTGGAAATTGTTACGAACGAGGTCTCATAGCTGCTCCCAAGCATATATAGAGCGCGGGGAGGTGGTGAAGAACCATGTTAGCGCCACTCCCTTGAGGGCGAGGGTGACGCTCTTTGCCTTCATGGTGTCGTCTCCTCCGGCCGCCTCGATAGCAGTCTCATACACCCGGAGAAACTCTGAAGGGTTCATGCATCCCTCGAAGGGGGTGACCTCCGGCATTTTGAAGCCTTGTGGCCAGCGGGCCGTCTCCAGCCCGACGCTCAACGGGGAGTTAGGGTCCCCCCGGAGCAGCAAGGCTGGAGCCGAAGGGGCGGCCTCCACTTCGGCGGTTGGCACGGGCCAGAGCAGGGCCGTGAGGGCTGTCTCCGGTGGACGTCAGAGGTCCGCCATTTCTCGACGAAGGTCTGCCAGTTCCCACTGGAGGGCTTCGTACGACCCTTGGTTTACGCCCGCTACCTCGGGCAACGGGCTAGCTTAGTGGCTCACCGGGAAGGGTGCGTCGACAGGCCGGGTGTCACTTCCAAAGATATCTCTGTTTGTGAAGTTGTTCGCCTCCTCCTCCGTGGCTTGGGCGGGGGGCGCCGCTACCGCGGAGGTTCTGCTTCGCTTGGCCCTCGGGGTGCTCGGGGCCGCGGCCGCTGCGGCTGCTTCAGCCGTTGAGACCTTGGGCTTGGCCCTCTTCTGAGGGGTTATACTGGTGCTTCGGGGTTGGGCTTCGTAGCTTTCCTACCGATCCCTATGGACGGTGCCAACTGTCGTAGCAAGAAAGACTAAATAGTAGAAAGATGGGACCCCTAGTGTCCACGCTTAGTGACCGAAGGGTCCTCGAAAAGGGGATTGGTTGTCAAGAAGTGAATGTGTATTGTTTGCTCAAAAAAACTCAGCCTAGCCTTATTATACGGGGGGAGGTGGCTATTTATAGTCTTTCTAATAGGTACATGAGATTATAGATCTACCCCGTACAGGACCCTATACTGGTAGGGGCTGCAGGGGTTTTTCCTACCCCTATGCGTAGCCTTCAGCTCATTGTGGACCCTCCTGGTCCTGATCTATCTAACTGGTGCGCCCGATCCAGTGGTCCTGCAGCTCTCCGAAGGGTACGGGATGCACCCAGTCCAAAGGGCCTTGACCACCCTAGAAGTTGTAGTGCTCCGGACCCCTTTGGGGCCTTCGGACCCCTCTAGGGCCCTCCGGGACTTTCAGACCCCTTCGGCGGCCTTCGGAGGGGTAGGGGTGCTTATTGTGTTCGTCTGGTCGTGGGAGCCGGTGGGCCGTCCCTACAACAGACAGAGAAAGAGGTAATGCAGTTTCAAGGGGTGCATTCGGTATTACCTCGATATCAACTTTTTCAATGTGTGGAGCACATCGCAGTAAAGAAAATATTGACAAAATGCTTGAGATTTTGCCAAAATTTGCGCTCAGGGCTGATCTCCTCAAGTTCCAAAACTTCCATGAAATCCCCTCAAGTGGATTTTCAGCAAACTGAAAATTATAAGATAGTGAGATTAAAATATGATCTCCGATGCAAGTTTACATTGGGTTAATCGACTCTTTCAAGCAATAGTGCATCTAATTGGAGTATCATAATCCTATCGCTGATTTCAAGCTACATTTGTCTACTGGTATGTTAGAAAATACATCCTACATGGAAAACAACTAATGAGCATGTGTCAATTTGCCTCTTGAGAACCTAAGAGTGATTTCATCAGCATTTCTCTTTATGTTATCCTGTATTTACATCTAGAAAAAGCTCTTCAAGCCATAATGCTAAGTTGCACTCTCAATCTGTTCCAGATAGCTGCTGTCTACAAGATTCTAACACTTTTTTTAGAATAACAAGCAAAGCCCCAGTCCCATTCCTTAAAAATGGAACTGAAATGTTTGATACAAGCAGTTTAAGCATTCAGATTACAGTATTGTTTTCGTCATCTTCGATACCTCAAACAAATAAAAACTGGCATCAATTGAAGTCAGTGTCAGTCAATTATAGCCAAAACGTTACCACTTCTATCTAACATCATTACCCGCTACAAGATGGATGTTTTCCGTGGAACTTTAAAAAAAAAAACAAAAGGCATAAGCTCTGCCAACTTCACTAAAAGAGAAGAAAAGGTCACAAAATACAAGGGTAATGGGCTGCCAAGATAACTAGTTACCCTGTCAAGTGCGACCAGGCTACCCAATTTCGGCAACAATGGGGTAAGACACTATAGCAATTACAACAATAACCCGACAACAACCTGAACTGGAACAGAGAGCGAAATCAACTATTCTAAAGTGCTACGCCTAGCATCAATATCATCCTAATGCGATAAAACACCTGCTGGACATTGAGATACTCCTGATTGAAAATCCTATGGTTTCTTTCCATATATTCAGCAAGTATAAATGACCACCGCATCAAAAACTCTCCTGTTTGCTCAAATATTCCAGCAAGAGTAAACGAACACCAGTTTTGGTATGTGAATGGTCACAGAAGAATTTCTGTTTGCAATGATAATGACCCAATGCATCTTCATCTTCCTAGCCTTGAATTCTTCTTGAGGTTTCAATGGAACTTGAAAGCTCAGGTCTGAATCCTTCTAGACCATGATAGATGTTTTCTACAATGCGGTTAATGTAGCAAGTTCACACACTGGACCCATTCAAAGTTTGAGGATGTTACTAGTTGCTACAAGTTTCTCATGAGGTTTTGCATCGATTGGGACTTGGGAGCTGCCAAAGACATTCGAGATGACTATGAATCGGAATGCAATGCAGAGACAACTTTTTGGAACCGTCCTTAAAAATTTGCCGCCCGGGACTACCCGCAAGGGACAAAGGTCAAGATTTGTTTGGATTGAAGCTGGGGAAATATTCCAAGGCAAATGCAAGGAGGCGAAGACTTGGATTGTAATGCTGCAACAGGAAGGGGAAACAGCTGCAAAACATGAGGATAAGGCAGAGCTCTTATGTGTCAATCACCACAGCATCACATTAACAGAGCCAATCTTCAGGAGATAGGGCAGGTGCAACTTGCTACCAAAATGGCAACTAAGCTATAGGCTGTTGCTATTGTTTTGTCGGATGAAGAACAGTGGCTGGTGGAGCTAGGATCTTGTCTGTGGTGTTTCGAATAATATGACCAAATAGTATATTGGATGCTTGTGGTTCAAATACTACATTATACCGTCTATTAACCTAAACTAGCTAGTACTACTAACACCTTATAAAGTTAGGATTGGGGCACCCTGAGTGAGATTGTCAGACCCGGATTCCAAGAATCCAAATCCTCTGTGAAAAAACTATGTTATTCCCTGAATCAATAGATAGCACTCACAAGCACATTGTTGAATCAATTCATACATGGTGTGAATGAAACCATACCATTCATTAATTAACACATCACAGTTTACATAGACCGCATCGGGCCGGGTTTTACAATAAGGGCTGATAGGCCAAAGATTACATTACAAAAGTTGTGGAAGCGACAACGGAAGCAAAAGGGGTGAGAGCACATCTCTCCATAGGCAAGCGACTAGGAAAACTCGTGTGCGTCCGATATTACCCAAAGACTCAGATAATATAGGATGCACGCAAGTACCGACGGAGTCAACTAGACTAAGGCGAGACTAGAACAGCTAAAGACTAAACTATGCTTCATCATCTCCTGGGCCTCCAACTTCTGGATCCTCGTAGTACGCGTAGTCTTCAGGATTTTCTGCTTCTAAGGGTTTTTGGGGAAAGAGCGAGAATGAGCACAACTTCCGTGCTCGCAAGCCAATACACACAATGCAACAATATACATGCAAGGCTTAACAAGGATGGCTCGGGTTCTTTTATTTGCTAAAGCAACATTTTCAATTATCATAATTACAAATTCCTATCACTTAGCATTTTTAACAAATTGCATTTTATTAAAGAGAGTAAGTGTGCAATAATTGTATCAGCAGAGGTTACCTCCACCATTATGTTTATTTTGATTGAGCTACTTCCACATCAATAATTACCACTGAGGTTCATTTCCCCAGGGAAATCCAAATTTAGGGCTAGGTGAGCCCACCACATTTTTCATACCACCCACAAAGTTTTTGAAATAGAACTAACTCAAGTTAAGTTCCCATGTCCGCCTTTGACCGTAAGCACGGCTGTTTAATCAGTTTAGACTCTGCAGAGATTGTACACTGTACCCACAAGAGATAGTCATACTCATTACCCTACACAATTCTTTAGTCATGCAGTTGAGCGATCGTCACAATAACCTTTCAAATTACCTCGTCCCTTCCCTCATCTCACCCATATGGGGTTGCGCCCATATGTTGTGCGGGATGTTCACCTCGACGACAGGAGTAGTTGGACTACACCTCGGTGATAGGCAACTTCACCATTTATCGGTGTCCCATTCGAGCCAGGCGTTAGTCCGTGCCCGCACGTTCCCATTATCCACCCCCGCAAGATGACATACAGGGTTTAATAAATTTACTAAGCCAAATTGCAGTTTACAGACTTGTGGTTGTACTTGTTTTACACGAGAGGTCATAACAAGATTAAGCCCTTAGGATTATCTGGGTGGTTCATTCTACATTCCATCCACCTTGAGCTACATTAGCGCCCATCATCACATCATCCATCCTACCATCCGCCCAGATGGGAATAGCAATTATTAGGGTTTTTGAGGAGTAAAATACATCAATTCAACCATCTCAGTCATTTCCCACAATGACTGTCCAAAATCATTTCATATTTAAAGAATGATGATTGGGATATTTAATGTTTCGGTACTTAAGCAAGACTAGCATGTCGCTTAAGTACAACCTATAACTAGTATTTACCATATAGTTACTAGGGTGACATGGGATAATGGATTCAATTGTCAAATGATGGTTTTATAATTAATTAATCATCAAATGGGTATTTAACTATTTAACATACATTTGATCAAAGAAGTAAAGCATGCAATTTTGGTAATTTAAAGGAATATAATTTGAATAAAATGTAGGATCAATATGATCAAAGTATTGACTCTCCTTGGCTATAGGTAAGAGGATCTTGATAGTCTTGTGCTTGGTCAAGTTGGAGATTTCCCGCGCCTTCAAATCCTAATCGAACGAACGTACCGAAAAAGGCACAAACAAGCAAAGAGAGCAAATAAATACAAAAAGAATAACAAATGAACTCCAAATTGAACAAGACCTATGCCATTAGCAAGCTCTTGAATTTACAAAATTTTAGAAACAAATTTCATAATTTTTTGGAGTTATACGGAGGAGAACGGAGCTTCCAAAGTTTAAATTAAAATTAAATCGGAAGGAGAATAAACAGTGCACGGTCCACATGTACAGTGCATAGACCGGAGGTCCATATGCACTGTGCATGGTCCACGGTGCACCGGGTGCATGGGAACAGTGGTGCGAGGCCCACTTGTCATTGGGAGGAAGGGGAATCCCGGGTGGTTAATTAAATGGTCCTTATTACTGTGCAGCGGGCCCGCATGGCAGTGAAGGGAACCGGTCATTAGGGCCTCATTAAAACACTAATCATCGCTTAGGGTTAACTAAAACGGCTAAGCAATCATTAAGTCATAAACGCCACGATAATTGATCGCCTTTATCGGCGGAGCGTGCGGCCACGAATCTGACACACGCATGGCTTGGCCTCGTCGCTGGTGGGAGAGGGTGCGGAAGCAGCGGCTAAGCACCAAAATGGGGAGCTGGTTGCACGGTGAAGGTGATGACGGGGGTGGCGTCGCCGAAGAGTGGCCGGAGCGGCGGCGCGGTGGAGAGGAGCGGCGGCGGCGGAGGGGGAGCTCCGGTGGCGCACGGGGTCGGGGAAGAGGAGCACGGGGAAGAGTGCGACGAGGCGGTCTCACCGGGTCAAGGAGGAGGACCGGAGGACGACGGTAGCCGGCAGCGGGTGGTGGAGAAGAAGCTGGCCGGAGGCGGGGAAGACGGCAAAATACAGCGGCGGGAGTGGACAATCTTCAAAAGGGTCTTGGGGGAAATGCTCCTGGTGGCCAGGGGCTCACGGTGATGGGGTCAGCGTGGTGGCGACGGCGACGGAGCGATGGATCGGCTTGGAGGCGGTGCTGGCCGAAAGGGGGAAATCGGTGGTGGCTTGCGGTGGACTTACCCGGGAGCTCAAGAGGCGGCGTGAGGAGCTCAAGGGGGCACAGGGGCGCTCTTTATAGGCCAAGGGAGGAGGAGAGCCATTGGGGGAGGTGGTGGCCGCGCGGGGTCCCGAGGTGGTGTTGACGTGGGCGGGCTCTGCGCACTGAGGCGATAATGCACGGGAGCCGGTAGAAGATGACAAGGGGCAGTGACTTTGGGGCCGATCTTGTGTGAGACGCGTCGTCTTATTGTCTGTGTAGCAACAGGCTTGGACCGGCGATCGGGCGGCGAGACGGCGTCGTCCTGGCCGTCTTGCGATGGAGAAGACAAAGCGGGTGGGCGCCAAGGTCGCCAGCAGTAGCGGAGTGGTTGCGGTGGTGTCAGGGAGCACGCGGGAGTAGGAAGCGGCAGAGGGCAGGCGGTGACAAGCGGCCTCGTGGCGATGGCGTCATGGACGAGAGAGAGAAGGGAGAAGAGAGAGCGGCTCGGGCGTTTGACCGGGGAGGAAGAAGGCGTGGGGTAGAGCCGGGCCAAGGAAGGAGGCCAAGGGGGAGTTGGGCTGGGGGTTAGCAGGCCAAGGGGAAAGAATCGAAGGCCAGGTGGAGGCAGGTCGACCCAAAGAAAAAGAGAGGGCCCGGGTGGGCCAAGGCCAAAAGAAAATGGGCCGGAAGAGAGAAAGGGAAAACAGGCCGGCCCGAAAGAAGAAAATGGGCTGAGCCCAAGAAGAAAAGGAGGCCAAAAGAGAAAGGGCCCACTTGAGGAAAAGCCCAAAATCTGAAAAAGAGGAGATTCAAACTCGAATTTGAATTTCAGAAATCAAGGATATTTGAAACACAAACCCGAGCTTAAAAGAAGAAAGGAGATATTCGGAAATAGTTGCTAAATTCAAATACGAACGAAAACGAAAGCCGAAACAGTAGTTACTATTCGCCGTCCGAAAACGCGAATGTTACAGGGATCCTGTCTTTCGAAAAAAGAAAGAGAGAGGTGACACAACTCGCCCCTTCTTCGAACATGCCTATAGAGAAAGCACCCGATGTGGATGCATTTTATTGCCATTCATTTTCTAAAATGTGTGTTGTAAGACCATTAAAGAGGACCTTGTGCAGGAAATCCGCAAGCTCTGAAAACCAGTCGATTAAAATTCAAGAATTGATCCGTGGACAAAAATAAATTAATCAATTAAAATGCAAGAAATTTATCAATCAAGAAGGACCTTGTGCAAGTGATCCACAAGGAAATTTATCAATCAAGAAGGACCTTGTGCAAGTGATCCACAAGCTAGCTCTACAAACAATGAATTAAAGTTCAAGAAAATCAATGAATTAAAAAAAAAACATGGACAAGAGCTCTGCCATTCTATTAAAGAGATAGAAGTTTACACTAGTCCAAGAAGAATGAACACCTGTTACACACCAAATAAAATAACAACCAGCTACATATATGTTATGAAGAAACCCCAAATAAAAGTGAGTTTGCTATTAGTAAATTGCCTGATTTTTTTATTAACTCGAAGTTGATGTTTTTAGCCTTTGTATTAGCTTTAAGATGCCTGCGCATGACTCTAGAGTGATCCAATCTTTGAAAAATGTACTTATACTAAGGGGCGGATCAACATTATAATCATGGGTCCTGTTACCCCGGCGACCCTTCGACGTAATGCATAATAACACTCTTTATATGTAGGAGATGACCCTAGGGCTCTAGTGATATTAGAGTGTAGTGACCCTTATGGCTCATTTTCCTGGATCTGCCTCAGCTTTGCGTCTTTTATTTGAGGATGTCTATTTCTATGGTGACTCCTCAAATAAAAGACGCACCAAGTACCGCATTTAACCAATACACTCGCAATCCGTCGAAAAGTGTCAAGAAAGTCTTGGGTCCCGAGGAGGCAGTCGATGGAGATGTCTGCCTCCTCCAGCAGCGGGAGCTCCTCCCCGATCCGGCAGCCGTTGTCAATGGTCATGTCGAGCTTCAGGATCCGGAGGTTGGGCGCCCGGATGGCCCACCTCTCGCTGTCTCCGTTGCCGCCGTTGGGGGCGTCTATGGAAACGTCGTACAGGCACAGCACAGCGAGGTTCGGCCCCGCGGCGATCAGGCGCTGGAGCAGCGCCCCGCCGCCGTTGAACGGGAGGTTGATCTGGGCTAGGACGAGCTTGGTGAGGTCGGGGAAGCCCTCGAAGACGTGCGGCGCGCGCGGGACCTCGCAATGGTAGAGGCCGAGGCGGGTGAGCTCCTCGCAGGAGAATATGGCCCGGCCGATGCCGGGGAATTCGCCGCGGGAGGAGTAGTCGAAGCTGAGGGTGAGCGCCCGGACGCGCTTGCTCGCCAGGGTGCGGAGCCAGTACGCGGCGCGGGGGCAGTGGCGCAGGCGGACGCGGATGTCGAAGCTGCGGACGGGCGCGGCGCAGCGGCTGAGGACATTGGCGACGGCGGCGGCGGAGTAATCCGGGGGGAACCGGAGGTCGAGGCCGGGCACCGACTCCCACCGGCGGCGCCACGCGCGGGAGAGGCAGCAGGTGCGGACCACCTGCTCCAAGGGGAGCCGCGAGAGGATGCTGTCGAGGATCTCCGGCAGGAGCGACAGCAGCTTGTCCGGACCGGCTGCCGGCGGCGGCGGCGGCGGCGAGGAGCTCGAGCTCGCCGCGGCTGACGACATCTCCGTTAGTGGTGGACTGCGGCTGGAACCATCTCCTTGACGCTGGCTGTGCTATTTATGCACCAAATCAAGCATACTTTGCATTTGCATCCTTGGTAGGAGCAAGATTTTCCACACACGGTTTAGGGCGTTGTTGGAATTTCGAAATTTCAGAGCGATTTGAACGAAACAGAGCAATTTGTTTTGGCTTTTTTTTAAGAACAAGAGAGTGACTTCTTTAGAACTTCATCAGAGGTCTTATTGTTTAAAATTGGTCCTAAATTGTAAGCTGATCGCGGTTAATTGTTCCAAAAAGTTGTATTAAGGAAATCTAAATTTTCAAGCCATGAAATTGAAAATCAGAGACGAAAAGAATTATGGACATGTTCTTGTAGGGGGGAAATCGCATGGTAGTATCAAGCTTAAGAATCGAGATTCAAGGTTCGTGCACCGAAAACCAAGAAAGGGTTCACCATGCCCTTCGGGCATAGCTCCTCGCTCCCGCCGGCCACCGCTTGAAGTCTGGGCAAACTTCTTCTCTGGCTCCCACCGGCCGTCGCTCGTGGCCTCGCGCTGCTGCTGCAGCAGCTCAGTAAAGCCCGAGCACTTGTCCGGACTGGAGGGATGCTGAATACGCCACTGGCTCAAGTGGATGACGACGGGTGATGAGATTGCAAGGTGGAGGTCAAGTCGAGGCGCGGACTAACTCCCACCAGCGACGCCGCGCGCGGGAGAGGCAACATGTGTGGACCACCTGCTCGAATGGGAGCCACGCAAGGATGCTATTGAGGATCTCCGGCAGGAGCGACAACTGCAAGTCCGAGAAAGGGTTCACCGTGCCTTTCGGCCATAGATCCGAGTGGATGACGATGGGTGATGGACGAGGTGGGTTGGTGCCATCGACCACAACTGTACTGGCACATAGTGAGGCAAGGTGATTATGGAGGTTTCACAACGGCAAATGGAAATGGGGAGGACGGTCTTGTGGCCTTTAGGCAGCATCGGCTCCACCAAGCTTTTGTGGAGGCCAATGGCAGGGGTGGGGAGAATGAGGTCATGTAAGGCAAGTAGACGGCGAAGGAGGTTGATTGCCGCTCCGATGGCCTCGGAGTTAGTTGCAAAGTATGTATGTATGTCTGTGGACGAGGAAAATAAATGTTGATATGTGATCCGAATTCTAAAGAGGTCAAGGTCTGGAGACCCAAATTTGTTTTCGTTTTCGATTCGAGACAGTTTTATGCCACCATATATACCCCTTGTAAGCCGCACGGGAAGAGTTTACGGCTCATTAAAATCGATCCATGCATTTTGTAAATATTTTTTTCTGACATAATGAAGATCGTCGTTGTGCGCCCGTGGTTTTTTTTCCGAAGGGGTTTTCTACGTAAAATCGATGTCTCCCTGTTCTTGATCTACTTTGTTATTTGCATGTTGATTTCTAACAATAAAAGGAAACGCAAGTGATATATAGTAGACAATGGCGGCGGAAAGGGTTGGAGTGGTGCCTTTTAGGTTACTAGTAAAGAAACAATGGAGATGTGTGGGTTCCGATCTAATGGTTGTAAATGTTACCGTACTTTTAAGAAACTGCCAAAACGTAATACCCCCATAGTTCCCTTGGACGTTCTTTTTTCCCTTGAAAATTTTCAATCCATTTCTCAATGTCACAATTTTCTTCATAACATATTAGTTTCGTATTGTTATTTTCATTACAAGTTTACAACTGATGCCATTTCAGAGTGGATAGTTGGTTGAGTTGTGGGTTGACCTCTTCCCAACTATCCATTTGAAAACCTAACACATGGAGACCTCACTCGCTGCAATTCTCAAATCCCTGTGGTATACATGGAAAAAATTTGAACTTTAGTTGTTGATTTGATGACTACATGTGGTATTGAGGGAGCACCATAAGGATTTTCCAAATTAGAAAATGACATCGGCGTTTCCAAGTTGTCAAAACTATTCACGTTTTTCATTTCCGAAGCGATATGACACTGTTTTTTTAGATTTTACATAATTACATGCATGAACAAAAAAAAATGCATCAAGAACCTCTAACTTCTAAGAATAGCACAAGGAGTCATTCCTAGCCCTTAAGAATCTTGTGTAAGCTAAGTGATATGGCGTTGTTTTCTAAATTTTACATAATTACATGCAGGAACAAAAAATGCATTAAGAACCTCTAACTTCTAAGAATAGCACAAGGAGATATTTTTAGCCCTTAAGAATATCTTTGTAAGCTTCCATGTGTCCTCTAACATGGCAGCCCACCACTATGCCACCAAGGTCCTCAATCCATGCAAGACACAAGGGAATGACACCTTTGGTTACCAGGTGCCAATACACCCACACATGCACAAGGGCACATCGTCACTTCATAGATATTTAGTATTTAAATACATTTAAAAACACTTTTCACACTTTTAATTTCTGAAATAAATGATGTTGCATAGATTTTACATAATTGCATACAAGATCAGTAATTTTGCATTGAAGACCTGGTACCTCTAAGGAATAGCACCACATAACAATTATTAGCCCTTAAGGTTCTCTTTGTAAGCTACCATGTATATTCTTAAATGGCAACCTGTCACTGCCACCTAAGCCCCTAATTCAATGAGAGATTGAGTCACAAGAGTTAACATCTCAATATGCCCACACATTCACAGAGACACATCGCCACTTCATACATATTTCACATTAAATATATTTAAATGCGCTTTTTTGTACTTTCCATTTCCGAAATAATGTTGGTTTATAATATTACATAATAACGTAAAAGACCAGAAATTTTGCATTGAGGCCATTATAATTCTAACTTCTAAGGAATAGCACCACATGAACCATTCTTAGCCCTTAAGAATCCCTTTGTAACTTTGCCATGTGTCTTCTGAGGTGGCGGCCCACCATTTTGCCACTAGTCCCCGATTCATGCAAGACACAAGGGGATGACACAATTGCTTACCAGGTGTTAATGCACCCACACATGCACTAGGACACATTACCACTTTATACATAGTTAGCATTTAAATATATTTAAGAACACGTTTCAGACTTTTCATTTCTGAAATAAATGTTGTCTTATAGAGTTTATATAATTGCGTTCAAGACAAGTAATTTTGCGCTAAGGCGCTCATAGCTCTAAGGAATAGCATCACAGAAACAATTCTTAGCCCTTCACCATCTCTTTGTAAGCTGCCTTGTATTTTTCTTATATACATGGCAGCCCATCACTATGCCACCTAGGTCCCTAATTCAACAAGAGATTAGGAGATGACACCTTAGATTACTCGTAACAAGAGTAAACCTCTCAATATACCCACACATTCACATAGACACATCATTATTTCATACATATTTCGTATTTAAATATATTTAAGTACACATTTTGTACATTCCATTTCAAAATAAGGTTAGCTTATAATCTTACACAATAACATACAAGACCAGAAATTTTGCATTGAGGTCATCATACTTAGAAGGAATAGCTTCAAATGAACCATTTTTAGCCCTTACGGACCTCTTTATCTGCCATGTGTCTTCTAAGGTGGCAACCCAGCACTTTGCCACCCAGGTCCCTAGTTCATGCAATACATAGGGGGATGACACATTTAGTTAACAGGTGTCAATGCACCCACACATGCACAAGGACGCATCACTATTTCATACATATTTAGCATTTAAATATATTTAAAAAGACCTTTCACACGTTCCATTTCCGGAATAAATGTTGTCTTATAGAATTTATGTAATTGCGTACAAGATCAGTAATTTTGCATAGAGACCTTGTTACCTCTAAGGAATAGCACCACAGAAACAATTATTAACCCTTAACAATCTTATTGTAAGCTGTCATTTGTCTTCTATGGGCATGTACAATGTGAGATGCTTATATACGAGTGCTTAAAGAAAGAGAATGTAGCCACGTCATCAAGTACCTATGTAAAAGTCGTTTCATCCGATGCAAGCATCTGTTTTATAGGTGGTTAGATGATTGTATTATCTATTAATTATATATAGTCACATACATAAGCACCTCTTAAGTACTAGTGCCTAATCAAGCATCGATGCTATAAAATAAGCACCTTATCTATCCTACGTGATAAAAAAATCAATTTTTCTTTGCTAAACACCTCTTTAAACATCTGTATTGTACGTGCTCTAAGGCGGCAGCACACCACTTTGCCTCCTAGGACCACAATTCATGCAATGGGTTAGGAGATGACACCTTCCAGGTGTCACAACCTCTCAATGCATGCATGCATGCACAAGGACACATCACCGGTTCTTGCACCTATATAAGCACAGGTAGGCACCAATCCCTCCCTCGCCGAGAACTTTTTTTTATTAATTATCCTATTTTTTTATTTATTTTTATTATTAACTCATTGCCAACTTTATTTTTAATTCCAACCATTTTAGTCACATCATCACTCGTGGCATGACGAAACAATATTGTCACGCCAACACCATGGCGTGGTCAAATCATATCATTCCATCACCAGTAGTGTGACAATGTTGTTTGGTCACGCCACCACCAGTAGCGTGACAAAAGTGCTATTTAGCTAGATTTACCTTATGGCATGATAGTGTTGTGTTGCCACGCCACGTGTGGTGGCGTAGCCAAAAGGGTCAAATTTGACAATAAAATTGACAAGGGGTTAGTAATAAAAATAAATTTAAAAAATAGGTTAATTAATTTTTAAAAAAGTTCTCTTGCTGGCATAAAAAGATGTTGATTTACACCTGTGGATATCATGGGGATATGCCTAAGATCTTAGGATGATGTTACAATTGGCAATGTCGTTCTCGGTTTGTCGAAACAGCGTTTTTAGCAAGTGTCAGGAGATTCGGTCGTACCGACGTGTAAGACGCGGTACGACCGCAGTGCGGTTGTACCGACTTGTAAAGGGTGGTCGTACCGCATCACAGTTGAACCGTTTGAGTAGCGGTATGGATTTTCCAGAGAAGATGTTTTTTGGGAAGTTTTGGATTTCCTTGAGGAGCGGTACGACCGCAGGTATATAGGCGGTACGACCGCAGTGCGGTTGTACCGGAGTTAACATGGCGGTTGAACCGATTATGTTTCTGAGTTTCGTTTAACTTAGAGAATTGTTGTTGGGTTAGGTCAAGTTCATGGGTTTCATGCCATATGTGTTGCATGATGCATGTTTTGACTAACGTGGGTCAAGTTGTGAAGAACTTGTTCCCGGATTCGATTTCTTTGTCTATTGATGTGCAGGTTGCTTGGAGGTCAATGATGGTCAACGGCGAGAATGATCGGGACTAAGCTTGGAGAGCTGAGGTCCAGAACGATCGGGGATGCCGAGTGAAGTCAATGGAGTCAAGCATGGCGCAAGAGGGACAAAGGTGACCGAACGGGCAGTTCGGTGTGACGGGTTCGATCAAGCGGCGCGGGGGTCGGTGCAAGTGCCATGGTGGTTTCGGTGGGAGCCGGATAGGAGAGACTTGCCGACATGAAGAGAGCTGCTGGATCAACCTACACGTGGCGAAGCATGATAGGTGCTTCAAGAAGATGGGACTCGGTCTTTGCCAAAAAGATCGAGAAGGGGTATTTTGGTAATTTTACCAAATACCGCCTTGGTGACCTTTTGCCAACTCACGGCACAAGATGGCGCAAGGTGAAGAGGATTAGGTCAAGAGATGAAGACAGCGCTTTAAAACGCGTGCGTATGTGACCCGTTTGTGTGTGGGCCTTAACAGGAGCCCATTAGGGTTCAATCTTCTAGAAGGTTTAGCATCCACTATAAATAGGAGAGGGTGCTGGCCAGCACCTCTCAACCCTTTCATTACTTGTAAACCCTAGTTTTGCTTTTGTGCTTAGGGAGTTGATAGTTGGAGGTTAGGGTTCTAGAGAGGTGGATTTGATTTCGTGCTCATGTATTGAGTCTTTGTCCTCCATTGATGGAGTGGCTGTAAACTAATACCATATCAAATCAATCCAAAGAAAGTTCTCTCAAAGATGAGTTCATTTGCTTTCTTTCTCTCTATTTGGTGATTTGGGGTCTTTCTTTGATCTGCGAGGTTTTGCTTGGTTTCTTACCGTGATCTAACTTGCTGTGACATGTGGGAACCCATCTAGAATCATCTTGATCATCAACCACCCACGAGCAAGTCTCTAGATCATATTTTGCATTTGGCTCGGTTTTTGAACCACCATCGTTCAAATTGAAAAAGATAGGAACTTTGGCATAGATCTCTGTGATCTTTGATTGGAATAAGTTCCTAATATCTTTAGGAAGGTGTGGTTCAAATTTCGTAGAGTTTGGCCAAGTGGATCAAAAGTTGTGCCACTTTTAATTTTCGTCGTCGGGCTGTTCCAGGGGAATCGGTTCAACCGATTTTATAACTGTGGTTGAACCGGTCATTGGTTGAACCGCTCGTTTGCCTGCGGTTGAACCGATCATTGATTCAACCGCCCATATAACTGTGGTTGAACCGATTTTGGTTTCTTCAGCCTATCTTTGTGTCTGTTGATTGCTTTGCTTGGGGTTTTTTTATTAGGATTCAATACAAGGCTTCTGCTATACTTGTAGATTGATCTTCATAGCTTTCATAGCTATCGGAGTGACATTGGTGTTGAATCCAAATCAAAGTGAAAAAGTGAGCGTGCTCCTATTCACCCCCCCCCTCTAGTCGTCTTTCCGGTCCAACAAGTGGTATCAGAGCCCGGTTAGTTCAATCTTGATCTTAACCGGTCACTGAACTTGGCGATGGATAAGTACTCGACCAAGCCGTATGTCTTCGATGGGCTCGACTATGCCTATTGGAAGAATCGCATGCGAGTCTTCCTTGAGAGCGAAGGACGGGCTATATGGGAGGTTGTTCGAGCCCTTCGTTTTGCCGAAGTTGCTCTGGCCGGCCCGCAGCCTCTTGGCTAACAACAACAAGGCAAAGAACCTTCTATATGCTGGACTTGGTAGGCAAGAGTACGATAGGATTTGCAACCTTGCGACCGCACATGAGATTTGGCACACCCTCGAAACTTACCATGAGGGATCGTCCCAGATCAAACAAGTGCGCCAGACGGTCTTTAAGCGTAAATACAACAAATTTGAGATGCATCCTGGAGAGAGCATCGATGACGTATTCAGTCGCTTTAACAAGGTGATCAATCAGATGAGAACTGTAGACATTGAGTACTCTCAATCTGAGAATGCCACCCACCTCTTAGTTGCAATCAACACCAAGGAGTGGGAGATGAAGGCAACAGCCATTGAGGAAAATGTCAACCTCTCTGATCTTATTTTGGAGCTGCTTTACAGCAAGCACAAGACTCATGAGATTAAGAGGGTTGATCATCCCAAGAAGGATAACATGGCTTTGGTAGCTGATCCTTCGAAAAGAACCTCTGATAGTTCTTCTGAGTCATCTTCTGGATTTTCTCTTGCGTGTTTATCTGCTATTCAAGAAGAAGAGTTTGAGAATCTTCCTGAGGCTGATTTAGCTCTTTTAGCCAAGAAAGTCACACGGGCATATAACAATGTTAGAAACAGGAAGAGAGGTGGCCCTGTGACATGCTATAAGTGTGGAGAGCTATATCACATCAAGACAAGCCGCCCTAAGTGAAAAATAAGGACAACCGCAAGGATGAGAAGCCTGCCTGGAAGAAGCCTCAAGGGAGCAAGCCCAAGTATGATGCTGCCAAGCTCATGAAGGCTGCTCACCGGGTCCTTGCCGCTTTTGGAGATCAATCTATGAGCGATGTGGACTCCGAGAGCGAGGAGGACAAGGAGGAGGAGCTCCCTCAAGACAAGAAGGGGAAGACCAAGGACTTCACCGGCATGTGCTTCATGGCCGACTCCATCGACGCCGATGACAACGATGAGGTACTTCCATCCTATGATGTCCTCTCTGCTAGATGTGATAACATGTATGAGCAATTGCTTAGTCAAGATAAGGATTTAGAGTTCACCATGGCTAGGAATAAGGATCTAGAGTCACAAGTCGAGAATTTGACATTAGAGCTTGTGAATGCTAAGAGTCTAGATGTTGATGAATGTTCATCCTGCCATGCTTTGCACTCCGAACTGTCTAAACTACAATCTGCTCATGATATTACTTTGCATCAACTTGAAAATGCTAGGACTTAGCTAATTGATATTAAATCTGCTCCATGTGAAAAATGTTTAGAGTCTAGCAAGTTGGATGCTTCTGGTAATGTGAAATCTAGCTTTTGCTCTTTCTGCTTAGAACGCGAACATGAAGTTAAGGATATTCTAGAAGCAGTTAGAGCTAAATATGCCAAGCTTAAGGACACAATTGAGTCTACACCTTGTGCCTCTTGTGCTGCCTATAAGCTTGAAGTTGCCTGTCTTAAGGAGGAACATGCTAGAGCCATTAAGGCCAAGACTTGTGATTCATGTGCTAATTTTGGAAAAGAGAATGCATATCTCAAGAATACTTTAGAAAGATTCTCTGGTGGTGAAAAACAGTTAAACATGATTCTAGATAAGTCTAAAACTCCTTTTAAGAAGCAAGGGTTAGGATACAACTCAGCCCAGGACAAATCCAAGCCTAATGTCATTGAGGTCTTGAAAAATGACTTAGTTGAATTCAAAACCCAACCTGCAAAAACTGTTTTTAAATCTGCAGGGTTTGTCCAACCTTCTTTTGAGGCAAAAGGTGCTTCTCCTAGTGGTACAAAATACCATTGCACCTATTGTAAGAAGAGTGGATATTTGGTTGAGTTCTGTTGGCGTAGGTTGAAGAACGCTAAGAAAAATATTGCTAGAATGTCATCTAATCAACCTAGAGCCTTTATGAGACATGGTCACGCAGAAAAGAAGAAACCCGGTCTAGGATTTGTTGCACATGCTCATCACCGTGTTCCTAGACAGGATGCATCTCATGTTATTGTTACCATTGCTCATAATAGAACTGCTAATAAAGTCAAGGATAGCACATCTGCTTTGTATACTACTTTCATGACGAGTGTCTCGATCTTGGGTTCCCAAGTCGCTTTTAACTAACTTGATGTTGAGACACATCGTTCTTTTGTTCCTTGATTTTCAGGATTGCCGCGGTAGGGGGAAGAACACATGGTTCGTCGACTCCGGGTATTCACGCAACATGACCGGAGATTCAAGATGGTTCACCTCCTTCATGCGGTCAACCGGTGATGAGTTCATCACCTTTGGAGATGATACACAAGGGCGCATTGAAGGAACTGGAGTGATCGGGGTGAACGATAAGTTCATTCTCAAGGACGTCGCGCTTGTGTCTAAGCTAAGGTACAATCTCCTTTACGTCTCCTGACTTCTCGATGATGGCTATGAGACTCGTTTTAAGAAGAATGCCTGTCGCGTGCTTGATTCTTTTGGTGAGCTCGTTTTTGGGATTTCTAGAGTTGGTAGAATTTTTAGAGCTGATTTTTCTGAATCTCTTGCCGAATCCCTTAAGTGCTTAATTGCTTCTTCTTCTGATATCTGGCTTTGACACCGACGTTTGGGGCACATTGGTTTTGATCATCTGACACGAGTTAGCGACCTTGATCTCATGAGAGGTTTGCCTAAACTCAAAGTCATCAAGGATCTTTGTATGTATACAGTAGGCATGGCAAGCAAGTTGCCGCCTCACACCCATCATTGACTATGGTCATGGTAACGGACCGACGGTTGCTTCATATGGATCTTGTTGGTCTGCTAGGGTTCGATCAGTCGGTGGTAAATGGCATATTCTTGTCATAGTCGATGATTTTTTGAGATATTTGTGAGAACCCGCGTAATTAATCTAATCTAAACAACAGTAATCGATAATTAACGTTTAATAAAACCCGTTAAACATTGATGAAACTCATAATCTCAGTTCCATTAAGCATGTAATTATCACAATTGTTTATATGAATTAAGGTAAAATCAGTATATCAATATCATTATCATTATCATTACATTGTCATCATCATCAGCATCATCTCAATAAATCCGTTATTATATAAGTTATATATTACAAACATGATACTTGGTACAAAAATTATTTTACAACAGCTTGCAATGTTTTTGGTAACAATTAATTAATTTACAATTCATTCATATCATTCATGTAGTAGTAGACATTTGCCATCCTTGCCTCCTTGTCTTTTTAGCGCCAGTCCATAGAACCATCTTGCGATCCATTTTCCTCGCTCATTAGAAAAATCAGAAAAATGGTTAGCAAGTTTAGTTGAAAGCAGTGGTTGTGAGTATTAGAATATAGGAAGTGGCCGTCAGAATTTCCCGAAGTACAATAGGACTCCCATATCAACCTAGGTCAAACGGTCCCTCGATCACTAAGGTATCCTGACCAACCTGAGTTAGTCGGCTCCTTTGGTAATCAAGATATCCAGATCAACCAGAGTCAATAAGTACCATTTACTTCTAGGGGTCTCCTCATCCGGCATCAATAAAATTCAACACCCACCTTTTTGCATTACCGCAATCGCAGTATAATCCCACAAGACACATCCCATTAAATCTTACCATCAGCCTGAGCATCATAGGGTCCCACAAGCCCACATTTCACATTCCATTAAACCCAACCCTCAGCCAAAGCATCATCGGGTATGCCAAAACCAGCAACATTAGTACCCATGGGGTGCAGTCAGCATAAGTCCACATTTAGTATTATCCCGTTTCCATCCCAGCTGAAGGCAACACAAACCCATCCAAAAATGCATCCTCATCTAGCAATAATGGACCAACAGGTCCTTGTCTCATTGGGGTCATGAGAGCGCAATAAAGATAAGGCAAGGGTATGATCACCAGCATGTTACAAGGAAGCCAGCCACAATACATCCCTCTAATAAGCCTCAATTCTCAAAAGTAGTATACAAGTTCTTATATACAAAGCTACTACCAGTCAGCACCAGCAAAACAAGAGCATAAGGAATAGCCTCACAAAAGTCTATAGGGCCAAATAATACCATCATTTCTCCTCACCACTGACCCAGCCCAAGCATGCATCACAAAGGAGCACAGGAAGATGATCAAATAGAGCACAGTGGAGTGCAGTGAGGAGATAAGATTAGGGTAAATAGGAATAGGGAGGCTGTAAAAACGAAGTTACCACATCAAGGATAAGACCAACCACAGCCAAGGATGAGACCAACACGGCTCCACCAAAGCAAATGCAAGCAGCCTTATAAGCTCAAGACTGCATCCAAAAGAGGAGCTCAAGATGGTCAAATGGATGCACAGGAGGAAGAGAAGACCCAGGGGATAAGGGCATGGTAAGAAAAAGAATAGAAGATTGGTAAAAAGATAATCCACAGGCACTGGATAAGGCAGCCCAACTATTTCCCATTGCCAGCCGAAGGCATTGTCTCTGTAAGACATTCCCCTTCTCATAAGATAAGCACACGAGCAAGACCTGCAGAACCAAGGTCATCGCATTACCAGTCATCAAGCCCACAAGAAGGATGAGCAAGCTCAGAGTTCATATCATCATCGCTTGCAAGCTGATCGCAGCGAGGGTGAAGAGGAGAGTACCAGCGCAGAGCCAGCACTACAATCCTCTTCCCCATCCTTATCTCAACAGGAGGTAACCCTCAGTTAGATCTCAGTGCTCCACACTTGTGCACATCAATCATCCATAGAGCATCTCACTAGAGTATCCCTATTTAGCCCTCAGTTTGCATTTCATCACGAAGCAATAGGGGGGATAGAAGATAGGGAGCCTTATACCTTAAGGGTCCTAGAGCAGCTGGCCATTTCATCATTTAGGCTTCATTAACCTCATTAGCAAGCCTCTTAGCCACATCCACCATGCATTGCTCATGCATAAGCACAATAAACTCACATCAGTATAAGCAAATCAACAAAATTAATTAAATCAAAACAAGTTTTCAGAGGGGAGGTTAGAGAGTAAGGGGTTTGGAGATTTGTAGCAAGATGGAGGTCGAGGTCGGCGGCATGCAGTCAAGCCGACCCCAAGATGGGCGGCACACGACGTGAGGAGGAGGCCAGACCGTGAGGGGCGTTGGCCTTGGCCGAGGGGAGGAGGCGACAGAGCGAGCGAGGTCTCATGGCAGGGAGAGGTGCAGGAGGGGAGCCAGGAGCCAGGCGGGCCAAAGAGCAAAGTGGAGCCAGAGGGCTGGAGGTGGAGCCGAGAGCGGCAAGGTAGTTAGGATCGCGATTCAAGTCTTAAAGTCTTACGACTCTACGAACCCACGACAGCCTGTCGATCCAAGTCTTACTGCCGATCCGATCCTACTCAAGGTAGGTAGGATCGCGATCCTACTCTTAGAGTCTTACGGTTCTACGAACCCACGACAGCCTGTCGATCCAAATCTCACTTGTCGATCCTACTCGTAGAGACTTAGGGCAATTTTTTTAGAGGCCGGGCTTTGCGATATTTTGTTTTAGAGCAAAATTTGTTGATATTAATTTCGAGAATGAAACTATAAATAAACAAGGAGCATGCAAAATATTGTATCGGTGTGGTAATGCCAAGTACAAATATCTATATTATGGCATGAGCAATCTTGAGCTTGATAATGATAACTATTTTTATTCTGGAGTATGTCTAGCTACTTTTAAGGAACATGCAAGTGGTAAACCATATAACAATCATACAAACTTATAGTATAGATGTTAAATATGTGTATTTTACAAATCCAGTAGAATCGCCGATTCTCACGATTCGACATCTGATTCGATCCTCTGGAGGCAAATCGATCCGACTCGGGATCTCGACTCGACTACCTTGGAGGCGGGAGGTGGCGATGGCGGCGATGGCCAGGGACCTGAGGGGCCGCCTTGAGCCGAGGCGTCTTGAGGAGGCGGCGGCGCTTGGAACCAGAGATGGCGGCCGGCGCGTGGGCGGCGGCATTAGGCGCGCGATGGGCGGGGCGCCACCAGAACCTGGAGGTGGCGGTCGTCATGAGGCTGGCGGCAAGCGGCGCGCTAGAAGAGGAGGCCGGCGGTAGGAAACCATGGGGGAGATCTGAGGAGGAAGGAGGAGAAATTGGGGGAAGTAATGGAAAAGAAGAGCAGGCCCTGGGTGTGTGTGTCGGCTGTGGGAGATAAGAGAGAGAGAGAGAGAGAGAGTACGGGTAGGTGAGAGGTAGTAGGGTAATTAGGGTTTTGGTGGTAGAGATTAGGTAGAAGTGAAATTAGGATTAGGGTTTAGGTGGGAATTAAAGAGAGGATTAAGAAAGAGATTAAGAATAAGAAAAGATTAAGTAAAGAATTAGAAATTAGGTATTAAGGTAACCTCTACGGAGTATTGTTAGTATTGGTAAAGTTAGCAGTAGGATTAAACACCAGTATCAATGGTTTCCAACACTATGTAATTTTGGGCCTAACGCATTTAATTAAAGCTGTGTATGGATAAATATCAATAGTTCGATAGGTGAAATAAAAGCACGTAAAAATTGATCTGGAATTTTTGTAAGTAGTATAAGTTACCGATAGAACTCCCTAAATTAGATAATGATCAGTCGCAATTAGATAGGCATAGTTGCATGCGAATACATGTAGTGTTTTATTTTTGTACGCTTAAATGCATGATTAGGCACACTCCATCATAGAACCGTCGGCTAGAACACCCTCAATTAGGAAGTGCTAATTTAGCAGGAGATCCAGAAAAATGTTATAAAATTTAAAATATGCCAAAAATGAAATCATGCTAATTAATTAAATTAAAGCAGTCCCGAGTATTTGTAGAAAGTTAAACAATCGCATGTTGATTTAAGCAACATAATTAATTAGAAGTTTTGCAAAGTAGAATATAATAGACTTAATAAAATGTGCGTGTGAGTAGTATTTCATTTCTCGTTAGTTTAAACATGAACTTAAGCATTTTCGACCCTAGAGCGAGTAATTAGTAGAACGACCGTAGTGGGGAGTGCTAACCTCACGGGGGTTCTGAAAAGGTTATTAAATGAAAATCCACTAACGAAAAGGATCATCAAATCAGTATGCACTGCACCTAGTCGCACATATTACTGCTAAATAGTTAATTATGTATTTATTATTTCGCACCGTCGTATAAATTGCAGCGGGTGAACCAACAAGAGTAGATAATATCGATTTCGTCAATGACGATCTCTTCTACAGTTCCATAGGCAAGCTACTCCCTTGATCATAAACATAGCTATTTTAAATATAAAATGTATATTGCTCTATCATTATGTATTGCATCAAAACTATTTTCTCAAAACTAAATTGGATTTGAATGAAATTGGGAAGATAAGAAATGAAATGAAGGAAAAGAATGAAATGAAAGCTAATGGGTTGGTAAAAGGGGGCCCGGGTGAGGAAACACGACGACGGCGATGATGATGAGGTAAGAGGTGGGCCCCTTTTTACGGATGGTATAATATAAGGACCAACAAAACTCTTACTCGATCAGAGGCCGTAATTCAGTACCAACCATTTTCCGTTTGGTGAGCGAAAATGCTACCTCTTTACGTAATTCGTTCTCCTAGCGGGTTGCAAGGTGGAGTGTTGGGTATTGGGCCAATCCGACCCAACCAACATTACGGAAACTTCGGTGGATGACGGAGGTCACGTCTCACGACAAGCGGAAAGTAATGGGTGGAGACTTAATCACGTAAATGGAAAACGATACGTATTCGAACTCGAACCCGCATCAAAGGAAATGCAGGGAACCCGGTTCAGTTAGAGTTCAGAATTACTATGGGTAAAGTGGTACAAGCCTACGCAGTGCTATCAAAATCATGAATTCATGCCAGTCTCCTGGATTGGAGTCTACGGGAACCGCCGGGGGTCTATCTTCTTTCCGAGTAATCAAGTAGTCTCTTCAGAAGTAAAATTGCAACCTAAGTTTTGAAAACTATTTTCAGAAGAAGAGATGAGGTAGGAATTTTGATAAGGACGAAATTTAGAGTCATCAAATGCATTTTAGCTAGTAATGCTTGCTGAGTACACTATAGTACTCACTCTTGCTATCTCTCCCCTTGCTTAGCTCCTAATCCGACCAGGAGTTATCCCGAGTGGGATGAGGAATTTTTGCAGTGCCTAAAAGGCGCGGTGATGAGGGCTTTGGGTACGAGGAGTAGAACAAGGTGATCGCCTCATTCGACTCGTGGGACGAGAAGACCGTCGGAAGAACCTAGCAGTAATTAGCGGGAAGTGTTTTCCCCTTTGTAGCTAAATAATTGTATTCATAACCCTAGACTTGTGTGGCTACTGTTGAAATAAAGAGCAGTTTCTATTTTATTGTTCTGCTGCGTTATCTCTGATAAATGGCTTACTATTCGTTGGAGCAATGTTCTACTGGGCAAACGAATAGTAATCCGTATGCATAAGTGTGATTACCCTTGGGGTAATGATACGGGGCGTCGCAATATTCTTGGGTGTTCTTTCTTGCTTCGAAGGATGAGGCTTTTGATCATTATCATGATCTTGTTCTTTATTTGGCTTCTGAACTTCCTGGTGCCTTGAGAGCGATCTGCAGTGACAATGGCACGGAGTTCAAGAATACTTCTTTTGCCTCTTTTTGTGCTGAGCGCGGTATTGAGCATCAGTTCTCTTCTCCACACGTCCCTCAACAAAATGGCGTTGTGGAAAGGAAGAACAGGACTCTAGTCGAGATGGCTAGGACGATGCTAGATGAGTATAGCACACCGAGGAGATTTTGGGCCGAAGCTATTGCTACAGCTTACCATATTTCAAACCGTGTCTTTTTGATACCGTCTTTGGGCAGGACTTCATATGAGCTTCGTTTTGGTAGAAAACCCTTTGTCTCTCACTTTCGAGTCTTTGGATCGAAGTGCTTTATTCTCAAGACAGAGAACCTAGATAAATTTGAATCAAGGACTTGTGATGGTTTATTTCTGGGTTATCCTGCTCATTCGAGGGGTTTTCGGGTTTTTAATGTTGAAACTAACATTGTCCAGGAGACATGCAATGTCACTTTTGATGAGACTAGCCCTGAAGTTAGATCCGATGTTTCAAGTGACTTACAGGTGACGGAGAGTATTTTTGTTGAAGAAGATGAGGATGAACTTGATCTCGCTCCACTGCACTTTCTTCTTGATGTTCTGTGCAAGATGCTCAAGTTCCAGAACCTGCTACAACTGCTTCACCTCCAATTGAGGCTCCTGCTGTGACTTCTTCATCAGCAGTACCTGCAGAGATTGAGGAGACGCTATCTCCCCCAGGCGCTCCTTTGCACATTCAAAAGCAACACCCTCCGGATCAGATGATTGGTAATCTCCATGAGCGAGTCACTCGCTCTAGGTATCATGATCCGAGCCTTTTCTCTCACTCTGCATTTGTAGTTTCTTTTGAACCCAAAGATATATCACATGTTTTATCTGATGCTAGTTGGGTCAATGCCATGCATGAGGAGTTAGAGAATTTTAAAAGAAATAAAGTTTGGAACATTGTAGAACCTCCTAGTGGTCATAATGTTATAGGAACCTGTTGGGTGTTCAAAAATAAACAAAATGAGGATGGTTCTGTGGTTACAAATAAGGCTAGGTTGGTAGCTCAGGGCTTTAGCCAGGTTGAGGGGTTAGATTTTGATGAGACCTTCGCTCCTGTTGCCAGAATAGAAGCCATTCAAGATTTCGCTTGTATTTCTTTGCATCTAAAGGTTTTAGGTTGCATCAAATGGATGTTAAGAGTGCCTTTCTGAATAGTTTTATAGAGGAGGAAGTGTATGTTAAGCAACCCCCTGGCTTTGAGAATCCCAAGCACCCAGATCGTGTTTTTAAGCTATCCAAAGCCTTGTATGGTCTTAAGCAAGCCCCTAGAGCCTGGCATGATAGACTTAAGACCTTCTTGCTTAAGAATGATTTTGAAATAGGAAAGGTAGATAAGACTCTTTTTATTCTTAGGCATGGCAATGACTTCTTGCTTGTTCAGATTTATGTAGATGATATTATCTTTGGTGGTTCCTCTCATGCTCTTGTTTCTAGTTTTTCTGAGACCATGTCCAGAGAATTCGAGATGAGTATGATGAGAGAGCTCAATTACTTTCTTGGGCTACAAATCAAGCAGTGCAAGGAAGGGATCTTCATCCATCAAACGAAGTACACCAAGGATTTGCTCAAGCATTTTGAGATGGGTGACTGCAAGCCGATCGCCACTCCCATGGCGACATCGACTGCTTTGGATCCAGATGAGGAAGGAGAAGTCGTGGATCAACGCGAGTACCGCAGCATGATCGGCTCCCTCCTGTACCTGATGGCCTCAAGACCGGACATCCACTTCGCGGTCTGCCTCTGTGCGAGGTTTCAGGCGTCACCGAGGACTTCACATCGCCAAGCCGTTAAGCGCATCTTCAGGTATTTACACTCTACCCTTCAGTATGGCATTTGGTTTTCCTACTCGTCTTCTCTGTCCATTCGGGGGTTTTCTGATTCTGATTTTGCGGGCTGTAGGCTAGATAGGTAGAGCACATCTGGCACATGTCATTTCTTAGGCACTTCTCTTGTCTCTTGGTCTTCTAGGAAGCGGTCTTACATTGCATAATCCATTCTTTGAAGTGAATATGTAGCTCTTGCTAGTTCTTTGTAGTCGATTTTGTGGATGGTCTCCACTCTTAAGGATTTTGGGTTAACCTTTACTAGTGTTCCTCTTTTCTGTGACAACACTTCTGCTATTAACACTGCTAAGAACCCAGTGCAATATTCTAGGACCAAGCACATAGACATTAGCTATCACTTCCTTAGAGACCACGTTGAGAAGGGTGATATTGTCTTTGCATTTTGTGGAGTCAGAGGCTCGGTTAGCGATATCCTCACCAAGCCTTTAGACCCAACAAAGTTTGCCACCTTGAGAAGTGAGTTAGGGGTAATTTATCCCTATGGGTTGGTTTGAGGGGGAGTTGGATCTTTTCTGATCTTTTCTTGTTCTTTTGATCTTTTATTTGATCTTCTTTTGAACTTGCCGATCTTTTTGATCTTTTTAGGTTTTTTTAGGCTTTTCAAGCTTTTCTTGCATCTCATTGTATCATATTGCATTCATATGAAAAAAATTCAAAAAGATGCATTGTAATATAAGCTTTTCTGCTTATCTTTTAAAATTGATGAAGCTTTGCTTATTACCCTTTGGAGCTTTAGTGTTTCAATTCTTGCTCAATGCCATGTCTAGTTCTTTGACTTGCTAGAATTATCATGCTTTCACATGTATAGCTAAGTCTTTGCTGTATGAGCTAGAACTTGAAAAAAAAAACAACTTGAACTAAGAAATTAGCTATTTGTGAATTATTTAGCCAGTTGCGCAATTAGTGCTCCTTTTGTGACATTGGCCCTGTCAAAATTGCTTTGATAGCTCTTGAATCTAGCTTTGATCATTACTTGAGCTTCTTGTGTTCTTGAGAATCTAAAAGCTGCTCTTGTGAAAAATAAAAATCAAACTTCAAGATTGTCTTATGCT
The DNA here is from genome assembly GCA_036346405.1 of Phyllostachys edulis. Lineage (NCBI taxonomy): Eukaryota > Viridiplantae > Streptophyta > Magnoliopsida > Poales > Poaceae > Phyllostachys > Phyllostachys edulis. The sequence goes on along the minus strand of CM070559.1, from coordinate 8,132,938 downwards.
TAAATCGTGCCAAACTACTCTTCTGAGACGCATGTCAAAGACATGAACTTGGAGATAGTTTAATGATCCAGACGATCTCATGGGGACTGCTTATCACAACTGACATGAACCTCAAGATTTGTCGCACTGGTAGAAGCTTAGGAAGAGTTTGTGGATGGCTCCTATTCCAGGATCTTCTTCACTAAGATATACCTTTAATCAACTTTTGGTCGAAGCTTAGGATGAGTTTGTGGATGGCTCCTAGTCCAGGATCTTATCACTAAGTTAGATCATTAGTCAACTTCAATATTCATTGCAAATGAAAAACTGTTGAAAAATGGGCGTTTAAGAAAATTAAGCAAAACGATTCATTTCAGGACCTGTTTGTCTCTTAATGTGGTCATTGTTAGCTTTTTGATCTCACATTGACATTTTGACATGGCCAGTATCATTTTAGGATCCCTGTTGATGAACTTGCTAGATTTGAAGCTTTGCTTAAAATGCTAAAATTCATTGCTTTATATTGAGTCTTCTCGCTTAGCTTTGTTATATATGTCTTATCATGATCTTGCTAGCGCTGTTAGGCTTGATATGTTATTTGTGTAATTTTAGAAATGCTAGCTTGTTCTTTTGGGTAATCTCCAAAGCTTCTTGTAGTCAACAATTGATAAATACAAAAAAAATGAAGCCACTCCATTGCATTTCATGCTTGCTCCTTCTTATGCTTTTTTCCTCATTCTGCATTTGTCATCTCTGGACGAGAGGAAGGCGTGATTCCTTAATAACTCCATTGTCAAAGGGGGAGAAGATGGTTGAAAAGGGGGAGAAAAAGGGAGTTATGAAAAAGGGGGAGCTTTTTGGAGAAATTTGGAGTTTTTGAAATTTTCTGAAATTTGAGGATCATAGTGAGGGAGAGTTTCGTATTTGCATTCTTATGGTCGTACTGTTACTTCTGAACTTGAAATGCAATTCTTGATCCTCACAATGATCAAAGGTCAATTTGAACAATTGTTCTTTCATATGGATCTTAAGTGAGATTTTGATCTTTTCTGGAAAATAAAGCTTTTTCGCTTTCTTTTGTCGTATCTCACTTGACACTACCATTCTGAAGCCAACTTGGTCATTTCCTTTGCTTTTTCTTGCATTTGGACCAAGTTGTGTCTTTGAGCGAAAACGTCGAATTTTTACTTTGCAAACCTCAAAATTTGCATTTGTGGGAAATTGACAATGTGTTCATCAAGGGGGAGATTGTGGATATCATGGGGATATGCCTGAGATCTTAGGATGATGTTACAATTGGCAATGTCGTTCTCGGTTTGTCGAAACAGCGTTTTCAGCAAGTGTTAGGAGATTGATCGTCTGGCGTGTAAGGCAGCGATACGACCATGATCTTGATTGTACCGACTTGTAAAGGGCGGTCGTACCGCATCACGGTTGAACCGTTTGAGTAGCGGTATGGATTTTCCAGAGAAGATGTTTTTTAGGAAGTTTTGGATTTCCTTGAGGAGCTGCGACGATCGCTAGTATATAAATGCGACCCTTGATCTTGATTATCTGGGAGTTAACATGGCGGTTGTACCGATTATGTTTCTGAGTTTCGTTTAACTTAGAGAATTGTTGTTGGGTTAGGTCAAGTTTATGGGTTTCATGGCATATGTGTTGCATGATACATATTTTGACTAACGTGGGTCAAGTTGTGAAGAACTTGTTCCCGGATTCGATTTCTTTGTCTATTGATGTGCGAGTTGCTTGGAGGTCAATGACGGTCAGCAGCGAGGATGATCGGGACTAAGCTTGGAGAGCGAGGTCGGAAACGATCGAGGATGCGGGTGAAGTCAATGGAGTCAAGCATGGCGCAAGAGGGACAAAAGGTGACCGAACAGGCGATTCGGTCGACGGAGTTCGATCAAGCGGCGGGGTCGGTGCAAGTGCCATAGTGGTTTCGATGGGAGCGGATGGGAGAGACTTATTGACATGAAGAGAGCCGCTGGATCAACCTACACGTGGCGAAGCATGGGAGGTGCTTCACGAAGATGGGACTCGGTCTTTGCCAAAAAGATCGAGAAGGATTATTTTGGTAATTTTACCAAATACCACCTTGGTGACCTTTTGCCAACTCACGGCGTAAGATGGCGCAAGGTAAAGAGGATTAGGTCAAGAGATGAAGACGGCGCTTTAAAACGCGTGCGTATGTGACCCGTTTGTGTGTGGGCCTTAACGGGAGCCCATTAGGATTCAATCTTCTAGAAGGTTTAGCCTTCACTATAAATAGGAGAGGGTGCTGGCCAGCACCTCTCAACCCTTTCATTACTTGTAAACCCTAGTTTTGCTTTTGTGCTTAGGGAGTTGATAGTTGAAGGTTAGGATTCTAGAGACTTGGATTTGATTTCGTGCTCATGTATTGAGTCTTTGTCCTCCATTGATGGAGTGGCTGTAAACCAATATCATATCAAATCAATCCAAAGAAAGTTCTCTCAAAGATGAGTTCAATTGCTTTCTTTCTCTCTATTTGGTGATTTGGGGTCTTTCTTTGATCCGCGAGTTTTTACTTGGTTTCTTACCGTGATCTAACTTGCTGTGACATGTGGGAACCCATCTAGAATCATCTTGATCATCAACCACCCACAAGCAAGTCTCTAGATCATATTTTGCATTTGGCTCGGTTTTTGAACCACCATCGTTCAAATTGAAAAAGATAGGAACTTTGGCATGGATCTCTGTGATCTTTGATTAGAATGGGTTCCTAATATCTTTAGGAAGGTGTGGTTTAAATTTCGTGGAGTTTGGCCAAATGGATCAAAAGTTGTGCCACTTTTAGTTTTCGTCGTCGGGCTGTTCCAAGGGAATCGGTTCAACCGATTTTATAACTGTGGTTGAACCGATCATTGGTTGAACCGCTCGTTTGCCTGCGGTTGAACCAATCATCGGTTCAACCGCCCATACAACTGTGGTTGAACCGATTTTGGTTTCTTCAGCCTATCTTTGTGTCTGTTGATTGCTTTGCTTGGGGTTTTTTATTAGGATTCAATACAAGGCTTCCGCTATACTTGTAGATTGATCTTCATAGCTTTCGTAGCTATCGGAGTGACATTGGTGTTGAATCCAAATCAAAGTGAAAAAGTGAGCATGCTCCTATTCATCCCCTCCCCCCCCCCCTCCCCTACCTCTAATCGCCTTTCCGGTCCAACAACACCCAACTGTTCTTCCATTCTGACTTCATGGTTGCAAATCAAATGCATAACTTAGAAGCATAGAGTGATAATCAACGTTACACATATGTACCTAGAAGGAGAATGCTAGAAGGAATGCCCTGATGTGTGTGCCATCTCTTTCCATAGATAAGGCAACAGCAAGCAGAGCATCCAAGCATGTTAGGCCACGAGACTTACCTAGCTAAGTAGCAAGCGTCAACATGAACTCTAGAATACTCCCACCGGACATAATTACTTGACGTCCTGAAGATCCTGTAATGTTCTGAGAACGTTGTGCATCCGGTCGGAAACGTCAAATATACAAAACCGGAGGGAGTACTGGACGACAATATGAGCAAATTAGATCCATCTAATGTTTGTATATATAAATGTTTCTTATAAAGGACCCAACATAAAACTATACAAAGGGGGTGTTGGACTGATCACCATAAAATAAAATTTGCTTGAACTGTAAAGACAATAGCCACCCAGTAGCAAATAGATTAAACAGAAACATTTGATTCGTGCTCACTTGCTGCACAATGCAATGCCCCGATAACAGCTATATTTTATCTACATTGCAGCGTAGCAGACAAATTAATAGAAGAATGCACTCAGGATGTTCGTTTGAATAACTAGATTAGCACAAGCACACGCGCAAGTAACATTGCATATTCTGGTATTTCTCTAATCATGATCATACACACAAACTCCTGGCAAGGTTATGTTTAATACTACCTTAACACTTCCCAAAATCGGCGGATATGTCCCCCAATACGGCCGGATTACATATCATGTAAGTATCAGTTATTTTCCTATTTTTCAAAAAAAGAAAATAATTCCAGATACTTCCCTGATACTTCTCTACCCCAACACCCCTTATTCAAGTCAGAAACGTATGGTCGATCTATTCAGCAAACAACAATTAGTTGATTTCTCTTTGTTTGGAGGTGGATAATTCCTTCGACTCAATTGAGGATAGAGCTCATCTAGACCCAAAGCAAATTGGTATTAAAATTACATGGGCAGCCAACATCATCTTCTTGCGCTGAAAGAAACTGGAGTTCTTATGGTTTGATCCACAACTGGAGTTCTTAGTTTCTTAATTTTTACCAACTGCCAGGGGCGGATCTAGGAAAAATATCACCGGGGTCACTCTTCTAAGCATAATGATGTTATTGCATGTTTGTAAGTGTCATTTGTTATCTCCAAAGAGAAATTGTACTAAGCTTACCAAAAAGTCATTAGGGTCACATGACCACAATGCTTACAAGCTGGATCCACACCTGCCAACTGCATGGAATTCGATTGCAATTGCATTGTTGTAGGCTAAACCCTAGATGTGCCGAGGATCTAGTATTTGCGCACCACAACTTACACCTTCTATATTTCTGCACTAATAGGTTGAACCCTAGTCCCTAGATGATTGCAATTTTTTATTTTCTGCACTAGTGTGTGTGTGTGTCACCGTATCAGTGTTTCTGGAAAAATGACGTATCGTGTATCCGTATCTGTATCGGGGTATCCAGGCAACCTAGGTTTAATATCAGCTAAGGTATCCTGAACACACACATTGCACAAATGATTCCAGAACTAAACAATGCTCTGTTATGCAGCTCAATCTTAGCACAAATAAATGCACATATTAACTGATTCACGTCAGAACGGAATACATTTTACTACATCACAAGAATGCACACATTTCTGTCCAGCACTAGTGGACGCACAGTGGAGCAGATAATTAGGATGGTAACTTCTGCGTATTCAGGGCAACACATAATGTGTCCACCTCCGGTAAATTGGGAGGGTTTAGGTTACCCTCCTGCAGTTACAGAACTTTGTCTTGTTCCTTCAGATGAAATGCTATATTAGAGAGCTTACTGAAATTATTTGTTGTGATATGAGAATTCCAGGCGAAATTGTAAGGGAGGCAACATCAACAACCTTGTGCCAGCTGAGGGATGACTGGTGGAATTTACACGAGAATATTGTCTTGCCATTGAGATAGGTTTCATGGAAGAGGCTGTCTTACTGGCGTGTCCTGTTGAATCTGCATATGCTCAAGGCTGTATGACGGACCCTCCTCTTGCGAAGCAGATCGTGCAGTTCATCACCGTCAGCTTGTTTCTTCATGTACCTGTGCAAGAGCTTTAAGTTTAATCCCCGATATGCAAGGCAAAAATACCTCAGGAAATAGACAGTTCCCGACTACATGTTTTAACAGAATTAGTTAACGCAGTAAGAGCTTTCACGATTGCCAAATAACACATCCACTTATATGATAATGTGGGAAAGTGATTGTGCTGGATCAACTGTCTAATGAGCCAACATTCACATCAACATTTGAGTTTGAACTCAGCATGGAATTTTAGTAACTGCAAGACAGCATCTTAGTGGATTTTGAACTTGCGCCTCTTGGTTCTCATTATCATAATCACAACCGTTTGAGAAAAAAGAGGTCAAATACATCAAGGGAAAAATAATCATGCAAGATCTATGTTATAGAATGTGCTGCCAGCAGTATTGTAATAGCCCAAAATTCATAATTGTAAAAATAAGGGATTTTTAAAAATGAGGGATTTTTAAAACTTTTATACAATGCCTATTATCGTGCGTTTGCTTGCATCTTTGAGTTTTACTTGAGGACATTTTGCATATCTTCTGCTCATGGTTTTATCAATCATCCTGTCATTTTGGTTTTCTCCAGTCTTTCTAATTCCCTATCTCCTTTGGATAAAGTGTTGATCAGCCTAGAGGCTGATCCGGCCCCCTTGCTCCTGGACCTCCTCTTTTACTGATCCGTCCGACCTGCAGTGGTCAAAAGGAAGCACTCGTGCACGGCGTATGCCAACATAGGGTCACGGTGTGGAACTGACCATCGGCCATTAATAGCCATCACCTAGGATGTCCCTCAACGGCACTGTGCAACCACTCCAACAACAACTCCAACCACTCCGACCACTCCCCTAGTCAGGTCGTTCATATATATACATGGGCACAAAACATTGGGACTTCCTTGTTGCTTTTCTTCACCATTTCAACACTGAGCCACATTCTCTTCTACATTTAAGAAAGCTTGAGCTTCAGTCAAGCACAAGCGCTCGACTCTGTCAAGCGCCCCTACATCACCGCCTTCCTATAAGCACCCAACGGAATAGCCTTGGAGACCACCCCCATTTCACCTCCAACCAGGACATTTCAATACCTCCCAGAAGAACCATCTGCCTACTTCCACGGAGCAACCTTGAAGATTGAAGACTATTTCTTTTCCTCGCGCCGCCGCTGCAACACAGAGTCCTCTTACGGTTGCGGTCCACCATCGGCAACTAAATTCCGGCCAGCCCATTCCCCAGACCCGTACCGGTAAGTTCTTAGTGGCTAAAATACTCATCCTAGTTTGAGCCACCTTGTTTCTCCTTTGTGTTTCTCTGGTTCTTCCTCTGGATGTCTCACTGGTCGTAACATTTGCACAACCTCCCATTTTACAAGACCACCCCCTTGATCGTACACCTCCACGACCACCCCTGGTCACGGTGTATCCATGACCTCCCTGTAGCAGCCCTACTTCTATGAAATTTTAAATAAAAAGAAACATTTGGTTTTGATGAGAGGTCAAAGCTTATTTAGAGATTCTATAAGGAACCTCCCCTGGTTTCATCGGGACCGTCGGGACCTCCCTTGCATTTCTTTTGACCATCGAGACCTCCCTTGGTTCCATCGTGACCGTCAGGACCTCCCTTGGCGTTCATCATGACCGTCGGGACCTCCCTTGTGTTCATCTTGACCATCGAGACCTCCCTAGGTTCCATCGTGACCGTCAGGACCTCCCTTGGCATTCATCATGACCGTCAGGACCTCCCTTGTGTCCATCTTGACCATCGAGACCTCCCTAGGTTCCATCGTGACCGTCGAGACCTCCTTTTGTGTTCAGCATGACCATCGAGACCACCCTTATTTCCATCGTGACCGTCGGGACCTCCCCTGCGTCCACCTTGACCGTCGAGACCTCCCTTGGGTCCATCTTAAAGGTCTAGACCTTCCTTCGTTTGGATCTGATGGTCCAGACCTCCCTTCGCCAGGATCAGACCGTTTAGACCTCCCCTCGCTTAGGTCTAAGGGACCAGACCTCCACTTGCTTGGATCTAAGGGTCCAGACCTCTTTTTGTTTGGATCTAACGGTCCAGACCTCCCTTCATGTAGATCTAACGGGCCAAACCCCTCTCCGTCTAAATCTAACGACTCGGACCTCTCTTAATTTAGGTCCACTGATCCAGACCTCCTTCCGCTTAGATCCAATGGTCCAGACCTCCCCTCGCCTAGATCTAACGTTCTAGAACTCTCTTCGTTTAAGATATAACGGTCCAGACCACCTTTCGTTTAGACCTAATGGTCTAGACCTTTCTTCATATGGATCTAACGGTCCAGACCTCCCTTCATTTAGATCTAACGGCCCGGACCTTCCTCCGCTTAGATCTAAGGGCCTAGACATCCCCTCGCTTGGATCTAACGATCCAGACCTTCCCCCGAATGGAATTAACGATTTGGACCTCCCCTCGTTTGGATCTAACGATCCAGACCTCCCCTCGATTGGATCTAAGGGTCCAGATCTCTCCTCGTTTAGATCTAAGGTTCCAGATTTCCTTTCATTTAGATCAAAGGGTCCAGACCTCCCCTCGTTGGATCTAAGGGTCCATACCTCTTCCTGTTTTGATCTAACGGTTCAGATCTCTCCTTGATTAGATCCGAGGGTTCAGACCTCCCTCTCGTTAGATCTCTTTATTTGTCTTTCTACAAAAGACCACCCTCTTGAACTTTTTATAAAAACCACCATCATGGTCCACGACCTTCCTTAGACTTAGCACTTTCATGAGATCTTCCCTAATCTGATAAATTCCAAGACCTCCCAAAGCAAGAAATTCTAGGACCTCCCCTGGCACAGGAATTCCAGGACCTCCCACGATGCAGTGATTCCAGACCTCCACAGCTCTGATGACTCGGGACCTCTCCTAGTCACAGTACCTTCAGGACCACCCCAAATCATAGTACTCCCACGACCTCCTTGCCGTGTCCTTTTTAAAACAAAGTAGTTGCTACGACTGCCACAGACCCGACGACCCTTGAGTTTTCAACTATGTTGATCTCATATTTCCAAATCTACGCTTTTGCATTATTTGGGTTCGTTGCACATTTGAAAGCAGTTTGAGTTGGAATATCTGCTTATTTGCCTTTTCAATTGTTTTGCGATTATAGAAGCGAAAGCGTATCAAGAACCGTTAGTTGAACAAGATCGTCGGCGGACCACGAGCCAAAGCGAGTCAATCCTTTGACCATGTTGCGCCTACCTTTTTGCAAATTATGTTGCTTTAAAATTATGAAATTGCATTGCTATGTTTTATCAAACTAAATTGGTCTAGATCATAGTTAATGCCTTAACAAATACTTGTGTATAAATTCCCAACCCTTGAACTTGGACATTATCCTTTGTCACCCTAGACTCAATGGATTGCATACTAGTTGATAGGTATGTATCTAAGTGTCATGCTTAGCTTTGCTTAGATACATTGTCATCAGGGCATTAAGCTGCCCAACCCCAATCCATAAAAACTTTGGAAAATGATTTGGGCAGTAAGGCTGGGAGCCTGGCTGGTATGTTGAGGTAAATGATATTTTCAAAACAATAAAACCTAAAAACTGTTTTTTGGCCAAGGTAATTTGGAAAGAGTGGTGGTGCACAGGGCGTGACTATCTTTGGTATGTGGGTGTACCACCTTGGTCATGTAAGGACCGAATCTTGTGATGACCTCTCATGCAAAAACAGTGCAACCACAAGTCAATAATGGGTACGACCTAGCCGACTAATTTGCTCGCCTCAGCGTAGATCCATCGTTGGGATGATTGCGGGTGGACAGCCGGGGGAGAACAAAGCCACAAAAACCGCATTGGCACAAGAGGGGGCCTCCCGGAGAGCCTCGGGAGTGGGCTCAGGGCGGTGGAAACCTTAGTGTAGCAGATGAAGTGCATTGAGGTTGAGCATTGTAAAGGCCTTGTGGTAATCTCCCCTTGATTCGCATGTCCAAGGAAACATGCATATATGTCAAGGCGATTACCTCTTGTGGGTAAAGTGTGCGAACTCTGCAGAGTAAGAAAACTATCATGGTATCCGTGCTCACGGTCAAGAGCGGTGATGAGAACTTGCTGGATATAGTTTCCACCTTTGCAAAACTGTTTTGTGATGAAAAGGGAAAGCTGGGGTGGGACCCTAGGGATTTGAGAAAGACCTGGTCTGGGACCAATGGTAATTACAGGATAACCCGAGTATAGGAGGTAGGACCTCCACTATACTTTTCAAAAGAAAAATCATTTATGAAAATAGTTTTGTTAAAATGCTAAGTCTTATGGTAAATCTACTACTCATCTATTTCAAACCTGGCTTTGTGCAAATAAAAGAACTCTAAAGCTTCCCTTGATTAGCCTTTGCATCTATAAGAATTGCATTGTGGGTTGGCTCGCGAGTATGGTTATGTACTCAGGCTCTGCCAATATGTTTTTTTCAGACCCGAATGATCAAGACCCCTACCAGTACTTCACAGAGGATGAACCAGCTGGTGGTGAAGATAACGAAGCTTAGGCCGGGACCCCCAGTCACTTGCCTGTGGGCAAAGTGAATGGATCCACTATGATGTATTTTGCTTCCGTACCCGTTCTGTTTCAGCACTCTGGCTTTTGTAAAAACTTTCGCCTAGGTGGCGCTTTTGTAAGAAGTGGGTCGCTCGGCTGGATATTTATGTAAAATATTATGGGCTTGCATTGTTCATTTTGAGTACCCTTTACTTGAGTAATACTCACAACCAGTTTGTGCGTAACCACTGAATAAATAGCCTACAACCTCCCCTAGAAGTTCAAGAACCGTTGTTAGGTGACTCAGGATCACCTTCAGCCCATCTAGGACCACTACTACATGCCTCACGACCACCCTTGTAGGATTCATAACTAGCTCTAGTGGGTTTAGGACCTCCTCAGAATCTCTTAAAGAACTCCCTTGATCACCCAGACCTCTACTGGATGTCTCACGACCACTCCTAGATGCTCCAAGACCACTACCCGATGTCTCATAACTACCTCTAAATGATCTAGGACCACTACTAGGAGACCCACGACCACCCATACATGGTCTAAAGATTACCTTCAGATGTCTCAGGACCTCCTCAGGATATTGTGAGAACCCGCATAATTAAGCTAATCTATTCAGCAGTAATCGGTAATTAGCATAATTAAGAAAATCCATTAAATTAATATCAAGCATAACATCGATTGCATTAAGCATATCATTAGTACATTTGTCTGCATAAAGCATTACAATAGCAATGCATCATCATCATCTCATTACATCAATTGTTGTTTACATAGTTACGACCCAGAGTAGTTTACATTCATTAATAAAAGTGTTGCATGCATTATGCCGAAGCCCTCCTTGTATCCTCTTCCGTTTGGTCACCAGTCTATCGAACCATCCTTTTGATCCATCGCCATTGCTCGCCAAGAATGCAGAAAACGGTTAGCGAGCTACGTTGAAAGCAGTATTTGAGAACAGGAGAATAAAGGAAATGGCCGTCAGACTTCCCAAAGTGCAGTAGCATACCCGAAGCGACCTGAGTAGTCGGTCCCTTGACCATCGAGACACCCAGACCAACCAGAATTAGTCGGCTCCTTGATTGCCAAGATATCCTGACCACCTGAAGTCGTTCGGTACCTGTCACTTCCGTGGGTCTCCTCATCCGGCGTCACTAAAACCCAACACCCACTATTTTGCAATTGTAGCAACCGCAGTTTGATCCCACGGTGAGCAGCCCATTAAACCCCACCCTCAACCAAAGCATCACTGGGAGTAAGCAAAACCAACACCATCAGCACTTTTACTACCCAGCCCAACAATCCTACAAGTATCCAACTCAACAGCAGAATGTGAGAGCCAAAGGATAAGAGCCAGCCCACAGGGGTTCTTCCCCCCAGTCAAACCCATTCCTCAGGCATACAAAATATCAAGCACAGGAGGCCATCATGCCAGTCAAATGCCAACCGAAGACAGCCATTGCCACCCCATATCAAAAGCCATCCCTTTCAGCAAAGTTCATTCCCCCAAACAGCAACACAACGGAACCATTTCCCCCGGGAAGCTGTAACATCCTGAATTTCCAAACCTTTTTAAATTTGTAAAACAAAATAAAATTATTTTATTTTGATGAGAATTCAGGGTTGGTTCGTTGGAAAGGCTTAGCTTCGTGTTGTCACCTCTTCTATGTGATAGCCGGTTCTCCCCTCAGTCCCTCTCTTTTGTGTTATGTTCGGTTTAGACCTCTGGGTTCTAGACCTTCTCGGTGGTGAATGTGGTTTGGACCTCTTGTGTGGTCCAGACCTCCTCCTGGTTAAGGCGTGCCTATATGTATTAGCCTCCCTTCGAATTCAAGTCCTTTGGACCTCCCCATCCATTGGACCTCCTTACTCGCTTAACATGGGAACCCCTGACCTCCGTGGGTTTCCTCCCGAACCTCTAAGACCTCCTATATTGAGATCCTCACCGCCAGGACCTCCCATTGTGGAGATCCTAGCGATTAGGACCTCCCCTGGTCGACTCAATTCCTTTAGACCTCCCTTCAAGACCTCCTTGAGCCGTGGAACCTCCTTTCATGAGAGCCTAACTGATAGGACCTCCCCGTTGGTGAGATCCTACCAGTCAGGACCTCCTTTTTGCAAGGATCCCCTCAGCCAGGACCTCCCTTGATGGGATCTTGGTTGTTAGAACCTCTTGTCGCGTAGACCTCCTCCATGTATGTCTGGACCTCCCATTGGAGATCCTAACCGTTCAGACCTCCTGTCTGAAATTGATCCTTCGGCCCTACACCTCCCTAGTGGGTGAGGTTCCCCTCTTACCACACGGACCTCCCCGTTAGCACTCAATCTTGGCCGTTGGACCTCCTCTTTGGAGATCCAACTGTCAGGACCTCCCCCTTTGACTCAACTGTTCCTAGATTTGACTGATCCCACCTGCCAGGCTGACCCCTTTCTTATGTTTCCCCGCCACACTAGTACCATGAGCATTTAATGCATGTATTGTCACAATAAATGCGGCCATGCAAGTGGCTGCATCCATTGAATGGGGTCATTCTGGGGCACTATTGGTGCCATTTCTAGTCTCCTCCCGTAACAGTACACTATGTCCTCTATTACTTTTCTTTGACACTCCCGTACCTTTTGCCCATCTCACATGCTCACCAAATCATATACGCATTGAGTGGTCTTTTCACTCTCTTTGACTATAACTAGTCCCGGGAGCCCTCCCTTGCCACCTTTTTCACACACTCGACATTATTGCTCACACCCGTGGCTTCTGGAGACTTCGTTGCCAAGAACATCGCCAGCAGCTTCTCTTCATCATATTATCACCATTGGAGGCTCGGCAGGAGCTTGGGCGTTGACCTCAACCGCCCAGATTGCCTTCGACCTCCCCTTCAACTCGTCACCTCTTCCCTGTTGCTGGTAAGCCTCCTTGTGCACTGATCTGTTCTTGTTCTCATCACCACCATAAGAGGTTATGTCCATTCCAGGACCTCTTCCTTTGGATTCTCCTTCGAACTCCATGGCTGCCTCTGGAGATCACCTCCTTGGACTCTGCGCAAGTATCACCATCTTGGTCTTTTGCTAAAGCCGCCCCTCACGGTCTTCGTGAGGACCTCCCTCATTGGACCTTCCTCCCGTAGGTTAGGACCTCTCTCACACAGAACCTCGTTTGTGCGTGTGGTGTTCTTATTGATTAAGTTTTGGAGTTTCTTTTGAAGTCTTTTTGGCTCTTTATTTGGAGTTTGGTTTGAGTTGTCTCTTTTTCTCCCGTATAGATCGTGAGGACACTGAGGAGCTTGAGGGCACTGAAGAGGAAGACTCTCAAGACAGTGAGCAAGGTAAGTCATGCTCTTGATCATATTGCACCCAATATTTTAATTTACTTATGTTCTGTTTCAAAGTATAATGCATGCTTATTTCTACCAGGGTATTTTAATGCATGTCTTTAAACACTTAGTTATGCCTAATTCCTTCATATGGCCAACTTGACATTGAACTCAATCTGTTGTCACCTTAGACAAAACCTGGTTGATGCATTAGTGTGAACCAGGTGCAATTGAAAAAAAAACCAAATGCTTAGTATTGCTTAGACCAAAAGTACTTGTTTTGGGAAATCTTTACCTTCATGACCAAAGACTTTTTAAAATGTTTTGACCATGGCATTGGGATGTCATGGGGTGTGAAAATATTCTTTGAGAAGCAAAGAAAATGGAAATTGATTTAGACTTGGGCGAATTGGTTTGCTTGGTTGGTGCAAGGTTTATGCACGACTCTATCTGGCTAAGGTGGAGGTCCAAGGGTTTGTGTTTGTCGCCCAAAGGCGATTGAGGACCGGTCTTTGAGCCGCCAATGCTAGGCCTATGATGGGCTACGCCAAAACCGTGCAACCACATGTCTCGGTATGGGCGTGGGACCTAGCTAAGTAAATTGCAGAACTTCCACATGATTGATCCAGTTGGAGGTGGGAGGTCTTCTATGGTGGTGGTCTTTTATGACCTATGTTCTCCTTTGGTGCAAGAGGGGCCCAGATCTGCGGAGTGAATCCAAAGGAGGCGAAACCTTAGCAAGGAGAGGCGTGGTGGAACAATGCATTTTAAAGGCTTTGTCATGAACTCTAGACCTCTTACCTTTGGTAGTGAGAGGTGGCATCGGCGGATCAGGATAAACTAGAGGAACTCATGTCGTGTGGGTAAAGTGCACATCCTCGATCGAGTGTAAATCTATTGAATAGCCATGTCCACGGTCATGGACATCTTTGGCAATGACCACTCGAGTTAGAAGTTGGTTTTGAGTTTCTAAAAGTGTTTAACAAGCTGTTTTGGGATTTCTATCCCATGGGTTTGGGCGAGAGCCTTGTGACGGAGGGTATCCTTCACCAATTTATTGATGAATGCTATCAACTGAAAATCAAATTTTGAAATGGATTTTATCTATTAAAAACCTGCTTTGGAACTTTGTAATTGTAATTGAAAGAAACTTGGCTTTATGCAAAGCAACCATATTATGCCCTCTGTTGTATATCCATGTATGCATGTCATTTTTGTTACCCCACAGGTGTGACTTGCGAAAGCACAAGTGGTAGTGCTCACTCTTGCTCAATGCAAAATCTTATCGGGAGAAGACAACAATGAGAAGAGGAGGACCAGGGGCCGAGTAGGTTGTGCCCTCCGGCCATTTTGCTCTGTGGTATAGTGGATGGACCTCTGTCTTTGTTCTTTTGTAAGCTTGCTTTTGGCCCAAGGCCACCCCTTTTATAAGCAACTCTTTTGTTATGTTGTAAATAAAGTCTTTGGCGTGGATGTTACCATTCTTGTTTCTTTGTGAAGAGCTAGCTTAAGATCATTGGGACTAGCTCAGTTCACGCTGGGAATCACAGAGTGATCCCCCAAGCCTCACGACCTCCTCAGTCAGTCCTGCGACCTCTCTGTGTTGGCCGTGGCGATTGGGGATCTCCCGTGACTCCCTTCCTCGATGGTAATCCAGAGAGGTCTGACAGGGTCTCGATGGGTACTACCGGGGGCAGATCCTACCCGAGCCTCGGGAGGTGCCACCGGACCTCCTGGGAGGTCCTAAGGGATGTCCTAGGAGATCCTGGGAGGTCCTCTCGGGTGCCCTAGGGTTGGGTCGCCACAAGAGTGGTATCAGAGCCATTTGACTGCAGGTCGCAACCTAATAGAATTGCCATAGAACTTCAAAGCTTATTTTATAAAAACAAGAAGAATAAAATGTTCTTTCTTACCTGGGTCATCTCTCTACTCTTACCTCATTAATGGTACTCATCCGTACCCTAATTCAGATCTTATCTGGTCTCTTTCTTTACATTGATTTGCAATACCAAATGGACCTCCTTACCTTTGAAAAATTCTACTAGAGGTCTTTCAAGTTAGGCTTGGTGCTTAAAGACTCCCTCAAAATAGTAAGAAACGAGTAGAACGATGCTCTACTACTATAGTTTCTGAAAAAGTTCTTTCTACTGTTTTCCTTGCATTGGATCTCCTTGTTGAGTTGGCTGTTTTGGTTAGTCTTACTTAGCCTTTGCTTTTCTTTCCTCAGACTCTGGAGTCTAGCAAAATGGTGACCACCAAGAATGGTAGTGGAAGTTCAAGCAACCAAAATAGACAAGCTGCAGGAGAACCTGAGAACCCGGCTTTGTGGAGTAACCAAAATAGAGGTGTCGAGGCGTGCGGCAGACCCAACCTCACACCGCCACCTCCTCCAGTTGATGGTCTTAGTTGGGCCCAAATAATGGCCAATCAAGCTCAGCTTATAAGCTTGCTGTCTCAATCCATTGCCAACACTCAGTCTTTGCAAGCGCGCATAGCCAGCCCCAAGCTCAAGTTCCACCTCCTCCAAGGTCGGCATTGCGAGTTTATGAGGTCGCCCTCCAACATTTTCTCTCAAAGACCTGAGCCAATAGAAGGCGATGATTGGCTCGGGGCGGTGGCGAGAAATTGGACATGGTGCAATGCATGATCATGAGAGAGTTCTTTTGCTTCTCACCACTTAGTGGACCAAATCCGAGTGGTGGGATAACTTTAGTCAATCTCATCTTGATGCCTGAGCCATCACATGGGATGAGTTTATGTGAGCTTTTAAATCGTGCCCATATTCCCTCGGTGTGATGTCTTTAAAAAGGACAGAATTCCGCACTTTAAAACAAGGCAACCAGGCTGTGAATGAGTATTTGCATAAATTTAATCAGTTGGCAAGATATGCCCCAGGAGATGTTGCCACGGATGAAAGTAAGCAAGAGCATTCTGATTTTCATCAACTTGTAAGCAAGGCCATTCGGCAGGAAAGTAAGCTCCAACAGATGGAAGGCCGAAAAAGGAAGAAGTCGGCACAGAGGTTTGGCTCTGGAGGTTTTCCTAAGTCTAAGACCTCCCAGCCTCAGTCCTCCCATCATAAGGTCTCTCGGACCTCTTCTGCAAAGACCTCCAGCACAGTGCAGCACTCAAGCAAATCAAGCCATCATAAGGCCTCCTCTGGAAGTCAGTTCCAAAAGAAGTTCTCCACGACCTTTACTGCTGGAGTGACTTGTTTCTTTTGTAATGAGGTGGGGCACTATGCTAGTAGGTGCCCAAAGAAGCAGCAAACACCTGCCCCAGCTCGATCTGGTCAAGGTGTCTCAGCACAGGGCAGCGCCTCAAGTGTGAAGCCAAAAACGCATCTCACAAAAGGCCGAGTCACTCATGTCACGGCTGAAGAAGCTCAAGCAGCACCCGATGTAGTACTGGGTATGTTCCTTGTCAACTCCATACCAGCATTGGTTTTATTTGATTCGGGAGCTTCCCATTCTTTTGTTTCAAGCAAGTTTGTGGGGAAGTATGGGTTATCTATAATCCCTCTAGTTAGCCCTATGATAATTCATGCTCCGGGCCTGGATATGAGGACTAGTACCCTCTGCCCAAACCTTACCTTAGAGATTTCTGGAGTACCTTTCCAAGCAGATTTAATAGTTCTGCAATCTCAAGGTCTGGATGTGATTCTTGGAATAGATTGGTTAGCCAAGAATAGAGTACAGATAGATTGTGCCACCCAGTCCATATCACTTATAAATGACCAGGGAGTACAAGTGGAATATAAGTCCAAGACCTCCCCTAAAACAAAACCTATTCTGACTAGTGTGAAAGAAGTGAAGATGGAAGACCTCCCAGTGGTCAGTGAGTACTTAGATGTGTTCCCTGAAGAGCTACCTGGTATGCCACCAGATAGGGATATATCATTCCTAATTGACTTAGTCCCTGGGACTGCACCCATCTCAAAAAGGCCTTATAGGATGCCTGTGAATGAATTGGTAGAGTTAAAGAAGCAGATCAAAGAACTGAAGAACAAAGGATTTATTAGACCAAGTTCTTCACCATGGGGAGCACCTGTGCTATTTGTCAAAAAGAAAGACAATAACCTGAGGATGTGTGTAGACTGTAGATCACTCAATGAGGTCACCATTAAAAACAAATATCCTCTGCCAAGGATAGATAACCTCTTTGATCAACTAAAAGGAGCAAGTGTGTTCTCTAAAATTGACCTAAGGTCTGGGTATCATCAATTGAAGATTAGGGCAGAAGACATTCCCAAAACTGCCTTTACCACAAGGTATGGACTATATGAGTTCACTGTGATGTCATTTGGATTGACAAATGCACCAAATATTTCATGAGTATGATGAACAAAGTATTCATGGACTTCCTAGACAAGTTTGTGGTGGTGTTTATTGATGACATCCTTGTCTACTCCAAGAATGAAAAAGAACATGAAGACCATCTCAGAACTGTTTTGGGAAGACTTAGAGAGCAGCAGCTCTATGCTAAGTTTAGCAAGTGTGAATTCTGGTTAAAGCAAGTAGCCTTTCTTGGCCACATTATTTCGGCCAAGGGAGTGGCTGTAGACTCTTCAAAAGTGGAAGCTGTGCTAGATTGGAGACCCCCAAGGCGGTGGTCAAGTGAGAAGTTTTCTTGGTCTAGCTGGCTATTATAGAAGATTTATTGAAGGTTTTTCCAAGGTTGCTAGGCCTCTCACCCAGCTCTTGAAAAAGGAGAAGAAATTTGAATGGACCACAGCCTGTGAGCAAAGCTTTCAGGAATTGAAGAAAAGGCTTGTCACAGCTCCAGTCCTAGTCCTGCCAGACATCCATAGAGACTTTGAGGTATTTTGTGATACATCTCATCAAGGTCTTGGGTGTGTGCTAATGCAAGATGGAAGGGTAGTAGCATATGCATCTCGACAGTTGAGACCTCATGAAGAGAACTACCCAACACATGATCTAGAGTTGGCAGCTATTGTGCATGCTTTGAAAATCTGGCGTCACTACCTTATTGGTAATCGCTGTGAGATATACACAGACCACAAAAGTTTGAAATACATCTTTACACAACCAGAGCTCAATTTGAGACAAAGGAGATGGTTGGAATTAATTAAAGATTATGACCTTGGGATTCATTATCACCCAGGCAAAGCCAATGTAGTGGCAGATGCCTTGAGCCGA
This sequence comes from Phyllostachys edulis, assembly GCA_036346405.1. Classification (NCBI taxonomy): domain Eukaryota; kingdom Viridiplantae; phylum Streptophyta; class Magnoliopsida; order Poales; family Poaceae; genus Phyllostachys; species Phyllostachys edulis. The sequence goes on along the minus strand of CM070559.1, from coordinate 8,114,668 downwards.
AAAGGTTATTGCAATACCTTATTGGTTCAAGAACAACAACCGAAGCTGTATGAAGAGTTGAAGTACCTCAACTTGAAAATTGTAAAGCAAGGATGTGTAAACACCTTAGTGGTGCGTCCAACCATTCTGGACCAAATTAAAGAACATCAAGGAGAAGATGAAGACATCCAAGAAATTAAGAAGAACATGAGGAGAGGCAAAGCCCCGGGTTTCTCTGTAGATGAACAAGGGATAGTGTGGTTTGGCAACAGAATTTGTGTGCCCAAACATCAAGATATCAAGCAGCTCATCTTGGTGGAAGCCCACGGGTCACCTTATTCTATCCACCCGGGCAGCACCAAGATGTATCACGACCTCAAAGAAAGGTATTGGTGGGTCAGTATGAAGCAAGATATTGCTAAATGTGTCTCTCAATGTGATGTATGTCAGAGGGTTAAAGCCGAGCACCAACGACCAGCAGGGTTGTTGCAGCCATTGCCGATCCCTGAATGGAAATGGGAACAAGTAGGCATGGACTTCATTACTGGATTGCCGAGCACCCAAACGGGCTTTGATTCCATTTGGGTGGTAGTTGACCGGTTGACCAAGGTAGCCCATTTTATACCGGTCAAGACCACCTATAAGAGTGATAAGCTAGCAGAATTGTATATGGCAAGAATTGTCTGTCTACATGGAGTACCCAAAAGAATAGTTTCAGACAGAGGGTCGCAGTTCACTTCAAGGTTCTGGAAAAGCTTACATGAAGCTCTTGGTACTAAGCTCAATTTTAGTACAGCCTATCACCCTCAAACCGATGGGCAAACCGAGAGAGTGAACCAAATACTTGAAGACATGCTCAGGGCTTGTGATTTGGATTTTAGGAAGAGTTGGGACAAGAACTTACCCTATGCTGAATTTTCTTACAACAATAGCTATCAAACCATCTCTGAGATGTCCCTTTCAAGCTCTATATGGTAGACCTTGTAGAACACCCCTCCTTTGGGATGAGGTTGGAGAGCATCAACTTCATGGCCCAGACCTGGTTAAAGAAGCTGAAGACAAGGTGAAGCTCATAAAGGAGCGATTGAGAGTGGCTCAATCTCGACAAAAGAGCTATGCTGATACCCGTCGAAGAGATTTGTCCTTTGAGGTTGGAGACTTTGTATACCTTAGAGTGACACCACTTAGGGGAGTTAGAAGATTTCGGACTAAAGGAAAGCTTGCACCAAGGTTTGTCGGCCCATACAAGATCATAGACAGAATTGGTGAAGTTGCTTATCAACTAGAGCTCCCAGAATCCCTCTCGGCTGTGCACAATGTCTTTCATGTATCCCAATTAAGGAAATGTCTTCGGGTGCCAGAAGACCACACATCACTAGAGAATTTCGATCTTCAAGAAGACCTTACCTATGTGGAGCAGCCAATTAAAATTCTGGATGTTGCAGAAAGGGTTACCAGGAGCTGGATTATCAGATCCTACAAGGTGCAATGGAGTCATCATCCAGAAAGTGAAGCTACATGGGAGAAGGAAGAAGACCTCAAGGCTAATTACCCCTACCTCTTTACTGATCCTGTTTGAATCTCGGGTCGAGATTCTTTTAAGGGGGGTAGGTTTGTAACATCCTGAATTTCCAAACCTTTTTAAATTTGTAAAACAAAATAAAATTATTTTATTTTGATGAGAATTCAGGGTTGGTTCGTTGGAAAGGCTTAGCTTCGTGTTGTCACCTCTTCTATGTGATAGCTGGTTCTCCCCTCAGTCCCTCTCTTTTGTGTTATGTTCGGTTTAGACCTCTGGGTTCTAGACCTTCTCGGTGGTGAATGCGGTTTGGACCTCTTGTGTGGTCCAGACCTCCTCCTGGTTAAGGCGTGCCTATATGTATTAGCCTCCCTTCGAATCCAAGTCCTTTGGACCTCCCCATCCATTGGACCTCCTTACTCGCTTAACATGGGAACCCCTGACCTCCGTGGGTTTCCTCCCGAACCTCTAAGACCTCCTATATTGAGATCCTCACCGCCAGGACCTCCCATTGTGGAGATCCTAGCGATTAGGACCTCCCCTGGTCGACTCAATTCCTTTAGACCTCCCTTCAAGACCTCCTTGAGCCGTGGAACCTCCTTTCATGAGAGCCTAACTGATAGGACCTCCCCGTTGGTGAGATCCTACCAGTCAGGACCTCCTTTTTGCAAGGATCCCCTCAGCCAGGACCTCCCTTGATGGGATCTTGATTGTTAGAACCTCTTGTCGCGTAGACCTCCTCCATGTATGTCTGGACCTCCCATTGGAGATCCTAACCGTTCAGACCTCCTGTCTGAAATTGATCCTTCGGCCCTAGACCTCCCTAGCGGGTGAGGTTCCCCTCTTACCACACGGACCTCCCCGTTAGCACTCAATCTTGGCCGTTGGACCTCCTCTTTGGAGATCCAACTGTCAGGACCTCCCCCTTTGACTCAACTGTTCCTAGATTTGACTGATCCCACCTGCCAGGCTGACCCCTTTCTTATGTTTCCCTGCCACACTAGTACCATGAGCATTTAATGCATGTATTATCACAATAAATGCGGCCATGCAAGTGGCTGCATCCATTGAATGGGGTCATTCTGGGGCACTATTGGTGCCATTTCTAGTCTCCTCCCGTAACAGTACACTATGTCCTCTATTACTTTTCTTTGACACTCCCGTACCTTTTGCCCATCTCACATGCTCACCAAATCATGTACGCATTGAGTGGTCTTTTCACTCTCTTTGACTATAACTAGTCCCGGAGCCCTCCTTGCCACCTTTTTCACACACTCGACATTATTGCTCACACCCTGGCTTCTGGAGAGCGTTGCCAAGAACATCGCCAGCAGACTTCTCTTCATCATATTATCACCATTGGAGCTCGGCAGGAACCTTGGGCGTTGACCTCAACCGCCCAGATTGCCTTCGACCTCCCCTTCAACTCGTCACCTCTTCCCTGTTGCTGGTAAGCCTCCTTGTGCACTGATCTGTTCTTGTTCTCATCACCACCATAAGAGGTTATGTCCATTCCAGGACCTCTTCCTTTGGATTCTCCTTCGAACTCCATGGCTGCCTCTGGAGATCACCTCCTTGGACTCTGCGCAAGTATCACCATCTTGGTCTTTTGCTAAAGCCGCCCCTCTGGTCTTCCGTGAGGACCTCCCTCATTGGACCTTCCTCCCGTAGGTTAGGACCTCTCTCACACAGAACCTCGTTTGTGCGTGTGGTGTTCTTATTGATTAAGTTTTGGAGTTTCTTTTGAAGTCTTTTTGGCTCTTTATTTGGAGTTTGGTTTGAGTTGTCTCTTTTTCTCCCGTATAGATCGTGAGGACACTGAGGAGCTTGAGGGCACTGAAGAGGAAGACTCTCAAGACAGTGAGCAAGGCAAGTCATGCTCTTGATCATATTGCACCCAATATTTCAATTTACTTATGTTCTGTTTCAAAGTATAATGCATACTTATTTCCACCAGGGTATTTTAATGCATGTCTTTAAACACTTAGTTATGCCTAATTCCTTCATATGGCCAACTTGACATTGAACTCAATCTGTTGTCACCTTAGACAAAACCTGGTTGATGCATTAGTGTGAACCAGGTGCAATTGAAAAAAAAACCAAATGCTTAGTATTGCTTAGACCAAAAGTACTTGTTTTGGGAAATCATTACCTTCATGACCAAAGACTTTTTAAAATGTTTTGACCATGGCATTGGGATGTCATGGGGGTGTGAAAATATTGCTGGGGAAGCAAAGAAAATGGAAATTGATTTAGACTTGGGCGAATTGGTTTGCTTGGTTGGTGCAAGGTTTATGCACGGACTCTATCCTGGCTAAGGTGGAGGTCCAAGGGTTTGTGTTTGTCGCCCAAGTCAGTTGAGGACCGGTCTTTGAGCCGCCAATGCTAGGCCTATGAAGGGCTACGCCAAAACCGTGCAACCACATGTCTCCAGTATGGGGCGTGGGACCTAGCTAAGTAAATTGCAGAACTTCCACCGCAGTTGATCCAGTTGGAGGAGTGGGAGGTCTTCTATGGCCGGTGGTCTTTTATGACCTATGTTCTCACTGGTGCAAGAGGGGGCCCAGATCCTGCGGAGCTGAATCCAAAGGAGGCGGAACCTTAGCAAGGAGAGGCTGTGGTGGAACAATGCATTTTAAAGGCTTTGTCATGAACTCTAGACCTCTTACCTTTGGTAGTGAGAGGTGGCATCGACGGATGCCGGATAAACTAGAGGAACTCATGTCGTGTGGGTAAAGTGCACATCCTCGATCGAGTGTAAATCTATTCGAATAGCCGTGTCCACGGTCATGGACATCTTGGCGTGACCACTCGAGTTAGAAGTTGGTTTTGAGTTTCTAAAAGTGTTTAACAACTGTTTTGGGATTTCTATCCCATGGGTTTGGGCAGGGAGCCTTGTGACAGGAGGGTATCCTTCACCTATTTATTGATGAATGCTATCCAACTGAAAATCAAATTTTTGAAATGGATTTTATCTATTAAAAACCTGCTTTGGAACTTAATAATTGTAATTGAAAGAAACTTGGCTTTATGCAAAGCAACCATATTATGCCCTCTGTTGTATATCCATGTATGCATGTCATTTTTGTTACCCCACGGGTGTGACTTGCGAGCACAAGGTAGTGCTCACTCTTGCTCAATGCAAAATCTTATCGAGAGAAGACAACAATGAGAAGAGGAGGACCAGATTTAGTAGGTTGTGCCCTCCAACTATTTTGCCTGTGGTATAGTGGATGGACCTCTGTCTTTGTTCTTTTGTAAGCTTGCTTTTGGCCCAAGGCCACCCCTTTGTAAGCAACTCTTTTGTTATGTTGTAAATAAAGTCTTTGACGTGGATGTTACCATTCTTGTTTCTTTGTGAAGAGCTAGCTTAAGATCCTTGGGACTAGCTCGATTCACGCTGGGAATCACAGAGTGATCCCCAAGCCTCACGACCTCCTCGGTCAGTCCTGCGACCTCTCTGTGTTGGCCGTGGCGATTGGGATCTCCCATGACTCCCACTTCCTCGGTGGTAATCCAGAGAGGTCTGACAGGTCTCGATGGGTACTACCGGGGGCAGATCCTACCTGAGCCTCGGGAGGTGCCACCGGACCTCCTGGGAGGTCCTAAGGGACGTCCTAGGAGATCCTGGGAGGTCCTCTCGGGTGCCCTAGGGTTGGGTCGCCACAGAAGCCACTGCTCATTCTCAGTCAATGCAAAGCACCAAGTCGCAGATGAAATGCATCCCCCATTTTCATTCGTATTCATTTCCCCAGAGCAGAGCCGCCACAAGATTCATCCCCCAAAGCAAAACACAACAATACATTCCCCCTCCCACTTTCCCAACCAGAGCCATCCCCCCTCCCATTTCCTTACAATCGAAGGCAGGCAAGCTATCAGCCTCACCAAACACAATGCACCCACAGAGAGTAGAGGAAGGGAAGAGAAGCAAGAGGAGTTGGAGGAAGACCACAGGAGCAAGAACGGCGTCGCGGCGTCGGCGACGGCTTTAAATCTGTCAACAACCATCGGTATAGCCAGGCATCAAGCAAGCCAGGAGCTTCACCAACAAGGCCGAAGCCTGCAGCCATCAAGCGCACAAGGAGGAGGAGGAGGCTCAGAGTTCACCTCATCATCGCCTGAAAGCCGATCGCAGCAGGGAGGAGGAGAAGAGCGCCAGCTTGAAGCCAGCGCTACCATTACCCTTCCCCAGCCTCAGAACCCACTAGAGGTAACCCACAGTAGCACCTCGGTATGCACCACATACACATCATTCATCCATCGAACATCCCACAATAACATCCATATAGCTCTCAGATCGCAGTTCATCACAGAGCAAGGGGAGGGATCAAGGGTCAGAGAGCACAGGGGGGGTTGATACCTCAGTGAGCATCGGCCAAACCAACCCCAATCACCTTCCATTTGCATCATGTAGCAACCAATCATCATCGGTGTTATGCATCTGTTAAGCACCAGCAAAACAAGAGGTAAAATCAACCAAAACAAATAGCTTCTAAATCAGCAGTAAGGGGGTTAAGGGGAGGAGGAACCAGGGCTGGGGAGCATCGCTGGCGGCGGCATGGGCCGGGGCTGAGCCGGGCTGGGCATCGGACGTACGTAGGAACCGAGGGAGTAGCGGTGGTGGCGTGGACGGTTGAACAGGAGGAGGCGGTCAGAAGAATGCGGCCGGAGGCGAGCCGAGAGGAGCCAAAGGCAGGCATGGCAGCAGGCAGCAATGAGGGCGTGCAGGAGAGGGAGGCACTGGCTGGGATCGAGCCAGAGGCGTGCGCAGCACTCAGGAACCGGGAGGCAGGACGCGGGCGGCGCTGGCCTCTGGCCGCTCGGAGGAGGAGGAGACTGAGGCGGGGCGGGACTGGTGCCCAGGCGGCGGTGGGTTTAGTGAGAGTGAGAGTGGAGGATTTGTGAGGAGAGTGAGGAGGTGGATTTGGGGAAGAAGGAAATGGGAGCTCTGTATGTGTGTGTGTGTGTGTGTGTGTGTGCATGTGTTTGGGTTGGGCCGGCCGAGCGTGGGTGAGAGAGAGAGAGAGAGAGAGAGAGAGAGAGAATTAGAGGTAAGGTTAGGAGTTAGGATTAGGACTTTAGGTTCAGGGGAGTATTAGGTTTTCGAGTAGACTCTGGATAATTGTTGTGATTATTGTCTATTTTAGTAGCTTTTGTTGTAATTAATTAGTTGTTAACTGCTTAATTCTTGCGGTTAAATGAATTAACTTGGGCCTTGTCGGATTAACCAAATTAAAATCAAACTGTAGTTTATTGGTTAAATCATTTGAGTAGCCGTTAATTCTGTTGTTAATAGGCTAGCCTGCTTGTATAGCAATCGTACGCGTCGCTGGCGATTAGTGGATAAGTTGTGTCGTGCTAATCTTGTTAATTTAATTGTTTACTCTTGAGCCTCGGGTTTTTCGTTCTTAGTGCGAGTAGACCGTAGAAAGGCGATGTTGGGGAGTGCTAACTTAGCTAAGGACTCGAAAAGTTTTAATTAAATTAAATTGTGCTGACATTTTAGAAATCACTAACTTAGGTATCTATTATATCACTCAAAATCAACTATGTATTTAATTATATTATTATTCGTGTCGCTAATTGCTACAGAGGATGAACCAGCACCAGCAGGAGTACTGATCAGAGATTTGTCGACGCCAACCTTTCCTGCAAATTTCGAAGGCAAGCGATCCTCTTGATCATAAACATAGTTAATTTAAATGTAAACCGTATATTGCACTATATGTTTATTGCATCAAAATTATTTTCTCAAAATTTAAATCAATGATTGAGATGAAAATGATTAAGATGAATATAAAAGAGATGAGAATAAGAAAGAAAGAAAGAAAGAAAGAAATGAGAATTAATAGTTGGGTAAAAGGGGGCCCTGGCAGGCGAACGCGACGACGACGACGACGATGATGATGAGGTAAGAGGTGGGCCCCTTTTTACATATGGTTATAATATAAGGACAAACAAAACTCTTACTCGGTCTGAGGCCGTAAATTCAGTACCAACCATTTTTCCGTTTCGGCGGGCAAAAAATGCTACCTTGTTACGTGACTATGCTCTCCACAATGGGTAAGTTATATATGTGTGAGTGTGATGGAGGAACCCAGGACCGGTAGGAGAAGTCCGGAAGTGGGGGATCCAAGGCGCTATAGCGCTAAGGTGGAGTGTTGAGTGCAGGATAGAAGCTGCCTCAACTAACATTACTGGAACTCGGTGTATGACAAGGTCAGCAGCGTGATTTAATCAGCACCGACGGAAAGTAATGGGTGGAGACTTAATCACGTAACCTGGAAAGTGTTCTGTATTCTGTACTCGAACCCGCATCAAAGGAAATGCAGGGGACCCAACTTGTTTAGAGCTCAGAATAGCTATGGGTAAAGTGGTACAAAGCCTGTGCAGTGCTATATCAAATCATGAACTCATGCCAGTCTCCTGGATTGGAGTCTACGGGAACCGTCGGGGGTCTTTCTTCTCTCCGAGTAATAAGTAGCGTTTTCAGTATTAAAATTTGCCACCTAATGTTTTAATAACTTATTTTCAGAAATGAGATGACTTAGAAAATGTGATAACAATTAGAGATAGTCATCCAATGCATTCTTTGCTATTAATGCTTGCTGAGTACACTCGTGTACTCAACCTTGTTAGTATTCTCCTTTGTAGATCCTAGTCCGGCCCGGGAACTATCCCAAGTGGGGCGAAGGATAATGCAGGTATCGAAGCAATTGCAGGAGGAGAAGGCGCAGACTACGAGGACTAGGGCAAAATGAGCGCTATGCTTGATGCGTGGGACGAATGGGGGGCCGATACTTCAGGGCTTGCGAGAAAAGCGGAGAAGCTCCTTTTGTAGCTGTATAATACTTGTACTAAGAACCATAGCCTGGCGTGGCTATTACTGGAATAAAATAGTACAGTTTCTATCTTATTGTTCTGCTGCGTAACCCTGGTAAAGGCTTACTATTCGTTGGAGCAATGTTTTACTGAGCAAACGAATAGTAATCCGTATGCCTAAGTGTGATTACCCTTGGGGTAATGACACGGGGCGTCACAGATATCCTCATCAGGACTCCCGGTACTCTTTTGGTCACACCCCAGGACCTCCTCCCCCGGACTTCCTTAGGACCTCTTGTACTCCTTTTGGGCGTATCCTTAGAACCTCCTCAAGACCTCCTATGCCTTTGTCGTATCCCCAAGACCTCCCCAGAACCTCTCGACTGAGTTCTTCAGGACCTCCCCAGGGCGTCTCTACGGTACACCTCAGGACCTCCTCAAGACAACTCTACCGTATTCCTCAGGACCTCCTATAACCTCCAGGATCTCATAAGACCTCTCAGGACCTACTCGTGAACTACAGGACCACCCTTGATCACCTTGAGACCTCCCAGGACCTCCTTCGACCTCCTCACGGGACCTCCACCGGACCTTTTTAGGGTCACTCAAGACCTCCCTAGGATCGCTATAAAACCGTACTAGGACCTCTCTAAGACTCTTCTAAAATTACCGTTCTTGACCAAATATGACCATGTCTACGAACCAACATGTGTGTCAGCGTGGGGCTTCTGTAGGTAATCGCTTGAGCAAGCGTAATACTGTGTGTGTGTGTGTGTGTGTGTGTCAGCTACTGATCCAGGTAATGACACATTATACGCAGGAGATCTCAAGCTCCAAAATTGAGGTCTGACAAGTATAGCATCTCCAAAAGAAATCAAAATGTCAAAAGACAGCTAACGACATTTATGAACTTCTGATATGCGTACATGAATTCATAGCGTTATTGCAGATGGGCTTACGAACTTACGAACTATGTCATTGAGTAAGTTTACACTAGTGAAGAAAAAAATTGCAGATGCCAAAAACAAGTGGTGTGCTGAGCGAGTGCTTTGCAAATAGAAGAGGGTATGAAAACCTGACAGGGTGGTTCAGTTCTCTTTTTTCCCCCTCTTTTTGTCAATTTCATTTTCCTGAAAGTGTGGTCGGATTTATGCAGGAACTCCATGCTTGGACCATAAGCGAACAACAAAGATGAATAGAGCAAAACAGACATTATCTATTTTATTGTCATGATTGTAGTAAAAAAAATACTATTACTAGCCGAAGGCCTGCACAATATTGCTAGTTACAGTGCAAAACCACTCAAATTTTTTGAAAAAAGTTCCTAAACGAATGTATGCATCAGTTGGAAAAAAACGAAAAACTTGATTGCCGTAAGCTACTTAAAAGATGAAGTTAATTCCTTAAATATGTCAGCCAAAGTGTCGAAGGTAAAGTTTTGAAACACGTACATACGCATTTCATGCATGTGTATGTGGAGCATATGATCGCATTTGAAGCAAAACCTGTCATTTTTCACATACAAAAACATCATCAGCTGAAGTGCTGAACCTGGCCGGGGTCAGGAGCAGCTTTCGTCGCAGGTCGAACTCCATCCTGACGCGCTCCCACCGTTTCATTTTATATCCTCCACGTAAATCAGGACTCACAAGGATTGACCAGGCTAAGATCGTCCAAACATAATGATGCTACGATAAGAGAATGATCAGACACCATATAAAAGATAGCCATCATACATCTTACTAAAGTTCTTTTCCCTACTGATCACCGGTCATGCATTGAATTTATTTTTAAAATAATCTATTTTTTATTCAAAATAACAAAAATATTCCGGCGATAATTTTTTACGAAATATACTCGCATCCGCTCAACCGTTGGTATTGGACTAGTCGCTTCAATGATCGACCAATCACGAGCGATCGGTTCGAGAGCTCAACCGCTGAGCGATCGAACACTTGTCGCTCAATGGTTGGTCCTAATATGCACTTCACTTATCTAGCCGGGCATGCATAGTGCCCGATCCCAACCGTTAGCGATCGAAGTCCAATACCAACGATCGAGCGACAGAGTATATTTCAGAAAAAATTATCGCTGGAATATTTTTGTTATTTTGAATAAAAAATAGATTATTTTAAAAATAAATTCTCATGCATTCAGGTCAGTTAGAGGAAGGATTCATTAATTGTTAAAAACGAAGCACCTAGGTACATGTTGGGACTGGTCGGTTTCTTTTCTCTAAAATGATGTATTACATTACAAGACCACATAACCAAACAAGAAACATATTATTCTTAGGAATATTAGTCCCCCAAAACAGCTAAATCCAAAGATCAGAGGTCATGACAGCAAGTAGAACTGCCGTGCTTCAATCCTTGACAACAGTCCGCAGGATTTTCACTTCATGAATGGGCCTGAATCAACAAAGGTAATGAAGTAGAGTAAGATTCAACATGGAAAAAAGACCACGAAAAGAATTTGAGGACTAGATCGAAATACAGAATAAATTAATTGATCACAAGTGAATTTATGGATACAAGGTTTATCAATATATAGCCTATTCACCATGCAGCAGAATACATCTTTTATGCAAAACAATGTCAGTTTCCCTCGGAACAAGTCTCCGAGCAATTGTTATAAGGCTACCATAGATGCATTTCTTTTTCGTCTTGTTTTTTATCCCTGGAGCTAATGGCTCAGTTAGCTCGGTTGTACAATTGTTAAACCTTGTTTCTGTATTTTTTTTGTCAACAAAATCCCTTATTTCCGGAAGAAAAAAAAAACTTATTTATCCATTTCCAGAATTGTTAAAAACTCGATTGGATCATGCAGATTAGATCACGCGACAAGCGGATTTTCAATTTTACAGAAACAAATATGAATCAATATACAGAAACTCCTAATGTGCACGCTACAAGCTGTAATGCCCTATAATGCAACTCATCTTGAGGAGAAATCAGAGGCGAGATATACGGTGTGATATGTACAACTATGGGATATAGTTGCGGTGTGATATGTACAACTATGGGATATAGTTGCGATATTACCTATCATTTTTGTCAGTCTGCACGCTTCCAAGGCGCTTGACGATTTCCATTCCTCCGCATACTCTCCCAAAAATTGTATGCTTTCCTGGAACATTAAAATCGTGTTATTTATTGAAAATGTAGTCCAATGTGGAAATTTGCCAAAATAATGATTTTGTAGAAGCAATCCAGAATGTTATCTTTGATATCAAATCCAGATCTAAGCATATTTTGACGCCCTGAGAGGCAAAATCTCCATTGGTTGATTATATTTATACGAGACGCACTGACCCTCTCTGCGCGAGCGTGCCATTTTGTAATTTCCGTCCCTCCCTCCCTCCCTCCCTCCAAAAATGCACAATAAAAAGGCTCAGATATCTACCAAAAGTTTGAAAGAATTACACTCCTTGTAGCCAAGTAATTTTGCAAAAAGGCTCTTCAAAAGCCGATTCAGCTTCCTTCAAAATGCCATTAAATGAACAATTAATTCAATCTTAATCTACATCTTTTCAGGTGGCAATCAGAAAAGCCATCGATGAATCAACCTGTGGAATGAATTCCAGCTTTCCAACGAAAATGTAAACACCATTTGAAGATAGCAAACAGTGAAAAGAATAAATGCATAATGGGGGTACCAATTATCCAAAATGCTAGCCTCACCATCAAGTGACTGACAAGGTGCAAGAGTTATGAAGAACTGGCTTCCGTTTGTATTTGGACCAGCGTTCGCCATTGATAGAATCCCAGCCCCAGTGTGCTTCAACTCTGGCCTTATCTCATCCTCAAACTTTGCTCTGCAAAGACAGCAAAAAAACAGCAAGCACACCAATCTAAGCCAGGATCCAAACATCACCCAATTAATGTGCAAGAAAGGCACAAAATATCACATACAATTTTATTTTACCACCGGTGAATAACAAATTAGCTTTTATCCAAACAACACATGGTTAACACCTACCCAAATTCAATGGTATACATCTGTTGATGCTGTAAGCTACCATTTGGCTTCAGTGACAATGTAATCTTAATTCAAGAAGAAAGCAAGATTCAGTACAGTAGACAGATTGTTGGGATTAAATCGCTCAATCCTCTCTATTGGAAATCACTCATTGATCTCTCTCGTTTCTCTAGATAAACACATGCAGAAAAGAAGCTCCTTTTTGGTGACGCTGCAGAACGTGCAGACGTCTTTTTCCTCGTGTCTCTGTTATCTCATCCAACTTATGCATACAAGTATGAATATATAGACTCATGCATGCACCGGATGGAGTGCAACAAACCTAGTCCTATTCTAATGCCACTTACACCCATCGTGGCCTTTTGACTCGCTGGATACATGCACACATGCAAACGTCTCCCATAGTAAACGGTCTACCTCAACTTAACTACATGCAGCTACTAATCACTACTGCTGACCATTACTTTGTAGCAGAACTTCTCATGCAGCGACCCTTTGCACGTCGCAGATATTGGCGCCTCCGTCCGACCGCTTCTCACGGCTCGGCATGCACTCCGGCTCAAGCCTCCATACTTGTACGTATCACACGTATTGCCGTGCGCTTCTTCCGGTGCCACACACTACTACCATACAAAGGCCTATACAACACATTCACTACATGCAAATCAACAAAGTAAACATGCAGATGTAACTTGTCAAGATTAGTGTCTAACAATCTCCCCCCTAATCTTGACTTGCCATGCTTCATGGATCTTCAGAGAAGGGTTGGCTCATCATCACTACGAGCGCTCATCATCACTACGAGCTTCAACAAGCAGTGCTTTCTCCTCCTTTCCTTTCTCAGGACACTCGTACGAATAATGCCCCATCTTTTCACAATTGTAACAATGCACCTTAGTTTTATCCTTGCGCCATTCACCGCGGCCACAGCCGCGCCCTCGTCCTCGCTACGAGTCATATCCTCTTGCCATAAGAAGTTGCTCTTCCGTCTGCGTCTCCCACCCCTTGAGGAGCTCCTCGTGTCGTGCGCATTAAGTGATCCAATGGCCTCCTCGACAGCCATCCGGTTGATGTCACCAAACAGCACCATCGATGAAGCAACATTGATGAACTTGTCGGAAACGGCTCGTAGCAGCTTCTTCACGACATACTTCCCTTCCATTGTCTCCAAGTTCTCGGATCTGGCCAACAAGCATCGTGAACTTCGTAGCGAAGTTATCCACCAAATCTGCATCACATCTTAAGGTTATCAAACTCCGAGCGCAAGGACTGGATCCTCGCCTCCCTAACGCGCTCGGCGCCCGCGTGCACGGAGCGCAGCGCCGTCCAGACATCAAACGTGGTGTCCTTCTCTGCAACTCGCATCAACGTCTTGTCGTTGATAGCCTGGGAGATGATTACCAAGGCCATCTGATCCTTCTTCTCATCAACAACCTTGGACGAGCTCTTGGGATCAACCACATCCCACACGCCGTGAGATCTCATGAGGATCTTCATCCTCGTTGCCCATGCCGCGTAGTTCGTCCTTGTCAGCTGCAGGTACTGGAGCCTCACCGAAGCCGCCGCTCGCAGCGGCACCATTTGACGAACCATCACCGTGCGGCATCATCTTCGGCATCTCTTGGCTCTGATACCAAATGTTGGGATTGAATCGCTCAATCCTCTATTGGAAATCACTTCCCCCCAACCATCACCGTGTGGCATCATCTTCGGCATCTCCTGCTTCGTTGGAGGCCATGAGTAGTGGTGTGAGGCCGCTACAAGGTGGATATCGGCGTTGGGAATGCGACGTCCACAAGATGAAGATGTTGTTGCGCGTTGGGCGCGTCGGCATGACAAGATTAAGGGGGTGAATGTTCTATCTGAGTTAGTCATGTGTCTGTGATCCGATTAGTGCAGATGGTGGCGTAATTGTGAATCGAGTTAGTTATGTGTTGTGCGTTTGAGTGTGTTCCTGGTGCTGAGATCCAACACTTGGTATCAGAGCCAAGAGATGCCGAAGATGACACCGCACGGTGATGGTTCGTCAAGTGGTGCCACTGCGAGCAGCGGCTTCGGCGATGCGACGACGACGAGGCTCCAGTACCCGCAGCTGACAAGAACGAACTACGTGGCATGGGCAACGAGGATGAAGATCCTCATGAGAGCTCATGGCGTGTGGGATGTGGTTGATCCCAAGAGCTCGTCCAAGGTTGTTGATAAGAAGAAGGATCAGATGGCCTTGGTAATCATCTCCCAGGCTATCAACGACGAGATGTTGATGCGAGTTGCAGAGAAGGACACTGCGTTTGATGTCCGGATTCGCCGGCCACAGCACGCCGCAAGACCGAAGCGTTAGGAGGCAAGGATCCATCCTCGTGTTCGAGTTTGATAACCTTAAGATGTGTGATGTAGATTCGGTGGATGACTTCGCTACGAAGTTCACGATGCTTGTTGGCCAGATCCGAGAACTTGGAGACAATGGAAGAGAAGTATGTCGTGAAGAAGCTGCTACGAGCCGTTTCCGACAAGTTCATCAATGTTGCTTCATCGATGGCGCTATTTGGTGACATCAACCGGATGGCTGTAGAGGAGCCCATTGGACCACTTAAGGCGCACTTCATGAGGAGCTCCTCAAGGGGTGGGAGACGCGGACGGAAGAGTGACTTCTTATGGCAAGAGGATATGACTCGTCGCGAGGACGAGGACGAGAGCGCGGCCATGGCCGCGGTGAATGGCGCAAGGATAAAACTAAGGTGTGTTGTTACAATTGTGAAAAGATGGGCATTATTCATACTAGTGTCCTGAGAAAGAAAAGGAGGAGAAAGCACTGTTTGTTGAAGCTCACAATGATGATGAGCCAACCCTTCTCTGAAGATCCATGAAGCATGGCAAGTCAAGATTAGGGGGGAGATTGTTAGACACTAATCTTGACAAGTTGTATATGCATGTTTACTTTGTTGATTTGCATGTAGTGAGCGTGTTGTATAGGCCTTTGCACATCGCAGATATTAGAGCCTTTGTCCGACCGCTTCTCACGGCTCGGCATGCACTCATTGTTAGACACTAATCTTGACAAGTTGTATCTGCATGTTTACTTTGTTGATTTGCATGTAGTGAACTTGTTGTATAGGCCTTTGCATGGTAATAGTGTGTGGCACTAAAAGAAGCGCACGGCAATATGTGTGATACGTACAAGTATGGAGGCTTGAGCCGGAGTGCATGCCGAGCCGTGAGAAGTGGTCGGACGGAGGCGCCAATATCTGCGACGTGCAAAGGGTCGCTGCATGAGAAGTTCTACTACAAAGTAATGGTCAGCAGTAGTGATTAGTAGCTGCATGTAGTTAAGTTGAGGTAGGCCGTTTCCTATGGGAGACGGTTGCATGTGTGCATGTAATCTGCGAGTCAAAAGGCCACGATGGGTGTAAGTGGCATTAGAATAGAACTAGATTTGTTGCACTCCATCCGGTGCATGCATGAGTCTATATATTCATACTTATATGCATAAATTTGATGAGACAACAGAGACACGAGGAAAAAGACGTCTGCACGTTCTGCAGCGTCACCAATAAGGAGCTTCTTCTCTGCGTGTGTTTGTCTCCCTATGCGTGTGTTTATCCAGAGAAACGAGAGAGATCAGTGAGTGATTTCCAATAGAGAGGATTGAGCGATTCAATCCCAACACAGATCACTCACCCATAGATGGATTCACCACCTCTACCGGTTCCAGTAGGATCGCCACCTTGCACGATGAAATCCTACAACACAGGAATCCCAAGAAACAAAAAGATTACTAATGAAGTAAGATCGCCGGATTAGCCCGAGCAAGAACAACTCCACAGCGAGAGAAAAAGACAGACCTTGATGATGCGGTGGAAGACGACGTTGTCGTAGTAGCCGCGGCGCGCGAGCTCGACAAAGTTCCTGCAGGTCTTGGGCGCGTGCTTGTAGTACATCTGCCAATTTAGAGTACCAAACCAAACAAAGAGCCATCAGAAGGGAGCCACATGATGAAGCTAGAGAGATAACGAGATGCACCCAAGGGGTGAGATGGTACCTCGACGGTCAAGGCGCCCATGGATGTCTCCAGGGTGACCTCTGGTGTCCCGCCGTCCGCGCTGCCCCACATCTTGGGCACGGCGAGGTATGAGGGGAGAAGCGAGGGGGGCCGTGAGACAGGAGAGAATAGAGTGCAGGGGGCTTACGGGATACGAGGAGGGGACGGCGTGGGGAGGAGGCGCAGGCGGCGCGGGGAGGAGGCGACGGCGGCGGGTGGGAGAAGAAGAGGGGAGAGGGGAGGAGGCGTCGGCTGGGAGTGGAGGACATGGAGGCTAGGGCAATAATCTCCCTCAGCTGATCCTAGCCAACCGATCTCAATCCGACGGCCGAAAAATAAATTGTGTGACGTGTCCACCTTGAGAAGATTGTAAAGCACATGTTTGTTCCCATCAACATGAATCCATATCACTCGGTGCTTGTTTGGGAAGCCGTTCCCGGTCCCACCTTGAGAAGATTGTAAGGCACAAATTTGTTCCCATCAACAAGAATCCAGATCACCCGGCGCATGTTTGGGAAGCCGTTTCCTGGTCGTGATCTATATGGATAAAATTTTGAACTAAAATCCTTGCTCATTCACTCATCAACATAAATCCGGGTCACTTGACGTTTGTTTGGGAAGCCATTCCCGGTCGGGATCTATGTGGATAGACTAAAAATTTGAACTAAAATTCTGATTCATCTATGTAGATGAGCAGATATTTTAGTCTAACCAAACAATGCCTAAATACGAAATGTAAGCCGCACAATTTTCCATCTGCACTCCTGCTCAGATCTGACCTAATTGCAACATTGGGACATGTAACAGCCCCAACCCTAATATACAGTAATGAAGCACTATTCATGTCATTACTGTTCAAATTAACAAATCAGGTAACTTGTTACAACTAATTTCCCCAAGTTTTTGTTATAAACTCTAACTTGGTAAAGATTTCAAAAGGAAATACAATCCAATGTTGATATTAAGGCTAGGAAATAATTTATTTGAAAACCGGATGAAGTGTTATGGCCAAAAATAATTTTTGTTGAATTTATAGAAATTATTTTAATTTTCATAAAAATAATTGTCTTTAAATAAACCTTAGTTGGTTTAAATGAATTATTTATGCATTTATAAAGAAGAAGCAAAGATTTTAAAATTTATTTGGGGAATATATCATCCCAAAGAGCGCTCGCAAAATTTCGTGATTTTACAAATTTATTTGCTATATTTAAAGGCTGGTCAAACCTTTTTCAAATTTAAATAGAATTTGGTCAAGTCTCCTACCTAAACCCACGCAAGATCAGAGCGACTCGAGTCCATTGCGTTTGGGTCCAACCCGCCACAGACGGGCGGCTTCGGCCACGCCATACACGCTGTCTAAACCCTAGCCCATCCGAGCCGTTGAAATCCCAAATGGTGGCTCGATCTGTGAGATGTTCGGACCGTCCGGAGATGCCACCAAATCCACCGTCAAAATTAGATCCGACGGTCCATAATCTGCGGTCGTTTCGACCATCAGACCCGCCAATCAATCCCGTAGTTGAATCGCGAATTGACGGCGATGGACCTTTGGGTCGAAGCTCACCGCGCCTTCAGATCTTGGGCGTTGAAGCTCGACGGACGGCTCGCGTGGATTGCGCATTGTCGACCACTCCGAATCGCCGCGATCTGGCCGTTCTCGAAATCGCACGCCCACGTTTCGCGATACCATTTCGATGTATTGTTTATCCTCAAGATCGCAGTTCTCGCCGATCGAATCGGTGGATCGTGCGTCGCGGTTGATTGCTCCGTCTTGGCTGCGTCACAGTCGTATATTCCTCGACCCACTCGGCGAAGGACCGCTTTTGCTTCAATTGTGTGTTTGTGTGCATTGCATGCCTTGGGGCCCACATGTAAGTGGCGAAATTTTTATTTTCTCTGGTTTTTCCAATCGAACTTTGTGGTGTTCAAATGGGAGTAGAGAACAAAGTTTTGAGGATATTTATCCTCAATATTTATCTCTAAGTGCCACCTCATCCGGTTCTAGAGATATCTAGGGTGATCTGGGAACCTCACTATTATAAAACCTTAGCTCATGAGCTCCCGCCATTGTTGACCCAAGGAAGGAACTCATTTTCTTTATCTCCTTCACAAAGGAAGCACCCTTGTCCTCTCGCCTTGTTCAACTACAAGCATACCTAAAATATCATACTAATGTGGTTGTAGGTATTTCTTGTAGATTGACCTCGTGATTTTTGCTCCTCGTCAACTTTAGTGTGAAGCTTCTTCTTGAGAAACCTCATCTGGTGAGTTAGGTTCCATCTTTTCTTAGCAAAAATATGTCTAATAATCTTTAGAGCTAAGTCCATCATTTTCTTTGGTCAAGACAAGGAACAAGATTATCGGATCTTTTCTTGTTTGACCAAGACCTTGACTTTTTCTCTAAACCCTAGTGGTGAGTTAACCTTCATTTCATTAGCTTAAGCTTTATAAGAACTTGAGTTATCCTCATATAGTACTCAATTGGTTCATATGATATTTCAAACTTCTTTTAGTAAAAAAATATTATTATAACTTTTCGGTTTTTCATATCGTATTCAAGACCTAGGGTTTCTCTACCAAAGGCACTAGCTTAATTAGATTTTAGTTAAATTCTACTATCGATAAAAGCCTTGCTTTATGTAGTTTTCTTTATAATAGAAAATAGTTAAAAGCTCTTTCTTGCTTTTATGGTATAACAAAACCGACAATGACTCTATTTGCTCCTTTCTTTCAAATAAGCCGAGCCAATAGGATAGCAATGAGTGATTCTTGGTATTAATTACTCTCTTTTTAGTATTTATATGTTGTAGCATTACTAGCTAGCGAAAATGGTAATTGATGTTTGTCTTTGTTTTGGGTTTTAACCAAACCTAGAATGAGGAACAAAGAACCATCCAAGGCTTTAAATTGCTACTAATAGCTATTAAATGCTCAAGAGGCCAACATTAGCCTTAATACACTTAGTTTCAGCTTAATTTTCCATTTATATGATGTTGGACTTAATAGGTAGCTTAATTATAAGTCATCTGTTCTAGTATATATAAAACCCGACATCGTAGCTATTTTCTAAATCTAAAATCTGGGTAATAAATATCGAGAGATGATATATATGGATTATTACCCTTACTAAATTAGATATAGCTTAAGCATACTATTACCCATGCATTATCAATTGATCATGCATTCTTTTGGCATCCTGTTCTCTGTTTTTCCTATGTTTATTGGAAATTCTTTTACTCTCTTTTGATAATCGGTTCTTCCGAGTGTGTTGAGCCTTTTATTGAATCTCAAGAACCCGAACAAGAGGTTATTTACTACTATCAAGGCAAGCTTCCTCTCGCACCATGTTGAACCTAATCTTTTGAACTTTAGAATTCTAAAATATAGTGACACTGTGCATGCAAATTTCTAAAAATCTATTTATGCCCTGTTCATAGTTAGTTATACCCTGAACTTGTGGCTTATCCTTAATTTAACCATACACTCAACTTAAGGTAGTCTGTGATGTATAATACTTATCTTTTTAACTTTTGCTTAGCCATGCATTCCTAGAACGTTAGAGTTTGGCAAGCTTAGCTTGTCGACTTGGGAACAACAAATGGTTTATAATGATTTGATCCTTGTTCGGTTTATTTGATTTGAAAATGCTTCTAAATCTCGTTAGCAATTAATTCAAATCGGACAAGTGGATGCTAGTGATGGTGCCCTTGTGCACGAGAATTGGGAAATGTGGATGTCTTGTGCGGGTTGATTAAGGATCGAACTCGACGGCCCAATTCGAGCCTCAACGTACTTCCACATGCAGTGTATGGGCGCTGTTTGGTTAAGTAAAGGGTTAATGCTATTGAGTTGGATACGAGAGTAAGGACATGTGTATTGATTTCATATGGCATAGATGCTTAAGTCTTCGCCGTGTCGTATGCCATGTGGAGCTTATATTGGTATCGATGTTCTTAGAAGGGTAAGGCGTAGATGTGTTACATCGCATGTACGCTCCTTCAGGCCCGATCATGTGTAATATGTGTAGCTAACACGAGTTTGCATTTAATTGATCGGCCTCGGATTCCTGCATAAACATGTGAGCCCTGTTGAATGAATGCTATCACCGGTTTAAGCGGGATTAATCTCACATGGGTCATCCAACTCAATAGTGTCAACTTGTTGAAAATACCAAATCTTAGTTTACCTTACCAAGATACCAAAGGAAGTGTGCTATTATTCCGGAGGCTTACGGGCTAACTAAGTCATGTGGGTAAAGATGTACATCCCTGCAGGGTTAAAACTATTCGAATAGCCGTGTCCACGGTTACGGACAACGCTTGAATTGATGTCACCTGTATAGAAGTTATTCTAATTTTTGGGTTTTGGGAGTTAAGTTCGGCATGATGGTGTCATGCTCGGTTGACAGTAAATTGTGACTTATTCTTGTACTGTTTATGTTTATGTTTTCAATTACTTACTGTTTTGGTCCAAATTGCTTTATTAAAACTGCCTTGTTAAAATTTAGCACTGTAGGTTAAGATGTATCGCTTTATGCAAAAATTGAACCAATTAAGCCTTCATTAATAACCTTATGCATATAAAATTCTATTCCATTGTATAGGTTCTATCAAACACTTTCTTTTATTAATTTGTGTAAGACTTGCTGAGTACCTTTTCGTACTCGTGGTTTTATGACCCCTTGTTGCGGTGATGATGGATATTTGTATGAGTTGCCCGTTAGCGCCGATCCGGGTGACGCTAACGAGTGATGCTAGTTCTATTCTCCACGCAATAGCTCATGGATGATGGGGCCATTGGTGGTTCTGCTTTTTATCTTTTCGCTTCATTTGTTGTTTTTTGTTAATGACCCAAGGTCATTTGTTTATATTTCTGTTACTGTAGCTACCTGGTACTGTAGCTACCGAATTATGATGTAATTACAGATGTATAATTATGTGAATGTATGACTTGTATGTGAGTGATGCAATGTTGATTAAGGATATATGTGCAATAGTCATTAATCACGGGAACTATTGCATGACATATATCCCGAACCTAAATGTTGGTTTGTTACTTATTATGATTATACTTCTAGTATGATTTTTATTAAGGGCATTACACTGTTCCTTAATTAAGAATTATGCTACCAGTATAATTTTTAATTCGGCACATTCCAATATTTGAGGGTCTCACAGGACAGCAATTGCGTCACGTTGAAACAAAAAAAATCAAGGAAAAAAATGGCACCCACAGGGGCAGAGGAAATTGATCAAATATGGATCGAATAGTAGTGAAACCATGTTCGAATGCTCGAATACGAATACAAATCAAATAACAAATACAAATTTGAATCAAGTATCTACTCAATTTGATAGGATCCAAATATCCTGTGAAATTGATGTGTTCCAAACGGGGCCTAATTAGGCATACTGAAGTAAAATATTATATTTGCATTCATATTTTTTAAGCAAAATTAAATACTAATAGGAGAAAATTTGTTAATCGGATGGAAAAATTTATACGGTATTCATATCATATCGAACACTGTAGTCCAATAATACGGATAATTCGTATCCATTTTCCATCCTTAGGGGAACTTTCTTTTATTAATTAACTCTTTTTTAATTTTTATTTTAAAATTAATCCTAGCGCACTTTATTTTCAATTTTGACCCCTTTGATCACGCCGCCACCGTAGCGTGACAAAACAACGTTGTCACAACATAAGATAAGTCCGTTAAATAGTACTTTTGGTCACGCCACCACCTGTGACGTGACAAAACAACACTGTCACGCCACGGGTGATAGCGTAACAAGAGCTTGCCCCAGATATGGATTGGCGTGACAACGTTGCTTTGTCACGCTACGGGTGATGGTGTGATCAAAAAGGTCAGAATTAGAAATAAAGAGTGTCGGGAGTTAACTTTAAAATAAAATTTAAAAAGGATTAATTAATATAAAAAATTCTCCTTAAGGACATCACTAAAACACAAATCGGGGCAATAAAATTACATAGATTGTGATATCGATTGCAGGATATATCGTATTGAAACATAAATCAGGGGAAAATTGTAGGATTAATTGCAAGAGGCAGGAGACCTTGCCCTAGATCTTTTGTGTAGTCTGAGCCTTCCTAGGCTTCACGACGATGCTTCTAGTGATCAGGACCTCAACGACAACAACAACAGCGCCGAGTAGGAAACCACTCCTGCCCCGTGTCGTATAGGAAAGGCAGGAGGGTGGCGCTTGGAGATGTGGTTAGGTCTCCATATGTACACTTGGATGCCCTAGCCAAAGCTAGGAGCTCGTCGTCTTGGGGTTATCTCCGTATGGGGAACACAAAGGGACAATCCCGAGAGTAAATAGGACATTTTAACCCCCTTCTCTCTCCTGATTTTCAAAATAATATTATTTTAATTGCTCTAGTATCCAATGGAAATGGCCACAAATTTGCAATGTCCATCCGTCAAATATCGATTTTACATTGTGTTTTGACAAATACCACACAAGTGCGATGTCCAAAAGCCAATTTTGCCCTTGATCAAATGTCTCTCTTCAAATTCTCTAGGGGGAAAAAGGACTATGCAGGCCCTCTCGCTAGTCAATAGTCACTACCCTTCCTGGTTCAGTTGAACTGGTCAGAATTAACGAAAATGGAGGGTAGAGTACACAGGTTATTATGAAATATTCTGAACAGACTGCATGTGAACACTAGAGAAGTATTACAGGAAGAGAAAGGAATATATGATATCGCACTATTTACACAATGGTATGCTAAGATAACATAGTCCCTTGTTAGCCGTTCAACATTTCAGATGGAGTTAACAGATCGTTATCATGTCATTCAACAGTGAAAGTACAAAAGTTTCTTATCTTCATTTGATCCCTTCATCACTTTTGCTTGCTATCAACAAAGCATAGGCTGGGAAAACCATCTGATGTCTGAACTGGACAAAATGTGTTGGTTTTCAAAACCTTGCCAATGTTACACTTCACAATTAGGGTCATCTGCAGCCTCAAACGAAACCAAATGACAATACCTTATGTTACTACTAATTTTAGTGCAGCAAATTGCAGTAGACTCAACAGTCCCGTCACATCAGGGCATCCATTTCTCAGGTAATCACTGCAAATCCCACCTGCGATCCTCAATGATAAAACGGATATCCATTTCTCTAGTATAGGCAACAAAGTTATTCAAAGTTTGGCTCCTGAGAGTGAGGGTTTAACTGAAACTGCAATATCACCATATGCTTCTTCTTGCTGTACATCAATATAATCATAGCTCTTCAGGACCTACAGGAAGAAAAGTATAATGAAAGTAAAAAAAATCCAACATCAGCCCCAGAAAGAATATACCTGCAGCTGCACAAAAGTAACAATAGCATTTATATGTTGAGAAAAAGAACAGTATCTACGAATCCGAATATTACCAATGTTTCAAAAAACATCCGTGCAGCTTGCTTTCTTGCTCTTCCTTCCAAGATTCTGTTCAAACTGAATTTTCCTGGTTGATCATCTGATGTGGTTGAAGGCATGTGATCTTTGAAGTACTGTGCCACAGCCCTGCAATGCAATGATATAAAAGTCACATTGTGCACTCAAATAAAACCAAAGTCATCTCTTGAAACATATATCATTACCTTGTCCTAGTAGACATGCTTCCTAACCCTGTGGCACCAGTACCTGCACTAGATATCACTCCAGGAGTACTTATGAGCCCAGGAATCTCTGGCAGATCTCCATCCAGTTCGTCATTGAATGGAAACGGAGATTCCTTAGGATCAGAATCATGAGTCATTTGTATAGTTGATACATAACTCCCATCTGCTGCTTGTATTTCAGTAGCACCAGTTCCTCCAAGTTCAGACTGTAGAGTTCCACCAGGAGTTTTGAAAGGAGTATCATTTTCTCTTATTGGAGATGGAGTATCTTGTGGGAAGAATCGAGGGAACTCAGGAGCCATATCTGCGTCTGCATTTCCTGTAGACTTTGGGGTGAGCTGACATTCAGGTTGTGCACCTGTATTTCCTGGAGACTTTTGGGCGAGCTGATGTTCAGCCGGTGCATCTGCATTTTCTGGAGACTTTGGAGTGAGTTGACGTTCAGGCGATGCATCCCGTACACCAACATCTGCTACACCGGCAGTGCGCTTGTCAAAGGCAGACTCAGCATCAGAGTCACTCACATGTGGGAATTTTCTCTCATGGGTTTCATGTAGGTTAGTGCACATCCCTGAAAGGGAGCAAATTTGGGATATGACGTGGTTTCTTAAGATAAGGAAGTGAAAGGACTATACACGGTGGAATCAAAGAGCACAGTAGCTTACCATACACCAAAGGTCCACGCAAGAAGCTATCCTTTTGGCTAGTCCTGTTGAATTTCCACATATCCAGGGCTGTTTGAGGTAGCTTCCTTCTCTTGCAGACCAGATTACATAGTTCATCACCATCAATTTGTTTCTTCAAATAGCTGTACAAAAGATGATGAAAGCTTGTCACTGATACAGCAGAGCAGAGTACCACCAGAAATCATATTATTGTGCTACAATTTATACATATCACATCCAGCATTATGATGGAAAAAGTTTGTAGTCTGGATTGCATTTTTGCAACAGGATGAATCCTAGTTGTTAGATATGTAGATAGTGTAAGGTGTTCTTTGCATAATTGTAAACTCTGTACATGTTATATATTAACCTCTTGGCCTATTGGAATTGCGAGAAGCCTCATTCTAACACTAGTATCATCTATTGCAGTTACTAGAGGAATTATTTAATCAAATGACAACAAAGGGAATGGGATTGTTGTGAATAAGCTGTTTAGTAAGCCAATGTTCAATGGCAGGCAGTGTTGCACCGATACGAGATTTTCCCAAAATAATTGATATGGCCATAATACAGCTAACCAATACAGTAAGTGTGTGACTAAATGTGCAATTGACCATAAGACAACATAAACATAGAACTAAATGTTTCATGTACCATAGACTATAAATAAGTATGGATGCATAATCCTCAATTCACCACATATCACCGTGCATCCGGAAGTATCAGTCATCCGATACATATTGGATACTAGTATGGAGACTTCCCAGAGTATCAGTGCATCATTAGCAGGGGAGGTGGGAGGTGGGGGACAATTTCTTATATGAGTTTGACATGGTAGGAAATGGCATTTCAGTGGACTCTGAACAAACACAGTAATGTAATACATTATACAATTTCAAAATTCCTCAAATTGCCATAAGCAATTTCTTTCTTTCAAAGTTCAGATCAGAATTATAAATTTTAGTTACTTCCACAAAGAAACATTGCTTAAGTAAAAACAGTTAAGACTTTATCTTTTAAAAGGTATGAATCAATTGAAACTTACGCATTGGAAAAAACTATTTCATTATCAAATTTTGGTCTTCTCTTTCTCTTGTTCCCTTGTACTTTCGGCCTCTTTCTCTTGTTCTCTTGTACTTGAGGTGGAGATGGTTCAATCATCATATCAGGAAACGGATCATCTAAAATCACAAAAAGAAAAGAAAAGAAAGGTGGATCAGGAGGTGTTTTTATCATCAAGGTTCAATAAAAAAAAAACATCTTACACAACCTTCTCGCATCCCACAAAACTCATGCTGGTGGAATTGCAAAACAGTTTCAATCATATTGAATATAATATAAGTGAAGACAGACAAACAAATCATTTATGTACATAATAAGTTAACAAGCAAGATACTAACCCATATGTATTGGAACATCATCTTCAATAGGATCAGATGTGGTAGTTCCAGGTACATTGGGTCTGGATGTCCCAGGTAAAGATCCTGGACCAGGTAATAAAGTTTGGTCCATTGCCGGAGAGGTGATAAGCTTGCTAACAAAGGGTGAAGAATCCTCCGTCACCTCCATGGGGTCATTGTTTGCACCAATGAGCTCTGGTAAGTTAAGCTCAGGGCCCTCCAGTGATGCTTCACGCATTTTTTCTGGTGTATATTGCGCTTCATTTGGCTGACTTATATAACTGGGATTCTCTGCCAAATCGCCCAGGGGAGGATGTAGAGAAATTTTGCCATTCGGATTGTTACTTGCTTCGAAACCAATGCCAAATGGAGGGAGTGTCCTGGACATGATTGCAAAGGAGACATGAGTCCATGAAAAAGAAAAGAAAAGAAAATATTCAAGACACGTACTCATCCTCAGTTGGTTCAGGCCTCATGTATGAGGATCGACCAGAAGCCGATGGCTCTACTGTAGCATCCTGCACCATTGTATAAGCGCAGAATAAGTGATCATGACAGGTAAATAAGAATGCAAAAGAAGCAAAGCAAGACAATAATGAATACCTCATCGATATCGATCATCACATACTCTCCTTCTGCAACATCAATGAGATAGTTCAACACAGGTATTAAAATAACAATAAACATACTGAGTACTGACTATATTGAGCTTCCCATACCAGCCAAAGTGATCTGGTCAGGAGTCTTCCGATGATTATCTGGTGTACTGTCAGAAAGTTCAACAAATAACATGATTACATTGAGGTTGCATGACATAAAGCGATGGTGTGAAGAATAAAAATGCTCACTCTATCTGACGAATTGCATCATCCAGGTTTAAGTCATCAAGATTAAATGTATCTGGCAATGTGATGGCCTCAAACAGAGCACGGTCTGCATCAATTGGCAGATCTACTTGCACAGAGGCGAAGGCGGTTCTGATTGTAGTTAGCATTCGATTACAATCTTGAAAGAGGTAGTTCACCTTCCAAGAATAAATGCGAACTAGACCTAGAAGAAGATGCCCTGACAATCTCAGAGCAATTGGAACCTCAGGAAACATTATGCACTCTGAAACAGCAAAAACAAAAATGCATTAGAAGACAAGTCTTGCTTACAGAATAAAGCATAGGGGAAGAACCATTCTTGAATGTAGGATAGCAGAGTGACCATGAACAGTGACACTTTTTTAGGACATTTGTCCACTACTTAAAAAAGAAAAAATCATTACCTAGTCAACATGCCATTATCAACAAGTGCGTGCCAAATAGAGAAAGAACAAAAGAATCAAAAGATAATAATTGCCCTGTTTGACCCCCTAAAAAATAACAAGTTTATGCAAAAGCATAAACCTCTATGCCAAAATCATAGCTATTGGTCAAATTATTTTACATCTGATGAGAATAAGATGGTGTTTGTCCTATTATTCAACTCCATCAGTAACTCTTCCCAACCATAAATCCTATCTTCATATTTATTGAGTTTACCAGATGAACTTCATGTATTTACATCGATTACAGAATCAACTACAAATTGATACAAAATATACTGAAAAGTACTTTCCAACAAAACAATACAAACACAACAACAACATTACGTTTTTTGTCAAAAACTTGCATGTGACCAGAGAAACATATAAAATTGTCCACGTAAATCCCAGATATGAAAGATAACACAAATGCTATGTTCTTTTGTCAAAATTAACATTTTTTGCGACGATGTCACAAGATGGTAACTATAACATAAATGCAAAAGGATAAATTGATATTTGATCAGTAGCCAACATTGGCAACGTATCAGATTATAATAGAAGCACTGTTTGCATTCAATATAAAAAAACATATCAGTCTGCAATATTCCTAGTGGTGCACCTCGAATCCCAACAAATAGTATGGGTTTTCTTCTTTTTTTTGGTCAATTGAAGAAAAAAACTTCTTAACAGATAAGAACTTGGAACATTAAGTTACTTAGGTCGATTTTTTTCACGTTAAATAGAAGAATCAACCGTGCAAATTTAAAAATATTGAGGGCTAACACATTAAAAGTTTACCCAGTAATCTCTCATACGCACATAATCAGTTCAAAAGATTGCATCTTTGGCCATAAAAGAACCCAGCATCTGATCAAACAACTTACTATCCAACAAGCTAGGTCCCAACTTTTGGAGGACATGACCAGAATTGCCCATTAGTAGAAAACTATTTTTTATTCCCTTTTTTTTGCATAAATCGTAGCACAATAACAAAACTTTACACAAAATCCCAACTAACAAACCGACTAATTGCGATGAATCGTGAATCCCGACCAGACAAATAAACCTCCACACGTAATTCTTTCCCAGAACCCAACCGAGCCTTCTTCTTTGCGCAATGTACCAACGCATGATTCCACCGCAAAACCAAAGAAAAAACTTCCCAGTCACACCGGAATCACTCCCCATTTCCCCAGAGGAAGAAATACTACATCTTTCGGCTCGGTGCCGCCCCAAGATCAGTGGAGAGAAGCGTGAGCCGCCGCGGAAGACTCCGCCTTTCTACCCCTGGACAGCAAAGAACGGAGAAAAAGAATGCATCTTTGAGGGAGGGACTGACCGGCGTAGGAGGGGATGTCGATGCCGTCGATCTGCGGCTTCTTGATCTTGCGCTCGAGGTGGGCGGCGATCCACACCGTGCCCAGCGGGCTCTTCCGCGCCAGGATCGTGTGCGAGTAGAACATTGTGGCTGCTGCTCCGACCAATCCTCGACGCCGTGGGGTTTTGAGGGAGGCTTGCGGGGTCGAGCTAGGGTTTGGTTGCAGCGGCGGAGACGGTGCGCACGGGAGAGAGGGGCCGGGATGAGATGAGATTGGGAATACTTTTGGGGGGAAGTTTTTGGATGGGTGGGAGGGACTAGGGAGGCGGGAGGGCGCCTCGTCTAAATCGTCTTTTCGCGCGCGTTTTTTCGGGGGTAGTGGGTGGGGCGGTAGGGTCACTGACATGTGGGCCCTATAGGGTGGTTATTTGGGAGAGTGGTGTGTGAAGTGTGATCGTCGTGAGGAGGTTTTACTTTCGCATGATTTTTGGAAGTTTACAGAGGCTGTACTTTTGGTATTTTACTCAAATTGTTTGTAATTGTTTCCAGAATTGTTTGGATGGTGGATTTCGAATAAGTTTTGTTAAAACAAGTTTTTTATGGGAGTGTTTAGTAAACATATTTGAATCAACGTTTTATGACCATGCTTACGAAATATGTTGTTTGGCAAGTTTTTAGTTGGGGTACGCTCTTCGTGCTTCCAGAAAGAGAGAAAATATTCCTAGTAAAACTCACTTTTTGTGTTTAGAGATGACTCTAGAGAAGCTAATGGAGATAGATTTAGGCCCTGTTTGGTAGAGCTCCAGATTCTCATTTTTCATATTCTGCTCTTGATTATCTGAGAATCCAATTCTCTGAGAATCCAATTCTCTGAGAATCTGGAGCTGTCTGCTGAAAGCGTTTGGCTGGTAGGTTAGCTCCAAAAACTATATGAGGGGATTAGAGACAAATAGACCATATTACCCCTGGTTGTAATAATTCAATTGTATTTGTGTCTTTCTCCTATGTATTTGTACCCAAATTATAGAATTTTCCCCCTAAATTTGTTTAGACCATGTGAATGTATATACGTTGTATGTATACACAATGCCATGTTATATTGCATTTACACTTCATGATGGATTACAACTGTGTATAAGCAAATTTTGTACTGTTCATGCTGCGATAGATGAAGCTGGAGATATCGCATTCATATCGTGTAAATGTTCAAATGATAATTAAATGATATTACGTACAAGTATTGAAATGATAAATGAGTCATAACAAAAGACCACAAATCTATTCTGCTAAACTTTGGTCTCCGCCATAACAACAAGAGAAAACTTTGGTTTCTAGAACAAGACTCAAACATCAGCCGCTGATGTTGCCTAGCCAGAACAGTATGGGGAACTGCATAACCGCAAGGAAAAGAAGAAAGTAGTGATTCCGGCTAGGATGTCTTTCATAACTCCGCGGCGCGCCCAAAAGAACCCTCTTCATGGTCTTAACCAGGAACACCCCGGTGCAGATGTAGAACCATGGCAGTACGAAATAGTACAAGAAGCTCCAGAAGATGCGGACCAACATCGCAAGTGATGTACCAGCAAATCCGTACCCAGCATATGCTACAATGTCCAGCAACGGTGCTTCACCACGTCAAAGTGAGTACAGTAGAACTCTGATGAGGATGACTCGCAGAAACCAGCCAAGTAGCCCATTTGTGAACTGTAGAGTCAATGCCTCTGGGGTAAACCTACATTCAGGAAAGTGCATTTCAGACATGCATCATTGAAGCAAGAATATCCTGTACTATTTATCATTGGAGACTGGGAGCAATGTGTTTCAAGGATGCATGGTTCAAGCAAAAATTGAGCACAACAAGTTAATTTCTAGATACTGCAACTTTTTTAACATTTCTCCAGTCTGAGCCTTCTTGTCTCAAATTCCCAACAGAACTAGTCTCCTTACTTCAAAGTTCTCGCACTGCCCAAAGGTGCATAGCATCCCCTCTGTTCACTTCCACCCACAGCATTCATAGTGTACCTTCCCTATTCTTAGGACAGAGCATACAAAGTTGTTCTGAATGTGCAATTACCTTCCAAGAACACCCAAGGCATATCCAGCAATTACAACATGTGCCAAAAGCCATCAGAGGGATGTACAGATCTGGAGCATTGATATCTTGAATTGGAGGTTTGTATGACAGCCTTCCTCCCACTGGTTCAGTTATCCTTGTCCAGTGCCCTGAAGGAAGAGAAATAGTACACAGATTGCATAAGAATTCACAATCTGCATACCATAACCAAAAGAAGAGGTAAACCAGTCACTCCTTACCCGGTGCAGGAAAGGAAACAAGATCACCTTCAGCTTGTTCCTCACATACTGGCTGTTGACTTGAAAGTAATACTGAGGATTGGACAAATATTGGGTGATCTGTTCATGTGATGTAGCAAAGTTTAGACTCGACAGTTCTTAAAAAGCACATAATACAAAAAAAATATAGATGGAATATCTCCCTGAATGAAATTTATAAACAACTTACATTACTTTGCATAAACTCAGAGCTTGAACCTAAAACTTCTTGCCATATGCTCCTAACCCACTTCGGATGAGTCCAGGTCCAGCTCCATATAAAGCACTTTCAAAAGGATTGATTGTGTAGTAGGCCTGCCTGCCAGTCCTCCCAGATCACTGTTCATTGCTGCCATGTCAACTGAATAAACAAAAATGGATGAAAACAGTAGTCAGAAAACAATGCATCAATAATCAGGTCATCTGAAATCTACTGCACCAAAGTTCAGGACAGTAGTTATTAGTGCACCAAAGTTCCTCGCATTAGGAGTCAGAAATCACAACACACGAAGCACAAAACGAAAGAATTGGTACTGGCGACCTGCTTGTCTCCAAAGAATCGATCTCAATTTGCAAATCAGTGCCTTATCCGAAAACCCTAAATGCAAAACATTCCTAGATTGCAATGGCGAATCGTCCCCTCTTCAATACTTCTTCAATTCGAACCGAAACATGTCAGTCCAGCACAAAATCCCCTACGCCGCCTTCGGGTTCCGCTGGTGCGAGGAGCCCGAGGTCGCCTCGCCGGCCGCTGGTGCCGGGCTGACGCCCACCGCCGCGGCACGCCCGCCGGTTGTGCGCACGTCGCGCGGGCGCGCTCAGGTGCTCCCCTCGCGGTTCAACGACTTCGCTTAGGGCTACTATTTGAGCAGGCGGAGAAGCAATCTGGTGATGCTCGCGTCGCTCGTGAGGAGAAAGAAAGAAGAAACGCGTTTAAGTTGAAGGGGTACGTGCTGGGGTAAGTAATGGTATTTTACGGGTAAATAATTAGAACTTCAATGGGTATTTTTGCTCTATCAAGTTGGATTCTCAGGAGAATCCAAGGAAAGGCCGTTTCTCCTCGTTAGTGTATTTTTGAGACAGCTCTACGCGAGAATCAGAATCGGGTGTTTTGAGAATCAGAGTGTTTGGTATAGCTCCACGAGAATCAACTGAGAAGCTGGGAGTAGAAACTGTACCAAACAGACCCTTAGTTCAAAGTGAGCATCAGCTTCCCTAAGAACCTATTCGCAAGAGCTTAAGCTTTAGGTGATCCAAATTAAAAGTTAAAACTAGCGATTTTTTTAGGAAAAAATAAATAAAAGTCACCTGTTTGTCACTTAAACAACATACTCCCTCCGTTTGCATTTATATGACGTTTTTGCTCCACTTTTGAAGCTACACGACGTTAAGCATTTAGGAACGGAGGGAGTAGTTTATATGCATCCTTGAAAGTCAATCGACGATGTAAATAACCCTTTTTCGGGGTCTCTCCACAATTCTGAAAAAATTATTATGAGCATTCCCTTATGCTAGTAGTTTTTAGCCACATTTGGTATATATGAGCCTCTTTGGTTTCGTGGCCCTAACATGCCAAACTAAAACTTTGGTAATACCAAAACTCAGGCAATGCCAAAATCTAGGTAAAAAAAAGTGTTGTTTGGATCGTAGCCATACCAATTCACGGGCAATGCCAAAATTGGTGTGTTTGGATTGTAACTATGCCAAAATTTACAAAAAAAAAATGAGAGTATGACACATAGGGTCCGCATGACATATATTCTTTTTTGCATCAAAATATGCCAACAGTGGTCTTGTTTTGTTGATTAAATGACAAGAAACACAACGGTTCAATCGGATCGCAAATCGGATACTCAGTTTAGGAAATATGGTCATTTGAAACTGATTAAACAAACAAACAATGCATTTAATGCACCCAATCTGCAACTGCCACCTGTCCCAAGCATCCTAATTTTGCCAAGCCAATTCTCAGGCTGGCGTTTTGGCCGCTCGGATTGCGCCAACACCATGCAAAGGAAAATTTTGGCGACGCCAAAATTTGGTTGGCAAAGCCAAATATTGGTAGAGATCCTAACGCTAGCCAAATTATTAGGGTACTACCAAAATTTTGGTTTGGCACATTAGGGCTACGAACCAAACATGCCCTATATACACACATCATCTCTTTTGCCGCCAAGGTCTCCAATGTTGTCGTGCAGGTGACTCCATGTGCCACACAATGGAGGAGTGTTATCCACAATAAGTCATCAACGTAGCACCCTGGACATCCAACGTAGCAATCGTACATAGGCTTAGCCTACTTGGATTGAGCAACAAGGAGCCCATGATTCACAACTAGTAGTGGCCAAATGGGTCGTGCCGGCAGAGTCGGCCCGAGGCACGACACTGTTGGCACGGCTCCGGTACGGCACGACATGCACTGTTCATGGGTCGTGTCGGTCCGGCACGAAGGCTCGTGTCATGTTTGGACGCTACTCTGGCATGATGGGCCAGCTCGGTACGGCATGAATGGTGTTGGGCCATGCTAGGCACGGCACGAGCCTGGCGCGGCATGTTTGGTCTGCATGCGGAGAGATCGGGGGAGGGAGCCCGAACCAAGAGGAAAGGAGAGGGCGGGGCGGCGTCGGCGCGGCGGAAGAAGTGGCTGGCACGGAGGAAGAAGGAAGAGGGCGGGACGGCGCCGGCGTAGAGGAAGAATGAGGAGGAAGAAGCCAGCGCGGAAGAAGAAGGAAGAGGGAGGAGGCAGCGCGGCCGACGGCCGGAGCGGAGGGAGAAGAGGGAGTGATGTGAACATCCCTATTACTACTACATCTTCCAACTCTCCGAGTTTAACAAGTGTGAAGACTTTGGAACCAAGAAAGAAAGAGAGGAAGGCCGGGGCCGAAGCAATGGAGAAGCGCAAAGAAGATGACAGCCACACTTGTTGCCAAGGCCGTGGGAAAGCAAGGGAAATATGCCCATGCGTCCCTCGCGGGGAGAAGGTCCATGCAGCCAAGCATCAAGGAGAAAAGGCCAAGCAGCAAAGGAAGGGAAGGTCCATGCGGTGGAAGAGTAAAAGGGGAAAAGCCCAAGAATCTAAAGCCCAAGTTTTGGTTAAGATTTGAAATTCCAATTCGGAACTCCCACAAGTCCAACCGAATTCAAACTCGGAATCAAGTCAGAACTCAATTCGGACTCGGTTCTGGACAGCCCACATGGCATGTAATAAAAAGGCCATAACTTTCACGAACGGAGTCTGGTTTGGGTGCTCTTGTGCTTGTTGGAAAGCTTATTCCAAGGCCCACGCAATGGATATGGTAACAACCTCATGAACCACGTGCTCACACCGCAATATCCGAAAAAGTGTGACGGTTGTAAAATCAGGGTTTACTTTTTGTTTGAGTTTGAGTCCAATACAATGTAGGGATGAGTTTTAGTTGGTTTGGGAACCTTGTGGCCGACCCTATGGGCCATATATACTCATGTATTCATGCCTTTTTGAAGGGGCCGATTTTATTTTGAGAAATATCAGATTGCTTTGCAATGGTAATGTTCTTCCAAGGGGTGCCGAGCACACTTGAGGGGAATTGGGAGTTATCAACATCGTTCAATCTTTCCGCTGGGAATTGAGAGTACAATAGATCTTCACTTTGGTGGTCGGTGAGATCAACGCGTGTGTTCTTCGAATTATATAGTACTAGTCCTTGCATTGGCAACAAGGAATCACTACGATTCAGCAAGTCTCACGTGAGTATCCTTGAGCTCCACTAAACAACCGTTGTTGTGCAAATTGAGCTACACTCTTAAATCCGCTTGATCATCACTATTGCTGGTTGTAACTACTACCAAGTGTAAGTTTTAGCCTCAATTCACTTCGGAATGATAAGAACTCCACATTGGTAAGAAAAGAG
Organism: Phyllostachys edulis; assembly: GCA_036346405.1. Classification (NCBI taxonomy): domain Eukaryota; kingdom Viridiplantae; phylum Streptophyta; class Magnoliopsida; order Poales; family Poaceae; genus Phyllostachys; species Phyllostachys edulis. The sequence continues at coordinate 8,079,788 of CM070559.1, read as the reverse complement.
TCAGATTGAGTGTTTTGCACACAATTCCAGACATTCTTTGCTATTTTATCCATCCTAACAATGGCAGGATATTCAGCATTTCATTCCTCATGGTGCTAGTACTCTAGCTACTTGTATTTCCTATTTTATGGAAGTACAGATCCGAAGGAGTATCTCAAATGGGTGGAACAACTCGAATGTAATCTCAAGTTCCAGAAGCTGTCCGAAGCCAAGAAAGTGATACAAACCACCATGGAGTTTGAAAAATATGCATGCACTTGGTGGAAGCGATATCTTGAGAAGCATTATGTCACTACTTGGGAAGAATTGAAGGAGGCCATGAGAAAGGAGTCTGTGCCATATGAGTATGAGCTAGAGTTACTTCATCATATGATGGGCATTCGCCAAGGATGTCGATCTGTCCAATCTTATTATGATGAGCTAGATTATGCTATGTATCTTGCCAACATCACAGAGGCATGTGCAATGAGGGCTTGTTTCAAAAGAGGTTTGAATTCTGATATCGCTACTACTGTTCGTTTGAAATATGATGGTAGTATGCAAGATCCTGTGAATTATGCTATAGGGGTGGAGAGGAGAATTATGGATAGGCGTACACCATGATTCAACATGAGTCCGCACTTCAGTTCGTATGCCTTCACTAGTGCGTTACATGAGAAGACGACCGAGCATGGGACCTTCCCTTCGGTCAAGGCATCATGTAGTGCTACCCCGTTGCTACATGAGGAGATTGTGGTTGATGGAAATTGCGCCATTGCTGGTCCACAATTAATAGAAGATAAGATGTTTCAAAACCCATGTGAGGATGAGAGCAGCATAGCCAAATTGAGTGAGAGTGTTGAAAATTGTGAGTTGTGTGATTCCACCATATGCGAGGTTGAGAGCATCCAACTTGAGAGTGTGAGGGATACACCAAAAGAAATGAGTGAAGTAGATGATACTAAAAGTGAGGTTATTGCTAAAATTAACGAAATTCTCTATACTTCTAGTGTTATTTCTCACATTGTGCAGGTTGACATTAAAGAAGAGGAGTTGAATGTTCAACAACCGACACCTTTGAAAGTAAAAGACGAGGAGATAACCACGATTGGGAATGGAGTGCTTGTTGCTCCATGGTTTCATCATGAAGATTTGATACCTACAACACCTACATCAACTGAGGAGGTCGATAAAGGTAACAATCATGTTGCTGAATTTAGATGTGAAAAGGTGAGTAATTGTGAGAACTCTTGTGTTCAATTGGAAATTCCATGTTCTGGAATTTCTACGCTCAATTTACATAGTGTGGAATTGATTACTCATAAGGAAGTTCTTATTATAATATCTCCTGATGATTCTTTATACTATATCATGTTCGATTATCCTAAAGAGCTATCCAGTGTGATTGAGAACATTGCTAAAGTTTCATGTTTAAAATCTCTAGCTAGTACTTATGCCTACACATATACGTTCAATTTAATTGGTGATTATGGTGTAGATGACAAGTTCTATGTTTATCGAATATGCATTACATGTGATAAGTTTGCTGAATTGAAATTACATGTTTTGCATACACAATTTTTTGTGCAATGTTATGAACCCAATGAGACGAATTTCAATAATAATGCTTGTTGTTTTAAAAGATTTCTTAAGCCTACTTGTTTATCCTTTGCTGAACAATCATGTACAAGAAATCAGAGTAGCGCAGTTGAAGCATGGAAGGCACTAAGAACCCCCCCCCCCCCTATTTGAATAACTTGATCTAGTTTGTCCCTTTAATGTCTTGTCCACGTACTTCGAAAAGTCGAGGACGACTTTTTCTCATGGGAGGGAGAATAATGTGAATGAAAGTATTGTAATGTATATATCAAATACATCCTATGCATGTTGTTTTGTGCAAAACAACGAGAATGACCCACTAATTGATTCATACATATATCATGCATACACGTTGTTCTCTTTGTTTAGTATACTTTCAAGAAACCATAATGTGCTAAACGAAAGGAGTGTGGATGACAAATATATATACCATGCATATACGTTGTATTCTTTGTTTAGCACATTTTTAGGTTATCGAAAGCCGAGGACGGCTTTTAGTCAAGAAGGGGATGATGATGAGGACATCCCTATTACCACTACATCTTCCAACTCTCCAAGTTTAACAAGTGTTAAGACTTTGGAACCGAGAGGGAGGCTGGGGCCGAAGCAATGGAGAAGCACAAGAATATGACAACCACACTTGCTGCCAAGGACGTGAGAAAGCAAGGGAAAAGGTGCCCATGCGGCCACCATGGCCCATGCGACCCTCATGGGGAGAAGGTCCATGCAGCCAAGCACTAAGGAGAAAAGGCTAAGCAGCAAAGGAGGGGAAGGCCTATGCGGTGGAAGAGCAAAAGGGGAAAAGCCCAAGAATGTAAAACCCAAGTTTTGGCATCACTGCTAGAAACCTAGTGATTTTAGGTAGGCAACCTCTTGTCAATCATATCACATATGACTCTTGTTTGTTGGGTGGCATCTCTATGCCCTGGTGACCAACATTATGCCCCAAGGCCCAAAATTGTTTTGATAGCCTTATCAAGTTAATCAAACACTATGCATGTGGGTGTCCGACACCCACTCTATTTTATTAAGATAGTTAATGACACTCTACTTTGGTAGACCTACCAATTAACGATCAAAATCGTGACAGGCGCAACAATAGGAAAGGCATCAAATTAACTTAATTTTTCTCGAGGGATACTATTATACCATGTTAAAACATCTAATGATAAAACATGATTAATAGCATGACAGGTATAAACATTCACAGATAATCAAATTAAACTGTGAAATAGTATGACCCTTATCGTGATGATCACAATCACTATGCTTCCTATCCTCCGACCATCATGCTTGAAGTCTTCGACCGCATTCATCTATTAAGCAATTACTCCTAAGATCTAGCAATGAATTACATACGAGAATATCAAACATCACATGTCGATACGCAGACCGTTATACAATAATATATAGCTCAATGGCTAGCACACAGCATGACACGCAGGCCATGTGAAATCCATTCATGCATCACATATACGATGGGCCATACTATTCACATCAACCTCTGCAAAAACGAGTTATGCATAGAATCCAATTCTATCGAGCGATATGAACATATACTACTATATAACATAGCTACGACTACGACGGTCCCGCTAGCCAATTAGCGGGTGAGGTTCGAAGGGGCAGTACCCCTCGCTGGTCGAGGGCAGCGCACTCGGAAATTTTTTCGAGATATTAATCTTATTCATGTAACCGAGCCTCAGAAATCATCGGATTAATCATATTAACCCTATTCCGAACCAATCTGATCACTGCCTTGATACGACCACGCATCGTGCCATACTCCGATGGCGGAATTTCGATCGGTAGAAGTATCATCCAATGTGGTCGTGAATAAGCGCAATAAACCATCTAGTTCTTTTAGCTCATACCTCCTCGTAAACCCTCTACTATCGCCGAAAACCCGATCGATCTTATCGACCAGTGCCTAGACCGCTTCATCCATATGAACCGATCTAGGTTACCATACCCGACTAGTAATAGATCCAATCTACTACTGCCACATATCAAGTATATGCAATCGATCTAGATAAAAAACTATACAGGATGGCTCTGGTACTACTAAAGGGATACGGGTAGGCTACACTAGCTGGGAATTCAAAAATTCTACCACGTAAACTAGGACGCCATGCAAGCAAGAGACCATAGATCGTTACCACTAGACGCGTAGTGCGGTGGAAGAAGAGTTGGAGCAGCCTGATCCAACGAAGAGCGCGTCAATGTAGTGGTTGTAGTCGATCGTCCAACGTTGAGTACGTCGATGCAGTGGTCGTAGTTGATTGTCCAGCGTTCTCGCGAGTCGATCATCTCCTCCAGAGGAGGGGGGTGTTGTGGAGGGGGCGGCGTCGGCGTGGGGTGGCGTGTGGTTAAGCGGGTGACGGGTGCGCCTCATGAGGCAGTGAAGCGGCAGCGGTGCGTGGCGGGGGGAAAATGGGAGGCCCAAGTGGGCCATGCCTGGTACGGCACGACCCACAGGGAATCTACCTACTGGGAGATTTTTTTTAATCTTTTTTACCATTTTTGATAATTTGAGGCTTTAAAAATAACAAAAAAAATTCCTTCAACACATTCATTCCTCATTCTCTCTTTCAAATTATGGTTTGCAAATTCAAATTCGTTGCGAGATAATTTAGCAAAATTTTTTAAAAAAATCATGCCACATTTTGGAAAATTCAATTTCCGGCGGCAAGTCAGCAAAAGAGGTACAATAATTTTTTGTGCACAATTTTATTGTTAGTATTTGTTATGCTAATATGAAAGTTATAATAGTGTTAGTTTCAATTTTGCTATTTTGGTTATGGAATTTTATGATAGCTTTGCTCTTGGTGTTTACGGACTTTCGCTGGAGGAAGTTGTATCTATGGAGGTTGTGGCTGCCTCAAACCAATCGCAGTTGTTAGCGGAAGGGCAAAACGGAGTTCCGTCATTAGGCTCTACGACAGCATCTTTGTTGACGACCACCGGAGAAAAGATGTCGCGGTCGTCTACATCAGGAGTGTGGGAGAATTTCGATAGGACAACTAAGCTAGGCGCACAAGGAAATCAGGTACCATATGCTGTTTGCAAAACTTGTCGTCAGAAATTGTCTGCAAAGTCTACATTAGGGACAAGGCACTTGCAAATACATGTTACAAGTAGGCATGAAAACGGATCGGATAGTTTCCAACCGATCCGGACGAAAATGGATTCGGATTGTCTCGGATAGGATTTTTCTCGGATAATTTTCGGATCGGAAACGAATTCGGATTTTTTTATCGGAAACGGAAACGAATACGGTAGGCATGCTATCCGACGGATACGGATACGAATACGAATATGGATTATCCGAATAAGACGAAGTCCGGATATCCGGATTTCAGCCCAAAAGAGAAAAAGAGATTTTAATTGATTTTTGAATTTGAGAAAATACAACAAATCAAATAGCCTTTTAAAAAATAGCAAACAGAGTTCAAAAATTCTAGAAAAAATCAAAAAAAATTCTTGAATTATTTTGAACTTAATAAAATTAATTCCAAGATAAATTTCATTTTTATTTTTGCACATAAACTATTTTTAATTTCTAAAAATAGGAAAAACCTTTTAAAATCCGAAAAATTCAAGAAATTAATTATTTTTATTTTTCAATTTAAATCCAATAAAATCCTAGAAATCTCAATAAAATTTATTTTTGACATTAAAAACTAGGAAATTAAATAATTGACCTTATTTTATTTTTTTTTTTTTAACCAAGAAAACTTTTTAAATCTCAAAAATCCAATAAAATAATAACTTTATTAATTTTGTTTTTGTAACATACTTTGGGATGTTACAGTCATTTGCGTATAGATTAACCATTCAACCTGATCGATGTTAGTGTGGACTAAATTATATATATATGATGAACCAAGTGTGAATGTGTGATGACTTGTGACTTTGTGAGTTATGACTTATGAGCTAAATATGGTAAACTAAGTGTTATGTTTGTGATGAACTAGTTAATGCAGTTTGCTAGTGCCAATGTTATATGTGATTGCTGAAAATATGAACAATTCATGAATATTTGCATCAAATAAATTAGTTATATGTTTTCGTTAGTTTCTGGCATACAATTTAAGGGGTTTTCATGTTCCGAAAAATATCCGCGACCGTATTCATTTAAATTCGTATTCGCTTCGTATTCGTATTCGATATTATTCGTATCCAGGGTATTCGTATTCGTATTCGTATCCGGATCCGGGAAAAAAATAAAAACAAATATGACAGAGTCATTACCCGTCCGTATCCGATCCGTTTTCACCCCTAGTTACAAGGATGTAAGGCCAAGTAAGGATTGGTGATGAGGCAGACGTAGCTGCAATACAACCCCGACGATATGGTACGTAGCTGAGAGTACGATCCTGAGATATTCTGTCAATTTCTCTGTCGTTTAATTGCTTCCGAGGATTTACCGTTAGGTTTTGGGGAGTCTAATACTTTCCAAACTTACATTAGAACTGCCGTTGCAAACTCTAAGGCCATGGATATTCTTACTCCAGTCCTCAGTACATACACTGATTCCTTGTTGCTACATCAGTGATGCGATTGTCATATTATTAACCTTATAGTCAAATCCGGTTTGAAGAGGTTGGGTGTGTATCTTAAATCTTTTCACAATGCGATATCTTTCTTGAATAATCATAACGTAAGAATAACAGCATTTAAGAACTTTTGCATGGCAATGAGTAAGATGGTACTCTATTTACGTGATGCTTAAGTGTCTTTTACCATATAAGAGCATTTTTTTCTGTTTTTATTCAAACACACTATTAAAGCACTGACGGTAGTATACTATTGACCGAGCAATATTGGTTCGTTGCTGAGAAGATACTACATTTTTTATAATTTTTTTATGAGGCCACCGTTGCTTTGTCCGTTGTGTACTATCCAACATCTCCTATTATTGTACATAGTATTTTATAGATTTATACTCATTTGAAAATGTATGAAAATAACTTAGTTTTGCGCGAGGCTATTATTGCTATGAAAACTAAATACCTTAAATATCGGAGAGAAATCCCTTTTCTATATGCATTTGCATTTGTTTTAGATCCTAGAGGTAAAATTGAAGTATTTGCTAATGTTCTTGATCTTCTCAGTGATGCTATATGGCTGAACTATACTAACTATTTTGCAGAAGTTCGTTCTCGATTACACGAGGTTTACCAAAAGTATAAAAATAAGTTCTGGAGAGTCCGCTTGCAACGATCTCCAGTAGCCCCCGCCTCAAGTAGCAAGACAAATATGTGGAGCAAGATCTTCGGTGGCTCTTTTTCTAGGTCCATATCTTTTTTTAAAGCGCCGCCTGCTCAACCAAGAACAACCCCAAGGAGTGGGGAACTATCCACCTACCTGGACAGCGATACGGTGGATTTCAACTCAGAAGGTTTCGAAATTTTGCAATGGTGTCATGTCCATAAGTTAACATATCCCGTGCTAACCATTCTTGCACGTGATGTGGTAACTGTATCTGTCTCGACAGTTTTCTTCGAGTTTGTTTTCAGTCTTTTTGGAAGAATATTGGATGAGAGAACAACATGTCTCACGAGTTAGATGGTGGAGATACTTCTAACTGCGAAGGATTGAGAACAAGCTAATTCGCAAACACAACACTCTGTTGTCGGGCGTGTTCGAAAAGCTGTATCTCGACAATGGCACTTATAACAGAGATGTATGTAGAGCTATAAGCTGTACTCTTTTTCATTTGCTGAGGTTTTCTTATATTGAGTTTTTACTTGGTAAATATTTTAACGAGACAATCATTTCAATATTAATAAAACTCTTTATTACATTTTCAATATCCCTATCTCATTTTTTACAACTTTCATATGTATTTATGAATTCTGCACAATTTTCTATTTTTTGGACATTTTTCTGATTTTTTTTATTTTTCAGGCTAAGTGTTTACCGCCTGACGGGCCAAACGGGCTCGTGCCAGCCTGGCAAGACCGCCTTTTGAGCCATGCTTGGGCCGACACTCAGGCATGTGGGTCGGCCCAACCTGGCACGAAATTTTCACAGGCCAGGCCGCCCATTTGGCCACCCCTGTTCACAACTCTCTTACGGTAGCTGAGTAGTATTAGGTGGCATTACTGCTACCCCTTACAGAAAAGAACGATGCAAATGTAGCCGGCGACATTAGCGCTGCCAAAGGAGATGCGCAAGTTTGTTCAGCGTGCACCTAGAATACTCTCCATCACGATTTCACGCATGAGGTGCGAACCACAGTAGACCGACTCCAGAGCAGCCACCTAAGTTGTCAGCATAGAAGGCATAACTTGGTGCTTGAATGGGACAACCTGAGATTAAGCTAGAGTCAAGTAGTACCAACAAGGTGCAGGGGAGTTTGTCTGTGATTTTCGCTTAACATTGCATACTGCAGACAGGGGTGGAGCTAGCGTTAGATCAGGCCTCAGGCCGGCCCAGCATATTTTGGCTCAAAGTTAGATTGATCCTGGCAATTTGACGCTCGGAATTTGACTTTCACCTGGCATTTTTAAGCTGGGCCTCAGGCCATTGCCTCGGAGATGCGAAGCCTAGCTCTGCCCCTGGCTGCAGAGGCGTGTGCCTGCCTAGCAAAAAAAAAAAGAGGGAACAGTTAGAATAGACCTAAAATAATTTTAATTAAACCGTTAATAGCTGAAATGGTCATATAATATTTCTTTTGAAACGGTAAGTGGTCATAGATTAAAATATGATTAAATTTCAATTTGGATCATGTAATCTTACTACGGTTTCACTTTACAATATCTTTAGCAAATCTTTTCATTTTACACCACCTTTCTTACCTTTTGTTTCACTTTGTTTCAGGGGAACGTCCTGTCAATGAGAGTGAAACATGGGAGACATGCAGGGAACTTGTCGGTAGCTAGGCAATGCTGGTGAGGTGATGGTAGCACGGAAAATAGATTTAGAGAGTCGTTTCTTTATCCTTCTTAGTTGCTATGGTACTTGCCACCGCAATGCTCCGGTTATTCTTCTCCACTTTTGATATATTTCCTAGCTACATCTATCTCCCCTCTCTCCATCCTGTGTCTCGCCACTGCCTCCCGTGCCAATCGTTCATCATCGGCGAGCACCAAAGAAGGTGGTTGAATCTTTACCTAATGCAAAGTGAAACACATGATAAAAAAAAATGGTGTGAAGTAATTTTTGTTTGACAAAGATAGTGCAAAGTAAAACTACGAAAAAATTACATTGTCGAAACTAAAATTTACTCTTAAAATATACATCATGATCCTCGCACGGAGAGAGAGAAAGGATTGTTCTCTCCTCCTCGCAACTAGACCTGTTCAAAAGCCAAAGGGCTTGAAAAGCCCTACCAAAAACTGAAGCCCAAGCCCTACTGCCAGTTCAAATCGAATTCGGTAAAAAAATCAGTATTTTAATCATTTTTTGGAATAAAAAACTAATATTTAATTGATTTTCAGCATTAAATAAATAGGTTTTTTGATTTTTTTATTGTTTTAACAGAATTTCAGGTCGGGCCAGACTTTTGTCGGGCCGGTTTTCCGGTCCCAAGTCCGACCCGAACAGTGGCCGGCTTGAGCAGGACCGCCCACGAATAAGTCTACTCGCAACCGACTCAAAAACAGTCAACACTCCACAGTCCACACTCTTCGAGCGCTCATTACTGACCTCAGGGCCCCACCATCCAGCTTCTCGACCGCCAAAGCGAGCGGCGGTGGGCCCCGCACCCCTCTTCCTCTTCCTCTTCCTCTTCCTCACCGGGACAACACTCCACCGCAGGACATTGGGCGAGGCCGAAGCGGAGAGAAGAGGCTGCAATGGAGTACAGAAGAGTGAAGGATCAGGTAACTAATTAGTGAATCAACACCCGCAAAATCCTACAAGGAGAGGAATTTTATCCAATTCAATGCCTCCGCCTCCTCAGATTAGGCCGCTTCGATCTAGCCCTAATAACCCCTCTTTCCTTTTTTTTTTTTCAAGAAATTATGTTTGCTAGGGTTGGCAATCTGGTTGTGGTGGTTAGTTCTTGGTTACCGGTTGGTGCGTGCGATTTCGGAATTGGTGGTCGGACAGTAGTTTTTTTTTTGTACATGTTCATCTTGTAGGCTTAGATAACTAGGGTTGCTAATCTAGTCGCCCCCAATGGGTTTACTATCTAGTGTATTCAGTGAATGTACATGAGATTGACATGCTCGCCATTTTAGATTTTGGGGATTGTGGAGCAAGACACTGCTAAATGGGAGAACACCTGTTCTATGTGCTGATTATTGAGAAAATCTCTCAGAAGTTCCAGATCGTAGTGTTTTCAAAGACTGTCCATGCGCTCAACCATGTCGCACACAGTTGAGTTCTCCAGACACGGGATACATGTTCACAATGAGATGAACCTGTGCTATGGGTTAACTCTAGAGACAGGTTAAATTACTGAGAAGTGCTAGGATAATGTGACGGGCCTTGCTTGAAGTTATGAGCTAGCTCCCTACAGCGCTGACAAGTTCTTTCACGTGCAACCAAATTCAGCATTGTGTTTCCCACCCCAGCCGCTGTAGCGAGTGCACAACTCGCTACCTGATAATTGACTGTTTGCTTTGCCAAGTCAAAATCGTCCAAACTCTGTCAAAACTCAAACCAACTGGTGATGATTTGGAATTCTAACCCTTTTTTTGGTGATGCAATTGGATTTCTTGTTATCACCAAGTTTTTTTTTGGTAGAACTCAATGTTTGCATTTGAACCATATGTGTGTGAATATGGTACATCCCTAGTAGTTTTTTCCATCGTGCACTGGAAGTCTTGTTCTTTTGTGTGCTGGCCTATGAGAACTTGTCAGTAAGGCCAAAATCACGATAACCCAGTTTGCAGAACTGGTTGCACCTGTTACTTACTAGTTGAACTATACTGGACCAGAATGCTTCAATCATCAATTGTGGGGTTTTGACTAAATTTGATCAGTTTTGATCAAGTTCCTAGCTCCCAGCAGTAACCAGATGGGAAAAAAAAATCACTAGCAGTAACTTGCCCTACAGTTCCTATTTGTTATTTTATTCATTACACCATCTCTGTACTTCATCTATAGAGCAGGTTCTAACATATCTTCTTACCTAAAGGAGAGTCATGATGATTTATCTCAGAAGGATACAGAAAGCCTCAGTGGAAGGTCACTGTCTAGCGTCAGCGGTAAGCTATTGATTCATTATGAAAATGCTCTCTCTTTATATTCAACAGTGTGGGACTCTTTATTGATTATATCAGTGACAGCTGCAGCAGTAGCTGGTCTCAGCTCTGCAGGAGGTTCAAAAGGCAAGTCTAGTTGGAAGCTAAAGTAAGTGTTAATTCCCTTTCAATATTTCTGCTACATCGCAATATTGCATACTTCCTTCCAAATCATCTGACCTATTGTCGTTGTGTTATACTGTTATTACAGGTCCATTGTTACTCTTGCATTAACGCTGCTAACAAGTTCTCAGGCTATATTAATTGTGTGGTCAAAAAGAGCTGGAAAATATGAATATAGTGTCACAACAGCTAATTTTTCGGTGAGAAAAAATATACAACTAGAGTTGGATATTCTAGTTACGATTTAGATTGCCTGTACCATTTGCATACACTAGTTTGGATATTGTCATGTCAGATACCCCCTTTTGTTCTTTTAATGTATCTTACATTTCTATTTTTCTTTCTATATGTCTAGGTGGAGGCTTTAAAGTGCCTGCTATCACTAGCTGCTCTTTTTAGGACATGGAACAGTCAAGGTGTTACAGAAGACAATAGGTGGGGGCTGCATTTTGTCAACTGTATTACTCATATTCAGTTCCTTCATCTCTAACATGGCTATAGAATTATAATGGTGTGGTGTGTTGAGGAACGCTATTATAATGGTGTGGCATGTTGAAGAACACTTTTTTTAAACAAAACTGATACTAGTCAAACTGTTAGATTTTACAGGGCCCTAAAAGTCTGCTGAAACTGCAGTTGACATATAAAGATAACATTGCACAACTATGTTCTTTTAATGTATATGGGTTCTATGTTCCTTTTTCCTAGATTCTTCTTTTTCTTTTTTGTAATCTAGCATAGCTGCTATACCATGCACGATAAGGTTGTCCCTAAAAAAATTATACCCACTACTGCGACATAAGTGTTCACATTAGCCTAGAATAGTTTATTACAGGCTTGTTGTTGAATTCAATTTGTTTACAATGTCCTCGTGTTGCAAAAAATATACAATGTGCATAAATTTTTTGTTCTGTGTACTAAAACACAGACCAAGCCTGAGACTTTTGGTCTACAATCTATTGCTTCTGTGCTCAAAGCCTTGAGGCTCTGTTGTAGGATTTTGTGCACCTGATTGTTGATTACACGATAAGCTATACTAATACTGATATAAATACACATTATAAATGTCTTCTCCCTGGTCAGTGGTCAGCAACCATTTGTTTTTATTATTTTCAGGTTGAACACATCATTTGATGAAGTTGGTGTTTATCCGATTCCTGCCGTTCTTTACATGGTAAAGAACTTATTGCAGGTACATATAGTTCTTCTGTTATATGGCAAACTTAATTTCATGATTCTAAGTACTTTGACGTATCCCTCTACTTGCTGCTGTCTGCCAGTACTATATCTTTGCTTATGTGGATGCACCAGCTTACCAGATTTTGAAGAACCTGAATATCATCAGCACAGGTGTCTTATACCGCATCATTCTGAAGAAAAAGTGAGTTTATCTTCTGATTAACTGTAAATTATTATTATTGTTGTGCTTTACTCACCTAATTTTACCCTAGAAGTAGGAACTCCTTAGAGTATGGTCGCTATTTAGTTTGCTTAATTCTCTATGGCTTGGAATAGAGGCAGGATTAGAAAGTTTAGGTAGAGCTCCTTTTAGATTATCATTTTCAAACCTTCGATTCTATGGCAGATACCAGAGCTCACAAAAGAATTATAGTTCTGCGTGATTGGGCTTCTAGCTGGTCTTTTTTATTAGTGTAAACCATCACAAGTTTCCTTCTCTTCACCCCCTTTGTGCTAGAACTTCTCCATCTTTGCTTCACCTGCACTTGTTTCCTGTTCATAGTCTAGCACAGGTGCTTATGTATGGGTATTCAATGTCTTCCATGCCCTTTCAGGTTAAGTGAAATTCAGTGGGCAGCATTTATTCTTCTGTGTGCTGGCTGCACAACAGCTCAACTTAATCCTTCGTAAGCAATATACCACTTGAATTTTCCGTGTTCTCTATTCATCATTTCATCAGGTTTGACTAGTTCAAGCATTATTTGTCCTTTTTCAGGTCTGACCATGTTCTCCAAACTCCTATTCAAGGTTGGATGATGGCAATTGTGAGTAGTAATAGAGGATATATTCAATTTAACCATTTAGGTTTCTGTAGGAAGTGTTTTCACTTTTCATTCAATCTGGCTGAACTGATCTTTCTCTTGCAGGTGATGGCTCTTCTAAGTGGTTTTGCTGGGGTATACACAGAAGTATGTCTTGTTGCTCTTTGTTCCTCCTTTCTTAAATATCTGACTTTATGAAGATCCATTTGATGGGAAACATTAAGAGAATGTATTTCTTTATCTTTAAACAATGCAGGCTATCATAAAAAAACGCCCATCAAGAAACATCAACGTGCAGAACTTTTGGCTATACATTTTTGGAGTGCTCTTCAATCTAGTTGCAATTTGTGTTCAGGACTATGATGCAGTCATGAATAAGTTAGTGGTCATTGAAACTATTAGGTCCTATGGCGTGTACATTATAATTCATGGTGTCAACAGTTTGACTTTATTATGCTATCTGATGCAGAGGCTTTTTTCATGGGTACTCATTCATCACAGTTCTGATGATTCTTAACCATGCACTTAGGTACCAGCTACTAACAGCTTCACGCTAACTTTTTCCTCATCAACCATCTTACAATGTTTTGATTTACTGTGTAGTGGAATTGCTGTTTCAATGGTGATGAAATATGCTGATAATATAGTCAAGGTATGTGCCACTAATGTTCAAAATTATGCCTGAGCAGTATAGACACTGCACTAAAGTTGATCAGGTTGAGGGTTGAACAAGAGCCAGTTTATTAAAGGAAATAACTTATATCTAATTATATGCTCCTTTATATGCATAGTTCTTGATGGGATAGGAGTCAGTACATTCTTGATGCATATATTTATTGCTTTCAATTGCCTCAATCATGCAAGTTCCTGTTCAGTCTTTCTAGAAGCAAGACAACCATTCTGAATCAATCCACTGTCTTAGGGCATAGCTTTAAAAAATATATTTTAGGCACTTGAAACCGCATAATTGGTTACAAAAGAGGGAAATTACCACAAGCAATGCTCAGAAGACAATATCTTTGCAGTTTCAGCATTTTGTGTTGACAAATATCATTCTACTAATCTAGAGAGCAAATAAAGACACTCCCAAGTTCTCTGAAAGAAAAGGCATTCTACTATGGATCTTGTCCTTTTGTGTGCATACAGACACACATGCATCTAGATTTTGGTCTTCCTAGTGTGCTTTAGTGTAACCGAAGTTAGCTTGAGATGCACAACTTGATTCTTATTTGAGGCGACTGGACTTTGTTAATAATATAACTTATATAGCATAAACACATTGTTTTTACTGATAATGCGGATTTACAGGTGTATTCAACTTCAGTTGCAATGCTTCTGACAGCAACTGTATCTGTCTTTTTGTTTGGCTTCCATCTATCCCTTGCATTCTTCCTCGGATCTACGTAAGTGACAATGAAAATTTGATTGCAGCTCATGTTGATCATAACCTTCCAACTCATGCTAGACTCATGAAATATGCTCAATTTTCAGGGTTGTGTCTGTCTCAGTGTACCTGCAGTCTGTTGGGAAACTTCAACCACTGAAATGAGTTTTAGTTGATCATCTCATAAATCTGCAGTGAACACATTTTGCAGTCTCGTTTTGTGATCATTGGATAGCACCGACAGCATTTTTGCGGCATGACAAATCTGGGATTCATTCTTGATCATCTTGAAACTTTGAAGCAAGTTTCCGAGTTGGGATTTAATTGAGTAGCTAACTAACCATAGTTTCCTTGCAGAAGCAAGTAGGTCTTATTATTGTCAACAACTAAAGAAGATGAGGCAGATCCTTTATTTTGGCTTACAACTTAAGAGTTGGGCCACTAGCTATTTTCAGCCTTACCTTTCTAAGGATTCTCAGAACTTTAGCCGTACCGTGTTCAGTGTTGTGAAATATCAGTTAGCAAACATGCTGTAATGAGCAGATTGCTGTTTTCATTTTGATCAATATAGCTTTCATTCTTTTTACCACGGAATATATGAAACGTTGAATATTCTTCCTGTGGCATTATCTTAACTAGTAAAAGGAGCTTACTACGTGCAGACCATGAAAAACCGTCTTGGCCTCACCCTTTCCCCGAAACCGTCGGTGGTATCATATCTCTTGATATTTTGCAATTGTTCTCACAATCTCTTTCTATCTCCATGCAATACTCACAGCAACAAGGTAGCCACGCCCGCATGAGGACGAGGCGTATCATCTCACATCTCTTGATATTTTGCAATTGTTCTCACAATCTCTTTCTATCTCCATGCAATACATATTTTGCAAGGGTTAAGTACATTGTTGGTCCCTCAACTATACCCGTTGATTAATTTTAGTCCCTCAACCGAAATACCGGATATCTTACACCTCAAACTTTACATCTGAGACAAAGCGTGTCCTCCGTGCGTTCTCGGCGGTTTGGGCGGCGTGGCGACCACTGTTGGCCTGAGTTGGCCCTACGACCGGACCACGCAGCGACAGGACTCGCTATCTCCCTCTCGCTCGCTCGGTCGCTTTCGTGCGCCCTATCTCCTCTCGCTCACTCGCTCTCGCTCTCTCTCGGGCGACTAGGGTTTAGTGGCCGTGGCGACTAGGGTTTAGCGACCAAGCTCCCTGCCTCGTCGCCTCGCTCTCACGCCAGATCCTCCCGTCCAAGCTCCTGCAGCAGATTCTCCGTCCAAGCTCCCACAGAGATTTCCCGTGACCCAAGCTCCTCGCCTCAGTCGCCTCGCTCTCGCCGTGCCGAGCCTCCCCGTCCGAGCTCCCACAGATTCCCGTCGTTGGAGGCTACGCCGACCCTTGGTCCATGACAACAAGATCCCGGATAGGATGCGTGGTGAACAACAATAGCGGTAAGGTGAGTTCTTCAATCCTACATCTGCGCAATTACTCCGGTTGTTTGGTGGAGCTACTTGATTTGTGGAGTTCGAGGGTAATGGTTGGTGTTATTTTGCATGTAGGTATATCAACGTGGTGATTTCTTGCGATTACTCGATTTAGCAATGGATAAGTTGGACAAGCTAGTTTGTTAGGTTCCATTTCGGGGGGATTTCTTTGATGATGGGAAGAGATTGCATTATTGCGGAGGAGGAGAGGGCATGTCTTACATAGATCGGGATAAGTTGTCGCTGCCGGAGGTCCAAGGCCATTTGAAGGACCATTGTGAGGATGTGGAGTTGGTACTCATGCACTGGCAGTTTCCTGGGAAAGCATTGAAGAATGGATTGAGGGTGCTAACAAATGATGAGGACTGCCAGACCATGGCTGACTGTATCACTGATGGGGGTGTTGTGGATATATTTGTTGAGGCAGCGGGAGTTGATGATGATGTTGGCTCAGATGGTGATGGTGATGGTATGGGTGACAAAGGAGATGAACTCGGTGATTGGGAAGGCGAGTGAAGCTTGGTTGCACGAGATGATGATGAGGCATTACATGCTTCCAAGGAGGTGGAGGTGATTAAGATGTCACCGGTGATATTGCGAAGGATATTGCTTGCAAGCGGAAGTTCTACAAGATGCAGGCACGATATGAAGGGAAGGCAAAGGTGACTACAAGACTTGCAAGTGACTACCTCCTAAAGATCTTTGAGACCGAGCGAGGATGATGATGAAGCCTTCGAGCAGAAAGAGGTACAAGGTTTGGGCATTTGGTAGCCATTGATGAGTCAAGAGGACAAGGAGGAGACGATGGCGGTGACACTTCTTACTTTCTTGAGAGTGAGGAAGAGGACGGACTATGAGGAAGGTGGCGATGATGGTGAGCTCTGAGGAAGAAACCCAAGTACCCGGTATGACCCAAAGCAAGTCTCCCTACATTTAGCTTGGGCATGGGTTTTAGCTGCAAGGGGACTTCATTCAAGTCATAGGCGGTATGGAGTAGCTAGGAGTCATGTTATTAATTTTTGCAAGAATGACAACAAAAGGGTTAGGGCTAAATGTGAATGGGCCAAATGTCCTTGGTTTATCTTGTTGTCAAATAACAGCAGGACAGAAGGATGGCAAGTGACTAGTTTCAAGGATGAGCACACATGCCCTCCAAGAAGGGACAACAAACTTGTCACTTCCAGGAGAATAGCTGAAAAGTTTGAGAGTGCCATAATGGGAAACCCAACCTGGAAGCTTGAGCACTTGAAGCAAACAATACAAGAACAAATGCATGCAGATGTGAGCATAGCTAAGTGCAAAAGAGCTAAGTCCCTTGTAATGCAGAAGATATTAGACTCCAAGAAGGGAGAGTATGGTAGGGTCTTTGACTACCAAATGGAGCTTCTTAGGAGCAATCCGAGTAACAGAGTGGTTAAGCCGCATCCAGATGCCACAGTATTTTTCAAAGAATGTACATTTGTTTGGATACTTGCAAAAGAGGTTTCTTAGCTGGGTGTAGGAAAGTGATAGGTTTAGATGGTTGTTTCTTCAAAGGTCCAACCAATGGGGAGCTAATTTGTGCAATGGGAAGAGATGCAAACAATCGGATGTACCCATAGCATGGGTTTTGTGGTAGAAAGAAACTAATGAGTCATGGGACCGGTTACGTGGGATTTTCTTCAAAGATATAGAAATTGGAGATGGTGAAGGATGGGTAATCATCTCAGATCAACAGAAAGTAAGTCACATTAGTGTTTATTCATCCAATTTGTCATATCCAGTACTTAACTTCTGTTTGTTTGGTACAGGGCCTACTAAATGCTGTTGAGTATTGGGTACCCAAGGCTGAGCATAGGATGTGTGCAAGACACATCTATGCCAACTTCAGGAAGACTTACAAGAACAAGGCTTGGCAAAAGAAGTTCTGGTTATGTGCCAAATCTCCATGTGTCAATCTATTCAACTACCATTGGGCAAGGCTTGCAAAGGAAACCCCTGAAGGTGCTGATGCACTCATGAGGACAGATCCACAACATTGGAGCAGGGCATGGTTCAAGTTGGGATCATGCTGTGAATCTGTGGACAACAATATGTGTGAATCATTCAATCATGCCATAGTTGAGTCAAGGTACCTCCCTATCATCAGCATGTTTGAGTGGATCAGAAGGAAAGTGATGGTTAGAATCCATACCAACAAAAGCAAAGGCGAGAAGTGGGCAGTGTGACATGCCCCAATATTATGAAGAAAATGAAGGTCTACATCAATGAGTCGGTTTTACGTCATCTTTGTGTACAATGGTCGAGAATGGTTTTGAGGTCACACATAGAGATCATAGGTTCTCGATGAACTTGGATAGCGAAACTTGTTCATGCAGATATTGGCAATCTATCTGGTTTGCCTTGCCCACATGCCATTGCATGCATCAATTGGAGGAGCAGTTCCTAGATGATTACATAGCACCATGTTACTCCATTGCAGTACAAGAAGACTTATGAGCACCGCTTGCGACTGTTGAGGGCATGACTTGTTGGCCCACATCGGAGAGACCAAGACCAAGGCAACCAAAGTTGGAGAAAATGCTTGAGAGGCCAAAGAAAGAAAGGAAGAGAGAGCAAGATGAGAAGCCTAAAGGAACAAGAATGTCCAAGATTGGCACAATCATTAGGTGCAGGCTTTGCAAGGGAATTGGCCATAACAGGTCTAGCTGTGAGAGGAGACATGGCCAATCACAGCAAACATTAGAGCCCAGCCAGGATCAACAAGGTCATTGTGCAAGTGATCCTATTCCCCTGGTAATAAATTCATTCATTTCATGCATTTCCTAAGTTGGAGCAAAATTACATAGTTTATGCGCCTCTGACATTGCAGGTTGTCATTCCTCCATCACAACAGAGTTGTTCTAACATGACCAAGAGAAAGACCAGGTCTAATTCGGTGAACACACCACCTCCATCAAAAAGAGTTGCCTTTGGGGTGGGAGTATTGTACTCGAGAGAGGACAGGCACAACTATTCGAGAATGTAGGTGCATCCCAAAATGTCCATATCTTCATTTATATTCTTTGCACTTGCAAACTACAAACCTCTAGCCGAGCATGGTGGTTACCTTTCTGACTGGTATGCCAACTCAAGGGATCATCAAAACCTCTCTCATTGCTAAAGTCACTACACAACATGGTGGTTACGGCACTATGAACTTGGAGGCAAGTGTGGCGTCTGCGAGTGCAAAATCAAGTGTGAACATCCGGTGACTTGGGTTACGCTTCGGTCAAGTCGGCCCAAGAACCGACCTCTCAAAAAAGGAAAAACCGACTCAACCAAGAAGAAGCAAAGTTATAGTTCAAAGCTTGCAAAGCTTTTGGGTATGCCAACTAATGAGTGATGTTAGTGTTATGTAATCTTTTGAACTTGTGCCAGACAGACAGTTATGCTGTTAGTGTTATGTAATCTTTTGAACTTGTGTCTTGTGGGCTGACAGTCAGTGTTGTCTAATCTTTTCAACTTGTGCCTTGTGGGCTGCATGTTATGGTGTTTGTTTCTGAGAACTAATCAATATGTTGTTTATTTGTGATAACCAATTGATATGCTGTTTATTTGTGAGAACCAATCTGTTTGCAGTAGTGCTGACTGGGTCCATGTTAATTGTTAGTCATGGTGTTTGCTTAAACATGATCCTTGGTTCTGTTAGTGTTGATGTATAGATGGATACAATAAGACATGCATGCTACCGAACTTGTGTGAAATAATATTCCTCATCTCTCTCCCTATACATGCACTTCCAACCATTGCATGGTGTACAAAATTACAGGAAGCAGTGGTGGCAGCTACCACTGATTCAGAACAAACAGATGCATCACTCATTCAAAATTACAGGAAGCAGTTGTATGAAATAAAAGTCTGCATCTCTCTCCCTATACATGCACTTCCAACCATTGCATGGTGTACAAAATTACAGGAAGCAGTTGTATGCACTACCACTGATTCAGAACAAACAGAAGCATCACTGGACGATTTCAGAGCAACACCAGATGCATCACTCATTCAAATCAGAGAAGCACTAATATTTGCTGATGGAGTTTACATAGCAGAGCAACACCAGATGCATCACTCATTCAAAACAACATAGCAGTACATGACAGCACATGAGATGGCTCACTTACTGATTTGTCATAGCACTACAATTTGCTTAAACCAAATCAGAGAAGCAGCAGTATAAGAGAGCACCAACTTAATTGGATAAATTAAGAGCAACACAGGTTCAATTACATAGTACATTGCGGCACAGGTTCAATTACATTCCCTAATCAGAACTCTAACTAGCATCATCACAAAAACAACAAGCAAGACAAAAAAGTCTCCTCTCTTTCTCCAAATGCTACCCTACCATGGAGTCCAACAAGCTGCTACATCACGCTCTCCATGCACGGACTCGCCACACTCAAATCTTGTTCATTGTTACGGTTCCTTAACGCCCTAAGCTCACGGTTCTCCTTCCTCAACGCCCTAACGATTGTCGCACAAGTCGATTACTACTGCCTCAAGAAGGGGTTGGTTCATCGTCGTACCATGCCCAAAACTTGCGACCTCCATCCTTCAATTAAGATTCACAAATAAGCAAAGCCTCCACAAACAAAAAAAAACAGCAAATTGGCGAAGAATACTTACAGGAGTTCGCATGCATGTCATGTACCTCCGTCTTGGGTTAGAGTCGCTCCACGAGATCCACCGACCGGCCTTCTCCCCAGATGGCAGCGGACCGTCGGGCGTACTCGATGGTCTCTCTCTGACGGAATCGGCGATGTGGAAGACCCATAAAGCTGTCTTGACGGAGGTGCAAGACATGCCGCCGACCTTGAGCTTCCACCAAGGCCAACGAACTCGAGCTCCCTAAGGCGGCCATGGCGCAGCCTCGGCGAGGGAAATCTGCTGCGGGGAGCTCGGATGTAGGATTGAAGAACTCCACAAATCAAGTAGCTCCACCAAACAACCGGAGTAATTGCGCGGATGTAGGATTGAAGAACTCACCTTACCGCTATTGTTGTTCACACGCATCCTATCCGTTGGGATCTTGTTGCCATGGACCAAGGTCAGCAGACCTCCCACGACGGGAATCTGCTGTGAGGCTTCGGACGGGGAGGGCTGGCGTGAGCGAGGCGACGAGGCGAGGAGCTTGGGTCGCCAAACCCTAGTCGCCGCCGGCCACCAAACCCTAGTCGCCGCCGAGAGAGAGCGAGAGCGAGTGAGCGAGAGGGAGATAGGGCGACCGAGTGCGACCGAGTGAGCGAGAGGAGATAGGGAGTCGGGTCATTGCGTGGTCGGTCGTGAAGCCAACTTCAGCGCCAGCGTGGTGGTACGCCACGTCGGCCCAAACCGCCTGAGAACGCACGGAGGGACACGCTTTGCCCGGTATGTAAAGTTTGAGGTGTAAGATATCCGGTATTTCGGTTGAGGGACTAAAATTAATCAACGGGTATAGTTAAGGGACCAACAATGTACTTAACCCTATTTTGCAATTGTTCTCAATCTCTTTCTATCTCCATGCAGTACTCACAGCAACAAGGTAGCCACCCGCGTGAGGACAAGGCGCGACGCGTGCTACTCGTCCTGTAGATCTCTGGTCCTCTACTCTCCTTTTCATATTTATGAAATCCATGCTACAACATCAAATTTTAGTTTTCCTTGCAACACACAAGCACTAGATATGAAAACATGTTAGTGCTCTGTTCTTTAAGAAATATGTTCCATTACAGTGCGTGGACACTCTACTAGTATTGTTATTGTCGGACACTCTTATTAGTATTGTTAATGTGCCACATGTAATTTGGATGCAAGAGCAGGAACTGCTTGTCATTGTTAAATTTTGTTTTCGAGGAACTGATTCACCCGCCGTCACTAGCCCACCATTTCGATCCTATAAAATGATCCCGACAAATATTTTGTAATCTAGTATTTGTTTCGTTCATCTGCGCAAATTGGAATAGCTGGCATTGGCAACGTAGAAGGGATGATTCTCCTCCACTCTCGTTACGTGCCATCCAATTTGTAGGTAGAACCAAACATGAAGAGGAAAAAACACTTCCTTTTCGATCGCGTCAGCTTACAGATGTAAAAGAATGGCGCGTCATGAAGACATCACACGTTCACTGCACCACAACTCTGAACTAAAAAAGAGGCAAAAAACAGGTTTGAGTTCGCTCTTTTCATTGCCACCGCTGAGCACCCAACTTTGGTAAGCACCGTTACGTAGCTAGGAACGATCCCAGAGTTCAGGAAATTTTCTATAATCTACAACTACAATGTCAGTTTCTTCAAATGAGCCAATCGAACTTCCACAAGGTACAACAGAGCCTTAGGTACGCAAAGTCGCGAACTGAGTATACATGCCAAGCACGACTCTTCCCTCCAACGATAGTCCACGAGTAACAGAACGATCTGAATGCTAGTATCTTTCTTAGAAGATTATCCTGATTCCTGACGTAGTTGTCCCAGGCAATTACAGGAAACCATACAGGGAATTTTAATGAAATCGTCGGAGAGTGGAAGTCTTCATTCTTCTGCCATTGCATCTCTTCCACGTGTTAGTACACCAATTGATTCCCATTCCAGAGCGCAAACCACATCCTGCGCAAAAGTACAAGAAGATGATTACATCTCATTTTCAAGAAACAAAAACTCTATTCAACCTGGAGCAGTCATAAACTTACGGAAGGGTTCTGAGGATCAATGTCAAAGGAGTTAATAGCACAGGGCTCAACAAGCAATTCAAGAGGTCTCTCATCTGCTAATAAAAAGGTCATATCTTCCGATTTGCATTAAAGAAGTCAACAATAAACACAGGCACACGGTAGAGCTTTCTTGCTACAGGCTTACCTTGTTCAACAACTGCAAGGATTCCATCCTCTGAGCACATCATCACAGGTAATATTCTTGTTGAGGCAGATGAGATAATATCAGAAGACTGAGTGTAGTTATCAAAAAGAACCTCCCAGACCTCACTCTCACAAACAGGCTGCACTGTTCCATTAAGGCCTACACCAGAGAGTGGTATTGGCTGCTGTGGCCACCGAAGATCCCAAGCAAATATTGTCCCTGAGGAGCCTCCCACCTACAAACATCCAGAGGTGATTCATATTGTAGTGACGACTGATTTGAACACATTCATTCAACCCGTCTCAACTATGCGCTCAACATGGATGGAGCAACATTTGAGTCATCGAGGGCCTGTGCACTTGAGAGATAACATGAGCTGGCCGCCCCTCATTCTCATCCCAATTCCACTAGAATCTTTAGATTAATGCGGAGATTTCATAAGATAAAACAACTCTGCCAATATACAGTGACAAATCAGTTTTAGAATATAACTTTGTTGAGGTAAAGCAACAGCCACAGCTGATTGTTGTTTGTCACGTGCAAAAACTGTTCTGTTCAAAGCTTGCTCATCTTTGGTAAATATAGGAAGATAAACTGCTTCAGAGCAAATAGCAGCTAATCCCTTCACAATATTAACAGATTGCAGGCCTTGACAGCATTTTTCATTTCAATCTTTTAGCTTCTGCACAAGTTAAGCTTAATATGGAAAGTACTGTGCATAAGTCAAAGGATTAACATGAAATCAGCACAAGCATCCAACCTAAGGATATTGCGAAGGCACTAGTTGCCATTAGTTCTGAAGAAGCTTTAATTCTTGTATATAAACCAAACAATGTGGATACACTTCGAAAGGAACACTATTTGTAACTGACAAACAACAAACTGCTTATGGATGCCCTTCCATCTGTGTCTATAATTCTCCTGAAAGACTGATTTACCATTGTATATTGAATTATTGGTATAGGGTTGTTTCCTATTAATAAACTAAATCAAGGCCTAATATGGAACTTCACAGCTTTTTTTGAGAAAAGGAAATATTAACTATTGCTGGATGTTTTGTCCTACTGAATTCCATGTTGCAAATGGGACCTTATTGGTGTGTAATGACATAAAGTTGTTTGACTTTCAGCTATATACATTAGTAAATCACTTAGTTACATGGCACCAGAATGATTTTCTGTCCTAGATCCGCCCGAGCTCTTAATCCTAGTTTTTTGGTCCTATAGTTAATCCCGTTAGCTTGTACTGTAGTGTCACATGATTTATGCGTGAAAGTTTACTTATCTAGAGGTGCCAAGACCTGTTGAAAGAAGTACATAAAAAAAATCCTCACATGCAAGGATGGAAGTTCTGTTCTATGGTCAATACGAGAAGGTAACAAAAATTCATGGAAAATCATAAAAAAGGAACACTTAACTAAACTCATTTGTTCACTAAAGTGAGCATACATTTGCTATTTCCCAGTTCATATAAAGAATGATCTTGACCTTACCACACAAATATGCTTTCTAGATGGATGAATATCGATGGAATGCACCATGCCAGAGACAATGCCACGACCCCTGCAAAATCATAAGTTCATCAAATCAGCATAATAGCACTACTTGGCATAATACAACTGATGAAAATTATGTAAGTATATAGCACAAAGTTTAATTGGGCTAAGATTACTATGAGTTGTACATTTTATATTTTTCCCACATGTTAATTGTTAGCTAATAAGCTTGACAACTTATTTTCAAGAGGAACAGTTCCAGCCTTCCAGGAGGCAGAAGCTTAAGTTGCATATCAATTATAGACTAGATATCAACTATAGCATATATGGTTCAGCTAGTAGTTGATAGTAAATAGGCAGAACTGTCTTCCACCTCAAGATAACAATTAACATATTGTGAAAGAAGCTTAATCTTTCAACTATATGTTTTCTGGGGAGGCTAGGTTAACTCTACATGATTTATTGCACTACTACAAATAATAAACCTAAAAGCTGACAATTTTCTAATAAAGCCTTAGAAGTTCTTTCCAATTATAGCTAAACAGAACCAAGCTTGTTAATTGGCATGCACTAAACAGAAAACATTTAGCAGTACAGCCCCCAAACCGGTACAGCCCCCAAACCGAAATTAATAAGAATGCACACTTAATCAGATTCTGCACCTGAAAGCTTATGCATAGCTACTAAACAGACAAGAAAATGACAACCAACAAGCAATAGCCTTTCAGAAATAAAACATAACGATGACAGAAAAAATTACTTACCCTTAATATTTTGAATAAAATGCTTACAAAACATGGACATCTGATCCAAATGAGAACGCCCTTTTTTTAAAAAAAAAAGCTAGTGACATCTGGAGATGCGACCATTCCAAGAAAAATCATACAGCAATTCTTGAAATTTTGAAATTAATTAATTATTTACCAACAAAGAATAGAAAACAATCTGCTTGAAATGGTAGTAGCTGGGCATCGGTACACCATTAAGACTAAAATCTTCATCCATCCATAATCACAGAAACATAGCAATAAACCGACATGTCTGATAACTAAATAGCGTAATTCAAAACCAAACTAGTAAAGTCTAGATCAAAATGACATATTTTGTACTAGCATTGACCAAATCCTCCCCGAATTTCCGAACCTCCTACCATCAGTAGCTAAGAGCAACCAGAAAACCAAAATTGCGCTACCAATAACCGAAAACTTACAAGCACATCAACCATCCAACAGAAACCGTAAAGATCCAGCCTTCCTCACACTCACCAGATGCCCTTGCACTGTGCCACCACGGCGTCCCCCTTCCTCCGGTCCCACCACTGAACGCCGGCGCCGGCGCCCCCGGTGGCGAACTCCGCCGGCGACGCCCACCTCGCCGCCTCATATCCCGACATCCCCTTCCCATCCCACACCCTCCTCGCCACCACCCTCCCATCGCCGCCACCCGCCACGACGTGCACTCTGCCGTCCTCCCCGGCCGTCACCCACTCCTCCCCGCCTGCGCCGCCGCCGTAGTCTAGGCCCCTGACCGGCCCGACGTGGAACCCCACGCCGCTCGGAACGGCTATCGCTGAGTCGGCGTCGAAGGAGGAGGGGAGGAGGTGGAGGGAGCCGGAGGAGGTGGCCGCGGCGAGGACGGAGGGGGAGCAGCGGAGGGCGGTGGCGCGGGAGGGGAGCGGGAGGGAGGCGAGGGGGGAGGCGGGGTCGGGGAGGGGGAGGAGGTGGAGGTGGGAGGAGGAGGGAGTGGTGGGGTCGTGCACGACGGCGGCGAGGAAGCGACCGGAGGAAATGGAGGAGGGGAGCCAGCGGACGAGGTCGATGGAGAAGGGGTGCGGGTGGCGGCGGAATGCCGGGGTGTCCGCCATTGCGGGGGTTTGGAGGTTCGAGGGTTTGGGGTTTGAGGAAATTGGAGAAGGCTTTGAAGCGGATGCCAAATTTCCGTCGCTTTGATGGATTTTGACATGCGTTTTGTTTGCGGCATTTTTTGATGTCTGCAAATTCAACTCAATACAAGTTAGTTCAAAAAACACATTGCAACGAAAATACCACTCCAAAACAAAAAATTAGAACTTTTTAATTCTTAAACCATTATTTGGTCGCAACAAAATTTTGTCTTGGAAATATGCCGTATCTCTGAGAAAGTGTGTATCTTCGAACAAACCGATTTTTAAGTGGCATTTTACTAATGAGAAACTTATATATATCCCACTTTAAAATTCCTAGTTTTTAGATATACTATTTTAAAAAATCGTCTTCGAAAAACTTCACTACAGAATGCCAATTCTTCGAGATATACCGATGCCACCCCCGCTACCTTGTTCGTCGCCAGTTTTGGATGTTATGGGGAGTTTTGGATATTTTGGCTCTGTAAGCCTTGATTTAATTCTCATTTAGCCTCTTAGCGTCAAAATTCGATCTACCCAGAAACGTCGTCTTGGTCAAAGGACGGCAATGACGGAGTTCTGCTGATGGCGGACCGCAGCACCAGTCTTTGCTATGCAGAACAACAACAACTCCCCACACCCGGCATACGTGAATCCAAGAAGAGAGAATATATTTAAGAATATTTCTTGGAGGCATTTTTAAATATAAAAATTAGCTCAAAAATTATGAAATTTTTGTGGAGACTCAACACAGTGTAATTGCTTGTGTAAATTTTTCAGAATTTTATGAGTTACGATGTTTTCTGTAAAATTCATTTAAGTATACTATTTGTAGGAATTTTCTAATATAGAAAATGAGGTCCAAACATTATAAATTTTTTATAGGATCATATACAACGTACTTGATTGTGTAATTTTTCCATAATTTTATATGTTACAAATTATCTCAACAAATTAAGGGTTTAGAAACCTTTCATCCTAATTTTCGATACCTAAACCCTTAATTTGTCGAGATAATTTTGTAACATATAAAATATGGAAAAATTACACAATCAATATTGTATAAATATAAAAATTCTAATCCTTGGATTCATTTTCTATATTAGAAAATTCCTACAAATAGTATACTTAAATGAATTGTAGTAACTCATAAAATTTTGAAAATGTCCCACTGTGCTGGGAGTTTCCACAAAAATTTCATAATTTTTGAGCTAAGACTTTTAAAAATTCTCCAAGAAATGCTTAAATATCTTTCTCTCCTTGGATTCGATCTTCTGGCTTGATGTCGTCTGCATGAGAACTCCGTTCTTGCCCGTCCCAGATCACAGAACGTGCTCTCGAGACGGGGCTAGATCGAATTTTGACGCTAAGGGCCAAACGAGGAATTAAATTACGCTACAGGGCCAAAACAGTCCAAACTTCGTTATGGGGCACCACACGCCACCCGGCGTGGCCTTGGCCTTGTGCTAGGTGAGGTCAAGAAAGAAGACAGGAGTCGAGGCAGACCAAGGATCAAGGGGGATAGGTAAGGAGTAGTGGTGTCCCGTGCTGGCATAGGCCCGATTAGGCTCGGCATGGCCAGCCTGTGGGTGAGAGTGTTGACCCAAGCATGATATGCCAGTCTCTTGGGCCATGCCGAGTTGGTTCGGTCGCATTTAGTCCGACAGGACGGGGTTGGTCCGTGTAGCCCATCTCGGCCTGAGAATTTTTAAAAGTTCTAAAAAATCCAGAAAAATATGTAGAATTTAAAAATACATATTAAAATTGTAAAAAAATGAGTTCTATACCCATAAAAAGAGACAAATACAGTGAAAATGTAATGAAGTACTTTATTAATGTTTATATGTCTATCTCATTAAAACCTTTGTCAAGTAAAAACACAACATGAGAAAACCTTGGCAAATGAAAAAAAAGTACAAGTTATAACTCTGTATACATCTATGTTTTAAGTGTTGTTGTCTACATACAAATTTTCAAACACTTTCGTCACTCTGGATTATCTACAGAGTGTTGTGTTCGTGCATCAGCTTGTTCATAGTCTTTTACAGTTAGAAGTATCTCCACCATCTCACTCGTGAGCCTTGTTCTTCTCTTCTCTAATATTCTTCCAGACATACTGAAAGTAGACTCCAAGGAAACAGTTAGCACATCACTTGCTAATGTGGATAGCACTGGATATGTTACTTTATGGTCATGCCACCATTGGAAAATTTTGAAGCCATTTACGTGGTAATCCACCGTATTGTTGTCTAGATAGACGGATAGTTCCTCACTCCTTGGGTGGAAGATTAGTCTTACTTGAGAAGATGCTGTTGTAGAATCTGAATCCCTAGACTTGGAGGAAGAATCTACATATTTTTTTTCACTTTAGTGAACAAATGAGTTCACTATTATTTATTTCATCTTAGTACAACAAATAATAACAATAAAAATATGCAAAAAAACCATTGTACCTCTTTTCTTGATTTGTGCTGGATTTCGATTTTTTGAATATTTGGTATAAATTTTTCGAATTTTGCCAAATTATCACATAATGAATCTAGATTTGCACAACATAATTCGTAGAAGAGATTGAGGAATGGATGAGTGCTAAATGAGGAGGTATGGTGGCTATTTATAGAAATAAATTTGGGATTTTTTTTTATTTTCAAACCTCCAAACGGATCAAAAACAGTAAAAATTTCAAATTTTCTACCGTTACCATTCCTAAACGGGCCGACGTGCCTAATCGGGCCTAATGGCCCCTCATGCCATATCGGGCTGGGCCTGACCGACTTGCACGACGTGCCTAGTCGGCCGTCTTGTGCTTTCGCTTTGGTGGTAAAGTCTTGACCCAAACATAGCATGACCAGTTGGTAGTCTTGGCTTGACCGTGCACAATGTCGTCTTTGTCTTAGAAACAATGACCAGATGCTTGAATGGCCCCGATGACATAACCCATCTGGCCACCACTAATAATAAGTAGACCTGTTTAAATGCAGGGCAGACCAGGTTTCGAACTGGACCTGAAAAGATTGACCTCGAACGAATAGGCCCTGCTCGGCTTGGCCGAAAAAATGATTTTTTTTCAATTAAAAATATGTTAATTCTTTTTTAAAATAAAAAATAATATTTAATTTATTTTGTGAACAAAGAATATATATTTTCCATTACATTTAGCGGGCTTTTCGGACCGAAAATCAAGTTCCCAGCCCCCCCGCCCGGACCAGCCGGGTCACCCATGAACATGTTAGTAAGGAGGACGAGGGGAAAGAAGGTAGGAGGGCATTGTTGTCCAAGATTCACGGAATAAGTAGTGGAATGACAATTTTAATACGGAAAATTTGTAGTAACATATTTCAGAAGCAAAACTTTGCAATTGTATTGTAATTGCATGCATATCAAATTTTGTCCGGTAACTCCCATGATTTATCTTGTTGACCCTCCCTCCGACGGGAATGCGAGGACCGGTAGCGATTTCTCTCTCCCTCCATCGACGACAACGCGGTTGGGCGGGGCAACTAGGCACGGGTGGAGCAGCCACGACGCGGGCGGCGCAGCAACGGCGGTCAGTCCTTCCCCCTTCCGCACCCGAATAGTAGGAAAGGTTTCCTGTTAGGTTTGGGTGGATTCAATGGCCGTTTTGCTTTGTTCCAAACGGGGGAACAGAACAGTAGCTAATCCTGTAGGAATTGGAATTCCTTTTGATTTTCCTGAAAAATTCGCCTCCCAAAATTGTACAATTGGCAATCATCAGATTATGTTAGGATGTTCATGGAGAGGACAAAAATTAGCATCAACAATATTAGCATGGTGAAAGGTTAGGATAACCAAAATCCGTGGAAGTGGAGAGGTTAACCTCGTATTTTTGCTGATAGCTAGTTAAGCCTAGGTCAAGCCATTTACATCCATTTGCCCTTAAAAAAAGCCATTTACATCCATTGATTCTGCTCAAGTCTGTTTAATAAAATCTTGGGCTGTTGGCATCCTACCTTGAAAACATTGGCATACCAGACTAGCTCACCAGAGCTAATGTCATGTAAACACGACCTGAGTTTCATTTACATATCATAAGAGCTGTTACAAAAGAAGAACAATAGAGGAAAAAACTACAGCATCGGGAAAACTACTACATTTATAGTTGATATTGTATCATATAGAAATTAGATGCAACAAATCTTTTGCGCAACCTTATTTTGCATTTGATCGATACGGCGGAAAATAGCATTCCTCCAAGTCTTAAAGAAAAGCAGTGCGCCGGACCACAACCAAAACCCAAAGACCAGCCCAGCTAATACCGAATAGTACCAGCATAGGGCTTCAAGTTCTTGGCCATGTCCACTTCTCCCTAACAATGCTGGTGTAGAATTTGAACCATTTGAACATACTATGTTCAGTGGGAAGCCACAGAGCCCAAGGTTGTTGCTATAAATTGATGGATCGGCAAGTGTTTGGAGTTGATAACCAGTTGGTATCTCACCTGATAAATGGTTGTTGGACAAATTTAGTGAATCGAGAGACATCAATTTTGAGATGCTTGAAGGAATAGAGCCAGAGAGTTCATTGCAAGATAAGTCAAGGGACTCTACAATCTTCAAATTGCCAATCTCTTTTGGAATATCACCAAGCAGACGATTTCTTGACAAGTTTAGGAACCTGAGACTTTCGAGATTTGACAACTCTGGTGGGATCTCATTGGAGAGATAGTTGCTTGACAAATCAATACCAGCCATAAGTGCAACGGTTCCTTCAAAAGTATAATTTTGCCTCTTCCAATTTATGCCAATCCGGTCTGTGTATGTATAGTCAACAATTCGATGTAAAATTTGGTGGCGAACATACAATCGCATGTTGAATTCGGTTTTTGGCTGTATCATGGATGTAAAATTGGCGAAACTTCTTGGTATGGAACCTACCAAATTGTTGCTAGCTACATCCAACAATTGAAGATTAGAGAGTTGTGATAATTCCCAAGGAATACTCGCACGGAACATATTCGATCGTAGCAGGAGAATCCTTAGTAAAGGATTGCTAGTTCCTATCCATGAAGGAATTGTGCCAGAAAATTTATTGTTGCCAAGATCTAGAATAGTTAGCCTTTTGCATCGCTTTAGAACCAATGGAAATCCTCCAATAAGATTGTTGTTTGCCAGGTGCACTGATTCAAGTGATGAATTGGAGTGCGTCGAAGTCGATACATTTCCAGAAAAGGAATTGTGTGACAAATCTATAAACACTAGATCCTGCAAGTTCCACAAGCATTTAGGGACCTCTCCATATAGTTGATTGCTTGATAGGTCCAATATTTCCAGAGAAGTCTGCTGACAAAATGCCAAAGGAAATTCTCCGGAGAAGCTATTGTTAGACAACACAATTGTGAGCAATTGCCTACTGCCGAGATCATTTGGTATGGTGCCAGTAAACTTGTTACTGCTAAGGTCGAGGCAGTACAGATTTTGGAGGGATGAGATGGTTGCATGCACCTCACCCTCTAATTGGTTGACGCCGAGATCGAGACATTCTAATGCTGTCAGATTGAAGACTTCTGGTGGTATCATACCTCTGAGATTGTTGGAGTTGAAACCCATCAGTACAAGTCTTGTCAGGTTTCCAACCGAATGGGGAATTGGTCCGGTCAGGGAATTCATTGATAACACTAGCATCCGCAAGTTTGCCAGTCTCCCAATCTCCACTGGGATTTGGCCAGTGAACTCATTGCGGAAGAGATACAAGGACTGCAGCTTCGTCGCTTTGCCGATCTCAGGCGGGATGCTCCCAGTAATTGAGTTGTTCTGTACATGGAACAATGTGAGCTCCGGCCAATTCATGAACAAGTCTGTGGGGATGGTGCCGGTGAGCTTGTTCCCTGATACGTCAAACATGCGTATCTTCTGCATACGGGAGAATGACCGTGGTATCAGCCCATATAATCCATTGGACGACAGGTTGAGGTACCTCAGTTCTCGCATCGTCGCCGGCAATGTGTCCGGTATGTGCCCGGTGAAGCTGTTCTGCGACAGGTCAAGGTATGTCAGGTTGGTATGTTTTGCCGGGAAAGCGCCGGTGATGTTATTGCTGCAGAGATCGAGCTTGGTGAGCGCCGGGAATGGGGTGAAGTCGAATGCGCCAAGCGTGCCCTGGAGGCCGGCGCTGCGGAGGGTGAGCTCAGCGACACGTCCAGCGGCGTCGCACGTGACCCCGGACCAGGAGCAGATGGGGTTGGTCGGTGACCATGAGAATAAGGGAGATGGTGTGTCGCCGCCGGCCAGTGATAAGGTGGACTTCCATCGGAGAAGTGATTCTGCCTCTTGTTCGATCGCACACGATGTGCGTATCAGCAGGAGAAAGGAGAAGTGGAAGAAAAGAGATGCTTTTGTTTTTGTCTTGAGAACCATCACTTGGTTTTGGTGAAATGATGGTTGGAATATCATGCAAGAGTGTCAATGTTATACCTACCATGAAAGAGTTTCGTGTTTCATCCTAGTAGCCAGGAAGTCAAGGCACGTGAAAGCCCTAGTCCCATGACATGTTCAAACAACGGCCAAATGGTCAGTGCCTCCGTGATAAAGCTCAAGACTTTTGGGTGCAGTGCAGGGGAGGGAAATGTCCAATCTTTCCATCTATTCAGCATTGAATTGATCCTCGACTGGGAAATGTTTGCCTACTGTATTGATCCTTTCGGATGTGACTGTTCACAATTGCATTTACGTCAGTGAAGACTGAAGACCCATTGTGTGTGTGGATTTGGATCATCATCAGCCATTACATTCTGATGGGCAATGGCACACTTCCACCTCTCTAGGTCCTTGGATCAAATGGTAAAGAGCTACTAGGTACTATAGCAAGCACCGTACGCAACAACACTGCAGATATCCTTTTCTTTAGTTGTATCAGATTACTGTAGTATAGCAAGCA
The DNA here is from genome assembly GCA_036346405.1 of Phyllostachys edulis. Lineage (NCBI taxonomy): Eukaryota > Viridiplantae > Streptophyta > Magnoliopsida > Poales > Poaceae > Phyllostachys > Phyllostachys edulis. The sequence continues at coordinate 8,046,891 of CM070559.1, read as the reverse complement.
CCGTACGCAACAACACTGCAGATATCCTTTTCTTTAGTTGTATCATATTACTGTAGTGTTTAATCTAGATTCTAGACATTAACTTTTTGATCATCCTCTATGTTAATTTAACCTGCAGATACCGATGGCAGCAAACCTCACATGCATCTGGTTGCTATCAGAATTCAGAAGAGTAATTTCGTCCATTGTAAAAACATGACGGAGCGCTAATTTTTCACATACAAAAGGCTTATTTTCAACACAGGTGGCGTGGAAATTACAAGTGTAATGGGCTAAGAAGTAAGAACATCCAATCGAAAAAGGCACCCATAGCTATAGGCATAGTACACGACGGAATATGCATTTTTCTCTATATTCAAGAGTTTAACCCAAGGCCACATCTCATGTACATGAAAATTCTCTATATGACCTTAATCTCCTTGAGCCAAGCTGTGTGGAGTGAGCATGGATCCGGCTTTCCTTCTGCGAGCGCCTTTTCAGTGAGAGTAAAACTAACCATTCCTCCACTTGAACCGCCCAATTGAAATGCTTACATGTTACTGTTGCAGGCAATAGAACCTAACAGATGCAGGTTTAAGTGTTATATAGATAGTCGGTGCTAGGACTTGCCTCTTTGACAGCAGTTGGGGAGTGTGCCACAGCTCTGAACTTCTGGAGTATGCGCAAAGCCCATCTTCTATGCCTTTGTCAAATGAAAACCCTCTCTCTGCAGCCGCAGCAGATGCTAATTCAGCTATCAGGCTGGAAACCTGCGAGAACAAAAAAGGCAAATGAATCTTGTCTTGCAAGAATGACTCTTAGTCTTGAACAGATATATTGGTAAGGTCAATCTTGGAGCATTATCTAAAAAATTGCTGAAGCAAACTAAAGACATGGACATTGTTTCAAGCAGACGAACAATGTAGGGAAAATACTAGACAATTTTGCGCAGTCAACTGGAAACAGGAAAAAATATAGTTTTGTTCAATGACATGTTTTTATTGATGTAATGCACAACAAAGAGGAAACAACTATATTACACAGGCATTCGATGGTTCGGAAAACCTAAGGATTACTCACATAGTCCTGATTTTGGGGAAAACAGGCTGTACACCTTTACTGCTTTTCAAACATGAGATCTCTTCAAACATTGACCTAATGGAAAGAAAATAACTCAGAACTTCAGGTCTAAGACATCCATGAGAAAATGTTACCTCAGATCGGTATTCTTTTACCACACCAACAGTAGCCCCTGGATGACGAGCTCCAACGAGCATGAAAGCTGAAATCCATATCAACTTCTCTAGCATTTTCTTCTGAAAGGCTTCCTTTCCAAGCACCTGGTTGCAAGTAGCATCAGAAATATGAATATACTTAAATATTAGAAAATACCATAAGGTAGTAAACGTTAGAGCATCGACCATTGCATAAGAGGACTGTCACGCCCCTTGAGGGAGCGCTATACGCAACTTATAGCTATGGGATACGGGAGGTCGAGCCTTGGAGCCTTGCGCTTGAACGGTGCCGTGATGCAACTCGCTCAAGCGCAATGGCTGCGACAAGGTCCAACCAAGAGGGGGAGAGGAATTTGATAATCTTTTCTCCCTTCTTTATGTTGAGGAACTGTCGCTGACGAGTCCAGTCAGAACGATAACCTCGTAGACAAACTCAGAATCGTAAGAACAATGCAAGAACATAAGGACATAATAGTAGATTGAACACAGAGATATAGGGAGCTTCGTGCTTCTCTTTATTCCTTCATCAACCGATCAATCGTTTACAATGAATAGCACCCCTTATTTATATGCTAGAGACCCTGCTAGGGTTTAAGATGAGGAGTCCACCTAGGCCAGGACTCTCTGGCCTAGACCCGGTTTCTTAACACTCCCCCTTGGACACTTATCTGATATGTTCATGTCTCGTCAAAACTCCATAAAAACCCAGTGGGAAAAATTTGGAGAAAGAATACATGACACGTGTTCCGCTGTGTTGCACGAATTGCCTCATTAAAAACCTTAGCCGAGAAACTTCAGAAAAACTCGTCAAGGGAAAAAGAGTACAATCCACCCAATTTCACTTAATCTCCAGGATTTACTCTTTGGGTACTCGATCTTCGTAATCAAGTTTCAATAATGAGTTCGTGAAGATTCTCCCCCTTAATTTTGCACTTCTCTAAATCTCGTCATTACAATTCCACGTATTCACCTTTCAAAGCTAGATGCTGGAAGTAACTTAGTGAATAAATCTGCAAGATTTTCACATGACTTAGTATGCAGTACTTTAATTTCGTCCATCTTTTGCAATTCATGAGCATAGAAGAACTTAGGGCTGATGATATATTTTATGAGATGATTCTTCACATAACCCATCTGCACTTGTGCAACACAAGCTGCATTATCTTCATAGATAATAGTGGGGGTTTGCGCGGTATTCAATCCATACGACTGTTGGATGTGGTGAATCATTCGACGAAGCTAAGCACATTCTCGTGAGGCCTTGTACAGTGCTATTATTTCCAAGTGATTCGTCGAAGTTGATACAAGACTCTGCTTAGACGATTTCCATGAAATTGCAGTTCCACCACATAGGAGTTCATAGACTGTTTGCGATTTTGCTGTATGCGGGTTCTACAGGTACCCGGCATCTGCATAGCCATTCATAGTTAGGTCTTGGTTCTTTCTATAGAACAGACCAAGTTCTTTGCTTCCTTGGAGGTATCGGAAGATGTCCTTCATTCCCTGCCAATGGCTTTGGTAGGTTCTGCACTATACCTTGATAATAGGTTAACGGAAAATGCAATTGCCGATCTAGTATAATTTGCTAAATACACGAGTGCTCCTATTACGATTTTCGGTCCCAGAACTTCCTCCCCCTCTTCTTTAGGTCTGTACGGGTCTTTGTCTTGCTGCAAAGATCTCCTGACCATTGGCATTTTCGAAGGGTATGCCTTTTCAAAGTTGAACCTTTCTAACACTTTCTGAGTGAAGATTGACTGATGCACTAAAATCCCTTCAGGGGTATGCTCAAGCTACAAGCCTAGGCAATATTTGGTTCTACCCAAATCTTTTATTTCGAACTCCGACGCCAGGTAAGAGCTTGCTTTCTTAATCCCTTCCAGTGTTCTAATGATGTTCAGATCATCTTCATACACTGAGATTATACAAAATCCATCCTGGAATCGTTGTATAAATGCACAGAGATTATTCTCATTGTTTGTGTAGCCTTTCTTGCATAGAAAATCGCTTCAAACGATTATACCACATCCTGCCTGATTGCTTAAGTCCGTACAATGACTTTCTGAGTTGCATGTTGTACATATTTTTATTTGCTCTGTTTTGGTTCGGGACAGCGATACATTCAGGTATCTTCATATAAATATCCGAATCCAAATTTTCATAAAGGTATACTGTTACTACATCCATCAATTTCACTTTTAACTTCAAGTTTACTGCCATTGAGATTAAATATCTAAAGGGTGGTTCCGCTCATGACCGGGGAATAGGTTTCTTCATAAACAACTCCTGGATGTTGAGTGAAACCTTGTGCAACAATCCTTTCTTTACTTCATTATTTTCATTTCTCTTTCGAACAAATACCCACTTATGCCCTATGGGGTGCACATGGGGAGACGAACGGTTTACATACCCAAACACCTTTCTTTTATTCAGAGATAATAATTATGCTTTTATTGCCTTCTTTCAATCTTCCCAATCCGACCTTTTCTTTCATTCAACGAGCGATACAGGCTCTGGATCAAAATCGATGATTGTGACAATTTTCTTTGCAAAATCAATGTCGACATTGGCTGTTGTCTTATTCATAGATTCTCCCGTGGTCACAAAGTCTATAGCTATTTTTTCAAGGGGTGATTCTTCTAATGCTTCTAATTGCTCACCGCTGCTTTCAATTACGGGGGCAAGTCTCTTTAGTTTTTCAGCTCCGACGTGTGCGCACACATCCATGCTGATGTCTCCCTTCATGGGGATGTTCAAATCCAGTATGCCTTTTCTGAAGGTTCCATACTGGTGCTAGGTCTCAACTGGCTCCCTTTCTGGTTCTGGAGAACTTCGGTGATCGGCTGTGTTAAGTCCTTCTTATCCTTTTTCACCAGGCATTCCTGGTTACTTCAGATTCGAGGGACCAGAGTTCTCGTCCTTTCAGAGGCGTTAGGACAGGATTATGGATACCTTCATCGATATTTCAACCCTCTCCGGTGCATTGCGTACAAGCATATGCGACTTGATCACACTCTTCAAATAACTAAAGTGGTCAGGCAAATGATTTGCTAATGCTTGCAAATCAATTATCTTCTGGACTGCAATTGTCTTCTAGACTTCAATTATCTTCTGGACTTCTCTATTTGCTTCACTAGTGCGTGGGTCATGTGCATGGATTTCAATTATCTTTTGGACTTTAATTTATCTTCTGGACTTCAATATTTCCCGACATTTTCATCAAGGGATTGATTTCCTCCCCTAATGACGGGAAAATAGCCTCATCTAATATACTATCAGCGAATCGGGCAGTATGCAAATCTCTCATCATAGGGTCCAAATACCTGATTATGGATGCTTTCACATAACCAGCGTATATCTCAGACTTTCAGAAAAGGCCCATTGCAGTTCGCTGTGGTGATGGTATAAGTACATTGTGGATATCATGGGGATATGTGCACGATCTTAGGATGATATTACAATTGGCAATGTCGTTAACGGTTTGTCGAAACACGTGTTTTCGTCAAAGGTTGGTTTGCTGTCAGAGCAGGTGCGGTCAGATCGGCGTGCTGAGAGCGGTCAGACCGGCCTGGTGCGGTCTGACCAACCATTCAATGGCGGTCTGACCGGTTTCAGTGTGTTCATCGGCCAATCGGTGGCGATGAGAGTTGGGTTAGGTCAAGTTCATGGGTTTCATGGCATATGCAGTGGTGGACCTAGGATATAATTTTAGGTATGGCGAAAATACGAAGTTGGAAACACGGGCTAAAGTGTATTACCCAAATCAAAAGAACTCATATGTGAACTATATTGCAATCACACCAAAACGATATATGACATTAAACGGTATCAACGACTGAAGATAAATGTAGGACATGGAGAAATATCTCACTAATGAAGCTTAATTAACAACTTGCTACGATAACTTAATAATTTGAATAAAGATAGTATATAGAAGAAGTAACCTGTCAAAAATAAATAGATTAGTAATGTCACGATTAATTGATCATAAATTATAAACGATGCAGAAAAAAGAGAAGTCACGATTAGTAATGTCACGATTAATATCTTTCTATGATTATGCGTTGTCCAATTCAATTTTAACAACCAATTCATTATTCAGTATTCATATCAATATGAGTATATGACATATCAACTAATATTTTAATTCATATCACATATCATTCACAAATCACAAATCAGTAAATCACCATTCACTAGTCAGCCACTTACTATTTATTTTGGACATTATCTCAATTCTCAACTCTGAAATCTCAATGCCTCTGGGCTCTGGCCGGGCCCTTTGCAAACCGAGACACCGAGTCAGGGGTAGACCTCAGACCACTCACCACTACCAAGAAAAGCAGCAGCCAGAGGTCCGAGGGGCGAGCCGTGAGGGACTAGGGGAGGCCGGAGGCGAGGAGCGCACCGCTGAGTCGGAGCAGCGTCGCCGGCCATGGCCGCCCAATGGCCGGCAGACGGCCGCTCGAGGTCGGTCGGCTGGCACCGGCGGCGGTGGTTCGGCACGGCGTCACCCCACCCGGCGGCCGTGGGGCGCCTGGAGGCTGGAGCTCGAGCGGTGGAACCCGATGGTCGGCGCAGCTCGGCCTCTGTCTCCCCTCTCCGCTCTCCCGACGCCTCGACCTCGCCAGCCTGCGCTCTGTCCATTCTTGCGCCGCCAAATACCCTTGACCCGTGTTGATGCGCTCATGCTGGCCGCCTCGGCCGGCTTTCCCATCGCCGCTCGCGCTGGATCTGGATTTGGGGATTTTCCGATTTGGGGATTTTGGGTGAGGCACCGCAACTGGAATGGAAGCGGATAAGCGGGGTGTCCGTGGTCCGCATGGGCACTTAGCTTGGGCGCAGAAGGTGTCCGGTGGTCAGGGGTCATGAGCCCACGACGCCGAGAGGAGATCGCGAATGGTCGCCCAATACCAGCAGCAAAGGCTCTTGACCTCTTCTTCTTCCGATCGATCTTCATCTTCAACAACGCCGGCCGGTGCTTTGCTTGACGCCTTGACCACCTAGGAGCGAAAATACCAGGGGTAGGAGGGGTCGGCGACGGGAAGGAGGTCTGGCAGATGCCAGACCTCGCCATATTGGCAGGTCCGCCCCTGGGCATATGTGTTGCATGATGTATGTTTTGACTAACGTGGGTCAAGTTGCGAAGAACTTGTTCCCCGAAACGATTTCTTGGTCTATTGTTGTGCAGGTTGCTTGGAGGTCAACGGCGAGGATGATCGAAACTAGGCTTGGAGAGCTGAGGTCCAGAACGATCAGGGATACCGGGTGAGGTCAATGGATTCAAGCATGGCGCAAAATGGACAAGGATGACCGAACGGACAGTTCAGTGCGACGGGTTGGATCAAGCGGCGCGGGGGTCGGTTCAAGTGCCATGGTGGTTTCGGTGGGAGCCAGATGGGAGAGACTTGCCGATATGATGAGAGCCGTTGGATCAACCTACATGTGGCGAAGCATGGGAGGTGCTTCACGAAGATGGGACTCGGTCTTCGAAAAAGATCGAGAAGGGGTATTTTGGTAATTTTACCAAATACTGCCTTGGTGACCTTTTGCCAACTTGCGGCGTAAGACGGTGCGTGAAGAAGCGGATTAGGTCAAGATGAGATGAAGACGATGCTTTAAAATACGTGCGTGTGTGACCCGTTTGTGTGTGGGCCTTAACGGGAGTCCATTAGGGTTCAATCTTCTAGAAGGTCTAAGCCTCCACTATAAATAGAGGAGGGAGGTAGCTGCACCCCCTTCAACCCTTTTATTATTGAAACCCTAGTTTGCTTTTGTGCTTAGGGAGAGGAAAGTGGAGGTTTGGGTTCTAGAGAGTTGGATTTGATTTTGTGCTCATGTATTGAATCTTTATCCTCCATTGATGGAGTGGCTGTAAACCAATACCATATCAAATCAAATCAATCCAAGGAAAGTTTCTCAAAGATGTGTCTCTTTGCTTTCTTTCTCTCTATTTGGTGATTTCGAGTCTTTTTTTTTGATCTGCGAGTTTTTGCTTGGTTTCTTGTCTTGATCTAACTTGCTGTGACATGTGGGAACCTATATAGGATCATATAGATCATCAATCAACCACGAGCAAGTTTCTAGATCATCTTTTCGTTTTGACTCGGTTTTGAAGCCACCTTCGTTCAATCTGAAAAAGATAGGAACTCTGGCATGGATCTATGCGATCCTTGATTGGAATAGGTTCCTAATATCTTTTAGAGGTGTGTCTCAAGTTTCGTGGAGTTTGGCCGCATAGATCAAAAGTTAGATCGATTTGAGTTTGGTTTTTCGTCAGATCATCGTTACATGTTAGGTGCGGCGATCGCCTCGCACCGTCGGTCGAGACCAGACCCGTCGGCCGAGTGCTTTTTTCCACTGTCGATCGCCTGTCGGTCCAACCGCAAGCAACGCCAAATGATCGCACTTAGGGTTTGCTTTTTGATTTGGTCCTTTGCTTTGGGGATTTTGGATCGGATTTAATACTAGTCTTCCACTGTACTGGTATATTGATCTTCTTAGCTTCCATAGCTATTGGAGTGATATTTGTGTTGAATCTAGTCAAAGTGAAAAAGTGAGCGTGCTCCTATTCACCCCCTTCTAGTCGCCTTTTCGGTCCAACAAGTGGTATCAGAGGCCGGTTAGTTCAATCTTGATCTTAACCGGTCACTGAACTTGACGATGGATAAGTACTCGACCAAGCCGCATGTTTTCGATGGGCTCGACTATGCCTATTGGAAGAATCGCATGCGAGTCTTCCTTGAGAGCGAAGGACAAACTATATGGGAGGTTGTTCGAGCCCCGCTCATTTTGCCCGAAGTTGCTACGCCGGCTTCAGCAGCCCTCTTGGCTAACAACAACAAGGCAAAGAACTTTCTATATGCTGGGCTTGGTAGGTAAGAGTACGATAGGATTTGCAACCTTGTGACCGCACATGAGATTTGGCACACCCTCGAAACTTACCATGAGGGATCGTCCAAGATCAAGCAAGTGCGCTAGACGGTCTACAAGCGAGAGTACAACAAATTCGAGATGCGTCCTGGCGAGAGCATCGATGATAAAGGCTACCTCTTGGCTGCAATCAACACCAAGGAATGGGAGATAAAGGCTACTGCCATAGAGGAGAACGTCGATCTCTCTACTCTCACTTTGGAGCTGCTTTATAGCAAGTTCAAGACTCATGAGATCAAGAGAGGCAGTCTTTCTAAGAAGGATAACATGGTTTTGGTAGCTGATCCTTTGAAAAGAACTTTTGATGGTTCTTCTGAGTCTTCTTCTGGATTTTCTCTTGCGTGTTTATCTGCTGTTCAAGAAGAAGAGTTTGAGAGTCTTCCTGAGTCTGATTTAGCTCTTTTAGTCAAGAAAGTCACATGGGTATATAACAATGTTAGAAACAAGAAGAGGGGTGGCCCTGTGACGTGTTATGAGTGTGGAGAGCTATATCACATCCGGGCAAACTGCCCCAAGCTGAAAGGTAAGGGCAACCGGAAGGATGAGAAGCCTGCTTGGAAGAAGTCTCAGGGGAGCAAGCCCAAGTATGATTCTTCCAAACTCATGAAGGCTGCTCACCGGGTCCTTGCCGCTTTTGGAGAGCAATCCATGAGCGATGTGGACTCCGGGAGCGAGGAGGACAAGGAGGAGGAGTCACCTCAAGACAAGAAAGGGAAGGCCAAGGACTTCACCGGCATGTGCTTCATGGCCGACTCCGTTGACGTTGATGACAATGATGAGGTACCCCTCTCCTATGATGTTCTTTCTGCTAGATACAACAACATATTTGAGCAACTCATGAATTAGGATAAGGCATTAGAATTTACCATGGCTAGAAATAAGGACTTAGAGTCACAAGTAGATAATTTGACATTAGAACTTACAAATGTTAAGACTCTTGAATCTGATGAATGTTCATCTTGCCATGCTTTACATTCTGAATTTGCTAAACTGTAATCTGCTCATGATATTGCTTTGCATCAACTTAAAAATGCTAGGACTGAGCTAATTGAGGTCAAATCTGCTCCCTGTAAAAAAATGCTTAGAGTCTAGCAAGTTGGATGCTTCTGGTAATGTTAAATCTAGCTTTTGCTCTTTCTGCATAGAACGTGAACATGAAGTCAAGGACATTCTAGAAGCAGTTAGAGCAAAATATGCCAAGCTTAAGGACACAATTGAATCTATGTCTTATGCCTCATGTGCTGCCTATAAGCTTGAAGTTGCTTTTCTTAAGGAGAAACATGCTAGAGCCATTAAGGCCAAGAATTGTGAGTCATGTGTTAAAGTTGGAAAAGAGAATGTATATCTCAAGAATACTTTAGAAAGATTCTCTAGTGGTAAAAAACAGCTAAACATGATTCTTGATCAATCAAAAACTCCTTATAAGAAGCAAGAGTTAGGATAGAACTATGCCCATGACAAATCCAAGCCTAATGTCGTTGAGGTCTTGGAAAATGGCTTAGTTGAATTCACAATCCAACCTGCAAAGACAATTTTCAAATCTGCAGGTTTTGTCCAACCTTCTTTTGAGTCAAAAGGTGCTTCTCCTAGTGGTACCAAATACCATTGCACCTATTGCAAGAAGAGTGGACTGTTGGTTGAGTTCTGTTGGCGTAGGTTGAAGAACGGTAAGAAAAATATTGCTAAAATGTCATCTAATCAATCTAGAGCTTTTATGAGACATGGTCAATTTGAAAATAAGAAACCTGGACTAGGATTTACTTCACATATTTATCATCATGTTCCTAAACAGGATGCATCTCATGCTTTTGTAACCATTGCTCATAATAGAACTGCAAATAAAGTCAAGGATATCACTTCTGCTTTGCATACTACTCGCAGATGTGTGTCTCAGTACTGGGTTCCCAAGTCGCTTTTAACTAACCCTAGTATTGAGACACATCGATCTATTGTGCCTTAATTTTCAGGATCGCCACGGAAGGAGGAAGAACACGTGGCTCGTCGACTCTGGCTGTTCACGCCACATGACCGGAGACTCAAGATGGTTCACTTCCTTCACGTGGTCGACGAGTGATGACTTCATCACCTTTGAAGACGATACTCAAGGGCGAATTGAATGAACGAGATCAATAAAGGTGAATGACAGATTCATCTTGAAGGACGTCGCCCTTGTGGATAAGTTAAGATACAACTTGCTTTCTATTTCGCAGCTTCTTGATGATGGCTACGAAACTCGTTTGAAGAAAAATGACTGTCGAGTGCTTGATTCTACCGGTGAACTTGTTTTTGGGATTTCTAGAGTTGGTAGAATTTTTGGAGCTGATTTGTGGATATCATGGGGATATGCTTATGATCTTAGGATGATGAAACAATTGGCAATAGTATTTTTGGTTTGAAGTTTCAAGCGTTTTCGACAAAGTTTCAGATCTGTCAGGTCAGCGGCGGTCTGCCCGGCTTTTATGCTGAATGTTGATATAAGTGGTGAATTGATTTTGGGTTAGGTCATATCCATATTTGTTAATGCATATGTGTTGCATATTGCATGTTTTGGCTAACGTGGGTCAAGTTGTGAAGAACTTGTTCTGAATTCGTGTTTGCTTGTCTATTCTTTGTGCGGTGGCTTGCGTGTCAACGACGGTCAACGCGAGGAGGATCGGGACTAAGCTTGGAGAGCTGAGGTCCAGAACGATCAATGATGCCGGGTGAAGTCAGAGGACTCAAGCGGCGCGCAGGATGGACATGGATGACCGAACGGGCAGTTCGGTGCGACTGGTTGGATCAAGTGGCGCGGGAGTCGTTGCAAGTGCTCAGTGGTGCCGGTGGGGTCCGGACAGGAGAGACTTAACGACATGGAGCCGTTGATCAACCTACATGTGGCAAAGCAGGCGAGTGCTTCGCGCAGATGGACTCGGTCTTTTGGAGAAAGACCGAGAAGGGGTATTTTGGTAATTTTACCAAATACCATCTTGGTGGCCTTTTGACTAAGTCGCGGCGCGGGTCGGCGCATGTGAAGCGGTTTAGATCAATCGACGATGAAGACGACGCTTTGAGATGCGTGCGTGTGTGTTCCGTTGATGTTGGGCCTTAACGGAAGCCCATTAGGGTAAGTCTTCTAGAAAATCTTTAGGGTTAGAGGCTACCCTATAAAAGGAGGGAGATGGAATATTCTTGGAGCGCTTTTTGGAGCCCCTGAGGCGGCGCCTGTTTGCCCACATGGAAAAAGCCCTTGGCGGCCGCTTGCCCTCAGTAGAGAAAGGAGCCTCATGGCGGCGCTTGTAAAATCAGAGTTGTGGCGGCGGCCGTTTAAGCTCGGTTCTGTAGGCTTTTGAGAAACCGGAGCAGGGCGGCAGCTTGTAGACTACTGAACAACAGGAAGATCAAGCCGGCGGCTGCAGTTGATCGTAGGCTTTTTGCCTCATGCGTGTACGAGTTTCACACTCTGTTTGATTTGATGTGCATTAATTGACTGCCTTTTTTTTATGCGCATGAGACCTTGGTTTAATTGCTGTGCGTGTTGCAGTTTGCTGTTCAGTGTTGTTTATTGTTGGGCTGCTTTCATTGTTGCACCTGTAGCCCCCGAAAAAACCGGATGTGGCGGCGGCCTGATGAGCGCCCGTAGCTCCTAGAGAAATCGGCTTGTAGCGTCCTTGGCAGCTGCTACATCTGTTGATTGACGGCCTTTTGCCTCTTGCGTATTTTTTATCCAACTTTGATTTCAGTTTGAAGTCAGCGGTTTGCTAGCACTGAGTTGAATTGTTTATTGCCCTGTAACCGAATCTGTGGTTCTGAGTTGATCCTGTTCACTGCTGGTTTAGATTTGTTTGTTCGGCTTTGTTTATTGGTTTGCTGCTCCGGGGCTGTGCGTGTTGTTGCAGCAAATCCAGCGCTTGCAAAATCTGGAGTCCCTGGCGTCTACTGCTCTAATTGATTGCGATGTGCTGTGTGATTAATCTTGTTGCGGCAGCAGTTTTATCCGTTGGTCTCTTGCATCGGCTAGTTCCTCAGGAAAACAAAAGCCCTGTAGGTGAGCGCCCCTGAGCAAAAAATCGGATTCTTGACTGCGGCGATCTTGTTATTTGGCTGCTGTGCGTGCACCTGTTGAGTGCCTGAAAAAAACTGGAACCCGGTGATGGCCCTGTGCGCAGCTTGTAGTGCTCTCAGCAGGAAAGAGGACCCCTGGGTGGTCGGCTTGTGGTGAAGAAGCTTGTATTGATTTGATCTCCCTGCAGGTCGCTGTTTCAGATTATTTTATTGCAAGTAACAGTAATCTGTTGATTAGTTTAATTGCTTTGCTGCAGTTTTTCTTTGCCTGCTTCACCCGTAAAATCTGGGCAGAAAACAGATCCCCTGGGCAGCGGTTCTGTAGATCGTCGTTTTGCCTCGTCGCTGTGTTTTGATTTCGGATCGGCGGCAGATCATCTAGTAGCACTGCGTTGGATTTGGTTATTACTCTGGCTGCCATCTTGATGCGTGCAATTTGGGCTGCAGTCCTCTGTGGTTGATGTCGGCTCTGCTCGTTTTGAGTTGATTAGGCTTTTGCTTCGGGGTTTGATCGGATTTAACACAGGTCATCCGCTGTGCCTGTATACAGATCTTCATAGCTTTTATAGCCATTGGAGTGAAAGTAGTGTGGAGAAGGATCGAGGTGAAAAATAGAGAAATCGTCTATTCACCCCCCCTCTAGTCGCCTTTCCGGTCCTACATGATTTTTCTGAGTCTCTTGCTGGATCTCTTAAATGTTTAATTGCATCGTCTTCTGATATCTGGCTTTGGCACCGACGTTTGGGGCACATTGGTTTTGATCATCTAACGAGAGTTAGCGGCCTTGATCTTATGAGAGGTTTGCCTAAACTCAAAGCCGTCAAGGATGCTATATGTGCGCCTTGTAGGCATGCAAGCAAGTTGCCACCTCACACCCTTCATTGACTATGGTCATGACTGACGGACCGGGATAGTTGCTTCATATAGATACTGTTGGTCCTGCTAGGGTTCGATCAGTCGGTGGCAAATGGTACATTCTTGTCATAGTTGATGATTTTTTGAGATACTCTTGGGTGTTCTTTCTTGCTTCGAAGGATGAGGCTTTTGATCACTATCATGATCTTGTTCTTCGTTTGGCTTCTGAACTTTATGGTGCCTTGAGAGCGATCAGCAGTGACAATGGCACGGAGTTCAAGAATGCTTCTTTTGCCTCTTTTGTCTTTGAAGCCAGATTGAGCATCGCCTCTCTTCTCCATACGTTCCTCAACAAAATGACGTTGTGGAAAGAAAGAACATGACTCTAATCGAGATGGCTAGGACGATGCTAGATGAGTATAGCACACCGATGAGGTTTTGAGCCGAAGCTATTGCTACAGCTTGCCATATTTCAAACCGTGTCTTTTTGAGACTGTTTTTGGGCAAGACTTCTTATGAGCTTCGTTTTGGTAGAAAACCATCTGTTTCTCACTTTCGAGTCTTTGGATCAAAGTGTTTTATTCTCAAGACATGAAACCTAGATAAATTTGAATCAAGGACTTGTGATGGTTTATTTCTGGGTTATCCTGCTCATTCGAGGGGCTTTCGGGTCTTTAATGTTGAAACTAACATTGTCTAGGAGACATGCAATGTCACTTTTGATGAGACTAGCCCTGGAAATAGATCCGATGTTTCAGGTGACTTACAGGTGACAAAGAGCATTTTTATTGAAGAAGATGAGGATGAACTTGATACTGCTCCTCCACCTGTTGCTGATGCTCCTGTTCAAGCTCCAGAACCTGCGACGACTGCTTCACCTCCAATTGAGGCTCCTGCTGCATCCTCTTCGTCAGCAGTATCTGCGGAGGTTGAGGAGATACTATCTGCCCCAGACGCTCCACTGCACATCCAGAAGCAACACCCTCCGGATCAGATGATTGGTAATCTTCATGAGCGAGTCACTCGCTCCAGGTATCATGATCCGAATCTCTTTTCTCACTCTGCATTTGTAGCTTCTTTTGAACCCCGTAATATATCACATGCTTTATCTGATTCTAGTTGGGTTAATGCCATGCATGAGGAGTTAGAGAATTTTGAAAGAAATAAAGTCTGGAACCTTGTAGAACCTCCTAGTGGTCATAATGTTATAGAAACCCATTGGGTGTTCAAAAATAAGCAAAATGAGGATGGTTCTGTGGTTAGAAACAAGACTAGGTTGGTAGCTCATGGCTTTAGCCAGGTTGAGGGGTTAGATTTTGATGAGACCTTCGCTCCTATTACTAGACTAGAAGCCATTCGCATTCTGCTTGCATTTGCTGCATCTAAATGTTTTAGGTTGCATTAAATGGATGTTAAGAGTGCCTTTTTGAATGATTTTATAGAGGAGGAAGTGTATGTTAGGCAACCTCCTGGCTTTGAGAATCCCAAGCACCCTAATCGTGTTTTTAAGCTATCCAAAGCCTTGTATGGTCTTAAACAAGCCCCTAGAGCCTAGTATGATAGACTTAAAACCTTCTTCCTTAAGAATGATTTTGAAATTGGAAAAGTTGATAAGACTCTTTTCATTCTTAGGCATGGCAATGACTTTCTACTTGTTCAGATTTATATTGATGATATTATCTTTGGTGGTTCCTCTCATGCTCTTGTTTCCAGTTTTTCTGAGGCCATGTCCAGGGAATTCAAGTCGGCTCGCGGTAGATTAGAACGTATTTACAATTTTCAATCTACGGTACAATCGACATCCAATTTTTCATGCAATCTAGTGATCAGCATTGTGCCGGTGACTACAAGTTGGCTCGCGATAGATTAGAGCGGATTTGCACCGTAGAAAACCAATCTAGAAAGCGAATTTACAGAATTGAAAGCGATCTAGAAATAAAAACGATTCAATCTAAGAGTATCGTTCTTCGACGATTACCTTTCGATCCGAGGAGAGTCGATCATGCTGATAACGTGTTGAGGAACCGTCACTGGCGAGTTCAGTCTGAGTGATTATCTCATAGACAAACTCAGAATCGTAAGAACAACGCAAGAACACAAGAACAGAATAGTAGATTAAACACAGAGATATAGGGGGCTTCGTGCTTCTCTTTATTCCTTCATCAATCGATCAATCGTTTACAATGAATAGCACCTTCTATTTATATGCTAGAGACCCTGCTAGGGTTTAAGATGAGGAGTCCACCTGGACCAGGACTCTGTGGCCTGAGCCCGGTTTCTTAACAATTTATTCATAATCTCTTACCCTTATATAAGGGGTTTACAGCTAAAGATAGAAACCGACTAGAGATATAATCTCTTTCCTTAACTAATTGATCTCCTAAGATACTTTCCTAACTTAATGGGCAAGGAAATAGGAGAGTCCCTACTGGGTCAGGCGCGCCTTCCTTGGCCGTTGCCCTAGGCCCACACGGCCACGCCTCCTTTGGTAGGGAATTCCCCACATGCCATCTCTCCCTCCCTTGGCAAATAGCTCGTCCTCGAGCTGGAACAATGTATAGCGCTTCTTGAAGTCTGGAACATCCTCCCATGTCGCCTTAGATGAAGGTCGCCCCTTCCAGCAAATAAGGACATGCCAAACACCGCGGCCCAGCCGAGCTCGGAGAACCGCAGATGGTGCTGGTACCACCCGACCATAGTGCAAGTCTGACAAGGATGATGGCCGGCGGGTGGGGCGCCGCAGTATTCCTTGAGCAAGTTGACATGAAAGACGTCATGTATCCGCGCATGGGACGGAAGCTCTAAGCGATAAGCCACCGAGTCGACTTGGACTAAAATCTTGTAAGGCCCATAGTATTTAGGTGCCAGCTTGCCCTTAGCACCAGCTCCCAAGAAGGTCGCTGGACGATGATGTAGACAAAGCTAGCCGCAATAGCCATTAAATGACAGAGGGCGGTGTTTGCTGTCATAGAAGCACTTACCATGCTGCTGGGCTTGAAGTAAACGGTTGCGGATATCAGCGATGACAACAGCGTTTCGAAGTTCGCTGGTTTCATGTGAGCGTACCACAGGAGGGTCGCGGCCATAGACCACACGGAAAGGCGTGTCACGAAGCGCTGTGTGGTAGGACGTGTTGTAGCAATAGTAGGCCCGCGGAAGCCATTGTAGCCAATTCTTTGAGCGATCACTAGACAACGAAGGTACATAGTGATGACCTTGTTGACTGCCTCGGACTAGCCGTCGGATTGCGTGTGGAAGGCAGAGCTCATGAATTGGCGGGTGCCAGCAACACGGAAAAGCTCATGCCAAAAGGACGAAGTGAAAACTAGGTCCCTGTCGGAGAAGATGGAGATGGAGAACCCATGTAGGCGCACAATGTCGGTGAAGAATGCGCTGGCGACGGACTTGGTGGTGTATGGATGCGCCAAGTAAATGAAGTGCGCATATTTGGAGAATTTTTCGACCACTATGAGGATAATGGACTTGCCACCCACACAAGGGCGACCCTTGATGAAATCCATACCAATGTCGGCCCAAACTTGGGACGAGGCTGGCAAGGGCTGCAGAAATCCCGCTGGGTGAAGGTTCTCCATCTTGTTCCGTTGGCATGTCGTGCATGTCCGAACGTACTCCTGCACCACCTATCGAGCATCCGAAGTATGGAAGTCATGGCGAAAGCAGTCTAGGGTCTTTTGTGTGCCTTCATGGTCGTCGTTGTGCGTGAACGCCAATGCCTCCTTGAGCAGGGGCGACTGAAAGCATCTAGGCCCCTAAAAATTGTTTTGGTAATTAATGATAATATGTGAATATGGGATTAACGTGTTTATTGAGTATTTACAAGGTTAAGTCCCATTGGTGGTTTTGATGACTTGAAGTTGCATGCAAGTGGACTACATAAAGATCTTTTGGCTCAATGACAAGGTACAATAGTCTAGGATCCTTTTGTATTTTACCGGTCTTAGGAGATTTGGTTGGAAGACCGAGTTATAGGCTAGATAGCCGAACTATTAAGAGGGATCATGGCTAGTAGCTTGATAGCATGTTCTTGTGCCATATGGATCAATTTAGGATCATGCATGCATTTGAATTTGAACTTAAAATTCAATTTGAAAGCTTTTAACGCAGTTGTCAAAAATCGGTAGTACCGCAGTTATAATTGCGGTTGTACCGCTTAAGTGTTGATATGACCGACTTTACTTGGCGGTAGTACCGATTTTGAAGGCTTCAAATGGCGAGCGCTTGATGCAAGACGACTCTTTTTGAGCGGTACTACCGCATTGCGGTCATTTCATTTTTTAGTTGGCGGTTCAAGAAAACCAGAAGCAATGCATTTTGCCTCAGAGTCACTCTTGACAATCGGTTGTACCGCTCGTGAGAATCGGTTGTACCGATTTGCGGTTGTACCGAAATTTATGAGGCGGTTCAATAAAAACAGTACCAGTGCATTTTGGCTCAGAAACTCGTTTTGGAAATCGGTCGTACCACATCTTAGAAACGGTTGAACCGCGCTGCGGTTGTACCGATTTTTATATGGCGGTAGGAAAATTCCAGAACGTATGAAATTTCAGCAAAGTTTTGGAAACCCTACGATCGGTTGTACCACTCGTAAATGCGGTATGACCGGGCGAAGCGGTTGTACCGATTATTTGTTGGCGGTCGTTCCGACTGGGAATTTCAACGGCTATATCGAGTATTTTTAGTAACTGTTCTAGCCGTTATCTGTGCTTTGACCTTAGTCGCGATCGCATCGCTTCTTAACTCTTGATCGCTTCGATTTTCGCTAAGAGTTGGGGTTTCGTCTCAACGGTCATAATTGTTGGTGAGGGTTATAAATACCCCCCAACTGCTCAAGGCAGGAGTGCTAGTGTCCATTTAACATCTATAGAGTCTTGAGAGCCTTGTGCATTCACTCAACACTCAAAACACTCTTGTGCATTCATTGTGAGCTTGTTGAGGTTCATTCAAGTGCATTCATTCTCCTAATTGATCCATTTGCACTTGAGTGCCGTCAAGCAAGGGCCGTTGATCTATTACTCTTGGAGTGTTGCTGCACTTCAATATGGTTTGGCGGTGGAGCACGATGATCTCTTCAAGAAGATTGTGAAGAGGTCCGGCGTAAGCTTGTGAGTGGTTGGTGTTCACCATCTCCGGAGCGGAGGAAGAACAACCATAGTGATCGAGGGAAGGCTCAATTCGTGGAGCCGGCTTGAGGTGTCAAGCTTCCTCAACATGGACTAGTGAAGACCGGCAAGTCTTCAATACCACGGGAAAAATATCGTTGTGTCTTTGTGGTTATTTTTAGTCTTTACCATTTTCGCATTTACATTTCTAGCTTGCTTATTGTGTTGAATTGCTTAGCTAGTTGTGTAACTTGTTTAGATTAAGTTGTTAATTGACTTAAAATTGTTGAATTGTTAAAAAGTTTAAAAACCTCCTATTCACCCCCCTCTAGTCGGTTATTCTTGATCCTACAGCGATGCTGGAGGAAGATAGGCACGACTACCATACGTGACGATGCCATCCGTGATTGCCCACAGTGTTGTGCGATAGCCAGTGCCGATCTAATCACCGAGTGCTACCAAGGCCAGATCAATTAGTGTGGCACACCAGAGGGCCAAAAACATGCTGAATTGAGGCCCTGAGATGGCACATAACTGTCTGGCTTCGGTTTTGTGGCGAGAGAGGGCGTCAGCGACGATGTTGAGATGGCATGACTTGTATTCCACCGTGAAATCGAAGCCAAATAGTTTGCTGATCCATTGGTGTTGAGGGATGGTGGAGAGGCGCTGGTCAAGCAAGAACTTGAGGCTGTAGTAGTCTGTGCGGATGATGAACGTACCACCCCAAAGATAAGGCCGCCAATGACGAACCGCATGGACGAGGCCAATGAGCTCGCACTCATGCTGCCAGACACGCATGGCGAGGGGCGATCGGATTGCCGAAGAAAGCCAAGGCACCGTTCCCTTGATGTAGGATGGCCCCAAACCCTGAGCTAGACGTGTCGTACTCAATGATGAATCGCTTGGTGAGGTCTGGTAGCTGTAAGACAGGCACCACTGTGAGGGCATCTTTTAGGGCAGCGAACACGTAGTTAGCCACATCTGACCACGTAAATCCTTCCTTTCTGAGGAGTTGAGTGAGGGGAGCGGCAATGGTACCGAAATTATTGATGAATTTTTGGTAGTAGCCTGCTAACCCTAGGAAGCCGTGAAGCACCCGCGCCGAACGTGGGGTCGGCTAGTCGATGACAGCTTGCACCTTGTCGTGATCCATCGCCACACCGTCGGCCGAGATGATGTGGCTGAGGTAGGCAACGGACGTGTTGCCAAAAGAACACTTGTACCGTTTGAGAAAGGGAAGGTACAACCGCATAAGCTCCAAACCTGCGCGTACATGGCGAAGATGATCCGACCAAGTTGGACTATAAATCAAAATATCGTCAAAAAAGACGAGGACAAAGTGACAAAGAAAGGGTCGGAGAACCTCGTCCATGAGAGATTGGAAAGTCGTTGGAGCATTAGCCAGATCAAAGGGCATGGCTAAGACCTCAAATAGGCCCCCGTGAGTGCGGAAAGCCGTTTTCGTGATGTCGTCGTCATGCATCCGCACTTGATAGCCAGAACAAAGATCCAGTTTCGTGAAGAAACAATCACTTTTGAGTTCGTCGAGGAATTCGTCCATCACCAAAATCGTAAATTTATCTTTGATCGTCAATTCGTTGAGGGCGCGATAGTCGACACAAAAACACCATGTGCCATCATGCTTCTTGTCGAGGAGCACAGGTGAGGAGAAAGCGGAGGTGCTGCACCGGATGGTGCCTTGAGCAAGCATGCCTACGCACTGCCGCTCAAGCTTGTCCTTATGGAGCGCCGGGTAGCGTTACGGCGCGGACCACCACCGGCGTTGCGCCAGGCCGCAGGTGGATGCGGTTGTTGTGACTCCTCGGGCACCTTCTCGCCGCACCCCCACGAGCAAATCCCCGCCGGGTGGGCCCATGGCCAGCAGCGCCTGCCCGTCGCGCCCACAACAGACGCTAGTAGTCGGGGGCAGCCATGACCTTGCTTGCTCCCCGCTCGCGCGCGCTGGCCCTCCAGACCTTGGATATCGTGCTTACTGGTGGCCCAATGGTGGGTGACGGCCGATAGCTAGGCTAGTGACGAGGAGAGTTAGACTTTAGACTGGGACAATGGGTTGAACAAATGAAGCACTGATAAAGCTGGATGTCTTCAATTTGTTATATTGACAGCAAACAGTTCGTCACAACTAACATACTCCAAATAATCCTTCGAAATGCAGCGGTCAACAAGATGAACACTGACAAAAACATCTGCCAGTAGCTACTAAGAATTGACAAATGGCGCAGTTTCGAATGAATTACAGATTGCCAGAAAGGAGACAATATCAAGGTCTCCTGGATGAATTAGTAGCGCCATAATGTTTTTAGTACACCATGACAAAAAATAAATAATATGGTGGCCTACTTCATTATACCGTTTTCACAACACAGACAATTACCTCTATCACTCTATTAGATTTGTTGCCACTACCGGCACAGCAAGTCTCGCAGCAAAGTGCATCGATATCAATACAAACCAACGCATCCACCACCAAAAATATACAGATTCAAGGTATGAAGAATAAGAATTTGGCGACCAGAAGCGAATTGTAAACCTCAATAACCTGATCTTCAACAGAGCCTCCAACAAGACAGAGTTAGAGAAATTTCAGCTTTCCATGTCGCAGAGCAGATTTTGCCTGACAAACAGCCCTTTCAGTGCCTGCCATTCCAGAGCAAGCATCTGGTGACCCCAAGGTTACTGCAAAGTACAAATAGATGGTGCACAGGAAGGCAAGCACAACTAGCATTGTCAGGAGGAACCGATGCCGCTCAACCAGTGCAGACCAACTGCCCACGTCGTCGCGAGATGATTGAGGCTTCTTTGGGGATGACACGAAGAATGTGTTTTGGGACCTCCTGTGAGGAGATGATAATGAATCAAGAACCATGATGGCGATGAGCTGATTAGTCCAAATCCTGTCCAACCAAAGAATAAGTAAGATTAATAACAGAAATACATATTTTAAAGCTATATACTTACAAAAAGATTGCACTAAGGAAACAAAATCCTTCAAATGTTCAAATTAACCGCCACACATGCCCATATGCTATGACAATTAGGTAACTCAACAAGAAACTCAATTACCAATCACTGGATTAAATTAGCAAAACAAAATAGATTCCGTATCTGGAGATACAGCTTTATTCAAAAGTAAACATGAGATGCACATGTCTAGACCACCCAAAGGCAATCTGAGATAGGGGCCAGTGTTGTATTCTCCTCTCCTTAAAATGAATGGGAGAACTCCTGCCCTTGGTTAAAAAAAAACTGTTACTAGATATTCTCAATGCATAGGTCATATTTCTCCATTTTATTCCCTAAACTGTTTTTTAAACAATTTTCCTCAACTGTTTAAAATCATGCATTCTTAACTTCAAATCATAATAATGTTTTAAGAGTGAAGCAGTTGTACAAACAAACCAGAAATCTAATGAGGAACTCCAAAGGAACACAGAGAGATATAAAGAGATGGATTAGAATGAATCAATTCATTTTTTTGAGGGAAGGAAAGAATCAATCCATGAAGGACAGGAAAGAGAAGGCATAGGAATGAGTAAGGTTACTCCAAACTAATAAACTAATTCGTGCAGCAAAAAAAAAGCGCATAGCCATTTGTATAACAAATAATGATTGCTGTTTAAGATGTCTGGTACTGCTACATGCTTTGCCCACTCAAGTGTATTACAAAACTTAAAATGAATATTTGCACTGTTAACTGTCACTAGAACTTTAATGCACAATCAACATTTCTGGAAACAATTATCACCTAGTGTAGCACATCATTGTCCTAGATATTACATTAAAAAGGACTAGGATCTATCACTGGCATTCTGTAAATCATATACAAACTAAAACCTGCAGAAACATTAATATTACACGCATTGGAATTTTAGTCAAGCACTGAATGTTTACATCAGTTGGCCACAAAATGCAGCACCAAAAGCATGTATACGTGTCCAGTTGCTAATCACCAGTAACATGCTTTAAATGCCAAGTATGAGAAAGATGGTTCGTTAAACAAACACACTGTACAAGAGACAGGCATCCACGACGCCACGCATTTTCTCCACAAGGCTTCACTTAGTTGTATTTCAATAAATCGGAAAGCATATCTTATGCCACAATAGATCTGGAGTATCATATCACTCTGAATTACTAGGTCAGTAGGTCTTCACCTAGACTAGGTGATGTTCAATAGTTCATCATATATCAGATCATACGGCAGTGAATAAGTGATAGTAAAGCATATATTACCTGAGTCATGAACAGGCTCTTACTGAAAGTACAGCTAGAGGCCCAAAATAAGAAGTTAAGAACCTTAACAGATCATTACTGTTCTTCCTCTTAAATATGTTCTATTGTAGTCCACAGCAGCAGGAATTGAAGCACTAAGCACAAAGTTGGAATGAGCACAAAACACAGATATGCATACACTATCATACTACTATACAATTTCTATCTTCCTATACTTAATCTGCAGCCCTGCTCTAAAACTCTGCCAGGTTGGGTATAGGAGACTCAAATATCCTACCACTATCTACAGCTTTTATCTGAGTTTCTAGATAATGGGGGAAAAATCAGAACTATAATTCTGATATTACACTTGTCTGGTTTGATAGTGGAATTGCCTAAGTGGAACCACAATGTGCACTGCACACTGAAAACGACTCCTTTATGCGGCATTATTCCAGTCCCTGTCAATAGTGAAATAGCATAAGCCTCCCTTATGTAGTGTTGGACCATGAATTCCAAACCAGTTTTTTCTCTCTTTCTAATGGTTCAAGATCCAAGTCAGGAACTCATCCCCCAGCTCCAGATTCGCGTCAATTCCGACACTGGGTGCTTTCCTCAAACTGGTAACCATTCTGACAAAGAATTAACGTTTCATCTGGTCTAATTCTAATCCCAATCCTTGTGCAATCGGTAGCGAATTCCGTGTTTCAGGCGCCTAAGATGGCATCAGGTTGCCGATTGTCGCATCCATTGGAAACAAAAGCAGTTGGATTCCAATTCCAAGAAGAGATGACCATATGATTCTGCGACAGATGCATCTCATCAAACACATCTGTGGGATTATTCGTACTACAACTGAACATCCAATCTCAGAAAAAGCGCAAGTAAACTGAATATACATAAGGGCGCCGCGATGATTGTTAGCTTCTACACGAAGCAAAATATGTCTAGATCTTTGTCTCTACGCTTCTCTTTAATCAACGAAAGGTGACGGATAATTAATACCAGCTATTCGTTTCCATTACTGAATGTCAAATCTCGGAAGGAAATCTATATTTTCATACGCTGAAAAAGTTTGACCCGTTTGACGAATTCACAAGCACAAAGAATTCTCGAGACTACCAGCTAACCGGATCGAATTCAAATTAATCTGCGAACTACCATTAGAGAAATCAAGAACAAGCGTACGGTAAGTGAACTATGCATCCATAATCCGCGAGACAAAAAAATCTTAAAAATCCAAGGTAAAGATGAACAAATAAACATAAAAAAGCACATGGCACAGGCGTCAGGCAGCATCAAGAAGGGGTAAAGAAAAGAAAAGAAAAGAAAAAAAACACGACGAAGATCAGATCCGAGGAGAGGGAACGGGAGATGGATCGAGTGCTTACTTAGTTCCGATCCGAAGAGGCCTTCCTCCTCCTCCTCCACTCTCTCTCTCTTCGGGGATGTGTGGGTGAGCTCAAGAGGGGGGGAGACGCGGTTTGTGGGAAGGAGGAGAGGAGAGAGAGAGAGAGAGAGAGAGGAAGGGATAAAAATGGGAAGGAAATTTATAGCGCGACGCTGCGAGACCTCTTCCTAATCTCTCATCTCTTCTTGGATTTTGTTTATTTTAAGCATATCAGGTCTTACGTTTTCAGGAATTGCGGGTAGGCCCTTCTTTCTTTTCGTTGGTTCTTTATGCTTTTCCTTCATTCTTGGGTAAGTAATGTCTGAAGAGAAACTGAGAGAGGGTTGCTAGCTGATGCCACTTATATATCCCTTGTCATGTTAGAGTGACAGTCTGTCTAGTAGATCTCATCTTTTACAATCTGTTTATGCCATTGTCAATGGGCCTTGCTTTGCAAGCTGCTGACGGTTTGCAGTTGACCATTGTTGTTTTATGCTGTTGTCAATAGTCAATCCCATTGAACCGCTAGATATTGACCAAATTTCTCAATCTCTTCTCGTCCCCTTGTCAATGGTGTGATGGTTTATGAGTTAAGCTAAAATACTCACTGGAAAAGACATCACCGAGGGTGGGCGCTAGGGTTCTGTGAGATGGACGAGTGCGTCAAGTGGGGAAGTTGGCAGAAGAAAAAAAGAAGAGAGATTGATTATAGGGATATATCTGCCTTTTCACTGGAAATATCACAAGGTCAATATGTTTGCCCGTTGAAAATGACATAAAGCTGCACCATTTCGTTTTTACAAATAGTAAATACAAAAATTGCATAAACATAAGCGGTACGTTCGGAATATCACAAAGTCATAGTGGCATATGCATAAATTTTCCACAAGTATAATGGTGCTTTATGTTTATGTCATGAGAACTTTCTTTAATGCTAGAATAAAAAAAATGTAATCAGTCGATATTGATTTATGCTGTCTGTCTGTCTCCGAGTCAACAAACTCTTCACTTTCTTTGGGCGAGTCAACCATTGCAGTCCTAAAAGTAGTACAACTACTAGTACTAATGCTCGAGTCAAATAAAATTTGATGTACTAGAAACAAAGTCATTACCAAGTCAAAACGTCAATTCTAGTATACATTCGAATATGTTTTTCATCCAAACCTACAATTTATAGGGCAACATTCAAACATTAGCATCTAACATAATTCTCGCCAATCACATACTGTTGAATTTCGCAAAGAAGAACCTATTGTTGAAGTCACCTATTGAACTTGCAAAATTATAGGTAAATGTAGGTGGCAAAATGCAAAGATCACCGGTCACCGCTCACTGGCTGTAGTCAGTGAGGCTATGCCAGTGAGACCTGCCAACTGTCCCAGAAAAGAAATAAGCAGCTTTGATTAGGTCGGATTAGGGGAAGGTCTGTCTGTGCTTGGACTAATTAAGCCAAACCTTAACCTTTGCGTTGTCTTGATTAGATGGGAGTCTGGTCAACACACTGATCAACTCCAAGCTATAATAAATCCTGACCAAGGCATAATTGGAATGCCACTGCCAAAGATTACTTAAATAATCTACCTGAGAATTTCTTGAAGGAGGGAGAGAAAAAAAACAGACTTGCATGAGACAAGATGTAAGGATAGGGGTTTATTTTGATCTAAAGCTCAGTTAGGAGAGCTTAACCTTCGACAGGTGATTTTTAACTCGATTCCTCCCGAGAAAAGCCATTTTGAGAGCATTGACTTAGTTCTTGCTTGTAATACCCGGGCCTTGTAGTACGACCTATGTGAAGTTGTGTGGTAGAATTAATTTTATATTGCTTGTCTAAAGTGGATTATAGTAGTATGTAATGCCTGTTGAATTCAAACGTAACTTCTCCAAATTAACTTTTTTACACGAAGTAAAGATGAAAGTATAAGTGGAGTGTTATATGTGCACAGATCCACCCCACAGTAGACTAGTCATTGAGCAGATTTTAGACAAGGGTGTTACAGTCGTGTCATCTCTGTGTGCCTGCTTGCTTCCTGCGAAAGCCAGCCTTTTTTTCAAAAGCACCTGCAAATTATGAACCAGAGATCTGCATGAATGTTTTGGTTCTGACATGGTGGCTCACTGCTGGCCAGTGACCTTTGAGTGCTCCAAAAGACAGAGTTAAGCTCGATTTATTATGGCACTTAAGACGAAAGTTAGTACAAAATGCTACTCCTTAAGCATAGTTACATCGCTGAAGTTTTATGGAGTTGGTTTTGGTTTACAAACACCTTCTTTTTTTTCTTTCAAATTTTGTCACGGAGTGCATCTATTTGATACTTATTGGTAGCAGTTTTACAGAGATGTGTTATAATAGAAGCAAACAGTGTCACAAACTCAAGTCTGGTTCCTTGCTATACAAAAGCCTTCCAGCTTAGCTTCGCCTCCGTGATGAAATATAATAACAGTTTCTACTCACTTATAGCTTGTTACATCATGCATATAGGCATGACAGCGTAGATCGAAGCCCAAGATAGCGGCGACACAGTGCACAAGAAGCATAATGGAGACGCAGTATGAAAGAAGCGCGGCAGCCTAAAAAGCTTGGGGCGGCGGCTAAGAGAGAAGTGATGACATTATAACGATCTGCAGTGACTTGAAGAAAAGAGCGGCGGTTGCTGCCATGCCAAAGAAATTCCTATGCTTTTATGACTGACAATAAATTTGTGAACTCGCATGGCTTAGACGAACTAAAAAATAGAGTGATACAGACTTGGATGGACGCAACGGAAGAAACGACACAAATAAAAAGAAACCTCAGGATAACTAGCAGCTCTACTATGTAGAGCCATCCCGATAGCATCCGAGTCGGGCCAAGTCTCCAACCATCTCAGATGCCAGGCCCATCCCAATAGCATCCCAATCGGGCCAAGTGTCCAACCATCTCAGATGCCAGCCTATCCCGATAGCATCCCACCATCTCCCTCCTCCATCCAGAGCCTTCCGCACCACATGGCGTGTTCACCGAAATCTCCCATCTAACTAGCAGCTCTCGGCAGCACACAACAGCAAGCACCAACACAGCTTCTCTAAAAGCTACCATCGAGGAAATAGCAGTAGACGTAAAAGCTGCCATTGAAGAATCAGTAGCAACAGACCCACTCCTCTCTTCTCTCCTTCCACCTCCCTCTCCACCGAAGAACCTCCGAGCAGAGAAGGTGCCGGGGTAGCTCCTCCCCGACGCGAGCGAGCGGAGGCGCCAGGGCGACGCCAGAGCATAGGCGGCCCGGAGAGCCGGATCTGAAGAGCTTCTTCGCGAGTAGAGGAGGCTCGGGAGGATCCGACGAGGATGGCCCAGAGGCGACGATAGCAGCTGGAGAGGATCGGTCTATGGGCGACGTCAGGCAGAGACAGCACACCGAATGGATCCGAAGCGACGGGTCGAGGTGTGATGAGGCCCGAGGTGTATCTACAACGAAGGGGGAGCTTGAGCGGACATGGGAAGACACAAGGACCTAGGGCTTTGCATGTTGGAAAGTTTGCAAGAGAATTTGGCTAAGAAAAGACAAAGGACCCAAATTCAAACTCAATTTCGAAATCAATGCATTTTCAGCTTAAGAATTCAAAATGGATTTGGATTGGAGCAATTCCAATTCGGATCTTTCTTTAAAAGAGATTAATTTTGAAATTGCTTGTAATATGATAGTTTAATTTATTTTCAGCATTAAGAGTAGTTTAAATTTCAAATTAAAGTAGGAGTTTGCAATAGGAGTAGTTTCGGATACTGTTCACGCGGCACTATTTCGAGTCGGTTCTTGTTATGAATCGAGCATCGTTAATCAAACGCAGGGCCTTTGTTCACCGTGCCTTCAAGCTTCTGAGCCTATATATTTAGGGGCAGACCCCTAATTGTATGCAAGTTAGAGTTGAAGAAAATACGGAAAAGTCATATATTTATGTGGCGCATAATGAATACATACGTTTCAAAAATTCCCATCTAGGGTTTTGTGATTGCGTGAATATTGGAGGGTGGTTTATCTTCCAAGATCCGTGATTCCTCATGGATTATCTCACAAATTCGTAACATCCTCAATTGCTCACGGTTTGATGTTGTTCTTCGGGTTTGATTTTGTTTCTCTCTTCGGATTGATTCAATATCAACATCAACTAAGTATCATTACTTGCTTTGGAGATACACTTGTTCTTCCTTTTTGCCGAATTAAGAAGGAGGAAAGCTGGGGTTTTGCTTTGATCAAGATTGAAATGCAAGTACCATGAAAAATTGGGCCACATTACGCGTCAACACACGTTGATCGTATCGAGGTAAGCCTTGAAGAAGCCGCCGGACTCGGCGAGGGAGATCAGGAGAGGCCTGGGGCGTCGGGCTCCACCGGATCCGGTGGTGATGAATACGATCAGGCCGATGTCGGTGGCCTCGACCTCGATGTCGGAGACGTGCAGGCCGGCCCGGTGCCGAAGTAGAGAAGCAGAGGCGGAGTTGGGGAACGCCATGAGGAGGCACGAGCGCGACGAAGACCGCGGCGATGAGGCGGTGGTTGAGGAGCCACGCGGGGAGGACATCGTCGGATGGATCCTGGACGATAAGAGGCTGCCCCCGGGAGCAGAGAAAGCTCCTCCCGGGGGTAGCGAGCAGCGGAAGACTAGCAGAGGCTAGGCTGTGGCGGCGGCGGCGGCGGCGGCGGCTACAGTAAACCCTAACCTTTGCTCTGATATCATGTTATGAATATTGTGTGTGTATTCAGAGGCCCAATGGGCAATATATAGTGTGTATAAGGGGTGTATGCTATATACAGATAAGGAAATATAAAAGGTAGATAAGAAAATACAAAAGGATTCCTATCTCTAACAGTAAGATTTATAACCAGATGAGATTAAAAAAAGGTTTTTTTTTTTGGTGAAACTCAAGAATTGGCTGTTGAAATCTGCTGGTATCTTTGTATGGCCTTTGTTAGCTTTGTTGATTCCAGAAAGAAAACTTCTTCTCACAAAAGAAAAGCAACCATTACTCCCAAGTTTTCAATTTCCCTTGATTTTCTTACATTAAGGTAACTACGTGAGCATTTCTTTTTCCGACCCGAACTAGGTGAGCATTTCAACTATTGAGGGGAAACAGAGTTTTTAGGCATGCTAATTTTATATCTTAGCAAAGAAAGGTATCATATTTTCATTATCGCCTTTTTCAATTCATCTATGCTGTGTTCATGTTTCAAGAAGTCGTATAGAAACATAGAAAGTACAACCAATTCTCTTGAAAAAAACAAATATACATTTTTTTTTGTGCCTGCAGACATGGAGTGCCTGCAGCTTTCTTTGACTCAACAGGCAGTGCTGTCTGGAGACTGTTATGAATATTGCTTGTATTCAATATGAGATCAATGGGTCAGTATATATACACAAATACAGGTGGTGAATATACACAAAACCTCTCATAACAATGGGGAATAACATACTTAGACATATATCTCTAACACCCCCCCTCAAACTCATGGTGGATCAACAACATTGAGTTTAGAGAGGCAGAAACCATGCTGTGCTCGAGTCTGGGCCTTCGTGAAGAAATCCGCTATCTAAAGCTCGAAAGGCACATACTGAAGAGCAATCACCTGATCATGCACACAAGACCGCATGAAGGAAGCATCAACACCAATATGCTTGGTGAGCTCATGCTTCACAGGATCACGGGCAATACTGATATCACCTGTACTGTCAGACAAGAGAGGAGTTGGTGTAGTGACAGAAACACCAAAATCCTCAAGTAACCACCGTAGCCAAGTAATCTCTGGCCAAGAGAGCCACAACAGCAACTCACCTCTGCTGACTCGAGCGGACACCGCATCTGTTTCTTTGTCTTCCGAGCAATGAGAGAACCACCAAGAAAAACACAAGATGCAGAGATAGACCGCGATCGAGGGATCGCCGCCCAAGTAGCGTCTGAATAAGCTTGAAGTCAGAACGAGCCGGAGCGTGGAAAGAAGAGACGGCGAGAGATAGTCCCACGAAGGTATCGCAGAACGCGAAGAAGGTGGCTGTAGTGGACCTGAGTGGGAGCAGAAATGAACTGACTCAGAATGTGAACTGGATAAGTGATATCCGGACGAGTAACAGCAAGGTAGACAAGGCTCCCAACAAGGTGACGATAGCGAGTCGGATCAGAAAGAGGCTTGCCATCAGAGGGTCGGAGATGAACATTGAGCTCTATGGGAGTCTCAACAGTACGCTGATCAGTGAGAGATGCGCGATCAAGAAGATCCTGAATATACTTCTCTTGGGACATAAAGAAACCATCGGAAGTGGAAGTAACTTCAATCCCAAGGAAGTAACGAAGAGGACCAAGATCTGACATAAGGAACTGCTCACTAAGACGAGCCTTGACAAAGGCAATGTACTCAGAATCATCTCCTGATGATCATATCATCAACATACTGAAAGAAGGAGAGTCCGACCACGAGACGAAGTGTGGACAAAGAGCGCAGGATCATGATCACTTGCTAAAAAGCCGCAGCAAGTGACCACAGAGGAGAAGCGCTCAAACCAAGCACGAGGGGCTTGCTTAAGGCCATAGAGAGAGCGATTTAAGGTGACGACCATGCCCTCGAGAATGAATACCCGGTGGCGGATGCATGTAGACCTCCTCACGCAACTCGCCATTAAGAAAGGCATTCTTGACATCAAGCTGAGAAACCAGACCGTTGGCGACCAGACGCCACCGAAAGAAGAGTGCGGATAGTGGTCATGTGGGCCACAGAGCAAAAGTCTCGTCGTAGTCACGACCATGCTCCTGCTGGAAGCCACGAGCAACAAGACGCGCCTTATAGCGTTCAAGAGAGCCATCAGAGCGAGTCTTAATCTTATAGACCCACTTACACGTGATAGGATGAGAGTGAGATGGAAAAGGAACAAGATCCCAAGTACCAAGATGCGCTCGAGGGCGACAATCTCCTCGGCCATGGCATCTTGCCACTCGGGATGAGCAACAAAGATCCGGTAGAGAGAGCAGGCTCACAAGTAGCTGCGCCAGCAAAGGCAAAACGGGCAGGGAGGCCGAATCGACTGGCGATCGCGAAGAGCGTAGCGAGGAGAAGATGACCCATCAGAGGAAGATGGAGCATCAGAAGAAGATGGAACATCAGAAGAAGATGGCTCATCTGGAAGATCCTCAATCTGAGGTCGACGAGTGTAGTGGGGAGCTGAGGAGCCGCAGGGACGGCAAAGCGGCGATAACGGCGGAGAGGCTACAGGAGGAATATGTGGAGACTCGATGGGGCCGGGTGGACGAGGGCAAAACAGATATAGGTGTATCTAGAAAGGTCAAAAGGAAAGAGACTCCACAGAGGAAGCCAAGGAGAGCGGGACGTGGGTAGAAAGGACGAGACTCGTCGAAAGTCACATCCCGAGAAATCCGCATCCGTCGACCAACAGATCCCAAAGACCGATAGCCCTTGTGCTCGCATCAGATATCGTAAAAACACACTCAACAGATCGAAGCGGTCGGTTTGGTACGTTCTCGGGGCGAGAAGAACGTATAAACGCAACCAAAAAGACGAAGGCGAGTAGTCGAAGGAGACCACGAGACGCTCAAAAGGGATTGCACCTCAAGAGCGTAAGAAGGTCGGATGTTGACGAGATAGGTGGCGATGGAAACGACCTCGACCCAAAAGTCGAGGTGGGATAGGCGGCAATCATCGAGCACGAGCCGACTCAAGGAGGTGACGATGCTTACGCCAAGAACACCATTACGAGCATGAGCACCGTGACAAGAGAATCGAAGCGAGAGTGCTCGCTCGGCAAAGGAAACTACGCAGTGACGAGAGAGGTACTCACGCAAGCAGAGTCGACGAAAGACACGAATAGGAGTGGAAAAGCGTATACGAACCATAGTAGCAAATTGTTTATAGATAGACAAGGCCTCACTACGAGAAGACATGAAATATATCCAAGTGTGGCGAGAGAAATCATCTATAAATATGATATAATATCGATGACCCCTTTCAAACGAAGGAGCCGGACCCCAAACATCTGAATGAACAAGATCAAAAGGACGAGATCTTGACTCACTATGAGGATAAGGAAGTCAAGTTTGTTTGCCTAGCTTACACCGACAATCTAAAGACACGTCTCTGAGATGACCCCGAAGACCACGACGAACTAAAGATAATGAGACGAGATCCACATAGATGGCCAAGACGGTGATGCCACTTTGAAAGAGCCGGTGGGCGGAGTGGCGGCGGAGAGAGACCGCGGCGGCAGTGGCAAGCAGAAGGAAGGTGAAGCTACCAAGCTCCCAGAGACGCTGTGAGTCAAGGCGCCGAGGGCCAGAACCAACCAGAGCTCCGTGTGGCGGTCCTGAACACAACAAGAGTTAGAGTCGAGAATGACCCGACAACCAAGATCGATGTCCGCCCAGAGAAAGAAGTCAGATGGTAAGGCGAGGAACATGAGCAATGATTTATACATGAAAAGATGAGTTGCTAAGAGTTCCTCGACCGCAGACAGAGAGAGAGGTACCATCGCCAGAAGGACACTAACAGAGAATCAAGAGGTGTAATGAAGGACAGAGTGGAAGCATCAGAAGTCATGTGAAAGGATGCTCGTAATCAAGAATCCACGGGGAGGTACATGACTGTAGAGGGTGGTTTCTCGGTGCGAAGAATCGATGAGCGAGCTGCAGAACTGCCGAGGAGAACTCAAGCGGCAAGCAGGCGTCGAAGTCTGGCTATCTCCTGCTCCGTGAGAGAAACTGCTGAAGGAGTCGATGTAGATGTCGATGTAGGAGCACCAGTGTTAGTGCTAGTAGAAGAACGACGTGAAAGATGCCGTTTCTTCTTATAGCACCGACTCAATGTGGCCGACCTTGTCGCAATGAGGAAGCGATGAGGACGGCCACCTCCGGATGGAGGCGGCCACCACCGCTGTGGCAGCCACGGAGGAGGCGGTGTCTTTGCGTGGAAGCGAGCGGTGTAGCAGTGGACGAATCAGCGAGCACAGAGGGAGTGGCATCGCACAAGACCACTCAAAGCGAGTCTCCTCCGCGCGATCTCGGTAAGGGCTTTAGGAGAGTGACACGAGGGTGGCGTGCAAGAAGCCGGGCACGCCCGCCGAACTTCAGATTTAAGGCGAGTAAGGAACTCGATACCGCTGAAACTCGGACAAGACGCATACTGGCAAAGACGGACAGAGCGACAACCAAGAAGTCGGAGAGAGTCCAGCTGAAGCCAGACAGCAGAGCTCTGAGCGTAAAAAGCGTCAACAGTAGCATCACCCTGCTGAAGAGAGTGCTCCTGGCGGACCACGGATAGGTACAAGGCATCACCAGAGGGCTCGTAGCGCTGACGAAGGTGAGTCCACATCTGAAAAGCCGAGGAGAGTCCCACAACCTCAGAAGAGAACCGAGGTCGACATCGGCAATGAGGACAAAGCAGCTCGGCGGCCATCGTCGTGCATTCATCGAGTATAGGCGGTCGATTGATCCTTGTAGGAATCCAGGCCTCTTGGTAGGCGAGAGGCACCGCATCATCGAGAACGTGGCGGCCTCGGCCAGCCCATGTCATTTGTCGAAGGGGCAAAGGATGTATAGGTCCGTCGGAGGAATGGGGCAAGGCGGGTAGATGACATCGCCAGAGAGGATGCCCCAGAGACGAAGACCACGCATATGAATGCGCATGTGAGATGCGAAGTCGGTGTAATTAACACCATCGTAGATTACCGGGCAACGAGGAAGAGAAACAGTACCCATTGGTAGGCGGCGCTGGACGGCGCGGCGACCAAGGGAACGAAGTCTAACAGCGTACCGACGGCGGCGGTTAGAGCGACGTTTTTTTTTTTTCGACTTCGGCTAAAAACTAGAACGGCTTAGCCTCGGCCGTTCGAAGCACACCAAGACGCACACGCCTTAGGGCTTCCCAGAGACGGCGGCGGTGGCTTCGAGAGACGGCGGCGGCTCCCAGAGATTTGGCGGCGGCGGCTCTGCCGCCGAGCAAGCACGGCGCGACGGCTCCAGAGGCGACGGCGTTAGCGGCTCCTGGTAGAGCAACAACGGCGGAGAAGTTTGGCGCGCATGCGCGGCGCCTCGAACTGGCGAAGCGAGCACAGCGAGAGGGTGGCATGGGCGGGGCGCCTAAGCCGCAAGCAAGCAGGGCGGAGAAGGCGCGGTGGCGAAAGCACGGCGAGAGGGCGGCGCGCAGCGGCGGCGCCCTGAGCCGTCCGATGGCAGAGCGGAGGATGGCCGACTCGAGGAGGTGGAGGCACTGCTGGAACGCGTCTACACCGAGAGCGACCTCCTTCGGCGACGACGGCGGCGGGCGAAGAGGAGGCGGCGGCCATCATGGTGGTGGCGGCGCAGCGGCCGACAGACTCGGCGGGGGCGACGCGTCGGCCGTGGCCAGCGGCGAGCGCGGGGACACGGGATCCACGCAAAGAAGTCGAGACGGCGGATGATGGAGCAGCGGATGGGGCGGAGAGGCCGACGAGGCGACCACGAAGACGAAGCAAAGGGACAGAGGCAACGGGGCGACGAGCGGCTGTCACGTGAGACACGTGAGAAACCCTAACCCTAGTTTTCGCTCTGATACCATATTATGAATATTGCTTGTATTCAATATGAGGCCAATGGGCCAGTATATATACACAAATACAGGTGGTGAATATGCACAAAACCCCTCATAACAATAGGGAATAACGTACTTAGACATATATCTCTAACAGAGACATGGATGGAATGACAGTGTAAAGATCAAAGCTTTCCTGCCAAGGCAAGGAAGGAAAGACAAAAATAAAACTTGCGAATAAGTCAACATTTTACATTCAACTCATGATATATTCTACTTAGCTAATGATTTTAAAATGCAGGGACAAATAGTGTTCAAGCAACTTAAGAGGATCTAGACAACATTAGCAATGGCTGCTACCTTTTTTTTTTCACTTCTGAAAGTTCAGCTATCAATCTATTGCTATGGCTTAGTGAATTGAAGCTAATAATATGGCTTTTTATCATTGCGGCATGTGTTAACAAAACAGTGGCCCCGTAAGATTTTGTGCTCTAACAGCAAAATTCATCAGAGCTCACTTTGAGCTTTTAAAAGCATACTTTCAAGGGCAGCCACTTTGACTGTCAATTTTGCAGTAAATCACTTGAACAAAAAAAATGTTTCACTTCTGAAGGTGTCATACAATTCCTGGAGTTCTTGGCATCTCATTTTTGAGCTTAGCCTTTTCTGAAAACTTAGTTTTGGCAATTGGCAAATATGAGATACAAAATCCAGTAAGAAAGAACGACACATTTTCTCTACAAATGTTACATAATATGCATCACCCACCCGTTTCCAAAAATCCTTACATGGCTTATTGCGAATTTACATGCATTACTGTTGGAAAAGCAAACCTTTCCTCCGTAAGCCAGGTGGGCAAATAGATAATGAAATTATGATACGAGCATAAAACGCTGCTACTTATGCTAGTAAAACATCACCACCATTATGTACACCTTGCAAGGGCTGTAATGTGGGGGAATTACGTATACGAGAAGGAGATCAAAAGGTTTAGTTTAGTATTTGTTTTCTAGATTAGAAAGTCTGTTATTTGAAGAAGGGTTAATTTAGGAGAGTCTATTTTGAGTAAGTCTTGGAGATAGAGTCAAGTTAGATAAGGAGTCACAGTTATAATACAAGATTGTATTAGGTGACGGTATCCCTATTTAAAGGGTACGGCAGTATCAATGAAGTTAAGCAAAAACAATCTATCCTCTCTTTTCATATTCTGTACACGTCTTCTTCTGTCTTCCCGTTCTGCGCCCGCCCCCTTGCGCATCTCCTGTTGCAGTTCCGGCAACCCAGCACGGCACCTCCAGGAAGGCGCAAGGGCCCCGGCCAGCGTCCTCCAATGTATCACAACTACCGCCTTCGATCTCTGGATCCTGCACACGACAATTTGGTATCAGAGCCAATGGCGGAAGGTTCCTAATTGACTGGCTTAACAGATCAATTCGCCGAGTTCACGGTGGCCATCACGCTGAAACTGGACGAGATCAAATCTGGCCTATCTGCAGAGCTGGGCTTTATCAAGGATCGAATTTCCGCACTCGAAAAGCGATCGGGAGAAGGATTGCTGCAGATCCCGCCAGGATTGACACCATCCATGGGTGCTGCACAGCGGAGCATCGCCAACGACGGCCATAGTGCACCACGTTTTCATAAACTGTCGTTTCCCATGTTTGATGGCAAGGATGATCCTCTGAATTGGCTCAATCGATGCAAGCAATTCTTCAGAGGGCAAAAAACACCGGAGAGCGACAAGGTTTGGCTGGCGTCGTACCATCTGACAGGTTCAGCACAGCAGTGATATTATCAATTGGAGCGAGACGAGGGAGAACTGTCGTGGCGTGAGTGCAAGGAGTATTGCAATCTTCGTTTCGGGCCTCCGATTCAGAACAACTTCTTGGGAGAATTGGCCAAGCTCCAAGCATCAGGATCTGTTGAGGAGTATCAGGATAGGTTTCTTGCTTTGCTCTGTCATGTGGATCCTCTTCCAGCAAGACAACAAATGCAGCTATTTACTTCGGGCCTCATGCAACCGATTCGAGCTGACGTTGAATTGCAGCATCCAGTTAATTTGCAACTGGCAATGGCGCTGGCCCGAGCTTATGAAAAGAGGCACACATTGGCAAACTCTGTATCAAAACCAGCAATGCGATTTGGTACTTCGATGCGACCGGGGGCAACATCACAAGCTGGAGGCACCAATGCTAGTCCCGCTGCCACCACGGTGGGTGCCGCGACCACCACGGTTGGGCCAAGGGCTTCGACACCTTCGGAGGGACTCGCTACTATGGGTTTGACGACACTAGCCAGGCGGCGTCTGACCGCTACAGAGATGGCGGAGCGTCGGCGCAACGGATTATGCTTTAACTGTGATGAGAGATTTGTCGCGGGTCACCGTTGCAAGAAAAATTTTATGCTCGAATGTGTGCCGGATGATTTAGATGAGCAGGCTCCCGACTCCATGATCGAGGATGAGCGAGCCATACCACTCCACACCTTAACTGGGTTTCAACCATGTTCTACCCAAACGATGCGCTTGTCGGTGCTCCAGGGCGATACAAAACTACTGGCTCTCCTTGACACAGGTTCAACTCACAATTTCATTGCTATTGGTGCAGCAGAAAGAGCTGGAGTTAGAGTTCAACCTCAGCAGGGATTGAAGGTGATTGTGGCTAATGGAGAGCGTGTCACTAGTGCTGGAGTTTGTCGTGATCTGAAATTGCGCATTGCTTATGACAGTTTCAGGCTGGACTGTTATTCTATTCCTCTCGGAAGGCTTTGATATTGTTCTGGGGGTTCAATGGTTAAGATCATTGGGACCTATCTTGTGGGATTTTAGCAACAGAACCATGGCGTTTCAGTATGAGGGTCGTTAGATCACTTGGAAGGGCATGACATCACAATCAACACATGTTCATACATTGTCTGGGCCACCTCCAGATTTAATGGCCGAATTGGTGGAGGAATTTTCAGATTTATTTTCTGAGCCGTGGGGACTGCCTCCCGAGCGTATTCAAGATCATCGTATCCGACTAGTAACTGGGACAGAGCTTATTGCGGTCCGGCCATACCGTTATCCACAACTGCAAAAGGATGAGCTTGAGAGGCAATGCGCTGCAATGTTACAACAGGGTACAATTCGACCCAGTTCGTCAGCCTTTTTCGCTCCGGTGTTGTTAGTCAAGAAGCATGATGGGTCATGGCGTTTTTGTGTGGACCGGGCTCTCAATAACAAAACTATTAAGGATAAATTTTCAATTCCGGTGGTTGAGGAATTATTGGATGAACTCAAGGGTGCCTACTATTTCACTAAGTTGGATCTTCAGTCAGGATATCATCAAGTGCGCATGTATCTGGGGGATGTGGAAAAAATGGCTTTTCGTACTCATCAAGGACTTTTTGAATTTTTGGTGATGCCATTTGGATTGACTAACGCTCCGGCAACGTTTCAAGCCTTGATGAATTCAGTTCTTGGCCCCTATCTCTACCGGTTTGTTTTGGTCTTCTTTGACGATATCTTGATTTATAGTCCGTCTTGGTCAGCTCACCTCTATCATGTTCGTACGATTTTTCGCATACTGAAGGACCATAAATTTTTCTCAAGAAGTCAAAGTGCTTATTTGGTAAAGCTTCTGTTGCTTATCTGGGACATGTTATTAGTGGCAAGGGGGTGGCTATGGACATCCAAAAGATACAAGCGGTAATTGATTGGCCGTGTCCGCGTACTGTACGTGCTCTTCATGGATTTCATGGACTAGCTGGATATTATCGATGATTTATTAAAGATTATGGTTTGTTAGCAGCCCCACTTACAAGATTGTTAAAACACGACAGTTTTTCGTGGTCAGATGAAGCTTCCACGGCCTTTCAAGTTCTCAAAGATGCTTTATCTTCTGCCCCGGTATTACAACTTCCCGATTTCACTAAAGATTTTATTGTGGAATGTGATGCATCCGGTTCTGGTTTTGGAGCAGTTCTTCTTCAAGGTGG
Organism: Phyllostachys edulis; assembly: GCA_036346405.1. Taxonomy (NCBI): domain Eukaryota; kingdom Viridiplantae; phylum Streptophyta; class Magnoliopsida; order Poales; family Poaceae; genus Phyllostachys; species Phyllostachys edulis. The sequence continues at coordinate 8,008,589 of CM070559.1, read as the reverse complement.
TGGTCCTCTCGCTTTTTTTTAGTCGGCAAATTGCTGTCAGGCATAAAAATTTAGCGGCCTATGAGCGTGAGTTAATTGCACTAGTTCAAGCTGTGCGGCATTGGCGATCGTATTTGTGGGGACAAACTTTTCTTGTTCGGACCGATCATTATAGTCTGAAATTTTTACTTGATCAATGTCTTACGACTATCCCACAACATCACTGGTAAGCAAGCTTCTTGGGTTCGATTTTTCAGTTGAATACCGCATGGGGCGTCATAATACGGTGGCAGATGCTCTTTCTCGTTGTGATTCTGATATTGCTGCTGTTTGTGCACTTTTGGCTACTCATCTTACTCTTTTTGATGATCTTCGGCTGGAGGTGCGTAATATCCTGAATTAGCGACCCTTGAGAGCATATTGTCGCCGCATCGCCGGCCGATTGGAACACAGTGGATGATTTGATTACTTTCAAAGGGCGTGTTTTTGTTTCCCAAGAGTCAACGTCTTTACCGGCTGTTTTGGCAGTAGCCCATACCTCCGGACATGAAGGTATACAAAAAACGCTTCATCGTCTAAGGGCCGATTTTCATGTTCCTCACGCTCTCCAAGTCGTTCAAGACTTTGTGCAAGCCTGTCTCACGTGTCAACGTAATAAAATGGATCATCTACATCCAGCCGGCCTTCTTCAACCTTTGGAGGTACCAACACAAATTTGGGGGGACATTGCTATGGATTTTATTGAGGGGATGCCCAAAGTGCATGGCAAGTCAGTTATTTTAACTGTTGTTGATCGCTTCTCTAAATATGCGCATTTTATTCCCTTGGCACATCCTTACTCCACTAGTTCCGTTGCTTAGGTGTTCTTTACTGAGATTGTGCGTCTTCATGGGATTCCCTCTTCCATTGTAAGCGACAGAGATCCGATTTTTACAAGCAACTTTTGGGAGGAGTTGTTTCGTTTGTCTGGAGTTCAACTCAATCAGAGCACTGCCTTTCATCCACAGTCGGACGGACAATCAGAGATTGTTAATAAGGTGATTGCCATGCATTTGCGATGCATTACAGGTGATTGGCCTCGACAATGGCTTCAATGGCTTCCTTGGGCTGAATACTGTTACAACACTTCATATCATTCATCCCTAAAAGAGACACCATTTAAGGTGGTATACGGTCGTGATCCTCCTTCCTTGCACTCTTATGAGCCGGGTTGTGCTCGAGTGGCAGCAATTGATCAATTGTTATTGGACCAGGATGAGTTGCTTGCAGACATTCATAGCCGGTTACATCATGCGCAACAGCAGTACAAATCAGCATATGATTCGCGCCATCGTGAGCTTCATTTTGAGGTTGGTCAATGGGTATGGTCGTGTCTTCACCACCGTCCTATTGCATCGTTGGCCATCCATACTTCTCATAAGTTAGCTCCACGCTTTTATGGACCATATCAGATTCTAGCCAAGATTGGATCTGTGGCTTATCGTCTTCAGCTACCGGCTAAAACTAAATTACATGATGTGTTTCATGTTAATCTTTTGAAACCCTTTCATGGTGATCCTCCATCAGCACCTCCTTCTTTACCATCGTTACAACATGGACGGGTTTGTATTGTTCCTGCTCGTCGTGCTCATGACCATTGGCAGATTCTTATTCAATGGTGTGGATTGCCAGCATCAGATACGTCTTGGGAGGATTTGGCGCAATTCAAGGCACAATATCCAGATTTCTAGCTCGAGGACGAGCTGTTTGCCAAGGAGGGGAGAGATGTAATATGGGGAATTACGTATACGAGAAGGAGATCAAAAGGTTCAGTTTAGTATTTGTTTTCTAGATTAGAAAGTCTGTTATTTGAAGAAGGGTTAATTTAGGAGAGTCTATTTTGAGTAAGTCTTGGAGATAGAGTCAAGTTAGATAAGGAGTCAGAGTTATAATACAAGATTGTATTAGGTGACCATATCCCTATTTAAAGGGTACGACAGTATCAGTGAAGTTAAGCAAAAACAATCTATCCTCTCTTTTCATATTCTCTGTACACGTCTTCTTCTGTCTTCCCGTTCTGCGCCCGCCCCCTTGCGCATCTCCTGTTGCAGTTCCGGCAACCCAGCACGGCACCTCCAGGAAGGCGCCAGGGCCCCCAGCCAGCGTCCTCCAGTGTATCACAACTACTGCCTTCGATCTCTGGATCCTGCACACGACAGGGCTGTCACAATTTCGCTTCAAAGTCCTCCAAGTACTCTCTACTGTTGATCTCTGTCAACCTGTAAAAGCAAAAAAAGGGGCAAAAATAGTATCCAAATTTCAATACAATTTTGAGGGGTAATTATAATTTAGAATGACAGAAGGAGAGCTCATATAAAACCTATAGCCTGCTAAAATCATACGAATAAGCACATATTTCCCATTACCTACTAATTGTAAGATCTTTTGCAAATCCCAGCTCGTTGTCCACACATAGATCAGGATCATCACAGAAATGTGAACGTGAAGATCTAGGTGAAATTTTTTGTGCTTCAGCCACCGTCACTATATTCTCAATTCAAACAGTTCTATCGGTGCAGCCTCGGCTGTGCATAATAGCCTCGCCTTGTTCTCATACATAACCTGAAAAATTAGTGTTTTAGAGATAAGATCGTTTGTGCTGCAGTATACAGTATACACATCTATTAGCAGAGAAGTTCAGATCAACTGGAACTTTATTCTAGTCGTCAACATTCAAGAGTAATATATAACTATGATGAACCTTCTTATATAATCAGATGTAACCTAGATTCATGAGAAAATTCCTTAGAGCATCAACATAACAAAGTGCATTACTACTAAGGAAACTGCAATGCATGTCAGTCATGCCTGTAAGGTTCAGGATGTCTTCTTGAAAAATTGAACAATGAAAGGATGTCTAAACAATGAGGCTGAGGCAAACTCAAACATAACAAGTGGCAGATTAAGGTAGTGTTTGGATGAGTGAACCCCAGGATCCATGTACCAGACGGTTCGGGAAAAGGAGGCGTTCGCCCGTTTGGTTCACTTAATGGAACCGAGCCATCCCGTATCAGTGCGTTCGACGAAAGGGAATATGCGGGCGAGATGCCGCACCATTCCATTCGATGGAAAACGCCGAACGACACGGTCCCGAACCTCCTCGCCCACCTACGCTCTCTCTCGTAGCACTGCGCTCACTCTCCCGGAGCTCCCCCTATCCTCTTGCACGGATCGACGGCGCCGCCCCTGGTCTCTGTGCCGCCGGTTCTCGGAGATCCCAAAGGTGCCGCCTCTCCTCGGTGTGAACTGCTTGCGCTCTTGGAGATCCAGAAGATCCAAAAGGGGCCGCCCCTGTTGTGATTTTGCTGTGATTTGCCATCTCCTGGTTCTTCCCATCCTGGTCTACATCGCCTCCCCCAACCCGATGTGAAGTTGTCGCGTGATCCGAAGGTATAACTCGAAATCACACATATTTTCATCCGATTGGTGTCCTTTTTGGTAGATATAGCCAGTACAGATGTTTTTATGGGAGAAATTGATAGATCTCCATTGTTCTGTGCTTCGGCATGTAGAAGAAATGTTAAGTTTGTCTTCCATTTCTGAATTTTTGTTTGCTGTTGTTGGGATATCTGTTATAGGGAAATTAGCTTGCACATGTGCAGAGGCTTTGAGTCTAGGGGAAAAATTGCTTGCACCTGAAAAATTGATTGTGCATCAACATGTGTAGCGAAATAGTGGCAATGTTCATGCTTACTGTTTGTGCAAGTTAACTGAAATGTGCAAATATTGCTCACTGTCAAAGATGTCCAACACAACAGCTTTGAGACTTTTGGCCATCAACTATATTTAGAATCTTCTTGTCCCAGGCCAGGCTTCTCTCTGATAAAAACTACCAACATCTAAAGTCTGAAGATTCAAACTCAAACTCAAACATATGCTCCAATTTTATGAAACATGTAGCTTAGGTGTTTTGTGTGCCTAGGATGCATGAGTAGTACATAGTTGATACATATATGTTGGCTATACTTGAGACTTTCTTGAGTAGTACATATTATGCTTTCATTTTTTTGAATGTATTGAATATTCATGTGAATGTATGCTTGCATAGTCAGCACTGGAATATTCGTAACATAGTCAACACTGTTATGATCTGTAGATGGACAAGAGGAGGCTTAAAAGCCGAAAGATGTTGTTTATGGGCGCTGCTACATATGTTGTTGCTTGCATGATTATTTTGTGCGTACGGTCTAGACTAAGGAAATCGAGAGACGGTATTATGTATGGCCCAATCGAGGAAAGAGATAGGATTAGAATTGATTATCTGAATAAGAAAATTTGGAAGAATGAAATAACTTGTAAAACACAATTGGGTTCTTTCTCAAGGAAGTGACTATTTCGTTGTACCGGAGACTTCTTGGACACCTAACCCCCGTAGGACAGCAAGGGAGCAAGCTATTGACCATAGAACCACGGTTGACCGGAGACAGACTATGGCCAACAAAATGTGGGAAGCCCGTCAAAACTACCAAACCCATTAAATATGTAATGTCTTCAAATAATTGAAGAATATGGCCACGATTTTTACATTTGAAGACTTGTACGCGAACCTTTCTTGTAATAACATTTTATTTGTGATGAGTTGTATGCGGAACATGTATGGACTTCTTTTACATGCTTCACGTGACTTTCCGTTGCTTTCTTTGGTTGGTACGAAATGGACTCGGAACATGGGGATAACATGGTTGGTAACATAGTGGGGAACACTAGTGGTGGGGTTGTCTGGACAAATACAATATCTGCATTTGTCTTGAGCTACTTGGCTAATCTTGTGGCCACTAGCAATAGAACGTGCACTAGTTTCAAGAAAGTTCACCTCAACAATTGTGCGAGGGCCTTGAATGACCATATAAAGGTGGATGTTACTAGAGATCAGGTTCAAAACCACTTGAGGAAGTGGAAAAAAATTTGGGCAAAGATAGGCAAGCTCCAAAACCTAAGTGGTGCTCTTTGGGATAAAAACACATGCACTATCAAGCTTGAGCATGGACATTACACTAGTCATATCAAGGTAATTTATGTATTTTCATATCTATCAAACTGATTTTGCTATCATACCTAGTTTGAAATCTACTTTAATGTCTAGGATCACTGCGGTGATGCGGACTACTTGAACACTTCCCTTGAGCACTATCATGAGATGTCCACTATATTTGGGAATAGCATGGCTACTGAAAAGTATGCAAAGGGAGCAAATGACCCTATTGGTACAGATGTCAACGAAATATCCGATGAGGAACCACCAAAGGCTCCAACAGAGGATAAAGGTAAAAGAGCTGCTGGACATGGTAGTGTCGAAGAGGTGACAATGTCCGCCACATATGGAGGTGACTCATCGGCAAGTAAACCACCGAAGAGGGCCAAGATATCCAATGATGAAGACTTGTATTCCTTCATGACCACTGGCATAGAAAGACGTGCTAAGGCTATTGAGAAGGCGAGTGCTGCAGATACTGATGTTCCTAAAGATCTTTGGGATAATATGATGGATCTTCCGGGATTTGAGGAAGCACATCTCACCCACTACTATGCTCATTTGTGTGAGAATGTTTCTCTTGCCCAAGCATTCAACAAGCTGAGCTTCTCAAACAAGATTGTTTGGGTTGCTAGGTACATCAGTAACAATAATCTCTGAGCTAACAGTGTTAGATTGTACTAGGACTTATTTTGGTATCGAGGAGTAAACCTATGTACGTGGTTGTAAACCTATTTATGTGGTTGAAGTACGACTAGTGTGATAGTGCCTATATGTATGGCCTTCTTTTGTATACCAATGCATGGTCTTCAGTCCTTCCTAAACTACATCTTTCTGTACTGCAATCAACAATATATGCACTCTTGAAATGGCACTGGGACAGTATGTATTAGTCCTTGTATTTAGCAATGTATTTTCTCTATGCTCTGCACCTGTAAAGCTGTGCATGCTTTGTTAGTGCAATAGCCTGGGGTTCTTGTTCGTATAAATGATTGCGACTGGGAGCTGTGTGGTACCCTTGATGCTTTCTATACTGGAAGACAGTATCCGAATAGTGTGGAATATGGATCCTGTGTTCTCCTTGTATCACTATCTAGACAAGTCTCAGTCCTGTGATTTGATACTTTGTTATTAGTTGGTCTTTCTGTTCTTGCTTGAATTTACTACTTGTCGATGTTTATGGTGGCCAAAATGCAAAGGAGTAGCTCAGTAAAGGTAAACTAACTTGTTTACTACTTGAATTTACTCCTAGAATAGAATCGAGTTTTCCCTTCTGGTGCATTTGGAGTATTGACATTGTCTATTTGATCTCAGGTTTGGCCACTGAAGAGTTTTGGTTTGATTGATTCAAAGGAGTAGCTCAGTAAAGGTAAACTAACTTGTTTTCAGAATCCCTGGCTCTCTAGTATCTACCTCCCTCTTTCAGTGTGCTGACTTCTTTTGCTATCTGCTCCAGAACTCATCAAAGTCGGACATATGGTCATATTATCGCTCATGTCTACAGATTTTTACTAGGCAATGCGACCCTGCATTTTGGATGCATGGCGCCTGTCATGTCACATTTTACAGTTAAGCGAGTGTATCTCGATGATTACATTCAATTTTGGTACATACTTATGTTCTGCTGCTGGCAGTGTAACTTCATGGTCAATGTATTTTTTTTATAAAGAAAATAGAACCTGGTTGATTCATCGTGGTGTATCATAGTTTTGAGCAATGGTCGAATAGTAACAAGTGTAGCATTGAAAACAAATTGAATTCTTGCTTGCCACGGATAGAGCTTGAACTGTGCTTTGAAGCAGTTTTTATGATAATCTAGTTGCAAGCGAGCGTCGAATGCATTGTCACTTTTTCTGCCTTGTACTACTATGCTATACAGTTGTAGTTTGCTCGTCCCTGGCAAATTGCACACATCTGAAATGCTTAAAAAATAATAATCGGGATTGTATTATCAGGCAACTGAAATTGCTAGCATTACTATTTGAATGATAATCTCATCACCTCTAGTAAGAGGGTTATCATACCCACCTTCATCCATCAAACCAAATACCAGCTTGAACCATCTAGGACCATCCTATCCAATCAACTAAACAAAATCTAGTATCATCACATTAAACCAACCAAACACTCTACTTATGTAACATCTTGATTTTCTAAATACTTTTTAAAATGTGTAAAATAAATTAAAACTATTTTTGCTTTAGTGAGAATTCAAATTTGGGTTCTATTGGAAGGATTTGGGTTATTGTGCCTCCTTGTTGGAAAGCTCAACAATTCCCCTGTAACCTATCTCTTTCGAGTCTTGTAGGTTTAGACTTCCTCTAAAGCTTAGACCCCGTCTCACCAGGAGATACTCGTATGACCAGGCCTTCCTTTCTTTGAGCTTGGTCATTTGGATCTCTTTGTTGGTTTGAATCTCTTAGGGTTCAAACCTCTTTTCTGTTCAGACTTCTCTTCAGTCTAAACTTCTTGTCGTCTGGACACCTCTTGATGCCCAGACCTCCTTTCATTCGGACCTCTAGGCATCCCAATGGCCCTCTTGTGTGCCTTCGATTTTTCCTAAGATCATTTGAACCATTTTGGCTTTTGCTCTGGACCAAGAAGACCTCCCTTGAGTGAAATGTCCTCGGAACCACCCCGCATGGACCTCCCTTGTCTTTGGATCTAGCGGTCCGCACCTCCTCCCATTTTTAATCCAAGGGTCTAGACCTCCCATGCGTTATGTCCCTTCATGGACCTCCCTTCGTTACGAATCAGGCGGTTCAGACCTCCCTTGATCTAAATCGGACGGCTTGGACCTCCTCACTTTGAATCCAAAGGCCCAGATCTCCCCGCGCGTCTGTTTTCTCTGAGGACCTCCTCCTCGCGCGGCTCTTGGCTGTTGGACCTCCCTCTCGAAGATCCAACCGCTTAGACCTCCTCGCTAGACCTCCCCCTGTCTGGACCTCCTAAGCCTTTAGACCTCCCTGTCTTTGGGCTTAAGACCTCCTAAACCACTCGGACCTCCCTGAGAACCTCCTCTGCGGGGGTAAGACCTCCCTATGGTTGACCAGACTATTGTTAATTTGACCGGCCCCACTTGCCAGCCTTAGACGTTCTCATTTCTTCCGCCACGTATGTACCTGGGGCATTTAATGTAGGTCTTGTCACGTCTAATACATTCTCATACGTGGTATTTACTTTGAAGTGAGTCACTAAGCCGTACATGGATATTTTTCTTTGTTCCTTCCCATAGCGACTTCGTGTCTTTTAATGTACCTTTCACCTGGGTGGTGGTGACACCGCCTCGACAATCACCAACTTTTGACTTACCTCTATACTTATCCTTGGCACGTAAGTACCTAGTTTTCTTCACCACTTTGACTACACATAGACCAAACGTTCTAACACATCACCCTTCTCCTTCTCCACACTCTGTTACTTTGGCTCTCGTCCAAGAACTTTTCGAGAAAGACCTTGGCTCCTCGACCTCCCCTTTCACCCGTTACTTCCTTTACAGTAAGTTCCTTTGATGATCTGCTCCACCCTTGTTTTCGCCAAGGTGTCTTGGTGATCTTGTCCTTCACAGACCTCCTTTCGTGGACTTCTTTTGAAACTCGAGGTGCTCGTGTGAGGACCTCCTCTCTGACCTTGTGCAAGCATCTCGCCTCTGGAGCCTCTCGCCCTCTGCCTAGGTCATATCTTGGGACCTTCTCTAAAGACCTCTTTTTCCTTTGGTAAGCTAGACCTTCTCCAAAAGAACATAATCTAAATACAATGCTCTTACATTAATTGGGTTTTTGAGATTTCTTTGGAGTTCTCTGGTTCTTTATTTGGATCTTTATTGGATCTCTGTTTGAATCTTCTTTGAATTTGCCTTCTATATATATGTAGATTGTGAAGATTCCGGAATCCAAAGTTCAAAGAAGAAGAATCTCTAAGTAGTGAGCAAGGCAAGTTGCATTCTTGATCATATTGCACCCATTATATCAAATTAATTATGTCGGTTTTAAAATGTCTTGCATGCTTATTTTTATCAAGTTAGTTCAATACCGGTTTTAACTTTGTAGTTATAACCATTTCCTTTGTATGACCTCGATTGATTTTGTATCGAACACATTGTCACCATTAGGTCAAACTTGGCCAATGCAATAGTATGAGCCAAGATCATTTGAAAACATATGCTTAGTGGTGCTCGCACCAAAATTTTGTTTTGGGGAAATCTTTACCAACACAACCAAGAACTGCTTTGAATGTTTTATCATGACATAGGGATGTCATGAAGGTATAAAAACGATCTTTGGGAAAGCAAAGAAAATAAAATGAATTGGACTAGGGCAAAATGGTTAGCTCGGTTGGTGCAAGTTTATGCACGGATCGTGCCTTTATGGTAGATCGATGCCCTTGGGTTTGTGAAAGTTGCCCTAGTCATGTGAGGACCGGTCTTTGAGCGACCAATGCCATGCCTATAATGGGCTATGCCACAATCGTGCAACCACATGTCTCGAGAATGGGGTGTGGGACTGGTGAATAATTTGCAAAACTCCACTACATCTTTGCTCCATTGGTGGTGTGGGAGGTCTTGTTGGCTAGAGGTCTTTGATGACCCATTGTTCCCATTGGTGCAAGAGGGGCTTCACGGATGGCTATCCATAGGGGTGAAACCTTAGCAAGGAAAGGCTGTGGTGGAGCAATGCATTGTAAAGGTCTTGTCATGAGCTCTAGATCTCTTACCTTTGGAAGTGAGAGGTGGTATTGACGAATCTTGGGACAAACTAGAGTACTCATGTCGTGTGGGTAAAGTGCACAACCTCTGCAGAGTTAAATCTATTGAATAGCCGTGTCCACGGTCAAGGGCGTCTTGGCAAAGGCCACTTGAAGTTAGTTGTTGACTTTGGGAATTTAAAATGATTTTCAAATCTGTTTTGGGATTTGCCGTCCTATGGGTTTGGGCGAGGAGCCTAATGTCGAGGGTATCCTTCACCAAATAATGATGAATGCTATCCAACCTGAAAAATTGCTTTGGTAAAATGAATTTTATCTATTGAAAGACCCTTTGAAACTCAATAATGGTACTTAAAAGAAAATTTGCTTTGTGCAAAATAACCATATTATGCCATCCTTGATTATCCCTTATGCATGTCATATTGTTAATCCACGGGTGCAACTTGCGAGCACAGTGGTAGTGCTCACTCTTGCTCATCACAATTTTTGCCAGGAGAAGACTTTGGTAGTGATGGAGATCAAAGCAGCTAGGTTATGCCTCCAGTCAGCTGCCTGTGGCGTGTTGATGGACTCTTGTGCTTTCTTTTGATCCCTTTTGTCTTTATGTACTTGTGCTTGGCCCAAGGCCATCCTGTAATCAACTCTGTTAAATATTATGTTTCAATAAAGGTGTGTTCTGGATGTCACCACCATTGTGTCTACACTGTGAAGGGCTGGCCATGATCCTTGGGGTAGCTCGGGTTTCACAGGAACTTGGGAGTAGCTTGGACCTCCATGTCCTCACCGAGGAGGGTATCTGAAAGGTCTTGAGGTGGACTCGGATCTCCACGACCTCCCTGGAGGCTCGTGGGAGGTCTTGGGAACACTCTCGACCTCCTCGTTCTCCTCTGTTTGGCTATGGAAAGGTTCTCGGGTGCTCCTGGTTCTAAGACCCTCTCTCGGGTTGTGATCTCCTGGACCTCCAGGAGGTCTTCTTGGACCTCTGGCAGGTCTTGGTGGTCAGCCCGAGAGGTCCTTTGTGGACGTCTGGGAGGTCTGGCTGGACTTTCCAGAGGTCTGGAGGATCTCTCGGGAACCCTAGGATTGGTCGTCACAAAAAGTGGTATCGAGCACTTCATTGTGGTCGTAACCTAGTAGAATGGTTATAGAATTTCAAAATTATTTTATGACAAAAGAAGAATAAAATGTTCTTTCTTACAGGTCATCTTTTCATCCTCACCTTCCTTCATTTGCTTTTCTTACCTCAATCCCATCTTACCTTGTTTCTTTCTACACACCCATTTATTAAGTTAAATGGATCGCCTTATTCTGCAACTTCATATTAGAGGTCTTGAGTTAAGTCGGTGCTTAGGACCTCCTCAAAAAGGTAAGACACGAGTAGCATGATGTTTGGTGATTATAAACCTCGAAAAGGTTCTCCTGTTATTTCTTTTGCCTTGGTTTTCTTTTGCGAATTGTTTGGTTTGGGCTAGTTTCCTTAGCCTCTTCTCTTCTCTTTTCCCACCACGGTGTTTGGACATTATGGCCACCTCTGGAAATGACAAGGGTCACTCAAGCCATCATAGCCGACAAAGTGAGGAGAGGCCGAGAATAGAGGAGTTGAGGGTGGGCAAGGGCAACCAAGACATCACACCACCCCCACCTCCAGTTGGGGTCCTACAGACTCAAATAATGGCCAATCAAGCTCATCTAATAAACCTACTCTCACGATCTGTTGCCAACACCCAATCTCTGCAAGGCTGCAGCAGAGCTCAACCTCAAGCTCAAGCTCCACCTCCACCAAGATCTACCATTGCTGAATTTATGAGGTTCGTCCCCAACCTTCTCCAAGAGTCTTTGAGCCCATGGATCTTGATGACCGGTTAAGAGCGATTAGTAGAAAATTAGATATGGTGCAATGCACATCATGAAAGGGTGCTTTTGCTTCTCACCAACTCGATGGACCACCCTCGAGTGGTGGGACAATTTAGTCGATCCCATCGACCCTCGTGCCATCACATGGGATGAGTTCAAGAAAGCATTTCATCGTGCTCATCTCCCACCCTTGGCATGATGTCATTAAAGAGGACAATTTCGTACCTTGAAGCAAAGGCGATCGTCTTGTCAATGAGTATATGCATAGATTTAACCAGCTAGCAAGATATGCCCCGGGGGATGTTGCTACTGATGAAAGCAAACAAGAACACTTTTTGGAAGGGTTGAATGATAATATTTCAGTTCATCTTGTTTCCCAAGAACACACCGACTTCCAAAGACTTGTGAGCAAGGCCATCCGACAAGAGGATAAACTCCAAAAGATGGAGGGCGAAGAGAAAGAAAATCGCATGAGAGGTTCAATCCAGAGGATTCCTAAGTCTAGGACCTCTCGGTCCCTGCACCTCTCAAAGACAAGTCCTCACGGACCTCCTCAAGGGCATCTGGGTCGAGCAACGTACTAGCAAATCAAGTTATCATAGGACCTCTTAAGAGTCAATTTCAAAAGAAACCTTCCATGACCTCCTCGTAGGAGTGACTGTTTCTTTTGTAATGAAATTGGGCACTACGCTAATAAGTGCCCAAAGAAGCAACAAGTTCTTTGCATCGATCCGATCTGAACAAGGAGCATCGGCTCAAGGAAGTGCCTCAAGTGTGAAGCTTCTTTGCTAAGGTTATCAAGGGCCGTGTCACACATGTCACGGCAAAAGAGGCACATGATGCACTGATGTGGTTCTCGATGCGTTCCTGTCAATTCCGTACCGACTTAGTTTTATTTGACTCGGGGCTTCCCATTCTTTTGTTTCTAGCAAATTTGTGGGAAATTGTGGGTTGTCTACAATTCCTTTGGTAAACCCTATGCTAATACATGTCCCGGGTATAGATATGAGGACTAATACTCTCTGCCCAAATCTCACCTTAGAGATTTACGGGTTTTATTTCATGCAGACTTGATAGTCTTGCCAACTCAAGGACCGGACGTAATCCTTGGAATGAACGGTTGGCTAAGAATAAAGGTCGATTGATTGTGTTACTAAGTCTATAACACTCACCAATGAACAAGGAAGTCGGGTAGAGTTTAAGCCAAAGACCTCCCTTAAGACAGGACTTCTTCTAACTAATGTAAAGGAGGTAGTGAAGTGGAAGACCTACCGAAGGTCGAGAATATATGGATGTGTTCCTGAGGAACTCCTGCAATGCCACCGATAGGGACATTTCTTTTCTAATTGAATTGGTCCTGGACAACACCCATCTCAAAGAGACCTTCTGGATGCTGTGAATGAACTTGTAGAACTCAAGAAACAGATCCAAGAATTGAAGGAAAAAGGATTTATTAGACCAAGCTCTTCACCATGGGGAGCACATGCTATTTGTTAAAAAGAAGGACAAGAGCTTGAGAATGTGTGTGGATTATAGATCACTCAATGAGGTCACTATTAAGAATAAATATCCATTACCAAGGATAGATGACCTCTTTGACCAACAAGGGGCAAGTGTGTTCTCTAAAATAGACCTAAGGTCCAGTTACCATCAACTTAAAATCGGGCGGAGGACATCCCTAAAGCGCATTTACCACGGTATGGACTATATGAGTTCACTGTGATGTCATTTGGATGACAAATGCTCCAACTTATTTTATGAGCATGATGAACAAAGTATTCATGGACTTCCTTGACAAGTTTGTAGTGGTATTTATTGATGATATTCTCATCTATTCTAAAAATGAAGCGTAACATGAGGAACACCTAAGAATGGTGTTGGGAAGACTTAGAGAGCAAAGACTCTATGCCAAGTTTAGTAAATGTGAATTTTGGCTAAGTCAAGTAGCCTTCTTAGGTCATATTATTTCAGCCAAAGGTGTAGTCAGAGACCCATCAAAGGTGGAAGCGGTCTGAATCGAGAGACCTCCTAAAACAAAGGTCGAGGTAAGAAGTTTCCTTGGACTAGTGGTTATTATAGAAGATTTATTAAAGACTTTTCTAAGATGCTAGACCTCTTACTCAACTTCGAAAAAGGAAAAGAGGTTTGAGTGGACTAAGACACATGAACAAAGTTTTCAGAGATTGAAGGAAAAGCTTACCACCGCTCTGTGTTAGTACTTCCGCACATCCAAAAAGACTTTGAAGTATTTTGTGATGCATCCCATCAAGGTGCAGGGTGTGTGTTAATGCAAGATAGAAGGGTAGTGGCATATGCCTCTAGACAGTTGAGACCTCATGAGGAGAACTACCCAACACATGATCTTGAATTAGCAGCTGTTGTGCATGCCTTAAAGATATGGCGGCACTACCTCATTGGCAACCGATGTGAGGTATACACTGACCACAAAAGTTTGAAATATATTTTCACACAAACAGAGCTGAACTTAAGACAAAGGAGGTGGTTAGAATTAATTAAGGACTATGACCTTGGGATACACTATCACCCAGGTAAAGCCAACACAGTGGCTGATGCTTTAAGCCGAAAAGGATACTGTAATACCTTGTCGGTCCAGCAACAACAACCAAGACTATATGAGGAAATGAAGTACCTCAATCTGGAGATAGTAGAGCAAGGCTGTGTGAACACCTTGGAGGTACATCCAATTGTCCTGGACCAAATCAAAGAACAGCAAGAAAGAGATGAAGACATCCAAGACATCAAGAGAAATATGAGAAGAGGTAAAGCCCCAGGCTTTACTGAAGATGAGCAAGGAGTAGTATGGTTTGGTAGCCGAATCTGTGTGCCAAACAACCAGGAGATCAAACAACTCATTTTGGTGGAAGCACACGGATCACCATACTCCATCCACCCGGGCAGTACCAAAATGTATCAAGACCTTAAAGAGAGGTACTGGTGGACCAGTATGAAGCAAGATGTGGCTAAGTATGTGGCCCAATGTGATGTGTGTATGAGAGTTAAGGCTCTACACCAAAAACCCGCAGGTTTGTTACAACCCTTGCCCATACCCGAATGGAAATGGGAGCAAGTGGGCATGGATTTTATTACTGGTCTGCCTAGGACCCAATCTGGGTATGACTCCATATGGGTGGTGGTTGATAGACTAACTAAGGTAGCCCATTTCATACCAGTTAAGACCACCTATAGTAGCAATGTCTTGGCAGATCTATATATGGCCAGAATTGTTTGTTTACATGGAGTGCCCAAAAGAATAGTATCAGACAGAGGATCACAATTTACCTCAAGGTTTTGGCAAAGTTTGCATGAGGCTCTAGGTACTAAACTCAATTTTAGTACTGACCTACCATCCTCAAACCGATGGGCAAGCAGAGAGGGTAAACCAAATATTGGAAGATATGCTTAGGGCATGTGCCCTGGATTTTGGAAAAAGCTGGGACAAAAACTTGCCCTATGCTGAATTTTCTTACAATAATAGCTATCAAGCTAGCCTACAAATGTCTCCATTTGAGGCTTTGTATGGAAGACCTTGTAGAACACCTCTCCTCTGGGATGAAGTTGGAGAACATCAAGCTGATGGGCGGACTGATCAAAGATCTTTGAGAGTAAAGTGAAATTGATTAAGGAACGATTGAGAGTGGCCCGATCCGACAAAAGAGCTATCTTGACACCCGACGAGAGATTTATCTTTTGAGGTTGGTGATTTTGTATACCTCGAGTAACACCAATTCGGGAGTTAGAAGATTTGGATGAGAGGTAAATTGGCACCAAGGTATGTAGGACCATACAAGATCTTAGCAAGACAAGGTGAAGTAGCATATAAGCTGGAACTTCGAGTCCTTGGCGGCGAGACACAACATTTTTCATGTATCACAACTAAGGAAATGCCTACGGGTTCTCAAGATCATCTTCAAGATGGAGGACCCGACTTACAAGAAGACCTTACATATGTGGAGCGACCCATTAAAATTACGGATGTTGCGAGCGAGTCACCGTAAGTAGAATTATCAAATCATACAAGGTGCGGTGGAGCCATCATCCGAGAGTGAAGCTACATGGGAAAAAGAAGAGGACCTCAAGATCAACTACCCTACCTCTTTGTTGATTTCGCTTTGAATCTCGTGGTCGAGATTCTTTTAAGAGGTAGGTTTGTAACATCTTGATTTTCTAAATACTTTTTAAAATGTGTAAAATAAATTAAAACTATTTTTGCTTTAGTGAGAATTCAAATTTGGGTTCTATTGGAAGGATTTGGGTTGTTGTGCCTCCTTGTTGGAAAGCTCAACAATTCCCAGTAACCTATCTCTTCGAGTCTTGTAGGTTTAGACTTCCTCTAAAGCTTAGACCTCGTCTCACCAGAGATACTCGTATGACCGGGCCTTCCTTTCTTTGAGCTTGGTCATTTGGATCTCTTTGTTGGTTTGAATCTCTTAGGGTTCAAACCTCTTTTCTGCTCGAGACTTCTCTTGATCTAAACTTCTTGTCGTCTGACACCTCTTGATGCCTGACCTCCTTTCATTCGGACCTCTAGGCATCCCAATGGCCCTCTTGTGTGCCTTCGATTTTTCCTAAGATCATTTGAACCATTTTGGCTTTTGCTCGACCAAGAAGACCTCCCTTGAGTGAAATGTCCTCGGAACCACCCCGCATGGACCTCCTTGTCTTTGGATCTAGCGGTCCGCACCTCCTCCCATTTTTAATCCAAGGGTCTAGACCTCCCATGCGTTATGTCCCTTCATGGACCTCCCCTTCGTTCTGAATCGGGCGGTTCAGACCTCCCCTTTGATCTAAATCGGACGGCTTGGACCTCCCTCACTTTGAATCCAAAGGCCCAAACCTCCCCGCGCGTCTGTTTTCTCTGAGGACCTCCTCCTCGCTAGACCTCCCCCTGTCTGGACCTCCTAAGCCTTTAGACCTCCCTGTCTTTGGGCTTAAGACCTCCTAAACCACTCGGACCTCCCTGAGAACCTCCTCTGCGGGGGTAAGACCTCCCTATGGTTGACCAGACTGTTGTTAATTTGACCGGCCCCACTTGCCAGCCTTAGACGTTCTCATTTCTTCCGCCACGTATGTACCTGGGGCATTTAATGTAGGTCTTGTCACGTCTAATACATTCTCATACGTGGTATTTACTTTGAAGTGAGTCACTAAGCCGTACATGGATATTTTTCTTTGTTCCTTCCCATAGCAGCTTACGTGTCTTTTAATGTACCTTTCACCCAGGGTGGTGGTGACACCTGCCCTGACAATCACCAACTTTTGACTTACCTCTATACTTATCCTTGGCACGTAAGTACCTAGTTTTCTTCACCACTTTGACTACACATAGACTGAAACGTTCTAACACATCACCCTTCTCCTTCTCCACACTCTGTTACTTTGGCTCTCGTCCAAGAACTTTTCCAGAAAGACCTTGGCTCCTCGACCTCCCCTTTCACCGTTACTTCCTTTACAGTAAGTTCCTTTGATGATCTGCTCCACCCTTGTTTTCGCCAAAGGTATCGAGGTGATCTTGTCCTTCACAGACCTCCTTTCGTGGACTTCTTTTGAAACTCGAGGTGCTCGTGTGAGGACCTCCTCTCTGACCTTGTGCAAGCATCTCTGCCTCTGGAGCCTCTCGCCCTCTGCCTAGGTCATATCTTGGGACCTTCTCTAAAGACCTCTTTTTCCTTTGGTAAGCTAGACCTTCTCCAAAAGAACATAATCTAAATACAATGCTCTTACATTAATTGGGTTTTGAGATTTCTTTGGAGTTCTCCTGTTCTTTATTTGGATCTTTATTGGATCTCTGTTTGAATCTTCTTTGAATTTGCCTTCTATATATATGTAGATTGTGAAGATTCCGGGGAATCCAAAAGTTCTGAAGAAGAAGAATCTCTAAGTAGTGAGCAAGGCAAGTTGCATTCTTGATCATATTGCACCCATTATATCAAATTAATTATGTCCAGTTTTAAAATGTACTGCATGCTTATTTTTATCAAGTTAGTTCAATACCAGTTTTAACTTTGTAGTTATAACCATTTCCTTTGTATGACCTCGCTTGATTTTGTATCGAACACATTGTCACCATTAGGTCAAACTTGGCCAATGCAGTAGTATGAGCCAAGATCATTTGAAAACATATGCTTAGTGGTGCTCAGACCAAAATTTTGTTTTGGGGAAATCTTTACCAACACAACCAAGAACTGCTTTGAATGTTTTATCATGACATAGGGATGTCATGAAGGTATAAAGACGATCTTTGGGAAAGCAAAAAAATAAAATGAATTGGACTAGGGCAAAATGGTTAGCTCGGTTGGTGCAAGTTTATGCACGGGATCGTGCCTTTATGGTAGATCGATGCCCTTGGGTTTGTGAAAGTTGCCCTAGTCATGTGAGGACCGGTCTTTGAGCGACCAATGCCATGCCTATAATGGGCTATGCCACAATCGTGCAACCACATGTCTCCAGAATGGGGTGTGGGACCTGGCTGAATAATTTGCAAAACTCCACTACATGCTGCTCCATTGGTGGTGTGGGAGGTCTTGTTGGCTAGAGGTCTTTGATGACCCATTGTTCCCACTGGTGCAAGAGGGGGCTTCCCGCCGGATGGCTATCCATAGGGGGGTGAAACCTTAGCAAGGAAAGGCTGTGGTGGAGCAATGCATTGTAAAGGCCTTGTCATGAGCTCTAGATCTCTTACCTTTGGAAGTGAGAGGTGGTATTGACGAATGCCGGACAAACTAGAGTACTCATGTCGTGTGGGTAAAGTGCACAACATCTGCAGAGTTAAATCTATTCAATAGCCGTGTCTCTGGTCAAGGACGTCTTGGCAAAGGCCACTTGAAGTTAGTTGTTGACTTTGGGAATTTCTGGAAATGATTTTCAAATCTGTTTTGGGACTGCCGTCCCATGGGTTTGGGCAGGGAGCCTAATTTCGGAGGGTATCCTTCACCAAATAATGATGAATGCTATCCAACCTGAAAAATTGCTTTGGTAAAATGAATTTTATCTATTGAAAGACACCTTTGAAACTCAATAATGGTACTTAAAAGAAAATTTGCTTTGTGCAAAATAACCATATTATGCCATCCTTGATTATCCCTTATGCATGTCATATTGTTAGTCCACGGGTGCAACTTGCGAGCACAGTGGTAGTGCTCACTCTTGCTCATCACAATTTTTGCCAGGAGAAGACTTTGGTAGTGATGGAGATCAAAGCAGCTAGGTTATGCCTCCAGTCAGCTGCCTGTGGCGTGTTGATGGACTCTTGTGCTTTCTTTTGATCCCTTTTGTCTTTATGTACTTGTGCTTGGCCCAAGGCCATCCTGTAATCAACTCTGTTAAATATTATGTTTCAATAAAGGTGTGTTCTGGATGTCACCACCATTGTGTCTACGCTGTGAAGGGCTGGCCATGATCCTTGGGACTGGCTCGGGTTTCACAGGGAACTTGGGAGTAAGCTTGGACCTCCATGTCCTCACCGAGGAGGGTATGCAGAAGGTACTGAGGTGGACTCAGATCTCCACGACCTCCCCTGGAGGCTCGTGGGAGGTCTTGGGAACACTCTCAGACCTCCTCGTTCTCCTCTGTTTGGCTATGGAAAGGTTCTCGGGTGCTCCCTGGTTCTAAGACCCTCTCTCGGGTTGTGATCTCTGGACCTCTAGGAGGTCTTCTTGGACCTCTGGCAGTCTTGGTGGTCAGCCGAGAGGTCCTTTGTGGACCTCCTGGGAGGTCCTGCTGGACTTTCCAGAGGTCCTGGAGGATCTCTCGGGAACCCTAGGATTGGGTCGTCACAACTTATACCATCTCATTCAACTTCATCCCATCTGTCCTGTACCACCCTGTTCCATCCAACTTCATTCGCCTATCCAAACGGACCCTAAGGAAATATGAACTATACATCAACCAATGTGACAAACCGATAAGCTGCCGTTCTGTTTTGATACCCAAACTTAGGGATGCCATCAAGCGCCAGGGTGTGAAACTTTTCTGCACATTAACAATTGGGTGTCAATTAGATCACACCAAGAGTAGAAACTTGTCATTCCTAACTGTAGAAATTGCATTGCACCAATATACTTACTAAATAGTCCAAAATAATCTGCTGCACCTAAAGGTCTATCACAAAGATCTTCAAATGGGAAATATGCACACCCATTTGCTCCCAATGGAACCTGCACAGTCAAGGTTCAGTAAATACACAGTATGTATTACTGGAACAAAAGTAGCTCCTTTGAATATCCAACTTCTAAAAGACCTGCAATTGCCGTCCCATAACGACTTCGACTGTTTGGGGACTAGGTTCCTCGTCTCCAATTAAAGATTGGAACCGTTGTTTAAGAAGTGTACTGTATTCTTTTCCAACAAAATAGAAACCTTGTTCTGCCTGCTCAAGTTGCAGATGGAAGATGTCAGAAGGGAAAAACAGAAGAAACAAACACTAACAACCCGCAAAAGTAGGGAACATACTGAACCCAATTGACGATAGTCTACTGCAGAGCCAATGGGGTGCACAATGCACCTTTCCTGCAATTGGTCCACACAAAAATAACATGAGCACACAACAGTTGAAACTTAACTGACAGCAGAGAAATTGACAAACACGAACAATTCGTACTTTCAAGGTGTCAATGAAAGGTAAGAAAAGGTCTCTCTGTAAGCCACCTTCATAAAGCTGATCTGGAGGGTGATTAGAAGTCGAAACTAGAATCTGAGAATAAATCATCATGCAAAAAAAGTGAAATGTCAAGGTATTATTTTGTAGATAATCAAGTTGTTTCAGTGCCATAAGAAAAAAATAGTAGTCATATACAATGCCTTTGCTGAACAAATGATTGAACAGCCGGTTCAATATCATAGCGTCAGCAACATCAGTTACCTGTAAAATATGTTATGGGTGTGTTAAACATACATAGTAACACATCAACCCAATATATACCTCAATAAGGATAAGGGTACAACATACCATAATATGATGGCCTCATCCGAAATCTCAGCTGCTACCACATCAAGGGGATTGAAACACCTTTATGCATCTGCATGTACATGGATGGTTATAACAATCTTTAATCATATATTTATGAAGATATCCACTGGACTAAGCTGAAGAAGATAGTTGCATCTTATAACCACAAAAATACCTGAAGACGACTATGTACATTCAACATGAAATCATGAAAGTGAATACGCTTTTTTCTCCAATTAGCTGGCCTGCAATGAAATAATAGCATCAGATTATGCAAGCAAAAAATGTGTACAAGGGAAAAATATGTGTTGGTACTCACTTATTTGCCTAATTATTACCACCAAGACATATGGTTTTGATGCAAACACTGTTACTTCCTTACATTGGGAAATAAAAATATCTTGTTATAAAAGGACAAAAGGAAGATCTGCCAGCATTTTTTAAGTATATTTTTCTTCATAAGGGAAAATAGGATAGAGTTCTGTTGATCACAAACATTGTGATCATTGTAGGCTCCTAACTGTTAGCCACCGGAAATAAGTGGCTGCCCAGGGGTAGCTGCCCACCCTGATCCTTAAAGTTGAGATTCAACATTTTCCCATTGAAAGTTGATTTTTTTAGATGAAAGTGGGAAATTTTGAGTTAGAAGTACCCTAATTTGAGTTGAAAGTTGCCGATTTCAAGTTGATAGTTTTCAACTACGGTATTTACACTTTTCTTTATTTTGTTGAAAGTTGAATTATTTGAGGTGGAAGTGAGAAATTGTGAGTTGAAAATATTCAAAATTTTAGTTAAAAGTCTTCGAAGTTGACAGGGAGAAGAAAGAACACGATTCTTGATGCAAAATTGAATGGTAGGGGGGGATTGGTATATTTGCCACACCATTTTATGCCTAATTGCCAGAATGCCACTCAATCTCTCAATGATATGTGGCTCTGGGACCCACATGTCATTGAGACATGGGGTAGCATTCTGGCAATTGCACATAAACTTAATGGCAAAACTTCAATAATCCCCTCCATCTATGCCTTTCCTTTTATGCTGGCAATCCATAAATGGACAGCTCCTGGACCATATATATTTAATTGTTAGATATGTATATAACTTAGGGTGTTCTTTGCATATGACCTACTATGTACATGATATATTGGCTTTTGATCCATTGGAATAGAGGAAGGTTCATTCCAACGTGGTATCAGAGCTAGGGTTAGGGTTTCCCACTTGTCCACCGACCGCTTCCGTTGTCGTCCCCACGCTGAGCTCCTCTGCCCGAAGCCCGCACTGCCAATCCGCACCCCTGTCGTTGGATCTGTGCCCCTTGCCGCCGGATCCACACCCCTTGTTGCCACATCCGGCCACCCCTGTGAGGACCCCGGTTTATTAGGCTTGTAATACTTAGTCATCCATTGACCCTAGCATCACAAACATAATAATCCGTGTCTTCGAGATATGTATACTTCCCAGAATGCAGTATACACACCCCCTTTACAAAATCATGCATCAATTCTATTCAAGACATAGAACCAAAGCACAACTAGAATAAAAGACATACAAAATATAGAGTTATTACAAAAGAGGCCGACCGGCCAAATACAACAATAAAGATAACACAGTGGAAGCAAACATGCCATAAGATGGCGATAAACAAAAGAGAGCCAAGGTTTGCCTTTAGCCCACAAGGCAACCAACCACGACGCCTAGCTAGTCGCTTTCCCAGCCCATGCACATCTCACAAAAGTAACGCCCTTTGGGCCTTACCTCCTCTGCAACAAAGTTATTAAGCAAAGCAAATGAGTACAAAAATGTACTCGCAAGACTGACGTGTAATATAACAAAACTATAGTTTAACTACATGCAAGCTTTATTTAAGTGGATGAGGCTTTAGACTTATTTTAGCATAAAACAAGTTTTCATTTGCAATATTTAAATAGATTCCAAAGCAATGTTGCAATTCATTTTTCATTTGCAAGAAACAACGAGACAAGTAACAAATGGAAAGATAACAACAACAATCCTGGAAGTGACTAACCCAATAGCCACCACAATAGCATGAACATCCATTCATACCAACCCATCAAGTTTTAATTTAAATGTTGTAGTCTAGTTCTTGCACGACCTTACCAAGCATATCCATAACCTAGGACGAGGCTATTCGAATAGTTTTAACCCTGCAGGGGTGTACCAATGTACCCACACGCCGAATCGCCTTTTAGCCACATGATTTAGCACACTTCCTTTGGTATGCTTGACGCGGCTAAGTCCTCTGAGACATTTCCAATGGATGATGCTAATTAAGAGCCGCAACCCATGGGGATAAGGACACACTAGGTAGCCTAACCGGTCTGCTAATGCTCCCCTCCCACACCACACATACACATTTAAAACACACCCACCAACCAAACTCATAATTAACACCCCAAAGTCTTGAGTCAAGAGAGGTCCCATATCCCCCTCGTGTGGTTAGCACGCAAGAGCGCTTGGCTTAGTGACACAAGTAACTCGGTCCTTGGGGACTTAGGCACCATTCCGTTCACACCCAATAAATCACACCAACATCCATTGTGCCCAAGTCAACAATAGTTTTCTTTTCATTTTCGTTTTATTGGTTTACAAAGTAACAAAACACAAGATGGACAAAATGAAATAAAAATTTTAGTGTGATCAAGGTCATCGACATAATGTCGACAACCGCCCATTTCTACCGTTATCTAAGCATTGCTAACCATTATCAACGTAAACTACTAAGCCATAAGAGTCTATCCATCGAACTCTAAATCACAGCGAGATAATCCCAGACTTAGTAGTAGAGAATGAACATTTACCTACAGAATATGCATCTATAGGATTACTAGCGACATTTTAACACAAAGTAGCATGCAAACATATAAGTGAAACAAAGTATTAGCTTTAAAGTAATGGGACAATAAATGGATATGATCAAACTGCTTGCCTTGCTGATCTTGCTCAATATATTGCTGAGGATCACTCACGGGATCAACCCACTCGTCGGCACCTAACGAAAGAGCGAAAAGAAACGATAAGAACGACGAAAACCACCAAGACAGCATAGCAAACAAACTCCAAATGCCCTGAAATTTCTACAGCAGCAAGAGGATGATTTTTAGGGACTTTAGCAACAAGAACCAATGGATTTGGATTCTCAATGCAAAAGATATGAGCAAAATAAATCTGCTCAGCCCTAAAAATACCAAACTGCCACTATTCACTAATTTAATTATGAGGCAACATTTTCTAGAAAGGTGGTGATACTGAGATTTTTACTGTAAAACCAGCACCTCATGAGATGAATAACACAATTGAGTTCACCTCATTTGAAGCTATTATGCATTTTCTACAATTTTTCAAAAACAAGAACTTGAACAAAATTATAATGCACAAGAATGTTTTCTGAAAATAGTGACAAGCCTAAATCCTATTCTAACATTTAGAGCATTAACAGAGGAAACCAACAAAGTTGGATTCACTCAAAAATAATCTACAGATCAAGACTTATGTATTTTACAAGTTAAATGAATTTTTAATGAGACAATTAAAGTTAGGTTTGAAATATATTTGCATAACCATGTTCTGGAGCTGAACTGGGCTCACAATCATTTTTAGATTGGAGTCCAGGTCAAAACAGATCTAACACAATTTGAATCACCCTAATTGGATTTAAATTGAATTAGTTATGAAATTTTAAAGTTCATACCTTTTTCAGTTTACAAATAAAGAGCTCACTGGAATTTTTAAAAGCCATAAAGACGTGGGAGGACGTGAGCCACGAGATCTCGAGATCTAACGGCTCGAGACCTCCCAGAGAACAACGCCACGCCGCCGCGAGGTCCAGAGGTCATGGACCTCCTAGCGGCCACGCCACGAAGTAGGGAGGTCGTGGCCGCCGATGGCACATCCAACGGGCCACAACACGGAGGGAGGTCCGGGACGGACCAGATCTAACGAGGGAGGTCCTCAACGGTGAGATGACCACGAGGAGGTCCAAGCGGAGGTTTTAACGCCACGCACCACCGTGGAGGTCTGGACGGTCACGATTGCACAAGGGGAGGTCTTGGATGCTCCAGATTTCCTCGGAGGAGGTGCACGCCCTCGCACCAGCGACAACGCTTTTGCGCTACAAGACGCCGCCGGACAGGAGTAAATGCGCGCGGGACACAAGGAGGTCCGCGCGCGAGAGGTCTTAAATGCGCGCACGGGGCGGGATTAAAGGCCGTTAAGACACGTCAATGATTAGCGAGATTTGAGCAATGATTAGCGCATTTAACGCGGCGAATCTTTGTCCTAACGGCACGCGCTGGACATCCCGTTCCGACAAAAATCGCTCACCGCAAAGACGTGGCCAATGCCGGCGATGTGGACCTCGCCGGCAGCAACCAATGACACCAATGTGTGCACAATAGTGTTGCGCACACACTGGGACCAATCTCGACGGCGGCGGCGGCCTCGAACGCCAGCGAGCCGGAGATGGCAATGATGACCAGCACGGCCCAAAAGACTAAAATGGGAAGTAAAGCTCCGCAACTTCATTCAAGCGTGTGCCAGCACCTAAGGACTACCAGGAAGGTTACAGGTTCCAGAGGAGCCGAGGAGGTCGAGGAGGAAGGATCGGTGCTGGGAAGAAAGTTGCTCCACGGCCAAAGTCAGCAACTTCAAGATCCCTTTGGCCACCTCAAAGAAATGCCCAAACTAAACAAGTTAAGACATGATCACAGAGGACATGGCACAAAAAGAAGCACAGAGAAAAGGAGGAAAACCCAGGGACCCTTGTCCACCG
Source organism: Phyllostachys edulis (assembly GCA_036346405.1). Classification (NCBI taxonomy): domain Eukaryota; kingdom Viridiplantae; phylum Streptophyta; class Magnoliopsida; order Poales; family Poaceae; genus Phyllostachys; species Phyllostachys edulis. Next base: position 7,983,284 of record CM070559.1, on the reverse strand, counting down.
AGGAGCTTCAAGCTCCAACAATGGCGCCAAGGAAAGCTTGATGGTTTAGAGCTCACAAGCAGGGGGGTGCAAGCAAGGAACAATGGTGTGTAAAGGAAGCCAAAGAAACAGTGGGGATTTTATACCTAGGGCAAAACGAGGTTGTGAACCACGGGTTAAGCTCACGGTGAGCTTAGCCCATGGGAGGTCCACGGGAGGTCCATGGAGTAGACAAGATGGATGAGACAGAGTAGGTGGTCAGAGCATGGACAAGTGGGCAGAAAGGGGGCTGACACGCATTTAATGCGCCCAGAGCAGAGCCGTTGGACAAGACCCCGCCTCGACTTTGCCCATCGCCATGGCTTGCACGCTACCAAGGTAGGAGAAAACAGACCTCACATCCACCGTTGGATTAAGTGGATGGGGAGGTCTGCCCTCGGATTTTAAGTTTGAACCGTTATGTTATAAGTGACCGGGAGGAGGTCCCACCACACGATTTGGAAGGAGGTCGTGGCCTCCGATTTCCATAACGCAGATCATAAAGGATAAAGGTTAGGAGGTCCTAGCCTTTGGATTTACATCCAAGGGCTCGCACTGAGGAGGACTTAGGCGTTGCGCAAAACGCGAGGGAGGTCGGGACCTTTGGATTTTGATCCAACGGTTACGATCAATAGAGGAGGTCTGAGCCTTGCGCGTGAAGCGCAAGGAGGTCCCGGCCCTCGATTTTGATCGAAGGGCTATGACCTCACAAGGATGGGAGGTCCGATCGCCAAGGCCCCGGGAGGTCGTGGTCAGTAGATTTTAAATCTAACGGCTACAACACACGATGGGGAGGTCTGGTGCGCTAGATTTCGAGGGGAGGCCGTGGGCTGTTGGATCTGATCCAACGGCTACGACCTCGGTTAGGTGGGAGGACCTCGCAGCGATGGTTTGCAGAGGAGGTTGTGGCCTTTGGATTGGATCCAACGGCTACGACCTCAAGTGACTGCAAAAAGAGAGGTCTGGGTAGTTTGAGCGCGAGGGGAGGTCATGGCCATGGATCGTTGATCCAAGGGCTGTGACCTCACGCGAGTGGGGAGGACCTAGCTGCGTTAGCTGAGGAGGAGGTCGTGACAGTTGGATGTTAATCCAACGGCTACGACCTGATCAAGGTGGAGAGGAGGTCTGACGCGCTAAGGGAGGTGGTTGGGTTGGACCTGCTTTGCCAAGCGGTTCAAGCCCAAGTCAAACCAGTTATTTAAATTAATGGACAAGCTGAGACATATGAGGATTTATTTGAGATAGCTAATGAACTCCAAATTTGATGAAAATTTAACTGGAGCTTGCTGACAATAAGATTAACCTTACATAAAATTTCCAGAGGTTATTATGCAATGCATTTTTCTCAGGAAATTCATTAAGGCTGTTCAAAGGATTGTTTTACCTCCAAAAATTATCAAACAAGTTTTATAACTTATGATATTTTTCAGAGAGGTCCCCCATCATTTCTAGGACCAAGGAAAGTATTTCCAAAAGTTTGACATAAGATTAGTGACAAATGGAACATGAGTTTGACTTGTGGTCAACAAGAGCTTTATGTTTTTGGATAACACAACTCTTGGACAAGAATTACATGGGAGTTTAGGGGTTTTCAAGATGTGAGAAAAAGTTTTAATTTTCACATATTTAAATGCATTTGAACAACCCTGATTAAACAATTGCGATGTTACAAAATCTCCCCCCCCCCTTACAGAAATCTCGTCCCGAGATTTTGGCTTACTCGGAAAAGAAAGAAGGGTAGTCCGCACGCAGACGATCTTCCCTTTCCCAAGTAGCTTCATCCTCGGAATGGTTCGACCACTGAACTTTAAGGAACTTGATGGAACGATTCCTAGTTCTTCGTTCAGCCTCTTCGAGTATGCGAACAGGGTGCTCGCGATAGGTCAGATCTGGTTGGACATCGAGAGTTTCCAACGGAGCTTCCTTAGTTGGAACACGGAGGCACTTCTTCAACTGGGACACATGGAACACATCATGTACCCCTCAAGTGCAAAGAGTAACTCCAACTGTGAGGGCAATACTCCTTTCTTTTCGATAATGCGGTAGGGACCAACATATCGAGGAGCTAACTTGCCCTTGACGCCAAACGCTGATGGCCCTTCAAAGGAGAGACTTTGAGATAAACAAAGTCATTAGGCTCAAAACGCAACTCACGACGCCGGCGATCCACATAGCTCTTTTGCTCGGATTGAGTCTGTCGAAGACGCCACGAATAAGTCGAACGACTCTCGGCCTCATTGATCGAGTCCGGACCAAAGAAAGGTCTCGCCCGATCTCGCACCAATACAATGGGGTTCTCGCACTTTCTCCGTATAAGGCCTCGAAGGTGCCATGCCGAGACCGCCTCGAAGTCATTGTTGTAAGAAAACTTCGGCGAATGGCAAGCATTTCTCCCAATGCTTCCCATAGGAAAGAACACAAGCACGAAGCATGTCTTCCAAAACTTGGTTGATCCTCTCGGTCTGACCATCAGTTTGGGGGTGATAAGCTGAGCTGAAAGCAAGACGAGTTCCCATAGCCTCTTGCAAGCTATGCCAAAAACGAGACGTGAAAAGGGGTCCACGATCCGACACAATAGTCTTGACACACCGTACAAACTCACGATGCGGGCGATGTAGAGTTCGCCAAAAGACCTACGAAGGTCGGTCTTGACGGGAAGGAAATGTGCCACCTTAGTTAATCGATCGATGACGACCCAAATGGCATCATTCTTCTTCGGGGACGTGGGTAGACCGGTGATGAAATCCATTCCGATCGAATCCCACTTCCACTCAGGAACAGGCAAAGGCTGAAGCAGTCCAGCTGGACATTGATGTTCGGCCTTCACACGACAACACACGTCGCACTCGGCAACGAACTTCTCAATCTCCCTCTTCATTCGGGTCCACCAAAATCTCTGTCGGAGATCCTGATACATCTTGGTGGCCCCGGGATGAATGGACAAAGGCGAATCATGGGCTTCACGGAGGATCAAATTCCGCAACTCCATGTCCTTTGGAACCACAAGGCGTTGTCCGAAACTCACAACACCGTGCTCATCCTCAGAGAAGCACTTGGCTGTTCCGTTCTTGACATTTTCCTTGATTTTGTTCACTCCAGGGTCCGATTGCTGAGCGGCCTTGATACGATCCACCAAGGTTGGCTGCACAACCAAGGTAGCGAGGGAACCATGCTCAACCAAACCCAAGTTGAGGCGCTAAAACTCCTCAATAAGGGTGGGCTGAAGCTCCTTGAGTGACAAGGCATTACAATGCGCTTTACGACTAAGCGCATCGGCAACGACATTAGCCTTGCCCGGATGGTAGTGAATACCCACATCATAGTCTTTGATCAATTCCAACCATCTCCTTTGCACGAGGTTCAGATCCGGTGGGTGAACAAATACTTCAAGCTTTTGTGATCCGAATACACTTCTAACGATTCTGATTAGGTAATGTCGCCAAATCTTAAGCGCATGAATCACAGCAGCTAACTCCAAGTCATGGGTAGGATAGTTGAGTTCATGAGGTCTCAATTGCCTTGATGCATAGGCCACTACCTTGCCTTCCTGCATAAGGACACAACCGAGGCCTCGACAAGAAGCATCGCAATAGATATCGAAGCTCCGATGGATATCGGGAAGAACGAGAACGGGAGCGGTGGTCAAACGCTTTTTGAGCACTTGGAAACTTTCCTCACACTCAGCGGACCACACGAACTTCTTGTCCTTCTTGAGCAACTCCGTCATTGGCTTCGTGATCTTGGAGAAGTTCTCGATAAAGCGACGATAATATCCCGCCAAACCGAGAAAACTTCGCACATCGGTTCATCGAATCCGGCCGACTCGAGATAGCACATCACTAACCTTGCTAGGATCAACGGCTCGCCTCTGCTTTGGCACATGGCCTAAGAAAGCCACTTCCTTCAACCGAAAAGCGCGCTTGTTGAACTTCGTGATCTGGTGGTGCTCACGCAGCTTGCCCAACACAAGCTTCAGATGCTCGGCGTGTTCCTCATCGTTCTTGGAATAGATAAGAATATCATCGATGAAAACCACGACAAACTTATCCAAATACTCCATAAACACCGAATTCATGAGGTTCATGAACAAGGCAGGAGCATTGGTCAAGCCGAACGACATGACAGTGTACTCATACAAGCCATATCGAGTAGAGAAAGCCGTCTTGGGAATATCCTCAGGTCGGATACGAACTTGATGATATCCCACTCTCAAATCAATCTTGGAGAAAACCTGGGCTCCAGATAACTGATCAAAGAGATCATCAATGCGGGGCAAAGGATACTTGTTCTTCACCGTCACTTCATTAAGCGGACGGTAATCGACGCACATGCGCAAAGTACCGTCCTTCTTAACGAAAATAGCCGGACAACCCCACGGAGATGAGCTAGGGCGAATGAAACCCTTCTCTTGAAGCTCATTAAGTTGCTTCTTCAACTCCACCAACTCATTCGGTGGCATCCGATAAGGCCTCTTCGAAATCGGGGCGGTACCGGGAGCCAACTCGATGACGAACTCGAGATCACGAACGGGTGGCATCCCTGGAAGATCCTCGGGAAAGACATCCATGAAGTCACATACCGTTGGGACTTCACGAATATCCGAGTCGGCCGCTTCAAGTCTTGAGAGATGAGGACTGGATACCGGCGAAAAACGAACTTTTCACGGATGGACTTGTAAGATAGATGAGCTTCCGGGCGCAATCGATTTGCCCCATGTGCTGGGACAACCAATCCATGCCAAGAATCACATCTAAGCTCGCTGCATTGAGGAGAATAAGGTTCGCCACAAACCTTACTCCCTCAATTTCGATAGGAACATCCCTGCACTCCAACTCAGCTCTCAACTCCGAACCGGGAGAGCGAATGAGCAAGGGGACCAACAGGGGAGCAAAAAGAAGGTCACTAACAGCAGCAAAAGACTGAGATACAAAAGAATGAGATGCTCCTGAATCAAACAAAACAGTAGCAGGATAAGAGTTTACAAGAAGCGTACCCAACACGACATTAGGCGCCTCCTGTGCCTCCTCAGCTGAGATGGCGTTGACGCGACCGCTGCCCACACCTTGGGCTACGGGGACAATCTTCTGATCCTGAGAAGATCCACCACCTTGCCCGCGTCCTCCATTAGGACGAGGGGCTGCTCCAGTCTTCTTAGGGCATTGGTTCGCATAATGCCCCTTCTGGTTGCAGGAGAAGCAAGTGACCGGCGGTAGGGTTATGGGGGCCACCTGGCGCTCACAGTGCACGTGATTGGGGCACGGCCTGCGAAGGACGAGGGGCTTTAGCAACAAGAACCAATGGATTTGGATTCTCAATGCAAAAGATATGAGCAAAATAAATCTGCTCAGCCCTAAAAATACCAAACTGCCACTATTCACTAATTTAATTATGAGGCAACATTTTCTAGAAAGGTGGTGATACTGAGATTTTTATCAGTAAAACCAGACCTCATGAGATGAATAACACAATTGAGTTCACCTCATTTGAAACTATTATGCATTTTCTACAATTTTTCAAAAACAAGAACTTGAACAAAATTATAATGCACAAGAATGTTTTCGAAAATAGTGACAAGCCTAAATCCTATTCTAACATTTAGAGCATTATGAGAGGAAACCAACAAAGTTGGATTCACTCAAAAATAATCTCTGAGATCAAGACTTATGTATTTTACAAGTTAAATAAATTTTTAATGAGACAGTTAAAGTTAGGTTTGAAATATATTTGCAAAACCATGTTCGAGCTGAACTGGGCTCACAATCATTTTTAGATTGGAGTCCAGGTCAAAACAGATCTAACACAATTTGAATCACCCTAATTGGATTTAAATTGAATTAGTTATGAAATTTTAAAGTTCATACCTTTTTCAGTTTACAAATAAAGAGCTCACTGGAATTTTTAAAAGCCATAAAGACGTGGGAGGACGTGAGCCACAGATCTCAGATCTAACGGCTCGAGACCTCCCAGAGAACAACGCACACGCCGCGAGGTCCAGAGGTCATGGACCTCCTAGCAGCGCTCACGCGCGAGCGTAGGGGAGGTCGTGGCCGTTGATGGCACATCCAATGGGCCACAACACGGGAGGGAGGTCCGGGACGGACCAGATCTAACGAGGGAGGTCCTCAACGGTGAGATGACCACGAGGAGGTCCAAGCGGAGGTCTTAACGTCACAGACCTCCAGGGAGGTCTGGACGGTCACGATTGCGCAAGGGGAGGTCTTGGACGCTCCAGATTTCCTCGGAGGAGGTGCAGGGCGCCCTGCACCAGCGACAACGCTGGCTTAGCAGCGTCTTGCACGCCGCTTCGGACGAGGAGTAAATGCGCGCGGGACACAAGGAGGTCCGCGCGCGAGAGGTCTTAAATGCGCGCACGGGGCGGGATTAAAGGGCGTTAAGACACGCCAATGATTAGCGAGATTTGAGCAATGATTAGCGCATTTAACGCGGCGGATCTTTGTCCTAACGGCACACGCTGACGCGTCCGCTTTAACAAAAATCGCCACCGCAAAGACGTGGCTAATGCCGCGATATGGACCTCGCCAAGAAGAACTAATGACACCAATGTGTGCACAATAGTGTTGCGCACACACTGGGACCAATCTCGACGGCGGCGGCGGCCTCGAACGCCAGCGAGCCGGAGATGGCAATGATGACCAGCACGGCCCAAAAGACTAAAATGGGAAGTAAAGCTCCGCAACTTCATTCAAGCGTGTGCCAGCACCTAAGGACTACCAGGAAGGTTACCTGGAGTTCCAGAGGAGCTGAGGAGGTCGAGGGAGGAAGGACTGGTGCCGGGGAAGAAAGTTGCTCCACGGCCAAAGCTGCAACTTCAAGATCCCCTTTGGCCACCTCAGCAAAATGCCCAAACTAAACAAGTTAAGACATGATCACAGAGGACATGGCACAAAAAGAAGCACAGAGAAAAGGAGGAAAACCCCAGGGACCCTTGTCCACCGAGGAGCTTCAAGCTCCAACAATGGCGGCCAAGGAAACCTTCGGTGGTTTAGAGCTCACAAGCACAGGGGTGCAAGCAAGGGAACAATGGTGTGTAAAGGAAGCCAAAGAAACAGTGGGGGATTTTATACCTAGGGCAAAACGAGGTTGTGAACCACGGGTTAAGCTCACGGTGAGCTTAGCCCATGGGAGGTCCACGGGAGGTCCATGGAGTAGACAAGATGGATGGGACAGAGTAGGTGGTCAGAGCATGGACAAGTGGGCGAAGGGGTGACACGCATTTAATGCGCCAGAGCGAGCCGCTGGACAAGACCCCGCCTCGACTTTGCCTCATCGCCATGGCTTGCACGCTACCAAGGTAGGAGAAAACAGACCTCACATCCACCGTTGGATTAAGTGGATGGGAGGTCCTGCCCTCGGATTTTAAGTTTGAACCGTTATGTTATAAGTGACGGGAGGAGGTCCCACCACACGATTTGGAAGGAGGTCGTGGCCCTCCGATTTCCATAACGCAGATCATAAAGGATAAAGGGTTAGGAGGTCCTAGCCTTTGGATTTACATCCAAGGGCTCGGACTGAGGAGGACTTAGACGTTGCGCCAAACGCGAGGGAGGTCGGGACCTTTGGATTTTGATCCAACGGTTACGATCAATAGAGGAGGTCTCGAGCCTTGGCGTGGCGCAAGGAGGTCCTGGCCCTCAGATTTTGATCGAAGGGCTATGACCTCACAAGGATGGGAGGTCCGATGCGCACAAGGCCCCGGGGAGGTCGTGGCCGTAGATTTTAAATCTAACGGCTACAACACACGATGGGGAGGTCTGGTGCGCTAGATTTCGAGGGGAGGTCGTGGGCTGTTGGATCTGATCCAACGGCTACGATCTCGGTTAGGTGGGAGGACCTCGCAGCGATGGTTTGCAGAGGAGGTCGTGGCCTTTGGATTGGATCCAACGGCTACGACCTCAAGTGAGTGCAAAAAGGGAGGTCTGGGTAGTTTGAGCGCGAGGGGAGGTCATGGCCATGGATCGTTGATCCAAGGGCTGTGACCTCACGCGAGTGGGGAGGACCTGGCTGCGTTAGCTGAGGAGGAGGTCATGGCGGTTGGATGTTAATCCAACGGCTACGACCTGATCAAGGTGGAGAGGAGGTCTGACGCGCTAAGGGAGGCGGTTGGGTTGGACCTGCTTTGCCAAGCGGTTCAAGCCCAAGTCAAACCAGTTATTTAAATTAATGGACAAGCTGAGACATATGAGGATTTATTTGAGATAGCAAATGAACTCCAAATTTGATGAAAATTTAACTGGAGCTTGCTGACAATAAGATTAACCTTACATAAAATTTCCAGAGGTTATTATGCAATGCATTTTTCTCAGGAAATTCATTAAGGCTGTTCAAAGGATTGTTTTACCTCCAAAAATTATCAAACAAGTTTTATAACTTATGATATTTTTCAGAGAGGTCCCCCATCATTTCTAGGACCAAGGAAAGTATTTCCAAAAGTTTGACATAAGATTAGTGACAAATGGAACATGAGTTTGACTTGTGGTCAACAAGAGCTTTATGTTTTTGGATAACACAACTCTTGGACAAGAATTACATGGGAGTTTAGGGGTTTTCAAGATGTGAGAAAAAGTTTTAATTTCCACATATTTAAATACATTTGAACAACCCTGATTAAACAATTGGGATGTTACAACCCCATTGTTGGATTCGCCTCAACGTCGCGCCATGTCCCTACTTTGCTCCTCCCGATGCTGCACTGTGTCCCTATTATGCTCCCGACGCCGCACCGCCCGCGCGTCCCTGCTCTGCTCCTCCCGATGCTGCGCTGCTTCCTGTGGTCTCCTCCCACCGCCGCGCCACCTCCCATGCGCCCTCCTAACGCTGCGCCGCCTCCCGAGGATGCTGCCTCTCGTGCGGCATCCCAGAGCTCACGCCGCCGCCGCCCTAGCTCCACCAGGCTGCCTGGGAGCCTCCTCGACACCCGGAGCTCGCAGTCCCGCCACCATGGCTACATTGCCGGGGTCTCGGTTTCGCCCCGATGCCCCTGCACTGCCCGGCTCCCCGTCGCACCTGCACCACCTAACGCCCTAGCTCCGCCAGGTTGCCAGGGAGCCTCCCTGATGTCCGGAGCTCGGCCCCGACACCTGGAGCTCATCGCACCGAGCCGTCCCGTCGCTAGCTCCCGCCTCCTCGGATAGCCTATCACCGGACCTCAACGCCTTGCACCCCATCGCCTCGAGCATCCCGCCAGCCGGATCTCGCCGCCGGTAGCCCCGATGTCGTTGTCGGATCCCGTCGCTCGAGCATCCCATGCCTTGGCGGCATGTGGGACCCACCTCTGATCGCGCCAAGAAGCTTCGCGAGGCAGAGTGGGCTGCAATAGAGGTGCTCGCCATCCCTCCGCCACCCCGAGTGATCTTCGCTGGCCATCGCGACTCCTGGACGGAGGCCACTGCACTGCGGGCCCGTGTCGAGCAGCTCGAGCGCGACGAGCTCTTCTCCATGCTTCTAGTGGCGACGCGCCCAAGCGACGCCGACCTTCGTCGCCCCTGCCTCGGGCCGCCGCCACCGCCACCGCCCCTACCTCGGGCTACTGCTCTTCTGGCTCTAACTTCTCAACAGTCCTTCTTGCCTCCACCGCCTCTCTTGTCCGGTATCTTGTCTTCGTAGATCTTGGATTCTAGTGCTTCTTTTCACATGACACTAGATTCAACTCGCCTCACTTCTGTGAGTCCCACATCTCAGCACACGAAGAACATGACCATAGTGGACTGAGGTGGGAGCACTGATAAACTGGCTGAGCACATGAAGAACACGAGCAATGTTTGGCCTGGTGACAGTGAGATAAAAAAAGCTCCCAACGAGCTGACGATAGCGAGAAGGATCTGTCAGTGGTACACCGTCTAAAGGTGGAGCTCCATGGGTGTGGCAGCAGTGCGTGTATCAGTCATATCAGAGCGAGCAAGAAGATCCTGAACGTAGAGATGCTGAGAGAGGTAGTAGCCATCACTATTAGAATGAACATCAATCCCTGAAAAATAGCTCAATGATCCCAAATCGGACATCATAAACTGTTCACTCAATTTCCTCTTCACAAAAGCCACATAATCCATGTCATCTCCTGTGATCAGCATATCATCTACATATAGCAAAAGCAAAGTACAACCCCGCTGAGAAGTGTGAATAAACAAGGCAGGGCCATGTTCACTTGAAGTGAAACCAGTAGCTCGAATCACAGAACTAAAATGCTCAAACCAAACACGAGGAGCCTGCTTGAGACCATGTAGAGCACACCTGATGAGGACACGACCCCTATGGATACAACCATATTTGCTATGCTTACTGTTCCAATTATAAGAGCTTGTACGCTTCACTTAAATTATCAGGTGAGCTCATTTTTAGGAGTGCCTTTATATTACATGAACTATTTGATATTGCCTAATAAATAATTTGTTATTTTCAGGAATAAAAGAAATAGAGTTGTTGATTTGCAATAGTTCGAGCTGGACCTATTTTGGAATCCAATTCGGCTTCTGGAGACAGCATCGACTTCAAACGTGCATAACTTTCACATATGAAGTCCGCTGGAGGTCCACGAGTACTTGATGGAAAGATTATCTCGTCATATTTCCAACGGCTCTAGTGTCACCTCCAAATTCCTTCTGTAGTAAAAAGGCCAACAGGCCTATAGTAAAAAGGCCATAACTTTTTCAAACGGAGTCTGATTCGGGTGTTCTTGGTCTTGTTGGAAAGCTTATTCCGAGACCTTTTCAATGGATCTGACCTCACCTTCAAATTCATTATGAGCGCACCGTAATCATCAAAATAATATACTGCGTCACCTGTTTGGATCAAATTGAGCCTTGTAATGCTTGGGCCCAAGGGGAAGCGCCACCCAAAGCGGCTTGTACTGTTCATGAGCACTATTCATATGTGAACAGTGACATAAATAGTATCACCCCCTATTTTCTTAGCTATGTGTGGCTTCCCCTCCCCTATTTATGGAGGCCGCACCCCTCTAGTTTTCCTTGGATTTCGTTTATATTTAGATTGCCTTTGTTGCAACTTTTATCTTCTGCGTGTGTCGACTAGACCACCCAGTCAAGATTCTTATTCAGAATTCCAACTTAAATCAAATATTTCAATTCTTATTTGCAATTTTAGATTGCGTTTTATCTCGTTCTTGCGTGCTTCTTCGGTGTATGCAAGAATCGACCTTCGTGGTCAGGTCATCCGAGTATTCGTGCACGGTTGATAACGACTTGTCGAGCAGTTCAGCAATTGTGTGGTTTCGAGCCTTGTGAGTTCGTAGCCAGGATCATGAGAGTTAAGCGACTCCTACCGAATTTATCTTCTCATCGAAAGATCGGGCCAGAACAGGACCTCCGTTGTTCATCAAGTGGTATAAGAGCTACAGTTCATCGGTGAGAGTTTCTAGTTTTCTAGTAGTAGATTCGTTTTTCATACCTAGAGTCCAGAAAATTGCCCAAAAAAATTTGCATCTATCATCCATACCGAGCCCTTGCAATTTTTCTTTTCAGTTTTGCTTGTTGAATCATTAGTTGCATCGTCGTGTCTAGTTGCTGATCTTTAGTTCTAGTTATTGTCTAGTTGGTCATTGTCTAGATTGCTTCTCGTGTTTTTCCTTCGCATCGCTTGATCGTTCTTTTAGGGTTCTTAATTTTTGCATCTAAAACAGAAAATTCGTGGGTTAAAACTCCTCTAATCCGCACCAAAAACAGAAATTTCGTGTTGTTGTTCACCCGAGAGGATTGCTGTGATCTTTTGGGAGAGTTGATGTTATTTGTGACTTGCGGCAAACCTTAGGGCTGGCCTGATAATAGAAGGAGAAAGAGGCAACCGCAAGGACAAAAACCGCGGTAGAGAAAAAAAAAAGAAAGAAAAGAACAAAAGGAAAGAAAACAAAAGCACATCAAACTTTTGCCAAAACTAGTTAACATTGGTGGAGCCCTTCTACATATAGCCACAAGCTTCCACAAAAAATTTCAGCAAGTTTGGCCCACAGAATCAAAAGATATAGCAGTTTCAATTTTGAACCCGAGACGAATTCGAGTCCGAGTACGATTCCGTTTCCAAGTCACCTTCAGTAAAACGGGCATAACTTTTGCATACGGTGTCCGTTTTGGACGTTATTGTGCTCATTGGAAAGCTAACAACGAGGCGCATCCTTTCCACCTAAGCCTTTACTCTCCCTCTCGGGGCCCCAAAATCGGCCATCTTCTGCCTTGAATTCGCGTCGCAAGTTTTCTGTTTCTGTTTTTGACGTTTCTTTCGGTCTTCCCTTCGGAATTTGGGGTTTGCCTGAACTGCAAAGTTGTAGATATCATCGAAACCTTTCAAACTAGTATATATAATCCATATAAAACTTTGCTTTTTCATCTCTCGAGACTAACTGTTTTTTTGTGCTTGAACTAGAGGGCTATTTACGTTGCACGTTATTATGTTTTTGTGCTCTACATCGCGTGAATAATCTTGTGCCCCTACAAAGAAGTTTGAGTAGATTGGTTAGCGTCTCTCCTAGCACTTGTTGTGAGGTTTTCCATTGCTTACATCAAGTCACATTGATCTTTGCGTGTGCGTACATACACTTCTCTTAGTAGGGTTTTGATTAGGCTAGGATCAACAACATTGACGAGTACTTTGAACAATCTTTCAACTTGTATTAACTGATTTGATTATTGCTGATCCTTGCTACCATATTGAAGCCTTCCGAGCTCCACTTCCTACTAACTCAGCAGGTACCGTTCCTCGCAATCGTTGGGCTAATCGCAAGTGAGAGTATCACGAACCAGCCACCGGTTGTACCACTTCCTTGCTGTATTGGTAAGAGCTTGTAAGAACTTGGTATAAGCTTCAGTGTGAGCGACTGTTGAGCCTCCAGAACCTAGTAGTTGATAGGGACATATACTTGTGATTTGTTTCCTTTTTTCCTACTAACAATGACAGGTTGGTTGAAGTTGATAGATTACGATGACATCGTGGACAGATTTAAACTCAAAGGGAAACAACTACCGACATACATCTTGCCACTCACCGCTGAGAGTACGTCGTTGGACTATTTCATGTGGGTTAATATGTTGGATAGCTACTTTGTAAGACATGACCTTGATCCTTATGAGAAGATGAGCATGGCAAGGATGGCGCTGATCGGTGATATTCAACATTGGTGGTCGAATCTCGAGTACCACTTCATGTACACATGGGAGCAGATGAAGAAGAAATTGCAATGTCGTTTTGTACCTCCACCACCCACGGTCTGGCGAGGTGCAACCTAAGGTAATCGAAAATCACGGACATTGTTTTGGCTCCTACTCCATCTCTGATATACGCCGAGGCGCTTGAAGAGATGAAGGATGATCCGCACATCTTATGTCATTTGAGGAGAAGTTTGAGGTACCTACAGTATCTGATGAGGACGATAATGACAAAGGTACTGATTTGACACTACAGCAAGACATAGAGCAGCCTTGTGAGTATATACTTGTTGTAGTGCAATCTTTTGATAATCCTTGTGTTGACTTGAACGAACCATGTGCTGATTTGAATTTACATAATTTTGCACAGGTCGAATTAATTACAAATAAGTACTTGATAGAATATCCACTGCTGATGCGTTGTGTTATATCATGCTTAATGAGCCCATTAGTTTGGAATGTGCTATGAAGAAAGTTTCTGAACTTTTATTGCTAAATTCTCTATCTAGCACCTACACCTACTGTTTTAAATTAATTGGAGATTATGGTGTAGACAATCAATTTATTGTATATCGAATATGCATTACTTGTGATCACGTGGATGAATTGAAGCTTGCTGTTTTGGAAAACAATTCCTGTGTGCTAAATCTTGTTCAATATGAGAGAAAAATAAAATTTAGTGCTCATCCAATGCATATGTGTTCATCTCTTATTACATCATCTAGTATTGACAATCTGCATCATGATGTTGAAGTATGGAAGAACTTACAAATCTTTTCACCCTTGCTAGATGAATTTGCTATTGTTCAATTGAAATTTGATTATATGAATGAACTTTGTTTGATTCCAAAAGTTGTAGATTTTCCCATATGTGCTACCACTGCAAGTTTATAACTTCAGAGATTTGAATTGCATAAACGCTTCACTTACATTTGCAAAACTAGTTGCAATAATTGCTGTGTGAGAATTTTTTTTTGATTATTAACATATATGATTATTCTTGGGGTAATAATACAATGAGCTTTTATGATCACTGTTGTTTTATAACATTAATTGTGCAACAACGAAGAACCATTAAAATAGATGACATATACATATACCATGCATACACCTTGGCTTCTTTGTTACCCTATTTTCAGCTTATCAAAAGCCGAGGACAGCTTTGTTTTCAAGAAGGGGAGGATGATGAGGACATGACCCCTATGGATACAACCATATTTGCTATGCTTACTGTTCTAATTACAAGAGCTCGTACGCTTTACTTAAATTATCTGGTGAGCTGGTTTTTAGGAGTGCCTTTATATTAAATGAACTATATGATATTGCCTAATAAATATGTTATTATTTTCAGAAATAAAAGACAGAGAGTTGTTGATTTGCAAGAGTTCGAGCTGGACCTATTTTGGAATCCAATTCGGCCTCCGTAGACAGTACCGACTTCAAATATGCATAACTTTCACATACGAAGTCCGCTGGAGGTCCACGAGTACTTGATGGAAAACTTATCTCGTCATATTTCCAATGGATCTAGCCCCACCTTCAAATTCCTTCTGTGCACGTCGAAATCGCGAAAACAATCTGGCACTAGGACAGCCCAACAGACCCGTAGTAAAAAGGCCATAACTTTTGCAAACCGAGTCCGATTCGGGTGTTCTTGGTCTTGTTGGAAAGCTTACTCCGAGACCTTTCAAATGGATCTACCCTCACCTTAAAGTTCATTATGAGCACATTGTAATCATCAAAAAATATACTGCGTCACCTGTTTAGGCCAAATTGGGCCTTGTAATGCTTGGGCTCAAGGGGAGGCGCCACCCTAAGCGGCCCATACTGTTCATAAGCACTATTCATGTGTGAACAGTCCCATGAATAGTACCACTCCCTATTTTCTTAGCTATGTGTGGCTTCCCCTGCCCTATTTAAGGAGGCCGCACCTCTCTAGTTTTCCTTGGATTTCGTTTATGTTTAGTTTACCTTCGTTGCAACTTGTATCTTCTGCGTGTGTCGACTAGACCACCCAGTCAAGATCCTTATTCGGAATTCCAAATTAAATCAAATATTTCAATTCCTATTTGCAATTTAAGATTGCGTTTTATCTCGTTCTTGCGTGCTTCTTCGGTGTATGCAGGAATCGACCTTCGTGGTTAGGTCATCCGAGTATTCGTGCACGGTTGATAACGACTTGTCGAGTAGTTCAGTGATTGCGTGGTTTTGAGCCTTGCGAGTTCGTAGCCAGGATCGTGAGAGTTGAGCGACTACTACCGGTATCTTCTCATCGAAAGATCGGGCTAGAATAGGACCTCCGTGGTTCATCAACACCTAAGTCAACAAACATAACCTGTAGGAGCCTCAACACCTAGGGGTGGCTGCATATAGACCTCTTCATGTAGATCACCATGAAGAAAAGCTTTCTTGACATCTATCTGAGATATAGTCTATGTGCGTACTGCTGCAATAGCAATAAGAGTACGGACTGTGGTCATATGAGCAACTGGAGTAAAAGTCTCATCATAATCTCGACCATAAGCCTGTTGAAAACCTCTTGGAACAAGATGAGCCTTGTATCGCTATACTGAACCATCTTACTTGTTCTTTACTTTGTACACCCACTTACAAGTTATAGGAACAGCTCCAGATGGTACTGGAATAAGATCCCAAGTACACGTACACTCTAATGTTGTGAGCTCCTGTCACAGCCAACTGCCACTCAGGTATACTGGCAGCCTCCTGATAGGTACTCAGCTAAGCTACTGCACCTGCACGAGAAAACCTCTATCTCTCTGGTACCTGAATAGAAGAACGATCACGTAGGGCATACCATAATGTAGTTGAACGATTGTAAGAGTCGGTGGTACTGGCCGGAGGGTCAAGTGGAGGAGAGGAGAACTGAGGATCAGAAGGAACTCTCTGTTGGCGACTATAGTGAAAGGGAAAAGTGGAAGTGTCAGAAACTAGTGAAGCTGGTGGAGGAGACACACTAGAAGCTGAAACTGATGGAGAAGGTGTATCGGTAGAAGACAAGTCTGGCGAAGGAATAGGAGGTAGACACAAAAAGGAGGTAGAATCTATGGGAGGAGTGGAATGTGTAGAAGCATGATAAAATTAGGCACGACCCTTATCAAAAGTCACATCACGAGAGATGCGAATGCGACGTGCTGCGGGATCATAGCAATGATAGCCCCTATGCTCAGGACTATAACCCAGGTAGACACACACAACCAATTGAACACTCATCTTTGTGCGCTCATGAGGTGCTAGAAGTACATAGCAGACACAACTAAAGACACGAAGATGAGCATAGCTAGAAGGTGCTCTATAGAGGACCTCACTAGGACACTTACCCTGAAGCTTAGAAGAGGGCTACCGGTTGATGAGATAGACTGCCGTAGAGACCACTTCCCCCCAGAAGTGAGAGGGAACAAAGGAGGAGATGAGAAGAGTACGAGTAGTCTCAATGATGTGACGGTGCTTGCGCTTAGCAACACCATTCTGAGCATGAGCACCAGGACACGAGAGCTGAGGAAGAGTGCTGTAACAGCCTCATTTTTAATAAACAGTAATATTATGCATTTCATGAGCATACATCACTTTTTGAATCATTTGCATAAATAGTTGCATTTGAAAACATCAATTTTAGTCAAATTTTAAACTTGAAATGAAACTCCAAAAGAAAAATAAGTTAATGCTTGTAAATAACCCTGGGTATTAATTTAATCAAATACTAGATAAATTATATTGAATAAAAATAATTTTTGTCAAATTTTTAGAGATTATTTTCCCTAAGAAAAAAATATTGGTTCTCTTGTTAAACCTTTTCGGTCAAAGTATTTTATTAAGTATTTTAAAGCAAGAATAGTGGTTTTCAAAATTTATCTGGGACATATATCATCCCAGTAGCTTTTCTGAAAAATTTCATATTTTTGTGAATTTATTTGATGTTTTTAAACCTCTGGTCAAACTCTTGAAGTTTTATTTTAGTCCTAGTTGACTTTAGTCCCGGACCGAGCCTCTTGGCACTGTAGCGACTCGAACCAACTTGGTTTAGTCCAACCATGTGCCGTTCATACTGGCTCTGTCACGTTTAGCGCTCAGCCAAACCCTAGGTCACTCGCGAGCCGTCCGAGTTTGAAACGAACGAACCAGATGCGTTGGGATGTTCGGACCATCCGAACAATCCACACAATCTGCACCGTCGATTTTCAAACGGACCATCCAGATCCTTTGGGCCATTCAGACCATCCGAACGCGCCATGTGATCCACACCGTTAAATCTCAATCAGACGCACACCTTAATTGGTTTTGAAACCTAAACGCGCCTTATCTTTGGACCGTTAGATTTAAACTCAATGGATCAGATCAAGTGTGACGTTCGAACCATCCGAACGCACCTTGCAATCTGGGCCGTTAAATCTAAATCGGATCATCTGCATTTTATTGGGCCATGCCATTTTCAAATGGAAAAGCCCAACGCGCGCGTGAGCCATTGGATTCAAAATGAACCGCCAAGATCAGCGTGACGTTCGGACCGTCCGAACAGCCCGTTGATCTTGATCGTTGAATCAAGATCTGACAGTGCCACTCTTATGCGTTTGAAAACCTAAGGAGCACATCTTTTTCTTAGCCGTTAGATTTTGATCGTACGGGCCATATGAGTTGGGCCGTTCGGACCATCCGAACGTCCCACTCAATCTGAGCCATTCGTTTGCGATTGGACGATCAACATTTGTTTGAGCTCACTAATTTGTATCTTCGCTGAGACTGACAGCTATGGCCCACATGTCAGTGGCTCGCCTTCGTCTTCTCCGCGCCACTGAGCCAGTTCTGAGCACAACACGCATGAGGTGGTGTTGCGTCATGTTTTCACAGCATGCAACCGCCACTTGGCACCATTTTGATGCCATTGTTGCCACACACAAGCTCTTCTTGTTCTCTCCAGCGAGGAAGCTATAAATCCCTCATTTTCCTTCTCGGCCAAATTGATGCCGCGCTAAGATCTTCCTCATATCGACGGCGTATCCTCTCTTCCTTACACTTTTGTTCATCTCTTTCGATGCCTTGTTCATCCTGTTAATGGGAGCTCTTGGCATTGTTTGTAGATCAAGAACGTGAGGTTGCTGTTTGGACGCCAGAGTGCGGCACCGAATGCCATTTTCGTATCAAACTTGCATTCGATGAGTTATTTCCAATTTTATTCGCGTCACAACATGTCTTATGATCTAATGAGTAAAACCGCTCGATTAATTTCATCTTTGATTCAACAGGTTTGTTGAATTTTGAAGTTCCCTTTTTTCGGACGAAATCACCCCTTTTGTCTCCAACTCCAGCAGGGTGAGCCATTTCTCATTTCCTTCCGTTATGAGATTCTTATGGACCTAGGTGACCTAACCCGATCACTCACTCGTTGATTCCTTGCTCAGATCATCTTGTCACCGTGGGCTTCTTATTGTCGTTTCGGTATTTCTCATCGCCGGCGAGCTCTAGAGCTTCTCCGACCATCCTTTCAGCTCAAGTAGCTCCCTTAGATACCCTAGTAGCATAAGCAAAAGTCTTTTTGCGCCTTACGCGTTCAAATTGGCATAACCACTTTTGCCGTATTTTGAACCGTTGCTGTTTTTCTTGTCGCGCCACCGCTCCGGCCAAACTCCGGTGATGTTCTGACCATCAATAGGTTCATTGCACTATTGCAAATCCCTTTTGGTCTTTAGATAGCACCACTTTGGATCACAGCTCCGGCATTTTGTCAAGAAAGATTTTGGTAACTTTTTGTTCTGTTGTCGGATTTCCCGATCAGAACTGTAGTTCGTTTTATCCCTTAATCCTTGCCGGTTAATGCTAATAAGTGTTAATCTGGGTTATTACCGTTACTAAAATAGTTTGTAGCTTAAGCATTTTTGTTAGTTTGCACATCATTACTTTTGATCATGCATCTTTTCAGTATTTTGGTATATGTTATGTTTCTGGATGTTCATTTGCTATTTTTCTGTTAGGTTCTGACTTAACTGACGTGAGTGATTTTGTTGCTGAACAACCTGAGAGTGAACAAGTGGTTTATTACCAAGGCAAGCATCCTCTTGCACCATGTTGATCCCAGTTTTGATACTTTAGTGTTTTGAATTACAGTAATAACTGTGTGCATACTATTTTTAAAGTATCAGTACTTTGTGTGTTAGTTAGTTATATACCCAATCTTTGTGGCTTATCCTGAATCAAATTCATACACTTATGCTTAAGATAGAAATTTGGTGTTAGTATGTTTGAGTATCTAGACTTTGCTTAGCCTCGCAAGTCTGTAGAACATTAGTATTTGACAAGCTTATCTTGTCAGACCTGGGAAACTCCTTTTGGATTTCTATCTTTGATTTTTTTGTCAGTTTGGTTAAAACTGAAAGTTAAATTAATTTTGTTTGATAACAATTTGATTTAGATCTGGACAAGTGGATGCTAGTGATGGTGCCTTCGTGCACGAGATTTAGGAAATGTGGTAGTCTTGTCCGGATCGATTAAGGACTGAATTTTGACATGTCAATTTGAGTACCTTACGTACTTCCACATGCGGTGTATGGGCGCTGCTTAGTTAAGTAAGGGGCTGATGTTATTAAGTTGAGGAACTGGCGGAGTGAGGACATTGGTGAAGTTCACGTGTTCGTAGGGCTCCGATTTCAATTCTATATGTGTGGGGGAGCACAATTTTATTTTCAGTTCACCCGACACAACATGTGTGCCCTGGTTAGCAGGCGCTATCAGATATTTGTACTAAGCGGGATTAGTCACACATGGGTGATTCAACTCAATAATGTCAACTTGCTGAAAAATACTGAATCTTAGTTTACCTGGTCGGCATACCAAAGGAAGTGTGTCATCGTTCAGAGGCTTTCGAAGGCTTACGGGCTGACTAAGTCGTGTGGGTAAAGATGTACACCCCTGCAGGGTTAAAACTATTCGAATAGCCATGTCCAGGGTTACGGACAACACTCGTTTTGATGGACAACTCAGTATAGACTTTGAAATAATTTGTGTCATGGATTTGCTGGTTCGGCATGAAGGGTATTCATGCATGTTAATTGGTCAAAGTGGACAACCACTTTGATTTTGTTCTTGTTTGTGATTAAATTCTCTTTTACTTACTGTTTTAGTCCAAACTTATTTATAAAACTGCCTTGACAAAATTTGATAAGTATAGGTGTAAAACTGTTGCTTTATGCAAAATTAATACCATTACAACCTTCCTATTGTCAGCCTTAAGCATGTAACAATTCTAATCCTTTGATTAGGTTCTACTAAACACCTTCTTTTAGCAGTTTTGTGTAAGTCTTGCGAGTACCTTCTATACTCAGGTGCTTTAACCACTTGTTGCAGGTGAGGACGGTTATGTTTATGAGTACGACACATCCGTGAGCGTCGATCAGGGCGACGTTAACGAATAGAAGCTATTTCTACCTCCACTCAGTTGCCTGAGGGTATTAGGGCACACTTAGTGGTTCTTTTGCTGTTTATAGTTTGTTTCTGCTGCTAAAACTTCTGTTAGATGATGCTGGTCGGTTACTTCTGTTGAATCGAACCAATGTTGTAAAGTTTTGTTATGTTATATGTATACTGTATGCCTTGTGTGACATGGTACAATGTTGTTTAGGATATATGTGCAATAGTCTTTGATCTTGGGAACTATTGTAAGACATATATCCGGGAACATGGCATTGGGTTCATTCCTTGTTAACAAATATACTGTCGGGTGTAATCCTTAACTTGGAATGTATTCAATACCTGGGGTCCTCACAAGTGCCCTTAGAAGAAAGGAACCGACAAAAGGCTAATGAAAGATACTCTCCCTTAGAGTCATAATGAAAAACACGAATGGAAGAAGAAAGAATGGAAGAAGAAAATTGTGTATGAACCATCTTAGCAAAAGACTAATAAATGGAAATCAACTGAGAGCAATGTTTCATAAAATAGATCCAAGTATATCGAGAGTGATCATCAACAAATATGATATAATAACTATGACCACCCTTCGAAGCAAAAGGAGATGGACCCCCATACATCTGAATGCACCAAATCAAAATGGCAAGAAGGCTGAGAGGTACTACTGGAATATAGAAGTTGTAGTTGTTTCCCCAGCTTACAACCAGTACAATGAAAACTAGACTCAACAGTGACATGACCTAAGGAACCCTAATGAACTAGAGTGGTGAGACGAGCTCCACAGAGATGACCAAGTCTATGATGCCACTTGTTGAAGGAAGAACCAACAGGAGACTGAGATGATGACATAGCGGAAGACACTAAGGCCTTTGACGTACTGGTGGAAGGAAGATGTAAGGTGTCCAAGACATAGAGACTAGGAGAACCTCTACGGCGATGGCCAGAACTAATCACTCTTCTGCTTTGACGATCCTGAATGAAACAAAAAGAATCATCAAATCCAACTAAACATTTCGTATCAGTAAGTTGACCAACAGAAAGAAGGTTCATGGATAGCTGAGGAACAAAAGACACATCAGGAACAGAGAAGCGAGATGCAAAGAGAATGCCTTGATGGGTAATAGTGCAAGGTGTACCATCAGCAGTGTGAACATATGCAACATCAATCACGGGCCTACGAGCAACAAGCTGAGAGTTGTCCGATGTAACATGAAAAGAGGCACCTGAATCTAGAACCCAAGGATGAGCAGCGCTAGGAGTAGAAGGTGCAACTAAGGTCATAGCAGACACTGATCCAGAAGTCACATTAAGTGTGGGTGTGGCAGCAGTGACTGCTCCAGTAAGTGCTCTCGGAAGCCCAGTAGGTGCTCCACGATGACGATCAAATGGATGTCTAGCATGATAATCAACAAACCGATCTGGATATAGCTTGAAGCATTTGTCAACAAGATAACCCGTCCTCTTGCAATGAGAACAAAGTAGCACTCTTGTGGATGTTGCTCTGGTAGATCCAGACCGCTGTGAGAGACCTAGAACAACAAGTGGTGAGGATCCTGAGGTGGGCATAAGCGAATGAAGACGAGTCTCCTCTGCAATCAAACTAGAGAGCACCTCAGTCAAGGTCGGTAAAGTAAGATAGTTGAGTAACTGAGTATGAATAGGCTCAAACTCTGATTGAAGCCCCATTACAAACTGATACATGAGCGTCTGCTGAGCATACTCCTCTTTGGCAACACAAGACTGGCAAGCAGTAGCAGCATTCGGTGTCATAGACTCTAGAGGGCCAGTGATATGAGTGAAAGCATTGTAATCCTCCTCTACTAACTGATCCTGCTGCTGTTGAATATTATGAAGGTTCTTGAGCAATGTGAAGCGATGAGCATTACTAGACTGAACATATCTCTTCTCAAAGTATGTCCACATCTGCTTGGCTGAAGCATGATACTCAAGACTTGTCCTTAGGGAAACATCAACACTCAGGACAAGGCAGTCATGACACGATCGTCCTCTTTCTGCCAAGCCTTTACTGCCTCAACATCAACCTTCTTTGGATTAGGAGGATCGTCGGTGAAATGAGATGCCAAACCATAACCCCTCAGTGTAGTCTTGACTAAGAAGGCCCATGCTCGATAGTTCAAACCATCGAGCTTGATGTCCGTGAGCATGAGAGATGAACTACCCCCCAAACATTGAGTTCGACTTGGCCATCTGTAAGGACTCTCTCGGAATATACTAGGATAGGTCACGACAGGACCTCTTAGGGTGGTCCGGTGGTACCGCCCGGCATGTTCCGAGAGGAGGTCCGCCAGGACCTCCCAGGAGATCTCAAAGACTTCCTGGAGATCCGGCCTCTGTGCTCACTGAGCCAGTCCCATAATCAGTGCTGCTAGCTCGCACAGACATACATTGGTGTGATCAAATCCATACAACAAGCTAAAAGACGACAAAAGAGGAAATGAAATATATTATTAAAGACCATTTGGCCAAGCTTCTTACAGGAGTGCCACAAGGGCTACAACAAAAGAGCACTTTTGCAGCGGAAATAAAAACACAAACGCGTATGGCCAATCGACAAGCCCACAGGCTATCGAGTGGAGGACGTTCCCTAACACGCATAGCCTTCAAAGAGCTCTTCTTCATGGAGCTTTGAGCTTCCTAGAACTCCCTGATTTGCTGATTAAAATAGAGGGCACAAGCCATGAGTACTTTTGAATGTACTCAGCAAGCCGTGGGACAATGTATGCAAGTATTAATCATGCAATGGCTTGACAAAAGAGAGCTGTATGGTTAGTTGCAAAAAGCAATGTTTGACAGTGAATACATAAATAGATTGCAAAGCTTAAGTTAAAAGCATAATACATAAATACATTTGTTTTCAAAGGTGGAAGTGAGCACCAACTCACTCCCAAGACCACTGGGGAGGTCTGGTCGCACCCACGACCAGGACCTCACCCATGACCACTCTGGAGCACCAACCCCAGAGCTCCCACAACCAACCCCTGGACCACATCTCGAGCCCGCCATGACCTCCCTGGAGCCGGCCAAGGTCTCTTCGGGAGCAAGCCACGACTTCTCGCAGAAGCGCCCAGGAGCACACTTTTATAAAATCTACCCCTTGCGTAATTTTCACCAGGCAATGTCCATGACCAAGGACTTGGCTATTCGAATAGATTTTACGCTCTGCAGAGGTGTACAGCTTTACCCACATGAGATAATCCTCTTATACTGTCCGCTCACACACTTCCAAGGTGTGCGACTAAGAGGTTATCACAAGGCCTTTATAAGGTTCTGCTCATGACTTAGTCCCATACGCTAAGGTTTCGCCATCACAGTGTGCGTATAGCACCCGATGGCCCCGTCTTGCGCCTTAGTGCACCAACACCACCTCTGCCATGGAACCAAATCAGAGCATTGCCAATTAGTTGGCCAGGTCCACCCCATCCTGGACATGTGGTTGCACGGTTTGGCCCAGGCCAATAGAACACAAAGTTAAGTCCTTAATTGCTGCTCAGGCAAGACTAACTACAAACCCAATGTGACCCCATAGCACCAACTCTGGGGCACCCACTACTCGCACCTTGCCAACTTGCCCGAGCAGGAAAATATTTTTGGGTTCACCTAGCCAAAGACCTCCCTGGTCTTGGCACACAAGTTTTAACAAAAGTGGCCTCGCACCACAAACAACACAACTGCGGTACCAACCACAATTGCTTATCAGTGGCACCAACCACAGTTCCATAGTTTTATTAGTCAAGTTATTAAACATGAAGCATGATTCTCAAGACCCACGGTTCTAAAGTAAGGCTAAGCATAGACATACGATCCCATGTTGGTAAACAAGATATCCAATAACAGTACCCAAGCTAAGGCTAACAAAGGTAACATGTCAACATGTGGATTGCAAGGTACAAGGAGGCATAGAGACAAGCAGGTAACTAACTATGCCCAAAACCAACTTTTATACAAATAGCGGTGCAAGTTTATATCAAAACAAGATACTTTTGTAAAGATGGGTTCAAGATGGTCAAGGTCCACGACTTGCCTCTGTTGATGAGCAAAAACTTTGGTGAAAGCGGCTGGATCCACGAGCTCCTCAGCAACAATCGGGATCTACACGTTCGCAAAGAAACTGAATAAATAAAGCAACTCAAAACAAAAACCAAAAAGAACTAAACCAGAAATCAAAAGAGAGGAGGTCCACGGACAGGGAGGTCCGAGAGAGAGAGATCCACGAGAGGGAGGTCCATACCCACAGAGGTCCGAACCAGAGGAGCTTGAAGGGCTCACCCGGACGGAGAGAAATATGAATGGGAGGTTTGAGTGAAGAACAAGGAGGCAGTGGTTGCTCTGTGGTGCTCTATTTAAAGGGAAAAAGGATAGGAGCACCACAAAAAGAGAGAGGCCAGGTTCAAAGCATTGGTACAAAAGGTACACTGCTAACAAGTACAACAAAGGGCTGAAACAGTCAAAGGAGGTGACATAAAGTAGAAATAAATACAAAGGAAGTGACAGCATTCTAATGTGACTTCAACCCACATCAAATGTGCTTAAGAACCGGAGGCGGAGGAATTGAGAAAGTGAGCGAGACTGATGAGTGGGGTTAGTAAAAAGGTGATCAGGCTTAGTTAAAGGGGTGGTCTTCGTAAAAGACCAGAGGTCCTGACCTCAAGGGGAGGTCCAGAGGACAAACAAGTGTAGAGGAGGTCCTGAAGACAAAGAGGTCTTTAGGACAAGGAGGTCCTAAAGACAAACAAGAAGGTCTTGGGGAGGTCCTGAAAACAAAGAGGTCTTTAGGACAACAGAGAGTCAATAGAGAGGTCCAAACCAATAGGAGGTCTGAACCTAAAGGAGGTCCAAACACAACAAGGGGTCTGAATCTAAAGGAGATCCAAACACAACAAGTGGTCTGAACCTAAAGGAGATTCAAACACAACAGGAGGTTTGAACCTAAAGGAGATCCAAACACAACAGGAGGTCTGAACCTAAAGGAGGTCCAAACACAACCGGAGGTCGGAACCTAAAGGAGGTTCAAACACAACAGGAGGTCTGAACCTAAAGGAAGTCCAAACACAACAAGGGGTCTGAACCTAAAGGAGGTCCAAACACAACAGGAGGTCCGAACCTAAAGGAGGTCCAAACACAACAAGGATCCTCAAAGGAGGTTGAAAGCACAAGGAGATCTAGACCTCGAAGGGGGTCTAAACCACAAGGAAAATCTAAACCCCTCAGGAGGTCTAAACACAGAAGATGAGGGCCTTGAAGAGGTCCTGAGGGCAAAGAGGTCCGGAGGACAAGGTCCAACCAAAAAGGGGTGGTCTTTACAAAAAGACTAGCAAAGACCCAGAAGGTGGTCTTTGCAAAACACTCCAAGAGGAGGTCCTAAGGAGGACGAGGAGATCAAAACCAAAGGGCAGGTCCTGACCGTAAGATTTACAAGAGCAGGCCCTGGACGACTAAGATCTCCAAAGGGGAGGTCCTAATGGTTAAGATCAAAAACAAAGGAGGTCATGAGGACTGGAGGTCCAAAAGACACGAGGAGATCCTACGGACAGGAGGTCCAAAAGACAACAACTACGAGGAAGCCCTAAAGACCTACTCATAGTTTCACAAGAGGTCTGAAGGTCAAGATCTACAAGGGGAGGTCCTGATGGTCAGATCTCTCAAAGGAGGTCTTAACGACCAAGATCAAAGGCCAAAGGAGGTCCTAGCGGTTTAGATCAAAAGCCAAAGGAGGTCCTGACGGCTAGATCTCTAAAATGAGATCCTAACAGTCAAGATCAAAAGTAAGGGGAGGTCTTGACGGCTAAGATCTCCAAAGGGGAGGTCCTAACGGTTAGATCTCTAAAATGAGATCCTAACGGTCAAGATCAAAAGCAAGAGGAGGTCCTGACAGTTAGATCTCTAAAATGAGATCCTAACGGTCAAGATCAAAAGCAAGGGGAGGTCCTGACGGTTAGATCTCTAAAATGAGGTCCTAACGGTCAAGATCAAAAGCAAGCGGAGGTCCTGTGCAACCGTGAGATAATGCGCGGTGGAGCAGGACCATTAGATTTCAATCGAATGGGCAGGGCAATTGGGCCGTTCGGACCGAGCGAAGCTACCACTTGATCTTAGCCGCTCAACTAGATCGGGCGGTCCAGAATGATGTGAACGTTCGGACCGAGCGAACGTTCCATCAAGATCAAACTGTCCATCACAAATCGAACGGTACAAAAGTGATGAGAGTCAAAATCAAGCGGGAGGTCCGATCGGGCACAAGGGAGGTCCTAAAGGGCAAAGGGAGGTCCTAAAAGGACACAGAGGAGGTCCTGTAGGACACAAAGGAGGTCCTGTAGGACACAGGGAGGTCCAGATGAACGAGGGGAGGTCCTGTAGGACACAAAGGAGGTCCTGACAGAGAAAGAGGTCTTGATCAAAGGAGATCTAGACAGAGATAAAAGTTTAGACCAAAGGGAGGTCTAAACACAAAGAGATTCAACCCAACAAAGAGGAGGCATGAACCCATAGATCTAAACAAAAGGAGGTCTGGACATAGGGGAATGTCCAGCAAAAGGAAAAATCTAGAGGATGAGAAGCTAGCCCGAAGGACACACAAGGCAAACAAAGGAAAGAGACTTAAAGCCAAATCAACACAACTCCAGATCGACCAAAAGGATTAATTGAAGTTTGATTAGTTCAAATTAAGTCTCCAAATTTCCAAAATCTTCAAGTTAAGCTTTGAACTCTCATCAAAACCAAATGGTTATTTTATTTTGAAATCTTTTCAAAGCTCTGGACAAACGGGATGTTACACCATCTTGACAGACTACAATCACCAATCAGTAGCACAACAGATCACAGTCACCACAATTAGCACAATCATCAAGAAGCAGCAACACAACGGACCACAATAACAGAAAGACAACAATAGTAGCATGTGACAGGAGCAAGAGTAATGCAGAGCAGTAGAGCAATGATACCACAAGCAGAGGAGGTAGTTGATGAGTGATGATGACGAGCTCCAGACGACAAGCTCATGGAGTCGATGATGAGCTCCGGCGGCCTCCAAGCAGAGGAGGGTCGTCATGGTCGTCTCCAGGTGACAAGCTCCAAGCAGGAGGGTCGTCTTGGAGTAGGGAGAGCGTCGGGTCAGTGGAGTTGGGAGAGCGTCGGGTCAGCGGAGCAGGAGAGAAAGGGCTTCGGCGGCGTAGATCTGACGATCTGGAGCTCCCTCTATGGCGCAGATCTGGAGAGATGGCGTGCTCCATGCAACAAGCTTCGAGGCAAATCAGATCCACAGAGGCGGTCGGCGACGAGGCTCGAGCGATGATCTGGAGCTCCGATGGCGCAGATCTAGAGAGGTGGCAGCCTCCAGGTGACAAGCTTCGAGGTAGATCCGGAGGCTCGAGCGATGATCTGAAGCTCTGGTGGCGCAGATTGGCCTCCAGGCGATGAGCTTGGAGCTTGGCCTCAGGCGACGAAACAGAGGGCTCTAGGTGACGAGGACTCCTCAAGCAGCAAAGCAGAGCACTCAGGTGAGGAGCTCCTCTCGAGGGGAGGCGACGTCGACATGGTATGTCGGTGGAGCAGCATCAGAGGAAAGGAGGTTACTATCGGGCGCAACAGTGGCTCAGGCCGTCGGCCCGCGGTGGAGGAGGGGCAGCGACAGCGGCGGGTACTCAAGGAAACAGGGTTAGGGTTGGAGATTGCTCTGATACCATATTAAAAAAAATTCGAGACTAGGGTTTTGGCTATTGACAACTGTGCAGCTTATTCATTAATTGAGAGAGTATATATAGACATTGTTACATGGGCCACATGGGCCACATGGCCAAGAGAGAGAGAATGTAGAGAATATACAACACTCTTAACACCACCATCTTGTCGGGAGCCTAGTCTACCTTGGGATCATTTGACCTGATATTTCTCACCCAGTTCATATTCTGAGTCAGTTCGTCTCTGCTTCCACTCTGCTCCACTACAGTCACCTTCTTCGTGTTCTGCGATATCTTCGCGGGACCATCACTTGTCGACTTTTCTTTCCTCGCTCCAGTTCTCTGGAGCTTCAGGTGTACTCTGATGCAATCTGGGCTAGCGATCATTCTGATCGTCGATCTCTCTTTGCTTATTGTGTTTTCCTTAGTTCCTCTTTGATTGTCTAGAAGACCAAGAAGCAGACCACCGTTTCTCGTTCGAGTGTTGAGGATGAGTTTGAGAGCCATGGCGTCATTGATAGCTTAGATCACCTGGCTTCAGTGGTTACTTGAGGATTTCGGTGTTTCAGTTTCTGCACTGACTCCTTTCTTATCAGATAGTACTAGTGCGATCAGCACTGCTTGAGATCTAGTGAAATATGAGCTCACCATGTACATTGGAGTAGATGCTTCATACATGAGATCGCAGGTGTAAGATCAAGTTATTGCTCTTCAATATATGCCTTCGGAGCTTCAGTTAACAGATTTCTTCGCCAAGACACAGACTAGAGTTCAGCACAGTTTCTACCTCTCCAAACTCAGTGTTGTTGATTCACCATGAGTTTGAGGGGGGTGTTAGATATGTATATAGCTTAGGGTGTTCTTTGCATATAACCTACCCTGTACATGATATATTGGCCTTTTGGTCCATTGGAATAGAGTAAGGTTCATTCCAACATTAATGATATGTTATCCAAAAAGGTGCTCGAATATTAATCATGGAAGGTTTTTATGTTCTGTCTAATCAATTCTATAATGGGCAGGCCTCTGCCTCACTGATTTCCATTAATGATTCACTCATTATCTTAGAGTCTTAAGAAGTGCAAACTCATAGTGAATGATTTCAGGCCAACTTCTTTGCCAAACTCCTCTCTTAAGGTTCTGAGAAAGCTTTTTGCCAAGAGAATGCAGAAGGTTATTGCTGGTTTGGTAAATGGGAATCAATTTGGCTTCATTTATACCAGAACAATTCAGGATTGTAGGAACATAAGCAAGGATGATTTTTGCGTGATGCGTAATTAATTCTATAATGGGCAGGCCTCACTGATTGCCATTAGTAATTCTCCCATTACCCTAGTGCCTAAGAAGTGCAAAACACAATGAATGATTTCAGGCAAATTTCTTTTATATGGTTTGGGCTATCAAGTACCAACAATGCACTAGCACAAAGTACAATACATGTGAAAAATAAACAAATAAGTTTTAGCATATTAGAGTCAAGGAACAAATATTATGTATTGAACAATTATCTGACATGTTTCACCTTAGCAGACAAACATCGAGAATTCTCAAATGTAAGGTATGTGTTGTATCTTTATGTATTACTTGTAAAAAGTAAAAAATTGCATAATGCCAACATCCTAAAGCCCTTGCAGTGTTGACAGTAAGCAATGCTCATATGTAAGTTTTGAAAAGTAAAAAGGTCAAGAGTTCTGTTTAATCATTTTAGAATCAAGAAACAGTATAGGAGCAACTAAATTCTTGAAAGGAAAGCAATTTCCTATTGCTACTTCCTTGTGTGGATTCACATGCCACCCATCTTGTAAACTTTATAACATGTGGATACTACTGTATCTGTTGACTACGACCCTCTGTTTATGCCTCTTCCCCAGAAAGATGTTATAACTATAGATATAGTAAACAAGAAAAATAGAGAAAACTAAAAAAGAATGAAGAAAATAAGAGGTTGTTGGGACCTGCATAGTTACTAACAGTTACGATATGTACTCATTTAGGTAAAGCAATACAATAAAGGACATATACTTCCAAAGGGACAAACTTTTGTAGATACTTCTGATGCCATCTTAAGTAGTATTTGCACTATGAAATTCATAACTTCCTTATCTTAAAGCAGCATCAAGAAAGTCCAAAATCCTAGAATTGATGCACTTACAATTGCTCATAGAACAAGTCCATAAGCATTGTCTTCCTTGTACCGACTCCTCCGTATGGATACAGCCCCTTCACAGGTGCGTAGGTAGAAGGCTGAGTAATGAGGTGAGACCATAGCCATCTACTCCTGTCAAACAGAAACCACTAAGGTTAGGAGAATTCACTGTCAGCAAACTATCTGAAGTCAGTGCCTTCAAACTGCGATTGCCTTCCAGATTTCTTAGAAGATTTGTATCTATCCAACTGGCAGGCTTCTTCATTTTCGGTCAGCTCTTCATAGAGCCTTTGTAATTGTTGAATTGTGTCAAGCTGTATCAATTGGTAAAGAGGTAAAGAAATCTTAAATAAAGCATTGAACGAAGTCATCCATGAAAAACATGGGTAAGGACCAGTTCAACAACTTGAAAGCTATCACCATCAACAAGCTCTCCTGATGCGATTCTCCTCTTGTATTCCACCATTGGACCAGCTCTCGCAACATCTGGCACAGTTTGGGAAAGTAAAGAAGTTTATTAAAATGCCTCCAATAGAAAATGAAAGGCTCCATTGATAAAAATTAAAAATTAATGAGAAATGAAACCTTTGATCAAATCAGCTGCCACAGTGGAGAACATGGGCCTAAGTAATTCCACACTTGGACTCGCAAATATGCAAACTTCACCATTATGGCGTAGTGTGCTCAGCGAACGGGATGCCGAACTACTCAAGACAAGAGCATTCTATTGCCTGATCAATCTGTTCATTGATGAGTGTCCCTCTGCATGGTGCTGGGTGAAACGATGGAGCTGACGAAGCGACTGAACTACTGATGTCATCTTCCTCAATGTACTTCACTTTCTTGGCAAACTCAACAAGGAAGCTCTGAAGCTACAATTGTAGCAAAACAAGAATCCATTAAAAAAACATACAAGGGAAATCTCCTAAGAATAGAACACTACTGACCATGTGCTGAAACACACATCAGACATGTGGCATAAACAGGAAAACCTCAAAAGTAAACAAATAAGGAGGGAGCATGTGCTTTGGAATCTGCTAGCATAAAAAGGTTGTTGGGGGAAATGGCCTAGAAAGAGTGGTCCATGATGAAATAAAGAAGTTCAAAAAGAAGCCTTAAACTTCCCCCAGAAGAACAAAGAATTCGCGTCAAGTTGGTCAGAATCACTACGATTCCATCGATATACCACAAAATCGATGAAATATTATCCCCAAATCACGAAACCAAAAGCGAACGAAAACCAAATTCTGGAACAAGGACCTGAAGGGTAGAAGCTCCAAGATTGTAGGAGTGCTGTTGAGACCAAAAATTCCTGATGGTGGACAAGAAAAACGTGTAAGGCTCACCAAGATTGAAACTTTATGCAGCTCGAAATCTCCGATCGAAGAAAAACTGCAAAAGAATTTGAACCCGCGTGTTCCCAACGAGTTAGCTAAGAACTAAAAAGAAGAAAATTGAGAGAAAAATTATTGGTCCAAACATTTGGGAGCAACGCGCAAATCAAGAAGCCCCACAAGGAAACACAAAAACCAGAATTTTTCCCAAAAGAAAGCACCGAAATTCTGATGAAAGATCCAATCTTCGCGTCACAGAACAACCACTGTCCTCACCTAAGCCGAGAACTTGATACGTGGAAGAGAACACGGCGAGCCTGCTGCGTGGAGGCGGTGGCAGTGGTGGCCTATCAAATGCGTAGGAGGAAACGAGCCGGCGCCGCCATACTGCAGCGGTTTACCGGCGGCGTCGGTGACCCACCCACTCCAGGCAAGAGAACCAAAGAAACAGAGCCAACACAACAAAATCTCCCCTGATCCAATCCAACCCAATCACAGAAAAAGAATAGGAAAAGGTGAGAACAACGGAATGGCACTGAAGAAGCGCAGACACGAACCGAGACAGGGAGGAACATACCCACCGAAAGACAAGAAAGAAGAGAAGGCGAGATCGAATCAAGCTGGCCGAAACCGCGACAGCCGCTGCCTCCCTCACCGTCAACCATGACAGCGACGTTACCTTCCCAGAGCTGCTGTCGTGTAGCGAGACAACAGTTTCCTACAACGCCACGAAACCACCTATATCCCGAGAATGCACGACGAGGAGGATTCCGACAGGGGATGGGAAACACGTCTCCGGCGCCGAGGAGGAGAGGAGGGGATGGGAATGGCATGGGAAACATGAGCTGGACTTAAGTTGGTGCTGTTTGGATTAATAATTTCGTGTTGGAGTTGTCTGGGTTGGAATGTGTGAACAAAACTTGATTTCTTCTACACTTTGGTTGCTGATGCACTCTGGGCAGGATCTTCTGTGGCGGTCGAGGGACTAGTCTATAGTTTCTCGTGGTGCCTCTAATTTCTACTTGCGTATCCCTCCCTTTCTTCTGCACCTGGGTGAAGGATTCTTGCTCGGTGTTCTTCAGTTCGTCTTCTTGCTGCTGTGTGCCTATGTTTTGTTTTTGCTTTTGGTGGAGGGAGGCTTCCGGAGAGACGAGGCTTTGTCCTGGGGAACTTGGTCATGCAATACATGATCCAAATTTGCCTTGCTTCGGTTTCGATGGGGTCTGGAGCCCATGGTGTTTGGAATGGTCCTAGAGCCCATGGTGTTTGTTAGTTCATATATACTATGTATATTTGGTGCTATAAACAATAACATAATTATCAACTCAAATATATCTATATCATAGATATGCACTAACAAGGCAAAGCCTAGAACAAGAATGCTACTAACAGAAGTAGGCATCAACATCATCACATGACAAATATCTAGGAAGCAAGGCCTAGCCATATCAAATGATATCACCGTGACTTATAGAGAATCGCTCCAACGAAGGTGAGCAGTCACGTGAACGCTTCCCAAAAATCTGATTTGTCCTAACCCAAGAAGGATCACGAGAGATGCCGCTTCGGAGGCACTGCTCTCCCCACGTAGGTGCATGCCGAAGAAGGGATGGAGAAGCTGATGTTACGCAGTACAAAGGAACAGGGCAATAGAACGGTACTAATTCTGTCTCTGAGAGAGACTATTATGATACTGATATCTCCCTAATATAGAACCAGCTTCAGCAGAACAAACTGTCGCCATTACTGTCATTACCCTATTTTAAATGCAGTTAATGCGTGCCATAAAAACCAATTGAAACAGTGTAATTAAAACTTTCAGTTTCTAATTTGTATGCATGGTTTTGAGGCGCAACAGTTTATAATTCATATGCATAGTTTTGAGGTGCAAAAAGAAACTGCAGATCCACAGCCAACTGGACACGAAATCAGGTGGGTGATGGTGATGGCGTGGCGTGGCGAGCATGCACGTGTTCTTCTTTTGCTTGCTTCAACTAGGTAAGACCAATTCCACCTTATATATTGGTCTCCTCCCACCTAGACTAGCAATATGGTACTAAACTTCCCACCTTTCACCATACATGAGTGCGCTTTTGGGATTTTTTTTTTTAGGATTTAATTAGAATATTGAATGGCCAAGCCCAAAAACTCCAACATCTATGTGTTTGGTTGCTTGAACTGAATCATCTCGTATGGGATGGTGGGATAAAAATTTGATGAATATTTTATCTATACGCTGAACCATCCGATTCAGTAAAAACAATTGAACCACATGGCGTGAGGGCTAACCTATCTCATTCAACCTCATCTCACCAACCAAACACAAGCATCTACACATAATTTTATTTGCGGTAAGCATGAGAAAGTAGCCTATAGCCCATACTCCCTCTGTCCCTTTTTAATGATGTTTTAGGAACTTGTTTTTGTTCTAAAATAAAATGTGGTTGTGTGTTTGATAGGTGATGTTTTCCCAAAAAAGTCCCTATTAAAAGCTGGTTGCTGGTCGGTATGAATGCCATCACTCTAATTCAACCCACTTATTCCCAACTATATTGGTATGTTTCCATGATGAGTAATACAAATTTCCATTCCTCTATTCCCTCTGTTACATGGCAAGCTAGTACTCCATTATACGTGCATGTATGTATGCTTGCAGATAGCCATACTAGTACTTGCATTAAGCTCAAATACATATGGCATAGTACAAGAGAATCAAAGAGCAAGTGCCCGATTGCGAGTGGATTAGGAGATGCCGCCGGATTCATGGCAGCTATGGTGGTCGTCCTCCTTACCGTCGGCCACGGTGGTGAGCGTCTTCACTGGGCACGTGGCGTAGCGAACGGAGACTGACGCAGCGTCACGCGCAGCACATGGCCAAGCAAACGAGCGAACTTGTTTGGTTGGAGACCTAGACAACTTGCTTGACAAAAATTGATGCAGGTAAATAGCTTAAAAATTAGATGATTTTTGTTTGATCAGGCAAAACTGAAGATGGGTTGTTTGGTTGAGATTGGTGAATAGAAAATAAGACGATGGATCAAAGATAGGAACGGTGGATGGAGTAGCCTGGCTCCAAGGCACTCGTTTTTTGTCGCCTAATCCTGGGAGCTCGCGTGGGCCTAACAGCGATGCAAAAAGCCAACGAAGCAAACAACTGACAGCTCGGAGGGTTGCTCCCAGCTAGGCAATTTGCCGCTAAGGCTCAAAGCAAACACGTATGAGGGCATCTCCAATAGTGGCCATCTCAGTCGTTTCTTACCTGTCATGTCACTCAAAATTTTAGTTAGAGGAGAGAGAGAGGATGAGAAGAGAGATAATATGTCACCTCTTATATAAGAGACAAACTGAGCACGCAAACCATCACAAATTGTGAGTGTAAGGGGGGGAGTTGTATTGCAAATGAATGATTTTATAGATAAATTGTTAGAGATGTTGCCTCTAAAATTGTCTGTAGATAAGTTAAAGCCTTTAGAGACAATCCTAAGAGATAAATTATTGTACATACCCTGAAAAGCCGTCGTCGTTGCCAATACGTTCGCATGGTGGCATTGATTTGTGGGTGGCGTTGGAAGATGGTGCTATGGAGTTCATTCTTGGTGCCATTATTTAGAGAGATAAGTGTTATCAATGGGGGTAAACAGGTCATAGATTGAAGAATTAATTGTCGGATTGGGGATCCTCTG
The DNA here is from genome assembly GCA_036346405.1 of Phyllostachys edulis. Taxonomy (NCBI): domain Eukaryota; kingdom Viridiplantae; phylum Streptophyta; class Magnoliopsida; order Poales; family Poaceae; genus Phyllostachys; species Phyllostachys edulis. Next base: position 7,947,824 of record CM070559.1, on the reverse strand, counting down.
CATTGAAAGAGTCAATGCAGATGATCTACGGTGCACGAGTATTATAAGCGATCTCTACTGTCCGATCAAAAATCAAAGGCCGAGACCAATTGATACAGTGTTTTGCTATTTTTGCTATAATACTTTCCTACGGTTGCTGCAATATTCTGCTAGAGTACTACGCGGGGCCCTGTTCACTCTCTCACAAAAAAAATTATTCGCGCGGTGAACCTCTGTAGTAATGCAGAGGATCCAAATTGCCATCTAGGCTAAAACATCATGTAATACCCACCAAAAGAATTAATTGCATAGGAAACGTGAGCTGGACTTAAGTTGTTGCTGTTTGGATTAATAATTGCAAATTGATAGCATCCGTGCGTCCAATCCAATCGTCGACCTTCGGACGATGCAATCCATCAATTGATTTGGATCCAACAAATCAGAACACACACCAAGCTTTCACCCCGCAACAACTGGATCCGAATCATTTCATTATGCCCACACAGAACAAACTGAGCTTACGTCCGTGGATAGGGAGGTCGTCGGTGATCCATTCCCAACGCACTTCCTCTTTGTGCTCCTCCTCCCTACGTTTCCGTCCTCGCCCACCTCGTGGTCATCTGAGCTCTGTCACTGTGGCTGACCACGACCACCATGAGTTGCCACGACATCATGAGCTCTGCCATCGGTAAAAGCCTCCATAAACGCCACTCGAGCTCTGATGCGAACACCTCGCTGGAAGAGCATCGGGCCAGACACACCCAGATAGATCCAGGCTCGCTGAGAAAATAGGCATGGGGTTAGCCGTCTCCTCCCCCAAGCTCACCTCCTGGTCGTCCTCGGCAAGCATCCCTTCCCCTAGTTTGTTGCATGCATTTCTCATTTTTGTTGTGGCTCATTTTCTCCATTGTTGTATGATCCACCCGGTTTGTTGCAGCTCCTTCACTATTTGTTGTAGATTTATCTTGATTGTTGTATCATTGTTATAAAAATATTGCAACAATTATTTTCGGATGTTTCAACTATTATTTTCAAATGTTGCACTGTTGTAACATCAAAATTTATTTGATTAGGATATTTGAACTAGTTTTTAAAAGCGCAGCTAGATTCTATATTGATGGTTTCATGCATTTTTTGATGAGAATATGGTATTTTCCCAATCTTTTTTCTTGTCATTGTATTTGTTATTTGTGCATTTTGTTGCATATATTGTCTACGGATGCTGTGTCGGAGCGTACGATGTCCAGACGTGAGTGGCTCCCTTAATAATTTCGTGTTGGACTCATCTGGGTTGGAAGGTGCAAACAAAACTTGATTTCTTTTACACTTTGGTCGCTGATGCACTTTGGGCGGGATCTTCTGTGGAAGTTAAGGGACTAGCCTATAGTTTCTCGTGGTGCCTCCAATTTCTACTTGCGTAGTAACACCTCAGCACAACAAAGAGTCCAAAATGTCACATATACATTTTTTTACTATAAATTTAAACCATAATTAGTTATTACAGCAACCTATGCATAATAGATTCTTGCTCAGTGTTCTTCAGTTCGTGTTCTTGTGCCTATCTTTTGTTTTGCTTTTTGTTGAGGGAAGCTTCTGGAGAGACCAAGTTTTGTCCTGGGGACATGGAGAAATAGTGTTAGCGGAACTTGGTAATGCAAAACCTGATCTAGGTGCTGTTTGGTTTGCTTTCAATGGTTGCCAATGATTGCCTTACAAAATTTGGTGGCCTTGACCGAATTTGGCAGGTATTTGGTTTGTTACCAAACTATGTCAAGATTCCCTTCTCCCTTAGCTCTCTATTCATTTTCTTGCCAATTTTTGGCCAAAATATTGGTAACCAATTTGAGGGCTATTTGGTTTGCATTTTTTTTTGGCTAAAATGGCACCGTTGGTGTGAGCGATAGCAAAACTAGCCCCCACCCCACCCCCGCGAATCAAAGGCAAAAATGGCACCTTGTTCGTGCCAGAGGATCGAATTTGCTGTGTGGACGACACATGGCCTCGTCTGGCCCCCAGGGGTGTGGAAATGCCTCATCCAGCCACCGGGGGCGCGGAAATGCCTCGTCCTGCCCCTAGGGACGCGAATTCCTCCTAGAAAAGGCTGAGAGTTGTAGGAATTTCTAAATATAGAAAATGAGCTCCAAAAATTATTAAAATGTTTGTCAATGCTCCTGACACAGTGTACTTTCTTGTGTTATTTTTCCATAATTTTATCTATTCTGCATTTGTCTCGGAAATTCCGTTAAGGCTACTGTTTATATGCAAATGAAATAATCGATTTGAAAAAAAATTACAAAAACATGCTGAAAAGACTTTTCACATTTATTTTCGGTATAATAATCCTAAGTTTACAATTTTTTGATGTTACAAATCAAGTGATTAGATCAGACAAAACAAAAAAATTGTAGATAGTAAAAGTAGTAATATGATTAGTACTACTCGGAGCATGAAGGAAAATAGTATGGGTACCTGAAGTCGACCGGGACGTAGAGGACATTGTACTCCGACTTCACGGCAACATTCCGACACAATTTTTATCTTCTTTATGGAGGTAAAAAAGAAGAATGAAATATTATCACGTGTACCAAACTTTTCATTCCGCAAATTTTTTTCATGTGGTCGGCCGCCTAGCCCACCCCTACTGATCAGATCAAACTTTCATTATTGGGGGAGGGGGTATTATCACATGTGATGAAGTCATACAAAGCAATATTTTTTTAGATGAAATCACCTAATTTCATTCCAAAAATGTATTATCACATGTACCAAATAGTTGTAATTAATTAGTCATATTTAATTTGTCACATTTTACTTTGCAAATTAGTTAGTTGTATTTAATGAAGTCGTAATTTATTACTCGGCTATAATGAATTAATCCTAATTAATTAATAAACAATAATGAATTAGTCCTAATTAATTAGGGTTAATTAAATTTATTATTATTAAATTAGTCCTAATTAGTCTTAGTCAAGCAGTCATAAGTTTTCACTCGCAGTGAGTTAGTCGTAATTATTTACTCGCAGTTTGTTAGTCATAATTAAAATTCGTAACTAAAATAGTCGTATTTAATTAACATAATAATTTAATCATAATTAATTAGGCTCCATTAAATAGTTTTAATTAATTAGTTGGCTTAATTAGAAAGTCGTTGTTAGTTGGTATTAACTAAAATAGTCGTAATTAATCAACCATAATTAATTAGTTCTAATTAATTAGGTTAATTAAATATGAATAGTTTAGTTAATCCTAACTCGCAATGGTAGCTAATCTATCGTATTAAATTAGTTGCAATTTATTTGTGTTAAATTTTTAAATGTAATTAATTATAAGTAATTAATTAGGCTACATTAAATACTATTAATTATTTAATCGTAATTAACTTGGCTTTATTAAGAAGTCGTAGTTAGTTGTCTTAATTAGGATAGTTGTATTTAATAAACCACGACTAATTAGTCGTAATTAATTACTAACTAACCATATTTGTTCCAAACTGACTCACCCTTGTTGTATGAGCTACAGCAAAACATTCAATCTTTTAGCCTGCCTCGTCGAACAGGGCTACGCGGTGCCATTTTTACCTTTGATGCGCACGGGAGGGGGGGTTAGATTTGTTATTTCGCACGGCAACAGTGCTATTTTAGTAAAAAAAACTCTCTCCATGCCCCCATTGCCCGGTCTTTCCCTCTTCTTTTTTACCTCGTACTTGGACGTGGGTAGTAAAAGCCCATGAATCGAGTGATCAGATTAGACAAAAACAAAAACTCATAAATAGTAAAAGTACTAGTATGGTTAGTACTACTCGGAGCATGAATGAAATAGTATTGGTACCCGAAGTCGTCCGGGACGTATAGGAAATCGTACTACGACTTCAGGCAACATTCCGATACGGTTTTTATCTTATTTACAAAGGTAAAAAAAGAAGTACATATTATCACATATACCAAAATTTTCATTCCGTAATTTTTTTTTTTTAGTGTGGTCGATCACCGGCGCGCCTGCCGACCAGATCAAACTTTCGTTGTCGGGGGGGGGGGGTGTATTATCACATGTGACGAAATCATGTCAAACAAATTTTTTTTCCAAATTTTAGCGATAATTTTGGGGATGTCGAAAGCAAGATTTTAGTTTAAAAAAATAAAAAAAAACAAAGGGTGGGGGCTACCGCACCCCTAGGGGCGTAGGGTTAGGACGAGGCAAATCCGACCCCAAGTGTTAGGAAATTTCAAAAGAAATATAAAATTAGGATAATTATACTGAGAATGAATACAGAAAGTATTTTGAGCATGTTGTTGAAATTTTCCTCAAATCGATTATTTCATTTGCACACAAACAGTAGTCTTAACTAAATTTTTGAGAAAAATACAGTACGTATAAAATTCTAGAAACATTACACAATCAAGTACATAGTGTTAGGAGCCTTCACAAAAAAAATCATAATTGTTGGAGCTCATTTGCTATATTTAGAAATTCCTACAACTCTCAGCCTTTTCTGGGCGGAGGGAATTCGTGCCCCGGGGGGCAGGACGAGGCATTTCCGCTCCTCTGGGGGCCGGACGAGGCCATTTGTCGCCCGCACGACATATTTGGTCCTCTGGGGCACAGACAAGGTGTTATTTTTGCCTTTGATACGCAGGTAGGGACTAGTTTTGCTATTGCGCACACCAACGGTGTCTTTTTAGCCAAAAACTCGTTTGGTTTGAAGACAAATTTACACTGCCAAGCCTTACCAAATTAGCTATCAATGTTTTGGCTAAAGATTGACAAGAAAATGAACTAGATAGCTAAGGGAGAACGGAATCTTGCTAAAGTTTGGTGGCAAACCAAATGTCTGCCAAATTCGGTCAATGCTACCAAATTTTGGTAAGGCGAGTATTGGCAACCATTGAAAGCAAACTAAACAGTCCCTTGGTGACCAAATTTTGGCAATGTGTAAGATCGAGGAGGCCGACTAGAGGGGGGCGGGGGTGAATAGGCGGTTTTAAAAATTCTTTTGGCTAAAACCGAGTTTTATGCGGAATTGTAAATCAATTTGGTTTTGCACAAATAAGGCCTAAATCAACTAGTCTCAATTAAGTGCACCAACAATATAAGGACTATTGAATTAGCAATCATGCACATATAATGTGACAACCCACCCTTTGATATACCGCAAAGGTCCGGGAGGACCATTTTTTTTTGAGCTGCGGTACTACCTCATGAAGGAGCGGTAATACCGCTCGGTACTTCCCGAGGGAGGTCTTCCAGACCTCCCAGAGGTCTTCAAGACCTCCCGGAGATCTTGGCCAACATCTCGCAGTGGCACCTCTAGGTATATCATCGGGGAGGTCCGACAGATCTCCCAGCTAAGTCCCGTGGGACCTCCCGAGATCCCGCCTGTGCGAGCTAGTCCCAGAACGGATTGGCTAGCTCGCATGATCTAACACAAGTGTAATCAAGTCCATACACAAACTAAGAAGAGCAAGAGACAGAACAACAAATAATATTAAAGACCAAATCGCCAAGCTTTACAGAGTTTGCCTCATGGGCTAAAACAAAAGAGCAAGAACAATGAAAGCAAAAACGTTAATCAGTAGGTCCAACCGATCACCCCACCGGCTATCGAGTGGAGGACGCCCCTAGGTCGCAAGGTCTCCAAAGACCTCTTCTTCACCGAGCTTTGAGCTCCTCGAATCTACAGAATCGCCGATTAAAACAGAGGGCAAAAGCCATGAGTACATTGAATGTACTCAAGAAGCGTCGGGGAGTCCATGCAATAAGTAATCATGCAAGGCTTGCCAAAAGAGAGTTGTAAGGTTAGTTGCGTAAAGCAGTATTTGACAACAAATAATATAAGTAGATTGAAATGCTCGAGTTAAAACAATAATACATAAGTACATTTGTTTTCGAGGAGGTCGTGAGCACCCGCTCACTCCCAAAACCCACTCTGGAGCACCCACTCCAAAGTTCCAAAGACCAACCGTGGGAGGTCTGGTCACACCCATGACCAGGACCTCAGCCACGACCACCCTGGAGCACCCGCTCCAGAGTTCCCAACCCGCCCCTGGACCTCATCTCGAGCCAACCATGACCCCTCTAAAGCCGGCCAAGGTCTCTTCGAGGCAAAGCCACAGTCTCTCGCAGAAGCGCCCAGGGACACAATTTCACAAAGCTACCCCTTGCACCATATTCACCGGGCATGTCCATAACCAAGGACTTGGCTATTCGAATAGATTTTACACTCTGCAGAGGTGTACAACTTTACCCACAATCCACGGTCTCTCTAGCGGGACGGGTTCCGGTCACCCTTGCTCACTTTCGAAGGTGAGCAGTCTAGAGAGCGCGGCAAGGCCTTTACAAAGCTTTGAAATGACTCGGAGCTGCCCGCTAAGGTTTCGCAATCCCCCTTGGTCTAGAAGTCCGCAGGTTATGGGTGCCCCTCTTGCATGGCGGCCTCACACGCATCAACCACAACAAAGACCAAGCCATCTTATTGCTAATTATTCAGCCAGACCACCCCCATAAAGTGATCTTGTGGTTGCAATCGATTGGCCCAGATCAATGAACACAAAGTAAAGTCCTTATTTATGCTCGGGCAAGACATCCACAACCCCAAAATGAAGCATCCACTACTCACTCCCGACCTTCTTGCCCGAGCAAAACAATTTGTAATTAACCCCGCCAAAAGACCACCCATCTGGCACAACAATTATTAATGTGATCTCGCACCACAATCAACACAACTTAGGCATCCTGCCATAGTTGCTTAACAATGGCACCAACCACAGGTTCCATATTTCAATTAGTCAAGATTATTAATTGATGAGGCATGATTCACAGCACCCACGGTTTCTAAAGCAAGGCTAAGCATACAACATACGGTCCCAAAGTTGGCAATAACAAGGAATACCAACCAAAATATCCATCCTAAGGTGTCCAAAGAGTTCATGTCAACATGTTCAGTTCAAGTATATCAAGGAGGCATAATGTCAAGTAGGAGGATAGCTACTGCCCAAAACATGCTTTATAAAGATAGCCATGCAAGTTTAATGAATCAAAATAGCTTTGCAAAGTGGGTTCAAGATGATCAAGGGCCACGACTTGCCTCTGTTGGAGAAAGAAAAGCTTCGGCTGAAGGAGCTTGATTCACGAGTTCTCAACGATCACCCGAGATCTACACGTCAAAAAGAAACCAAATAAGCAAATAATTTCCAAGAAAACCAAAAGAACTTACTCAAAACCAAGAGAGAAGAGGAGATCCACAGGGAGGAGGAGGAGATCCACCAGGGAGGAGGAGGAGATCCACCAGGTCAGGAAGGAACCGAGGAGTTGAAATGAGGAGCAGGAGGCAATGGTGCCCTCTGGTGCTCTATTTAAAGAGCAAGGGAACAGAGCACCAACCCAAAGAAGCGACTGTGTTCAAGGTTTTAGGACAAGGCACACCGCCACAAGGTACGAAAAGAAATAAAGAAAGCAAGGGATGTAACACAAAGTAGAAAAAGAGTACAAAGGTAGGTGGCGAGATTTAATGTGACTCGACCCACATTAATGCACTAAGACCGCCAAAGGGCTGATCAAAAAAGGTCGTGAGACCACCAAAGGACATGGTCCACGGTCCAAATAGGAGGTCCAAGGAGGAGGTCCAGAAGGAGGTCTCATGAGGAGGTCCCAGACAAAGGGAGGTCTAGACCGCAAAGGTCTAAACAAAAAGGGAGGTCTAAACCTAAAGGAGGTCCAAACACAACAAGGAGGTCCAAACACAACAGGAGGTCTCGAACCTAAAGGAGGTCCAAACACAACAGGAGGTCTCAACCTAGAGGAGGTCCAAACACAACAAGGAGGTCTCGAACCTAAAGGAGGTCCAAACACAACAGGAGGTCTCGAACCTAGAGGAGGTCCAAACACAACAAGGAGGTCTGAACCTAAAGGAGGTCCAAACACAACAGGAGGTCTCGAACCCAGAGGAGGTCCAAACACAACAGGAGGTCTCGAACCTAGAGGAGGTCCAAACACAACAAGGAGGTCTCGAACCTAAAGGAGGTCCAAACACAACAGGAGGTCTCGAACCTAGAGGAGGTCCAAACACAACCGGAGGTCTCGAACCTAGAGGAGGTCCAAACACAACAAGGAGGTCTCGAACCCAAAGGAGGTCCAAACACAACAGGAGGTCTCGAACCTAGAGGAGGTCCAAACACAACAAGGAGGTCTGAACCTAAAGGAGGTCCAAACACAACAGGAGGTCTCGAACCTAGAGGAGGTCCAAACACAACAAGGAGGTCTGAACCTAAAGGAGGTCCAAACACAACAGGAGGTCTCGAACCCGGAGGAGGTCCAAACACAACAGGAGGTCTCGAACCTAGAGGAGGTCCAAACACAACAAGGAGGTCTCGAACCTAAAGGAGGTCCAAACACAACAGGAGGTCTCAACCCGGAGGAGGTCCAAACACAACAGGAGGTCTGAACCTAGAGGAGGTCCAAACACAACAAGGAGGTCTCGAACCTAGAGGAGGTCCAAACACAACAGGAGGTCTGAACCTAAAGGAGGTCCAAACACAACAGGAGGTCTCGAACCCAGAGGAGGTCCAAACACAACAGGAGGTCTCAACCTAAAGGAGGTCCAAACACAACAGGAGGTCTCGAACCCGGAGGAGGTCCAAACACAACAGGAGGTCTCAACCTAGAGGAGGTCCAAACACAACAAGGAGGTCTCGAACCTAAAGGAGGTCCAAACACAACAGGAGGTCTCGAACCTAGAGGAGGTCCAAACACAACAAGGAGGTCTGAACCTAAAGGAGGTCCAAACACAACAGGAGGTCTCGAACTCGAGGAGGTCCAAACACAACAGGAGGTCTCGAACCTAAAGGAGGTCCAAACACAACAGGGAGGTCTCGAACTCGAGGAGGTCCAAACACAACAAGGAGGTCTGACGGTCAAAATCTCCCAAAAGGGAAAATCCGACGGCCAAGATATCAAAAGGAGAGGACTGAATGGTCAAGATCAAAAGGCAAAGGGAGGTCCCGGCGCCAAGATCTCAAAAGAAGAGCCCGAACGGCCAAGATCTCAAAGCGGAGGACCTCGGCGGTCTAGATCAAAGGGCGGGGAGGTCCCGACGGTCAAGGATATTCAAGATTAAAAGGGTGGTCTTTACAAAAGACCAGCAAGGATCGAGGAGGTGGTCCTTGCAAAACAAACCTGGAGGTCCCGGGATCAAGGAAAACGCAAGAAGAAAGCAGAGCCGCTCGATCGTAATCGGACGGTCCAGAAGGAAAGGAACGTTTGGACCATCCAAACGCTACTTAGCTTGAGCCGCCGATCCAGATCGAATGGCGCGAATGAGGGGCCGTTCGGACCGAGCGAAACAGACCAAGAAGGCTAGGCTGCTCGATTTAGATCGGACGGCCCTTAGGTGAGAAAGGTAAAGCCTTAAGCGTCTGACCACAAGAGTCAAAGAGGTCCAAGCGCTAAGGAGGTCTTGGGCTCGAGGAGGTCTGGACCTTTGGATCCAACGAAGGAGGACCTGACGGCTAAGATCTCGAGAGGAGGTCCTAACGGCGAGATCTCAACAAGGGGAGGTCTCGAGCGGCTAAGATCTCCAGAGAGGAGGTCCTAACGGCCAGATCTCAACAAGGGGAGGTCTGAGCGGCTAAGATCTCCAGAGAGAAGGTCATAACGGCGAGATCTCAACAAGGGGAGGTCTCAGGCGGCTAAGATCTCCAGAGAGGAGGTCCTAACGGCCAGATCTCAACAAGGGGAGGTCTGCGGCTAAGATCTCGAGAGAGGAGGTCCTAACGGCGAGATCTCAACAAGGGGAGGTCTCAGGCGGCTAAGATCTCGAGAGAGGAGGTCCTAACGACGAGATCTCAACAAGGGGAGGTCTCAGGCGGCTAAGATCTCGAGAGAGGAGGTCCTAACGGCCAGATCTCAATAAGGGGAGGTCTGAGCGGCTAAGATCTCGAGAGAGGAGGTCCTAACGGCCAGATCTCAACAAGGGGAGGTCTCAGCGGCTAAGATCTCCAGAGAGGAGGTCCTAACGGCCAGATCTCAACAAGGGGAGGTCTGAGCGGCTAAGATCTCCAGAGAGGAGGTCCTAACGGCGAGATCTCAACAAGGGGAGGTCTCGAGCGGCTAAGATCTCCAGAGAGGATGTCCTAACGGCCAGATCTCAACAAGGGGAGGTGCAGGCGGCTAAGATCTCCAGAGAGGAGGTCCTAACGGCGAGATCTCAACAAGGGGAGGTCTCAGATGAACACAGGGAGATCCAAAGAGGCAAGGGAGGTCCCAAAGGAACTCGACGCCCAAATGACCTCAGAGGTTACAAGAGAACGCTAAGAGAGGTCCACGGGGAGGTCCAAACAAAGAAAGAGGTTTAGACCAAGGAAGATCCAATCAAAGATGAAAGCTTAGACCCAAGGAGGTCTAAGCACAAAGAGATTCAAGCCAACAAAGGAAAGTCCAAACAGAAGATTACAAAGAGAGGTCCAGAGAATGTAAGGGGTTGAACCTATAAAGAGGTCCAGGCCGGGAGGAGGTGCAGGCGAAAGGAAGGACCCAAGAGAGGATGTCTCCAAAAGGGAGGAGAGACTAGCCTAGAGGACAAACAAGGCCAAGAGAGAAAAGAGGCTAAAAGCCAAAGAACAAAGAATAACTCCACTCAACCGAGAAGGGATTAATTTGAAGTTTGGTTAGTTCAAGTTAAACCTCCCAATTTCTCAAATCTTCAAATTAAGCTTTGAACTCTCAACAAAAGCGAATGGTTATTATTTTTACCAGCTTTTCAAAACTCCGGAAAAACGGGACGTTACATATAAGACTAGAGATAAAAATTGCAATCATACAAATACAAGTAAGCAATTTAATACAATGAATGTAAATTGCAATATAGTAAAGCACAAGTAAACAAACCACGATGACACAATGAATTTTTTTTATCTTGGTGTTCGGAGACTTGCCGGTCTCCCCTAATCCACGTTGAGGTAAGCCCAAACCAATTGGACCGGCTCCACTAATTAAGCCAACACCTCCGAGGTAAGTCCAACTCCTTGGACCGGTTCCAAAACGAACCAACATCTCGATCCACTAGAGTTGCTCTTCCTCTACTCCGAAGATGGCGAGTACCAAGCCACTCACAAACACCGGGCCTTCTCACAATCCTTCTTTGAGAAGATCACGGGACCACGATGCCTCCACGCCGTCTAGGTGTCGGCAAACACTAAGAGTAACAAGCCTAGAACTCTCACTTGAACTAATCAAGTGTCTAAGCTCAATGAATACACAATCCACTACCTAAGGCAATACATGCACTTAGGATTTACCTCTCAAACCTCACTAAGTGCAACACATGCACATAAGAAAGTAGAGGGCTTGCTCTTAGTTCAATAGAATGTATATGAGAACTAGCAACCTCCCAACACACGGCCAAGGTGGGTATTTATAGCCCACACACAAAAACTAGCCGTTGAGGAAAGTTTTGCTGAAAAATCAGCACAATCGGTAGTACCGCCATTCAACGGTCGGTACTACCACACCTCCACTTTTAGCACAGCAACGACTACAAAACTAGCCATTGGAACAAGGTGCGGTACTACCGCTAAGCAATACGCGGTAGTTTCGATTATCGGTAGTTCCGCACAAAGCACTGCGGTACTACCGCTCTCCAAGAGAGCAACACATGCTCAAAAAAACATCGTTCTGTTAAAAACGTGCCGCTCCAATTTTCGGTACAACCGATGTGTGGTAGTTCCGTGTACACAACGACGGTACTACCGCGCCTCAAGCGGAGCAAACAAGACATGAAAAAACATGCCTTCTGGAAAATACGTACCGCTCAAAGGTTCGGTACAACCGTGATGCGGTAGTTCCGCCAAGGAACCTCCGGTACTACCGCTCCACACGACCGGACACTAAGTCCCGATCGGACTGGACACGTGGACGGCTCAGATTAAAATGACCGATCGAACCGCGTGTTTTAACCGCACGATCCAAGCACTATTTAGACGGTCCGAACGTCCACCGGTAGTACCGCTAAAGGCAATGCGGTACTACCGCTCTACGGTAGTTCTGCTCAATACACGCCGGTACTACCGTACCTCATCAGAGCAACACATGCTCAATAGGTGCGGTAGTTCCACCAACATGAGCCCGGTACTACTGCAAGGCGGTAGTTCCGCCAACATAACGTCGGTACTACCGTTTTTCCAGAGAAAGCACAGTTTGTGTTCTCTTCAACTCAATTTGCAAAACCCATTTGCCAAATTGATGCGTGATGCAAACACAGGTCAAAGGCAAGATTCTCAACAAGTTGCAAAACATATTTGCCAACTTTTAGAATCAATACCACAAGGAATAAGGTACATGGACTTAAACCATTTACAAAACACATTCGCAAACTAAAGTCACATGCTACAAGGATTATATATGAGCCTCAACTATTTGCAAAACACATTCGCAAATAACAGCATCATGCTAACAAGGACAAGGTGCATGGACATCAACCATTTGCAAAACGCATTCTCAAACTATAGTCTCATGCCACAAAGATTATGCACGAGCTTCAATTATTTTCAAAACACATTCGCAAATAATAGCAACATGCTAAAGAGAGCTAGAGCAAGCACAATGAGCTATCAACACATTACAAACTCAAGCTACTAGTCAAGACCACTCTTAATAGTACGGCAACCTATACTAGCAATTCGGTCTTCCAACCAAACACTAAGACCAGTAAAAGACTAGGAACACATCCTTAGCCCTAGCAAGTCATATCTTTGCCTTGCATAAACACTTGAAGCTTGATGACGCACATCTTCACTTCAAATCCAGGTTCTTGACTTGATATGCATCAACCCATGATGCATTCTTCACTTGATCTTCATCAACACATGATGAAGCTTCTCTTGACACGATGATCAACTCATGATCATCTCCTCTTCAAGATCTTGATACGCATCAACACATGATGCATTCTTTACTTCAAGCTCTTGACTTCAATATCATCGACACATGATGATCTCCCTCATTTAGAGTCTTGACTTGATGACGATCAACTCATGACGTCAACCAAAGTCTCCATCATCATCATGGAACTCAACCTAATCATCCAACTCATGAAAAATGTTAGTTCCACAATATGATTATCATTAATTACCACATCATACCATTAACTCATAATGGTGGGACAAGATACCACAATCTTTCCCTCTTTGGTAATTGATGATAATCACTTCAATTGCAAATAAATTGAATGAAGATAAATATAAGTATATATGAACTACACAAGTTTTATATACTCAAGGTTATATGTGTACACATAAACTACACAAGTTATGTATACTTAAGGTTACATGAGTATATATGAACTACACAAGTTATATATACTTAAGGTTACATGAGTACACATGAACTACATAAGTTATGTATACTCATATGATATGTTTCAAAGTAGAGATCCTTAATATGTTTGGATAAAAGAATATGGATCAATACTAATGAAACCACAAAACATACAGTGAACTCCCCCTAAATGTGTGCATACACGAATGTGTTATAAGAACTTATGCACGTATTCAATGTTAACCTTTTAGTGGAGTTTAACCTATATTTTGGAATCGAGGAATGCAACAATATATAAGAAATATGATGTCGAATGCATACCTCTCTGATATTCACCTCTTTATCCAATTGAGACTATCATTAGGAATAACAATAAAAGTGTTAGTCTCACAAATAGGTTTGTCATTAATCACCAAAATACTCCATTAACTAATAATGGCGGGTCTAGATCCATCACAATGTCAAATTTTGGTAAGGCTTGGTAGTGCAAATTTGTCTTCAGACCAAACAACCCCCAATTTTTCCTAGCTTCGGCTTCGATGGGGTTTGAAGCTGATAGTGTTTGGAATGGTTCCAGAGGGGCATCTATGTGTTTGGTTGCTTGAACTGAACCATCCTGTTCTAGATCATGGGATAAAAATTTGAGAAATATTTCCTTTAGATGTTTAACTATCATATTCACTAAAAACAATTGAACACATGATATAAGGATCAACCTATTCCATTTAACCTCATCCCACACTAGTACAGAAAACCCCATCACAGACGGTTCAGAACCGTCATCACAGATGGTTTGAAAATAGAACCGTCTGTGATAGTAGTTATCATAGACGGTTCTACTTCCGAACCGTCTGTGAAAGTATATTTTCATAGACGGTTCTGAAAACGAACCGTCTATGATAGTTTATCACAGACGGTTCTTGTTCAGAACCGTCTGTGATAGTTTTTTCTACTGCAAAAAAAATACTAAATGTATAGAACACTATCATAGAAGCTCATCTACGGTGTCTTAGACTGAATCATGGATTCATGGATACACTCATACACTCATACACAACAGAATACCCAAGCCACTCATACACATACACTCATACACTCATATACAACAGAATACCAGTCGGAGGAGCAGCGGAGGAGGCCGACGTGGGGAGGAGGGAGGCACGGGGGAGGAGGCCGGTGCAGGGGAGGGGGCCACGGGGAGGAGGCCGGTGTAGGGGAGGAGGCCGACACGGGGAGGAGGCTAGTGCAGGGGAGGAGGTTGACACGGGAAGGAGGACGGTGCGGGGAGGAGGCCGGTGCAGAGGGAGGACGCCGACACGGGGAGGAGGAGGACTAGAGGAGGAGGAGGAGGAGGACTGCGGGAGGTTGGAGGACCGACTCTATTTATAAGGACTCTGCATTCCTCGCCGCAGCGCTGCTCAAAATTTTCAACTCCCGTTGTGAATCACATATCACAGAAGGCTCATATCATGAACCGTCTGTGATGAGGTACTTATCACAGACGGTTCGTGATATGAACCGTCTGCAATAGTATCACAGACGGTTCGTGATACAAATCGTCTGTAATGAGGTACTTATCACAGACGGTTCGTAATATGATCTGTCTGTAATACTATCACAGACAGTTCATGATACGAACCGTCTGTGATAATTAGTATCACAGATGGTTCATGATACGAACCGTCTGTGAAGGACAACACAGACGGTTCCAAAGGAACCGTCTGTGATGAGGCGTCTAGTATGACATGTTTGTAGTGGTGCCACCAACCAAACAGAAGTATCTACACATAATTTTCTTCGCGGTAAGCGTGAGAATGTAGGCTATAGCATCATATTAAATAAACAATGTGCAAAAAAGGAGCATATCTAATGACAATCAGTAAGGACATCTCTAATAGCGTATTTATTGTCGTCTCTTAGTTATGCTATGTCAATAAAATTCTACGTGGAAGAGAGAGGGGGAGGAGAGAGAGCACAGATCATTTCTTCCTAAAGAGACTGTCGTGCACGCGAAACAAGACATGATACATTAATCTACTCTAGTTGACATGTAGGCCCGTTTCAAAGGAAAATTATAAAATATAAATGTTGAAGGGTGTGCTAAAGACTATCTATTGGAGATGTTCTCTCTAAAGATGATGTAGCATATGTTAAAGACAAAGTTATCTCCAACTATTGGAGATGCCCTAAACAAATTACTGGTACTACATAATCATAATTGACGAGAAGAGGTGTCCTAGTTTAAAAAGTTAACTAGCTTTTATCATAGGATCATTGGCCGATAAGATGCCTTTTGATTAATAAAAAAGAGATGATAAGTACTTGGCTTTGGGCTCCACCAACCACCCCCACGATAGCGATAGGAGTCTTGCACGCAGAAGAACCTGGATCCTTCTAGATGCATACGCAACTTGCACTATTCCATAAGCGCCCAGCGCGTGTATTATACACTAGTTACGTGTTCGTGCGTTACTACGGAGAAAAAACATATTACCCCAGCGTATTGAGCTATTGTTGGCTGTCGTTGGGCTTAGCCTATCCCAGTCCATCTACTCTCGCTGAGGTGTCACGGTGAGGTTTGCCTTGACCTACTTCGCGTCTCTTCTACCGTGTTTGGTACTTATGATCAAATTCCGATGCGGACTGCATAGCACCTCTGCCGTTGTGCTTGCACTGCACCTTCGACTTTGTCGCCATGCACTACACTCGCTCCACCGCACTACAGTGCATGAACACATCTGACCTGTGGCTCAACGATGTGGCCAATGCTTCCCTAGTCACGTCGCCTATGTTTAGATCACTAGCCTCGCCATTTCAACAGTCAACGAAAACATGATGATGATTGTCTAGCCACATGACCGCATGTCGTCGTGATACAATAAAATGTATATGTGAATGAAACACGTACGCGCAATAGAAAAATAGCATCTGCAATCAACATGCAAATAATACTTCTAAGGCACTCCACGACCGAGTGGCAGCTTGGCAGGGGCGCAACAGGCATGTGGAAGGACACGTGCATGCGTGTGCACATATGCTCCAGCGAATGCAACAAACCCTGGACAACCTGCTAGCATGTGAGTCCTTCATAGCACGCATAGTATGCAGACCGAGGTGGAGGAGATGCATGTCGTGCTGCTCCAAGGGACCACAGCCGGGTAGTGCCAGTCGGGCGACACCGATGTGAAGCACTTGCCTAGCGCCGATGTGTTGAGACTATCTTCCCTTCCCTTGTGCTTCTCTGTTTCATCTTTGACAGCCCAACCTCAAGCGATGTGCTGCCGAGGTTGTAGCCATGCAACATAGTTACACAACGCTCATGCCTTCTTGATCTCGGCCTGGTCACTACCGTATTTGGTGTGCCTCCTCCAAGTTCTGTTAGGATTTGTTTATTGAGATCGGAGCGATTTACGTGGAGGCGGGTACTGGGTGGCTTATTGATATGAAAGCGTTTTTGTAGCTAGAAGTCGAGGGGGGTCGAGGGAAGGGAGGTGGAATCGATTGAGTAGCGGAGGCTCACATGTTAGCGCTTGGAGTGAGTAGTGGATCGATTAAGGGGATGAGAGAGGGAACGAAGAATGCATCACTCATCATCACTACATTCTTTTTAAGTAGTAAAGATTTATACTGCACGTACACTATTCCTCTGTCATTTTTTACTCGGAGAAGGTGTGGACATCAGTTTTATGAATTCTGTACGAGCAGTAAAAAAGATGATGAACTGAGTTTAAAAAGTCAAAATATTCTTGAACAAGAAAATACCAGGATAGACATTCTCTACGAACAAGTGCTCGCAAGATGTTTCAAACACTCCTTTCCGATCGAATTGTTTTCGTGTGGGCAATTAGAAAATCCAAATATATACTACGGATGCAAAATACAGGCAATTAGAAAATCCAAATCCACATGAATTTGTTTTCGTGTGGGCATGAACGATCCACTACAAGGATTCCTATATATTGCAATAAATTTATTGCAACAAAAAATAAGTTGTTGCAAATTTGTCGTCGGATCGTCCTGGTTCGGCCGGCCTTGTGTATCATTTTGGGCGGATCGGATCCCCCTCGCGTCCTCATCTCCAATTGCACTCGCGACCAGGCGGCGACGGCCGCGTCGAAGCCCTAGGCGTCGCAGGCCCTCGACTGCGCCATCGCCAGCATCCGAGAGCGTCGAGCCCGACCCCGGAAATCCTAGAGGCCTCCTCCGCCGTTCGCCGACTTCTTCCCCGCCGCCGTTTCCCGAGCACCACCGTCGGCCTCCTGTGATGGTTAGCTCTTCATCCTCTCGTCCCCCTTGCCCCCTCTACTCCTCCCTTTGTCTCCTTCCTCTTCGCCTACTGCCCTCTGATGCGGCCGTACGGTATTCTCTCTCAAACGATCGAATCAATTCGTCGCCGAGGATGCCATTTCTTCGTCTCTTGCTCTCCTGGTTAATCATTTGAGAAGGGTTCTCTTCTTGACATTATAATATCGAGTGTTTTGGCCTGCGTTGCAATGTAACATCTTCTTCAGTAGTTAGTAAGTTGGTAGTATAATGCTGTAGAGTCCAGGACATTGTGAAATGTAATGTTCATTGCAGTGTAGTTTTGCTAGCTTATCGTGGTGCTTGCTTCACTATTGATGAAATAGTTCGCCACTGGATTCTGTTTTTTTAGCCCAATTGTTAATTTCTGCATCATCCTTACTAAACAGATTACTTTTCCTCAGTTCTGCATCCTAATTTCTTTTCAAGTGGAAGTGCACCATCATGTTATTACACAGACATTTGATTGTTGTTTCAATCATGCCTACAAAGCCAGTTCTACTGGCTTTTGCCTTATTTTGTGGATTTTTTAGAAGAGGTATTGGATTTGTGAAAGTTTGTCCACCTGATAATATTGATAGGTTCTGTCTGTTTTTAACTCCAAACATAGAATACTATCTTTTCAAGAATTTTTGCTAGGTTCTGTCAATTTTTAACTCCAACATAGAGTACTATCCTTTCAAGAATTTTCAGTTTCTTTTATGTAAGTCCCTGCGTGGAGTTTGTGACGATGGCCTATCCGTCAACTGGTACAAGTCATGAAACTATTTCAGATTTGTGTATTTCTTTTTAGTTTTGGTCGAGTTCTAGTTAGCAGATAGTCCTGTTGGATAGGAACTTGATTTTACCTAAGTCCTAACCACTGTATTTCCCTTCTTGTTGTTGCAAATATTTTTTTGAATTATGGATGAAGGAACTGGGAGTATCACTAATGCATGAATTGGGAGTCTTGGTAGAATTTAGCCATATACAACATATTCATTTCTTAACCTATATGAACTTCTACATGGTATGGAGTGTTCGGTTGTGTGATACCATTTGCAATACCCCCAGGCCAAACACACTTGCACATAATTTGCTCTTAGATGTTACACAGTTCAAAAATTTCCTTGTTCAATATCAGACTGAAGTCACTTCACAATGTTGTGGACAGTCACGCGAAGCGCTGCATGTGTGATGTTTTGTATGAACTCGGGCTGCACAGGATCTCTCTCGTATAAGAGATGGAATTTTCAATTGGCAGAACGGTGGTCGTTTTGGGGCTTCCCTGTCTAGTATTTGTACAAGGGAATGCTTTGAATTTATTTTATTAATATATTTCAGTTTCTTTTATGTTGGTTTTGAAAGATTCAATATTGCAAAGCTAAAACAAACCTACATATTCTCACCTCATTTTTTAGTTGTAATTAAGAGCTGTTTCCCTCCTCTCCAAAGAAGCATTACATGCTTACATGAAAGATCATTATATATTATCAAAATCCTCAATCTGGCATCTTAAACAAGAGTTTTAATCTATTTAAAAAATCGTTTACAGACTTTTACAAGTCTGTGTGTCAGATAACTTAAATAATTCCTATGAACATGGATGTCACGGCGTCCTAGGCGTCCCGGCGGTGCAGAGCAGACGCCGTGGTCGCTCGCCTCGCCTTGGCCATCTCGATCAGCGTCACACTGCCATTGCCGGCCCAGTACTCCATCTCCTCCTCTACTCCTCCTCCCACGACCCGCCACTACTACACACATTACCATCACGCAGACGGTTCGAATCGTCATCATAGACGGTTTCCAACCGCTCAAAAAGTTCGTCTCGGATATTTAATATGTTATCACAAACGGTTCAAAACCGTCAGGATACGAATATCACTGACGGTTTATAACTAAAACCGCTCAGGATAGTATTATCACGCACGGTTCTACTTCCAACCGCTCGTGATTGTAGATTTTCACGACATTTACGAACAAGAACCGCCTCGTGATAGCGTTTCTTGCAAAAAAAACCGAAAACGGCCGCTAAAACTTTGAGGTCGTTTGAGGCCCTAAACGACCTTTTTTGGGGTTTTACTTTGTCCGAGCCTCCCGAGCCTCGCGAATGAATCTAACATGGACTTATGGATTTTCGGATTGAACTTTTCGTTATCTTTCCAACGAGCCAAAGAACGTCGCAATCGGAGTTCGTATGCAAAAGTTATGGCGCTTTTACCGGACAGTGCGCGATCTACCATCTATATTTTAGCCCAAACCAAATAACTCAACATGAACTAGCATCACCCACATCACAAGAGCATCAACTCAATCACAAAGCAAAGGGAGTAGAGAGTGAGGTCGTGGGAGGCCGGGCCACGGGTGGAGGAGGCCGAGGCGACGAGGTCGCGAGGCCGGGCGAAAGGAGGAGGCCGGGCGACGCTCAGAGGAGGCCGATGATGATGAAGTGGTGACGATGAGGCCGGGCGACGCTTCAGAGGAGGCCGATGACGATGAAGCTGGTGACGATGAGGCCAGGGCGAGTTGGAGGAGGCCGCGAGCGACAAGCTCAAGGGAGGCCGGGGCACATGGTGTGAGGAGGAGAGACGGCAGAGGAGGAGATGGAGCTATGAGAGGTGTTTCGGCAGAGGAGGAGAGACGGTTATATAAAGCGAGTTTCAGCAGCCCGCCCATTATTTCCAAATTTTCGTTTCCCGCCCAACAATCAGAGACGGTTCTTGTTAAGAACCGTCTGTGATACGTAACTATCACAGACGGTTTGTTAATAGAACCGTCTGTGATCATTCACAGACGGTTTGGATAACGGTGATTATCACAGACGGTTTGTTAATAGAACCGTCTGTAATAATTCACAGATGGTTCTATTCATCAACCGTCTGTGATAGATGACTATCACAGACGGTTTTAAAAAATACCGTCTGTGATAGTCGGCCCGCGCCACCCGCAGGTCCGGACTGACCCAACACAGACGGTTCGGGCGTCTACTATAGCCTGTTTTGTAGTAGTGCGTTGCCATTCCCCGGGCGTACCCATTGCCGGATCCGGCCTCTCTTGCTCCGGATCCGGCCTGGACCGAGTCGTCGCTGCAGCGGAGAGGGAGGGAGGTCGGTCGCCGCCGGGAGGGAGAGGAGGAGGGGGAGCCCGAGCTAGGAGGGGAGGCTTGGCCGCCACCGGGAGGGAGAGGGAGGCCGGCCACGGAGGGAGGAGAGAGGAGCCCGAGCCTCAGATTTCTACGGCAAAGGGCAGCAGGCATTTCTACTGCAAGCAATGCAGCAAAGGCATTGGATCTTCTGCTCCCAATGTATTGAGTGTTGCTACTTGCTAATTGTAGAATTGTAGTTGCTACTTAGCTCGCCTTGCCTCGCCTAGAGGACGACTAGGCGCCCGCCTGGACGACTAGGCGTCCTGGCGCCCCTTAGGCGCCATGGTCGCCAAGTTGCCGTGACAACCTTGCCTATGAAAGCATATACCATTATGCAATCATAACTTAAATATTTTAATTCATTTCACTTCTCAGGTACCTGCTCATCTATCAGATTTTCAACCATTTGACTTGCCTCTTCCCAATCATGTGTGTCAGATTTTATGTGGCCTGAATTATGATATTATTCGTCAACAATGCGTTTCACAATATCATCACCTCTGGTATGTGATCTCTGTCTGTTGGTTGCCCTTTCCCCCTCATTTGAGCAGCTATTTTTGTTTTACGTACCAGTGCAGAATTAATTAATTTTACTGTCTTTCTAGTTTTAATGCAATAACACTGTCTTTCTTCTCCACCTTTCTCATCTTATGGATTTCTGAAGTGCATCCCATTGTTTTGTTGAGATAACTCGTCTTCGTCTTTTCATAGTTCATGCATTACTGTCATTTTTTTTTGTGATTTCACTATTTCTCAAAGAGAAATCATTTACATGAAAGATCATATGGGTTAGCTCGAGATATGCTTGGGTTCTGTTGTCATTGAAGATGCTTTTCAGTTATAAAAGTAGCACTACACATGGATCATGTAATGATGGAAGAAACATATTTTTAGAAGCTACTTTTGATATCCGGCATTTGTCCATTGTGACCTTGATATATCCAGGGCGGCTGATACTTTGGATCATCACGAGTAATTTTTAATACATAAAGTATATGCAGGGCGGAGCTTGGACGAGTGCCATGGCAGTGCCGAAGGTGTGGTGTAGACGAGCGCGATGACAACAGCTCAACGTGCTAAGCTAATTTTGTTTTGGTGTACTTCATGGGAACCTAGTTTGTTCAGTGAGCCTGTGAGTAGTATATTCCCTCTGTGCAGCTAGCATTCTGAAATGTTATACTTCTTCGAGTTCACAAAAACAAGTCATTTTGGAATTCGTGCAGACTTTGGAAACTTTGGCTATCAATATATTTTTAAATATTTATATTAGATACATGAAAATCATATATGTAGATTCGTCTCGAAAAGTACTTTCATAATATTATAATATCATTGGGTTTTACAAATATATTACAAAAGTAATAAGTAGCCAAAGTTGTATTTTGGAGACCGTATTGATATCCAAAATGAAGCTTTTGTGAACTGGAAGGAGTACTAGCACTGGTAATTTCTTAGGGGGGCATCAGATGATCTCTCCACCATATCAAAGAAAAGCATGTGCATTATTCTGAGGTATTGTTCAGTGAGAAAATAGACGCTTGGATCATGCTTTCATGAGTGTTACTAACTACAGTTTGATATACGCAAACAAAGAAACGACGACTTAAGAAAAACGGTGCCGAATAAAACCAATTTAAGTCATGGATATGTACAGTAAGTACCGCAGCTTAGACCTGAACTTTGCTCAATCCTCTGATGGCTCCTCCAACTCCCTGAAGCTTGCATTGCCAGAATAGGCTTTTGCAGTCTGCTGTGCCATATGTCCTATGACATGCTTCAAAGCCTACTCATAGTTTCTGTTCAAAGGCGGGGTAATCTGTCAGCAAAAAATTCTTCGCAACTGTGTAAAACAGAACAAAGAGCCGAATATATGTTATGGGATAGACCCACCATGTGTTTTCTTTACTGTAACATAATTCCCGTGCTCTCTTTATTTTTTACAACCACAAAAATCCTTTAGAATAGAATAACAATATCAGATTTGTCAGAAATGGAAAGCGGAATTGCCTGATGGTGTTTAGGCGTGTTAGTTAATTAATGCACGTGATAGAGATCACCGAGTGATTTTCGTATTTTTGTTGCCTCCGGTGTAGTTTTCCGCTTATTGTTTTCTTCCAAATAAGTATAACAGAGTACTCCATGAACCACATGGAAATATGACAGATAATCGATGTGCTGAAAACAAATAAGAAGTATATAGTGGCACAACTTGGAGGCCGAATTTAGATAAGGTAGCTTGGCAGTGCACTTACTATATTTTCAATGTGGGCGAGCTTCATCTTGTTCTCGTCTGATTCACACCACCTTTTTAGTTTAGGGTTATACCAAATTTGTAGCTCCTTGAGCTTGGTGAGTTGTTGTATACATTGCGGCAAAGATTTGATGTGTGCGCAATTGGAGATAATGAGTCTTTCAAGAGAGGTGAGGTCGCCCATCCATTCCGGCAGCACTGAAATGCTGCTGCAATTCCACAATTCTAGCGATTGGAGGGAGACAAGGTGCCGCATGCTCTCCGGCAAGCTCGCCAGATAATCACAATGGCTGAGTTTCAACTCTTGGAGGGTAGGGATGTGGTGAAGCAACCTCCACTTGTCCATTGGCACTTTGCTGAACGAGACCTCCAATGTGGTGCCTGGAGTATCAGAAGGGGAATGGCTGATGTGGTCTCCCTCACTCCATGACGATATCACCACGTCACTATTCTGTATTTTCCAGATGCGGAATATAGGTGGACGTGGTGTCAACCTCAACTTTGGGCAATCCTCTATGTCCAATCTATCAAGTTTAGGGAACATGAACTCCTCCACGCCGTCCTCTCCGCAGTATGTTGTGTTCCACTCTTCCAACTGTTCCATACCGTACAATGTGAATTCTGACAACTGAAGGAATGCTCCTTCCCTAGCACAGAAATCTCTGTCGATTTTTGTCATGCTTTGCAGCCTTCCGAGATGTAGCTTATCCAGGTTTGGTAATTGTCCGAGTGGTGATAGGCTGCTGCACCTGGGGAGATTCTCCAGCTTAATTTCAATAAGATTAGGGAGATACTGAGAAATGCCCTTGAGCCAGGTAGGAAAGCTTATACAACTATAACCATCTAGCTCCAAGTGCTGCAAACCTCTTGGTGGCACTAATTCTCCCAAAACATCCTTGTCTTCCAGAAATCGGTCCTCATCCGAAGTCCATTCAAGTGTCAACTTTGAAAGACTTTGTCTCTCTAGCAATTTAATTTTACGTGCTTCTTCAAGAGATCTTACATTTTCAAGACAAGATATTTTCAACTCCTTGAGATTTACGTCCTCAAGCTGATGGAGTTTACTGCAAGTGTTGACATCAGAAACCATGAAGAGTTGTAACGAGACTGAATTATCCTCGGGCAGATCAGAATCCCGCACGGGACCATCAATACTCTGCAGAATTTATCATAAACAATTCTGTTGAGAGACAAGGTAATTTATCATAAACAAGTCTGTACCGCTCTGAAAAACAGAACCAAGGGACGAATATATGTTACTTTGTGTTTGCACCAATCATAGGATAGATCCACACGTTGAATTTTCTCTACCTTTACATAATTCCATTTTTAGGAAGAAGCATTATCTGATATTGTTTAGGTGTGTGCGTTAATTAATGCATGCTATAGAGACAGCAAGCGATTTGCCTAATCTTCCCCTTTAGCATTGTTTTTCAAACAACAAGAATAGATTCCAGTAAGAAATGGAAACAGGGCACTAAAGTAAATTCACATCCCGCATGTCCGGTCGAGGTGCATGCGCGGTGTGCATCTCGGGCGGATGTGCTCTCTATAGTAAATTCAATCGAAACAACCCTAGGGTCAAATGATACAAGATAATGTGCTGGAAATAAATAAGAAATATATAGTGGTATAACGGTAAACTTCTAGGCCGAATCTAGATAAGAGATAGCATCGTGTGCACTTACTATTGTTTTGATGTGGGCAAGTTTTATCTTGTTCTCCTCTGATTCACACCACTTCCTTAGTTTACGGTTAATACTGAGTCTTTCAAGAGAGGTGAGGTCGCCCATCCATTCCGGCAGCACTGAAATGCTGTTGCAATTAGCCAAGTCTAGCGATAGGAGGGAGACAAGGTGCCGCATGCTCTCCGGCAAGCTCACCAAATAATCACAATAGGTGAGTTCCAACTCTTGGAGGGTAGGGATGTGGTGAAGCAACCTCCACTTGTCCATTGGCACTTTGCTATACATAACACTCAACCTTTTGGCTAGAGTAGAGGAGGAAACGCTGATGTGGCTTCCCTCACCCCATGACGATATTACTTTGTCGCTGCGGACTATGGTCCAGCTAGAAAATATTGGTGGACATGGTTTTAACCTCAGCGAAGGGCAATCGTATGTCTGCAGTGTCTTCAGCTTAGGGAACATGAACTCCACGCCACTGTATGTTGTGCTCCACTCTTCCAGTCGTTTCATATTTTTCAAGGTGAAGGCTGACAATCGACGGAATGCTCCGCCGCCGCCGCACAAATCTTCGCCAATTTTGGTAATGCTACACAACCCAATAAGTTGCAGCTCTTCAAGGTTTGGTAACTGTCCAAGTGGTGGCAGGTTGTTGCACCTCGGCAGATTCACTAACTTAATTTTAACAAGATTAGGGAGGTGATGAGAAACATCCGTGAGCCAGGTAGGGAGTTCTATACTGCTATAACCTTGTAGCTTAAGGTGCTTCACACCTCTTGGTGGAACCAGTTCCTCCAACACATCCTTGTCCTCCAAAAGTCGACAAGCATCCAAGGCCCAATCAAATGTCAGCTTTGAAAGATTTTGTTTCTCAAACAATTTAACTCTGCGTGCTTCTTCCAGAAACCTTACATTTTCAAGACTCCGTATTTCCAATTCTGCATAATTTACGTCCTCAAGCAGATGAAGATTCCCATTAGCATGAACCATGAAGCATGCCGATTTTACAAATTTACTCAGGAGAGGAGAATGCGTCATGTGCACCTTCAGTTGATTTGAGCAGCCCTCCACCTTTATAAATTTCAGCGTACGAATTGCACTTATACTTTCTGGTATGGAATCTAACCCTGAGCAGTGTGAGATGTCAAGTGTATGTAGCCTTTCGAGGTTACCAAGACTTTTTGGTATGGAATCTAACCCAGAGCAGTATGAGATGTCTAGTGTATGTAGCCTTTTGAGGTTACCAAGACTTTCTGGTATGGAATCTAACCTTTGGCAGTGTGAGATGACTAGTGTATGTAGCCTTTTAAGGTTACCAAGACTTTCTGGTAGATAATCAAGACCCCAATTGTAAGATAGGTTCAGGTGCTCTATGTTGGTAAGAGCACTAATACATTCGACACATGTGCTGCTTTCATCCAGGATCTCAAACAAATTCAAATATTGGAGTTTGGTGAGACCACCCAAAGCTCCCGGTATCCCTTTCACACCACGGCACGATTCCAAATCGAGATGCACCAGATTGTGGAGCTTCTGAAATGACTTTGGTAATTCTCCAAGTTTATCACAACATGCTAAGTGTAAAAATTGCAGTTCGATGAGGCTGCCTATATCTTCTGGTAGCTTTTCAAGATTGGAGCATAATGAAAAGTTCAAATATTGGAGTTTGGTGAGGCTGCAAAATGCTTTTGGCATCGCCACAACTCTGGAGCAGCCAGATAGTTCTAAATGAACCAAGGATTTGAGATTCCCCAATGATTCTGGCAGTTCAACTAGCCTAGAACAACCTGATAAGTCAAGATGGATCAGATGCACAATTTTGCCAATTGATTCCGGTAATGCAGAAATTTGATCAGATCCCCACAGATTTAGGTACCGTAATCTTGAGAGCTGAGTAATACACTTGGGCAACTTTGAGAACGGGCATCTGCTTAAATCCAAGACGCGCAAGTACTTCGCGAATGAAAATGCATCATCACGGAGCTGACAATCCAAGAAGCGCAGTGCCCTCACCTCAGCCGGGAAAATAGCTGACAACTTTGTTGGCCTACTGTAATTTGTGAGGAATGCACAACGGCAGTCCTTGTTCCTATTACTGTTGCTCCCTTTTTTAGCATCGGGAACAAGTAACTCGTCAGCCATGACTGATCTTGCGAGGTCATGCACTAGGTCGTGCATGGTGAACTCCGGCAACCCGTGGGGAGTCTGAGATAAAATAACAAGTTCTGTTAGAAATGTCAAGTCCACGAATCTAATATATGTATATAAAAGTTGTTTTAAGATATTAACAGTTTTAAGATATGATCAATTTTGGTTTTGTATTGTAGTACAATGTCCTAAAATTAATACTATTTACTGATTTATTTTCTATTTAAATAATGTACATGTTGATTACTTAACTAGTTTGAAACTAAATGCAAATAACAATATTAAATTGAGTGCCATACTTTTTTTAAGGTCTAAGCGAGGACACACAAATATCTCCACTAACACCACATGTATGCACATGTGTGTTGGTCCTACTACACATGTCCAGAATTGTAGAGGATTCGATAAATCTATGACCTCACAAAGCATACATACACGTTTTCCCACTGAACACACACATGTGTTCTCTGGTTAAATGAGGCACATCGAATCGATCATGGGAATCGAATCTGGATGGGTGGGAACGAACACCATGCTCCCACCACCAAGTCATTGGCTCATCCTCGCACCATAACTTTTGTGACAAATAAAATGTTAAACTTGCCACACTTATTAGACAAAAAAAAACTGTAAGGCTAATAGACATGCTCTATTTCCACATGTTCCACACAAAATTTTGGCGGTGAAACAAGCTATTGTCACATCAGACGTTGCTACCAGAATTTAAATCTTTCTTGACACCCAACAATTTTTATGACTGGCCGACAACCAACGGTCAGGAAAACATGTTTCACTTACGTGGAGGTTGGCCAACAAGAAAATTATGTGCGACATAAAAAACATAATGGATAGTAACGGGGAAATTTTGAATCTTAATTAAACCCACCTCTTAGGCCCTGTTTGTTTAGGCTTTTTATCTGGCTTAAAAACAAAAAAAGCTCAAGCCTAAACAAAGCGGTGACTTTTTTGTCTGGCTTATAAAAAGCTTAAGCCAATTTAAGCATAAAAGCCATAAGCCAGGGGAGAGATGTTTTTTTTGACTTTTACGGAATAGAATATCTCTTTGCCACCAAACTTTGTCAAAATTACCCTCAAATTGCCATTGGTATATAATTACAAACCGTTTCTTTTTTTTTCAATCAATTCCCACCCCGTTCGACTCCCCTCCCCTTCGACGCCTCCAATCTCCTCCCCTCCCGTTCGATGCCAAACCCGCCGCCTCCCAACTGCGCCGCCGCCTCCCCTCTCCTCCAAAATGTTCTAACTTACCCTTGTTTGGAGCTGGTATAGCGATGCCAATCGTTGGCTGGCCCAACTAGTGTGACACCTCGGTTTTCTAGCTAGTGTCCAAAGTTTGATTCCCAAACACAGCAAGTTTGGTGGATTATTTGTAGCCAAAATTGGCTATAGGATACCAAACTTTTGTAGCAGGACACTGGTTTTTATTCTTTGCTAAAACACACTAACTTTTATGGCTCCTTGACGGTGGACACTGAACCCTTTAAAATATCATTTTTGGTTGAGTTGGAGAGGGATTTTTTTTGTAAATGACAGTTGGTGCCCTGAACCTTACAAACTGGGCCCACATGTCACTCTCTCTTTCTCCTTCTCCTCTCTCTTAGTCTCAGACACTCTCTCCCTGTCCTCCCCTCTCTCTCTCTCCGACGAGCGGTGTAGCGGCGAGCCCCGATAGTGGATCAGGGACAACAACGCAAGCATGGCATGTTCCTAGCGTATACGAACCAATTTGAGGCAGAGGAGGATAATGGGGCTGGCCATGGTGACCATAAAAGTAGCTTGTTTCAACAAAGACTAAAAAAAGCGTTGTCCTAGAGCAAATGCTACAAAAGTTCGGTGTACTGTAACCAATTTTGCCTTATTTGTATGAGTTTCCCATTGTGGTCTTTTAATTTAAACCCATGACTTGTGGATTGCGAGCCTTGCACTAGTCAATTGTTTCCACTTTTTTTTTATAAAAAAAATGCTATTACCACTATGTGTGTTTTTTTTTACTTCAATTGACATTGGTTTGGTGTGTGCTTCAAATAAAAATGCCTTCGAATGAAGAAATGTGACCGCGGTAGATAGTAGCACGTGCCTGGATACAGGCTTCCTTCTTTGCTTAACTTAGGCACTCAAGACATCAGCGTGAAAAGGTATGCATCACCGTTGAAGCGGAGGCGCCACGAAGTGCACATGAGAAAGATCATTCACAACGAATAAGAACACAACGATTTGTTTACGAGGTTCAGTTAGATGCCTACACTAGAAGTTAATGGGCATCCATGACATATTAGCTAAGCAAATCAATCTATCTGCATCTATATCTCTATAAACAACTAGTTAGATTAAAGGTCTCTTCTTTGTTTTACAGGGCTAGAAATCCCCACAATAATCCTTAAACCAGAAAAAAAGAAAAATT
Source organism: Phyllostachys edulis (assembly GCA_036346405.1). Lineage (NCBI taxonomy): Eukaryota > Viridiplantae > Streptophyta > Magnoliopsida > Poales > Poaceae > Phyllostachys > Phyllostachys edulis. The sequence continues at coordinate 7,918,608 of CM070559.1, read as the reverse complement.
CCTAAAAATTCTCTCATTAATTGAAAGAAAAAGAATCTTACGCATCCATTAGATGGCACATCTATAATTATAACGGTGAGCATCCTTCACTTGTTTATATCTGTTTGTTTTTTAGCCCATGTATAAAAAAGAGTTGTGTTACGAATACAATTTACGTGGCATTTTGTAATACTAATTTTGGCAAAGAAAAAAAGAAACAACCTTGAACATTTCATAATTCTAGTGCCTATCGCTAGATGGATGCACGAGCATGTCACCTTAAAACGTGGTCGCGATCATGCCATCACCGTCAACATGATGCAGCATCCCAGCATCTTATTTTGCATCTAATGCAAGGAGGTCAAAAAGGTACGTGTCCTCTCTAATTAGTTTTGTTCTCATTTATGTGAATCTGCATTTTGTATGTGCTGCTTGACGATGAGTTATGAGAAGAACAGTTCACTCGCAAAAAAGAAAAGAAAGAACAGTTGTTCTGTTGTGGAGTTGTACAGAAACTCACCCAATATAAATTGGAATGACGAAGGAAGGACATCCCTAAGAGCTGCCTGACATACTTCTCGCCAAGCTGTATGGCTGAAAATGTTTTGGATGGCTCGATGAAATCGAGAGCAAGCCATTGGTAAATCAGATCATATTTACGTATATTGTGACCTTTCGGAAAGATTGCACAATAGGCAAAGCATAACTTTAGATAGGATGGCATGCTTTGGTAACTTAACATTAAGGATGGAAGCGGAGAACTCGTAGCTTCTGATGAAGATTCACTCCAAATGTAGTTGTCTCTCATTGCTGACCATCCCTCAAGATCCATTCCGGATAACATGTACCCAAGTGCTTGAGCTGCTAATGCTATACCGGCACACTTGTTTGCGATGTCCTGTCCTATCTGCTCCAGTTGTTCTTTGTCAGATCTAGATTCAAAGTTACACCTTTTCTTGAGTATACTCCAGCACAAGGTATCATCCAAGGGCTTTAAAGGGTATGATTTACCAGTCCCAATATTTTGTGCAATTTCTTCCTTACGTGTAGTTACTATGACATCAATCTTGCTGCCCGCCTTGCCCACATTTAGCATAGTCTTTAATTTTTCCAACTCATCTGTATTCTCCTCCCATAGGTCATCTAGAACAATCAGACACTTCTTACCATTAAGTAGCTCCTTATTAAGCCGCTGGTATATTGACTCCAGAACATTTGAATCATGGCTTCCTTGTTTTGAAACTTCGGAAATTATAAAATTTCCGATTTTCTTCAAGTCAAGCACCTGGGACACATAGACCCATACCCGATGATCATACTCTTTAAAATGGGTATCGTTGTAAACCAGTCTGGCCAAGGTTGTTTTGCCTATACCTCCAAGACCATGGATAGGAACAATTATGGTCTCTTCTTTGCTGTTTCTTTCCAATAACAATTCTACGATGTTCTTCTTTTCTTCCTCTCTACCTACAATGTCTTCTTCATTCACCGCTGACATTGTTTCCCGTGGATCATTAATCTGCTGCACACTGGTAGTGGTACCGCCAGCCTGTAGCGGTAATTGGAATTTCTCACGGTCCTCTTGGATCTTTCTCAGTTGCTGTTTCATTTCTTTCATCCTATTAGCCAACCGAATATTCTTCGGCACATATGAAAGCAGACTTGTTCTCTGTAAGACAATTTAAACTTATGTCAGATCTGGAAATTAATAAGGGAAAACATGAATCTTAATATACTTCTACCGAATATAGCACTGAAAGTTACCTTTGAATAGAAATATATATAGGATTATGCCACCGCCGTGAGGCAGGGCCTAACAAATACAAGAAATCACACTAGTTTTGACTCTTGAGTATGCTACTAGTTTGGAAAAAGACTGGTGTCGCAAACACTTCTGGAGGGGAGTACATATTTGCAATCAAAAGTTTACAAGCCACCTGACAAATGGCATTACTAATACTAACTACGTACCTTTCCATCTTGGAAGTCGTCGAGCATGTCGGAGATGTCGTAGGCGGCCTTCTTGAGCCGCTTCAGCCACACCAGCACCGACTTCTCCCTAATGGACCGCCTCTCGGCATCCTCGAGCACCGCTTCCATGGATTCCAGCGTGTTCTTCATGTCCTCCAGGTTGTCCTTCAAGTTCCACTGCATCATCACCTGATCTCCAACGGCAGAAGCCAGCTTAGCAGCCGCCAGCTTGAGGACAGCCGAGGCAAGCATCCCCTCCATGGCCGCACAGCTACCTCTCCCTGGTTGGTATGCCCGGAGCTGTGGAAGGTGGAGGAGGCGTGAAACCGTGAAGTGAACAAGCAAAAGATATACACGAGCACACAATGTTACACACTGATTCAGCTTTGTTGACGAGAGCAGAGCATCAGCCGTTGGATGCGGCTCGAGCATTTCGCGCGAGACACATGGGGATGGGGCCCTCGGTTCAGTTCAGCACATGTGATAGGGTCTAATGACTTGCTAGTCGACATAGCATCTGTTGAATGCGATGCACGACACGACAGGCAGGAAATGCTCTTCGAGCGGTCCCTGTCCATATATAGTAAGTAGTACATCACTTTAATAACTCTGTCGAGGCCTTTAAGATGTACGTTGTTTTGATATTGACATAGTTTTTACGATTATATGTTGACCATCAATTCATATAAAATATATTATTTTAAATAAAAATAGTTATACATTATAAAAATATATTTCGTAATAGATCTTGTGATACTAATTTTATATTGTCAATCTAGATAATATTTTATATATTGATAGTTAAACTTAAAAATATTTAATCGGCATACATTCTAAAACAAATTACTTGAAACGTAGTAGTATGTCACTTTAATAACTCTATCAGGCCTTTAACTTGTTCTACATCTTCAGCTCATTTTTTTTGGCCCTATTTGGAGAGCTGTAGCTTCTCTGAAAAGATGTTTTTTTGGCTTTCTGAACTGAAAAGTAGCCGTAACTTTTCTCCAACTTAAAAGGACAAATTCATTAATCGGGTTCGCAATAAGCCAGGGAAGCACATCTCACCCAACTTTTAGCTTTTGGCTTTTGCTAGTTATATGTGGCTTTTGGCTTATGACATAAGCCGCTTGCAAGCTGACCTATTTAGGGGAGCTTATCGGCATTTCAAAAGCCAAAGTTGGCTTTAAGCCCCAAACAGGGCCTTCATCTCTCGCTTCTGCTCATGACTAAAAAAGCTGTTCATTATGGTGTCATCCAATCCGCACCTATCATGTTCGGAGGGCTTTCACTGTCAATTTTTTACATATCTATCTTATTGTAAGGATGAACCACTAAATAACATGATTTACTAACCAAATAAGTTAATATGGAGTAACAAGGAACAGCTCGTGATCTTAACTTTTGCATGTAGAATAAGTGTTCTCTGAAATATGCTCAATATTGGTCTTGAATTGAATGACTATGCTCGTTACAATAGTTTCAACTGTGCAAACAAAAGAATCATATATTTTGGTTTATAAATTATTTGTAATAGAAATTTGTGTAAGCGTAAAGAAATGAAACATTTGCCAACCAATCAAGCCTTGGAGAGAGAGAGATACCATGCACCTGAAGTTCTATATTTTTAGCTCGATTATGGAGTTGTGAAATAACGTAATCCCTCGGTTTCGCTATATGTGTCCACAGTCTAATATGCATACAGATCAATTAAACACTAAATCTAAGAAATACTTAATGAGAAATCTCTTAGATAAATTTTGAGGTTTGCACTATGCATAGGGGAATTCAGGGAACAACATAGCATGTTGCGACGGAGTTTTATCATTTGTCAGAGTAAAAAAAAAAGAGAGAAAATTTGGACTCTTAGCATTTGTCAGTTTTTTTCTCTTTTTTGTTAATTTTAACATAGATTGAATTTGAACTTGAAATTTTATTTTTGTAAAAATATATAGAATAATAAATATTATTTTTGTATCACTAAATCCATTGTAAAATATATTTTCGTAATATATAATTTTTATTTGAAATAATATATTTTCATTTGAATTGTTAGTCAAATTTTGACAATTTTGGACTCTTAGCATTTGTCAGTTTTTTTCCTTTTTGTTAATTTTAACATACTTTGAATTTGAGCTTGAAATTTTATACGTAGGTAAAGTAAGTTTATAAGTAAATCTACAAATGTTTTAGAATTTTTGGTGACTTGGTTTTGTTGGAATGCACCGTGATTGCACCCCAAGCTATATTGCACACAAAATGTTCCCCTAATCCAAGGAATTTTATGAGATTCTAGGTGTGTGCTTAGGGGTACACTCGTGTGTGCATGTGCGTGTCTCTTGTAATCACAATAAAAAAAATCAAAGCTATTATATTTTAAAAATAACTAAGCAAACCATTGTGACTGTGGAGGGTGGATTAGTGCTGGATAAGCATATTTATTTATTTTATTTTATTTTATTAATATGTGATTTTCTATACCAACGTTTTTTTTACCAATTGAAGTCCCGCCTCATAGTTTTCTTGCTTGCCGGTTAATTGCTTTTATTTTCCTTTTCGACAAAGGTTGATTGCTTCTTAACTTCTTAATCTTCAGGGCAACGTCCGAAGCATGGATGTGTTCCTAAAAATCATGCTCCTTAATTTTCTTGCATACCCGTTCAGTTCTAAGACAAAGTATACGCATGGACTTGTGGGTTTTTCTAGTCCTTTTTTTTTTCTCCGATTAATGTGGTAATTTTGAGTCTTTTCATCTCTTAGACTTAACGTGGGGGTTTTTATATGAACATCCAATTAGTAAAGATACAATGTGTAAAACGGTGGAGGAGACGTGAAATGAAGAGGCAAAAAGATAATATACATGAGCTCACACTGTTACACACTGCTTCAGCTTCGTTGATAACAGTAGAGCATCAACCGTTGGATGCGGCTCGGCCATTGCGCGTTCCACGTTTCTAGCTCGTGTCTTTCATCTCTCGCTTCCGTCCCGTCCCATGACTAACCGACTAAGAATGTTCTGGAGGCTTTCACTATCATGTCTTCATCTCTCGCTTCCATTTCGTTCTGTTCTGTCCCATGACTAACCGACTAAAAATGTTCAGGAAGTTTTTATCTCTCGCTTCCGTTCCACTCCACGTTTCCATGACCAGCCGTTTGGTTGGTGTGCCCGGAGCTGTGGAAGAAGGTCGAGGAGGTGTGAAGGAGCGCACAAACTGAACAAGCAAAACTTATACACGATCGATGCGCAATTTCCTGGAAGTTTCTTGTGGTTTAGCTTTGTTGACGAGAGCACAGCATGCATCAGCCATTGCGCGTGTGACACATGGGGATGGGGTCTGATGCGATACACGCAGGCAGGTAACTCTCCGACCGGTCCCTGTCCATATCTGGTAGGGCGTCACTTTAATAACTAATCTTTAACACGTAGGTTTGAAAGAAAATTTCCCGACACGGCATCTTTTGGATGCGATAAGCCTCTCCACATCTGGTAGTGCATCACTTTAATAATTGACCTTTGACACGTAAGTTTAACAAAAAAATTTGTTTCATACCACTACCTCACTTGCAATTCCGGTTTGTGTCAAATTTTTTTCACTTATTATTTTCATGCCACTGCTTCGTAATTTTTCTTCAAAACAGATAAAACAGATTCAAAAAAGGTTAAAGTAAATTGTGCATCCAAAGGATGCCCGTAAAGAATTCATGCCTCTTTTGTCACGGATAAGAGCCATGTACAGGTAATTATGTTGTGAATTATTAATGTAATATTTGTCGTACATTTGTGGTGTATATATGTAACTTTTCCATATGTTGCAGGTTAAGAAAAACCCAGAGAATCACACATGTTCATATGTCAATAATTGCGATGATAAGATGGCTTCAACTGGCTAGGTTTGTGACAGGGTATTGGACTGGCTGAAGGATAAGCCACGTCTAGACCCAAAAGCCTTGTAGGACAAGTTGGATGAACATGACCACATCAAGGTGAAACACAGCAGAGTCCTTGCTGCCAAGGAGATGACACTAGACAAGATTTTTGGCAAGTGGTCTGAGAGCTCTCTCATGTTGTTTGCTTAGAAGGAGGAGCTATTGAGGACCAACCCTGGTAGCATAGTAGAGATGGACACAGAGATTTGTAATGGCAATGTTTGCTTTAAAAGAATGTTTGTTGCACTTAAGGCTTCCATTGATGGATTTCTGAAAGGATGCATGCCATATGTAGCGATGGACTCAACACACCTTACTGGTAGGCATCGAGGGCAGCTTGCTGCAACTTGTGCAATAGATGGGCATAATTGGATGTTCCCTATGTCCTTTGGAGTAATAGAGTCCGAGTCTACAGATAGTTGGGAGTGGTTTGTACAAAACCTGAGAAGATCAATTGGGTGCCCACAGGGGTTAGTAATAAGCACAGATGCTGGGAAGGGCATAGGTGCTGCTGTCTCCAAGGTTTACACTGATGTGGAGCACAAAAAATGTTTTGGGCACTTTAAATCGTTTCACACGTAAGTTTAATAACTCCGGAACTTTAACTCGTTTCACACAAAGTTTAATAACTCCGTCGGAAGTTTTAACTCGTTTGGATATTGACATGTCTATAAGATGATACTACTTTGATCAACAAAACAAATCGTGTGAAAATATATTATTTCAAATAAAAATAATTATACATTATGAAATATATTTTATGATAGATACCACTTGTGAATCTAGGTTTTTTTTATATATTAAAATGTTTGACCTATATAGATTCTAAAACAACTTACATTTAGAATGTAGTAGTACCAGGGTTCAAAATTTCGGCCGATTTTCACCGAGTTGTATCGGACCCCTCGGTAAAATTTCAAACTAGTCCCGGAAAATTTGTTTTGCATAAATTTTCACAAATATAGAAGATTTTTTTTGCCAAAATTTATTTTCAAAAATTTTGGCCGATATTCGGCCTTTTTTAATTCAAAATTTGATTTGAATTTTTTGGCAAAAATCAACTGAAATTTTCCGATTTTTATCCATATCAGTTGTATCAGACGCCCCTGTTAAAAATTTGAAACTGGTTATCTGAACCTTGAGTAGTACATCACTTTAATAACTCCGTTGGGGCCTTTAACTCTTCCACATTTCCAGTTCATGTCTTCGTCTCTCGCTTCCGCTCCGTCCCATGACTAACTAACTAAAAATGTTGCAGATTATAATGTCATCCAATCCGCATCTATCCTGTTCGGGAGGTTTTCACTGTCAATTTTTTACATATCTATCCCATTGTAAGGATCAACCACTAAATAACAGGATTTACTAACCCTAAACCCTAATTGTAGAAGATCACCGGCATAACTCCTCCAAGTCGTCTAGGTATCGGGAAACACTAAGAGAAACAAGTCGAAGACGCTCACTTTAACGAATCAAGTGTCTAAGCTCAATAGATACACAATCCACTACCTAATGCAACACATGCACTTAGGGTTTGCTCTCTAAGCTTACTAAGTGCAACACATGCACATAAGAGATAAGAGGGCTTGCTCTTAGCTCAAGAGAATAGAATGGGGGCTCAGCAACTCTCCCACAACCGGCCAAGGTGGGTATTTATAGCCCACACCCAAAAACTAACTATTTGGAAGAGATTCTACCGAAAAACAGCCAAGCCCGGTCTGACCGCTAACCACTGGCCGGTCATACCGGCCATGCTCCAACGGCTATAAAACTAGCAGTTGGACCATGTCCGGACTGACCGCCAACCAATGATAGGTCAGACCGGTCAACACATGGCAGTCAGCTCGCACAGCAGAACAAAGAGCATTTCTAGAAAAAAAAACACATTCTTTGAAAAAAGCTGACCGGGTCACATGACCCAGAGGTTTGGTCAGACCGGCCAACACATGGCAGTCAGTCCGGCACCCCCGGTCAGACCAGTCAACCAATGGCAGTCAGACCGCCAAAACAAGGAACCTGCACACAGCCCGGTTAATCTTTCAAGGGCCAGTCAGACAGCCCAAATACCTGCGGTCAGTTCGGACCAGGAGGCAAAAGCTGATTTTTGCAAATCGCTTCAACTCAATTTGCAAAAAACATTTACCAATTGATGCATGATGCAAACAAGGGTTAAAGATAAGATTCTCAACAAGTTGCAAAATATATTTGACAACTTTTAGAATCACACCACAAGGAATAAGGTACATGGACTTAAACCATTTGCAAAACACATTCGCAAACTAAAGTCACATGCTACAAGGAACATGCATGAGTTTCAACTATTTGCAAAACACATTCGCAAATAATATCAACATGCTAAAGAGAGCTAGAGTAAGCACAACGAGCTATCAACACATGACACTCTCAAGCTACTAGTCACGACCTCTTTTAATAGTACGGCAACTTATACTAACAATCCAGTCTTCCAACCAAACACCAAGACTGGTAAAAGACTAGGAATACATATTTAGCCCTAGTTAGTCATACATTTGCCTTGCATCCTCTTGAAGCTTGATGACGCACATCTTCTCTTCAAGAACAGGTCATTGACTTGATAATCATTAACACATGATGATTTCCTTTTCGAGATCTTGATACGCATCAACACATGATGTATCCTTTACTCCAAACTCTTGACTTCAACATCATCAACACATGATGATCTTCTTCGCTTCGGGATCTTGTGTTGAGCATCATCAACACATGATGATTTCGTTCATCCCAAGTCTTGACTTGATGACGATCAACTCATTATGTCATACAAAGTCTCTATCATCATGGAACATAACCTATTCATCCAACTAATGAAAAATGTTAGTTCTATATGACGATTGTCATTAATTACCAAAATATACCATTAACTCATAATGACAGGTCTAGATTCTTCATATGCCACTACCACCCTTGGATTCCTCTTTCCTATGGGGACCCATTTTTGGGGTCACCCCATCCTCTCGGTAGCTCCCTTACCGTCGGCGAGCCCATCTGATCCATCTCTATACCTCTTCTGTTTCATCTCTGCTGGCCTCCCTTCTCTCTGTGGCTAACTTCAGGATTATTCCATTCAAGCAACCAAACAAACCCTTGTATCATCACATTCAAGTAAACAAACACACTACTTATATCATTCTATTTATGATAATCTTATCCATCTTATAGCATCCCATTCCATTCAATTTCATTCCATCAACCAAACACATCCTAACACGTGAAACCAGTACGATCTTATCTACCGCTAGCAAGGCATAATCGGCTCTAGGACGGAATGCATAAATCTCAAATAGCCTAGTTGTTCCAACAATTTATCCGTTAATATCAGTCAGTCTCTGTACGCACGTATGGTAGTCGACCGATTTAGTTTACGGATGCATGCATACTGAACGCCAACTGTCTCAGGTTCGATATGAGCTTTGGGCGTTCCATTTTACGCTCGTGAGCAAATGGCTACTGATTAAGTGACGATCCTGTCAAATATGGAGCCTCCTTTGATGGTATGGATTCGTACCATGTGCCTTGGCTCCCAACGCCAAAGATTGCCGTAGCTCCCATCCAGACCCTCCGTCCACGAATCAACGCTATATAGCTCGATTTCCACCTGCATGACTAAATATCAGATATTGCGCTGTCGCTTAAATCTTTTTCCGCTGCCACCAGCTTTGTGTTCCGTGCCAGCATATCTCACGTCTCCACGAATCTCCTGTCGGTGCGTGTCCTATAAGCAAGAAAAATAAAATAGAATAAGTTGCGCTACTCTGTAGTTGCATTCACCAGAGTTACGTGTGGCAGCTAGTCTCGGGTCCCACACGCAAAAGCTGCAGCACATTGTTTCTTTTTTACTTTGGTGCCTTTCCTTTTCTTGCTTCGGTTTGCAGCCTCCCAGGCCATACGCGGAAATTTTCTTTAATTGCGTTCCAACAAGTTTTGTCTCCTGCAGAAATTTTATTTAATTGCTGCAGGTTTGGTGGCCAGTGCTTGCTTTTTTTTTTCTGCGACCGCAATGAAAGCAGCTGCACGTCAGCTAAAGTGTTTTTATTAGCACCAAGGGCACGAGAGAGAGAAAGAAATAAAATTTAAAAAGAAATTCGAAAAAAAAAGAAAAAAGAGAGAGAAAAATATACACATCACGTAGAGTTAGCGACCACGGGAGCGAGAGATCCCCAGTTCCGTGCAAGACAGGGTGATGAAAGGGTGGACACTAACGTGAGTGTTCACTTATGTTATATCAGTATAAGTTATGAGATGAGCAAATGAACATATAGAGTAAAGTTGTATCGCATTAATGAAAATGTGATGATGTCAATTGAATAAATGAATGCTAAGCTTTTTATGAGTATGTTTATCGTTCTATGATATACTTGTTGAGTCTTGGACTGACCCTTACTTTGTTATTATTTTTAGGTGAATGTTGAAAACGACATGCATGTAATGAGATTAGCACATACACATCATATGCTATCAATCACGAAGTTATCATATACTAGGGCGTTATGTGCGCTGCGCTACGCATGTGCTGATTCTAGAGACTTGGTGCTTCTATCTCGAGTTTGCTTAGTCAACATTGATTTCATTATCTTAACGATGTGTATCATGAGTGGTGTTAGATCGTGTAGCAATGATGATTTATGACTTTGCTATACGAATGGTTTATTTATTAGTATTATTGTTAAGCACTAAATGCCATAATCTAGTGCTTAATATGACTTGTTTGTTTTGTTGTGTTACCTATCACACTACTACTACTTTATTACATCCTATCTGGAACTCATCGCTATACTTTTCCATGCTTTTTTCATGGTTGCACATATTCTCTTTCTTAAAGGTGAATGATTCCCCGACCCATGTTCTCTTTCTTAAGGGCGAAGGATTCCTCGGCCCATGGGAGCTCAACATCGACCTTTTTGCGAAAAAGGACCATGAGGTTTCCAAAATCATAGCTTGGTCCTCCATGTCAGTTTTTTTTTTTTTTGCAAAAAGCCCTCGTTGTTTCTGAAATCATGTCGAGGTTGTGCACGTCAGTTTTTTTTGTGGAAAGCCCCATGTTTTTGAAATCACGTCGAGGTCCTCCACGTCGGTTTTTTTTGCGAAAAGCCCTTGTGGTTTCTAAAATAACATCAAGGTCCTGCTCCATTTTTGCGAAAAGCCCCATGTGATTTTTCAAATCACGTCAAGGCCCCTTAATCCACTTTATGGGCGCAGCGTAGCGCGCTTATCATCCTAGTATGTATCACAAGTGGGGAACAAAATTGTATGGGGATTATATGTTTCAGACTCCAAGAACGTGCAGTGGTGAACAAAATTGCTTCTTGATTTCGAGCACAAGAGGAGGACTATTTGTCTACGATCGATGATTTCCATATGCAATGTCGTGGTGTGAGGATTATTACTATTGTAATATATTTGTCTACAAAATTGCTTCTTGAAGAAATGCTTTCGCAAACCATGACCGAACTTTCATGATTATACATATCAGCCATTGGGTACATATAAAACTTGTGAATCTAATTTGTGAGCTCCACCCGCAACACATACCAGCCATCATCTAGTGTGTCGTGTTACTCATCACACTGCTACATGATTGCACATACAGTCATACCACATGTCCGCTTTGTCCTGTTGCCTATCACACTACCGCTACCTTGTCGTACCCAATCCGGGACTCAGTGCTATATACCTTTCCGTGCCTTTTCATGCTTGCACATATGCATCGATCACTAGTGGAGGAACAAAACAGTGTGGGGATTCCATGTTTCAGATTCCAAGAACGCATACAGTTGTTTCTTGATTTTGAGCAGTCTAGGAATGTTTGTCCACGATCGATGAACTTTCATATGCAATATCGGGGTGGGGTTATTGTAATTTATTGGCATGTTGGAACCTGAAAAAACCGACGCTACAAGGATGTAATGTTTGCTAGGTACGTCCTTGCATGATACTGCGTAGGCATGCTTGCAATTCATTATTTTCGAGTCTTAAGTCCTTGCATTGCATGATACTGCGTAGGCATCCTTTGAGATGGTCAGTCTTAAGTCCTTGCATTGAATAATTATACATAATTAACTTGTTTATTCATTCAATAGCCTCCTTAGGGTTGGTTTTACTTAATTCTAAGATTATTATTCTACTTTGCTATTTAGATATTAAATACCCATATTTGTCGTGTCGTTATTCATGTTTTATTGCGACCCGTGGATGGGTTTTATTATTGAATAGCTTGCGGTAATTTATTGTAAAATAAAGTTAAAACTGGTAGTTAATGTAATTTAATGGTATTCTGGGCTCAGTGTTGGACCGGAGTGTTACAGATACTGCGCAGGCATGCTTGCAATTCTTTGTCTCGAAATCGATAGCTTTATTTTTCTCATTTGAGATGGTCAGTCTTAAGTCATCCTATCGTCCGTCGAGCTTGTACAGTACCATAGAGTCATCAATCTGGTTTCAATTCGATGCTTAGTTGTACTCTTCTGTTAAGATCCTTAGTATAACTCTATATTTAAGAGAACTGACACGAGGACGCAGGGCCCCTGTCCACCTGCGTTCGAGCCGAGCTCGGCACGCGCGCTCACGAGGGGGCTTCGGCCCCATTTCTTCTTTAAAGTAGCCAAAATGGCCACTAAAAAAACTCTATATGCCAAAATGGCCACTAAAAAAACTCTATATTCAACGTAAGCAGCTACTTCTGCCTTCAATCGAGCTTGCTGTAAGATCGAGGACATGCGGCCGCTTCAGCACGCGAGTTGCAGTGGCGAGGCAAGCGCAGCAAGCGCCACAAGGCACATGTTTCACGACTGTGCCAGCTCAGCGCGTGCCGCGTGGAGCTGAACGGCTATGTGTGCTTGGGAGTTGGGACACCCTGGCCGTTAACGACGGCGGTGTTGCACAACTGCAAGGACATGCGGCAAGCACACGTGGTCGCGATGACGAGGGCGGTGGCGATTGACGGGGATTGCTGGAATAGTGTGGCCAGAGTGACAGAGCTGATGAACGAGCAAGACGAGCACCAGGCGCAACTTGATAGAAAAATATGCTCAAAAAGAAAGGAAAAAAAAAACAATGTGCCAGCTATCTTATGCTTGCGGTCTCGTATGCAATGCAAGTATGACACAATATTAATTTATAGATGATCCAAATAGTGTAATGACACCGAACATATCAAAATAAGTTTTAACTTTGAATAATTTGAACGAATTTGTCTACTGTGTGGCACTATATTGTTCTGTAAGAAGATCGTGGAACAACTAGATACAAGCAAGATATAGGGGTATGCTCTGTAGGAAGCCTGGAGCATGGATGTTCATGGCTCTGTTATTGGAGTACAAGGTTGTTTGTGTCTGAACAACATTTTATTGTGAAAATGTAACACTGTTCTCCTAGATTTTTTAGATGATCGTACATGCTAATTTGTACCTCACTTTCAATTACAGTCACCTACAACACTGATGATGATGTTCTTTTTTTTTTCCTTCTTTTGTTGAGCAGGAGAGGAGAAGAGAAAAGGAAGTGGTCGGATTATTGGACTTGTAACATGGAGAATATGGTCGACTAGATGCTTAAGTTCGACTTTTGGATGAGTTGGACTCATGTGAAGTTGACTTATAGAGATGCAAATAATTAGGAAGTTGACAGTGGCTGTTTACTGAAGGACTTGAACTCTCATTTTAGAGGAATGCTGGGATAAGTTTTTCTTTTTTTTGAGAAACGAATGCTAGGAGAAATATGGGTTCAGTGTCATAACAAAACAGTACTTGTTCGACATTCGGTTGATGCTGCTGCTGTTACTTGCATTGTGAAGCGGTCTGCAGAAGATTGCTCTTATCTGCTCTTGATAATAATTTGTCTTGTATACATGCTTGTATATATTGTTCCTGGCATCCATGGTATATTAGATGAATGAACCTCAAGGAACTATATTCATTAGTCAACTCAATTTATTACGCCCAGACATCTTGGTGTTTGTGTTGCATAAGCTTCATGCCCTTTTCAATGAATTTTTATTTTTCTTGTTACGTAATCATAAGTTTTTTCGAATTTTTTATTTGTTTTCAAATTTTCTAATTATCCATGTATAGTTCTAAAATTTTGCTGATCTTTTTCTGTTTTTTCTTAATATTTTTTGAATGGGCGGGATTTTTACCCTTCTCCTTGCCAAACAATGGCCGAGATTATTTCCTCAGGAGGAGATAATTTCCCAGTGGGTGGAGGGGAATCCATTTGCCCTATAAAATCCCCTCCGGGGTGTTCTTCCATTGGGAAATTCCTCCCCAGCTCCCAAACAAGCCCTTAGTGAATAATGGATCTGTAGTACCCCGAATATCGATTAGAGAGAATTTAATCGGGAGAGAGAAATTAATTTAAATTTCAGTCCTTTAGGGAAATTTTGGAACTTGGGCCTCCAGCCCAAGCTAATGCATCTTGATGGACGGCCATGAGTGGGCCAATAGGGGGGGGGGGACGCCCCAAGGGGCCCAAAGCCCATGCCGCCCTTTCCCCCATAACCCTAGGCCAAACCCCACCTTTTCTCCTTTCCCTCCCCAAGCTGCCAACATTCATCCCCAAGCCGCCACCCCTCCTGCCCCTTGCCGCCCCTCCCTGCTGATCTTGGCACCTCCCCCTGCCTTTGGAGCCGCCATCTTCCTCCTGGAGCCGCCCCTCCCTGCTGCTAGTCTTCGCGAAGGAAGGAGAAGGGAGTGCGGGCTGTTTGGCCGAAAGGAAGGGAGAACAAGGGAGAGGAAGGAAATCTTATTCTTGGGATTGGTTCAGTGAATTCCTGTGGTACTACAAGGGTAACGATGGTTTCCCCTCACTGTTTAGGTTGTATTAGATGCGAATTCGATTACGTTTAGTAGATTGGTTCCCTGCTGCAATTAGATCAATTCTGTCCAGTACCTTGCGCGACGGTTTTCATGTGTTTAGGTTATGAATCTGAAGATCTCATCTCCTAGGGTTATGTGGGAATCGTTCTTAGCTTTCCGTAGCCTCCAAGATCACTAAATTCTGATTTACGGTTCAAAAGTTATGATAGATTCTTTCCTGCTGTCCTGAAATCTGACGAGAATTATCAGTAAAGATGTTTATTAAAAGATGATTTGGTTAGAGTCAAATTCAGACTTGTTGCCCAAAAATATTTCTGTAGATAATTTTATTATATTTCCAGATTAATAAAGAACACTCTATTTGGATTTGTAGAACAAAAGATATGATCATTTCTTTACTGCTGTCTATTTCTGTTAGGCAGATGCTATAATAGAATTTCATCTAATTATTAGCCTAATATTTTAGCCGATTTAGAGAATTCACCCAACTAATGTAATGTGAATATTTTCGTTATCTTTCCATAGGATCTAAGCTCACTCTGTTTCGAGTCTTAGATCAAAAGTTATGGTGTTTTTAGTTCTGCTGTCCTGTTTATCGTCCTGCTAAACTGTTGGTTTAATTGGGTAGATCGACTTTGTGAACCTTGGTGTTAGGATGCTGCGATTAAGCGTTTTGAGTGACATCCTATTCACGTGGTTCCTTATTCAAGTAATTCAATTGTGTAGGAGGAGAGGGTTCGAGATTAGTGGCTTCGTCCTTGCCTCCTAATGCATCGCAGTTCGAAATGCAAGTACAATTGATTTGTCTTGATTGCTATTTGTTCCACATGATTGACGAATGTGCAATGGGTATTTCCGTATTTCTTGTTTGCCTTCACAATTGATATACCATGATTATTCGGTAATATGTTTACATTCGATATATTCATTCATTCCTTCTTTCATATACACCCACGGGAGTGGGTAGTGAAGTCCCATTATTCCAATATGGGCAAGTACCTTGTGATTCTTATTGTTGGTGAATGCTGAGTGCTTGTTGTTCATATTGTTATTTCTATGATCCATGAGTAGATTCAATGCTTTATGTTATTTTCACGTTCGTTAATTCATGTTTAATGAGATGATGTCTTTCATTATTCATAATTCATTCCATTCATTCATTGTTCATGTTTCATCCACGGGAGTAGAATGTAAAGACCCATCAATTCCAGTATGAGCACGTAAGACCCACCATTCCAATGTGGGCAGATTTGGATCCCCGTATTAAATGCGGGCCTAAATGAATACCGTTGGGTGTGTCACTGGCTATACCGGTATAAGCAGAAGTGGAGTTCATGCATTTCATTCATTCATATGGTTTCTGTTATTCTAAATTCATATTCTATAATATGACTGTTATGTTCCTATTCGTTCATTCTACATTCGAATTCTATTATGTGATGATATGTTCCTATTCGTTCATTCTACATTTGAATTCTATTATGTGATGTTATGTTCTTACTCATTCATTCTATTACGTTCTTATTCAGTATGGTTCATATTGTTCTGTTGTACTTGCTGAGTCGTGGACTCATTCTTGCCATGTTTACTTGTTTTAGGTAAACATCGAAGACAGCATGCTTGGGATGGAATAGTCACGAATCATACATTCACTTCACACTATTCACTTGTTAATTAGTTGAACCTGTTATTACCTTTCTTTCGATAATCTTTGGGATTGTAATAACTGGAGTATGATGGTTGATGTTATCCTTTCTTATGATATGATTAAAATGGTAATTGCCTAAGATCTTCGTATAGTCTATTGATATGATTATCTTAGATGATTCTTCATGATTAGGTAAATAGAGTCTGATATGTTGTTAAATTCTGTTTCAATTCTTATGTTCATTCTATCAATTGTTGATTCTTACTGGTTATTAGTTGATAGATGGATGAAAGTATTTCGTGTTGTTGATGTATGTTAGTCTTTTAGGTAATATTTTGGCTTCCTCATAGCCAGGGTGTTACAGGATCATGTTTGCTAAACTAGCACATCATGATCCCAGTGCCAGAGCTTTAGGAAAAAAAAATAGAGAACCATATTTTAGGGTATGAAATGAAAGAAAATTTAGTTGTTAAAATATCGAGTCGATTACGAAATTCTTCAAGATAAGCTAACAAATTATCAATGAAATCTTGAAGCTAAAAGTGGAGGCCGTAAGCTTCCTTAGCCCCTAAGAGCTCTGCCATTGTCTTTACTATTTTTATTATAAAAGAAGGATTTGGTGGTGGTGGTGAGTTTACCATCTACCCCATCTTGAGTTGGTGGGATCTTTTGTGGATAAATATGTGCACATATGCATAAGATACTTGAATGATCTTTTGTGGATAATTAGATTATCTGTGTTTGTGGTTTGTGATAAAATTCTATGTGACTTGTTGATTGGTGCAAATTATGCATGAAACTTTCATTTGTAGGGATAATTACCTTATGTATATTGGTTTTCTAAGTTTATAACATATATTTTATTTTATTTGAAATCCGTTGCAACGCATGGGCACTTGGCTAGTACACTAATAATATTGATGACGCTTTGCAGATTGCTTCAGACACTACCAATTTTGCTGATGCTATGCGGATTATGTTGGCCGCAGCCTGACTGCGTGGTCTCGGATTCTCTGTAGGTTTGTCCGTATAGTTTGTTCCTGCAGGTGATTCACTTTTTCCTAGCTAGATTCGAGGTATACTTTTTACTCCCTGTTGATCAAACTATGCTTACGATTTGTGTTTTTTTTGCCCCTGCGTGTTCTCGTGCGTGCTCGTTCGTGCATGCTTTGTTGCCTCTTTCTTCATCTACGACGTTACGCGCTGCTGTGCAGGCTCCGGTAAGCTCCTCTCGATAGCCTTTACTATTTGTTCTATCCTCTTCATACTTGATATGATTTCTTAGCCTTTTTCCAGGCTCTGCTTAGCGCCTCCCTGTTTTGTCCGCGTACCCGTACGGGCCTGATCGAATCTTAGCATGTGGATCAACGCTAGGTGTGGTGCCTGCGCCTTACATGTTCCTTCCTGTTACTTTTCCTTTTCATTCGGACTGTGCTGTGTTTAGGTTCGTCTGTGTTCGCCAGCCAGCTGCTACGCAGGATCCGCAGCTCCTTCATTTGCTTCCGCGGTTTTGTTACTTCAGGTTGGTTACTTGTTTCCTGGTCGTTTAAACTTACGATTGTCCCACGCTGTCATGGCCTTTGCGCTCACGCTCTGCTCTGCGCTTCTGTGTGCCATGCATTTAGCACTCGCGTTGTGTCCCGATGCGTACGCTAGGTGCGCTTGCACGGTTCATTTCTATTCATGTGCTGCCTCTTTTTCGTGCTATCTTCTTCATTTAGTCCGCCACCACCGTTTCTTCAGGTTAGTTTGTTATTTCCTGATCGTTTTAAATGCCGATTGTCCGTCATGGTGCTCGCGCTGTACGCTTCTTTTTGCCGTCCATGTTCCCCGCCGTGCTCGTTCGTACTTGCTTTCGTCATTCGTTATTCTGCCTGTGATTCACATTCAAACAGATTAACTGCTTCTAAGATTCAGAACATCTGTCCTTGATGTTTTCCATCATGCAGCCTGACACAACGGTTCTACAAGCGTTCCACAGACTGCAATGGTATCCACAGCTGCACACGATGACGCAAGGTGCTTATATCACGTCATATTCTTACAAAACACCAAAAAAAACTACTACATGTTCATCAATTATAATCCTTCTCTTGTTTTCTTTGCAGTGAACCGAACCAGTATAAAAACCGTTCGGTGGTCAGGAAACTCAACATAGATGCTCTGCCAAAAACATAGACCTACAGGTGGCATGTTCACAATATGTACATACACAAACAAGATTCTGTACAACCATACCTATTATGTTATTTTTTTGCGGATACGACCGTTTTTCAATCCGTATTTGCAGATCTGACCACACAACAGGAGTATTTGCAGAAATGGCAACGCTAGCACACGGTGGCCGTGCGCCACACTACTACAGGAAGTCACATCACAGATGGTTCGAAACCGTCATCACAGACGGTTTCCGAACCGTCTATGTTTGTTGGTCTGTGATAACAGGCCATTATCACAGACGGTAAAAAACCGTCTGTGATATGCAATATAACAGACGGTTTTACTAAAAAACCGTCTGTGTAGGTTAGTATCACAAACATTTTGGACTAAAAACCGTCTGTGATATGCGAATATCACAGACGGTTCTAAAGAAAAACCGTATGTGATCCGTGAATATCACAGACGGCTTTTGTTGAGAACCGTCTGTGATATTCGCGGATCACAGACGGTTTATTTTTATAACCATCTGTGATATTTCGTATCATAAACGGTTTTCAGTAGAAACCGTCTGTGATACTAGCCTTCACAGACGGTTTTAACAAAAAACCATCTGTGATAGCTCATACCCCTGACCACAATTTTGCTGTTTTTCTGGCTAGCCTCAGGAATTGCTAGCCATGCCCTTTGAAAACAAGCATGCACAAAAGCAGATTCAAGCATGCAAAACAGATTCATCAGAGGTAATCAATTGTTGACAACTCAAAGTGATCATTACTCAAAATAAATTACAAAAGATCGCATTTGTTCAAGTATTGTCGCTATAGTTACAACTGGATTACAATTGTTTACGTTGAGAGGTGTCGGCAGGGTGATGCTCTCGGTTGGTGACGGAGTGAAACTCTCCGTTGTCGTTAATGATTTCTGTGTTGATAAAGGTGCAGAGCTTCCCTCGAATGTCCTTAATCTCTTCCGTAACGAGTGAATCACATTGTAAATCCAAGACCTGTCGCTACCAAGAGTAAAGTGGTAAGCTATATATATTTAAATTTATAATTAAGAAATAATTATTTCGAGATTGACAAACCTCGTGATCCTTCTTCCTAGCTCTAAGGATTAGCGCATATGATAGCGACGAGATTGCACATAACTCATCATCTTTTTCTCAAGGCCGCAAAAATAGAATTACATATATAGGTATAGTTAGTTCGAGACGCGTTATTATGAAGTATGATATAGGATTATCGTGTTTTAGCGCGTACCGGAAAATCCATCCTGTGTGTTAGTTGGTCGCTCTTTCCATTGTATATTCCTTTGTTGGAAACATAATTGATGAACGACCTACATGATTCGAAAAAGTTATCCTCGGCCATTTCAAACGAATGAAGACTACAATAGAGTTATGTAAGGAGGAAATGAGCATACCTCTCGAGTATTCCTCTTAGAACGCTGAAGTCGTGCTTGTTGCGGTTTAGGGAATCAAGGTATATCACATGGTTCCTCTTGGGTATAATAACTAAAAGGATCCAGTGGTACCTACTCATGTATGTCGCTATAGTCATTAAACCTAAGTTCGTGTCACGATAAAGTACAAATAAAATTTGTATAGCAAGTAGTGACACTTACCCACGGTTGTAGGGCACCACTATGTACTTCATGTTCGTCGACGAAGCAATGACCTCGTTATGTATTTCTCGGCGAAGGGCTAGTCTTCTTGGATGGTTTGCAACGATACCACATGTGGGTCGAGGAAACCCACCGGTTCTTTCCATTCCCGGACATTTTTCAGCATGTATCTATACATAAGCAATGAGTTGTGATATTTATCGGTATTACATGAATGTAGAACTTGATTGTATGCACTTACAGTGTCTAACATCGTAGAAACGAGACGTCGAGGCCAACGAGGTTGAATAGTTCATATAAGTCATTGAAGCCCACGACGAAGTACCTCGTCCCATTGAAGAAATGCTTGTCCTCGTATCTGACGGTGATTCCAGTATCGCACCCCTTCTTTTGGGTCTTGTCCAAGTACCAGGCATGCAAAGCCTAACAAGCATATCTAGCGTGCATTAATACTGCGTCGGAGCACAGCGGTTTTCCGATGATGTAGTTCCCGGGTATCGCGGACTTGCCGGACTTGGGAGGCGCCTTAACGTTTGTTGATTTCGATTTGGCCTTAGCGATTGGCAGCGTCTTTTTGTGAGACGACTCGAACCGACATCGTCGGCACGCTTTTGTTGTTCCTTCGCGTCTTCTCCACGGAATCAAGAGGTGGCCTTCGAGGCGAAACATGAGGTGGAGTCATCGAGGGTCCCGTTGGAGAGGAATGGTTGTGTCTAGATCGCGGCACTGCTGGGTCCAAGGTGATGTCCTTCTTGGGCCACTGGATAAAAGAGTGGATGGCATCCCCTAGTGTTATGATCTCTTCTTTCGGGCGAATCTTCAGCGGGACGGCTCGAAAATTGACATGTACCATATCCACCTGGACCTTGGCGTAACCTGCGCGCGGTGGTGGCACCGTCTCGACCGCCCTTCCTCGTATGGATACACCATCCCTGCTCGACCTTCAATACAAAGGACCCATCCATCCTCACTTGGAGCTTGCACGACGTCGGCTCCTATAAAACGATACACAATTAGCTAAGGCGTCCTATAGGTCTATCTTTGGTGCATTCCATAGATGTACGTTACCTTGATGTCGTCTATCGGTAATCGGATGTCGTCTATCGGTAATCCAACGTCGTCATGTTCAGAATTATGCGCGGACGCGACGCTACTCCGACATCGAGGAGGACTGCCTCCTAAATTAACTGGGGCAGCTTGCGACCGCTGGCTCAGGAGTATCTCCATTTGACCCTGCAATGCTGCTATCTTTTCTTCAAATTTGTTAGTAATCATCTGTACCAACCGGTCGTTGTGCTCGGCCTTGGATCTCTTCCTACTCCTATACGTGCAGTAGTCGTCCGCGAATCCATGACTCCAAGGTACGTTAACCCCAAGGCCTCGCGTGCGACCCGGGTGCTCCTTGTTTCCCAAGGCCGTAGATAGTATATCCCTGTCTGCATGGAAGGAGCCTTGGGAAGCTTGGGCAGTCAAGTCACGCTGCAAGAGGTCATCATGTTATTATAGACACTATGAAGTTATGGACTTATTTACTAGGTAGTTCGACATATTTACCACACGCTGGGGACACTTCTGGTCTCGCGGGTTTGTGAAAGAGATGCTTGCCCGAAGAAGAGACTTTTGCCCTCGCTTTTAACCAGCTTAGGGAACGCGGGTCTGTGATATCAGGAAATGGCCCGGTTGAGTTCTGCTCCTCCACTGCCCATGTCTCGTATTTACCCGCGTACCCAGTGGTGCCGAGTCTGTGCGGGTGAGTGTTTCATGTCTAGAGAGCTTTGTGCGCCGCACTTTGCTCCTTAAATTCGGCCATCGTTTTCATAGCCACAAAGGTGTCCTATGCTTCCCGCGTCAAGAATCTATATCTTTGCTTGGCGCCGTCGACCCGTGTTCACGTACTTTGTGACAAGAATGCTCTTGAAGGTCCTCCACGATTTATCCATCATGAGCATCGCCGTCCGTCGCACGCGTGCCACGTCTGCTTTTGGAATAGTGAACTTCTCTGAAAGTTCTGTCCACAGCATGCCTTTCGCTTCTTTCGTCAGGTCCTTCCACCTTGGTGTGGTGATGGGGACCCGTTCCCTCCCAAGTATCCCGCAGATGGTTCGGAATCTCGCCGCTGATCTCTTGGGACTCAGAGGGACCCCAAAGTCACTGACCTCCGTGATGACCAGTCGGCCCAAAGGCATTTTCGATTGTCCTCTGCCATCTCGCTTCCGTGTCATTATCGTCGACGGTGACGGCGGCCTCGTCGGCGCCTCTTCCATCTGCGGCGTCGGTGTTGGCAGCATCGTCGGTGCCTCTTCCATCTGCGGCGTCGGTGACGGCGGCGAAGACGGTGCCTCTGCCATCTCGCTTACTTGCTATCTATATAAGTTACATATGCAATAAAATTTATTGCAAGTGTCCCAAATTAACATATACATTTAAACTTAATAATATGCTCAACATGTGCAATATTAGAAAATAATCATAATTAATTCCAGCATAAATATGAAACAATTAATCTCAGGAAGAAGTACAGAGGTTGACTATAGAGATCAAGATGGCAAATGAAAAGTTGAATGAGCTCATACAGACTACTAACATTCCTAACACTCCTTAATCCACTAGCTTCTATTCTAACACTCCTAACACTCCTTAATCCACCAGCTTCTCTTGTGATCTTTGTATAGATAGAAACTAGTGATACAAATCTTTTGCGAGCCTATCTTTGCAGAGCCTACTTCATCGAGCCCGACACACTGGAGTGTACCATTTGCTTCGTGCCGTGGAGGATTGGCACGAAGCAAAGGTACACTCAAGTATGTCAGGATCGACAAAGAAAATGCTAAGCAAAGGTTTCATGCTTCATGTACAGAAGACTAGCCTTTAATGAAGACATAGAACTAGAATCAAGTAAAATGACCGACGAAGGAAATGCTAAGCAAATGTTTAATCCCAACATAGAAACAAAATAGAATCAAGTAAAACTTTCTTTTTGGATTGTTGTAAAAAATGCAGTTTTAGCAAAATTTCAGAATTAATCCCAACAAAATTAATTAGCATTAAAGCATAATTCCTAAAGAATTTAACACTCCTTAATCCACCAGCTTCTCTAAGGAAATGCAAAGGAATCACAGATGGTTCTTAATAAGAACCGTTTGGATTAAACTCTCAGTCAATAAAAGGTCTAAAGATTAACAGTGCACAGACACTATTCCAACATATTGATTGATGATATTATGTGCTCTCAGAAGGAGAGTAGCTAAAGAACAAGTCTTTGCCATCTCAATCCTATTGTCTATACTCTTCATTAAATGAATATGATAATATAAATTCAAACTATGAGCTCTAAACAATACTTTGCTTAACTGTCAAATGATCTCAATTGTTAACAAAAACAGATTAAACTTCCAGTCAAACAGAGGTTGACTATAGAGATCAAGATGGCAAATGAAAAGTTGAATGAGCTCATATAGACTACTAGAAGAATCACAAACTAGTCAATAGAACTGATCAATTTGCAATAGAACTATAAGCTCAACCGAAAGTAACCAATTAACAGTACATCATATTGACAGTAGCAAGTAATACAATAGAGCTCAAGTATGAACTAACTATCACATTCAATCTCAGTATAAGACAGAGTTCATCACAGAGCATGTCAACAAAGCTCATTGATCAATTTGCAACTGCCACAGAGGAGCAATACTCACAGAGAGGATGCCGCGCAAGAACTCACGGTGCAAGGAGGAGGTCGACACAGGGAGGAGGACGGCGCGGGGAGAAGGCCGGTGCAGAGGGAGGAGGACGGCGTGGGGAGAAGGCCGGTGCAGAGGGAGGAGGCCGACACGGGGAGGAGGAAAGCGCGGGGAGAAGGCCGGTGCAGAGGGAGGAGGCCCACACGGGGAGGAGGACGGCGGCGTCGAGGTCGGAGGCGGCGACGTCGGGGCTTACGGCCGGGGAGGTGAACAGGGGCGCCGAGGTCGGGGGCGGTAGCACCGAGGTCGAAGGCACCGAGGTCGGGGGCGCCGAGGTCGGGGGCACCAATGTCGGGGGCGGCGGCGCCAAGGTCATTGTCGGCGGTGAACGGGCGAGCCCTAAACCCTAGAGGAGGCGAACGAGCCAGCGAGAGCCTAAGGGCAGGAGAGAGAAGTGACAAGTGAGAGCAAAACCCTAATGTTTCCGCCTTATAAAGTATATCACAAACAGTTCTATTAAAGAACTGCTCAGATAATAATATCACGACGGTTCCCTAATCGAACTGCTCGTGATATTCCATATCACGAGCGGTTCGATTAGGGAACCGTCTGTGATATTATTATCACAGACGGTTCTCATCAGAAACCGTCTGTGATATTCTTATCACAGACGGTTGTATTATAAAACCGTCTGTGATAGCCTCACAAAACCTGATGACAATATGTGATATCCTGACAAAACATAGTGAACCTGGTGACAAGTATGATGACAATCATGACAAATCCATATGAATTCGAACCTGGTGACAAGTATGATGACAAGTTCATAACACATTTGACTTCAAAATTTCATATCTAATTCAACTCAACTCCAAATCAAGTGAAACCAATTTTGATACTCCACATTACAATGTACGTCCACATTGACATCAATATCAAATATGACAAGTCCATAACAAGTTCATAACACATTTGACTTCAAAATTTCATATCTAATTCAACTCAACTCCAAATCAAGTGAAACCAATTTTGATACTCCACATTACAATGTACGTCCACATTGACATCAATATCAAATATGACAAGTCCATAACACATCAACACATGAAAATTTCACGTTGACATCAAAATATATGAGAGATTACAAGTCCATAACACATGATGTTATGGAATAAATTAATTACATTGGAGTAAATTCTTAATTAAAATATAGGCCTTCGTGATGATCGACGCGCATATAGCTAGCTTCCTCACTGGGTTCTTCCTCGAGCCTAATGCCATTTCCGAAAGGAGGCAACTCGTCAAATTGATTGTATTCTTCCTCGTCCACTACATTCTCAACTCCAACAATTCTCCTTTTTCCATGAAGAACTACGTGGCGCTTCTTATTTGCCGGGTCGGTTACATAGAAGACTTGAACAACTTGGTTAGCCAGTACGAATGGTTCGTCTTTGTATCCGACACGTTCGAGGTCCACGGTAGTGACACCGTACTTGTCGACCTTCACCTATGGGAGATGGACCCAACGGCACCGAAATAGGGGGATCTTGAAAAGCACGTAGTCGAGCTCCCATATCTCCTCTATTTGCCCATAGTAAGAGCTCCTCATCCCATCGGTACTGAATGCATCTATGCGGACACCGCTGTTCTGGACTGTGCTCTTCCTATCCTGAGCTGCCATATAAAATGTGTACCCATTTATGTCGTATCCTTGCTATGCGACAATTGTAAATTGTGGCCCTCGTGCCAACCATAGCAGTGTATCATCACTTGATGACCTCCCAGTGATTCGCACCTTTAACCATTCGTTGAACCGACGGTTGTGCTCTCTCGTGATCCAAACCTCCGACCGGTCTGGATTCTGTTGGCGCACCATGTCTTTGTGCTCGTCGTTGTACGGGAACACTTGGGTCATGTGTTGCAAGACCGTGAAATGGGCTTGAGCGTACGTATCCAGATCGGGAGTGATCGATTTCCTTCCGATGGTCCCGATACCATCCAGTCTCCCCTCATGGCGAGATAGAGGCACACCTATCGGTTCCACCTGAGCCATGTAGTCGACGCAGAACTCAATGACCTCTTTGGTTGCATAACCTTCGATGATGCTGCCCTTCGGTCGAGATCGATTCCGTACGTAGGACTTGAGAATTCCCATGTACCTCTCGAACGGGTACATATGACGCAAGAACACAGGGCCGCATATCTTTATCTCTTTCACAAGGTGAACAATGAGATGGACCATGATATCGAAAAATGACGGAGGGAAATACATCTCAAGATGACATAGAGTCGTCACCACCTCGGCCTGCAGAGCATCTAGTCCTTGGGGATCAATGATCTTCTGAGCAATTGAGTTGAAAAAATAACATAGGCTCAAGATTGCCACTCGGACCTTGTTCGGCAAGATACTTCTAATTGCAACAGGAAGCATTTGTGTCATTAGCACATGACAATCATGAGACTTCATACCAATTAATTTCAAATCTTGCATAGAAACAAGGTTCTTAATGTTAGCGGAGTAACCAGATGGGACTTTCATTCCATGCAAGCTCTGGCACAGTTCATTTCTCTCGGCCTTGGACAGAGTGTAGCAAGCTGGGGTAAGGTACGTTCGTCCTGTATTGGTCTCTTCCGGTGCTAACTCGGTCCTTATGTTCATATCAACCAAGTCATGCCGTGCGTTAACACCATCCTTTGTTTTGCCACTAATGTTCAGCAAGAGACTAATCAAGCTATCACATACATTCTTCTCTACGTGCATGATGTCGATGCAGTGGCGAACTTCTAAGTGCTCCCAATACGGCAAGTCCCAAAAAATTGACCGCTTCTTCCAAATGTTCTTCTCACGGGTTCTTAATTTACGTCCCTTCCCAAGCACAACATCAATATCCTTAACCATATCATAGACCTCTTTCCCTCTGAAAGCCCTTGGAGCTGAATCGTTCTCCTTATTTCCGTCGAATTGTTTTTTCATCTTGCGGTATGGGTGACTCCTGGGAAGGAACCTACGGTGACGATATATACGCTTTTATGCGAGTTGTTCAAACCATACACTCTCTGTAGCATCTAAGCAAAGGCGACAAAGCTTTGGCTCCTTTTGTACCGAAGCTGACAGTTACCAAGGGCGGGAAAATCATTGATGGTGCGAGAACAACATGGCGCGTAAAGTGAAGTTCTCTCGCTTGTACGCATCCGATACTGCATTCTTCGCTCCACAAAGGTCACAAGATCTTCCAAGAATAGTGCTAGGTACACATCAATATCATTCCCGGGTTGCTTAAGCCCTCAAATTTACAAAACTATATCTCATCAGTAGTTCTCTTCGCATCGTAGCATCCGATCCAGATTGTCATCGTGCCACCTATCCTCATCAAAAGCACACCACATCCGGAAATCGTTGACTTCCTCGGCGATGTCGCCATTATTAACTTCGTATAATCGCTCTTCAACGGATCGTCCAACATGTATACCCTTTTTGAAACCCTTCAATCAAGTGCGCTTCGATCTGCGCCGCGTTGTTAAACATCTTCAGATTACCACAATCAATGCATGGACAGTACATAAAATTTATCCCCTTCTTCAACATATCACCGCCAGTGGCTCTTCTAAAAGCAACCACGCCATTAATGTACTCTTGACTCACATGGTTCACACCGTACATCCAGTTTCGATCCATCTACACTATGCATGTAACAAATTAATTAGTGTCAAATTGATTAGCGATTAATTTATAGCAAACATAAAGGGTTATAGATCGTTACCCTTGGAGCTCACGAAGAAAATACGATTCCTCTCTCCTTTCCTTCTCCTCTCTAAGGTGGCGCAATGGGGGAGGAGGCGGCGGGTGTTGGAGGCGCTAGGGGCAGGGGTCCAACCTTCTCCTCTCTAAGCTGGCGCAACGGATAATTATTGATTATCTGCATGATTGTTGATTAGATACGAGACAAAAGACAAGAGGAAGATCCTAATAACTAGCAAGTTGGTCCGCGCGATTGCGCGGGTATCCGTTTTGATATAATTGAAACAATAAACCACTGTGATGACGTTTCTTCATGGATAAATGGAGGAAATATAAAATAGATCATTGCACATGTGACTTATCTTGGTGTGTCATAAATTCTTCTTTTTAATCTGTTCTAGAAAACAACTCATGAAATTAGTTCTGATTAAGACTTTCACCTCTTTGTACGTACTTACTCGTTTTGTCTCATCGTTGCACAAAGGAATTACACTAGATTAAAGATTAGATGTTTTGCTTTTTATTTTCTGGAATTTATATCATAGTTTTGGTTCAATAACATCTAATGGCTGCTATAGTTTAGGTTTAATTAGGGTCAATCAAATTGAGAGCTAGATGTTTTGTCTTTTTCTAAGAATTTATTGCTTTTGTGAGAAGTATTAATTGAAACTTAAACCCTATGCTTTTGATTAAGGAATACAACAAAGAAAACAAAACATTAGGGTCCATGTGTACAGAGTAGCAAAATAAGGGAAAATCATTAATCAATAGATCGAGTGGATAAAGGATAATAAGTATTACTTCATCTGTTTAATTAGGGGAGGAGCCGCAGGTTGGAGGAGAGCTAGGGCAG
The DNA here is from genome assembly GCA_036346405.1 of Phyllostachys edulis. Taxonomy (NCBI): domain Eukaryota; kingdom Viridiplantae; phylum Streptophyta; class Magnoliopsida; order Poales; family Poaceae; genus Phyllostachys; species Phyllostachys edulis. Next base: position 7,890,182 of record CM070559.1, on the reverse strand, counting down.
GGAAGTGTGGCACTTGGGGAGGAGCAGCAGATCTAAGTGGAGCCAGCGGCAGGGGGTTTTGCTCTCCAAAGCGGTAGGCGCTGCAGAGGCAATGAGAAGCGGCGCAAGATGGACCACAGCAAGCTGGCAAAGAACCTGGCACAGCGGCAGAGGGATGTGTCGGGCTCAATTTATATGGAGTGAAGATATCACAGACGGTTCTTAATCAGAATCGTCTGTGATAACTCAATATCACAGATGGTTCTCATTCAGCACCGTCTGTGTACTATCACAGACGGTTCTTATTAAGAACCGCTCGCGATATCCCGCCAATCACGGACGGTTTGTTAATAGTACCGTCTGTGATAGTACACAGACGGTTGTAAACTAAAACCGTCTATGATTAGGGGGATTATCACAGACGGTTTTTGAATAGAACCGTTTGTGATAATTCACAGACGGTTCTATTAACAAACCGTCTGTGATAGATGACTATCATAGACGGTTCTAAAAATACCGCTCGTGATAGGTCGCCTGCGCCACCAAGCAGGTCCGGACAGACCCAACACAGACGGTTCCAAAGGAACCATCAGTGATGGGGCGTCTACTATAGCCTGTTTTGTAGTAGTGCCAGCACCGCCGACGCGACATGTGGCCACCGGCGCAGGGTGGTCATGCGCCAGCCCCTTTGACACGTGGCCACCGGCGTAGGGTGGTCATGCACCAGCCTCTTTGACACATGGCCACAATGCGCCAGCCATTAGGGTCTTAATTAGTGGGGTAATTAGTTAGGTTAATAGGTTAGTTAGGGTTAGGGTTAATAGGTTAGGTTTTTATATTTTTAGGGTGAAATTTGGAGAAATTTTAAAATATAGCAAATGAGTTCAAAAAATTACGAAATTTTTTGTGGAGCCTCCCGACACCATGTACTTGATTGTGTAAATTTTTTTCATAATTTTATTCGTTCAGAATTGTTATCGCTATTTCGTATAAGTGTCATGTTCGTATGAATCAATAAACGTAGAAAATGAGCTTAAAAAATTATGAATTTTATTTTGAAGGGTCCTCACGCAGTGGACTTGACTGTGTAATGTTTCGGCAATTTTATATGTGTTCTGGTATTGTCTCGAAAATTTATGATTTAGGTTGCGAAAATTTTGATTTTAGGTTTCATGATTTCATATGAAGAATGTATAAAAAAAAGCTACATTGCAACTCCATTGGAGATGTCGATATACAATATAGCGATGGAGTACACACGTAACAACCAAAATACATGTACAAATATAGCAAAACAAAATATGAATACAAATATACCCAAACATAATCGCATAACACAGGATATACCAAAGTCTAGATAAGCTTGTGCATGAACCGGGATGAAGGAGGAGGGGTATTATCACATGTAACTCGAACAAATAGGATACTCTTTGTTTATTTATCGGTTTAGTGTGAATGATGTTCTTTATCTCAGATTATGCGACATGCTAGATAGGTTGTGCATGAACCAACCGAGGAATCGTGGCATGTAGATCATATAACGATGTACCGTAACCTCCGACTCGTGTGCGTTTTGAAGGCTACGGTACATCGTTATATGATCTGCACACCACACATTTTCCTCGGTTGGTTCATGCACAACCTTATCTAGCATGTCGTACAATACAGATTATCCACGACAAACTGATAATTTGACAAAGAGTGTCCTATTTAACGATGTGTGCTACTAGTCTCTGCGGTGCCATAGCGAGTGCCCCTTGTCTTAGGGCTACCCACGGTGGCGATGAGTGTAGAAGTTGTCCATGTCCTGCGATTTCATAATGTAAGTGGATCGTACAGTAAGAAATGTAACAATGAGGCAAATTGTATATAACTCACGTCTTCGATACGGAGTGCGGCCGGTCGGCCTGATACGCTTCGACGTCAGCCAGTCTTGGTCGAAGGAGGATTCCCCTTCCCCTTGTCGCCAGACTCTCCACGTCGGGCTGGTGTGTCGAATTCGTCTATGTCCTGCGATTCCATGATGTAAATGCACCGTATAGTGAAAATAGTAACAAGGATGTAGATTCTTCATAACTCACGTCGTCGATGTGGATTACGCCCGGGCGACGGATATTGTGTGGCGGTCGGGCTCAGCCGCATGAGCCTTTCCCTTGCCCTTATCGCGGGACTATCCATGTCGGGTTGGTATGTCGAAGTCATCCACTAAAAAATACCAGTACTTCATTTCCACTTACTTAATATGCTGTAATGATGACTACTAAACTAATTATGACTAATTAATTACCACTGAACTAGTTTATTACTAGTCAACTAACTAATTACGACTAATTAATTACCCCTAAACTATCTAATTACGACTAGCTGACTAAGACTAACTAATTACAACTACGGTAATAACACCAAAAGCATAACACAAATTACCTGTCTTTCGAAGGAAGTAATCAATCAGCCCTTTGGGGGAAGTAATCAATCAAGGCCTAGCGACGAGCGACGAGAAGCAGGGAAACAATTCACCTCCCAATAAAATTAATTATGTTACGTTCTCTGAGTTCTCAGCGACGAGCGCAAGAACGAGAATCGAAACGCAATTGAGATGAACGAAGAGCGAGTGCCAGAGTTCGGTATCTATAGTCGAGCGGAGAAGGAGTCATGGCGTTGGCACCGGGAATTCCGTAAGCATTGGCGCCAGATGTGCGGAGGAGGGAGGAGGGACGGTGGGAAAGATGGCCACCGCGAGGTTTTTTAATTCTCCGTAGAACAGTCCGGGTGCGTGGCGGGTGTAGCGGGCAGGAGGGAGGGCCGGAGGGGGCGCGAGTCGGGAGGTGTTTTAGCTAACCTAACCTAACTAACTAATTAACCCCACTGTTTTGGCTGGCGCATGGTGGCCATACGCCAGCAGACACTAAACTAAATAAACAAAGAGTATCCTATTTGATCGAGTATTTTTGTATTCATATTTTGTTTTGCAATATTTGTATGCATATTTTGGTTGTTATGTGTATACTCCAGCGCCATATTGTATATCGACATCTCCAATAGAGTTGCAATGCAGTTTTTTTTATACATTCTTCACATGAAATAATGAAACCTAAAATCGAAATTTTCGCAACCTAAATCATAAATTTTTGAGACAATACCAGAACACATATAAAATTGCCAAAATATTACACTATCAAGTCCACTACGTGAGGACCCTTCAAAATAAAATTCATAATTTTTTGAGCTCATTTTCTACGTTTATTGATTCATACGAACAAGACACTTATACGAAATAGCGATAACAATTCTGAATGAATAAAATTATGAAACATTTACACAAGCAAGTACACAGTGTTGAGAGGCTCCACAAAAAATTTAATATTTTTTGAACTTATTTGCTATAATTTAAAATTCCTCCAAATTTCAGCCTAAAAATAAAAATAAAATCGGCGCTAGCGCACAGTGGCCGTGCGCCAGCGTTACCATTTCTGCAAATACTCCTATTGTGTGGTCAGATCTACAAAAACGGCCGTATCCGAAAAAAATTCCTATTATGTTGACTCTTTTATACTGTCTATGTTTCAACAGGCGCCGTCCGTACAGCACCAGCGAACTTTTGATAGCACACTCTACCTTTTGGAACAATCGTCTGTGTCGACAGCACGTTCAGCAAGAAACACAGAAAATACTCGCTAGCCTACCGCACCATTTTTATTTGCCTGCATATGACAGAACTAGCTTGCTATATCACGATCTGAACCACCACTACAGCTCTTACTTGTTGTACTAATCTGTATCTTTCGCTTTTACTTAGCCTTCAACTCTGGACTACGCCTATCATCGTCAGATACTCTACTAATCGTTAATACTACCATGTCTTTAGCTGTTCTAAGTTGTTACCAGAACTTTCTTCGCATTACATCAGCTGTCAGAATATTCCATGCAAGCTGAAACCTAGATTAACCAGAACCAGATGACTGGTTCTTGTTAACCTACGTAGTCCCCGTCATGCTATTCAGACTAGAAAAACCTGCCCACTCACGTTTCACTTATACACTATTCTCATATTACAAGTTCATAGAACTTACATTCTGCAGAAACATTTTCCCACCTGCTACATTTCCCGCTCTAAAGCCGCACATTTATTTGCTATCGTGCACACACCGTTCAAAACAGACCAAACAAGAAAATACATTTTGCTTTTCTGATCAGTCACAGATATTAGTATCTGACGTTTTTACGCCGAGACACACGCAAACAGAGTCATACCGTCTACCGCTTCGCCTTTATACACCAACGATTCGCTGGTACTTACTAATGTAGCCTTTTGTTTCGCCCTATCCATAAATACGTTGCGTTTAGTGCAGACGAAAACCAGTCAACATAGAGATAACCACCAAATTATGTTCATCTTTCATTGTACCAATTACATCTGCTGTTCACTAGGAAATATACGCCTTCCCAACTGCCAGGTTCCACACGACATACTGTACAGACAGAATCGGCATATGCGCAGCGCAGCGTGCATACCGCCCTAGTATATACTACGGATGCAAAATACGAACGTTTGGGAGCATCCACGTGAATTTGTTTTCGTGTGGGTTTGAACGATCCACTACAAAATATTTAGATAAAATGTCTCTAAATATTCATTTCCCTCCCAAACATTTAGTAAAAACAACCAAGGAACGAGGCAGCAGCCGTGTTAAAGCACGTGCGGGGATTTATTTTTTCAAGTTATAATGCCAAAGGCTGAAAGAGTCTGCCTGATCTAATTAGTACTTAAACCAGTTTTCAGTGTTTGTATGGAAATAGCGTGGAGTCTAGGATACCTATCAAATATTCAATTTCGTGCAAACCGGTGGTATAACATGCTTGATCCTTTCATTAACAGGAACAAATCAGTGATCTCGATCTTCATTAGCTTTATATGTCGAGTCTACCGAGCAGATGGAACACAATAGAGACGAGGCGTGATGCGCACTGAGGCACAGCAAGGCTAGCGCTGCGGTAGAGCAGTGCGCGAGGCATATGCCAAGCCTCATTTGGACAACTCGACATGCTAAGATAATATAATTCTGTTTTTAGCTGTAGCAACGCAGTTTAGTAAAGGAACATCCAACGCAACTCACACTCACGCCAAGACGCGTGCGTGCCGCTCGCATGGTTCGCATTCCCCCTCGCGTCCTCATCTCCAATTGCACTCGCGACCAGGCGGCGACGGCCGTGTTGAAGCCTGAGGCGCCGCCAGCCCTCGAGTGCGCCATCGCCAACATCGGAGAGCGTCGAGCCCGACCCTGGAAACCCTAGAGGCCTTCTCCGCCGTTCGTCGACTTCTTCCTCGCTGCTATTTCCAGAGCACCACAGTCGGCCTCCTGTGAATAGGAGTGGAAAAAAAGCTCGAAACTTGCGAGCCAGCTCGGCTCGTTAAGGGCTCGACTCGGCTCGGTTCGAACTCGGTCCCTTAACGAGCCGAGCCAAGCCGGTAAAAAAACTCGTTATCTTAACGAGCTGGCGCGTGAGTTACTCGTTAACTCGTTTAGCTTGTTTGCATTTCACCGATCGCCAGTCCACTTCACCACTCACAAAGTCACCAGCGTCGCCGCCCAGCCCAGTAGCGTGCGCAACCCTAACTCCCTTCCTTCATTCACCCCGTGACCTGTCCCCGCCCCCACAGTCCCGCACCCCACTACCCCACGCGGCCGCCGCACGGCCGGCCGGCCGTCCCCGCTGGCTCCTGGCTCTGCTCTGGTCCCAGGCTCCCGACCTCCCGATTCCTCCATGGCTCCACCTCCACCTCCTACTCCGGTTCCGACCTCCCTCTTCTGCCACCTCCTGCTCTGGTCCCGGCGTCCCTCTTTCGCCACCTCCTGCTCCAGTCCCGGGCTCCCGGCCTCCCGCATCCGCCATCGCCACCTCCTGCTCTGGTCCCGGGCTCCCAGCCTCCCGCATCCGCTACCGCCACCTCCTGCTCCGGTCCCGAGCTCCCGGCCTCCCGCATCCGCCACCGCCACCTCCTGCCCCGGTCCTGGTCTCCCGGCCTCCCGCATCCGCCACCACCACCTCCTGCTCCGGTCCCGAGCTCCCAGCCTCCCGTATCCGCCACCGGATGTCAATTCATTAACGAGCCTAACGAGCCGAGTTCGAGTTTTTTAATTTTGGATGTCAATTCCTTAACGAGCCTAACGAGCCGAGTTCGAGTTTTTAATGAGCCGAGCCTCACTTTCTGCTCGTTAGCTTAACGAGCCGAGCTCGTTTTCTTAACGAGCCTTAACGAGCCGAGCCGAGTTGGCTCGTTATCCACCCCTACCTGTGAAGGTTAGCTCTTCATCCTCTCGTAGAGAATCCTTCTCGAATGATTAACCAGGAGAGCAAGAAACGAAGAAATGACATCCTTGGCGACAAATTGATTCGATCATTTGAGAGAGAATACTGTACGGCCGCATCAGAGGGCAGTAGGCGAAGAGGAAGGAGACAAAAGGGAGGAGTAGAGGGGCGAAGGGAGGAGTGGGGGGGGGCGACTTCTCTTCTCTACATTATAATATCGAGTGTTTTGGCCTGCGTTGCAATGTGACATCTTCTTCAGTAGTTAGTAAGCTGGTAGTATTATGCTGTAGAGTCCAGGACATTGTGAAAATGTAATGTTCATTGCAGTGTGGTTTTGCTAGCTTATCGTAATTTCTGCATCATCCTTACTAAGGCCCTCTTTGTTTAGGCTTAGGCTTTTTGGTTTATAGCTTAAAGCCGGCTTTTTGGCTTAATCAGCTTATAAGCCTCTAAGCTTTTAAGCCAAGCTTTGTTGTTTGGTAATCAGATTTTTTTTAGGATGTTGGCTTATTGAGTTGTGTGTGAAGGATGAAAGGTCTGAAATACCCTTAAGGGTTTAAGGACCTTGTTAAGAATGGATTTAAACAGATTACTTTTCCTCGGTTCTGCATCCTAATTTCTTTTCAAGTTGAAGTGCACCATCATGTTATTGCACAGATATTTGATTCTTGTTTCAATCATGCCTACAAAGCCAGTTCTACTTGCTTTGCCTTATTTTGTGGAATTTTTTTTAAAGAGGTATTGGATTTGTGAAAGCTTGTCCACCTCATAATATTGATAAGTTCTGTCTGTTTTTAACTTCAAACATAGAATACTATCTTTTCAAGAAAGTTTGCTAGGTTCTGTCAATTTTTAACTCCAACATAGAGTACTATCCTTTCAAGAATTTTCAGTTTCTTTTATGTAAGTCCTTGGGTGGAGTTTGTGACCATGGCTTATCCGTCAACTAGTACAAGTCATGAAACTATTTCAGATTTGTGTATTTCTTCTTAGTTTTGGTCGAGTTGCTAACTATAGTCCTGTTGGACAGGAACTTGATTTTACCCAAGTCCTAATCACTGTATTTCCCCTGTTGCAAATCTTTTCTTGAATTATGGATGTAGGAACTGGGAGTATCACTAATGCATGAATTGGGAGTCTTGGTAGAATTTATCCATATACAATATATTCATTTCTTAACCTATATGAACTTCTACATGGTATGGAGTGTTCGGTTGTGTGATACCATTTGCAATACCCCCAGGCCAAACACACTTGCTATGTATTTGCTCTTAGATGTTACAGAGTTCAAAAGTGTCCTTGTTCAATATCAGACTGAAGTCACTTCACAATGTTGTGGACAGTCACGCGAAGTGCTCCGTGTGTGATGTTTTGTATGAACTCGGGCTGCACAGGATATCTCTCGTATAAGAGATGGAATTTTCGATTGGCAAAATGGTGGTCGTTTTGGGGCCTCCCTGTCTAGTATTTGTACAAGGGAATGCTTTCAATTTATTTTATTAATATATTTCAGTTTCTTTTATGTTGGTTTTGAAAGATTCAATATTGCAAAGCTAAAACAAACCTACATATTCTCACCTCATATTTTAGTTGTAATTAAGAGCTGTTTTCCCCCTCTCCAAAGAAGCATTACATGCTTACATGAAAGATCATTATATATTATCAAAATCCTCAATTTGGCATCTTAAACAAGAGTTTTAATCAGGGTTCAAGAAGTCGGGCTGAGGTGGCGACTAGGTGCCGCCTAGGCGTTCGGCGGAGGGAGCCGCCACGACTTCGTCCAAGGCAGCGAGCTAGGTGGGAGAGCCGCCCAGGACCGGCTAGGCGGTCAAAGCCGGTCCTCGGCGGCGTGAGGCGTACGCTGAGGCAGGGAGATAAGAAGCCCGTGCACCCGATGCCATCCATTCGTCGCATAAGGTTTCGGGCTCCCGCGTCGCGCCTCCCCCGCCGCCGAATTGAGCTCGCCCCGGCTCCCGCCGCCGAATCGAGCTCCCTCGCCGTCGAGTCGACCTCGCCGCCTCCGAATCGTGGTCGTCCAGCCATCTTCGCCGCCGACTCGACCTCGAGGTACACCCACGCCGCCGCCCTCCCCTCTCTTCTCCAGCGACGTCGCCTTCCCCTCTCCCCTCTCTTCTCCTTCGCCACTGTCTTCCCCTCTCTTCTCCTGCTTTCCCCTCTCTTCTCCCCTCTCTGCGCTACGCTCTGCTCTCCCCGCCGCACTATACTCTTTTCCCCCTCTCTGCTCTCTAAAGATCATTATATATTATCAAAATCCTCAATCTATCATCTTAAACAAGAGTTTTAATCATTAAAAAAACGTTTACATACTTTTACAAGTCTGTGTGTCAGATAACTTAAATAATTCCTATGAAAGCATATACCATTATGCAATCATAACTTAAATATTTTAATTCATGTCACTTCTCAGGTACCTGCTCATCTATCAGATTTTTCAACCATTTGACTTGCCTCTTCCCAATCATGTGTCCTTCCACCTCCCTAAAAAAATATCTAAAAACAGAACAAATAATCCCCCAACATACAAATTCCACCTCGCTAAAAAATTCTCTAACAAAAAAAAAACACAACAAGCAAAGCTCGATTGAGCGTGCTACAGAACCGAGGGTGTGGTGTAGGTCGAGCACGGAGGCGTGATGCCAGCTTTGTCGGAGCTCGCCCGAGTGCGGAGCCGAGGGCGTGGGGCAGGCCGAGCCCGATAACGTCGACTCGACGTGCTGAGGTAATATGATATATGATATATTTTTATCTGTAGCAAAGCATAAGTATTCAACAAGTCTACACATACATGTGTGTGGTTGGGAGCGTGGATTGCCAACGTGTACTGCGTAGGCATGCTTGCAATTCTGTCTCAAAATCGATAGCTTTATTTTCTCGTTTGAGATGGTCAGTCTTAAGTCACCCTATCGTCCGTCGAGCTTGTACGGTAGCATAGAGTCGTCGACCCGTTTTCAATTCGATGCTTAGTTGTACAGTTCTGTCACAGAAAAGATCCTTACTATAACTCTATATTCAACGTAAGCAGCTTCTTCTGCCTTCGATCGAGCTCGCATCACTACCTCCAGATCGAACACGACTGGTAATTGGTGAATAAGACTGGTCGAACTCGCCTTTTTAATCGCTGTGATCAGACTGACGCTGATAGAATAATGATTCGTTTTTCATGCTTGTGAATTTGTTTTGGTGTGCATCATGGGAACCTAGTTTGTCCAGTGAGCCCGTGAGTAGTATATTCCCTCTGTGCAGCTAGCATTCTCAAATGTTATACTAGCACTAGTAATTGCTTAGCATCAGATAATCTCTCCATTTCAGAGAAGCATGTGCATTATTCTCTCAGGTATTGTTCAGTGAAAAAATAGACGCTTGAATCATGCTTTCATGACTGTTACTAATTGCAGTTTGATATACGCAAACAAAGAAACGACGACTTAAGAAAAAGGGTGCCGAATACAACCAATTTAAGTCATGGATATGTACAGTAAGTACCGCAGCTTAGACCTGAACTTTGCTCAATCCTCTGATGGCTCCTCCAACTCCCTGAAGCTTGCATTGCCAGAATAGGAACGGATCTCTTCGTTTCAGTTGATTAATGCCGGGCTTTTGTAGTCTGCTGTGCCATATGTCCTATCATATAAGCCGAACACAACCCGGCCGGCCATAACTCTGCAGAATTGATATAGTCAGCGTCTGGTTAGCTACATTCTGTCAGCAAAAAATTCTTTGCAACTGTGTAAAACAGAACAAAGAGCCGAATATATGTTATTATATCCCTGAACCTATCATGGCATAGAATAGAATAACAATATCAGATTCGTCAGAAACGGAAAGCAGAATTGCCTGATGGTGTTTAGGCGTGTTAGTTAATTAATGCACGTGATAGAGATCACCGAGTGATTTTCGTATTTTTGTTGCCTCCGGTGTAGTTTTCTGCTTATTTTTTGTTTTCCAAATAAGTATAACAGAGTACTCCATGAACCAAATGGAAATATGAAAAACTTGGAGGCCGAATTTAGATAAGATAGCTTGGCAGTGCACTTACTATATTTTCGATGTGGGCGAGCTTCATCTTGTTCTCGTCTGATTCACACCACTTCTTTAGTTCAGGGTTATGCCAAATTTCTAGCTTCTTGAGCTTGGTGAGTTGTTGTATACAGTGCGGCAAAGACTTGATGCTTCTGCATCCTTCGATATCGAGTCTTTCCAGAGAGGTGAGGTGGCCCAGCCATTCCAGCAGCAGCGCTAATATGCCATTGCAATAATACAAATGTAACGATCGGAGGGAGGCAAGGTGCTGTGTATTCTCTGGTAAACTCGTTAGTTTATCACAATATGTGATTACCAACATTTGGACGGTAGGGAGGTGGTGAAGCAGTCTCCACTCACCCACAGGCACTTTGCTGAACGAGACCTCCAATGTCACAGGCAGTTCGCTGAACGAGACCTCCAATGTGGTGCCTGGAGTATCAGAAGGGGAATGGCTGATGTGGTCTCCCTCACTCCATGATGATATCACCACGTCACTATTCTGTATTCTCCAGATACGAAATATAGGTGGACGTGGTGTCAACCTCAACTTTGGACAATCCTCTATGTCCAATGAAAAAAGTTTAGGGAACATGAACTCCTCCACGCCGTCCTCTCTGCAGTATGTTGTGTTCCACTCTTCCAACTGTTCCATATGGCACAATCTGAATGTTGACAACGCTCCTTTCCCACCACAGAAATCTCTGTCGATTTTTGTCATGCTTTGCAGCCTTCCGAGATGTAGATTCTTCAGGTTTGGTAATTGTCCGAGTGGTGGCAGGTCGCTGCACCTCGGGAGATTCTCCAGCTTAATTTCAATAAGATTAGGGAGACAATGAGAAATGCCCATGAGCCAGGTAGGGAGGTCTATACTGCTATAACCTCGTAGCCTAAGGTGCTTCAAACCTCTTGGTGGAACCAGTTCCTCCAACACATCCTTGTCCTCCAGAAATCGGTCCTCATCCCAAGTCCATTCAAGTGTCAACTCTGAAAGACTTTGTCTCTCTAGCAATTTAATTTTGCGTGCTTCTTCAAGAGACCTTACATTTTCAAGACAATATATTCCCAACTCCTTGAGATTTACGTCCTCAAGCTGATGGAGTTTACTGCAAGTGTTGACATCAGAAACCATGAAGAGTCGTAATGAGACTGAATTATCCTTGGCCGGATAAGAACCCCGCATGCTATCATCAATACTCTGCAGAATTGATAAAGTCAGCAGCTGGTTAGCTAGCATTCTAGTTTTGTTTCAGAGACAAGGTAATTTATCATAAATAGTTCTGCACCGTTCTGAAAAACAGAACAAAGGGACGAATATATGTTACTTTGTGTTTCGTCCCTTTGTTCTTGCACCAATCATAGGATAGATCTACACCTTGAGTTTTCTCTACCTTTACATAATTCCGTTTTAAGGAAGCAACATTATCTGATATTGTTTAGGTGTTTTGAGTTAATTAATGCGTGCTATAGAGACAGCAAACGATTTGCCTAATCTTCCCCTTAGCTTTGTTTTTCAAACAACAAGAATAGATTCCAGTAAGAAATGGAAACAGGGCACTAAAGGACATTCAGCACGTCCGCTCGAGGTGCACACCATGTGGGGCCTGCATGCGCGGTGTGCATCCCGGGCGGCTGTGCTCTCTATAGTAAATTCGATGGAAACAACTCTATGATCAGATGACAGAAGATAATGTGCTGGAAATAAAAAAGAAATATATAATGGTATAAAGGTAAACTTCTAGGCTAAATCTAGATAAGAGATAGCATCATGTGCACTTACTAGTATTTTGATGTGGGCAAGTTTTATCTTGTTCTCGTCTGATTCACACCACTTCCTTAGTTCAAGGTTGTCATAAATATGTATCTCCTTGAGCTTGGTGAGTTGTTGTACACATTGCGGCAAAGACTTCAAGCTCTGGCTGTCAATCATGAGACTCTCGAGAGAGGTGACGTCGCCCATCCATTCCGGCAGCATTGAAATGCTGCTGCTACACAACAATTTTAGCGATCGGAGGGAGACAAGGTGCTGCATGCTCTCCGGCAAGCTCGCCAGATAAAAACAATACCAGAGTTCCAACTCTTGGAGTGTATCAATGTGGTGGAGCAACCTCCACTTGTCCATTGGCACTTTGCTGTGCTCGACCTTCAACCTGGTGGCTGGAGTAGAGGAGGAAACGCTGATGTGGCCTCCCTCACCCCATGACGATATTACTTTGTCGCTTCTACATATGCACCAGTCAGAAAATATTGGTGGGCATGGTTTTAACCTCAGCAAAGGGCAATCGAATGTCTGCAGTGTCTTCAGCTTAGGGAACATGAACACCATGCCACTGTATGTTGTCCACTCTTCCAGTCGTTCCATATATTCCAACCTGAGGGTTGACAATCGACGGAATGCTCGGCCGCCACCACACAAATCTTCGCCAATTTTGGTAATGCTACACAGCCCAATGAGTTGCAGCTCTTCAAGGTTTGGTAACTGTCCAAGTGGTGGCAGGTTGTTGCACCTCGGCAGATTCTCTAACTTAATTTTAACAAGATTAGGGAGGTGATGAGAAACATCCAGGTAGGGAGATGATGAGATAATGCCCATGAGCCAGGTAGGGAGTTCTATACTGCTATAACCTCGTAGCCCAAGGTGCTTCAAACCTCTTGGTGGAACCAGTTCCTCCAAGACATCCTTGTCCTCCAAAAGTCGACATGCATCCAAGGCCCAATCAAATGTCAGCTCTGAAAAATTTTGTTTCTCAAACAATTTAACTTTGCGTGCTTCTTCCAGAAACCTTACATTTTCAAGACTCTGTATTTCCAACTCAGCAAAATTTACGTCCTCAAGCAGATGAAGATTGCCAAAAGTATTAACATCATTAGCATGAACCATGAAGCATGCCGTTTGTACAAAGTTACTCAGGAGAGGAGAATGCGTCAAGTGCACCTTCAGTTGATTTGAGCAGCCCTCCACCTTTATAAATTTCAGTGTACAAATTGCACCTATACTTTCTGGTATGGAATCTAACCTAGAGCAGTGTGAGATATCTAGTGTATGTAGCGTTTTGAGGTTATCAAGACTTTCTGGTATGGAATCTAACCAAGGGCAGTGTGAGATGTCTAGCGTATGTAGCGTTCTGATGTTACCAAGACTTTCGGGTAGATAATTAAGACCACTATTCCAAGATAGGTCCAGGTGCTCTGTCTTGGTAAGAGCACCCATACATTCGACATATCTGCTACTTTCATTTAAGGTCCCTGCCAAATTCAAATATTGGAGTTTGGTGAGGCCACCCAAAGCTCCCGGTATCCGTTTCACACCACGGCACTGTGTCAAATCGAGATGCACCAGATTGTGGAGCTTCTGAAATGACTCTGGTAATTCTCCAAGTTCACAACAATATGATAAATCTAAATATTGCAGTTCGTTGAGGCTGCCTATATCTTGTGGTAGCTTTTCAAGATTGGAGCACCGTGAAAAGTTCAAGTACTGGAGTTTGGTGAGACTAGAAAATGCTTTTGGCATCCCTTGAACACTGGAGCACCATGATAATTCAAAATGAACCAAGGATTTGAGATTCCCCAATGATTCCCCAATGGAATCTAGCCTAGAGCAGTGTGAGATGTCTAGGTACTGTAATCTTGAGAGCTGAGTTACACACTTGGGCAACTTTGAGAACGAGCATCCACTTAAATCCAAGACGCGCAAGTACTTCGCGAATGAAAATGCATTATTTTGGAGCTGACAATCCAAGAAGCGCAGTGTCCTCACGTTGGCCGGGAAAATAGCTGACAAATTTGTTGGCCCACTGTAATTTGTGAGGAATGCACAACGGCAGTACTTGTTCCAACTACTGTTGCTCTCTTTTTTAGCATCGGAAACAAGTAACTCGTCAGCCATGACTGATGCTGCCAGTAGGGGTGTTAATGGGTTAAAACCCAACCCAAACCCACCCCAACCCACTTTTATGGAGCATGTCAACCCAACCCAAACCAGTCCACAACTCCACCTCCAAAACCCAACCCACATGCAATTTTAACCCAACCCAACTCAACCCAATTCTCTCAATACGGGTTCAACCCGTTTTCAACCCAAATTCCCACCCATTTCCACCCTTCCCTCGTACGGACGTACAAACCCGGCCCACGCAGGAGGCTGGGAGTGAGATCCTTGGGGAAATCTCTCCTGAGCCGGTTTGTTAACATCTACAAACAGCCAGGCCGGGTCGTGGCCGTGGCCGCACCATACCATACCATACATAGCCCATCTTAACCCCTCCGCTCGCGGGTGCCGCACGAGTCGTCCGTCGCCGGCGACGCTCCTCGACCTCTCTTCCCATCCACCGCGTGTGCCTCGCGCGCCAGATCGCCCGAACATTCGACTCACTCTCCCCCCCAAAATCTTCACTCCATAGCGGCTTTCGAGTCCAATCCAATCCAGCAGTCTGCGCTGCTGTTTAGAGTGGAGATGTGGGCGTCAGCATACTCTCCTCTGATGCATCTCACCGGTGAAGATGGCAGCGTAGTCTGCGGAAGTGTGGGCGGGTGGTGGGATGGCCTCCTCGCGGACCTGTTCCGGATCCTGGAGCACGTGCCCTTCGGGTTCGACCATGACGACGTGGCTATGGTCTCCATGGCTCGTGGGCTCGGCGCGAGACCCCGACTCCCACGAGATCGCTGTCGACGCATCGGGGATGAGGAAGGAGGACTGGAGGCCGAGATCGAGGAGAACCGGTGTCGCGGATCGGCCGCGAGCGGCGGCGGGAGGAGGAGCGCAGGGCGACCATCGCACCGGAGGAGCGCCTCCACGCCCGCTTCGGCGCCAGCTTTGCCTCCCGACAACGCCGACCTCGACATCGTCCGCCGCCACCCTCGAGGCGGTGTCCTCACCGTCGCTTCCGAAAGCTGGCACTCGACCAGATCAAGGGCCCCCGCGTCATTGGTCAGAGGCGGCTCCACCGATCTTCCGGAAGAAGAATCATACCTTCAAGAACCCATCGATCAAGTCGTCCAAAACTCCACGTCTCCACCCAAAACTAACCCATCCATCAAACCCACAGGTTGAACCCATTTTAACCCGAAATTTTTGAACCCACATCAACCCAACCCAACCCGTTTCTACTATAAACCCAACCCGTTAACTACAACAACCCATTTCAACCCATCCAAACCCAACCCGAATTAAAACCCAACCCGTTCAACCCATTTCAACCCAACCCAACCCATTAACACCTCTAGCTGCCAGGTCATGCACTAGGTCGTGCATGGTGAACAACGCCTGCTTGAAAGTCTGAAATAAAATAACAAATTCTGTTAGAAATGTCAAGTCCACGAATCTAATATATGTTTTAAGAGATTAACAACTAGCTTGTTCCTTGGTGGACTTAACAGCTACCAGTTATTCTTCTCTAGCATTTCGAAATAATATATTAATTCTGCAGCAAGTGTGAATGAAACTAGGATTTCAATTTTGGTTTTGTATTGTAGTATAATGTCCTAAAATTAATATTATTTACTGATTTATTTTCTATTTAAATAATGTACATGTTGATTACTTTTAAACTAAATGCAAATAACAATATTAAATTGAGTGTCATGCTTTTTTTAAGGTCTAAGGGAGGACACACCAATATCTCAACTAACACCACATGTATGCACACAAGTGTTGGTCCTACTACGCATGTCCGGGATTGTAGAGGATTCAATATATCTATGACTTCACAAGTATACACACACGCTTTCCCACTGAACACACATGCGTGTACTGCGGTTAAATGACGCACATCAAATCGATCATAGGAATCGAACTTGGATGGGTGGGAACGAACACCTGCTCCCACCAACAAGTCATTGGCTCGTCCTCGCACCATAACTTTTGTGACAAATAAAATGTTAAACAAACTCGCCGCACTTATTGGACAAAAAAAGTGTGAGGCTAATAGGCATGCTCTATTTCCACATGTTCCACACAAAATTTTGGCGGTGAAACAAGCTATTGTCACATCAGATGTTGCTACCAGAATTTAAATCTTTCTTGACGCCCAACAATTTTTATGACTGGCCCACAATCAACGGTCAGGAAAACATGTTTCACTTACGTGGAGGTTGGCCAACAAGAAAATTATGTGTGACATAAATACCTAATGGATAGTAATGGGGAAATTTGCACTCTTAATTAAACCCACCTCTTAGTCTCCATCCACGGTCCTAAAAAAGGTGATTGTTTTTCCCCCAAATGTTCTAACTTACCCTTGTTTGGAGCTGGTATAGCGATGCCAATCGTTGGCCGGCCCAACTAGCGTGACACCTCGGTTTTCTAGACAATGACCAAAGTTTGATTCCCAGACACATACACAACAAGTTGGGTGGATTATTTGTAGGCAAAATTGGCTACAGGATACCAAACTTTTGTAGCATTTGTAGCAAGACATTTTTTTGTCTTTGCTAAAACACACTAAATTTTTTTTGGCTCCTTGCTGGTGGATACTGAACCCATTAAAATATCATTTTTGGTTGAGTTGGAGAGAGATTTTTTTTTTTTGGTAAATGACGGTTGGTGCCCTGAACCTTACAAACTGGTTGAGTTGGATAGAAGATGGGGAAGAAGGGGCCAAGGGAAAAAATAGGCTTTCACCCACCTTCTCTCTCCTCTCTCAGCCAGATATTATATTTTAATGGCCTAGTGTCCACCAGCAAAGAGCCATAAAAGTAGTGTGTTTTTTTTTACTTCAATCGACATTGGTTTGGTGTGTGCTTCAAATAAAAATGCCTTCAAATGACCAAATGTGACTGCGGTAGATAATAGCACATGTCTGGATATAGGCTTCCTTCTTTGCTTAACTTAGGTACTCAAGACATCAGCGTGAGAGGGACACATCACCGTTGAAGCGGAGGCACCACGAAGTGCACATGAGAAAGATCATTCACAACGAATAAGAACACAACGATTTGTTTACGAGGTTCAGTTAGATGCCTACACTAAAAGTTAATGGGCATCCGTGACATATTAGCTAAGCAAATCAATCAATCCATCTATATCTATATCTATATATCTATAAACAACTGGTTAGATTAAAGGTCTATTCTTTGTTTTAGAGGTCTAGAAATCCCCACAATAATCCTTAAACCAGGAAAAAATTTTCTAGAAATTCTCTCATTAATCGAGAGAAAAAGAAAAAAAATATTATGCGTCCATTAGATGGTCCATCTATAATTATAACGGTGAGCATCCTTCACTTGTTTATATCTGTTTGTTTTTGAGCCCATGTATAAAAAAGAGTTGTGTTACAAGTACAATTTATGTGGGATTTCATAATACTAATTCTAGCAAAGAAAAAAAGAAACAACCTTGAACGTTTCATAATACTAATGCCTATCGCTAGATGGATGCACGAGCATGTCACCTTAAAACGTGATTAGGCGGACAAGTGAGGGTCTGAGTCTACGAGGTAGGAAGCGTTAAGTTAAGATGTGATTTACGTGATCATGCCATCACCGTCAACATCATGCACCAAGAAGAACAGTTCACTCGCAAAAAAAGAAAAGAAAGAACAGTTGTTCTGTTGTGGAGGTATACAGCAACTCACCGAAGATAAATCGGAATGATGAAGGAAGGACATCCCTAGGAGCTGTCTGACATACTTCTCGCCAAGCTGTGTGGCTGAATATGTTCCGGATGGCTCGATGAAATCGAGAGCAATCCATTGGTGAATCAGATCATATTTACGTATATAGTGACCTTTTGGAAAGATTGCACAATAGGCAAAGCATAACTTTAGATAGGATGGCATGCTTTTGTAACTTAACATTAAGGATGGAAGTGGAGAACTCGTATCTTCTGATGAAGATACACTCCAAATGTAGTTGTCTCTGGTTGCTGACCATTCCTCAAGATTCATTTCGCGTAACATGCACCCAAGAGCTCGAGCTGCTAATGCTATACCAGCACACTTGTTTGCGATGTCCTGTCCTATCTGCTCCAGTTGTTCTTTGTCATCCAAGGGCTTTAAATGGTATGGTTTACCAGTCCGAATATTTTGTGCAATTTCTTCCTTACGTGTAATTACTATGACATTAATCTTGCTGCCCGCCTTGCCCACATTTAGCATAGTCTTCAATTTTTCCAACTCAGCGTCTTTCTCCTCCCATAGGTCATCTAGAACAATCAGATACTTAAGTAGCTCCTCCTTACCATTAGGTAGCTCCTTCTTACGATTAAGTAGTTCCTTAAGCCGCTGGTATATTGACTCCAGATCATTTACATCATGGCTTCCTTGTTTTGAAACTTGGGAAATTATATTATTTCCGATTTTCTTCAAGTCAAGCACCTGGGACACATAGACCCATACCCGATGATCATACTCTTTAAAATGGGTATCGTTGAAAACCAGTCTGGCCAAGGTTGTTTTGCCTATGCCTCCAAGACCATGGATAGGAACAATTATGGTCTCGTCTTTGCTGCTTCTTTCCAATAACAATTCTACGATGTTCCTCTTTTCTTCCTCTCTACCTACAACGTCTTCTTCATTCTCCGCTGATATTGTTTCCCGTGGATCAGTAATCTGCTGCTCAATGGTAACGCCAGAGTCTCGCGAGAATTGGAATCTCTCATGATCCTCTTGGATCTTTCTCAGTTGCTCTCTCATTTTTGTCATCCTATTAGCCAACCGAATATTCTTTGCTGCAATCGGCACATATGAAACCAGACCTGCTCTCTGTAAGAAAATTTTCCATGTAAGGAATGGTGCTGGATCATCAATTCAGTAGTGACGATCGACAAGCCACCTGACAAATGGTACACAACTGCTATTACTAACTACGTACCTTTCCATCTTGGAAGTCGTCGAGCATGTCGGAGATGTCGTAGGCGGCGTTCTTGAGCCGCTTCAGCCACAGCAGCACCGACTCGTCCTTAATGGACCGCCTCTCGGCATCCTTGAGCACCGCCGCCATGGATTCCAGCGTGTGCTTCATGTCCTCCAGGTTGTTCTTCAACTTCCACTGCATCATCACCTGATCACCGATGGCAGCCGCCAGCTTGAGGACAGCCGAGGCAAGCATCCTCTCCATGGCCGCACAGCTCCCTCTCCCTGGTTGGTATGCCCGGAGCTTAGAAGAAGGTCTAGGAGGTGTGAAGTGAACAAACTGAACAAGCAAAAGATATACACGATGCGCAATTTCCTGGGAGTTTCTACTGGTTCACAGCTTTGCGCGTGTGATACATGGGGATAGGGTCTGATGACTTGCCAGTCGACACGGCTCGTTTCACACTAAGTTTAATAACTCCGTCGGGCCATTTAACTCGTTTCACACGTAACTCGTGTCCACAATGACATTTGTCTCTAAGTGACACTTGGACTAACAATTCGTATGAAAATATATTATTTTAAATAAAAATAATTATATATTATAAAAATATATTTTACAATGGATCCAGCGATACTAAAATAATATTTATTATTCTAGATTTTTTATATATTAAAATATTTAACCAGTATAGATTTAAAAAACTTAGATTTGGAATGTAGTAGTACACCACTTCAATAACTCCGTTGGGGTATTTAATGCTTAACCGTATCATAGATTTCTTTTTCGCTTAAATGCTTTAGAGCTGAACTGTTCTCCTTCTCTCCGTCGAATTGTTTATTCATCCCGCGGTATGGGTGAGCCCTCCGGAGGAACCTATGGTGACGCATGTACACGGTTTTACGCGAGTACTTCGGCCACATACTCTCGGTATCATCTAAGCAGTGAGTGCATGCTTTGACCCCTTTTGTACTCTGGCCCGACAGGTTAGTAAGGACGGGATAATCGTGTATGATGCAGAACAACAAGGAGTGTACAGTGAAGTTTTTTCATTTGTACGCATCCCATTTTTAAATCTTCCATCAATGGTACTAGGTACACATCAATATCATTCCCAAGTTGCTTCAGTTTTTAGATAAGTATCGACAGAGCTATGAAATGATGTACTCCATTCGTTTCACTATGTTTGTCTATAATCTAACATGCATATAGACCAAAAAATACTAAATCTAAAAAATACTGAATGAAAAATGACCATACATACCTCTATTTAATAACATACCACAATCACTTAACATCTTCCAAAGAATTTAAGTAGGGATAGAGAGAAGAAAAATTGCATTTCCGCAATAGACAAGTAGATTGAAACGGATACTTCAAGGTCATGGAAAACTATAGCGAACAGATGGAGTAATACGCCAAGGATATACACCAAATTTTCAAAATTTTGGAAGTGCCCACGCATCTATAGCACCACTTTTTATATGCCGGTGAGATTAAGGAAGTACACCCTCTGTCCAAGTTTATATCTTGTATTTTTTGAGTGGTCTTATCCATGATTATAGGACTTATCCATGATTATAGGACGTATTTCATATTTCAATGTAAAATTAGTGTGATGTTTCCTATGTACCCTTAATAAATATTCCGCTTTACATTATATTCTCTATTTATAAATATAGTGCTTAGAGATAATAATTAGAAATAATCTACTCATTTTTTATATTTCTTTGGTCTACGGGACAGAAGAAAATTCGCCCTGTAAACTTGAACGGAGGGTGCCGCACTTTCACTGGCATTCAATTCTGTCAATTCGTCGTGTGTGATATTCCTCGCGTGCACGGCATCCATTGAATGTAGTGTTGCATCAAAGGACGGGAGCCAGGCAGCTAGCAACGGACTCGTCCCTCTCAACACTGCATACCTGTCACATCGACAGGACAATGAATGGGACTACATCACTATGGTGGCCGAGGCTAGTTTCCAAGTCCTCACTTTTGTTATATCGCTCGTCCTCCCTCGCTTTTGCCGTGTGATTGCAGCTTTGGACTAGTTTCAGGGCATCTATACGCCGTTCAGAGGCTGAAAACTGGACCCACAAGCAGTGTCTAAGTTTAGCATAATTTTTCGTAATATACATAACCTATTACTGCCTCTAAGATATGATCTATTATTGAATAAATTATATCTTTCTTTAAAAAATCAACTAGATTAAGTAAAATCAGATTCCTATGTCTCACCAATACTCCCATTGATCAAAGCCACCTGTAGCATTTTTAATTCCATGGCATTGGCCTCCAAGCTATGCATTGCCGAGTAGTGTTTGGGTGGCGTATAGCATTTCCGGGCGAGCCTATGCCGGTCCGAAAGGGTATATGGTTGCCCTTGCATTCTATTGTGAACCAAGGAGAGAGTTTAGGGCGAATAGTTGGACTTTTCTGAAACACCTTGGTTTGCGTTTGTAATTGCCGCGGTAGTGCATTGGGGATTTCAACGAGGTTTTGGATGCTGCTGAGCAATTTGGAGGGTTTCCGTGAGGCGGTGGATATGCGTGGTTCCTCGTATTTGGGTTTTTTTGGGTCTTCCGTATACTTGGGATAATAGGCAGGATGGAGATCGTAATGTCGAGTGGTCTTGCACAGGATTTGGCTCAACTCCAATGTTCTTTGCAGCAGCTTCTGGGTTCTTTTCATGTTTGGAATGTTAATACATTTGGTTCTGTTCGAAAACAATGGGAGAAGAAGAGGAAAGAACTGGAGGGACTGAGATCGGAATCTGTATAGGGGGCCGAGTCTAAGGGAAAAAATGCTGGTGAGGAAGAACGCGGAATTGCTTGCAAGAGAGGAGGTTATGGAGACAGAGTTCTCGTATTATATATATATATACAAACATACATATATTTATGAAAGAAACAAGGAGTGACTTCAGTGCGTGCGTCTGTATTATATGTACATTTATAAATTATTTCCCATCATAGTAATTATAGTCATAGATGCCAAAACTTTTTTTTTTTATTAATTAACCTTTTTTAAAATTTTATTTTAAAGTGTTAATCCCAGCGAACTTTATTTCCAATTCTGGCCTCTTTGGTCACGTCACCATCCGTAGCGTGACAAAATAACATTATCACACTATAGGATAAGTCCACTAAATATTACTTTTTGTCACGCTACTGATCCAAACAATACTGTCACGCCACGAATGGTGGCGTGACAAGAGATTCCTCCAGATACGGGCTGACGTGACAGCGTTGTTTTGTCACGTCACGGGTGGTGACGTGACAGCGTTGTTTTGTCACGTCACGGGTGGTGACGTGACCAAAGGAGTCAGAATTAGAAATAAAGTTCGTCGGAGGTTAACTTTAAAATAAAATAATAAAAAGGATTAATTAATAAAAAAATTTCTAGATGCCACATTACTAAGTAGTAAAAACCAGTGTTAATATTTTTTTTTTTGACAGAAATCTATCTGTGCTCTTTTCCAGAACAAATCTTAATGTACTACTATGCTGTCAAACATCTTCCAAGGCAATATAGAGAAAGCTACTGATTAAATGGAGTAAAAACATTGGAGCCTGGAACCGATCAAAATAAGCATGGCCTAACCGCCTAAGAGTCTGCTCATATCCGTCTAAAGGTAGAACAGATTCATTTTTTTTGAGAGAAAATATTCATTTTCGAACCCAGATCAACACTTTTAGGTAGTCAATTTCGGTGGTCTTTTTTTTGAGAGAAAATATTCATTTTCGAACCCAGCTCAACACTTTTAGGTAGTCAATTTCGGTGGTCAGGTGGTACTTTTGTAGATGCACTTACAGATAATTTAGACAAACATTCAAAAAAAAAACGTCTGTTGGAACTAGTGCTCGTGAGGATACCAATTTAGATAACTGGTCTGCAAAAGTATTATCTTTTCACGGTATATATTGGACTTCGAAATTATTAAAGTGTTCCTCCTATTTCCTCACTTTATCCAGGTAGCACTACTACACAAAGGGTTATCACAGACGGTTCTAAATTGTTATGACAGATGGTTTCTGAACCGTCTAAATTTATGTGTCCGTGATAACAGATGGTTATCACAGACGGTTCTAAACCATCATCACAGATGGTTTCTAAACCGTCTGAATTTATGTGTCTGTAATAACAGGCGGTTATCACAGACAGTTTTTGAGCCGTGATAAGTCACAATACAGATCGGTTCATATAAATAACCGTCTGTGAAAGCTAGTATCACAATTGGTTCGTATAAATAATTGTATGTGATATGTCGGCTATCACAGACGGTTGTGTTTACCAACTGTCTGTAAAGGGCTACATATCACAGGTGGTTGATTCACAGAACAGTCTGTGATAGTCGTTCGCAAACGGTTTATACAACAAAAGTGTTTGTGATACTTCGCTCTATATATAGAAAATTTTCGTTTTTTGGCTAGCCTCAGGAAATACTAGCCATGCTCTCTGAAAACAATATACAGATAACAGATACAAGCAAATACACAAATACATAGATATATCACATATACACATATATCGATCACAGTAACATGCACAAGCACAAATCCACTAATCTAAAATTCATCACTGTAAATCCATGGATTCACAGAGCAGTCACAGATACAAGTAGCTAAAGCAGTCTGGCCTAAGAAATAAGCATAACATTCTTTTTGCTTACAAACAGTAGTTAAGCAAACGATGGTTGAAAGACTCGGAAAACTAGGCAACGTAAGCATATCCTGGTAAGCCATCATGATTTCATATCCTCATCTTCTTCGATCTTGGGAGCCAGATAAAATCTAATGTAGCCCATCTCTCCGATCTTGTACTCAACCACCACTGGTAGTTCAGATGAAAGGCTGATAGTCACTTGGTCAGACAGTGGACTTGCCTTGGTGAAGGAGTTCATGTACCTCAGGGCAAAGGTTAATGACACTGGTTCTTGCATCTCTATGATAGTAGCTTCTTCGGGCTGCATTGACAAGGCATCCGTTAGACTATTGCCAACAAGACAACATACTTATACTGATACATGTCCCTAAATTGATAATATGGAAACAGAAGAGATAAAAAGGCAGAAGCACTAGTAATTAACACCATAAACAGAAGATCAGATTGACATGTCTAACAAACCCAGCCATTCATTCATGCCTAGAAAGTTTATAATTGAACAAAAACAGAATTAAGATTTCATCAAATAACAAAAACTTATTCAACTTAAGCTTTATGGAGTGAAGTGAGAGCAAGACCAAGCTAATTCGAGGCAGTAACAGATTTAAGATACCTTGTCGACAGTTTTGTTCTGCATGTAGACAATGTTTGCAGCCCCAATGTCTCCAGCAGTCGAGAACTTGACGCCCTCCTTGGTCACCGAGATGATAACTACAATGTGCAAAGTAGTAGTCGTCCAAGATGTAAGAACTAGGACCATCCCCAAGCAACATTAGAAATAAGCATACTACAGGGGGGAAGGAGGGAGGAAATTCCACATACCAGTGTCTCCGATGCTGCTGAGATCCTTGCAGATCCTCGAAAACTCAGCAGACGGCATGCGGACGATGGACTGGTACTCGGAGTTAGGGATACCGAGGTGCTCGCTGTCGATGTCCATGAGCCTCATCTCAAAATCTGCCATCTTATCTTGAGCTATTCATTTACAAGAAAACCACGGTCACCACTGAGAGCCAACAAAAGCAACAAGGCAAGGGGAGGTGACAAACAATTGATCACTTACCAGGCGACTCGAACATGAAGGTGACGGTGCCTGAGCCATCGTCGGCCTTGATGGTGATGATGTCGTTGTTACCGATGCAGTGGAGCATCTTGGCCATGTTGTTGAGGTTCATGCCCATGGAGAGGTTGCGGTCACAACAGTAGTGCTCGAACCCCACAAAGCGGAGGAGCAGGGTGACTAGGGCGATGTGGCTGGAGTCCATGGATTGCAGCGAGAACCCCGTGCCAGAGCAGTCAAAGTTGGCGTCGGTCACCAGCTTGCGGATCGCCTCCAAGACCTTCTTGAGGAGGCTCCCTTGCGCCAGCCGCAGCTCCAACATCGTGGCGACGATTCTCGTATGCGGGGCAGCAGCGGAGGGGAAGGAATCGAGAAACCCTAGGATTTGTGGTTTGGGAGTTGAGAGTGGTCGAGGAGGGAGGGGAAGGGGAGATTAATAGAGAAGCATTTGGGGACGCGAAATATTTCCCGCTCTCGTCCTCCAGAAGATTCACAGACACTTCTAACCATAAACTGTCTGTGTCACAATATTATCACAGACGGTGCTTGTTAAGAACCGTATATGAATTATCATAGACGATTTTATATTAAAAACCGTCTGTGAATTATCACGGACGGTTCTTATTAAAAACTGTCTGTGACATCTGTAATTATCATAGACGGTTCTTATTAAAAACCGTCTGTGATAATTATGTATCATAGACGGTTCTAGCCATCGCTAGTAACATAGACGGTCACGCTTGTAAAACCGTTTGTGATAATTACATCACAGACAGATT
The DNA here is from genome assembly GCA_036346405.1 of Phyllostachys edulis. Lineage (NCBI taxonomy): Eukaryota > Viridiplantae > Streptophyta > Magnoliopsida > Poales > Poaceae > Phyllostachys > Phyllostachys edulis. Next base: position 7,864,554 of record CM070559.1, on the reverse strand, counting down.
TTAGGGAACCGTCTGTGATGAGGCATCCATTATAGCCTCTTTTGTAGTAGTGTAGTGAGCCATTGTCTCATCAGAATATTTAAAGTCCTTACTAACCTGGTTTACGATTAACAGTGAGTCACCGACCGCTTTTAGCCGACAGACAACGAGGGATTTGGCTGCTCGGAGCCCAGCTAGAAGATTTTCATACTCTGCAATATTATTTGTTGCAGGAAAATGCAACTAAATTACATATTGTAATAGGTCGTCTTGAGGCGTGACCAGTACTATACCAGCCCCACGCCTCGAAATTCTCGAGAACCATTGAAGTATAACGCCTAGTGGTCATATTGGCTAGACTGAATCTGATCCTACTGTTCAGAAGGAGTCCAAGCGATAAAATTTGCTAAAGCCTGAGACTTAGTTGCTATTCGGGCAATGAAATGGATATCAAAAGATTCAAGTTCTACTGCCCACTTAGCAATACGACCAGTTGACTCTTGATTATGCAGAACACCTCTCAAGGGAAAATACGATGGTATTGTAAATTTATGTGATTGAAAACAATGTCTTAGCTTACGGGAAGCCGTTAATAGGGCGTAAAGTATTTTTTGAACTTAAAGGTATCACTCCTTTGGTCCATGTAATACTTCACTTGCAAAGTAAATAGGTCATCGAACCGTATCTCGTTCTGCGATCAGTACAGCGCTGACCACATTGGGTATAGCAGCAAAGTATACCAATAATGGTTCTCCTGGGTAGGGTGATACCAATATGGGTGGGCTTGCTAAATAAGTTTTAATATCCTCAAAAGGTTTGTTAGCTTCATCCAACCATTGAAATCTGTCATGTTTTTGAATTACCTTGAAGGAAGGTTACCCTCGTTCACCTGATCGAGAAATAAAGCGGCTAAGCACTGCCATTCGACCAGTTAAACCTTGAACCTCCTTCACAGTTGAAGGTGGTCAAAGATATTTAGTAACATGGATTTTTTTAGGATTAACCTCAATGCCTCTAGAATTAACAAGAAAACCAAGTAATTTGCCAGAAAATACCAAAAGTACACTTTTCTGGATTCAACTTAATACCTTTATTATTCAGATTTACAAAAGGTTTCTGCCAAGTCAGACACGTGATTAGAGCTTTTTGTGCTCTTTACAACGAGATCATCTAGATATGCTTCTAGATTGCGCCCTATCTGGTCAACAAAAGTTTTCTGCATAAGTCGCTGGTACCTGGCGCCAGCATTTTTTAGGCCAAATGGCATCTTAACGCAGCAATAAATGCTAAAAGGGGTAATAAAGGATGTCTTCTCTTCATCGTCTCTTGCCATGTTTATTTGATGATAACCTGAGTAAGCATCTAGAAAACTCATCCTTAGGACAGACATTATTCAAATTAGTAAAATCAATGCACATGTGCCACTTACCATTTGATTTCCTAACCATGACCGGGTTCGCGAGCCTATCCGGGTGGTCGACTTCACGAATGAAACCAGCGTCTAAGAGTTTATCCAACTCTTGACAAATGGCTTCCTGCCGACAAGGAACGAAACGCTAGAGCTTCTACTTCACTAGTCGTTTGTCAGGCTGTATGGCTAGCCTATCCTCTGTCACCTCCCTTGGGACTCTAGGCATGTCGGATAGTTGCCGCGCAAACACATCTACGTTAGCCCGGAGGAAGACGATGCGCTCGAGTTCCTATTTCTCATCCATCCCTGACCCAAACCGCACTGTCTTGGACTAGTTGTAAGAGGTAAGTGGCAATTGCTTCACCTTTTCTTTTTGCTGTGGAATTGCCTTCAGCTTTTTTTGCTTCCGCAGCCTTGTTTGGTTTCACTACATCATTAGAATCTCTTAATGGTAATTGATCAATAATTTCCAAGGATTTGTGATCGCAGTTAAGTGTAGTAGAATAGTTACCTTGCACATAAATGACGCCTTTTGGGCTAGGAATTTTAATGCTTTGGTAGCCGTGATGAGTTGCTACCATTAATTTTGTTAGTGAAGGTTTACCCAAAATTGCATTGTAAGCAGACTCAAAATCTACAATTTCAAACGTAATCAATTTTGTTCGAAAATTGTGAGAATCTTCAAAGGTTATTGGTAACACAATATGCCCAATTGGAGATATTGACGCACTAGGCACTATCCCAAAGAATGGATTTGTAACCGGTTTAATTCTAGAACGAGGAATTTGCATCTCATCTAGAGCAGTTATAAAAAGTAAATCTAAAGAACTCCCTCCATTTACTAGTACTCTTCTTACCTTGCAATTACTAATAATAGGAGAAACGACCAGTGGAAGTTTGCGAGGAGTAGACATACCTTTTGGACAATCTTCTTTGTTGAAGGTCATAATAATATCCGACCACTTCGGATAGTTTTGCTTTCCTGGTTGGGTATTAACACTGTTGACCTCCCTACAGGCGGATTTGTATTGCTTCTTGGACAAATAAGTAGCTGATCCTCCGAAGATGACATTGACATGGTTGTCAGGCTTCTGATATGATATTTGCTCATCTCCATCCGCATCTTTGGTGTTGCTTGAAACACCACCTTCAGGTATTGTGTGCATTGGCCCTTTTCCTGAGTAGAAATCATCCATGCGTTTTGCCAGATACGATAGTTACGCAAGTCATTGCCAGGCATACCATGAAGTGGGCACCAGCGGCCGTTCCCACTGGTTGTACCAGAGCCTTTGGAGAAAGACTAGTCAGATGAGCGACCAGTGGATTTCTTCCATGGACCCTTGCCTTTGTTATAGGTTGGACGCTACTCTATGGCAACGACATCCCTTTGTACAGGACTTGGCTTGTTTTTCTTTTTGGTCTTACCTTTGTCAGGTCTTGTTTTTCTTTTTGGTCTTACCTTTGTCAGGTCTGGTCAGTTTCTTGGACTCCTTCTGGTCGAAAACCTCCATTCCTAGTTGTGGGAGTGTATGACCCTTGTCGACCATACAGTTCCATTGAACTTCTTTGTTAGCATCTGTATAGCGGTCGGCCATATCGAATAGATCTGACATAGTCCTTGGAGGATTGATATTGAGGTCTTCAATAAACCTCTTGTATCGCACCGCCTTCTTGAATGCTCGAATAACATAATCATAAGTAATGTTAGGAATTGTATTATGCACTTCTATAAATCTCTTAACAAATTGACGCAAATTTTTCCCAGAAATTTGATGGAGACAATGTAAAACATCTTCGTTTCCCAGTTTTGTATAGCAACTTTTAAATTGCCTATAAGGGAATGGCATAGGTTTTCCCAATTGAAAATAGAGTTTTTGAGTTGGTTGAACAACCAGATCCGAGCGGACCCTTTTAAGACAACAAGTAAATAGTTTTCCATTACCTTTTCATCTCCGCCCGTAGCCTAGATAGCAGTAGTGTAGATTTGAAGAAATTTTGAAGGATTCTGAATTCTATCATATCCTTATATATGCCTTGGCTTGAATCTTGCAGGTCAATTGACATCCCTTAGCCCGAGTGAGGAAGCCTTGCACCCTGTGTAAGGTCCCAATCATGGTCGTACATTATGACCTTCATCATAATTATTAGGGGAAAGAGGCCGTCTACGACCACGGTTAGGACGCTCACCTGGGTTCAATCTGTCGAATACATTCCGACGTGGTGGAGCGTCTTCTTGACGAATATTGTCGTCATGATGATGATATCTAGAGTCAGACTGATCTGCTCTAGAACTATCCTAAGCTCTTGATGATAGTGAGAGGCTTTGCACTTCGGCAACATCTTCTTGTAGGTCAGTAGTGAGTGAACGAATGACCAAAAGGTCATGTTCACCGTCATTTCCCATTGGGTGATTGGCAATTGCACTTGAGAGTATTTGTACTCTGTCGATGGGAGTCTCTGCCTATGAGGGTGATGGTAAAACATTGAGATATCTTACCGTCGTCCTCGGAGCAACCTGGGGCGTAATTGGTGGATGTTGTTAAGCAGTCGTAGGTCGTTTAGATGTTCCCAGTGTGCTGTTGTGGTACTGGCGACATGCCTCCTCCATGGCCTTCTGCTTGGCTACGTGGATCTGACTGCTTCGCTCCTATGCCAAATGTTGGGCTTATTCTTGGGTCTCGCGTTGCTCACGTGCTGCCTGTTGTTCGTCGGTCTCGTTGGCTTTGACGACTGCACATTCATGAAATTCAGAGCTGAGAACGTCATATCCTCATCAGAGGAGGGGTAGTAATTGAGACCTCGAAGTCGATGGAGTAGATGCTTTGGAGATGATTCTTCCATCGCCTCAGCATAGTCTTCATCATCGAGATCGTCATGAATTGCCATGGTACTGGCATCGTGGTCATTTGTCTCTTGATTTGAGACAGAAGTTGGGACATAACCACTCTCGGAGTTGCTTGAGAGTGGGTTTGATATTCCCATCGCCTTACTCCCAATGAATTGGTTTGAGGGCAACGATGACTTTTTCTCTAGAATGTACTCATCAAAGAAGTCGCACTTGCACGCCTCTTCTGGGGGTAGTCCTCCATTGTGAGGTGGGCGTAGTTATCGAGATTGAAGGAATTATCCTCGTAGTCCATCGGCAAGGCCATGAGGACATCACAGTGAAGAAATCTTCGGATTCAGAGGATGATCTTCAGATTGATGGTGCCCTCCTTCTAGCGCTAGCTGTCGATGATCAGAACACGGGGTTCCTAATCGAACTTACTCGGAAATATAATGTGAGAACGCTATTGAATGAAGACACTATATTGCTATGGACACACTGGGTGTTTGTATGAGAATACAAATGATGTTACAATATGATCGTAATGATCGTGACTAAACAAGTAATGCTAAAAACTTATCTCTTGTTATCCATTGTTATAAAGAATGTAGGCTACCCCCTTTATAGTATTTGAAGGGGTGACAGTTAATGCTATTAAAGGTACATCTAATCTTCATGCACGTTCGCGAGGAGAGCCTTGAACCGTCGTGTCCATTAGCCAATTGTCATAAGTTGCTAAATACGCCAAAAACTGCCTTCCCGCCAGTCACGTGGGTAACTGTTGGTGTTTCCCGACCAATTGGGTGGTTGTGATTGTCTAAGGCCATATAGCTGGTCGGACGATATCCATAGCTAGTCTTTCATGACCTAAACTGGTCGTCGACTAGTTTGGCCGTAATAAAAGGAATTAAACAATCTTTATAAACTGGTTGTAGGTTCATAACCGTAATATAGTGGGTCTATGTTAAGTGAGCCTCCTTTGATAGGTATGACTTTGACAGAAAAATGTTGACCTAGTCAAGAATCCTCGTCATCCATTTTTAGTTGATCATCGTCAGTTGTACGTCTGTGGCTTTTTTTCCCCACAAGGGTTTTCTATACTAAAATTGTCTCTCTTGTTTTTTAATTATCTTCGTTATTTGTCATGCCGTTTTTAACGGCTTCATTTCAATTTTAAAGAGCTTTCGAAATATGCATATACCTGGAATGACCCCGCAAGTAAAAATAACTCAATTCACTTTTGCAATTTAGCATGAAAATTTCATAGTATTAATGATCGAAGGAAGTGTTTAAATTAGTTAAGCACACTAAAAGAGAAGAAATCCACTAGCCTTTTCAGCTTTTTTTTAGCTGAAACACGAGGGGAGGCCACAACTGGCCTTTTCAATTTATGAAGGGAAGCAGCGAGGGGAGGAACGTGGCTGCGGGATGGAGCAAGAGAGGAGCCGTGAGGAGAGAGAGAGGAGTGGGACGAAGCCTCGCGACGCCGTAGCTGTCAGGGCGACCTGGCCCATGTGAGCGCCGCGCGTTCCTACGAAGCGCACCGGGCGGAATCGGGCGGTCATGAGCCAAGCGTCGCATGATCGAATGGGCGCTGTTTTGCGGGCGACGTGTCCCGTGCGAGGATGCGCGTTTTTCTTCGGTTGTTAAATTAGGTAATTGTTTGTAGTAGGTAGGTTCCAGATTGTAGTCTGATTTATTGAGCGCTTATAATTGGATTGGAATCGACGGTAGGGAGAAAATGAGCTAGTGTGGCGCTCTCTTATGCTTTGTTTTGCTCTCAGCTTGAAAACAGAGATTAAAATATGCCATCTCTTGAACTATAAAACCCGCCCATACAGGTATTAGGTACGGTGACACTCCCAAGGTCCAAACAGCTAAACACAGGGAGCAGACTCAGCTAAAAAAATGAGCGAGGCATAAGTGGGCTGCCAGGACATTTTTTCCGGACTGAACGAGGGTAGGCAAGCCTGCGAGGAGACGTTGGTCGTCTTGTTTTGCTTGAGTAAGATGCCATTTTTCGGTTGTAGTCGCCGTGAAACTTCACCAAAACTACCATAGCGTGTCGTCAGCAAACCTAGGCAATGGCCTAGGTTGGAGGGACGCTAGATCTGCCCTTGAACACATGCATGTGTGTGCACATGCTGATGTTGCACGACTACCACTTGTAACACCCACACGCGAAAGTCTTACCCTACGCCTCACACGGTACAAATTACACACGTATGGCAACTTGCTTAAGCTTTTGTCATCGATTGCTTATCAATAAAAAAGCTAACCTAGTTTTACATGTTGCCCGGAATCAAGTAGTCTCCGAATATGCGAGCATACACATACAACCACTCCATCACACGGATCGCTTTGGGCAACTTGCCGGAGTGTCACAAAGCACATGCACACATGCATGTCTTGAGAGCGAGTTCAGAGTTTACATTTGTTCACAGGCATAAGAAACGCAGCCTCCCACAGCTGAAACTTACAGAGAAGTTTCTACGACACATCACTTTCTCAGGTTTTCAGTTACCCCTACAGAGCTTTTGTGACCTGAAAAACAGAGGAACAAATAGAACTTCTGCAGGGTTTTGCTTCTATTACTTTGTATCTCTTCTTCATTCCTCCAGCACTTTTTTTAGAGGGCTCATTCCTCCATCTCTTCAACGGCTACTGATGAACAGCTTGCCAAATTCCCCTCCATGCTCAACTTCATTTGTACATCAATATTTGTTTGATGTTGGTCCAGCGGCGACAGAATTCTGAGATGAATGTTTTTTGTTGAACACAGAACCTAGCAGTGGATTTATCGAAATCCACTGCCAATAGCACATTCAAAAATAATTAAAAAAAAAATCAGAAACTTCATGCCACAGTTTTTGGATATAACACATTCAAAGAATACGCCGCGGTGTTCTGGTCTTCTGGACCGATATGATGTATATTGAACAGAAACTTATATAGTTAAAAGGTGAATTGAAATTACTGATCTGCGTGAGGTACATCTGAAAACACGCTCTTCTCGGCTTGTTTTGCATGTCTTCGATCGATTATCCCTCGATACTTCTCTCCCTGATCAATTAAGCCAGGGACAAGCATATGTCTTCATTTGAACTTATTTTCATTTTTCGAAAGTTTAAGGTTATTTTGTAGAAATTATAGGCTCAATTGTAGTTTTCTGCGTTATTGCAAATTTGCAGTCCCTGTCTTAGCTGGGCGAAATAACAGTGAGCTTTGTGTTCTAGGCCCAAATTATAATTTGTCCGTCTCGGACTTCAGTTTTGCAGCCCGGCCTGGCATTAGTGTGCAAAATATGGTTTTTATATGTATTTCAGCATAAATTCCATAAAAAGCAATATAAATAATTATTTTCTGATTTTTTGGGCTTCAGGCCCAGCACAAAGCCCGGCATTTGAACGCCTCTACTCGTATCCATGAAATGTTCTTAGTCTTTAAAACCTGTGATCTGATCTAAAACAAACTTCTATAGTCCAAAAATGAAAGAACTGAGGTGGGTGAGATCATCTCATGCCTTGTTCATCTAGGTTGTGGTGCTTGCGCTTAGGTACCAATCTCTTCTTGCTTGTGTGACATCCCTCTTCGAATGGCCAAACTTATGTCCCTAATTAAGCCATGGATCGAGTTGCCTGGTATCTCTTTTGACGCTTCTTGTGATGGTGTAGGTCTGCAAGAGAGGACAGGAAGCAGTTTATTAATCTTCTTTTTTTTATGGGTACTTGAGCTTAGTCTTGTATTAAACCGCTACGGTGTAATTTAATTGGAAATTTTTTGTTAGTGCCATTGAAAGTATGTGTAATATCGGTTCTGCCACTGGAAATTCAACTATATCGTTTTTGCCACACAAATTTTGGCTCCGTATCGTTTTTGCTATTATCATCAATATCGGTTATTTTGGTTGCTACGATAGATCATTTGACCGCTATATTTCCTTGTCAGATTTTTACAAAAAAAGACATCCAATACCCTGTCAGCTTGTGGCCCCACCGTCAGTCCGTCATTCAAGTAGTATTGAACTCACCTACCTTGATCTGCAGACCTCAAACCAACGGCCCAAGTCTACTTGATCTTGCCCGAGCCCATAAGGTTATTAAAACTGCTGAAAACATGTGGAGAGACGATATACTACTGTCGTGGAGGCTACGCTACATTACATGCAATTCGGCATATCAAGTAAATAACGCATGGATAGGCTCGTGATGAAAGTTTGGAGACAGCTAGCAACTTAGGTAGGTCTATATAGGATATGTACACACATTCTCCTTTACTTCTCATTAGGGACATCCCCCGAACGTACATTTGATCATTTTTTTTCTCTAATTACGTGTTAGCAAAAAGATATTAAAAATATAATGATATTTGAGGAAGTAGCTTTGATGACAAATATACTATACAATTTTCATGTGACAAATCTGAAAACTTTACCTATATTAACGGTCAAAGTTTTAAAAGATTTGTTTTACACGTTCTTGGATGATAAAATAAAAAGAATGGATAGAGTACTAGAGAAGAACAAGGGGAGATTGTGACTCAAGATAAAGCTCCAACGAAGGTGACATATGTGGTGAAAATGTGAATCTCATTTTCACAAAACTTAGAATAATAATAAAAAATTAGCGGAGGATATCTATTTTACGTCTCTGTAAAATTTCAAGATCAAACTCAATTGCATTTGCGAGATACACAAAAGACAAATTCTTGCTAAAACAGTGAAATAATATTTGAACACTATTTCAACAAGAACTTGTATTTCTTGTATCTTGCTAATGGGATCGAATTTGACCTTGAAATTATGCAAAGATGTAAAACACGTCCTCAACTACATGTGGTAATGTTTTGAGATTTTTTTTTTAATTCGAAGCTTGGTGAAAATCAAAATTTTCACCATAAACGCATTTTCACCCAGTACGCCAATCAATTGTTGTAAGAAAGTATCCGTGTTACACCTAACCTTTGATAAAGCATCTACTCCCACCTAAAGTACAAAAATAGGTATTCTAAGTTCTAGCAACTAATATTCTAAACTTAGTACTCTACTTAAAACCCTAATGCCTTGCTTGGATAGGGCAAGGGTCCTGGCCAATCCACAGGAATATCCCGCTCCCGAGTCAAAACGAAATGACAGTTTGGGTGACAAGTGGGAGGGAAAATTCCTGGCTCAATCAAGACAATCCACAGGGGAGAAAAATTTCCCGGCTCAATCAAGCTTTCTTGATCCACCTCATTGTAGGCCAGCAACCACACCGCCACCTACGGGCATGTAAATGCCATCTGGAGCTCGACCTCATCCCCCTCATCCCCATGATGTGACCTTCAACACGCAACCTTATCTCCACCCACGGCTGTCTCCACAAGTTCAAGCAGCAATGCCTCCAGATCTGATTGAGGTGGTGTTTCTGACCACTACATCGTCATGTTGTCACGCCGTCTAGGTCAATGGCTTGTCATCTCACTACTGCAGGAAGTCTCATCACGAGCGGTTGAAATCGTCATCATCGCGACGATTGAAACCGTTCAATCGTCTATATTTGTTGGTGCTGTGATATGAGTAGTTATCATGACGGTTCAAAACCGTCGTGATCGCACTATCACGACGGTTTTTGTTGAAACCGCTCAGCGAAGGCTATTATCACGAGCGGTTTTCATCAAAACCGTCAGCAGAAGAGCTATTTTCATTTGGTTCTTGTTCGTAACCGCTCGTGATGAATTCCCTGAGCGGTTCTTGTTTAGAACCGTCTGTGATAGCCTTTTCTGGGGCAAAAAAAACCGAAAATGGCTGCTAAAACTTCAGAGGCCGTTTAGAGGCCATAAACGACCTTTTTTGGGGTTTTCACTTTTTCGAGATCTCGCAAAGAGAATCTAACCTTGACTTATGGATTTTCGGATTGAGCTTTTCGTTAGCTTTCCAACGAGCCAAAGAACGTCGCAATCGGAGTTTGTATGCAAAAGTTATGATGATTTTTCCGAACGGTGCGCGATCTACCATCCATATTTTTGCCCAAACCAAATAACTCAACATGAACTACACACATCACAAGTAGCATCACCCACATCACAAGAGCATCAACTCAAGAATCCACATCACAAAGCAAAGGGGGTGAGTAGAGAGAGCGAGGTCGTGGGAGGTCACGACGGCTGAAGGAGGCCAAGGCGACGAGGTCGTGGGAGGCCAGTGATTTACGAGGTCGGGCGAGTTGGAGGAGGCCGCCGACAAGCTCGGCGGAGGTTGGGGCGCAAGGTGTGAGGAGAAGAAACGGCAGAGGAGGAGATGGCGGTATGAGTGTGAGGAGGAGAGACCGCAGAGGAGAGATGGAGGTTATATAAAGCGAGTTTGGCGGCCGTCCATTATGTTCAAATTTTCGTTTCCGCCTAACAATCGAGACGGTTCTTGTTAAGAACCGTCGTGATATGCTCTATCACGACGGTTTTTTAATAGAACCGTCTGTGATCATTCATAGACGATTCTAATTACAAACCGTCTATGATAATTGCGGCGATGGCGATGGCGGTCTTGGCGAGGATATCGCGAGCGGTTCTTAATTAGAACCGCTCAGGATATTACTGCATCGTTCTTTACTAGAACCGCTGCGTGATTGAGATATCGCGAGCGGTTCGTGAATAGAACCGCTCAGCGATAATTCCTGACGGTTCTATTCACAAACCGTCTGTGATATATGACTATCACAGACGGTTCTAAAAAATACCGTCTGTGATAGGCTTCCCGCGCCACCCGCTGGTCCGGACATACCCAACACAGACGATTCCAAAGGAACCGTCTGTGATGGGGCGTCTACTATAGTCTGTTTTGTAGTAGTGTCTCTTCCTTTCCGAGAGTCCAGCCAAGCCAGCATGTTGCGCTAACATGGCAGCCAGTCCATATCGTTGTCACACGGTGCCCACCGAAGGAGCCCACCCACCCTTGCTTGCTGCTGGGAGTTGTCACTATGGCAACCACCGGGACGCATTCGACCTTCAAACGTAAAATGAGTGTCAAAACACGTCAAATGCTCTTCTTGGGTATCCTAGTTTATCACAGAAGGTATTTGGAATCCGTTCGAGTTGGGTGCCCATCTTTGAAGCACGGGAGGGTAGAAAAACAGGTTGGGATGAAATCAAGCTTCAAACATAAACTGAGTGCCAAACAATCCAAATGCCTTCTTGTGTGTCCTAGTTTATCATGGAATGCATTGGAATCCATCGTAGTTGGTAGCCCATCTTTTGGGATCAAAAGATTAGAACAACCCATCGAGACGAACTTGGGTTTTATACATAAACTGTATGCCCAACACCTCAAATGCATTTCTTGTCTGCCCTTGCAAATGACGGAAGGCATTCAGAATGCATCCTTGTGCAATTTGATTCTTTTAGGCACGATATGCTTAATAATTCAATTTCCCCTTGTTTGATGAATTTTTGTATGCAAAATTCGTGAAATAAAAAAGCAATAAGTATATATTTCGTCCTCCATCTCTTTGGTCCGTTTAATTTATATCTCTTATCTATAATACTAGAACGGTTAATGCTGCACAAAAGATGTCCATTCGCCGTGGCGTCCACATTGGCACCGGTCTTCTTCTTACTCGCCGTGCTGTGGCCGTCTAAGGCGGCGGGGTCTGGGGCAAAGCTGCTGCAGGCGCGGCTGGTGCCGGCGGGGGCGCTGACGTGGCCGCCGTGCAAGCTGCGGTTCCACCACAACGTCAGCCTCACCGTCTCGCTCGACCTCGGCACGCCGCCTCAGAACATCACCATGGTGCTTGGCACCGGCAGCGAGCTCTCCTGGTTGCTCTGCGCGCCGCCGCGGAGGCGGCGCCTCCTCATTCCGCCCCGGGGCCTCGGCCACCTTCGCCGCTGTGCTCTGCGCCTCCGCACAGTACCGCTCCCGCGACCTCCCGTCGCCGCCGGCCTGCGACGGGCCTCGCGCCAGTACCGCGTTTCACTCTCGTACGCGGACGGATCCGCCTCCGACGGCGCGCTTGCGACCAACACCTGCTTCCGCGTGCTCGAGGGGCGCTCGCCCGCCGGCGAGGCTCCCGGCCGTGACGCTGCTGTTCAAGGGCGCGGAGAATGGCCATGCATAGTACATGCATCATTGAGGAACGGTACGGTTGGTTGGTTCATTTAGAATGATGGATCAGATGATCAACTACCAAAAAGGAATCCCAGACAGCAAGAGTTATCACGTTAATCATCTGGTAAAGAGAATGATAAGAACAGAGGAGTTCAAGTGATTTGCCTGAACTGCAGGGCTGGTCGTAACATAAGGCCACATCTCTTCTAGGACAATGCTTGGACTATCCCCAGTGATAAATATTTATCTGGCCACTGAACCGTTGGAATGACGCTGCCTCCACTTCTGTTCTGGAAGCAACTGAGATCATCTTGTAAGTGGAAAATATACAGGCATTCCGGCCAATTTCACAACGAAGTACAGTAATGAAGCTTCGGTTGTATGCATGCAGACATATTTTTGACCATCAGGTAGCTAGCTAACCTTGAAAGAGAAGCTAAGCCTCTTCTCTCCTGGGAATTTTCCATGGGCTTGAAAGATTCCACCACAGAGAGGAAGAAAAGCGCGCGTAGTAACCTGTCGCCGGCCACATATCTTAAATTCTTAATTGCCCATTTGGAAATTGCATGTCCATGAATGACTGCTTGTTTTGGAAGAGCCAGTTCAGGTATAGATTTTTGGAAAGAACAAGTAGGAACTGTTCCTCAAACAGATAACTATAGACTTACGCAATCAAATGGATTGAGGCAAATTGACATGAAAAACCTCTCCTGTGAGCTGACCAATACGCTGGACACACCGAATGCACTCCATTCTGCACGATCATAGCAGCTCTTGCACTCAAGACATTTGCATACTGAAATTCTTCTGAAAAGCAAAGCTCGTTTATTTTGCGACACACTGTACCTTGAGTTCGGATCCGTACCAAATGAGATGCCGCTTGGAGAGTGCACCGGGAACAGCAGCGTCGTGTCGCGGACGAAGAGGACCGGGCCGAGCTGTACCAGGAACAGGGGTGAGCCGTCGCCTCTCGGAGCTGCAGAGCTGCTGCTGTTCGACGCCTCCGCCTGCCACAGGTCGCCCCGTGCGACCACCAAGCTCTCCACGTCGTTTGTACTTAGATGCACGGAGACGGACACGCGTGTCAGATGTGACACATATCAAACACGGGATTCACTATTTTCTAAAAAATGGTGATACAGGAACACGGCTATATATATATATATATATAGCCGTGTGTGTATGCGCGCTCGCATATGTATTATTTAATGTTTTTCTATATGTTTGCCAAACAGAAAGTGTAAAATAGGAATATATACCTCAAAGATGATTCTCAGCTCCCGGCCTCTTCATTTCTTCACAAATCATAAGTTCATAACTTCATATTAATACCAGAAATTTGGAATTTGTGTAACCTATTAATAGGAAAAACTTGATTAGTAAATGTAAGTAACAATGTAACATGTAGAATTAATTCTTACAACGAAAGTAATTAAGCAACAGCCGTCAAATAATTGACAAATGATAACAATAATCATGTTCAAGCAAAAGTGCAAAACTAGTTACCATGAGTCCATGACAATTGACAGCAAAAGTGCAAGAGCTGTACATACAGAAGCAGACTAGATGTAAGTAAGAAAACAGGCAGTTGAAGTAAAGAAGAACACATTAGGCTATCGTAACTGTGCTGCACAAACATTAGTACCCTTGCAAAGTTGGAGCACCTGAACAATAGTTCAAAAAGACTAGCCCCATGAATCTCTCTACAGTTTTCTGAAATGAAGCAACTTGATTGTAGAACAACAAAGCAAATATTTGTCCATTGCCAGTAAGCAATATATGCATCACCAGCATTAAGCCAAAAAAAGAGAGCATGTTTGACGTACTCTAGTGAGACAGTACAACATACTGCTCATTCAAATACTAGCTGCTAGTAGAACTCCGTTACTAACTACAAAAGTAAAGAGTGAAATTTGAAGACCGGAAGTAAGAAAGTATGAAAGATAAGGCTCAACTAGGATACTTCCAATAAAACCACTTCTCAATCAGATTGTGAGCTTGCCAGAACTTCATGTTTTACTTACCAGTACAAGCAGCGGCGTCAGGGTCGGGGAGCAGCAGGGCGCCGTTGGGGTCGACGAGCAGCAGCAGTAGGGTGGCATCGGGGAGCAGTAGCAGGAAGCTAGGAGCTAGTCGGGGTCGGCGAGCAGTAGCAGCAGGGCGGCGTCGCGTCGGGAGCAGTAGCAGGGAGCCCGGCGGCGTCGGGGTCGGCGAGCAGCAGGGCGGCGTCGGGGTCGGCGTTGGGGAGCAGCAGCAGCAGGGAGCCAGGCAGCGTCGGGGGTTGGCGAGCAGCAGCAGCAGGGGCAGCGTTGGCGTCGGCGTCGGGGAGGAGCAAGGAGCCAGGCGGCATCGGGGGTGGCTGCGGGAGTGCGGGGAGTGAGCGAGACTGGGATGGGGAGAGCTAGGGTTAGATGATTTCAGGGAACAGAATTGGGCTGCGCTACCGTGTTGGGCCAAGTGGAATGGGCCTAAACGTGTCCAATACGTGGTTTAAATGTGTCCGATACGTGTCCGATTTTATTTCTATTTGTTTTCGCGGTGTAGATTTCGGACACGTCTGGAATACGTGTCCGAGCCATGTCGGAACCGTGTCCGTGTCCAACACAGTATCCGACACGGACACACTGGCTTCTAGGCGTGTTGGTGCATCAGAGCCTCGTACGTCGCCGACAAGTTCATGCTCCCCTGCATCGAAGCCAAAAAGGCTCATTTAATCGCGCAAAATTTTTTCAAAGGTGAGAAGCGTGGATGTGTTCGGGCAGTTTTGGTTCTTGCCTGCGACCCGCGCGAATCGCCCGGAGGCGCTGATCGGCTTGGACCCGGTGATCCCTTCTTGCTCTGCGCGTCGACCGTGGCGCTTGTCGCGCCACTCCCACCACCAGCATTTCTCCGATGCTGCGGCACATTGCTGTAGATGCTATCGCCGATGCGGAAGCTGCGGAAGACGTCGCCCAAGGCGCGACCGAGGCGGTCACCCATGTCGAGGACAATGCGCAACAACGCCGAGAAATTCGCTATACGTGGAAGAGGTGGGTGAGGAAGGCAACGACTAGGGGCGGATCCAGAACAAAAATGACTAGGTGTCCCATACATATCACACATGTCTAATTATGATGCAATGTTGTATAGAAATTAGAATAGTAATGTGTTAAACAATTCAACATGACGGATAAAAAAATAGCCATCAAAGTGCTTACCAAAACAAATAATCCTACACTCCTAGTAGTAGTTTTGGTTAACTGTGGTAAAGTGAATAAATGATGGATAAAGTTTCAAACCGTGGACAAAAGATGGTCGGCATTGGCAAAAAACAACATCCGACCTTGATAGCCTACAAAAAGTAGAAGAATTCACTTAGTAAAATGTTAAGTAAAAGAATCATGAATTTATCGAAACAAAGATAAGTACATTACATTTTATAATTTTTTTCTACGCCCCCTTAAGTTCTGGAAGCGATGAATTACAACATCATTGGTAACTTTCCCCATTTCACATTTCTTCACATAGCAAATAAGGCTATCTCTCAAGAAGTCATCGCTAATATGCGATTGTGCAAATATGCTTTCACAATTTTCATGGCTGAAAAGCATCTCTCAACTGTAGCAGTGGCAACATGCAAAACTAGTGTTAGCTTCAAAAGTCGATAAATCAAAGGATAGCAAATATGTTTCCTTGTCTCCACCATTTTTTGAGAAAGGTCGCTGATAGTCTCTATGTTAGAGAATCTATCATCTACACACACATCGGTAATGTAGAGGCGAAGGTGGTGTTTAAGGTCCCTCAATTCCCCATCATCAAAATCATTGGGATAAAGTTTAGCTAGATCAATCAAATGCTCCAAATTGAAATCGCGAAATGATTCTCTTGGACTCAAGGTGGCCGAGCAAACAAGCAATCTAGAGTTTTTCTCGTTGAAGCGACCATCGAGTTCTTGAAGTAACCAATCAAGAACATCATTAAAATAATCCACATCATAATGATGCTTGTTGGTAATTCCAGATTTTTGGTGTGGCTTCTTTGGATTCACATATGCTTCTCCCATTTCCAATTTGAAAATATCATGCTTCTCACAGAAGGCATACACTTTATCTAGGACAAAATCCCATCCATGCCTCCTAAGCTCATCCAAATGGCTTTTGGTTGATTTCACACAATCAATGGTATTCATAATGTCTTGATCCTTTCTTTGTAGAGTTATGATTATTAAGATGGTCAACATAAGCTGCAAATAAAACACAAAATCAAATGACTGAAAATAAACTAAAAGTACCCATGCTTGCCTTCTATTTTTGTCATCCTTGTCTTCTTGTTCCACATATTCTAGCACTTTAACAACCATTGGGAATAAATCAATCAAACTCTTAAGAGTCTTATAGTGAGAACTCCAACGAGTGTCTCTGGGTTTTTGAAGACATAGCTCTTGATTTAACCCTATCCCAGTTTTAAGTAACCCACAACCTAAGGCCTCATACACATCTTCTCGATTGATATCTTGAATCATATCCCTTCTCTTGGAAGATCCACAACCACATTTAGCAAAACAGAAATCATATCAAAAAATTACCAATGCCTTTATGCTTTCTTACAACAGCCATGACAACTAATTGAAACCGGTGAGCAAAACAATGGATATAATATGCTGAGCTATTTTCTCTCATAATCAATGATTGCAAGCCATTGAACTCACCTCGCATATTGCTAGCACCATCGTATCCTTGGCCTCTAACTTGTTTCAAGCTTAGCTTATATTCCGCAAATAAAGAATCAATAGAGGACTTGAGGTACGAAGAACTTGTCTTTTTTACATGAACAAGGTCAACTAACCTCTCTTTAACAATTCCACATTTATCAACATATCTCAAGACCACCGTCATTTGTTCTTTGCAAGCCACATCCCTGGACTCATCAACTAGCAAGCAAAACACATCATGTCCAATTTCTTCAAGAATAGATTGCAATATTTCCTTTGCAAAACAATGTACTATATCCTTTTGAATGTTTGGAGACACCATCAAATTATTACCTAGAGCATTGTTACCCACAACCTTGCCTACAGTTGGATTCTGCTCAGCAGTATAAGCATGAAATTCCTTGAAATTTCCTTTATTGGAAGACTCATCATGGTTTCGAAAAAGGCAATCCTTGCTTCAATAACACTCTAGCAACATCAACTGAGGCATTTAGTCGAGTATAATAAGCAATCCTCTCAATATTACTTTGGTTATTCAAAGCAACATAAATGTATTGGTCTTGTTTCAACAAAGAATCACAATCTCTCTTTGCTTGGTTGTGAACACTATTGACATCTCCTACATGCTCCTTTAGCCTAAATTTTTTGTTCCAACTAGACCAACCAGTTATAACACATGCATCATACCCAGTTTCCTTTTTGTTGTGGCCTCTAAACAAGAAACAATAAAAACAATGTGCTCTATCTTTGGATTCGATATACTCAAGCCAACTCCCAAACTCAGCAAACCATTTAGAATTAAACCTTCTATTTTTACCGCCAATCGTTGAATATGAAAAATCAAAAGTGCGAGGTTGGCAAGGCCCATTATTAAGGTACTTTCTTCTTACCACATCCTTTTGATTAGGAAGGTACTCCTCTATCCTTCTCCTTTTGCTGGGATCAAATTGAATTTCCTCTTCCCAATTGATTGTTCTATAGGTGAAATCGCTGTATTAGTGGCATTATTTTCTTCATGGGAGGGACCATCGTTCTATTCATGTGATGGGACACCATTCTTCTCCCATGGTGGCGCTTTTCTTTTAAGAAATCTTTCCATAAATTTACCTGTCATTTACCAATTATTTGAATATTCCATTAGATATTTGTACTATAGAATAATAGAAGCATACATTTGTAGTCATTTATTTAAAATTGTAAGGCTTACTTACTTGACATCGTGTCTCAACTCTCAAGTAGTCAAAAACTCGTCCAAATCTTGAAACGTCACATATTCTAATTCCCAAGTACTACCACAATTGTAAACCCCAATTCTAGGGTTTGAGAAAATATACCAACGATTAGCAAATTGAATCCCTAAACATAAAATTAGTGACTGACTACTGACTGTGCTTGAGGAGTTGAGATAAATCGGTATTTTACCTCGTGAGCACAAGGCATCGATTAATCACTCTCTTCGATAAGAGAGTGATGATGTGATATGCCGCCTGTACGTAGCTACCTGCTAGATATATGGATTGATGGAGGGATCATGCAGATACACCGAGCTCGATCGATCGATCAATTTGCTGATCGATGCAAGCCTCGTGTGGCTTCGCACCTTCACCGCTAGAAATTTTGTTGCTGGAGCCTGGAGCAGTGTCACGACTCGCGTCTCGTCTCGGACAGTCGGACTATCGGTGGTTTGGCCGGTGGCTGGAATTCTAGAAGACATGAAGTCTCGATGCTGCTGGCTTGCGCACGCCCGCCCGCATGCCCGCTCAGCTGCCTGGGCCATGCGCCCTCGCCCTCGGCTGGGCCGCGCGATTCGCTTGCTGGCTGGGCTGCGCGCTCACTCCCTCAGCTGGGCTTGCTACGCGCCCGGGCAGGAAACATCTGCCCCTGTCAGCAAGGCGGCGGGTGAGGTCATCAGACGGCCACGGCACGGGGAGCAAGAAGAAGACCAGTGCTATTGTGGACACCGACGTTGTCAGAAATTCAGACCAGGGTCAAGCACCCAATACTTGGTGGAATTTCGTGGACCTGAGATGAAAGTTTTGCGCTGCAAACAATAGCAGCTTTTCTGTTTCTTTTCTCTGCTATTTATTACCAACTGAAAGTTACAATTTGACTCTTTGTCGGACACGCTACAGCTTCTGAAAACTGTAACGACTACTAAAACAGAGACAGACTCTGATTCCTACCAACCCAGAGACAGACTATGATTCAAACTCTAAAGAACAGAAAATACTAATACTACTAACTTAAAATAAATAGACTTACACAGGAGCTTAACAACCACTAACAAACTCCACTGACTTCTGCATCCGTGCCATGGACGCACGCACACGAACTCACTCACTCAGTAACTAGCTAATGCATGCAAACTCAACAAACTAATTATATGCATGCAACAGCTTACATGCTTGACTAGATAAACATGCATGACTAGATAACCAGAGTGAGAGGACCCAGTACGTCTTGACTAGGCCACAGCTGCTGGCCTCCATGACCCGCTGCTGCCGACACAAGGTGGCGGAGGGCCTCATCCCCTTGCTAATCCACATGGGAGACGGCGACACAACTCAAACACGTTTCAGACTCACTCTGTTACAAAATTAACTCTAACAATATAGATATACGAGTCCATACCAATATATAAAGGTACAGATCCGTATATACACCACTCTTACGTAAGTGCGCTCTTACATATATTCCTCTCTCTTCTTCACCTTCATCATGAGCCCGTTATCCATCTGCAGAACAACTGACAGCTTGGGCTTGACGGCGTTCCTTTCCAACACCTCCACATCGAAGTTCCACATCAGCGTGGCGACAATGGATGTTATCTGTGCCACTGCTATGTTCTTGCCCAGGCATGACCTTGGGTTCGTGTTGAACGACATGAACTTGTAAGATGGCACGTACCGCAGCTCACCGTTGTTCTTCAAAACCCACCTCTCCGGCCTGTACTGCCGGCAGTCCTCCCCCCACACGACCTCCTGTCTCCCCATGCTGTAGACGGAGACGACGATGGTGTCGCCGCTGCACACCTTGTGGCCACTAGGGAGCACGTCGTCAGCGAGAGCCTCCTTGCGCTCGAACGGGCCAATTGGGTACAACCTCAGGGACTCGAACAAGGCTGCTCGTTGGTAGACTAGATTTTTGTTTCTTCTGGCTCAAAGATCACTGTGGCGCCACCGCCACTGCCGGCGGTGGCGGATTTGCGTGCAACGATGGGCGCCAGTTCCTCGCGGATGGCAGACACGACGTGTGCGTTCGTGGCGATGTTGTAGACGAGCCATGGTAACGCCGAACCCATCGGGTCCCGCAACGCGACCATGAAGTTGATGAACGTCCTGTGCATGAAGTCAGTGGGCTCCCCGTCGTCGTCGAAATAGTCTGGGTCATTGATGTAATGGGACAGCATGTCGACGGTGGCGGCCTCGTCGTCAGTGTCGCCGGCCATCCTCCTCTGGATCCTCTCCGCGACAAAGCTGCGTAACACTGCTTCGGCCGCGGCGAGCTTCCTCTCCCGGCCGACGTTCATGCCGTCTCATCATCTTCCAACAGGACACCGGCACGATGTGCCGGTACAAGGGCACCTCCATGAGGGCATCCAGCGCGGCAGCAGCGTGCATGGGCGGCATATCGGCGGACAAGCAGCATGGGTCCTTGCCAAAGACTGACATGATGGTCATGTCAAACACCAGCCTCCCCAGTAAGTCCTCCATGTCGAACGGAGTCCGGGTGCTCGCCATGTGGGTTAGCACGGGGATGAGGCCCTCCGCCACCTTGTGACGGCAGCAGCGCATCAAGGAGGCCAGCAGCTGTGGCCTAGTCAAGACGTACTGGATCCTCTCACGCTGCCGGCGCCAGGACTCGCCGTCGGCAGCAAATATAGTGCCTCCCAAGATGCCAAAGACTTCTGCGAACTCCTCGCCCTTGGGGAAGTTGTCAAAGTTTGTGGTGAAGATGTGGCGGACGTTCGCTGGGTCGCAGGTGACGAAGAACCGCACGTTGGTGGCCGGCGGGCCGCGCACCTCGAAGTTGTGCCCGGAGGCCGCAAGGATGGTTGCAGCATAGTCGTGGAAGTTGTGCCGGTTGGCGATTAGGGCAGGGAGCATGCCCACTATTGGCCAGTCCGTTGGGAGGAAAGGGTTATTTGATCTCTTGGATTTAATGATGAAGTACAAAGGAACAAGTAGCGCAAGTGTTGAGAGGATTAGCTCTCGCGAGAAGGGGAATGCCATTGTTAATGCCAAGGCACACTACTGGTTGATACTTAGAACACTGCGTGCTATTACGGGGGGCATGGAGATGAGCATAGGCTGGGGCTTATTTATAGATGAGATATTCCATTAGAGGTAAAAAAATGGAAGGAGCTAGTAGCCTAATAGAGTATTGGGACCCGCACAGCAAATGGCGTCAATCAACACCGACCGGCCGGCAGGATTCAGCCACATATTTCATCATTATCCCAATGTCTAATTCTTTTTTGAGTTTTTTTCCCCTTTCGGGATGAATATTTTTTTTTCTGATTCCCAATGATTAGATGGATGGCCGGATAAGGGTGTAGTGACTTTTTTTTATGGGGCCACTATACCACGTGTGACTGAAATTTCAATAAATCACAGTTACATTTTTTAGCATTTAGGTTATCATCCAGTGGCTCATGCGAGTTGTTTTAGTTGTTTTTCTGTTTCAGTTTGTGGGCTATTTTTGTTCCTTATCGGGCCCTTTAATATGAAATCTCAACCCGTTAATGGTTTGCTCTATCATGGGCTAGCCCATGTAGACTGAGTTTTTATATCTGTTGTGCTGAGTTATTTTCAGATTTGCTAAGCAATTTTTGCTGCTTATCAAATCTGTATTTCAACACGTTATCCTCTTTTGAGTCCACAAATAGCGGCGACATTTCCTGTGCACAAGGGCTAATCGCTACACATATGGACATAGCGAATCGAAGTCGCCCATTCCAGATCGAACGGCGCGAGGCGCGAGCGCGGGCGAGAGCGCATTTTTGCGTTTCGCCCCCCACCCGATTCTTTTTGCACACCAGATCCCCAAATCGCCCGATCCCCAAATCGCTCAAGCGACGCTCGTTCCCCACACAGATGCGCTCGCCCTCAACCCTAAATCCTCTCGCCATCGTGAGGCGAGCGTGGCGCCGCTTCTCCAACCCTTGAGCAACTCGCCGCCGACGCCGCCTGCCCTTGTGGTCCGTGTGCCTCCGCTAGCACTCCCACCAGGGCTCCCCTCCCCCAAATCGACTCTAGGGTTAGGTCCGTGCGCCTCCGCATCGCCCGCGTGTTGCCGCACCATGGAGAAGACGAAGGATCACGCGGAGGCACACTCTGAGTCGTCATCGACGGCGACAGTGCCTATCGGTGGCCTCCCTCTCGTGCCGTGCCCAAAGTGCCACGCGCAGATGATATGGGCCGTCTCCGGGAGCTCGAAGAATCAAGGCAAGGAGTACTTCAAATGCCCTAGAAACGACAGGGTAAGAAACTCCCTTTGCTGTTGAATTTGATGTTCAAATTTTGGGGTTGGTCTTGCCGGGCGGTTTATGCATTTTGGTTGGTCCAGCCGTATTCGCGGACGTGCGACACATTCATGTGGAAAGATCAGTACATGAGTTATTTGAGTCGGTTGCGTCTGGTGGAACAGCATAGAGAGGATCATTCGCCTATCAAGCAGACAAGGGATCATTCGGCTGTCACAGTCGACCACCGTGTATTGGATCATTTAGATGCGATGAAGACCTCTCTGGACCAAATGAAGACCTCTCTGGACCAGATCAACAAATCAATGAGGAAATCCACTAATGGAGATGAAAAGCTAAAAATAGTTCTAGTTGCATTTTTATTCTTGCTGTTAGGAATTTGCATTGAGAAAATTGTGAACTGACATTTTGATTTTGGTAACAAGTATTTTTTAATGTAATCTGAAATCTGTCTGGATGAATGGATTCAATTATGATTTCTGTCTGGATGAATGGATTCTGAAATCTTGTTGTCTGGATGAATGGATTCTAAAATGTGCAACCTCATGATCTTGCATTTTTATTCTTGCTGTTAGGATCTGCAAAAAGTGATTATGGATGTATGAGCAAAAAGCTCTGTGTATCTACATGTATTGTGTGCTTCTGGGCATGTATTTGTGCTGTGTGTGTGTATCTGCATGTATTATGTGCTTCTGGGCATGTATTTGTGCTGTGTGTGCGTATCCAATACAATGCATCCAATGCTTTTGTGCTGTGTGTGTAACAATCTATTCAACCTGTGCTCTGTGCTATGTGTAACAAATCTTCTGGGCATTATTGGTCCAATCGCATCTTTCTTGCATTGTATCGTGGAAGTCTTGTATCCAACTCAGTGTTTCTGGCTACTCGAAGTGCCACTAAAGTGCTACTTTCACGGGCCGGGATACACACATGATCATTCTTTGCTTCGACGCCGATGCACACAAGATTACCGTCCGCTTTCCTAGACACTGGATGCACACAGTATCAGGTGCCCAACCATACGCTCTTGAAGATCGCCACTGTAGGTTTGTGGGTTATGGTAAAATGGATGCAGGTTGTATAGTGAGATGAAGGGAATTTATACAAAAAAAACTTCATGTCAAAAGCTGACCACTCACTTCTTCTTGTTGTATAGCTGACCACTCACTTCTTGTTGTAAAAAAGGAAATAGTCACTTGCTATTGTAATTTAAGAAGAAATTGTTTACTTCCCTATTGAACTATAAAACAAACAAATTTTGACTGACAAAAGCAAGATGTGTTTCCACAGCACCAAGTACCAAAAACAAGCAAGATGTGTTTGCACAGCACCAAGTACCATAAATTTCCATATATAAATAACTGGAGTTGAGAATATCATCTCAAGCTTACATACACTGAAGACTGAACCTTCACATAAAAAAGATAAGTTATGCAAGGTCGGATTCATGGAAATTCACAAGGTTGGGTTTTAGGAATGATTGATGGAAATTCACCATGTCAGAACCATATGAGATTATGTGGTAGTAGCAGCAGCAACTCCAATCGATTTTAATCAACGGAATCCAGACTTCAGATCAATAATTACACAGGTGGAAGTGCTGTGTCAAAGCAAACACTTCAGATCAATTATTACCAGCTTGTCCGAGGGAAAAAAATGATAAGCAACAGCATGTCTGAAAGCTTCAAAATGGAAGACAAGTATTACAGCAACAGATATACTCAGAAGACAACTTCATGTCAGCAACAACATGTCTAGTGAACCTTACACACTTTGTAAAAAATATCAAAATGGAAGACAAGTATTACATCAATTCGCAAGCAGTGATTTGCATTAGGGGGCATGCATCCACTATTGGAACAAGCAAGCAATACATGCACTTAATCACTTCCCTGGACTAAAAACCGAGCAAAGAACTCAAAACATATTACAAGTAGCCATCTCACTAAAAGATCAATTCGACTCATCTTCAAAAAAATCTGACATTTCTAGTACAAGTCCATACAACATATTACAAATCCATAAGTCCATACATTAGGTGAGATGGAACATGTCCAATTCTATTACAAGTCCGTACAACATATTAGAAGTCCATAAGTCCATACAACATATTACTTGCATGCACTCCTGCATGCAAAATAGAACATATTACAAGTCTTGCAAAATAGAACATATTACAATGGGTACTTGACGAGGATCTAATAATCCTCATTTTATCTTTTATCTATAATTCTCATTATGGGTAAGCATGATGTCATATGGTCCCTGAGTATACCCCTTAATGTTATAAGGGAGGAGCCTACTAGGTGGTCGTAAGCTATTCTACGACCACCCCCATAGTCGTAAGTATTGCTACGACTACCTCATGGTCGTAAGTTCTTCTACGACCACTCCCATAGTCGTAAGTATTGCTACGACTACCTCATGGTCGTAAGTTCTTCTATGAGATCAATTAAACCTACAGACAAGTGGGTCCAATTGATTAAGGAATTCAAATAGTCAATATACGCTGTTACTCTACGAAGTAATAGCACGTAATGCTCCATTATCTCTGATATATAGTCATTAGGTGACGTGGAGGAGTTATCGCCGGTGATTATTGCCAACATGCGCCGTTCATAGATGTGATGAGGCGCCGCTTCACCTGGAGAAACTGCCACTCCTTCACGTACTATATAAAGGCGGCAATCAGAGAAGGAAAGGGCGATCGAATTGGGCCATCAGGAAGACAAGCACTATCATCTGTAATAGTCTTAGTTTTTCCCCTGATTGTTCAGAATACACTCAATACCATACACACACAGGAGTAAGGTTGTTATTCTCTCCGGAGAAGGCCAGAACCTGTATAAAAATTCCCGTGTCAATCTCTGCGTGATTCCATTCTAGGAGATCCCCCGAATCAAACAATCTTTACGTAAGTTCGGTTCTAAAACACCGACAATTGGCGCCGACCATGGGGAACTTCCGGTAATCTCTTGTCAACATACTTTCTATTTTCCAAATCTCATGCACTCATGGCAGGAGAATGGAACGAGGAGAACTGGTTCGACTTGGCAGATTACGCAGACGTCGACATGGATGCCGGTTTCGATTACGAACCAAGTGATGACTCATCCGATGGTACTGCTGCCTCCGGTGATCTTCCCATAGATCTAGGAGACAATGCCGCTGGTAGAGTTGAGGAGGGATCCTTATCCCCCACAACAATACGCCCAAGAGAGGAATCTACCTTCTCAAAGGACAAGGGACGATCTGACCAGGACCACACCCAGGTGGACTCACAACACGACGAGAGTTTTTCCTCGAAGTGTCCGAGTCCCCCTAAGGCGGTCCGACTTGGTGAGGCGAGCTCTGGAAGCCACAATTCCGGGACTTCACCAGCATCTGGTAATCATCTCTCTCCGGATGACACCAGAGAGAGCAGGATCAAACATGCTTTTCCTGCAAATTCGACCATCTCTCCGCAGGTCACACCTGCCGACAGAGACAGTTATAACCCGGACTTCCCCTACCTAGAGGGGATTACTCCAAGTCGCCAAATGGTGTCTCTCGACGACTCCTCAAGCGGGGAGGCCTCGAGCGCAAGTGAGAATCATCAACGGGAGGTCTTCGTCCTTCCCTCGGATCAAGGTCACTCTCCTAGAGACCGAGCTGGAGACTCTCCTAGAAGATCACACACTGCGCCCCCTCGTGACAATGGCAAGGACACCATCGCTGGCGGACACGACCAACACCTTCATGAACGCAAGGGAAATCCTCGACATTCTCGCACTCCATTGAGGTAGTCTCAAGAGCCCGATATGGAAGCTATTGAGGCAATTCGACGGAAGAAGATTGAAGCCCAGAAGAATTTGCCTAGGCGCATCCAATATCAATCAGAGGAAGCTCGAGAACTCCAGTATGTCAATGACTTGCTCGAGAATCCAACTCAAGAGCTAGCCCGAGCACTAGGCTACGACCTCTTCGTTGAAGAGATCGCACAAAGGCTTCGGAACACGATGGCAAGACTGGAAGCACCTCGCCGACATCATTTAGGAAGTCGTAGCCATACGATTTCTTCAGCTACCAGTCGATCGAACATATCACCACGGAGGAATCGATGCAACAGTAAGTTGCACCGATCCCCTACTCGGAGAAATGTCTTCCGAATGACTGATGATCAACAAGTCCTTTGGAGAGGTAATCGCTCACCACTCCGACATGGAAATCTGCAGCAACAGATGAACTACGAGGAGTATTCCCCTTGTAGGACCGAGACCTATCATAGGTCGGGTCAACCTGTTACCGGGTATCGTCGAGTACGACCACCTGATGATATTAACCCTTCTTTCCTGCAAAGGAGGCGTCAAGAAGTCATTACTGGATGTCGGGCATTCTCGCCTGATATCCGAGCTGTTCGCTAGCCACCTCGATTTCGACCAGTGAACATGGAAAAGTTCGATGGTTCCCAAAATCCCATCGAATTGCTTCAGATCTACACAACAGCTGTCCGAGCAGTAGGAGGAGGAGAGCATGTGATGGCAAATTACCTTCCAACTGTGCTCGAAGGATCTGCTCGATCGTGGTTATTGAACCAACCACTCGAGTCGATCTATTCTTGGCAACACCTCTGTGACCTTCTACTAGCGAATTTCCAAGGCACTTACAATCGCCCTGAGAAGGAGGACGACTTGCACCGGATGAGACAGAGCGACAACCAGACTTTGCGCCAATTCATCAAGCGTTTTAGTCAGGTTTGTAATTCAATTCCGGAAGTTTCTGACTCATCTATCATGAGGGCTTTCAAGCAAGGAGTCCGTAGTAGAAGGATAACAGAAGACATTGCTTTAAACCCACCTACTTCTGTTGCCGAACTCTTCGAGATGGATGATCGATACGCTACTGCCTCTGAGGCGGTCGAGTGGAACAACACAATAGATTGAGAAGACAATACCTCTCGAGAGCCAGAAGACATTGGTAAGAAGAAAGATAAGAAAGCAAAAAAGTCCAAGAACAAGGCGAATGGTCAAAAACTCCAAGCCAGCAGTTCCAAGGAGGTTTTGGCTGTGAATGATAAAGAGCCACGCACCTCCAAGCCGCACTCCGACCGAGGCAAAGGTAAGCGCCCCGATCAGAAAAATGATAAGCCTAGGTGGTGTCCTTTCCATAAAAAGGAAGGGTATGACCTTCGCAACTGCTGGGTCTTCCAACGAAAGCTTGAAGACTACTACAACGGTAAAGGACCACTTCCCACTCTCGAGCAGGTAGGACAAGCAAGTGGTCACAAGTCCTCAGATGACGAGGAAGAGATGCCGTTCCAGGATCCGAAACACACCATCGAGCACATCTACGAGGGATCATCGGCATACGAATCAAAGCGACAGCTTAAGACTGCTGAACATGAGGTAAACTCCATAGACCCTCCTCTCGTCAATAAATTACCAAAGTGGTCAGAAGTCACCATCTCTTTTGAGAAGGGTGACTGCCCGATTCCTTCGACTTGACCAGGTCGATATCCAATTGTGGTCGAACCCACCATCAACAATTGTCGGGTCAATCGAGTCTTGGTTGATGGTGGCAGCTCGTTAAACATTTTGTTTACGAGTGCCCTGGATGACATGCAAGTACCCAGGACCAAGGTAAGACCGGTACGATACTCTTTCCATGGGATCATACTGGGATCTTCGGCCAAACCAATTAGCCAAGTTTCTCTTCCTTTAACATTTGGTTCACCAAGTAATTTCAGGACAGAGAAAATCTCCTTTGATGTGGTCGATTTCGATACGGCATATAACGCCATATTCGGACGACCAACTTTGGCAAAATTCCTAATGGCTACTCATTATGGATATCAATGTATTAAGATGCCAGGTCCCAAAGGAGTAATCACAATTCATTGTGACAAGAAGATGGCGCATACATGGATCGCCGATCCTCGAGATGGTTGGACAAATACCAACTCGAGAAGAAAGTCAGCCTTCGACTAGCAAGTCGAAGCCTAAAGCTGCACCAAAGCCAAACGACAAGGTCAAAGAGGTTCCTCTGGACGCAGGGGAGCCCTCGAAGATTGTTCGCATCAGGGATACTTCCGACCCCAAGTAGGAAGACGCCCTCATCGCCTTCCTCCGGGCTAACGCAGATGTCTTCGCGTGGCAAGCGTCCGACATGCCCGAGTCCCGTGGAGGTGATCGAGCACGCAGCTAGCTTTACTACCGACAAAGTACTCAGAAAACAAAAATTACGGAGATTTTCCTCGATCGACGAGATGCTATCAAATCGAATTGGATAAGCTACTTAAAGCGGGCTTTATAAGAGGTCAACCACCCGTGAGTGGTTGGCTAATCTCGTAATGGTTGGAAAGTCAAGCGGCAAATGGCGTATAAAGCGAGACTTTCTCGATCTTAATAAAGCTTGTCCAAAAGACGATTTTCCTTTACCTCGCATCGATCAGTTGGTTGATTCTACTGCAGGTTGTGAAATGTTAAGTTTTTTAGATGCATATTCTGGATATCACCAGATCAATATGTGTCTAGACGAAGAAGAAAAGACCACATTTATTACACCATTTGGTATATTTTGTTATGTCAAAATGCCATTTGGTCTAAAAAATGCCGGCGCTTCTTTTCAACGCTTGATGCAAGCAACTTTTTCATCTCAATTAGGCCGAAATCTAGAGGCCTATGTAGATGATCTAGTCGTTAAAAGTATCAAGAGACTTAACCATATTACTGACCTACAAGAAACATTCGACAACCTCAGAAAACATCGCTTAAAACTTAATCCCGAGAAGTGTGTGTTCGGAATCTCTTCAGGAAAATTACTTGGATTCCTAGTATCTATACGAGGAATCGAAGCAAATCTCGAAAAGATAAAGGCCATTCTCCAAATGCGCCCTCCAACCACAAGGAAAGAAGTCCAGAAACTCACTGGGTGCATGGCGGCTTTAAGTCATTTCATTGCACGATTGGGAGAAAATGGGCTACCTTTCTTTAAACTTCTAAGAAAACACGAAGGTTTTGAGTGGTCGAAAGAGGCAAACGCTGCCTTTGAGGATGTCAAGAGGTACCTTACGAGTGCTCCTATTTTGGTCTCTCCGAGGTCAGAAGAAACGCTCTTAATTTACCTAGCTGCCACGCCACAGGCAGTAAGCGCAGTACTGGTCATAGAACGTGAAAACATACAACGACCAGTTTACTACGTAAGTGAAGTTTTGCACGGACCTAAGGAGCGTTACCCTCAGGTCCAAAAGCTTCTTTATGCCCTCCTCATGTCTTCGAGGAAACTGCGACATTATTTTCGGGCGCACAAACTAGCTGTGCCGTCTGAGTTTCCCTTAGGAGCGATCCTCGAATTAGGGAAGCAATGAGCGCATGGCAAAATGGTCGGTCGAACTTGGGGAGTTCGACATCCATTTCGTGTCCCGAACGGCCGTTAAATCCCAGATCTTGGCGGACTTTGTCGCCGAATGGACAAATCTGAACTGTTCAGATCCCGAAGACGATTCCCGACCGATGGATTTATGTACTTTGACGGGTCACTTACTTTAAGTGGCTCGGGTCAGGTGGTCTGGTATCTCCTACCGGAGAGACCTTAAAGTATGCCATACAATTAAACTTTCGGGCCACTAACAACGTGGCGATCATCTGAAGGTTTGCTAGGCGGCATACGAAAGCAAATGAAGCGCTCTCGATTCGTGACTACTCATGAGAGGAGACTCTCAACTAGTCGTGAATCAGTCGGCAAAAGTACGAAGGTGCTCTAACCCGAGAATGTCTCGGTACTTATCGGCGCGTAAGCTAGAAAAGCATTTTTAGGTTTCGAGGTACAATTCATCCTCGAAAGGATAATTTCCTCGCAGAACCGACTTGCTCGAATAGCTTCTTCCCGATCCAGAGTACCAAAAGGAGTCTTCTTGGAACAATTCCAGAAGCCGTCTCTGGTCGACAAACCAGAGACACCTCCTATTGAGACGGCCTCTCTAGAATACGAGGATACATGGATGGCGCCCATCTATGAGTATCTTCAGAAGGGTTCTGTACCCGAAGACAATCTCGAGGCAGATCGCTTATCCCGAAAAGCCAAAATGTATACTTTGGTTGAAGGAGTCCTCTATAAACGAGGTACTCAAGGGGTGCTCATGCGATGCATTCCGCAGAGCGAAGGATTAACACTCCTTCACGACATACATGGTGGCATATGTGGAAATCATGCTTCCTACAGAACGCTGGTTGGTAAGGCCTTTCGACAAGGTTTTTACTGGCCAACAGCCCTTTACGATGCTAAAGAGTTGGTTAAAAAGTGTGTCCAATGCCAATTCCATAATAGGCAAATACACCAAACAGCTCAGGCATTGCAAACAATACCTCTATCTTGGCCTTTTGCAACCTGGGGTCTCGATATCCTAGGGCCGTTCCCCAAAGCTCCAGGAGGTTTCGAGTTCCTTTTTGTGGCTATTGATACGTTCACAAAATGGATTGAAGCCGAACCTGTGACTGGGATAACAACGGAAGCGGCAAAACGGTTTATGATGAGATGCGTAATTACTCGATTTGGAGTACCGAGTCGAATAATTACAGATAATGGTAAGCAATTTTCGAGCGCAAAATTTCAGGAATTTTGCGACGAGTTGGGTACCAAGTTGTGTTATGCTTCTGTGGCCCATCCCCAGAGTAATGGGGCAATCGAGCGCAAACGGCCAAATAATGAGAGGAATTAAGACTCGAGTCTTCGACCAGCTCATCAAACGCTCGGGGGCTTGGGTACAAGAGTTGCCATCTATATTATGGGCGTTAAGATGACTACCGTCAGACTCTGGTGAAACACCGCTTTTTACGGTCTTGAATCGAAGCCATGCTTCCTCCTAACTAAAGATACGGTCAACACGAGTCGAAACTTTCAAAGACTCCAACCAAGAACAACTTCGAGCAGATGATATTAATCTACTTGAAGAAAGGAGAAACTAGGCCTTAATCCATTCAAATAGCTTTACCAACAAGCCCTCTGCAGATACTACGATCGAAGGTCCAACCTCGCAGACCTTGTCAGAGGTGACTTAGTATTGAGACTCTGCCAATCCAAGTCTAATCAGAACAAGCTTTCTCCCAAGTGGGAAGGTCCTTATACAGTGGTCGAAGTGACTCGTCCAGGGTCGGTACGATTGGCAATGGAAGACGGCCAGGTTCTCTCGAATTCTTGGAACATTGACCAGTTACGTAAGTTTTATGTGTAACCAATCATTCGGACAATAAAGACTCAGGTTCTCTCTACCTATATTGTCTTACTTTTTGAGTAGTGCTTTCATAATCTTTCGACTATATTCCAAACACCCAGTTTCCATTACACTGGTCGAAAGGTAGGTAACATCACCTAGTCGAAGTCTCTCCTCTCTGCATGTGGTCCTGCCCACTAGAAGGAGCTTCCTAGTGTCGACTCGTTACTCACTTTTGCTGCCAACACAAAGAGCTCGGGTTCTATCTAGTCGAAATATTTTCTGAAAGCCAACTCCTTTCACCTTAGTTTATTTCTGAAGTTATTTCGAAAAATATTCTAAGCAGGGTGCACTTTTTTATATTTATTCAACTGCCTTTGGTGTATTCGATTCATCTCAACTAAGTCGGAGGAAGAAACACATCTAGTCGAAGTCTCTCCTCTCTGCACGTGGTCCTGCCCACTAGAAGGAACTTCCTAGCATCGTTCAGTTTCCTACTCTTGCTACCAGGACAGATTTATCGAGTCCTCCAAAGAAGGGCGAACGAATTTTTTGAAGTCCTCTGGATGTTTGTTTAACTCAAGTTGCTGTTCTCGATTTAATTAATCTAGTCGGAGATGGTAACATCACCTAATCGAAGACTTTCCTCTCTGCACGTGGTCTTGCCCGCTGGAAGGAACTTCCTAGTGTCGATTCGTTCCCACTTTTTCGACCAGTGCATGACAGTCGTAACCAGGAACTACAAGTTAACCAAACCTCTCTGTTTTCAGAAACCCTTTTTAACACTATTTACTTAGTTTGTCTAAACAAACTAAGCAAATAGTTGGGGGCTAGGATAAAGTTATTAATTTGACTTCAATTCTTAGTCTTTCATTTAGTCTTTCATTCGTTAATTATCTTTTGAGTTACTAACTACTCGACAAGATGATTTGCAGGAAAAAAGATGGATTATATAATACATCAACAAAAGCTTATTTTTCACAGGTTTTTTACAAATCACTCTGAAGAAGGAGAGCCCAGTCGCATTTCCTCCGAGACTTTTTTACCGAGTGGTTGCATTTCTTCAATAAGACGACTTGCTTCTGCTTCAGGGCAGTCGAAGTCGACTTCGATTGGTTGCACATTAAGGCTGGGGTCATGAGCTTTAAGTTTTGCCAATACATAACTTATAGCACTTTCGACCGCCTCATTGATGGACTCAGCTTGATTGGCCTTCAGGGTGGTCACCAGTTCTTGCAAAATCCCAACGTGTTCCCCAATAGTACTTATGTGAGCAGCTATCGTATCATCTTGAGGAGCTTTTCCCTCAGTACGTAGCTCACCAAGTACATTGTTCAGGAGCGTGATATTGCCTTGAAGATTAATCTTCATCGCCTCCATGTCCTGTTGGGTACGAGTCGAAGCCTCGCGGAGTTGTTTGTTTTTGACCACTTGCTCTGAAAAGAATAAGACTGGTCAAGTAAAAATAAACTCCTAGAGGAAGAGAAGACAAAAATAATCATAGGTAAAAGAATTTCTTACCTGCTAGTCGAGAATCTAACTTCTCGATTTCTGCATTATGAGAAACAATGGTCTCAGCATGCCGCCCCTTCCATAACTTGACTTCCTCTGCGTTTGCCTTAGCAATGCGGACAGTCTCGTTATAGATTAAAGTCTTATCACTAAGTTCATTTTCGAGTCTTCCCAGTTCAAGATCCATTTCTAAAAAAGAAATGAGAATTAGAAAAGGAACGGAACTCGTAATGGACTGCAGGAAAAGAATTGCTTACCTGATTGGCGAGATTTCAGCCTCTCAATTTCTTGATCCTTCTCTTTGGATATACGAAAAAGCTCGCGGATAACCACAGTTTTTTTCTTAACTTCATCCTGAAGATGTCTCGTATCCTCTTCTTTTTCTGAAACGAGGCAACAATCAGGTAAAAATCAACAACATAAGCAGTCCTAAGTTCAGCACTTACTGTTTATCCTTTCCTGCATCTCTTCAGTTGCAGAGTTAGCTTCTTTAACCTTCCTCAAGAGGAATTCTACTTTTTCCCATAGCTTTCTCGACTCCTTTTTTTTCATAATCGAGCTAGTCGGCTAGAGTCTTTTCGTCGCTTTTTAACCTGTAAAGGTTAAAAGTGGACATGAACATTATCAAATTAGTCGTAAGTTCTTCTACAACCATTGATACAGTCGTAAGTTCTTCTACGACCATGGATCTAGTCGTAAGTTCTCCTACGACAAAGCATCTGGTCGTAAGCCTTTTACGACTGGTATCTAGTCGTGAGTTTTTCCACGACAAACCCCATAAGCACTATATAAGTAGTCAAGTCGAAAACGACTACGAAAAATAGTGACTTACACCTCTCTGCCTGTTTGCAGAGTTCCGCTTTTTCCTATCGTAGCTCTAGAAGTTGTCGGTGATATTCGCCAACAACGGCAATTTGTTCTAGAGCTTTCTGCAAAAAGAAAGACAGTAAGAAATAAGGGAAGACCACATGTATAAGTATCATCAAATACTTACACTCATGGTTGATCGAGCAAATATCGAGTAAACCAGCTCCGGATTCTTCAGCTTGTCCACTCTCTCGACTTGATCCCACCAAACCTTCTCAAGGCGCTCGTTGTCAAAAGTATCCCCTCTATTGGGAATATCCTTGGGGTGAAGGACACGGTCACGGGACCTAAAAGCTGAAGACCCTACTATGGAAGGGCCAAAAGAAATCGTAATGGTTGAAGTATTCCTCATCTTCTGATTCTGAAATTGCGGTTTCTCTTTGGATACCAGGAAGGAGGTCTGCAACGACTTCCTTTCCTGCACGGTGATCAGGTCCATCGCCACCTTGGGCAGAGGCTTCTACGACTGCCTCTGCTGCTTCCACGACCATTTCTGAAGTTGTAGCTGCTACCTCAGTAGTCGTAGCTACGACCTCAGTGGCTGTGGTAACCACTTCAGGAGTCACGACTTCTTCTGCAACCCGGGCTGTGGACGATCCTTCGACCACTTCTGCTGACACCTCTCCAATTGTTGGGAAGGCGGCAATGGGCTTCTCAATAGAAGCCTCCTCGGGGGCTGAAGGAGTCAGGCTAAAACCATGAAAGGAAAGTAAGTCAAATTGTGAAAAGCAAAAGGTAAATGCTGTTCTTACACTTTAGCTCGTTTCACATACCTCTGCATCTTGGATTTGATCAGAAACTTAGAAGCTATCTTCCCGACGGAAGATTTCTTCGACTTCTTTTCTACGACCACGTCTGGTTGTAGCTCAAGAATAGGTTCGGCCACAACCACATCAGGTCGTGGATCTTGAACAGGAACCGTCTCTCCGGTCTCCTGATTTTTCGGAGGGCCAAGATCAGTCTCAACCACTCCAAGAGCAGCGCTACCCTCAATGGTAGGCTCGACTAGATCAGCGTTGTCCTTCACAAAAGACATAAACTCCTTCCAGTTCTCCTTTTCTAGTTGCTTGACAAAACTAGAAGTGACAGAAACTGTGAAAGTTTTCTTGTCATAATAAAAAGGTACCTTGGCCTTGTGAGCTTTATGCCTAAGAGGTTCTTTAACCTCCTCGGCCTCCTCAGCTGCAGCTGCTTTAGTCTCGGCTGCTGCTGTGGTCGTGTCCTTGGCCTTACGGGCCTTGCGTCTAAGAGGTTCTTCATCCTCCTCGACTTCAGCGGTTTCGACTTCGGTTTCTGCTTTGGACCGCATGCGTTGCAGACTTTGACGAGGACTCGGTCGAAATGAGGGACTTGAGCTTGATCCTCCTTGTCGCATTTACTCTTGAAAGTCGACGCTTTTTACTTGGAGGAGCTGAGTCCTTGTCCGTTGTCATCCCGGAACCAATGTTTATCAGTTCGGGCTCTTCAACATCCTGACGGTTTTCCATGCCTACTTTCTCGCATGTAAAAATGTAAAAGAAGAATCGTGACCACCATAAGTTTTTCATTTACCGGTGTTCACCGTAAGTTTTTCTACGACATTTCCTTGATTATAAGGTTTTCTACAATCACTACCTAGTCGTAAGTTCTTTCTACGACTATGAAGTCCTAAGGATAAAATCAACTTTTGGTTACCTTTAGGCGCTCCATTTTTTCCTCTACGGGTAAAACCGCAAGGATTTGAGGAACCACAATTCCGGGTGGCGGAGGCTTCTCACAAACGAGTTTGACTCGAGTGTCAATCTCTGTCTGTGAAAGATCTGTGTAAAACGGATAAAGATATTCATTAGACAATTTTGAAGAAAACCAAATCGAGAGTTTAGTCGAAAAACTACTTACCCCCCTCGTAGTCCCTGGTCGGGTCTTTTGGCCCCGTGTACCTCCACATGGGAGGTACTCGTTTCTTCAGGGGGCTAATTCAACGTGTGATGAAATCCTTCACCACATGCCATCTAGTCAACCCCCCCTCTTTCAAATCCTTAATGGTTTGAATATAGGGGGCAATTCGACTGATATCTTGGGGAGTCGAATCCCACAAAGGTTTCTTTTCCGCAGCCTTCCCCTGAAAAGTAAGGCTGTCTTCTGAGGTGACTTTCCAGTAAAACCACATCTTCCTCCATCCCGGCCACGAAGACCTAGTAAACATCTGAATATATTCCTTTGACTTCCCGTCATGGAGCTTCAGACCACAACTTCCAGCAATCCCAGTTTGTCGAGCCATTCCATAAAAGTATTGAAAGAGCTCAAGGTCTGCTGGAATTCCCAAGTACGCCTCACATAGATATACAAATACGCTCAGCATTGTGATGGAATTGGGACCAAGGTTTACCAATTCCACTCCAAAATTCTCAAGTATAAGTGTGAGAAAGGGGTGAGCAGGCAATCGAAGGCCACACTCACAATACGCCTGGAAGACGGGGATTTGTTCATTCTCCCCCGACGGCCAATTCTCCTTATACGCCGCGAACCACTCCACGAGGATCTTCTCTGGAATCTTCCCAGCGTCAACCAGAGCTTGAATCTTCGCCGCATCCATCTCCGACTCGGCCCACTCGGCGACTCTCCCAGCCATTTCTCTCAGAAGAGGGAGATTTCTTGGTGACGGAGAAGACAAGAACTCGACAAATAGTGGATCGATTTGGGGAAAAGTATGAACTTAAGTCTTACCCTCGGTAAGTATTTATAACCGTGTACCTTGGGCTGAAGGCGTGGCATTCCAAAGGTCGCCACCGCTTCGGGAACCGCTCCAACGGACAGATTAACGGGAGTTGTTTGCAATTTCCTAACTTGTCCGTTCAAGAAAATCAGGTTCATTTCACACCTCAAGCGAAATTACTTCCTTGGTCAGATCTTTTTGACCAAAAGAAATGTTAATCGGAAAGGTTTTTCTTCCGATCACCATACTACGACCACCTCGTGATTGTAGGAGTGTTCTATGACTATTTGATAGTCGTAAGTAACCTTCTTGACCAAGCATATTTCTGGTCAAAGTAGTACACGAATGACGAAGAGTTTTGCCTTCGACCATCTTTTTACGACCCTCTCATGGCCGTAAAACCATCCATAACTCTTTTACCAAGTAAGTTGCTTTCACTTGAAGCTGGGGGGCTAGATGACGAGGATCTAATAATCCTCATTTTATCTTTTATCTATAATTCTCATTATGGGTAAACATGATGTCATATGGTCCCTGAGTATACCCCTTAATGTTATAAGGGAGGAGCCTACTAGGTGGTCGTAAGTTATTCTACGACCACCCTCATAGTCGTAAGTATTGCTACGACTACCTCATGGTCGTAAGTTCTTCTACGACCACTCCCATAGTCGTAAGTATTGCTACGACTACCTCATGGTCGTAAGTTCTTCTACAACCAGGTCACCTACGACCACCTTATGATTAATTAAACCTACAGACAAGTGGGTCCAATTGATTAAGGAATTCAAATAGTCAATATACGTTGTTACTCTGCGAAGTAATAGTACGTAATGCTCCATTATCTCTGATATATAGCTGTTAGGTGACGTGGAGGAGTTAATACGTCAGTGATTATTGCCAACATGCGCCCGTTACAGGATGTGATGAGGCGCCGCTTCACCTAGAGAAACTGCCACTCCTTCACGTACTATATAAAGGTGGCAATCAGAGAAGGAAAGGGCGATCGAATCGGGCCATCAGGAAGACAAGCACTATCATCTGTAATAGTCTTAGTTTTTCCCCTGATTGTTCAGAATACACTCAATACCATACACACAGTAGTAAGGTTGTTATTCTCTCCGGAGAAGGCCTGAACCTGTATAAAAATTCCCGTGTCAATCTCTGCGTGATTCCATTCTAGGAGATCCCCCGAATCAAACAATCTTTAAGTAAGTTCGGTTCTAAAACACCGACAGTACTAAAAGCATATAACAATGGAATGCTATACAATGAGTACAAGTCATACCAGAATTCCGTATGGGCATGATTATTTCGCTTGCTTCCTTAAAGGGCAGTTGCGGCCTTCTTGAGTGCCGATCTCATTGCATGTCCTACACATACGAGCGGCCTTTCCCTTAGACTTCTTCTGCTTGCTCTCCCCAGGCCGTATCCTCTTGCATTTCCCTCTAGTGAGATTGTCTATTGGTGGCAATATATCGATCTGATCAGGGATGCCACACCCAAGATACGCTTCAACCTCCTCCACTCTACTTTGCTGCCGGGCAGGAATTACCTGGTTTATCTCATGCATAAACTTTTTAAGTTTCCCTCTAACATTCTGCATGTAAGGAAGTGAAGGACTAGCTCGATGTATCAAATCTTCCAAGTCCTTTCGCATCTCAGAAGCCAACTTTTTAATTTCTTCCTCTACGGGATCTTTGGGCTTCTCCTCAAGGACATTGCTATTCTCATCAAATACAACCTCCTCTTGCGCTTAGCAGTCCACCTTTTCAAAACATAATGACTAGGAAGCTCATTCAAAGAATGCACCTCATAAAACAAGGATAATGTGGCGGCAAGGAATTCCATGAGTGCCAAACAACATGCAGAGCACCGAGCAATCATGGTGTTAGTGTCACATGTGACTTTTCTAACCTTCTTGCCATCCTCCTTCACCGTTTGTTATTTTAAGGTCGATACTTGTGCCGTGCTCTCAACAACACAGTTGTCCCTAGCAGTAATAACTTCCTTCTGAAACTTCGCGAACACCTCATGTGTGAATACTTCACTACAATGCAACTCTATTGCCCATGGTGTCTTCAACTGAGGCTTCGTGTGAAATGTGGCATTGTCTTCTCTTAGCTCCTTTTCTCTTTGTTCGTCGACTGCAGTGTCGAAGCGGATCCAGAACTCAACCAAAGCATGTTTGTAACCTATAAATCGATTGAAAAAAGAATTGGCACTTTTAGACCTTGAGGTTGTTCTAAGAATTCCTGCAAGGGGTATGTCCATAAAGTAAGCCGATACCCAAGATGCCCTAATATTGTAACGACCAGCCAACCACTCAATATCTTGCAAACCGAACTCTGAAATAATATCAGCCCATTGTGACTCGAATTCTTCTGGAGTTTCTGAGGGATACACACATGAATTGACACGACTATAAAAGGTTCAGTTATCCCTCAAATAAGGCCTAATCTTTGTTGGAAGTTTGTTCAATATATGCCACATGCATAATCTATGTGTTGTATTAGGGAATACATCTTGAATTGCCTTCTTCATGGCCGCATCTTCATCAGTTATTATAAGCCTAGGTGCAGCATGTGCCATACATCTTAAAAAAGTACGGAACAACCATTTGAACGTTTCAATCGTCGATCGAAAGCGAAGAATGCAAAGACCAAATAGAACACATCCCCCATGGTTATTCACTCCCATGAATGGGGCAAATATCATGTCATATTGGTTTGTATTATATGTTGTATCAAATGAGAGCAACTCCCGAAAATGAACATAATTCTTTCTGCATGTTGCA
This sequence comes from Phyllostachys edulis, assembly GCA_036346405.1. NCBI lineage: Eukaryota > Viridiplantae > Streptophyta > Magnoliopsida > Poales > Poaceae > Phyllostachys > Phyllostachys edulis. Next base: position 7,825,030 of record CM070559.1, on the reverse strand, counting down.
TCCGCCCAAAACACATGGACCAACCTACCCTTGTCGTCAATCACATAGTCAAAATAAAATGCAGCATTGTTCTCATTCTTTCTAGCTAGATTATCAAGGAACATCTAAGCATCTGATGACTTTATACTCTCTCTCAAAGTACGGTGATAATTTTGCAAATCCCTCCTTGCGCATCCAACATTCTGAAACCCACCCTCACTGACATGAAGATATCTAAAAGCCCCAGATGTCCCAATGATAGCTTGATGGCATGCGAACAATGTAGTCTTAGCCTTCTCATTTACTTGTCTATTAGAATGTATCAAGTGTTGCTTACTAGGTGAGACAAAGCCATGGTTATGCACTTCCACGAATGTCTCTAACCTGAACTTATTGTCCTTAGTCCGTTTGATACCAAACATGGCCTCACACCTGCACCTACTCAATTTAGACTCATATGACTTCTTCAATTTGGATTTGACCTCCAACTTGTCCTTACCTTTTTCTTCCTTCCAGCCACGTCTGGCACAATAGTACCGCCTCCATTGCAAAACACCGTTTGCGGTCGTCCACTGCCCAATACGAACGGAGAAGCCGGCAACATGCGCATATGCTTTGTAAAACCGGAGGGCTGCATCCTCGTCTTCAAAAATCATGCCCACGGCAGGCACCAAGTCGTCATTAACTACCGGTGTGGATGATGAACCCTACAGCGTTAAGGATGAGTTAGCACAAGAACAACATTATTCATTCAAATTTATAATTTTCAAATAACTACACACTCACACAGAACGAAATGCTCGTAGCCTTCTGTGGTGTTTTACACAAACTGCTCGCAACGAGAGAGTATGCATCGCCGCCTTCGAGACATGGCAAAGCTAGTGGCCGTACGGAGCTACTCACATCTTCGATGGAATCCATGTGGTATTTGGCCACAAATCAATTTCAGGGCATGCCTTCAGGTGCAAGTGGGCCACGGGTGAGCACTTGGGAACATGGCAAAGCTGCTGCAACCGAAAAATAAGAAATGTTACCAATGTGGGTTCAGAGCATATGTTAGCAACTCGGTGCAAGGGAAGGGCGGGGGTGGCGGTTGCTTACCTCACACAGGCCGCAAGTGGGACCAGGCGGTGCTTGGGCGCACTGGGTGACGCCAGTTGAGCGGAGACTCATGGTGCGGCCCTTCTGGTAATGGGGCTCGGCAAGCAAGGACCGGCTACACGGAGGGAGGACCAGATGGGGTGGCGGTGGCCCCGGCGCACAAGGACGATGGCTCAGGAAGGAGGACCAAATGGGGGGCAAGACGCACGCAGATCCGGCGAAATTGGGCTCACACGCGGAGCATCGGGCGGCCTTCGGGGGCGGCGCAGAAGCGCATACCCTAGCGATGCTCCACCGCGGCTCGGGCTGGGGGGCGACGTGGGGACCCGAACGAAGAAACAATGGTTCGCGCGGGGTGGAAAAGAAAAAATGGCGTGAGGCGCGCTCGCCCTTTGACGCGCGCCGTCCGGTCTGGAATGGGCGGCTTCGATTCGCTATGTCCATATGTGCAGCGATTAGCCCTTGTGCACAGGAAATGTCACCACAAATAGCACTGCGTGCTATTACAGGGGGCATGGAGATGAGCATGGGCTAGGCTTAATTTATAGATGAGATCCATTAGAGGTAAAAAAAATGGATAGGAGCTAGTAGCCTGATAGAGTATTGGGACCCGCACAGCTAATGGTGTCAATCAACACCAACCGGCCGGTAGGATTCAGCCACATAATTCATCCTAATGTCTAATTCTTTTTGAGTTTTTTCCCCTTTTGGGATGAATATTTTTTTTCTGGTTCCCATTGATTAGATGGATGGCCGGATAAGGGTTTAGTGACTTTTTTTAATGGGGCCACTATACCACGTGTGACTGAAATTTTAATAAATCACAGTTACATTTAGCCTTTAGATTATCATCCAGTGGCTCTTGTTTTAGTTGATTTTTTGTTTCAGTTTGTGGGCTATTTTTGTTCCTTATCGGGCCCTTTAATATGAAATCTCAACCCGTTAATGGTTTGCTCTATCATGGGCTAGCCCATGTAGACTAAGTTTTTATATCTGTTGTGCTGAGTTATTTTCATATTTGCTAAGCAATTTTTGCTGCTTATCGAATCTGTATTTCAACACGTTATCCTCTTTTGAGTCCACAAATATGTATATAGACCAGTTTACGAATATTGGGCTGAGCTCAGAGGACTATTTGCAAAAAAAAAAAATGATTTGTATTAATTTATATTAATTGAACGACAAAACTTATATACGGAGGCTTAACAAAGGCAATAATTTTTCAGGAGCAACACATCTAAATTCCTACCAACATGCCATAAGTTATTACAACTAACATAAGCAATATAGAATCTTGGATAATGTTTAGCAAGAACATATGATGCCGTGGATCAGAACAAGGTAGATTGAGGTTATAATATTATAGACTAGATGTCATCCAAGTTGCGAAATTCATAATTATTTTTAAACAAGACAAATCTAAGATAATTTTTAGATGACTCACAAATGGCGGTGTCAAAAAATAGACAAAAACTTGACTTTATTATATAGAAGTAACAAATGTTAGGCTCGGTGTACCCTTATAGATACAGAAAAAAAAAACTAAGCTAGACAAAAATATTGGGAACGATGAACCCCTTCATAATTAGAAAATATAAAGACAACCATTTTTTCTAAACAAGAAAAAAATAAAGTTTAAGTTGCGTAACAAATACAAAATACAGAAGCAAGCCAGAAAAGATAGACAAAAAATCATATACTTGGTGAACCCTACACAATACAGAAACAAAAAAAAATTAATTCTAAAATAGGGTAGCTACATACATTCAACAAGATGTATGCAATATAAATATGCCTCTTATTAAATTGAAATACTAGATACCAGTACCAACATAAGTGTATTAAAATCTTACCACATTAGAATTTGCAGTCAGTTTGTAATGAAATTGCATGGCACATGTGTAACATCCCAATTTTCAGAATCGAGATGTTAATATTTAATTTAGCGATCTAATGAATATTTGACAGTGTTTTAACATTTTCCCATGTTTAAATAAAAGATTGCTTTTAAAATCAAATCGAATTAATTAAAAGGTTGCATAAAAAACATTAATTAATTAAATCGAATTGTTTGAAGATGTGGAAAAAAATTAATTATTTTGATTTTATGTTTTCACATGCATTTAAAAAAATCATGTTGTTGTGCATGCATTAGTATCACCGCTCTCTTTTCCGATTCGACCAACTGCAGACGAAACGCCTGCGCGACCCATCATTTTCCACTGCCATTTCTCCATTCTTTCACCTCACTACCATTTCTTTCTTTACTCCCCAACTACCCAGACGATTCACTCCTACCCACTCCTCACTTCTATTTATTTCTTCCCCCAACCATCAAAATCCCCACTGCCATTTCCTCCTACAGAACATGTTGTTCTTCCTCTACCATTTCATTTCTCTCCCAACAAAACTTCATCTCTACTTCTCTCCTTCCAATCTCTACCAAGAATCACAAATCCTCTCATGCATGCTATACCATTGCATTCGTCACCTCGAGAGTGTTCCATTTTAGCGATTCATTCATGCATGCGAGATCGTTTGAGCGAGATGAAAAAAAAGGGAGGAAGAAGTGGCAGACACTGTGATCGTGGCACTATCGGTCATCGATTAGTTGACCATGGCTCGCTGTGGTACTGCAACGGTTTGGCAGTGTGCGGCACGACGACGTCGAGGCCGACACAGTGCATGCACGAGGCAGTGCATGCATGCGGCGGCTCGACGAACGTGCATGCAGCGGCGCATGCATGCATGCAGTAGTGCACGACTGGTGTGGCGCAACGCCTACAAGGAGGCAGCTCGGTGGACATGCATGCAGTGCATCCATTCGATGCACGGCGCGACAGCCGTGGGTGGCCAAGGGCACTAGAGCAGCACCTCGGTGCGATGCATGCATGCACCAGCACAGGTGCTAAGGCGACGCTGAACCATACTCCGAAGCCGACGGTGGCACATGCATGCGGTGGCACTGGCCAAAGGCGCGGCGGCGAGGTGGAGCCAAAAGTGCGGCAACAAGCGGCTTCGAACAGCGTAGTTCGCGGCTTGGCACCAAGAAGTGATGCAAGACGCATGCGAGTGGCGGCACTGCGCCCGGCATGGGGAGTGGCGTCTTGCGCGACGCCGAGCGCCGAGGCGGTGGTGGCTCAAAGACCGGCGGAGGCGTGGCCCAGCCAGCGTGATCGAGGCGATGGTTCGTGGCGCGCTAAGCGCGGCGAGGCCAAGCCGAGGGAGCAGTGGAGGGACCCAACGCGGCGACACAGCGTCAAGGCGACTTGCGATAGCCCAGCTGAGGCCACACTGCAGTGGCGGCCTAGCCCGACGGCGCTGGCCAGCGTGGCGCTGGCAAGACGCACGAAGTCAGCAAGACTAGAGCCGGGCAAGATCCGGGAGGAAGAAGCAGAGGAAGGGAAGAGAGAAAGCGATGAGCTCTGGAGATGAAGCGAAAAGGGAGAGAGAGAGCGAGAAGAAAGAAAGAAGAACGAGGCCAAAGGCAGCTGGCTGGAAGAAAAAGAAAAATAAAATAAAATAAAGAGAAAGAGAAAGAGAAACTGAAAAAGAAAATAAAAGAGAAAAAGAAAAGAGAATAGTAGAAAATGGGCGGCCGCAAGTTCGGTGCTGAAATCAACCGACACGGAACCGGCGATGACTATAGTGGACGTAGACTAGAGGCCAAGTGGGACGCAGAACCAGCAACGACTACGGTGGACGCAGACGAGGACGAGAAGCTGAGCGGGACGCGGAACTGGCGATGACTACAGCGGAGGAAGACGACTGGCCGAGAAGATGACGTCCGGTGATGATTCGCATGCCTAGTGCTGCAGTAAAATCCTTAGTGTTAATTGTGTTACTGTGTTATGTTGTTAATTGTGCATGTTGCATAATCGTGATAAGATTGGCATCTTTTTATGCATGTTCAAGTGTAAAAATTGTTTAGTAGCTTAGACTAGTGTAACTCCCCAGTTAGGTCTTAATTGTGCATGTGTGTGATATGTGATGTTATGTCGGTGGATGTGAATAATTAGATCATTGTAGCAGAATATGTGTATTGTTGATCGATGGATGTCAAATTAAATATATTACTGGATTAATTGATCGGATGTCTTAAGTAATAGTTATGTGAGTCATATATGCTAAAATTGGGAGAAGGTAGCAATGGATTATCTGATTGAGGATAGATATTTGGATTGTGATGTAATTAGTAGATAAGCCCTATGTGTCGAGTTGATGGAATTGTGCCCTCAATTGGATTAGTAGATAAATGTTATTAGTTGATCGTAGAGGCACATATGTGATTGGATTGGTAAATGTCATACCTGACTAGTTCGGTGATATGGATATGAGTTGATCGATTAGTGAGCTATTAAATGTTGGATGTGCAATTAAATTGTAAAGCTCATTAGGTGTCAGTTAATCAAATAAACCTCGATTGGTGGAAATTTTGGTGTATGTGATTATGATTTGGTGAGGTGAAGATTAGTAGAGCTAGATAGTTAGTATGTGCTTGAATAGTCTAGCGGAGAATGATTGATGGATTTAGTCATGGTCATAAGCCCATAAGTTGATGGATTTTGTTCAATTATTGGATGAGTTGTATAGATGGAAGATCGTGAGTCCGGACATTATTTGTTGGATTGACTACCTTGATTATGCCTTGGTGGATGTTAGTACAGGATTTAGATCAAGATATGAGGATATGATCAAAGAATGTTATGCATGTCATTGGATTCAACACTAGAGAATCGGTTAATTGAATGATTATGAGAGGATTAGATGCATGTGGTTTTGCATGGTGAGCAACCCTAATTGATGATAGTAGAGTGACACATGCATAATGAGTTGGATCAAATTAGAGGATTTATCGTGGATTACTAAGTCTGATAGAGATCGTGGGTTAGGAAGAAGGGTAGAAGTTAGTTTCAGATGTCCGAAACTCCGTTAGCATATAATGTTGTTTTTCCTTTTTAAGTCGAGCTAAATTCAAATGGCTGAGCATACAAACTCCAAATCAAATGAATATTTTTTCTAAATTAATCTAAAATCATGCTCTGTATTAATATGCAAAAATATTTTGATTTTCTTGCTGTTGAATTTGTTTTTCCGTTTGTGATTTATTCTCGGTTCTTTCGAATACACGCCGGAGTTCGCGAGCGAGCTTAAAAACGATCAAGCGACCTCACTCTCTGAACAACCTTAGCAAGGCAAGCATCTCCTTTGATCATGTTAATCCTACTATTTCAATTATTGTACTTCTTTTTGCAAAATCTATTATGCATGCGTGTATGTTTAGTACAAAATTGCTATGTTCGAGATGTCGGTAGTCGTAAATCCTATCCGTTGCATGATCCTCCTTGATATGTTGATGTCCTTGCTATTGTAGCCAATAGGATTATGGTTTAGACAATGAATAATGTCAACTTGGGTTTTTCGAATGTGATTCTCACATAGCTACTTAATCCGGGCAATAGTCTTTCCTGAAAATTGTAAAAAGGATGACATGATAAATATGAATTTGGGAGTTTTGAAAAAGAAAGTCCAGAGGAGTATACCTTTGCTATTTTGCATAAAAATAAAATGAAAAACATAGTTTTCGATACAAACGAGTTATATTATAATATGAGAAGTCTGAGAGAGGAGTCTCATAAGTAGATAGGGGGAGATTCTCGCTCGGGTCGATTAAGGACCGCACGCCAGCAACTCCAATCTAAGCCTAAGCGTACAACCATATGTGACGGTATAGGATAGCCTTAGCTAATTAAGTCATTGAAAACTAGTCTTGCACGTTGGCATGTTGTAGTAGTGCGGGCATGACTGGTATAGATATGTCCGAAGGGGCTCCCTCCACCGAGGCGTTGGGAACAAAGCCTTCCGACACAACGGCGAATGCCTCACTGAGACAGGGGTGTACCCGGGTGAAGTGAGAGTATTCATTCGCTGGGCTAGTGCAAGGGTAGGAGTACATGATGTAAAGGCTTCGACGCGTGCTCTAGACTGCTTACCAAAGGTAGTGAGCGGTGGTATAGACGGATGCCAAACAAACTAGAGAATTTGTATATTGTGGGTAAAGTTGTACATCTCTGCAGAGTGTAAATTTATTTAAATAGCCGTGCTCACAGTCATGAGCGTACTTAGTGCAGACTTAATTAGTATAGTCTTGATTTTCATAAAACAGTTTTGCTGGAAAATGTGGGAAGGGTTTTATTGTTCTTATTTGAGTTGAGTGCCATGTTCATGGCTGAAAATAAAATGTTGCTCGCAGCCGAGGAGGGTTGCGAGTTGTTATTTGTACAATTACATACTTGATGTCTTTATCTATTTAACTTCTCTTTAAAATTCCCATTGCAAAATACTACGTACTTATATTGCAAATAAAATCTGCTTGATGCAAAAACAATTTGTAGCATAGAGCCTCTTGTCTTGTTAGCCTTGCATTTATATAAGACTTTACGATACACTACATGCATTGCTGAGTACGCAATGTACTCAATCTCGCTTAAATTGTTTTTCAGAGTATGAAGATGAACCAGTTCCGGACGACGACGGGTCTTTTTAGAGCTTAGTCCTTGTCAGTTGCATGTGGGATTGGATGGGGCATACTGCTGGACCATTTTGGTTTATTTACTATGCCTTCCACTGCATTTTGTTGTTACTTGAGCTTTATTTGGCCGGTCGGCCTTTGTAATGAAAAATTCTCTATGTATCGCTTAAGGTTAAGTCCTTTTGTAATCTTGTTGTATGTATGAAATGTGTATGGATGTGATTATCAATGTTGTGGATGTGTATACTAGCCACTGATTATAGGACTAGTATAGTACACACACGAGGGCTTCAGGTATTCAAAGCTCGGGTCTAACAACATGGTACTGCAAATATAGTTTAAAAGGCACGCAACTTTTAAGAATATTTATATGTTCTTCGACATTTGTAATATCCATAAATTTTAATGAAAGATACATACATAAGACGAAAAAAATAACGACTACTTACAAAATTGCATGCCAATAACTAATAAACTGTAGACTCAACCATGCAAAAAATATTAGCCACTGGTATAAGTTTTTGAAAATGCACATATCTAGCATGAGAAGGACATCACGAGATCTAAAACTACATTTTTAGTTGAAATTGCACATAACTGCAACTTCAGTTCAACAAGTGTGCAAATTTTATGGTAGAATTTTAATAAACAGTCCATGACAGCAAAGGATGTGTACATGTTAATTCCCAATGTATATCTACACCTTATAAGACTCAACCATCCAGATATTAGTGTCAATTAATTCATCAAATACCTCTGGTTCAGTACTAGGATATTTTGGAGCAATTAATGATTTCATGTAGTATTTTGCCCTTAAAACATGATAATGGTATAAGCAAATAGAACTTACATAGCAGATGAACTAAAATTGCAGAACAAGTAACTGTGAAATTTTAATCAAGATGACTTGCAAGTCGACAAATTTAGGAATTTATGCACAATATTTTGGTATATGCATGTCAAATTGATATAGACGAAGTCCTGAATCATATAGACTAAGGCATTGACATACCAGAGAGATTTTGGCTCGGTGAAAACAATAAAAACATGGTGAAATGATTAACAAAGACAGATCTATCAAGCAAGATGACAAGATTCAAAACAGAATCCTAATTCTTGCTAAGGATAGAAACACATCAATAAAAACATTATACTGATTTTGCATAATGCCAAAAAAATTAATTGCACATTTTAATGATTTTGCAACTGACATAAAATTGCAAATCTATCTAGCAAGTTCCTTCTGTAAATGAATATTAAGGAGTGTGTGGATCACGGAAAAAAATTATTTGAAATCTGAAATGTAACTAGAGATTCTGAAATGATGACAAAAACCTAACTACCGAATCAGATTTATTGGCTAAATCTAAAATCTAACTACAGAATCTGACAATCTTACATGACAACCAATAAGTATGAACAAAACAATCATCACAAGACAAAACCTGCAATATGCTACATAAATTGAGTCTCAAACAAATCTTATAAGACAAACCCCTAAACATTTCACATATATTACTAAAAAAACCCAACAAATAGAACCTAGGCCTGCTAAAACAAACAGCTCAAAGCACCCCTACGAACCTTAGAAAATTTCATATGCATATTTTGCAAGTACACCTTGCATGAAAATCCATGAGAAGAAAAAAAAATGTCACCAAACAGAGGTCGCTTATATCAAGGATGGTGACAACACAAATCATGTTATTCAGATCATGATGATGACTAACCAATCAGTACAAGTTACCAAGTGTTTGAGACTAAACCTTTTGTGCTAGAATATACAACAAGCCAACTAAAAACCAAGATTGCTCAAACCAAGAAACTGACACCACTAATGCAGCATGTCACCGTTTGATACATAGACTGATAGACATAGACAAACATTTATTTTATACTAGGGAAAATATAAATTAACATTGGTCAACCCCAATAGAAACAAAAACAAAAACAAAAATCTTCTAAGCTAGACAAAAAATAACCTAACCTTGGTGAACCCAAACATAAAACCAAAAAAAAAACCCATACACCATAACAAGATATCTTTCTAAAAATAACATAAGTTTAGAGACTTGTGCACCCTAAAATTATCCAATGACATTAGTTTCATACTGAATATTAAAATTGCAGTACAAAGCAATAGAAATTGCAGAAAGTTCAACACTGTAATTTATAAACAATTAGCCTGCAATTCTTGAACTAGCTAGTAAAATAGCAAAATACAGCATATTTACTAGCCATAGTTAGCAATAATTCATTTATAGGTCTGAAAAATTAAGTTCACAACACACTTCAAACAAGATAATCAACCCAAAAGAAGAACAACACCATCTCACAAATGGTCACTGCAAATAGTAGCTCTAACAAATCAAAATGCCAGGAACCTGACTACTAGATATGACCATCTAACCAACCCATTACTTCAATCAAAAGGTCTAGAACCTGAATATCCAAGTAATTTCCAAGTTAGTGTGGTCTAAATTCACTGAATAAATATAAGACTTGTGTGAAAATGCATCATTTTAAAATGTGGTCTAACAAATGCAGTAATCTTGCCTAAATTCACTGAATGTGTGTAACTCAGACATGCTAACACAAGTAATTTCCAAGTCAGTGTCTGAAGCTAGAATGAACCCAAAGATGCACATGTGTACAAACATATAGACAAAATAGATTATTCTAGGCCAGACAATAAACCCCTACTAATTTGAGAGAAATTAACATCAAAACAATGAAAAATAGATGTCTCCCAAACCTAAGTTCATTTCAAAAACTGATTGTGCTCGTATGTACAAAAAACAACAAATTGATTAAATTAGATCTGACCATGAAACCAAACCTAACTTCAGTTCAAATACATACAAATTCACACAAATAAATCAGCCCCCAATCTAATAATTCTAGACCACATTTCATCAACATATAGAACAATCAAACCCTAGCACATCTGTTAGCGAACAAAAAAAACATAGCAAAAAACATAGCACTTCTGTTAGACCAAAAAAATAGATCAAACAATCGAGCAAATGGCTGCTCACTGCGCGCTCACACCAGTAGCTCGTGCTCGGTCGCCACCCACCTACACCCGCTGCTCGCTCACACCCACCGAGCACCCGCCACTCGCACGCGCCCACCAAGCGCCCACATCCGCCGCACCAACGCTCTTCCCCCCTCAGTTTCTCCATTCCCCTACCTCTCTCTCTCTCTCTCTCAGAATACAGGATAGAGATAGGTGCAAATATCAATAAAAACAATAAAAAAATTGATACGGGCTAACGGGAGTAGATTGGGCTTGGAGAGAAAACCCGTAACCACCACCAACAAATCCCAGCCTAAAAACGCACGTCTTAGCACAAATCGGACATATAGAAAATCGCCTGTGATTTTACCAAAAACCAGACTCCTGTGCTCTAGCAAAAGCATTTGTTTATTTAGCAAACATGAGCTTAGCTTTATTCGACATCGAGGGAGTTACAATCATCGACGGAATCGTTTAAGCCCACTGAACCCAATTACATTCAGCTAAAGCTTGTTGGGCACAAAAGTGTGCAGCAACATTAGCTCCTCTAGGCACAATAAGATAAAGAGAGATATGAAACTCCCACTAAGCTCTGCTAATTCTTGAAGAATCACGAAGATCTCTATCGTTATTTATTCCTTGCCTTCCACTTATCCTTTACCCTGGCTAGTATAACCGTCGGATATGGTCGGTCAGACAGCCAGGGCCGGTCTGACCTCCTAAAGTCTGACATCAATCCTGAATTTTTTGAAAATGAGTGTTTCGACAAACTCTCGCTACTATTGCTAATCGTATCATCATCCTAAGATTAGGATCATGTCTCCATGACATCCACAAAATCATCATTCAGTAGATTGATCAAGATTTGGGCTTACTGTTTGAGGTTGAAGCACAAAAGCTGTGACGATGAGAAGAGATAGAAGACACGGTTTTGTGAGGAGTCGGCGTGTGAGAGAAGATAAGTTTAAGGTAGGTTGCTCATGGTGTATCAGTATATGTGTGAGCAAGGTACTCTAATACCATTTAAACTAATAAGATAATTTGCCACACACATAATCAACGTATTGCTTCATATTAAATAGAGGTATATGTGCATGCATACAATTTTTAAAAAATAACTAATAGAGTAAGAATAGGGGCATATTACACGATCTACACATAATAGAGAGTGGTTAGTTTCTAAGAACCCCAACAACTTATTATACTCAATGATTTCTTCTATCAAAGTTCATACTTCAATTACGTTTCTTGGGTTGTAATTTTCTCCCAGCTTCTATTGTTATTTCCAATATTTAGGATATCTTAAAAATCTAAATAGCTTACATGATATGTAAATATATTCTCAAGTATTTATATAAACTTTAAAATAAATCTAACCGCGCAAATGCGCGGGCTTTAGTTTAGCAAACATGAGCTTAGCTTTATTCGACATCGAGGGGGTTATAATCATCGATGTAATCGTTTAAGCCCAGTGAACCCAATTACATTCAGCTGAAGCTTGTTGGGCACAAAAGTGTGCAACAACATTAGCTCCTCTAGTCACAATAACATAAAGAGAGATATGAAACTCCTGCTAAGCTCTGCTAATTATTGAAGAATCACGAAGATCTCCGTCGGTATTTATTCCCCGCCTTCAACTTGACCCAGTATAACTATCGGTCATGGCCGGTCAGACCGTCAGATATGGTCAGTTAGATCGCCACCAAGGCCGATCTGACCTCATGAAGTAGGATAGCAATACTGAATTTTCTAAAAATGAGTATTTCGACAAACCCTTGCCACTATTGCCAATCGAATCATCATCGTAAGATTATGATCATATCCCCATGACATTCACAAAATCATCATTCAGCAAATCTGACGCCCAAGTAAGAGGGTGTACATGAGGTAATTTGATTCTAGTGGTCTCCTTGAGGGCAGGCTATGGTTCATAAAATCGGCCAAAAATCGGTCCAACCAGTCTTACCGGCCACCCCTGGCTAAAATCCAAACCAGCCAAAACAATTCGGTTTTGGATAAATTTTGCCCAATGTAAAAGAAATTTGAAACCATATTTGAGCACATGTGTGCATGCAGCCTAGTGGTAAGTTTCTTAGCCTAGAGGGATACGACACTATTGTTTAGTTTTTATTTTATTTTAACTTCAAGAAATTCAAATTTTGATTTTAAAAATTTTCCGATTTTCAGATCTACCGGCCCCCTCCCCGTTAAAAATGCAAAACTGGTTTTGTTAACCCTGTGCAGGCTACAAGAGCATGCAAAACCGTCTCATCTCGGTCTCCACAAAACTCAGTGTGACAGCTTCTCAACATATCGCCTATATAAATTTCCCTGAGTATGCATATAATTATGAAGTACTCGCCACCAGAAAGAGCGGACATAAGGGGGTATGTGTAAACACCAAACTTTTTTCCACATTGGGTGGGCCGTGGGCATCACCAACTGAACCCTGAGTTTCACTCTCTTTTGACATTGCTTGCAATGACAACATTATGTAGGCAGATCGTACCGAGTAAATCCCAGATTTCTCCTGGCTCCAGGCAATCACATCCTCATCGACATGACCCAGAGGTATTTGGAGAATAACTTCTGCGTCCAGCATGATAAAAAAATTTCCCTGATCAGATCCACATTCCAGTTACATTCTCAATCATGCACCAACTCGCAAACTTCGGCCAAATTTGTACCATGTGGTTTCCAAATCGGCTTGAGCCCCAAATTGAAATTCCTCTAGTCCCGAAAACCCATGCGGCCGGCCATCTTCGATTTGGTCATCGCTTGCCAGTTAAGCCAAAGATCCCAATGGATCTTTGTACTATCAGCATCTTCTCCCCAGTAGTAGTTTGATATATATGAAGTAATTTGTTTACAAATCTGCTTGCTCAACTTGAAAGAACTCATAGCATAAGTAGGCACAACATGAGCAAAGGATTTAATTATAACTTCCCTCCCTGCACTACTTAACTTCTTTTCACTCCATACAGAAACCAAATTCCTGATTTTATCTGGGATTTTTTAAACACCTCTTTGGTTGATCTCCCAACGGCTGTCGGTAAACCAAGATATTTTCCCCCCAAGGCTTCAGTATCAATTCCCAAAATTTGATGAACAGCATGCCGCACGGAATCTTGACAATTTGGACAAAAAAGCACTGCCGATTTTTGCTTATTCATCAATTATTGGGTGTTATATCCCAGCCGGCCCAACCAATGTCAACCGGTGTTTGGTTTGAGGGATCACCTCATCCAACAATGGGTTAGTCTATAACGGAATCTTGTCATAATGTTTTGGGATTAGCTATTTTGATTCAAATTATTGCATGTTATTTTAATTATTTAATTCTTTAAATGTTTTGGAATTAGTTATACATCTACTTGAATATATCCACCTTGCTCATTGTATTACAATGATCTTTTGTCACCTTAGCTTGGTTAATTATTAGTTGGTATTATCATAACACCAACGTGAGTTGATTAGACACGAATAGTCTGCTTAGCCATACAACGGGTTATTGGTATCATTTTGAGTTGCAAATATAAACTTGACTAAGTGTTTATGGAACAACGTAACTTTTGTAAAAACTGTGTGTTGTATGTTGTTACTCATTGATGGTATGTGATACACATAACAAACAGGGTGGAAAAAGATTTAGACTAAGGCTAGTGGAAAGAATTGTGATATGGTAGAACTCCGTTATTGAGAAATGTGAATTGTGGTTACTTAGTTAGAAATTAACAATCTCATCTTAGTCAATTAAAGACTTAAATTTGTACGGCATTGAACTGAGCCTTGATGTACAACCACATGCCTGGTATAGGACAGGCCTAGCTCATTAAGTTATGGAGTCTCAACATTGGTTAGTTGTAACATCCCAATTTTCTGAGCTTTAAAAACCCTTTGAATAGTTAGTACGGAGAAAATTCACCATTTGGATTTATTTGAATTTAATTTAAAAGCTTAATATTGGACTCTGGATATCAAAATAATTTAATATGATTAAAGTCAACATCAACAATGGTCAAAACTATTTTATTTGGATTCTATGTGCATGGATATATTTTCTAAATTTTTCTAGAATTTTTCCAAGTTCATTTGCTATTTTCTATTGCCATTTGGAATTTCTGCTATTTTCTAAAATAGAAAACTAATTAAAAATCTCATAAATTACATTGGACCGAAACCCCATCCTATTCCGCCTGGCCCAGCACTGTGCGGCCCAATCTTCCGCGCGCGCGCTGCCTCCCACTGACATGCGGGTCCCGCATGTCAGCGTCGCCTCTCACCTCCTCGTGCGCAGCCGCACTTGGCCCCACCTGTCGGTCTCGCCCGTGCCGTTTGCAACGCGGACTCTCGTGAGTCTCCGTCGCTAACGAGTGGGTCCCACGCCATTCCTGTTCTTCGTCTCCGAGTCGTCTTCGAACCGGACTACGCCGCCGCGTGGGCCTTCATCGCCGTAGCCGCCTCGGACTCCCTTGGTCACCCGTATTTAAGGGGAACAAGAGCCCTTGACCTCCGCATCCAAGCCCTAGCCGTCGAATCGCCAGCGCGAAACTCTAGACATCGGAATCGCTCGAGGAAGCAATCTCGCCGCCGCAAACTCCGACAAGCTCCATCTCCGCCGTCAGTGCCGCTCGAGCTCCTTCGTCATAGCCGTTGGCATCGCACGAAGCTGAACTACCTCCTGGACGCTTTTGTTCCGTCGGAGTGCCATCGGAGAACCGATCCCGTCGAGCCCGAATCTTCTCCGCCACTCCGACCTCACCACCGGCCACCACAGTCGTTCTCGACCACCCGTGAGCACACCTATAGGTTCCCCTCCGCATCCTCTACCTCCTTGTACCATCCACCGCCGACGAGTTGCCACCGTTCGCCGGATACCATTGGAACCCGAGCGCCACCGCCTCGCCGTTGTCCACATCCACAACCAGCTCAGCCTCTGCACATGCGTGTCAGCCAGGTGTCGCCCAATCAGCCGCCTCGTCAGCGCTGACGCGGCAGTCTAGATCCAAAGCCCTAGATCAGTTCGGTGGATTGGGTTCGCCGTGAACCGTGTGTCTGACATGTGGGTCCCGCATGTCAGTTTTCTTTTTATTCCGGAAAATCCCTTGCTGACATCATCGTTGCGCATTAATCCGGATTTTCAATTGAAGAATAATTCAGAAATTCGGATTAATTCCAAATTAGGGTTTTTCTTTAGATTCAAACTTCCAAAGCCCATATCTTTTGCATCCGAACTCCGATTGAGCCCATTCAAATTTGTAAATTCATCTAAATTCGACATCTATTTATTTGAGATTTTTATTTAATTTTTAGAGTTTGTTTTGCCTCTGTTATTTATTTATTTTGTTTGTTTGCTTCGTTTGCGAGTAGACGTCGATACTTCGGGAAGCTTTGAAGAAGAGGGAACATATCAAGAGCAAGATCAGTACCTAGACCTATTCCAAGGCAAGTTATACCTTTGATCATATTGAACCCAGTTTTCAAAATACTTTGATTCAAATTATTGCATTTACTTTATGTATTTATTTAAATGCTTTTGGGTTTAGTTATTAATCCAATTTGTTATATCCACCTTGTCTCTCTGTTGTGGACAGAAGAGATTTACTTGACTGTTTACAACCTTGGTTGCATAGTGGAAATATTTATGATAATTTTATTGAGATATATTGTTTCCTGTAGTTTCCAGAGAATATTAGAACAATGTGTTTGGTTGTGCCAAACAAAAGTTATGAAAATCACAAGTTAGTAGTACCGAAGATGTCAGATCAGGCTTCGGGATTAGAAACAAAGGCTTAGATGAACTAGTTTGATCTTTTGATCACCTGAGAAGTTGTAGCTAGGCTTGTGTAGGTTCTAGAAAAATTGGATTCATGGATTTTGGAGTTTTGAATCAAAAGTTATGAATTTTTCCGTAACAGCTATCTGTTTGGACAGATTTGAGAGTTTGAGAGTGTTTTGATTAAATGTTCGGATTGCGATTAGGGACGCTTGTTCTCATTTTGTTCCATTGCAATGCTGTACACTTTTGGTTGGTGTACTTAGTATATTATTTTACGACTGCCAGGTGGTAGTGAACCCCAGGGCTAGGGCTTTCCATCGTTGTCTTCCGTCTCACGGTTGAGGCAAGTACAATTGAATTGTCTTGTTTGTTGTTTTGAATTGTCTTGTTTGTTGTTTTGTTCCACTTGATTGGTGATTATACAATAGGTAATTCCAGTATTTCTTGTTTCCCTTCATAATTGATTAACCATGATTATTCGGTGGTATGTTTACGTTCGATATATTTATTCGTTCCTTCTTTCATGTTCATCCACGAGAGTGGGTAGTGAAGTCCCGTTATTCCAATATGGGCAAGTACATTGTGTAATGTACTGCTGTTGTTTGTTCATAGTGTCTTATGTTCATGCCGTGACTGTGTACTATGGTCTGTGAGTAGGTTTTATGGATTTCTATTTCGTTTCATGTATATGAATCATGCTTCTTGAGTTTTCTTCTTACAAATTCATATATTCATTCATTCATACATTGTTCATGATTCACCCACGGGAGTGGGATGTAAAGACCCATCAATTCCAGTATGGGCATGTAAGACCCACCATTCCAATGTGGGCGGATTTGGATCCCCGTTATGAAACATTCTTCATACGGGCCTTGGATCCCCGTATTTTGATAAATGCGGGCCTAAGTGAACACCGACGGGTGTGTCACTGGCTATACCGGTATAAGCAGAAGTGAAGTTCATGTATTTCATTCATTCATATGATTTCTGCCATTCTACCTTCATATTCTTTAGTGTGATGTTATGTTCTTATTCATCCATTCCACATTCGAATTGTATTCTGTGATATTATGATCTTATTCATCCGTTCTACATTCGTAATGCATTATGTGATTGTTATGTTCGTATTCAGTACTGTTCGTATTGTTCTATTGTACTTGCTGAGTCGTAGACTCATTCTTGCTGTGTTTATTTATTTTAGGTAATCATTGAAGACGGCATTCATGGGAGGGCATAGTCACGTGGATCACTTCATTCACTTCACATTCTTTCTTTCACTTCACATTATTCACTTATAAATTAGATGACCTTGTCATTACCTTTCATTTGAGAATAACTGATTTGTAATTAATAGAGGTGGAAGGTTGATATTAACATTCTTTATAATATGGTTGAATTGGTAATGGCTTAATGATCTTCGTATAGGCTTCTGATAGTTGTATCATAATTGATTCAATATGATTAGATGAAAGAGTTTGCTATGTTGTTGAATTCTGATTCAATTCTTATATTCATTCTATCATTTGTTGTTTCTTACAAGTCATTAGCTGATAGATTGCTGAAATTATTTAGTTTTGTCGATGTATGTTAGACTTCTAGGTGATATCTTGGCTTCTGCATAGCCAAGGTGTTACAACAATGCAGCTGATGGGTTTCCATTGGTCTTTATTAGTTCCATAAAGTGATTGGCAAGATTGATCTTTTCACGAGGGTTGCCTTCCTTGTTGGGAAACAAGACTCATTTGTTTGCTTGGTATTCTGGATAACAAAAATTTTCTTTTACAAGTTCTTTAACATGTGAAAGCTTTAACCCTATGTATTTCTTTTATGCATTTTGAGTGTTCAAGTTGAATGCCTCTCTTTTTATGAAAAAAAAAGAGTTAAAACCACTTTAGTGGTGTCTTGTTATTATTAAGTGAGATGTTGTAATTAAAGAAATTAATGGATATGGTATGGGTTATCAAGTTGGGTCTGAAGTGTGGTGCATAATCGATCTTAACCTAGATCCTTGGAAGTGAAGTTAATTAATTTGATGTTGTCTTAGTATAATTACGTGATAAATAGTGACTAAGAGTATGTCCATACCTAATTGGAGTCAAAGGAGTTGTTAAGAAAGAAGTGTGGAACATTGATGAAATAGTTTGATCATTAAAATTGCTTAGTTTGCTAAACTTGTTGGATTATTTGGTCTCAATGGATTAATCTAGCTGTGGGAAGGGAAAGTTGAGGAGATGCTAGATTATTACCTTAGTGGATATTAATCTTGCAGTTATCTTTTTTATAGATACTTGGTGTCATATATAGCTGCTAGATATATATATTTCTTACCATATATTCATGTGACTTGGAAAGGAAAGTAGGTAGCATTAAGATTTTCATGATGAAGCCAGTTGATAGCAACAATTGTTGTAGTGCAATTATTGTATATTGAAGTTTGGTGTTAAGCATCACTAAGAGTTGAACTGATGGGATTTAATAGGTGACTTATGTTTACATGATAGTGGAATTGTCGGATAATAGTACGCCCTTAATGAAAAGGTTTTGGTATAACCTTTCAATTTGTATAGTAGATCTACTCAAGAATAAAGTGGTTGATGTAGTGAGGTTGTAAAGTTTTGGTGGACTCTCAATTTGAGGATGTGATGATAAATTAGTATGAAACAATTTGGTAGGTTTTTGGAGAGCTGTATAATGGAATAGTAGACTATGACGATTTTTGTTAATAGTGTATTATTCTGGAGGTTAGTAAAATTGTTAGCAATTGATTATGAGTGTGTTGTTGATTTTTATAGAAAGAAAGTAATTTGATCGTCATTCGTGGTATCGTTTAAATGAAATGTTTGGAGTTTTACTTCGTGAACTTTTGGAGTTCATGATTTATTGGATAGATAAAATTGGTTTGAGCAAGTGGCGTGTTGGAAAACTTAATTGGTTCTTAAGTGATTCTTGTGATTTGGTCTTAAGAGCGCTTCTTGTTTGAGTTGGCAAAGTGACATTGTAATCAAAGAAAATTACTTTCTTTGTTAAAGAAAGAGTGAAGTAGAAGTATTTGAGATTGAAGTCAAGTTTTGTAACTCGTAGTTTATTTGAAGTGTGTCTAACTTTCTGTTTTTGCCCATAAGAGTTTCTCGATTTTCAAAAGTAATACTTTATTCTTATTTGAGGTTTGATATTCTCTTTTTGTGGGACTTGTGCCCTCAATAATGTACTCCTTTTTTGCTTTTTGAGATCATTGCTATTTGACTATTTCTCTTGGTCTTGTGTTTACTGTGATTGGTAAATGTTTTCTGTGTGCTGAAAATTATTTTTATTTGTCTCTTCTTTTGAGAAAGGAATAATGGGTTTATTTTACAAAACCTTATAGAGTGTATAGTGGTATGTGGTTAATAGTGGTTAAGAATATGATGTTATGAGACCTTGTGTTGCAAGTTAAATGAGCATTAGAGGATGAATTGATTTCGTGATATAAATCTGGTAGAGAATTGGATCTAAAATGGGAATGATGGTTATTGGGCAAAAAAAATGGTTATGTTGTTACAACTAGCAGAACCAATAGTGATTTGTAATTCAAGAACTTTTGTTTATGTTGGTGGAATATTGGAATATTCCAAAGTTGAATCTTGGTTAATTAGTTAGAATATTGCGAATGTGTATGCTGTGGTCATGTAGGTGAAATGAAATGGTGTGGTTTAGTGAGTTCAAGATTGGTGAAGTTAATCGTTTTAGGCGGTTACTTGATTCGTGATGAATGCTGATATTAATGATTGAGAATATTGTTTGGATTGTGGGAATTTTTTTTGTCATCGGATCTAAGGATTACCTATGCAGTATACCATAAATTCATTATAGGAGTCTTAGAGATTGAGTCTGGGTTTTGCATTTTTATGCTAGCATCTTGGTTGTTCATGATTAGGTTCCGAGAGTTGTGGTGATCTTTGATAGTCTTTTGGATGTAGTAAATGAGAGTGTATGATATGAATTTCGAGTTGATTATCCTTAAAGGATTGAGGTAATATGACTGTGGGTGAAATCTATATTAAGGTGCGTTGTGAATTATTTGTCAAAGCAATTTCTTTTATAGAGGAGTGGACTAGAATATCTTTTTGTGAATTAGTGGAGTTCCTCTAGAGTCCCCCCGACGCCGCCACCTCCACCCCCAAAACTGTTCTCCTCCTCCTCCTCCCCTCTTTTTGCGGGGAGGGAAGAGAGGCGCACGATGAGGCAAGGGGCGCCGCGGAGCTCACCCACCACTGAGTCCACTGCAAGCATGTGGCCTCTCTAGCAGCCGAGCAGGTGAGGTAGCAGCGGTTAACTTGCTCGCCTCCTCGCGCACTGCACAAGAAGAGGTGAAGCCGGGGAGATTAGAGGTAGAGAGAGATAGAGTTGCGGCGATATGGGTTCCAATCTGAAGTACCGAGCTGGGCTGGTCCTGATTGTTGCCGTGGTGCTAATATGGGTCACCTCCGCGGAGGTCACCCAGGTATAGAGATTTTTTTTCTTCGCATGCTGGAATGTTCCTTTGTTTACTTGTTCATTGTATTCCTAGATCTTGGCTTTGGATCGATGTTTGGCTATCAGCAAATTAATTTGATAATTTGATTAGGCCTCTTTGGGACATTGGTCTGCATCTGAATTGTTAAATGTTACACTGATGTTTGCCTGTAATTGAAAATTCATTAGGGGAATGTAAGGCAGCATTTAGAATCTGACCGAGGCTGCATGCTAATTTTTTTTATTTCTTCAATTATTTTTCCTTACGAGCTTGGTGCTCTTGCCACTGGGTGGAAATTATCATATGCTCTTATGAACTACCATTTCCTGATTATGTTTTATGGGTTTTACCTCAGCTTGTAGGTATCCTGTTAGATAGAAACAACCTTTCCAAGAAGTGCTCAAACAGAGATTGAGAGACATTGCAATTGCTCTTGTATGGTACCTCTGAGCATAAGAGGCACGAATTGTTTCAACAATGTAATATACTAATCTTCTTGTGGCATTGATTTATAAATATAGAATCAAGAAGTAGCAAAATCATATAGTAATATCTATTGGTTACTTTTATTTTGCTTTTAACCAGTGATGCTTGATCACAATGATCATTCTTTTATTGAGTACTTAAAGAACACCTACAGAAATTCATCCACAGATGGTGAGTTTTAATTATAATATCTTCAAATAGATGCTTTGGATGAAAGACATAATTTGAATTGATTATTTGTACTGAGGCTGATTATTGATTTAATGATGAACAACTATGAAATCGTTGTCCTGTCATCAGATTAGTGACGTTGTTTACATAAACTTCTTGTTTTTCATCATTTTTCTAACATGCTTTCTTTTTTTATGTTTGTTTCTCAGGTTACAGGAGAAAACTGCACCTGGACCGCTTTATGCATCTTAGTTAAACCAGTATATGTTAATTACTTATCCTCGTTGCAATAAAACTGGGAAACGCTGCTGGGCAGTGCTACTTTTCTTTCACCTGTAAAAAGTGTAAATACTTGCTACTATGTTTTGCATGAATATCTATGCCTATAATGTGTATGGTTTGCAATATCATGCTGAATCCACTGTGCACGAAATGACGTGAGCAATACTAGCTCATTCAAAAGAGAAATGCAGCTCCACATATGTATGGATGCCCATGCACTATCCTATCTATCTAAAGTGCTATGAGATTTGTGCAAATACATTAAAATTATTAGAAGATAGGGCGTTGGTTAGAAATCTGAAAGTTGTACCAATCTCGAGGCATTATATGGGCGAAATCTATTTTGTTTCATATATACACTTGAACGTATCATCATATTTACAAATCCTATGCAAAAATAAGTTTAAATACACGCTTAAAAAGATCCTTTAAACCCTAAAGGGCAATTCAGACTTTTTGTCCTTCATACACAACTCAATAAGCCAATATCCTATAAATAGCCAGATTACCAAACACCAAAACTTAGCTTAAAAGCTAAGGGGCTTATAAGCTGATTAAGCCAAAAAGCTGGCTTTAAGCTATAAGCCAAAAAGCCTAAACCTAAACAAACAGGGATGTCCCTTCCATAGAGCAAAAACTAGCATGTAAACATATGTAATAAGGGCTCAACTATATGTTCATTGTCCAAGTCAAAGATTGTATTTTTGTACAACATCCATTGGAAAGAACCAAGAAAGCAAAGGAAGAGGCTAGACTCCAGAAAGAACCGGAGTTGGAGCGAAGCAGAGCCAGGGAGAAGAAGTGGATTGCGCAGAACACTCCTAGATTTGGAGAGAGGACGATGACAGTGAGCTGGATATACTGCTCCCTTCCCGCAGGCACGCTCCCTCTCGGCCACCGCGTTGCTCCCTTAGTGTCGTCCGCTCCCTTCCTCCTTGTTTGTCGCCCTACCACCCACTTGCTCATGTCGCATCTCTGTTCGTTTGCGCAGGTGTGTCACACGCTCGCCCTGTGCCGCCTCACGCCTACTTGTCGTCACGTCGTAGCGTCGCGTTCACCTTCATAGCCCGCTCCTCCGCTCGTTCACCACTTAGAGGCCACAGACCCCCCCCCCCCTCCTCCCAAAAAAAACACACATATACAGATAGCCACAAGATGATAGAGATAATAGAGGTTAGGGTTTGGTGGGCTAAAGTAGGAAGGTAAATTGGTCTAATGTGTTATATAAAGAGTGCGAGCTGAATTCATTTGCGAACACAAATATATAGTTTTAACCCAACTAATAATATATACATCTAATATACTTATTATATACTAGATATTTTAAAGAAAAAAATAGGTATTTAACTGAACACCTATAACCCCGGGACAGCCCAGGTGATTCCAGCCCACCTGCGTACCCCTGATTTGATAAATGTCGGGGGAATTTCTCACCTAATTTTAGATAGAAATTGATGAGACAGGTTATAGATCATGAGGAAGGGGAAGAGTTCAGTATGATTTTTCCTTTGCCGCTGTTACAGTCCTTTTCCCGTCTATCGAAGATGCTGGCAGTGCACTCATGCTGCATTATTTGCTTTGTTTTTTTATGCATCTAGATTCCAGAGGCCGTTGTCACTCTGTCAGTATAGAGGCTAAGGCTACTCTCAATGGGCAATATTTTAGTGCAGTTTTTTAGTGCATGAAGAGTGTTAGGATACTCTCTTTTAAATGCAAGGTTTCTTGTTGTGTAGTATCTTAGGCTATTTCATTTAATTACATGCATGAGTATACAATGAATTTTACGTGTTGGATTTCGAGCCCAAACTGGTATCCAAATTAGATACTAGAGTACTATCTCTCCTCATTAACTATGATACCACATCATCAATTTACCTACATGACATGTTTAAAATACTAGCCAAGGTGGAGCATTGGGAGCAGCCTAACATCTAGGTGTACAAGCGGTCAGGTTAATCCGGACCGATTGGGTACCGAATTTAAGAAGGAATTTCATTATGCGGTCAGATTCGGTATCTTTAGCATTGGATTCTGTAGCAAAATCGGGAGAGGTGATATTCAACCGAATAGCATCGGTAAACGGTAATCTGGATAAAATCCAGTCGGCAGGATTCAACCAGATAATTCATCAGTATCCCAATATTTACATCTTTTTGTGTTTTTTCTTTTGAGATGAATATCTTTTTGTAGTGGTTCCCAATGTTTTGATCGATGGCCGGATAAGAGTTCAGAATGATCTTTCCTTCGCCGCTGCTACATCTTTTCCCGTCTATGTAATCACGTTTAGCGAAGATGCTGGGAATGCACTCATGCTGCATTCTCTGCTTTGTTTTTTTATGCACCTAGATTCTAGAGGCCTTTGACAATAAAAAAAAGATTCTAGAGGCATTTGTTACTCTGCCAGTATAGAGGCTGAGTAACATCTGAACGGCAAGCACTGAAATCCGTCGGATGGAACACCTATGGTTGCAGAACTTTTGATGACGCGGTAATTTCCTGTGCTAGAATTTGCCCTCAACTTCAAAGAAGACATAAAGATTAGTGCTGGCAAGCGGGATTTCTCCGTCTGCAGATGAGCCGGTGCAAAAGAAAGTATTCATCCAGAAATCTACACGAATCTTAACAATGATAAACTCAGTGTTTTCTCAATCGGCAATGTTTTACGTGTCTTCTAAAACTGCCGATTGGAGTATTAGAACAAATTGATGAGTATCAAAGGAATTGTTTCCGGAGAAGCTCTGAAACCAAGAAATAATAAGGTGTTCTAGAATGTTGAACCAATATTTTCAAGATGACGGAATACTTTTTATCATGAGTTTGTCATGGTTATCGATAGTGCTAAGGCAAAAATATAAACCTCTCATTACTGATTGGTACAATAGTTTGAGTTAATTTGGGGATCTTATTTGTACATAACATTTCTGTAATTTATCTTTTTATTATATAAATATATGTACAGTAGGATCCTTTCCTACTATTTTCATTCAAAAAATATACACGAACACATTGTGCTCACACAAGAGAGAGATTAGTCAATGCAGCTGGGCCCAATATAACCTCATTTGGCTTGCAGGTACATTGTAATGTGTATGCATCTCCTGCTGGTTTTCCTCTCACCGAATCGGCAGAGAAGAAGCACATTTTTCTGCTCGTGTGGCGATCCTACCAATATAAACTATGTAGATCCTTCAGTTTTCTTTTCTCTAGATTAATGAGAGGGTTTCCAGTTTTTATATATATTATTACAAATTTCTAGCTCACAAAGCTAAAAAGATGATTTAATCTCACCCGTTGTTTCAATGCAAAAGCTCCAGTACCTTGAATTACCATGTGGTTAATAACGGAGTTACCTTTTTCACTAATCTATGGAATGAAAAAACACTGTGAAGCCTCTAAATAGTTTCAACACAGGTGATATGGTAAACTCCAATAGAAAGCAGGGGTGCTATGGTAAACTGCTATAGAAAGCACCTGCCATTAAGACTTGTAATTCAATTAATGTAACAACCAAAACCTTGTGACTTTGTTTAATCCTGGACTCCTGGTCGACGTCGAGTGTCAAACTACTCCATCATTTCATCGTCCTCTTTTCTTTTTTCGCGAAGGATGTAGTTGGTTATCATAGTCATCATTAAGACTTGGCTATCAAGAGATCCACGAATAAACCCATGTACCATGTAATTGTGTCTTATATAAACTGTAGGACATGAGTCATCATCGACTGATTTCTTATGGAGTTCGTTAGGGTGCCTATACCTCACAAGGACAAGGAGCTAATGTGGTTTGTGTAACGCTCTGGTCTAAAATCTGCTTAATGCCTAGTCCACAAGGGGGCGATCCGCACATATACCACCTCACTTATATTTTCGCCCTACTTTCGTATAAAAGGGTTAACTCGGACGTACTACATTTGGACCCAACAGATATTATATACTACTACAACTCACTTTAGACAAGTGATGTGGGACTAATCCCACCACACAACTCCACATGGGCCATATGGGCGCACCACCACAGCGAACCAGATATTACGTTCACCCCTTAAGGGTGGCACCCTCGGAAGATATACACATACACGGGCAAATGCCCGAACCAACCCTCGATAGACGTTTGTGTGTCTAGTGCTGGTACATATGTCATACCATGTGTCCACTCCGGACCCACACACGTCATGCGCCATATGCATGCGCCCTGTCCCGCATGTGCCCATGCAACGGAGATTGATGCTTTGATACATTTGTAACACTATGTCCCAAAATCCGCTTAATGCCTAGTCCACTGTGGGACGGACCCACGTATACATAGCACTTCATTTACACTTTCGTCCTCACTTTGCGTAAAAGTTTATTGATTTATGAATGGATGTGCTTGTTTCTAAAATGAATGTGAATTGGATGCATATATATACTTGTTGTGTTTTTGCTTGTCTTAGAGGGCATGGCTAGTATTTCCTGAGGCTAGCTAATAAACAGAAATAGATTTAGCAATACAAAAGAATATCACAGACGGTTCTTTAGCGCAAATCGTCGTGATACATCAGCTATCACAGACGATTTCATGTACAAACCGTCTCTGATACATTAGCTAACCGTCTGTGATACACCAGCTATCACAGACAGTTTCATCTACAAACTGTCTGTGCTAGTCAACTATCACAGATGGTTCTGAGTTAATAACCGTCTGTGATGACCTCATATCATTACTGACCTATAAACTCAGACGGCTCACAAAACCGTCTGTGATGACGTTTTTGAACCGTCTGTGAAGACTTTCTTTTAGTAGTATTAGTATTTAAAACAAAAATAAACTCGATATTGAAAAGCTAAAATAGGAGCGAAATTCAAAACATAGAACATATTTGAAAAATGGTCTACGGGGGAAAGTAAAAATAATCAGGGATTTGGAGAATCGGAAACATCCTTCGTAATAGAAAATAATCAGGGCTGTGGCCGGTTTGTTGGGCGGTTAAGGGGTGATGCCAGCCCACCTAGGTACCCTGGTTTAACGTTGGTGTCCACTATTTGGCTTTTAATAAATGTGGGGGAATTTCTCACCTAATTTTAATTAGAGATTGATGAGACAGGTTATAGATCATGAGAAGGGCAAGAGTTCAGTATGATTTTTCCTTTGACGCTGTTACGGTCCTTTTCCCGTCTCTCGAAGATGCTGGCAATGCCGTCATGCTGCATTATTTGCTTTGTTTCTTTATGCATCTAGACTCCAGAAGTCCAGAGGCCTTTGTCACTCTGTCAGTATAGAGGGTAACATCTGTACAAACGGTCGGGTTAATCCCGACTGATTGGGTACCGAATTTGAGAATGAATTTCAATATCCGGTCAGATTCGGTATTGATATCGGATAGTTAGCATCTGATTTGATAGCAGAACTGAGAGATATCATATCCAACCGAATAACATCGGTAAAACTAAGAGAGATCATATCCAACCGAATAACATCGGTAAGCGGTAATCCGGATAAGATCCCGCCGGCAGGATTCAACCACATAATTCATCATTATCCCAATGTTTACATCTTTTGCGTTTTTTTTTCTTTTGAATTGAATATCTTTTTTTAGTGGTTCCCAATGTTTAGATGGATGGCCGGATAAGAGTTCAGAACGATCTTTCCTTTGCAGCTACTACAGTCTTATCGAAAATGCTGCCAATGCACTCATGCTGCATTCTCTGCTTTGTTTTTTTATGCACCTAGATTCTAGAGGCCTTTGACAAACAAACAAAAAAAAGATTCTAGAGGCATTTGTTACTCTGTCAGTATAGAGGCTGAGTAACATCTGAACGGCAAGCACTGAAATCCGTCGGATGGAACACCTATGGTTGCAGAACTTTTGATGACGCGGCAATTTCCTGTGCTAGAATGTTAGACCCGGATTCTGAGAATTCAGATCCTCTGTGAAATTACTGTGCTATTCTCTGGATCAGTAGCTAGCACTTCACAGTACACATTGCTGAATCATTCATACCAGCGTGAACTGAAATATTAAATATTACAACCAACTGAGTGACATAGACCACGTCGGATCGAGTTTTACAAAAGGGGCCGAACAGGTCAAATGGATTACATCACATAAAAGCAACATAAACTACAGCGGAAGCAAAAGGCGAGGTAGGGCTCATCTCACACAGGCAAGCGACTGGAGTAACCTGTGTACGACGGATATTAACCAAGAGTTGGATAATATCAGTTGTACGCGGGTACCAACGAGTCTACTTAGACTGGGCGAGACCTAAACTACAGAACTATACTACTCCTTGTCGCAGTCTTGTCCATCATCTCCTGGGCCATCGTAGAAAGCGTAGTCTCCGTCGTCTTCATTATCTGGAGGGTTGGGGGAGAAGCGAGGATGAGCACTACTACCGTGCTCGCGAGCCAACACACAATACAATTATATACATGCAAGGCTTAACAAGGATGGCTCAGGTTCTTTTATTTGCGAAAGCCAGTTTTGCAATATTATAATTACAAATCCTATGATTTAGCATTTTTAACAAATTTGCAATTTTAAAAGATTAATGTGCAATAATTATAATAGTAGAGATTCCATCCGTGAAACTCTACCAATGCATCCTTTCAATTGGGGCTGCCCCAAAGACCACACCCATCGAGCTCGGCGACTCAGAGAAATCCAAAACAGGCTAGGTGAGCCCTTCCACCATTTCCATCCCACCCACAAAGTTTTGAAATAGAACTAACTCAAGTTATGATCCCCATGTCCGCCTTTGACCGTAGGCGGCGCTACTGCTTAAAACAGATTTAGACTCTGCAGAGGTTTGTACACTTTACCCACAAGAGATAGTCATACCGTTACCCCACATGATTCCGTAGTCATGTAGTTGGGCGACAAATCACAATAACTTTTCTAATTACCTCGCCCTTCCGTCATCTCACCCATATGGGGTTGCGCCCATACGTTCATGTGGGATGTTACCCCATTGCCAGTAGTTAGTTTACCCCGGTGCGAGCAACTTCACCCTTGCCTCGGTGTCCCTTTCAAGCCTTATTTACCGCAAGCTTGCATGATACTTTTTCCCACCGTGTGAAACACATTCAGGGTTTAATAATTGTACTAGGCCAAGTTGCACTTTGCAGACTTGTGGTTGCACATGTTTAACACGGAGGTCATGACAAGATTAAGTCCTTAGGGTTATCTGGGTGGTTCATTCCACAAGCCAACCAACCATGTGCTCCCCGAGCACCCACCGCCTCACCATCCGCCCAGATAGAACTAGCAATTGGGGTTTTTGGGGAGTAAAACCAATTTATTTTCACAACCTTTAGCCAATGGACCACCAATGACTACCCGAAACATTTTATGTTTGAGGAAATGATGATTGGGGTATTTAATACCCTATGATTAAGCAAGACTAGCATGTCGCTAAGTACAACCTATGACTAGTATTACCATATAGTTACTAGGGTGACAAGGATTAATGGATTCAAGTTGTCAAGGATGGCATATTAATTTAATTAATCAACAAGTGGGAATTTAACTACCTTAAGCTTTAACATACATTTGATAAAGAAATAAAGCATGCAATTTTGCTAATTTAAATTAATATAATTTGCATAAAATGTAGGATCAATATGGTCAAAGTATTGACTCGCCTTGGTTAAAGGCTAGGGGATCTTGGTACTCTTGGTCTTGATCCACTCGAGGGTCGCCGGCGTCTTCAAATCCTAATCGCGCGAGAATACCGGAAAAAGACACAACGGCAAAGAGAGCAAATAAATAAATAAGGAACAATAAATAAACTCCAAATTAATCAAGTCCTATGCCATTAGCAAGATCTTGATTTAACAAATTTTTAGAAATTTATTTCATAATTTTTGGAGTTAAAATGGAAAAGATATGAATTTTTGAAGATTAAAAAGGCTTAGAGAAAGAGAGAGAAAGAAATGTGGTCTACAACACAGGGTGGTGGACCGGGCTTATGGGCACTGGACCAGGCCGGTCCATGAGAATAGTGGGGGCGCGGGCCCACTTGGCAACCTAAGGAGGGGAGTGGGAAGCCAATGACATGTGGGGCCCTCCATTCCCAAATAAATCCCCAATCCCTTCATTGCTCTGTGCTTCATTGCTTTAGAGAAGAAACAGGGAAGGGCAGGGAGGTGTTTCGGGTGGGCGGCGCCGTGGCAGGCAGCAAGGCGGGCGGCGGGCGGCGGGCGGCGGCGCTGGTCGCTGGAGGGCGGCGGCCCCTGGAGGTGGCGGCTCGGGAGAGGCAGCGCAAGACGGGCGACCATGGCGGCAAGGCACACGCAAGCACAAGGCCGTGGTGGAGCGGCGTCATGTTTTGGGCGCACAGCCTCGGCGTAGGAGGCCGAGCGGTGGCGAGCGGCTTTCGGGGGGCGGCAACTCACCGGCGGCAACGAGACGAGGAGGCAGCGTGGCCGGTTACGTCCTAGAACTTACGGAGCTCGGGCGATGTGGAGGCTCAAGCAAGGAGGAGGAGCTTTATAGGGAGGCCGTGGCAGGGAGGAAGAGGGCCGAGAAGGGGGTCCGGTCTGGCGCGCTGCGTCTTGCGGCTCGGCCTTGGCGGCGTCTTGTAGCGTCGTGTCTGCAGGAGCAGCAGCATGGCACAAGGCACAGAGCAGCAAAGTGGCGGCGAGACGGACGCTAACTGCGGAGAGGACGGGTTGGTGCGGCGACAAGACAAGGCGACGAGCGAGTGCGGCTTTCACGGGGAAGGCTGCGGGGAGTTGGTGAGGCGTGCGCCGGAGGAGAAGGAGGAGCGGTGGCCGCTGCTGCTGGCGACCCGGTGACAGCGTGAAGGAAAGGGGAGGAAGAGAAAGACAGGGGGATGGCCGGGCTGGGAGGTAAGTCAAAATGATCGTTACAAATCCTACCCACCTTAAACGGAATCTCGACCCCGAGATTCGGACTGCTCCGAGAACAGGAACGGGTAGTCTTGCTTCAGTTGATCTTCGCGTTCCCAGGTGGCTTCCTTGGCTGAGTGGTGACTCCACTGGACCTTGCAGAGGTGGAAGACTTGGCGTCTTGTTCGCTTCTCGATGACGTCGAGGATCTTGATCGGATGCTCCGGATAGGTCAAATCTTGTTGAACGGTGATGGCTTCAACGGGCATCTGCTCTTCAGGTACTTGCAGACACTTCTTGAGTTGGGAGACGTGAAACACGTTGTGAACTTCTGACAAATGTTCCGGTAGCTCTAGCTGATAGGCCACTTCTCCACGCCTGGCGGTAATCGGAAACGGTCCTATATATCTTGGGGCGAGCTTGCCTTTTACTTTGAATCTTCGAGTTCCACGAAGTGGGGATACCTTAAGGTATACTGCATCTCCAACTTCAAAAGTTAATTTCCTTCGATGGTTGTCGGCATAACTCTTTTGTCTTGACTGAGCAGCTTGAAGGCGATCTCTGATTAGTCGAACTTTCTCTTCAGCTTGCTTGAGGGTATCCGGTCCAAATATATATCCTTTACCTGATTCTGACCAATGCAGAGGGGTTCTGCATTTTCTACCATAAAGTGCTTCAAATGGGGACATTTTCAAACTCGACTGGTAGCTGTTGTTGTATGCAAACTCGGCATACGGTAGACACTTTTCCCAGTCTACGGTAAATTCCAAAGCACAAGCTCGAAGCATGTCTTATAGAATCTGATTTGTCCTTTCTGTCTGACCATCGGTCTGCGGATGATATGCTGTGCTAAAGTCAAGGTGTGTTCCAAGGGCATCATGCAAACTAGCCCAGAAATGTGAGGTGAATTGAGATCCTCGATCAGAGACTATCCTCTTGGGTACTCCATGTAAACACAATCGAGCCATGTATAGCTCGGCTAACTTGTCTCCCTTGTACGTTGTCTTTACTGGGATGAAATGGGCTACTTTGGTCAGTCTATCAACTATAACCCATACTGAGTCACATCCGGACTTGGTTCGGGGTAGACCGGTAATGAAATCCATTCCAATTTCTTCCCATTTCCACTGGGGAATTTGCAGGGGTTGAAGCAATCCTACTGGCTTCTGATGTTCGGCTTTGATTTGTTGACATACATCACAACAGGCTACATACTCGGCGATATCTCTTTTCATGCGTGGCCACCAATACAAATCTTCATGTCTTGATACATCTTTGTACTGCCTGGATGTAGGGTATATGCTGAGCTGTGGGCTTCTTTCAGGATCAAATCCTTGAGTTCCTTCTGGGGGGAAACAAAGAGACGTGTCCCATACCATAAAATTCCTTGCTGGTCTTCGATCATCTTGGGGGTTTTTCCTTTTGCCATGAGATGTTTGAATCTCTGGACTCCAGAGTGTCCTTGTTGAGCAGTCTTGATTTGCTCTACTAAAGCGGGATGTGCTTCCATAGCATCTGCAGTGCCTTGTTCTATCAAACACAGGTTGAGAGCTTCGAATTCCTTATAGAGCTCAGGTTGGTGTTCTTGAATCATAACATTATTGCAGTATGACTTGCGGCTTAATGCATCGGCAACTACATTAGCCTTTCCGGGATGATAATGAACATCCAAGTTGTAATCCTTTATTAACTCTAACCATCTTCTTTGCCGGAGGTTGAGATCAGATTGGGTGAAGATGTACTTGAGACTCTTTTGGTCCGTGTAGATATTGCAATGATTTCCAATCAAATAATGCCGCCAAATCTTAAGGGCGTGCACTACTGCTGCTAACTCCAAGTCATGAGTTGGATAGTTGTCTTCATGAGGGCGAAGTTGTCTGGATGCATAAGCTAGAACTTTTCCTCCTTGCATAAACATGCATCCAAGACCTTGGCGCGATGCATCATAATAGACTTCAAAGTCTTGGTGAATGTCTGGCAGGGTCAATACCGGTGCAGAAGTTAATTTATTCTTTAATTCTCGAAACTTTTCTCACAAGCCTCGGTCCATTCATACTTCTTTTCCTTTTTTTAAGCAGATGGGTCATTGGTTTGGAGAGCTTGAGAATCCTTCTATGAAGCGTCAGAGTATCCGGCTAAACCGAGAAAACTACGGACTTCTGTTACTGATGTAGGCCATTTCCAATCCATCACGGCTTCTACCTTGGCCGGATCAACTGCTAATCCTCCTGCGGATTACTGTACTTGGTTCTGGCTTTGGCTTCGCGTGGAAACGGCCCGGATGCTTACAAGGTCGATGGCTTTTGCTCTGAGAGCTAAAGTCTGCCGTGAGCTGGTGTGGCTCCCAAGCCGGAAGGCACGGTGGTGACTTCGGCGTTGAGGGCACCCGTTGGCAAAGTGTCCTTCTTTGTCCACAACTGAAACAACGAAGTAAGTTATCCGGTTGTCTTGTTGCAACTTGGTAAACTGATGCCAACTGTTGGTTCGTAACCATGTACTTGGAGTGCCAACTGAAAAGCTATAAATTTTATCTTCCGAATTGCTGGATCCAAGTCTCACTATTATTGGGATCCACCATGCCAACATAGTATAAGGTCACCCAATTGAAAGAAAGTCCAGTCATTTAATAAATCTCACATTCTATTGATTTCATAACATAATTCCCAAATCCTTCTTAGGCATAAGCTTAAATAATCCAATAGATTCTCCACTTTGATTGCATGATTTCTTTATTTCATAAATCCACAGAATCTAGTAGCAATAATCGCATCTTCCAATCCGATAAATTCCAAGATCATGCTAAATTTTCATTCTATCCCTTTTTGGAGCGGAATTTTCCAAGGAATATAATCACACAATTGCTTCTTCCAAAATTCTCGCTAAATCCACAACATCATTCACTTGATTCCTCCAAAGATATTTATCAATCATAACCCTTCTAATGTCTTTGCACTAATCTAATACCTTCATTCAAGAACCTTCCAAAAGGCTGCTGGTAATCCATAAATTCACATTTAATCCGCCAAATTATTTTATTATCATCTATCCAACAATTATTGAGTCCAACTCTAATGTCAATAAAATATCCCTTGGTATAAGAATCGTACTTCAATATCATCAGTCCAATAGTTAACCCTCATATATTTCGAATATTCAATTCGCAGCAATTGTCTAATTTCTATAATTCAATCACCAATAATTATAGGTCTATAATCCAATATCTTAACAATAGCTTATTCTTATGATTCAATTTCCAATAATCATTCAATCCCATAATTATATTTCTATAATTCAATCAAGATTCAATTGACTCTTCCAATTTTAATGTCATAAATCAATATGAAAATCCAGTTTTCTCTGCATTCTTCTTCCTTTAATGCTCATATATCTTGATTCAAAGTTTCCAATTATCATCATAATCAACTTAAGATTCGATGAAGATCCAATCCTCCTAATAATCAAATCGATTTTCTTGATTTCTATATCTTTCATGGTTGACCAAAACTTCTCTTTATGATCATTTTCCTTCTCCATAATCTATATAACCCACCGATTTGCTATTCTTTAAACCTTTCATAAACAAGGTTTATTCACCATCGCTTTCTAGTATTCACAAGAATTTATCACGTTGACAACGCTTAAAAATTCTCCATATCGATCCATTAATGATCTCTAAAAACCATCTTGCTTTATCTCATACACACCACTCATGCTCAACTAGAGTGGCTTTCATGTGACTTTACTCATTTGAACACTCTCCCATAATCATTTCTCAGGCAACAAGATGGGATGAGGGAAGCACGATAGGCTAGAGGAAAAGCACACTAGGCGAGGAGAACAAAGGAGGAAGACGGAAGCATCCTCTTGGTAGGTTGTCTTGCCAACTTAATTCATGACGATGCTCATAGCAATTTGGAAACTTGTCCTTTGCAACCCTGCTACTTTGGTCAAGAATGAAGTGAGGAGCAATCCTTGGGGCAGGGATCTTGTCCTTCACAGAGGAAGCACGTATCTTTAAGCATCGAGCATTCACCTGGTTGGTGGTCTTTTTTGCAGTTGGGGTAGTCTACAAGGCATTGGTCCGCCTGATGTCCTTTTTCTCCATAATGTAGGGAACTGGGCACGTGTAGCAATAGTGTCCATATTGCCCACATGTAAAGCATGCTCCTCTTGTATTTCGTCGTATTGGAGGATATGATTGGGCGACGTGTCCTATCTTGCCACATCCAAGGCAAGCATTTGGCGGAGCTTCTGGGTTGGATAAAACTTTAGCAGGTACGGCTTGCCTCCTGTTAGGGCTCTTGGTGATCTCTTTGTTGTCAATGCTGAGGTTGGTGACGATGACTTTCCTTGTAGGTTTTTCAAGATTCCACTGGGGAATTTGCTCACATGGTGTCCTAGGTTGCCGCAATGGAAACATTTAATTTCCTTGCCTTGCTTCCTCTAGGGGCATTTGTTGGCGTAGTGTCCGGTATTTCTGCATTAGAAGCAAGTGATAGCCTTTTGGGGTCCTTGTAGTGGCGCGAGTGCCTTCCTGGTGACGGTTTTTTTTTCTCTTGGGTGATCCTTTGGGTTCTTCAAGTCGTGGGGTCAATCCTCAGTTTCTAGGGCTTCACTTGTGGATGAGAAGGCTAGAGGTCTTGTCCTGAGAAAATCTGCCAACTTGGAGTTGCGACTGGCTGTTCCATCCTGCTGACTGGCTCTCATAGCTTGGAGACTCGAGTCTGTTGGGCTATGGTTGGGTGCATGGCGGTGGGGAGATAGGTCCCACCACGACCACGGCCACGACCACGCCCACACCTCTTCTGAGCCTCTCTGCAAAAGCACCATGGCTTGGGGCGGCGGCTCTCCTGGGTACCATCTGAGGACGCAACTCGGCTAAGAATGAGGGGAGTTATATGAGGGTTTACAGGCCCTCTATAAAACACACAGAAGAGCTTCAAACCAGCAAGGAAAAACAATACAATACAATACAAAGCCGAGAGTGGCTGCATTATATTAAGGGGGTTAGGTGTTACATGACTTTCGAACAAAGCTTATACGCTAAGCTAAGTTATGACACAAGATGCAAACACATCGTCTACAACAAAGAGAAAGCGAACGTGCTTGCAACCAAAAGATGCTAAAGCAAGCACTGCTAGCTAGCCTAAACTAACATGACGACGAAGATCTCGGGCTCGAATTCTCCCTCCTGGAGAGGTCGGAAGTAGTGGAAGGGCATTTCCACCAGAAAATCCTGGTGCATCTGGAACAAAGGGCGAGGCGGCGTGCTCGTCTTGGATGCTTCAAAGACAGACTACTCACAGGGGTGTAGCGGGTCGGAAGATGTGAGCGTTGAACTCACCCTCTCTAGCATAGAGGAAAGCCTCCATGGTCCAAGACTCTTGATCCATAGCTTGGGTCTTTCGGTCTCTGAAGATAGGATGACGGTTGTAACCCAGGTGCACCATGAGTTAGCGAAGAATGTCCACGAACTCGTTTACGTCCACTTCATGTGAGCAGAAGTCCTAAGGGCCATCGGACGACGGGGTAGCCATCTACAATTTTTGAAACGAGAGAAAGGATCGGGACTGAGTGAAAACTCAAGTGAAGTCGAGGTAAGTGAAGCACTAAGAGTGATGAGTAGAAGCAATAAGTACGCTATGTTTTTGTCAAGGCTTTTCAAAATTTTGGAAAATAAGATCCAAGTCCTTAAGGCAATGACCAATCTAACTAAGACTCTACAGTCGTATGCTCTGATACCAGCTCTGTTAGACCCGGATTCTGAGAATCCAGATCCTCTGTGAAATCACTGTGCTATTTCCTGGATCAGTAGCTAGCACTTCACAGTACACATTGCTGAATCATTCATACCAGCGTGAACTGAAATATTAAATATTACAACCAATCGAGTGACATAGACCACGTCGGGTCGAAGTTTTACAAAAGGGCCGAACAGGCCAAATGGATTACATCACATAAAAGCAACGTAAACTACAGCGAAGCAAAAGGCGAGGTAGGGCTCATCTCACACGAACAGCGATCGGGTAACTCAGGTACTGACGGATATTAACCAAGAGTTGGATAATATCGGTTGTGCTGTAGTACCAACGAAGTCTACTTAGACTGGGCGAGACCTAAACTACAGAACTATACTACTCCTTGTCGCAGTCTTGTCCATCATCTCCTGGGCCATCGTAGAAAGCGTAGTCTCCGTCGTCTTCATTATCTGGAGGGTTGGGGGAGAAGCGAGGATGAGCACTACTACCGTGCTCGCAAGCCAACACATAATGCAATTATATACATGCAAGGCTTAACAAGGATGGCTCAGGTTCTTTTATTTGCGAAAGCCGCTTTTGCAATATTATAATTACAAATCCTATGATTTAGCATTTTTAACAAATTTGCAATTTTAAAAGATTAATGTGCAATAATTATAATAGTAGAGATTCCATCCGTGAAACTCTACCAATGCATCCTTTCAATTGGGGCTGCCCCAAAGACCACACCCATCGAGCTCGGCGACTCAGAGAAATCCAAAACAGGGCTAGGTGAGCCCTTCCACCATTTCCATCCCACCCACAAAGTTTTTGAAATAGAACTAACTCAAGTTATGATCCCCATGTCCGCCTTTGACTCAGAGGCGCTACTGCTTTAAACAGCTTTAGACTCTGCAGAGGTTTGTACACTTTACCCACAAGAGATAGTCATACCTTACCCCACATGATTCCGTAGTCATGTAGTTGGGCGGCAAATCACAATAACTTTTCTAATTACCTCGCCTTCCATCATCTCACCCATATGGGGTTGCGCCCATACGTTCATGTGGGATGTTACCCCCGCTGCCAGGTAGTTAGTTTACCCCCAGCGGCAGGCAACTTCACCCTTGCCTCGGTGTCCCTTTCAAGCCTTATTTACCGCAAGCTTGCATGATACTTTTTCCCACCGTGTGAGACACATTCAGGGTTTAATAATTGTACTAGGCCAAGTTGCACTTTGCAGACTTGTGGTTGCACATGTTTAACACGGAGGTCGTGACAAGATTAAGTCCTTAGGGTTATCTGGGCGGTTCATTCCACAAGCCAACCAACCATGTGCTCCCCGAGCACCCACCGCCTCACCATCCGCCCAGATAGAACTAGCAATTGGGGTTTTTGGGGAGTAAAACCAATTTATTTTCACAACCTTTAGCCAATGGACCACCAATGACTACCCGAAACATTTTATGTTTGAGGAAATGATGATTGGGGTATTTAATACCCGTGCTTTAAGCAAGACTAGCATGTCGCTAAGTACAACCTATGACTAGTATTACCATATAGTTACTAGGGTGACAAGGATTAATGGATTCAAGTTGTCAAGGATGGCATATTAATTTAATTAATCAACAAGTGGGAATTTAACTACCTTAAGCTTTAACATACATTTGATAAAGAAATAAAGCATGCAATTTTGCTAATTTAAATTAATATAATTTGCATAAAATATAGGATCAATATGGTCAAAGTATTGACTCGCCTTGGTTAAAGGCTAGGGGATCTTGGTACTCTTGGTCTTGATCCACTCGAGGGTCGCCGGCGTCTTCAAATCCTAATCGCGCGAGAATACCGGAAAAAGACACAACGGCAAAGAAAGCAAATAAATAAATAAGGAACAATAAATAAACTCCAAATTAATCAAGTCCTATGCCATTAGCAAGATCTTGATTTAACAAATTTTTAGAAATTTATTTCATAATTTTTGGAGTTAAAATGGAAAAGATATGAATTTTTGAAGATTAAAAAGGCTTAGAAAAAGAGAGAAAAAGAAATGTGGTCTACAACACAGGGTGGTGGACCGGGCTTATGGGCACTGGACCAGGCCGGTCCACGAGAATAGTGGGGGCGCGGGCCCACTTGGCAGCCTAAGGAGGGGAGTGGGAAGCCAATGACATGTGGGGCCCTCCATTCCCAAATAAATCCCCAATCCTTCATTGCTCTATGCTTCATTGCTTTAGAGAAGAAACAGGGAAGGGTAGGGAGGTGCTTTCGGTGGAGGCGGCGGGCCAGGGCAGGCGGCGGGCGGCGGCGGGCGGCAACGCTGGGTCGCTGGAGGGCGGCGGCCCAAGCGAGGTGGCGGCGGCTCGGGAGAGGCAAGCAAGCAAGCCGGGCGGACCATGGCGGCAGGCACGGGCGGCACGGGCGCCGGCAGGTGGAGCGGCGTCGCGGCTTCGGCCAGCCGGTGAGGGGAGGCTAGGCGGGTGGCGGAGCGGCTCGGGGGGCGGCAACTCACCAAGCGGCGACGAGACGAGGAGGCAGCGTGGCCGGTTACCTGTCCTAGAACTTACCGGAGCTCGGGCGACGTGGAGGCTCAAGCAAGGGAGGAGGAGCTTTATAGGGAGGCGGCCTTGAGAGGAAGAGGGCCGAGAAGGGGGGTCTGGCCTGGCGCTGCGTCTTGGCTCGAGCTTGGCGGCGTCTTGTAGCAGCGTCGTCTTGAGAAGCAACGTCGGCGCAACCACAGAGCAAACAAGTGGCGACGAGACGGCAGGCGACAAGACGGACGCCTTCTAACTGCGGAGAGGACGGGGTTGGTGCGGCGACAAGACAAGGCGACGAGCGAGTGCGGCTTTCACGGGAAGGTGCGGGGAGTTGGTGAGGCATGCGCACGGGAGAAGGAGGGGAGCAGGTGACCGCTGCTGCTGCTGACCCGGGTGATGCGCGTGAAGGGAAAGGGGAGGAAGAGAAAGACAGGGGGATGGCCGGGCTGGGAGGTAAGTCAAAATGATCGTTACATAGAATTTGCCCTCAACTTCAAAGAAGACATAAAGATTAGTGCTACTGCTGGCAAGCGGGATTTCTCTGTCAGCCGATGAGCCGGTGCCAAAGAAAGTATTCATCCAGAAATCTACACGAATCTTAACAATGATAAACTCAGTGTTTTCTCAATTGGCAATTTTTTTACATGTGTCTTCTAAAACTACCAATTAGAGTATTAGAGCAAATTGATGAGTATCGAAGGAATTGTTTCTGGAGAAGCTCTGAAACCAAGAAATAATAAGGTGTTCTAGAATGTTGAACCAATATTTTCAAGATGGCGGAATACTTTTCATCATGAGTTTGTCATGGTTATCGATAGTGCTAAGGCAAAAATATAAACCTCTCGTTACTGATTGGTACAATAGTTTTGAGTTAATTTGGGCGGATCTTATTTGTACATAACATTTCTGTAATTTATCTTTTTATTATATAAATATATATACAGTAGGATCATTTCCTACTATTTTCATTCAAAAAAATATACACGAACACATTGTGCTGACACAAGAGAGATTAGTCAATGCAACCGGGCCCAATATAACCACATTTGGCTTGCAGGTACATTGTAATGTGTATGCATCTCTTGGCTGGTTTTCCTCTCACCGAATCGGCAGAGAAGAAGCACATTTTTCTGCTCGTGTGGCGATCCTACCAAAATAAACTATGTAGATCCTTCAGTTTTCTTTTCTCTAGATTAATGAGAGGGTTTCCAGTTTTTATATATATTATTACAAATTTCTAGCTCACAAAGCTAAAAAGATGATTTAATCTCACCCGTTGTTTCAATGCAAAAGCTCTAGTACCTTGAATTACCATGTGGTTAATAACGGAGTTACCTTTTCACTAATCTATGGAATGAA
This sequence comes from Phyllostachys edulis, assembly GCA_036346405.1. Classification (NCBI taxonomy): domain Eukaryota; kingdom Viridiplantae; phylum Streptophyta; class Magnoliopsida; order Poales; family Poaceae; genus Phyllostachys; species Phyllostachys edulis. The sequence continues at coordinate 7,784,723 of CM070559.1, read as the reverse complement.
AAACACTGTGAAGCCTCTAAATAGTTTCAACACAGGTGATATGGTAAACTCCAATAGAAAGCAGGGTGCTATGGTAAACTGCTATAGAAAGCACCTGCCATTAAGACTTGTAATTCAATTAATGTAACAACCAAAACCTTGTGACTTTGTTTAATCCTGGACTCCTGGTCGACGTCGAGTGTCAAACTACTCCATCATTTCATCGTCCTCTTTTCTTTTTTCGCGAAGGATGTAGTTGGTTATCATAGTCATCATTAAGACTTGGCTATCAAGAGATCCACGAATAAACCCATGTACCATGTAATTGTGTCTTATATAAACTGTAGGACATGAGTCATCATCGACTGATTTCTTATGGAGTTCGTTAGGGTGCCTATACCTCACAAGGACAAGGAGCTAATGTGGTTTGTGTAACGCTCTGGTCTAAAATCTGCTTAATGCCTAGTCCACAGTGGGGCAGATCCGCGCACATATACCACCTCACTTATATTTTCGTCCTACTTTCGTATAAAAGGGTTAACTCGGACGTACTACATTTGGACCCAACAGATATTATATACTACTACAACTCACTTTAGACAAGTGATGTGGGACTAATCCCACCACACAACTCCACATGGGCCATATGGGCCGCACCACGAGCAGACCAGGATATTACGTTCACCCCCTTAAGGGCTGGCACCCTCAGCAGCATACCGCATACGGGGCAAATGCCCAGAACCAACCCTCGATAGACGTTTGTGTGTCTAGTGCTGGTACATATGTCATACCATGTGTCCACTCCGGACCCACACACGTCATGCGCCATATGCATGCGCCCTGTCCCGCATGTGCCCATGCAACGGAGATTGATGCTTTGATACATTTGTAACACTATGTCCCAAAATCCGCTTAATGCCTAGTCCACTGTGGGACGGACCCACGTATACATAGCACTTCATTTACACTTTCGTCCTCACTTTGCGTAAAAGTTTATTGATTTATGAATGGATGTGCTTGTTTCTAAAATGAATGTGAATTGGATGCATATATATACTTGTTGTGTTTTTGCTTGTCTTAGAGGGCATGGCTAGTATTTCCTGAGGCTAGCTAATAAATAGAAATAGATTTAGCAATACAAAAGAATATCACAGACGGTTCTTTAGCGCAAATCGTCGTGATACATCAGCTATCACAGACGATTTCATGTACAAACCGTCTCTGATACATTAGCTAACCGTCTGTGATACACCAGCTATCACAGACAGTTTCATCTACAAACTGTCTGTGCTAGTCAACTATCACAGATGGTTCTGAGTTAATAACCGTCTGTGATGACCTCATATCATTCTTGACCTATAAACTCAGACGGCTCACAAAACCGCTCGTGATGACGTTTTGAACCGTCTGTGAAGACTTTCTTTTAGTAGTATTAGTATTTAAAACAAAAATAAACTCGATATTGAAAAGCTAAAATAGGAGCGAAATTCAAAACATAGAACATATTTGAAAAATGGTCTACGGGGAAAGTAAAAATAATCAGGGATTTGGAGAATCGGAAACATCCTTCGTAATAGAAAATAATCAGGGCTGTGGCCGGTTTGTTGGGCAGTTAAGGGTGATGCCAGCCCACCTAGGTACCCTGGTTTAACGTTGGTGTCCACTATTTGGCTTTTAATAAATGTGGGGAATTTCTCACCTAATTTTAATTAGAGATTGATGAGACAGGTTATAGATCATGAGAAGGGCAAGAGTTCAGTATGATTTTTCCTTTGACGCTGTTACGGTCCTTTTCCGTCTCTCGAAGATGCTGGCAATGCCGTCATGCTGCATTATTTGCTTTGTTTCTTTATGCATCTAGACTCCAGAAGTCCAGAGGCCTTTGTCACTCTGTCAGTATAGAGGGTAACATCTGTACAAACGGTCGGGTTAATCCCGACTGATTGGGTACCGAATTTGAGAATGAATTTCAATATCCGGTCAGATTCGGTATTGATATCGGATAGTTAGCATCTGATTTGATAGCAGAACGAGAGATATCATATCCAACCGAATAACATCGGTAAAACTAAGAGATCATATCCAACGAATAACATCGGTGGCGGTAATCCGGATAAGATCCCGCCGCGAGATTCAACCACATAATTCATCATTATCCCAATGTTTACATCTTTTGCGTTTTTTTTTCTTTTGAATTGAATATCTTTTTTTAGTGGTTCCCAATGTTTAGATGGATGGCCGGATAAGAGTTCAGAACGATCTTTCCTTTGCAGCTACTACAGTCTTATCGAAAATGCTGCCAATGCACTCATGCTGCATTCTCTGCTTTGTTTTTTATGCACCTAGATTCTAGAGGCCTTTGACAAACAAACAAAAAAAGATTCTAGAGGCATTTGTTACTCTGTCAGTATAGAGGCTGAGTAACATCTGAACGGCAAGCACTGAAATCCGTCGGATGGAACACCTATGGTTGCAGAACTTTTGATGACGCGGCAATTTCCTGTGCTAGAATGTTAGACCCGGATTACGAGAATTCAGATCCTCTGTGAAATTATTGTGCTATTCTCGGATCGAGAGCTAGCACTTCACAAGACACATTGTGAATCATTCATACCGGCGTGAACTGAAATATTAAATATTACAACCAATCGAGTGACATAGACCACGTCGGATCGAGTTTTACAAAAGGGCCGAACAGGTCAAATGGATTACATCACATAAAAGCAACATAAACTACAGCGGAAGCAAAAAGGCGAGTAGGGCTCATCTCACACAGTACAGCGATCGAGTAACTCAGGTACGACGGATATTAACCAAGAGTTGGATAATATCGGTTATGCGCGTACCAACGAAGTCTACTTAGGCTGGCGAGACCTAAACTACGTAACTATACTACTCCTTGTCGCAGATCTTGTCCATCATCTCCGGGCCATCGTAGAAAGCGTAGTCTCCGTCGTCTTCATTATCTCGGAGGGTTGGGGAGAAGCGAGGATGAGCACTACTACCGTGCTCATGAGCCAACACACAATACAATTATATACATGCAAGGCTTAACAAGGATGGCTCGGGTTCTTTTATTTGCGAAAGCCGTTTTGCAATATTATAATTACAAATCCTATGATTTAGCATTTTTAACAAATTTGCAATTTTAAAAGATTAATGTGCAATAATTATAATAGTAGAGATTCCATCCGTGAAACTCTACCAATGCATCCTTTCAATTGGGGCTGCCCCAAAGACCACACCCATCGAGCTCGGCGACTCGGGAGAAATCCAAAACAGGCTAGGTGAGCCCTTCCACCATTTCCATCCCACCCACAAAGTTTTGAAATAGAACTAACTCAAGTTATGATCCCCATGTCCGCCTTTGACCAGAGGCGCATTTGTTTAAACAGCTTTAGACTCTGCAGAGGTTTGTACACTTTACCCACAAGAGATAGTCATACCGTTACCCCACATGATTCCGTAGTCATGTAGTTGGGCGGCAAATCACATAACTTTTCTAATTACCTCGCCCTTCCATCATCTCACCCATATGGGGTTGCGCCCATACGTTCATGTGGGATGTTACCCCACGCCAGTAGTTAGTTTACCCCAATGACAGCAACTTCACCCTTGCCTCGGTGTCCCTTTCAAGCCTTATTTACATAGCTTGCATGATACTTTTTCCCACCGTGTGAAACACATTCGTGGTTTAATAATTGTACTAGGCCAAGTTGCACTTTGCGACTTGTGGTTGCACATGTTTAACACGGAGGTCATGACAAGATTAAGTCCTTAGGGTTATCTGGGTGGTTCATTCCACAAGCCAACCAACCATGTGCTCCCCGAGCACCCACCGCCTCACCATCCGCCCAGAGATAGAACTAGCAATTGGGGTTTTGGGGAGTAAAACCAATTTATTTTCACAACCTTTAGCCAATGGACCACCAATGACTACCCGAAACATTTTATGTTTGAGGAAATGATGATTGGGGTATTTAATACCCTGGTACTTAAGCAAGACTAGCATGTCGCTTAAGTACAACCTATGACTAGTATTACCATATAGTTACTAGGGTGACAAGGATTAATGGATTCAAGTTGTCAAGGATGGCATATTAATTTAATTAATCAACAAGTGGGAATTTAACTACCTTAAGCTTTAACATACATTTGATAAAGAAATAAAGCATGCAATTTTGCTAATTTAAATTAATATAATTTGCATAAAATGTAGGATCAATATGGTCAAAGTATTGACTCGCCTTGGTTAAAGGCTAGGGGATCTTGGTACTCTTGGTCTTGATCCACTCGAGGGTCGCCGGCGTCTTCAAATCCTAATCGCGAGAATACTGGGAAAAAGACACAACGGCAAAGAGAGCAAATAAATAAATAAGGAACAATAAATAAACTCCAAATTAATCAAGTCCTATGCCATTAGCAAGATCTTGATTTAACAAATTTTAGAAATTTATTTCATAATTTTTGGAGTTAAAATGGAAAAGATATGAATTTTTGAAGATTAAAAGGCTTAGAGAAAGAGAGAGAAAGAAATGTGGTCTACAACACGGTGGTGGTGGACTGGGCTTATGGGCACCTTGGACCAGGCCGGTCCATGAGAATAGTGGGCGCGGGCCCACTTGGCAACCTAAGGAGGGAGGGGAAGCCAATGACATGTGGGGCCCTCCATTCCCAAATAAATCCCCAATCCCTTCATTGCTCAGGCTTCATTGCTTTAGAGAAGAAACAGGGAAGGGCGGGGAGGTGCTTTCGGGTGGAGGCGTGGCCAAGGCAGGCGGGCGGAGCGGGGGCGGCGGCGGCGCTGGGTCGCTGGAGGGCGGCGGCCCGCGGAGGTGGCGGCTCGGGAGAGGCAAGCAGCAACAAGGCGACCATGGCGGCAGCAGGCACGGCAAGACGGGCGCCGGCCAGGTGGAGCGGCGTCATGCTGGCTTCGAAGCAAGACCGGCGAGGGGAGGCCGAGCGGGTGGCGGAGCGGCTTCGGAGGGCGGCAACTCACCGGCGGCAACGAGACGAGGAGGCAGCGTGGCCGGTTACTGTCCTAGAACTTACCGGAGCTCGGGCGATGTGGAGGCTCAAGCAAGGGAGGAGGAGCTTTATAGGGAGGCCCTTGCAGGGAGGAAGAGGGCCGAGAAGGGGTCCGGTCTGGCCTTGCGCGTCTTGGCTCGGCGGCGACGTCTTGTGCAGGCGTCGCGTCTGCAGGGAGCAGCAAGGCCTTGGCACAGAGCAACAAGTGGCGGCAGGCAGAGACGGACGCCTGCGGAGAGGACGGGGTTGGTGCGGCGACAAGACAAGGCGACGAGCGAGGTGCGGCTTTCACGGGGAAGGCTGCGGGAGTTGGTGAGGCGTGCGCACGGGAGAAGGAGGGGAGCAGGTGACCGCTGCTGCTGCTGACCCGGGTGACACGCGTGAAGGGAAAGGGGAGGAAGAGAAAGACAGGGGGATGGCCGGGCTGGGAGGTAAGTCAAAATGATCGTTACAAATCCTACCCACCTTAAACGGAATCTCGACCGAGATTGGATCGCTCAAAACGAGCGGGTAGTCTTGCTTGAGCTTGATCTTCGCGTTCCCAGGTGGCTTCCTTGGCTGAGTGGTGACTCCACTGGACCTTGCAGAGGTGGAAGACTTGGCGTCTTGTTCGCTTCTCGATGACGTCGAGGATCTTGATCGGATGCTCCGGATAGGTCAAATCTTGTTGAACGGTGATGGCTTCAACGGGCATCTGCTCTTCAGGTACTTGCAGACACTTCTTGAGTTGGGAGACGTGAAACACGTTGTGAACTTCTGACAAATGTTCTGGTAGCTCTAGCTGATAGGCCACTTCTCCACGCCTGGCGGTAATCGGAAACGGTCCTATATATCTTGGGGCGAGCTTGCCTTTTACTTTGAATCTTCGAGTTCCACGAAGTGGGGATACCTTAAGGTATACTGCATCTCCAACTTCAAAAGTTAATTTCCTTCGATGGTTGTCGGCATAACTCTTTTGTCTTGGTAGCGGCTTGAAGGCGATCTCTGATTAGTCGAACTTTCTCTTCAGCTTGCTTGAGGGTATCCGGTCCAAATATATATCCTTTACCTGATTCTGACCAATGCAGAGGGGTTCTGCATTTTCTACCATAAAGTGCTTCAAATGGGGACATTTTCAAACTCGACTGGTAGCTGTTGTTGTATGCAAACTCGGCATACGGTAGACACTTTTCCCAGTCTACGGTAAATTCCAAAGCACAAGCTCGAAGCATGTCTTATAGAATCTGATTTGTCCTTTACGTCGACCATCGATCTCATGGATGATATGCTGTGCTAAAGTCAAGGTGTGTTCCAAGGGCATCATGCAAACTAGCCCAGAAATGTGAGGTGAATTGAGATCCTCGATCAGAGACTATCCTCTTGGGTACTCCATGTAAACACACAATACGAGCCATGTATAGCTCGGCTAACTTGTCTCCCTTGTACGTTGTCTTTACTGGGATGAAATGGGCTACTTTGGTCACCTATCAACTATAACCCATCTTGAGTCACATCCGGACTTGGTTCGGGTAGACCGTAATGAAATCCATTCAATTTCTTCCCATTTCCACCGGGAATTTGCGGGGTTGAAGCAATCCTACTGGCTTCTGATGTTCGGCTTTGATTTGTTGACATACATCACAACAGGCTACATACTCGGCGATATCTCTTTTCATGCGTGGCCACCAATACAAATCTTCATGTCTTGATACATCTTTGTCTTGCTGGATGTAGGGTATATCTTTGAGTGTGGGCTTCTTCGAGATCAAATCCTTGAGTTCCTTCGGGGAAACAAAGAGACGTGTCCCATACCATAAAATTCCTTGCGGTCTTCGATCATCTTGGGGTTTTTCCTTTTGCCATGAGATGTTTGAATCTCGGACTCAGAGTGTCCTTGTTGAGCGATCTTGATTTGCTCTACTAAAGCGGGATGTGCTTCCATAGCATCTGCGGTGCCTTGTTCTATCAAACACAAAGTTGAGAGCTTGAATTCCTTATAGAGCTCAGGTTGGTGTTCTTGAATCATAACATTATTGCAGTATGACTTGCGGCTTAATGCATCGGCAACTACATTAGCCTTTCCGGGATGATAATGAACATCCAAGTTGTAATCCTTTATTAACTCTAACCATCTTCTTTGCCGGAGGTTGAGATCAGATTGGGTGAAGATGTACTTGAGACTCTTTTGGTCCGTGTAGATATTGCAATGATTTCCAATCAAATAATGCCGCCAAATCTTAAGGGCGTGCACTACTGCTGCTAACTCCAAGTCATGAGTTGGATAGTTGTCTTCATGAGGGCGAAGTTGTCTGGATGCATAAGCTAGAACTTTTCCTCCTTGCATAAACATGCATCCAAGACCTTGGCGCGATGCATCATAATAGACTTCAAAGTCTTGGTGAATGTCTGGCAGGGTCAATACCGGTGCAGAAGTTAATTTATTCTTTAATTCCTGGAAACTTTTCTCACAAGCCTCGGTCCATTCATACTTCTTTTCCTTTTTTTTAAGCAGATGGGTCATTGGTTTGGAGAGCTTCGAGAATCCTTCTATGAAGCGTCTGTAGTATCCGGCTAAACCGAGAAAACTACGGACTTCTGTTACTGATGTAGGCCATTTCCAATCCATCACGGCTTCTACCTTGGCCGGATCAACTGCTAATCCTCCTGCGGATTACTGTACTTGGTTCTGGCTTTGGCTTCGCGTGGAAACGGCCCTGGATGCTTACAAGGTCTGATGGCTTTTGCTGAGAGCTGAAGTCTGCCGTGAGCTGGTGTGGCTCCCAAGCTGGAAGGCACGGTGGTGACTCGGCGTTGAGGGCACCCGTTGGCAAAGTGTCCTTCTTTGTCCACAACTGAAACAACGAAAGTTATCCGTTGTCTTGCCGCAACTTGGTAAACCGATGCCAACTGTTGGTTCGTAACCATGTACTTGGAGTGCCAACCTAAAAGCTATAAATTTTATCTTCCAATTGTTTGGATCCAAGTCTCACTATTATTGGGATCCACCATGCCAACATAGTATAAGGTCACCCAATTGAAAGAAAGTCCAGTCATTTAATAAATCTCACATTCTATTGATTTCATAACATAATTCCCAAATCCTTCTTAGGCATAAGCTTAAATAATCCAATAGATTCTCCACTTTGATTGCATGATTTCTTTATTTCATAAATCCACAGAATCTAGTAGCAATAATCGCATCTTCCAATCCGATAAATTCCAAGATCATGCTAAATTTTCATTCTATCCCTTTTTTGGAACGGAATTTTCCAAGGAATATAATCACACAATTGCTTCTTCCAAAATTCTCGGCTAAATCCACAACATCATTCACTTGATTCCTCCAGCATATTTATCAATCATAACCCTTCGGAATGTCTTTGCACTAATCTAATACCTTCATTCAAGAACCTTCCAAAAGGCTGCTGGTAATCCATAAATTCACATTTAATTCGCCAAATTATTTTATTATCATCTATCCAACAATTATTGAGTCCAACTCTAATGTCAATAAAATATCCCTTGGTATAAGAATCGTACTTCAATATCATCAGTCCAATAGTTAACCCTCATATATTTCGAATATTCAATTCGCAGCAATTGTCTAATTTCTATAATTCAATCACCAATAATTATAGGTCTATAATCCAATATCTTAACAATAGCTTATTCTTATGATTCAATTTCCAATAATCATTCAATCCCATAATTATATTTCTATAATTCAATCAAGATTCAATCGACTCTTCCAATTTTAATGTCATAAATCAATATGAAAATCCAGTTTTCTCTGCATTCTTCTTCCTTTAATGCTCATATATCTTGATTCAAAGTTTCCAATTATCATCATAATCAACTTAAGATTCGATGAAGATCCAATCCCTCCTAATAATCAAATCAGTACTTCAGATTTCTATATCTTTCATGGTTGACCAAAACTTCTCTTTATGATCATTTTCCTTCTCCATAATCTATATAACCCACCGATTTGCTATTCTTTAAACCTTTCATAAACAAGGTTTATTCACCATCGCTTTCTAGTATTCACAAGAATTTATCACGTTGACAACGCTTAAAAATTCTCCATATCAGTCCCATTAATGATCTCTAAAAACCATCTTGCTTTATCTCATACACACCAGTCATGCTCAACTAGAGTGGCTTTCATGTGACTTTACTCATTTGAACACTCTCCCATAATCATTTCTCAGGCAACAAGATGGGATGAGGGAAGCACGATAGGCTAGAGGGAAAAGCACACTAGGCGAGGGAGAACAAAGGAGGAAGACGGAAGCATCCTACTGGTAGGTTGTCTTGCCAACTTAATTCATGACGATGCTCATAGCAATTTGGAAACTTGTCCTTTGCAACCCGGCTACTTTGGTCAGTAACAGGCGTAGGGAGCAATCCTTGGGGCAGGGATCTTGTCCTTCACAGAGGAAGCACGTATCTTTAAGCATCGAGCATTCACTTGGTTGGTGGTCTTTTTTTGCAGTTGGGGTAGTCTACAAGGCATTGGTCCGCCTGATGTCCTTTTTCTCCATAATGTAGGGAACTGGGCATGTGTAGCAATAGTGTCCATATTGCCCACATGTAAAGCATGCTCCTCTTGTATTTCGTCGTATTGGAGGATATGATTGGGCGACGTGTCCTATCTTGCCACATCCAAGGCAAGCATTTGGCGGAGCTTCTGGGTTGGATAAAACTTTAGCAGGTACGGCTTGCCTCCTGTTAGGGCTCTTGGTGATCTCTTTGTTGTCAATGCTGAGGTTGGTGACGATGACTTTCCTTGTAGGTTTTTCAAGATTCCACTGGGGAATTTGCTCACATGGTGTCCTAGGTTGCCGCAATGGAAACATTTAATTTCCTTGCCTTGCTTCCTCTAGGGCATTTGTTGGCGTAGTGTCCCAGTATTTCGCATTAGAAGCAAGTGATAGCCTTTGGGGTCCTTGTAGTGGCGCGAGTGCCTTCCTGGTGACGGTTTTTTTTCTCTTGGGTGATCCTTTGGGTTCTTCAAGTCGTGGGGTCAATCCTCAGTTTCTAGGGCTTCACTTGTGGATGAGAAGGCTAGAGGTCTTGTCTGAGAAAATCGCCAACTTGGAGTTGCGACCGGTCATTCCATCCTGTTGACCGGCTCTCATAGCTTGGAGACTCGAGTCTGTTGGGCTATGGTTGGGTGCACTGGCGGTGGGGAGATAGGTCCCGACCACGACCACGGCCACGACCACGCCCACACCTCTTCTGGGCCCTCTTGCAAAAGCACCATGGCTTGGGGCGGCGGCTCTCCGGTACCATCTGAGGACGCAACTCGGCTAAGAATGAGGGGAGTTATATGAGGGTTTACAGGCCCTCTATAAAACACACAGAAGAGCTTCAAACCAGCAAGGAAAAACAATACAATACAATACAAAGCCGAGAGTGGCTGCATTATATTAAGGGGGTTAGGTGTTACATGACTTTCGAACAAAGCTTATACGCTAAGCTAAGTTATGACACAAGATGCAAACACATCGTCTACAACAGCAGGAAACGAACGTGCTTGCAACCAAAAGACTGCTAAAGCAAGCACTGCTAGCTAGCCTAAACTAACATGACGACGAAGATCTCGGGCTCGAATTCTCCCTCCTGGAGAGGTCGGAAGTAGTGGAAGGGCATTTCCACCAGAAAATCCTGGTGCATCTGGAACAGGCGGGCGTAGGCGAAGCGTGCTACGTCTTGGACTGCTTCAGCACAGCTACTCTGGGGTGTAGCGGGTCGGAAGATGTGAGCGTTGAACTCACCCTCTCTAGCATAGAGGAAAGCCTCCATGGTCCAAGACTCTTGATCCATAGCTTGGGTCTTTCGGTCTCTGAAGATAGGATGACGGTTGTAACCCAGGTGCACCATGAGTTAGCGAAGAATGTCCACGAACTCGTTTACGTCCACTTCATGTGAGCAGAAGTCCTAAGGGCCATCGGACGACGGGGTAGCCATCTACAATTTTTGAAACGAGAGAAAGGATCGGGACTGAGTGAAAACTCAAGTGAAGTCGAGGTAAGTGAAGCACTAAGAGTGATGAGTAGAAGCAATAAGTACGCTATGTTTTTGTCAAGGCTTTTCAAAATTTTGGAAAATAAGATCCAAGTCCTTAAGGCAATGACCAATCTAACTAAGACTCTCTGATCGTATGCTCGATACCGGCTCTGTTAGACCGGATTACGAGAATCCAGATCCTCTGTGAAATCATCGTGCTATTTCTGGATCAAGAGCTAGCACTTCACAAGACACATTGTCTTTGAATCATTCATACCAAGCGTGAACTGAAATATTAAATATTACAACCAACTGAGTGACATAGACCACGTCGGTCGAAGTTTACAAAAGGGCCGAACAGGCCAAATGGATTACATCACATAAAAGCAACGTAAACTACAGCGGAAGCAAAAGGCGAGTAGGGCTCATCTCACACAGTAAGCGATCGGGTAACTCAGGTACGACGGATATTAACCAAGAGTTGGATAATATCAGTTGTACGCGGGTACCAACGAGTCTACTTAGACTGGGCGAGACCTAAACTACAGAACTATACTACTCCTTGTCGCAGTCTTGTCCATCATCTCCTGGGCCATCGTAGAAAGCGTAGTCTCCGTCGTCTTCATTATCTGGAGGGTTGGGGGAGAAGCGAGGATGAGCACTACTACCGTGCTCGCAAGCCAACACATAATGCAATTATATACATGCAAGGCTTAACAAGGATGGCTCAGGTTCTTTTATTTGCGAAAGCCAGTTTTGCAATATTATAATTACAAATCCTATGATTTAGCATTTTTAACAAATTTGCAATTTTAAAAGATTAATGTGCAATAATTATAATAGTAGAGATTCCATCCGGCGGAAACTCTACCAATGCATCCTTTCAATTGGGGCTGCCCCCAAAGACCACACCCACTGAGCTCGGCGACTCAGGAGAAATCCAAAACAGGGCTAGGTGAGCCCTTCCACCATTTCCATCCCACCCACAAAGTTTTTGAAATAGAACTAACTCAAGTTATGATCCCCATGTCCGCCTTTGACCGTAGGCGCGGCTGTTTAAACAGTTTAGACTCTGCAGAGGTTTGTACACTTTACCCACAAGAGATAGTCATACCCGTTACCCCACATGATTCCGTAGTCATGTAGTTGGGCGACCGTCACAGTAACTTTTCTAATTACCTCGCCCCTTCCATCATCTCACCCATATGGGGTTGCGCCCATACGTTCATGTGGGATGTTACCCCATTGCCGGTAGTTAGTTTACCCCAGTGAAGCAGAACAACTTCACCCTTGCCTCGGTGTCCCTTTCAAGCCTTATTTACCGCAAGCTTGCATGATACTTTTTCCCACCGTGAGACACATTCGGGTTTAATAATTGTACTAGGCCAAGTTGCACTTTGCGGACTTGTGGTTGCACATGTTTAACACGGAGGTCGTGACAAGATTAAGTCCTTAGGGTTATCTGGGCGGTTCATTCCACAAGCCAACCAACCATGTGCTCCCGAGCACCCACCGCCTCACCATCCGCCCAGATAGAACTAGCAATTGGGGTTTTTGGGAGTAAAACCAATTTATTTTCACAACCTTTAGCCAATGGACCACCAATGACTACCCAAACATTTTATGTTTGAGGAAATGATGATTGGGGTATTTAATACCCTAACTTAAGCAAGACTAGCATGTCGCTAAGTACAACCTATGACTAGTATTACCATATAGTTACTAGGGTGACAAGGATTAATGGATTCAAGTTGTCAAGGATGGCATATTAATTTAATTAATCAACAAGTGGGAATTTAACTACCTTAAGCTTTAACATACATTTGATAAAGAAATAAAGCATGCAATTTTGCTAATTTAAATTAATATAATTTGCATAAAATATAGGATCAATATGGTCAAAGTATTGACTCGCCTTGGTTAAAGGCTAGGGATCTTGGTACTCTTGGTCTTGATCCACTGAGGGTCGCCATGTCTTCAAATCCTAATCGCGAGAATACTGGGAAAAAGACACAACGGCAAAGAAAGCAAATAAATAAATAAGGAACAATAAATAAACTCCAAATTAATCAAGTCCTATGCCATTAGCAAGATCTTGATTTAACAAATTTTTAGAAATTTATTTCATAATTTTTGGAGTTAAAATGGAAAAGATATGAATTTTTGAAGATTAAAAAGGCTTAGAAAAAGAGAGAGAAAGAAATGTGGTCTACAACACAGGGTGGTGGACCGGGCTTATGGGCACTGGACCAGGCCGGTCCACGAGAATAGTGGGGGCGCGGGCCCACTTGGCAGCCTAAGGAGGGGAGTGGGAAGCCAATGACATGTGGGGCCCTCCATTCCCAAATAAATCCCCAATCCCTTCATTGCTCTATGCTTCATTGCTTTAGAGAAGAAACAGGGGAAGGGTAGGGAGGTGCTCGGGTGGGCGCGCCGCCGCGGCAGCAAGCGCGGGCGGGCGGGCGGCGGCAACGCTGGGTCGCTGGAGGGCGGCGGCCCCCGGGAGGCGGCGGCTCGGGAGAGGCAAGCCAGGCAAGACTGGCGGACCATGGCGGCAGGCGGCACGGCAACAAGGCACGGGCGCCGGTGGAAGCAGCGTCATGGCTTCGGGCCAAGACCTGAGGAGGAGGCTGGGCGGGTGGCGGAGCGGCTCGGGAGGCGGCAACTCACCAAGCGGCGACGAGACGAGGAGGCGGCGTGGCTTTGGTTGCCCCTAGAACTTACGGAGCTCGGGCGACGTGGAGGCTCAAGCAAGGGAGGAGGAGCTTTATAGGGAGGCCCAAGGGGAGGAAGAGGGCCGAGAAGGGGGGTCCGGCCTTGCTGCGTCTTGCATCGGCCTTGGCGAGGCGTCTTGTAGCGCGTCGTCTTGAGGCGGCGTCTTGGCGCAACACAGGCGGCGCAAGCAGAGCAAGTGGCGGCGACGAGACGGCAGCGACAAGACGGGACGCTGCTGCGGAGAGGACGGGGTTGGTGCGGCGACAAGACAAGGCGACGAGCGAGGTGCGGCTTTCACGGGGAAGGCTGCGGGAGTTGGTGAGGCATGCGCACGGGAGAAGGAGGGGAGCAGGTGACCGCTGCTGCTGCTGACCCGGGTGATGCGCGTGAAGGGAAAGGGGAGGAAGAGAAAGACAGGGGGATGGCCGGGCTGGGAGGTAAGTCAAAATGATCGTTACATAGAATTTGCCCTCAACTTCAAAGAAGACATAAAGATTAGTGCTATCACGGCAAGCGGATTTCTCTGTCGGTAGATGAGCGGTGCCAAAGAAAGTATTCATCCAAATCTACGAATCTTAACAATGATAAACTCAGTGTTTTCTCAATTGGCAATTTTTTTACATGTGTCTTCTAAAACTACCAATTAGAGTATTAGAGCAAATTGATGAGTATCGAAGGAATTGTTTCTGGAGAAGCTCTGAAACCAAGAAATAATAAGGTGTTCTAGAATGTTGAACCAATATTTTCAAGATGGCGGAATACTTTTCATCATGAGTTTGTCATGGTTATCGATAGTGCTAAGGCAAAAATATAAACCTCTCGTTACTGATTGGTACAATAGTTTTGAGTTAATTTGGGCGGATCTTATTTGTACATAACATTTCTGTAATTTATCTTTTTATTATATAAATATATATACAGTAGGATCATTTCCTACTATTTTCATTCAAAAAAATATACACGAACACATTGTGCTGACACAAGAGAGAGATTAGTCAATGCAACCGGGCCCAATATAACCACATTTGGCTTGCAGGTACATTGTAATGTGTATGCATCTCTTGGCTGGTTTTCCTCTCACCGAATCGGCAGAGAAGAAGCACATTTTTCTGCTCGTGTGGCGATCCTACCAAAATAAACTATGTAGATCCTTCAGTTTTCTTTTCTCTAGATTAATGAGAGGGTTTCCAGTTTTTATATATATTATTACAAATTTCTAGCTCACAAAGCTAAAAAGATGATTTAATCTCACCCGTTGTTTCAATGCAAAAGCTCTAGTACCTTGAATTACCATGTGGTTAATAACGGAGTTACCTTTTTCACTAATCTATGGAATGAAAAAACACAGTGAAGCCTCTAAATAGTTTCAACACAGGTGATATGGTAAACTCCAATAGAAAGCAGGGCTGCTATGGTAAACTGCTATAGAAAGCACCTGCCATTAAGACTTGTAATTCAATTAATGTAACAACCAAAACCTTGTGACTTTGTTTAATCCTGGACTCCTGGTCGACGTCGAGTGTCAAACTACTCCATCATTTCATCCTCCTCTTTTCTTTTTTCGCGAAGGATGTAGTTGGTTATCATAGTCATCATTAAGACTTGGCTATCAAAAGATCCACGAATAAACCCATGTACCATGTAATTGTGTCTTATATAGACTGTGGGACATGAGTCATCATCGACTGATTTCTTATGGAGTTTGTTAGGGTGCCTATACCTCACAAGGACATGGAGCTAATGTGGTTTGTGTAGCGCTCTGGCCTAAAATCTGCTCAATGCCTAGTCCACTGTGGGACAGATCCGTGCACACATACCACCTCACTTATATTTTCGTCCTACTTTCGTATAAAAGGGTTAACTCGGACGTACTACATTTGAACTCAACAGATATTATATACTACTACAACTCACTTTAGACAAGTGGTGTGGGACTAATCCCACCACACGACTCCACATGGGCCATACTGGCCGCACCACGAGTAGACCAGGATATTACGTTCACCCCCTTAAGGGCTGGCACCCTCAGCAGCATACCGCATACGCGACAAATGCCCAGAACCAACTCTCAGTAGACGTTTGTGTGTCCAGTGCTGGTACATATGTCATATCGTGTGTCCACTCTGGACCCACACACGTCATGCGCCATATGCCTGCGCCCTGTCCCGTATGTGCCCATGCAACGAAGATTGATGCTTTGATACATCTGTAACACTATGTCCCAAAATCCGCTTAATGCCTAGTCTACTGTGGGACGGACCCGCGTATACATAGGACTTCATTTACATTTTTGTTCTCACCTTGTGTAAAAGGGTTAACCCGGATGTTCTACGTTTGGACCTAACATGCATTATATACTAATACAACTTACTTTAGACAAACAATGTGTAATTAATCCTACCACACAACTCGACATGGACCACACTAGAAGCAAACCGGGTATCACAGTTTGGCCTCACGGCTTTGTGCTGGACGTTATGGCAAATTCGTGACCAATTGGTCACTCTGGGGAGAACATAACTCTTCCTAGGAGGAATTAGGTACTTTATACTAATGGTTTATAAAAAGTGATGTTCTTTTCTCATGAAATGCAGGAAACTATATATTACAATGAACATTTGTGTGTGGAGTACCGCAACATTTGGTAATAGTAGAAGCAACGGCAAGACTTAACCATTGCAACATTTTTTTATAGTGAACTTAAGGGGGAGGAGGTGACTGGTCACACCGTCGTCTTCGTCGCCGGGGATCGTCTTTGTCAAAGAGGCAAGCGCGCGGAGTCGCGGAAGGGTAGCGTCCAATTTTTTTTTTCTCCCGACATATGTGCTCCAGCATTTTTGAGGAAAAGATTTGGTACATATATAAGACTTTGTTTGTGATTGCGATCCAAAAATTATAAACCAAACTTGCGTACCACTTTCATGGGTGAACAACCAAACCCTTGGGACTTTCTTTAATCGTGATCGACGTCGGGTGTCAAACGACTCCATTGTTTCATCCTCCTCTCTTCTTCTTCTTCTTTTTTTTTGGGGGTGCATAAGGGTGTAGTTGGTTATCATAGTCATCCTTAAGACTTAGCTACCAAGAGATCCACAAACAAACTCATCTAACTTGTACTTGTGTCTTATATAAACTGTGGGATATGAGTCATTTAACATTATTTGAATTTAGGTGCCCACCGGGGCTCCGGGCTCGATCCCTACCAAAAGTCCTGCTAGGATAGTGATGGGAGAAAAATGTATTTCTCCGGATAGCTAAATAAGGTTGAGTATAGAAGAGCACCTCCCGCTTGTGCCGCCATCCCTAATTACAATGTTACGAATGATAGGATGCAAGAAACGTCATTTGATGCCAAATTGCATCTAAAACTGCATATGACAGATGCAAGGCTGGAATGCTATTCCCTCGTGGCCTCATCATCGACTGATTCCATATGGAGTTGGTCAGGGTGCGTACCTCACAAGCACAAGGGGCTAATGTGGTTTGGCCTCACGGCTTTGTGCTGTACGTTATGGCGAATTCGTAACCAATTGGTCACTCTGGGGAGAACAATAACGGCGACATATCTCCAACACATGATGCATTCTATGGACATATGACATCATGGCGCTCCATCGCGAGATTAACGGACGAGCGCAATCCCACCCACGTGCTGACGATTTTGCGTTTGCCCCCCCCCCCTCTACTGCAGCCTACAAAATCCAACACAGAATAGCGAATCGCGGCGGCGACATCACCTCTCGCCACCTCCCGCCGTGCCGCCGGCGATGCCTCTGCTCCCCAGGCTCCTCCATCATCACCTCTCCCTCTTGCTCCTCGGCCGCCACTCCCCACGCCAACCCTGCCCCCTGCGGCCTACATCTTCCTCCACCGTGGGCTCACCTCTTCCTCCTCCCCCGCATCCGCATTCGCCGCCGCCGCGGGCCGGGAGAAGAGCTCGAGGCGGACGCTGGCTTACCTGCTCGGTGTAGCGGCGGCGATGGTCAGCGCCTCCTACATCTTTGCTATATCGCCGCTTCGCCAGCCACCGGCTATGGCGGCACCGTACAACGCCGCGAGGTATGCCTCCCCCTCTCCGCCTTGTTCGATTTGGTTTCAATTTACTTGGGGTGTTCTGAAACTGTGCATTGTGCAGGGATCGCGATTTGGTTGTGGTCGATTTGGTCGATGCTAATATCACAGCTCCATGATTGAGTAGGGCTTAGTTCGAAACACTGCTGCTTTGCTATGCTATGTGTGGAAACTGTTCTACAGTCATGGGAATGTACCACATGCAAAAGTGATCAATCAGCTTTCTTCGAAGGATGCAAAAATGTGGGCCTGGAAGTGCAACATTTGGTCATCTTGTATACCTCGTCAACAAGAAGAATTGAGAATTGAGAATCGATCGACTGGAAGAATGAATTTGTAGTAGTCCTATGTATGAATTTGTAGTAGTCCTCTTATTTGAAGTAGTCCTATGTATGAATTTGCAAACTCTTTGTGTTAAGCATGAGGATCTTGTACATTCGGCTTACATGCTACTGAATTCAACTTCATGAGAATTATGACTCTGCAATTTTGATGGGATGAAAATTATGTTCTTGAATGTAGTAACACTGTTAATTTCATAAATATTGAGCTTCATATTTTGTTTTGGACTCATGGATATGTAGTACTTTTAATTTCAGAAATATTGAGCTTCATATTTCAGGAGTCATGAACATGTATGAACTAAGATTTTTTTGTATGGATGTGAATGGAAGCAAGGGCCTCAATATTATGTTGTATGGATGTGAGTGTACTGGTAAGGCTCTGAGTGTTCTGTGAGTGGTCCAGCTTGTTTCAAGAATGTCTGGCTTGTTTCCAGAATTTGTTAATGTCTAGATTGTTTCAAGAAAAAAGATCCCTAATTGTTGTATGATAATTCGAAATGCACACATATAATGTCCAGATCAGTGTTACTCCTTAGCGACACCTTTGAATACAACAGTGTCTTTCTCTGCAGTATCTTCTATGCACTATTCTGTTCTTGAAATGTTAAAGATGGGATGAAAATTCTGTTCTTGAATGCACTATTCTGTCTAACATCAATTTCTGGGATGACGCCTTTATTTAGAAAATAAGGCTACTTTGTCCATGAAAACAATAATTTCTGAGATAAGATGGCCCTTGGCATGATTATTCAAGTGGATCCTTTTCAAGCATCTGACGACTAGACAAAAGAATTTTTACACCAAAGATTCACTTTGAATTGTGCACACACATACATCACTTTGCATAATCCAGTTCTAAAACAAGTATGCTTCATGATTACAACTACCAAGAATCATGATTACAGCAAGCAAGCTTCACGATTACAACAACCAAGAATCATGATTACAGCAAGCAAGCTTCATGATTACAACAACTGACAAGCCTTCGGTTATTATCAGAATGATATGGCAATGGAAGATTAGAGCTGGATCAGGTAGGAGCTTCTCCAGGATGTGCTCTACTGCCTACGAGTCTTTGCTTGATGTATGCAATCAGAAAATTTAGTTCTGGACTGATGGCCTTGATGTATGCAATCAGAAAATTTAGTTCTAGACTGATGGCCTTGATGTATGCAATCAGAAAATTTAGTTCTAGACTAATGGCCTTGAAGTATCCAATCTGAAAATGCAACATGATATAGCAATGCTACAGTATCAGAATGTACAGAACAAACTGTTTTGAGATTTGTGAATCCATACAACATTTTAGAGTTGTGAGAACTTGTCAATCCAGACAACAATTTACATTTGTATAAGAATTCATATTCAGATTTGTATAATACATTGAAAAAACATTTCATACTACAAATTCAGATTCAGATTTGTATAATACATTGAGACAACACTTCAGATTGCACGAATACCAGGATGGCTCATGTGCTCATGCAGACAATACAGATACATTTCAATACCAACCAATCCTTCTAGAATCTGGACAATTTCCCCCATTGTTGGCCTGGAGCTCCCACTGTCTTGAACGTACCAACAAGCAACCTTTCACACCCTTTCAACCTCCCCTAAATTCACAGCAATTATGCTTTTGTATTGAAAATGTAGCCATGACACTTCTAAAAAAAACATGAAAAATACCAATCATGGCAATTCTGATTAGGCAAGAGCACTCAACTTAATTTATACAATAATCTCATTCCATCCAGTACATCTACAAATACAAAAGCACTCGGGAGGAGGCGGCCAGGGGGTAGCGTCGGTGGGAGGATGCGGCTTGGGGTAGATCTTGCGGGAGGAGTCGATGGATCTGGGAGGAAGAGGCGGAGTAACATAGACAAGAGGCAATTTGGGACGAGGACGACGACAAGCGATGCTGGGAGGGAGGTGGTTTGCCGCACCGTGCCCCTACGTGGAGGCCGTCGTCGCGGCACACCGCCTGCATGGAGGCCACCCCAGGGCGTGATAAACGGAAGTCGTCGTCGGAAGGGCGGGGGAGGGGGGCTTGCTGTGTCGATGGAGGACGGTGGGGGCGACGGCACAGATAGAGGAGGAGTCGCAAAGGCGGCGGCGGCCAGGGGCGGTGTGTGGCGACGGTGGCGGCTCCCTAACCCTAGCTCCTGTTTGGGGGAGATTGAACAGGAGGAGTTGCTATGGGGGAGTTGGGATGGGGGAGGGAGGGGCGGATTGGGTTGGGGATAAAAGTGGCAGGGGGGTTTTCGCAAAAGCACCGTAAGTGGGAAGGTGGCTGCGATCTGGCTCGCCGATTTCAGATTGGATGGCTGCGATCACGTATGTCCATATGTGCATAAAATCACTCATGTTCACGGGATATGCTGCCAACGATAACTCTTCCTACTACTGCTTTATGAAAAACAAGAATACCTAGGAAGAACTAGGTACCTTATACGGGGCAATTTGCTCAGTAATACTATACGAATACTACGAGTTGAAAAATAACATCAATATGTCATTGACATGTGGCTCTATGACCCATCTGTCATCATCACATTATATGCTATTTTCTAATTTATACATCATTGCAATGCTATTGAGCAAATTTTCTCTTATACTTATACTAATGGTTTATAAAAAGTGATGTTCTTTTTACAGCAAAGGATGCCATTACTGAAGGAGCAGCAATAGGCGAGGTTGGAGCATGTTGGTCTTAAGATCAAGCGATAAGCAGCTACATGGAAGATAGGGGTTCTGGTGGAAACGGTGAGACGTAGTGGCCTCTTCTGTTTTGCTTAGTGATAAAAAAAAGAAAGAGAAATACTACAAAACCCTGCAACGCTATAGGATGGAGCCATCCGATCGAATCCAACGCTCCTTCCCGTTCGTGCGCATCAAAGGCCTAAAGTCATCTCCTCGATCTCACTCACTTCTCCATCTCTCTCTCCAGCCACTCTCACCTCTGCATCTCTCCTGTCTCCACGTGATCATCAGCCTTCACGGCGACGGCGGCTGGCACTACGGAGGCACGTGTGGCGAGCGGTTACCGTCACGGCAGAGGAAGCATGGTGGTGGCGTCGTGCGGAACTGGGCAAGAGAGAGATGGATGCTCAATACGGAGCTCTAGCACGGATTCGGCGGCGGGCGACGTCGATCGGTGTCGTGGCGGTAGTAGTTGGGGCCGGAGGCGGAGAAGAGGTGCATCGGTGGCGAATGGTGCGGCTCCGTTGTTGCGTAGTAGTGCCATCGTAGTCAGGTGAGTTGGTCGAAACTAGCCAAAACGTGTTGAAAATTGGTGTAACCATTTGAAAATTTTGGTTGAAACTTCTTTAAAATTTGTTGAAACTTTTTGAAACTCTCCGGCTGAAACTTATGTTCTAAAATATGAAACTCGGTGAAACTTGGTTTGAAACTTTACTTGAATATTATGGAAATTTCTAGAAACACATGAAACTCGCTAAAACTTGGTTTGAAACTTTACTTGGAATACTCTGAAAACTTTTAGAAACACGTGAAACTCGCTAAAACTTTTCAAATGTTCTCAAATTTTTTTTGAACGCAGTGAAACTTACTGCTACATTCTTCTACAGTAAGGGTGTAAGTGGATGGGGGCTATCAGCGGGCCCACTTAATCCGTCCCGCAAAAAGCAATAGGTGGACATCTGCGGACAAACATCTAAACTTAAGTGGACTTATGTGGCTGCTCGAATAACCCGTAGCAGCCCATCTAAGCCCTACAGAGTGAAAGCTAAACTCGAATGCAGCTGCTCACGGCCAGCCACAGTTGGGCATTGCTTGACTTTAGTCGAATCATTCATTGCCTGGCTCGCAAGTTCGTCCCGCTAGCCTCCTCCGAGGTTGATGGAAATAGCTCCACATACCTTGTCCCGATGGTCATCTTATCCTTGCACATGGCCGTCTTTGCAACCTCAGCTGTTGGGAAACGTAGGCTTCGCCGATGGCCTTTCCATCCGGGCGGCATGCGATGTTCCCATGATCCTCTGTCAGCTCCTACTCCACAAAGAACTTGATAATCTTCTGTCTTTCAGCTGGTTTCTTGGGCCGCGGAGGTGGGGAGTGTGCGTTGCGTTGACCGTAAAGTTGCGGAATTCGTGGACGTCACGTTACCCGCATAAGAGCTTTGTGGGCTACCGCATTGATCCACATAAAACTTACGACCAAGTGAACAAAATACGGTTAGCCCACAATATGTCCCACTTCCATCCTTACTCTACAGTCGCTTCCTAAACAATTGGCGTCCCCGCCCGCCCACGGATTTTTTTATTAATTAATCATTTTTTAAAATTTATTTTAAAGTTAACCCTCGACGCACTTTATTTCCAATTCTGACCCCTTTAGTCACGCAACCACCCGTGATATGACAAAACAACGCTGTCATGCCAGCCCATATCTAGGGCAAATTCTTGTCATACCACCACCCGTGGCGTGACAGTGTTGTTTGGTTACGCTACCACCAGTAGCGTGACCAAAAGAATTTAGCGGACTTATCCTATGGCGTGACAGCGTTGTTTTGTCACACTACGGGTGGTAATGTGACAAAAAAAATCAGAATTGGAAATAAAATGCGTCGGGGCTAACTTTAAAATAAAAATTTAAAAAGATTAATTAATAAAAAAAGTTCCCCGCCCACCCATTGCCTGCAAAAGTCAAAAAGTAAAGAAAGAAGAGAAAAAGGCTTAGAAAACGGTAAAGGAGGAAAGCAACGGGCCGCACCGGACACAGCTACCGCCGAAACACGGTTTATGTCCAGTCACCGACGAGCGGGTCCCACGCACTCACTCCCACTCCCACTACAGAGCAAGGAGTAAAGAACTCCCCTCCGACTACTCGAAGCGCAGTGAGCCCCGCCGGAGCTCGAGATCGAGAACGATGGGTGGGTTCGCGACCTCGCGACCCGCCTCCCTCGCCCTCGCCGCCCTCCTCGCCTTCCTCAACCTCTTCGCCTTCCTCCTCGCCGTCGGCGCCGAGCGCCGCCGCAGCACCGTACGCGCTCTGCTCCGTCTCCCGTATCTTCGATTCCCACCTCTTTATGTGGAGCTGAGATATTCTTGCAGGGGAAGGTGGTGCCGGACAAGTACGACGACCGGTCCTACTGCCTCTACGACACCGACGCCTCCACCGTCTACGGCGTCGCCGCCTTCTTCGTGCTCCTCCTCGCGCAGGTGCTCGTCACCGGCGTCACGCGCTGCCTCTGCCTCGGCCCCGCGCTCTCCTCCCGTGGATGCGCCGTCGCCGCCTTCGTCCTCTCCTGGTGCGCGCGTTAAACCCTAGCCCCTAAATCTCCTCCTTTCCTGCCTTTCTCTGATGCGAATGCGGTGTGAGGAACTCATTATGCGCGCCGGGTGCAGACTGCTGATTAGTATGG
This sequence comes from Phyllostachys edulis, assembly GCA_036346405.1. Classification (NCBI taxonomy): domain Eukaryota; kingdom Viridiplantae; phylum Streptophyta; class Magnoliopsida; order Poales; family Poaceae; genus Phyllostachys; species Phyllostachys edulis. The sequence continues at coordinate 7,761,206 of CM070559.1, read as the reverse complement.
TAGATTTGGTTCAATTTGAGTTGCGTTCCTTGCTAGTTAAGATCGCACGCATGCGGCGATGCGGATTTGAGTGCACGGAAATATGCGCCTCTATGCGTAGGTGAGGTGATGAAGTGAGAGACGCACCATGGTTGCCTTGGAGCATGATTCGACTGCAGATCGGCTCCTATGATGACGAAGACAATGGGGGCACAAAATTTTGGATGTTTCCAGTAGTCCATATTCTTGCTTCGCCAACTGACAAAACTGTTATTTTCTTGTGAGATTCAGACAAAACTTGCCACTGTGGCTGTCAGTAATCTTACAAAACTTGCCACTGTGGCTATCAGTAATCTTACGTGCCAGCTGACAATTATAGAATAAAGTGCTTATGGTAATGATGTTATAGACTAGTTGGTTGTTAAGTAGGCTTAAATTCATTTACCAGTTTGGGCTCTTCCTTTGGGACAAGTGTAGTCTAATCTAAGAGCTATGTACCCTTCTGGCCTTCTATGTATGAAGCCTGGACTCTGTAAAATGGAGAGCGAATTTCAAGGTAGTTATACTAATTACTAAATATTGTAGATGTAATTTAGAAAATCTGCACTTCAGCTGCCAGGACTCTTGACTCTTATCATTTGACACTGAGGCATACCATTTGCAAAATACTGAACCAAGTACCAGGGCAAACTGCTTTGGATGTTTCAAGTAGTCCTCATCCTTGCTCCAGCGAGGCAGCAATCCTCTATTGAGGACTAGAAATTTTTATAATCTGGCATATCTAAATAGTATTTGACTACACAAGACATCCTGCTCTTTAAATTCACCCTTTGGACAAATCGCACATGTCTTGTTGGATTACCCGAATAGTCGTCCTGCCAGAATCTTCAGCCTGGACAAGGTTACTCAGCCCCAATCCATTTCCCGGAAGCCGAATATATCATCTGTTGATTACTTCATTCGTAGTGTGAAGGTAACGGAACCACCACTTGATTTGGAAGTGTAAATTAAGTTTGTTTGGTGCAGCGTGTTGCGTCAGTGTAAAGGATGCATATTGTCATGCCATAATTTGCTCAATGCAGCATGCAGATCATTGATGATCTCCATATGTCAGGATATCTGGTTGTGCCTAACCCTATAATATTAAGTTCCTTTCTTCTAAAGGTAATATTGTCCTTTCCCAATTTCTGTTGGATAATAATAAATCTTTCCTGGAACTAGTGTGCTTTTGAAGGCATCTCAATGAGTTAATCCATATTCTAAAGTCCTACCTTAACAGCACGAATTTTCTGCCGCCCTTTAGCCTTGTCAGCTTAGTTTGGGCCAATAATTCCTTATTTGTATGCCAGGAAAGATAAGGATTAGGAATTTTAATTAACGGGTACAACATGGAATATGATCAAAGGTTCGCAGTCCTAAGGGCAAAAACATAAATTCTGGATACACCAAGCAACTACCAGGTTAAGGAAATATTATCTCTCGAATGATCCATATCAATTTGTGTTGCAAATAATTCAAATGCTCAATAATTTAACAGCATAAGCCAAGACATCACCTGTGGTGCTGAATAACTGTAGTGAAGAGCATCTCATGGACTTGAATTGCTCCACCTGGAAGGCTGGAACATATAATTCGGCAAACAATGTCCACTGAAGAGCAATTTGTACGTGTAGCCATTACGTACATCAAACTGCCAATTGTATAAGTAACTGAATTCCATGACATGGTAAAAAACTGCTCCTGTAGAAGAATATCCAAATGAAAGGAACCTCAACGTGCCATCAATGGAGTATAAAAAAATTCTGCAAGACCCCTTATATTGAGCTGGGAAAACTAGAACATACTACACTACAATACCAAACATTGTGTATCCACCTCTGGATTTCGATCCACCTTTATATTTTCTGCTTGAGCTTTTGCCTCCTGAATTGCTATTTGAATGCGTCTTCTGTTGTCTACCACGGACAACCAGGCTTTTGCATGTGAACTTGAACTTTCATTCGGAACCATGAGTTTTATCTTCTCTAACGCATGTAGTGCTTCATAGACTTTATTAAGCGTAATAGTATCTCGGCTATAGAGAATAGTATATCTAAACGTAGAGTATGAACTAGGCAACAAGTATAAAAGAATAAGACCCAAATCTTCATCATCATATTTTACCTCATAGACTCGAGATCCAAGATTATTTCTTTGAACGCTGTCAGGTGGTTCAATAATGATCTGTCTTCCGCCATCTTGTGTGAATAAAGCTTCTGCTTCTGCCATCTTGTGCAAATAAAGCTTTTGCTTCAAATGCATCTTACTGATAAGATCTTTGGTTACACAAATTAGCTCTATCTTCAATCATAATGTGGCAGCGGTCTTCTACTTCAAAATCTCTTGCAGAATATTATTTGATAGATGAAGGTGAATCTGAGATAAGGTCTTACGATTTTTTCTTTGCTTCTTAAGAGGCCATACATCAGGCATCTTGGCGATGCCCAATAAAGCATCATCCAAATCGAGTTGTGCAAGAACAGCCTGTATCTTGACTTGCCATAGAGAAAACCTCGTGTCTCGATCCAGTAGCGGAAGATCGTACTTCAGAGATGTCATGTGGACTAAATCTAGAAATTGCTGGTACGACTCTGTGTGAACCTAGCAATAATTGACAACTTCCTGGTACGCTTTTGTGTGCACGTAGCGGAATTCGTCGAAATCAACAAAAAATTACCAAGCATTGCCCTCTGACGTTTGCTTCCTTTTTTTGATTTTCTCTGCCATATGCTTCTCTGGTTTCAATTCGAGACGTGTAGCCTTTTCTTTTCTTTTTTTTTGTTCATGTGGCTGGCTGACTGATGGCCGAGTGGCTTTGCTAGCTTATTTTGTTGTCTTCTCTCTTCGCGCGTGGACTGAGGGCCAGTAGAGCGAGGCTTTTTCCTCTGGACCTGACGACACGCACTGCTTCTTCCATTTTCTTCTGACGTCGATGCACGGACCGAGGAGCGCTGCGTGCTTTCGCTTTTTCTTCACGAGCTTTTCCTCTCCTGCACGCGCAGACCGAGGCACTCGGTTGCTGCTTTCGCGGTCAATACTCACTCTCGCCTCGGCTTTTCTTGCCTTCACGCGAGATTGCTTCGAACTCGGAAAACAAGTTCGGCTCGGAGACGCTGTCGCTGAACGAAGTCGCAAACAATTTTTATCTTCTTCGGGATTTAATCTCCTATGCTCATGCCACTTGTTGTAAATAATGCTCCGAAATTAGAAACATGAGACGAATTTTACGTGGAAAACCTTTGTAGGAAAAACCACGGACACACGAAGGCGATATCACTATATGAGAAGATATTTACAACGAAGCTCTTGCTCTACCCTATGAACTACATGACTGAATTTCTAGTGGTGTATGAAAGACTCCGTGTAGGAGTAGATTTATTAGTTGAGTAGGAAACTAATTCGTATTATACTCAAAACTCAACAATTTGATATTCAGATAATGTAGGAATCAATTTACAAGAACTTTTGGCAATGTCGTTAAACTCTTGAAAATATATGTTGGGATTTATGTTTAAGCTGAAACACTATTTTGACAGTGCACTGGTGCACTGGTTCTGTGGCTAAGGTGATAGTGCTCTGCAAAGCTTACTAGATGAGAAGTTAGACCAGAAACGGAGTTATGCAAGGGCTTTCTGATTCTCCAAAACTATGTAATTTGGAGCCAACATTCCCAAATGTAGTATGTATTGCCTTTATGCTACCATATGCCAATTTTGTTTGGACTGTTATCATCGTATTTACAATCCATCTGTTATATTTCTAAAAAATGGATATGTATGAACTTTTTCTGCGAAAATCTTATATGGTCCCTTATTCGTTTCTTATCTTCTCTCGCCATCCATTCCTGTAATTCTTAACTAGCATATCTTCAAGTATCTATTCCATCACGATTAGACATATGTTAGTAGGTCAATGAGTTAGTACCTGGCTTGAAGCCCTGAAGCTAGGCTCATAGAGAATACCTCTTGAGCAACTCAGCTCAACTCCTTTAGGTTCTCTGATATAAACCAGATTTTCCGTATGCCTTTCCATGTCAGCTCTGACCATCATATTGCTATCTTATTTATAAGTAACTTGATCATCCAACTTAGGACCGTAAATGTCACAATGTCAGTGCACATCCCATACAAAAATATTTAATGAAGTGTCTTCTCATTGTTTTCTTGTGGAACATAAAATTCTGTCTCTTTTTAATTATGGTTGATGAATCACAATGATCTGTAATTCTTAGATTTACCAAAATAGATTTGCATTTTCTGTTAGGTTTTCTTTTTTCTCAAAGCAGTCTATTGTGGTTGGTATGTTGTCTTTTGTACCTTTCTAGTGTTAGCGTTTGATGACACTACCCTTACCTCAAGTTTGTTCTCTGAAGCTGAAGTTTTATAGTTTTCTACAGTTGATGAATTGGTCTTTTGGGTTTGGTTTCAGGACTTTGTTCTGTCCCTGTCCCTGTTACAATCTATTGCTGTGTTCTACTGAACCCAATTCAAAGGCCAATACTTAATTGTTTCTATGAGTAACTGATGTAATCTGAGGAAAGCACTTATGTAAGATCAAACATATTTGTTAAATCCCATTGTTCAGAGGAATTTTAAGGTATATGGATTGCCAGGACCAGAAGTAGCTAACTTATCGAGGTTTTCATTGTCACAGTAGTGCTGGGTTCAATACGATCTTACAAGTGATATTTGGGCATCATTACCATCATCCTCATAATGTCATGTTTATTCTTGTTCTCAGGATAACATTTCTCACGGCGGAAGCTTGCCTTATCGGAGGATCCGCGAGGAATGCATACCACACCAAGTATTTAGGTTACTACATGAAGCACGACTTGGTCACCTGTGCCACGCTTCGCAAAGGAGTCTTTGCAGCAGCTGCTGCCTTAATGCTCATCAACCTCGTGGCATCTCTAGTGTACTACTGGAGTTACTCGAAGGCCGCGACCAGCGGGTTCATCAAGCACCAAAATGAAGTTGGCATCGGCATGACAGATTACGGTCTTGATAAGGGTGGGTCTGGGCTCTGAATGAATGGCTTCATGTTGGTCTGTTTGCTCACCCGTGGGTTACTGTAAGTTGCAAGTTTTGTGTGTCAGTGTTCCGTGCCTGAAGCTTTGTTTTTGCTTTACGCAGTGAATGACACAGATGGTACTGTATTGTATCAATTTAGTGACAATTTCATTGTAATGTTATAAATTCTTATGCCCAAAATGTGCGGTCCGTGGCTGTTGTTTCCTACTTTCTAGTGTGGACGCCATTGGATGTCAGCCATCAGCTCTTCACGCGCTGCAAATACTGATATATATTCTTTTTCTTTTTGAAAATTTTAGAAAACCTGCACACCTACATTTCACGCATTTGCAATATTTAGGCTATTTTCAGTACATTGTCGCAACATCTTGGTACTAGTTTACCCTTCACTTAAGCACTTAAAATAACGCATCAAACATTCCAGACCAACTGCACTGGATCTATTATTGGCCATGAAGAGAAAAGTCCAGTACAAAGTACAATACATAATGCCATTATTGCACATAAATGCTGCACCAGTACAAGAACACAACGACCATTCACAGCATGTTATCAAGAGGGGAGGGGGAAATGACCACTCACAACAAAAAAACACCCAGTACAATGAAGAGCACAACCAACCCAAACTCATTCCCCTTGAAAACCAAAAGACAACAGAATGTAGTGCACTCTGCGTGATCATTAGCTAATTTTGCTTGAAGTTTATGGGCTCTGCGTATTTCATGAAGCCAGAGAAGATGTAGAGGGAACCTTTCTCGTATGTAGCGTGCGTCCCGTGAACGCCGTCCCAGAAGATGTATGCGGCGTTGAACCTCCTCCCACGGTCCCACCTCCACAGCATGCGCTCCGCGCCTCCTTAAATCCTGGAAATTTGTAACGTCGTAAAATTTGTGTTTTTGAAAAAAATATTTTGATTAGTTTAAGACCCGAAAAATTCCATCAATTTTCCTTGAGTTAATAAAGCTGAATTGAGAATTTCTGAAATTTTCCTTGAGTTGGGTTCCTTGTATTCCAATGAATTTCCTGAACTTTCTTAAATTTTTCAGAATTTATTTGCTATTTATTCGAGCTCATTTGAATTTCCAGCTTTTAATTAAATCCAAAATCAATTCCTTTTTCCATTTATCTTTGTGGGCTGAATTTACTCAGCCCATTTCCTCTGGCCCATTCCTTCCACGGCCCAGTCTCGTGAACACGTTTCCTTTTCCCCGCTCCACCTACCAACCCGCCTCGCTAGGTCCGCTTGCCAGTGCCACGCCACTCGCGTGCGCGCCCTGGACTCCTCTGCACTGCCTTCGACGTCCGTGTCCCACACGCCGTCGTTTCCCCGACGCCATAAATACTGCCGCCCCAAGCGCCCTAGCTTCATCCCCCTCCGCCGACCTCTGTGCCCTAGCTGCCTTCGTCAGAAACCCACTGTGCGCCACCGCCCGTGGCATTCTTCTCAACCTGCTGCCACCTATACCTCGCCGTTCTCCACTGACAAAACACCTCGGGGTGTTCCAGCCGCGTCATCTGCTTCGCCTCATCCTCCTCTATCGTTTTCTCCCAACCATCGAGGCCTTGTGCGCTACACCACCGAAGCCGACTTCATCTTCTTCAACTACGTGTTCCCCGCCGCCATGGTGAGTTTCTCGACAAATCTCACGCGTCACCATGTGTCCCTCACCACGATCTACACTTCTCCTCCCTCAATTTTGAGTTTGAACCACCATAGCCCGAGATCCTTCCCTTCTCTGTCCTCTCTAGCAACTGTCCTTCCCTGGTCGATTGCACCACCATCGGTGGTCCTCCGTCTTCATTCTCCCCACCGCTTTACTCCCTGCGTCGGGTTCTACCCGATGCTCGTGTTTCCATCGCTGGAACTACACTGTAGCGCGTCGCCGCCATGCAAGCCGCCACCGCTTCTTCCCTCGCTGTCAGCGACTGCAGCAATCTCCTGCCGTCGCACCTGCGTCACCTTGTTCGCCGTGCTCTCCTCTTTTCGTTTTGCCACTTCCTTATCGCCACCGTGAACCCTAGCTCCGGCGAGCCATTGGGCTCAGAGTGCCGCCGGTGGCACGCTAGCACGGCTACCTCACTGCCTCATTGCTGCCATGTCACCCGCCACCTCAATGCCACCTCCTTGCAACGTCCTCCCTTCAGATTTTATCATCGGCCACATGTCATCCACCAACCCAAACCCACATAGACTAAATCCATCGTGGACCAAACCACTTGGCCGTGGACCCCACATGTCAAGCACTATTCCATGAACTCGGTTCACCATGGACCCGAGCCCAACTTCATAGATTTGGTCTATGGACCAATGGCCCACCTGTCAGTCACTCTTCTTTTTTCGGGAATTAATTTAATTCTTGAAAATTCTTTTATTCCAATGGGTCCCACATGTCATACACTCAGTCTATTTCCAAAATTATGAAAATAAAGATTCTCAATAATATTCCCTTGGCCCCACTTGTTAGTCTCACATGTTCTCTCTCCCTTTTCCTTTTTCAGCATTTTCTTTCCGATTGAACTTCCGAGAGCTCGTTCTCCCTCATACGAACTCGAATTGAACCCATTCAAGTTTCTAAATTTATCTAAAATCTAGCCCTAACTTCCAGTACCATTCAATTTCAATTTGGAGTTCATTTGATTTTATTTTTGAATTTTTTTTTATTTTGTGCTTTCTCTCTTGTTAGACGATGTCGTTCTGGAATCGTCCGAAAGAGCTAAAGGTCAAGGAAGTCAAAGATTGGAGATAAAGAACAACATCATTGTTATAGCAAGGCAAGTTGTACATTTGACCATGTTGAACCTAGTTTTCCAAAATTACTTTGATTCAAAGTATTGCATGTTATTTCAATTATTAAATTCTTAAATACTTTGGGATTAGTTATGGACCTATTTGATTATGCCCACCTTGATAATTGTATTACCATGATCATTTGTCACCCTAACTTGGTTATTTACTAGTTGGTATTATCATAGCACCAACGTGTGTTGGTTAGACACGATTAGTATACTTAGCCTTGCAATGGGTCATTGATATCATTTTGAAATATTAATCTCATACTCGACTAAATGAATATGGAACATGTTGTGAAAAGACTGTGTACTCTATGTTGTCATCCATTGATGGCATGTGATACACTTAATCAACAGTGTGGGAAAAAGATTTAGACTGATGCGAGTGGAAAGGATTTGTGGCATGGTGGACTTGTGATTGAGAACTATGAATTGTGGTGACTTAGTTAGAATTTGGCAGTCTCGCCTTGGTTAATTAAGGACTTAACTTTGTGCGCCTTTGAACTGAGCCACAACTGTACGGCCACATGCCCGGTATGAGACAGACATAACTTAGTAAGTTATGGTGTCTCGACATTGACTACTCAGGTAGTAGGTTAAGTGCTCTATGAAGGGTGGAGGTATGGACTACCCTATAGGGTCACATTTATGGGTGGTTCGCCGTCTCCAGGTCCAACAGTGTGCGTCGGCCCAAAGCACTGTGTAAGGGTTGGTACCGACGGTATGCACATCGAGAGGGTCAATTGTCGAGATGAAGTTTCGGAAAGGTTTTGTTATGACTGCTCAATCGCATACTTCCGTATGGCGAGTCATGGCAGACGTGATGAGTTAATTGTATCTTGTGGGTGAAGTGTACAATCTCTGCAGAGTGTTAACAATCTATTTGAATAGCCGCGTCCTCGGTCATGGACATACTCGGGGATTTCATACGAGGGGTAGATTTTCATAAAACAGTTAGGAGGGACAACTGTGTGATTTAATTCATATGGTTGTGTGAAAAAAATTAATTAAACTTTTTGATCTTTGTGAAAATACTTGTTAAATTATTATTGTTTATTTGTTTTCAATTATGTTTTCAGTCTATTATTCTTATTCAACTACAACTGTCGCTTTTATGCAAAAGAACCATAGACGCCATATCTTTTGGAATAATCCATCATCCATAATTGCATTCTATGGTGCGACTTGCTGGGTACTCTATGTACTCATTTTTGCTATAAACAATGTTGTTCAGTTGAAGAAGGCTACATCGGTTTATTGTTGGTCAACAAGGTCTACTTCAAGGATTGTGGAGAACTAGGTCACGCTACCCCAGTCGATTGCCTGTTGGCATATGGATGAGCTTCACTAAAGTCATTCAGTTTCCTTCTGCTGCAGCTTATTTGAGCTATTCGCCTTCTGAGGCATTAATTGTAAGCTTTGACCTTAAGATTGTTACTCTGATAATTATTGTTAATCGCCTATTTCTTAGTTACCTTTGCATATGAAATGATATTTCATCGATGTTGCCACTGTGTGCACTAGCGTGATCTTGGACTAGTGCAATATACACAGAAGGTCCAGATTTGCATATTTGGGTCCCGACAAAGGTGGTTTCAGAGCAAGGTTCGACTGTAGGTCGTGACCTTAGTTAGTATGGCCATTCTAGGATAAACTTAAAAAATATATTTTACAAATGGAAAAATTTAGTGATGTGCTATTCTCACCTTGTTTAGCTTCTATCTCTTCCATTCTATTCCTTTCTCATCTATTTTCTTCCTCACCATTTTGAGTATTAAAATGGACCTTTTCTCCCCATAACATCTATAGTTTGTCGTTATCTATGCCAAATGTCATGATGGATGCCCAAGGGTCTTTTGAGCAACTCTTTGAAGACCGTGCAACCAGCAACACTGCTTCAACATCTCCCCATGTGTTGAAGAGAACTTTGTCGCAAGAAATGAAGACCAAGAAGAAGTTGTACGTCGCCCCTGTCTTTCTCTAGGATTCGTTAGCAAGGATCGCAAGCAGTCAATGTTTGACAAACATTATGACCAGTCAGTGTGTCCTTCAGACCAGCCATACAGGGTAGATTAGCATAGGCTCATCTTGTGTGTTGAGCCAAGTCATCTGGTGAATTTGGAGTTTTAATCGGCTAGATGATTAGGATTTCGTGTTCCTTCTATAAGTGAGTAGTTTGGCTGTGAGTTTTATGCTTCTTAATAGCTTTTTGGCTATTTGTGTGCCCTTGTGTTCTTTGGGTTAAACCTACCCCCCTTAGTAGATTTGTTTTCCCTTACATTATGCTTTTCCCTTTTACCTATTAACCTTGGCCAGTCAGCAAGTAAAAAAGATCTGTAGAGCCAACATTGACAGTGATCTTGAGTTAGTTTGTGCCAGCATAGATTTTGCCGTCACATGTGTCAGTACCAAAGCAGACCTCAACTAGCAGCTAGTTCCAGCATGAGTAGTAACACATTAGAGCCTGAACCAGTTTCCTGTCACCCTAAATCGGCCCTTGCAATCAAGGATGCAACTGTTGGATAATAGTAGTGTTTGCAATGATGCACAACTCATTGCCATCCCAACAGCACATCCTCGGTTCAAGTTTGTAGAGTTCATAGGGACCAAGCTGCCTATCTTTGAAGAATCGTCGCAGATAGTTGACACTCGCAACACAGCAAGTCGCATTCGACCAGAGAATGCTGATGCCAATGTCAATTCCAGTGGACAGTTACCAGTATTTGGTGTAATAGATCCCAACATGGTACAATTGTTGGTAGCCCAGACCCAGTTCATGAACGCAATGATGCATAACGTAAACAACATGATGTCGCAGTAGAATCAAACCACTGTTGCCTTGGTCAATTTGTTGAAGTAGAATAATCAAGCAACCACTGTACCGCCACTTGTTCATCAACATTCTAAGTTATTTGAGTACATGAGGACCCATCTGCCTACTTTCTCTCATTCCTTAGAACCCTTAGAAGTAGAGGATTGGCTTTGATCTGTGGACAAAAAGCTCATCATTGTTCAATGCAATGATAAGGAGAAAGTTACCTATGCATCCCAGCAATTGAAAGGAGTTGCATTAGATTAGTGGAAGAACTTTTCGTGCTACCCATCAGGACGAACAGACCATCACTTGGGCAGAATTCACAGCTGCTTTTTGTCAACAACATATGCCATCAAGCAAGAGTGATAAAGAGAAATCGGTTATTCCGACCTCCTACGTCCAATCTAGCCGTTGTCCTTTGAAGTGCTGCCAACCAAATAAGTCAGTAGATTATGCACGTACCAGCTATGGAGAAATAGGCCATAGTACTAATGAGCACAATTTTAGTTGTTCTAATTACGAAGGCAACCACTCCTTTGAAAAATGTCCAATGAGTCAGATCACATGTTTCTTTTGTGAACACAAGGATCATTGCCCAAGACAGTGCCCCATGTATTCAGTGTTAACTTCTGCAACACAACATCAGCGAGAAAATTATCGAGCCACTGTCAGAGCATTAGCAAAAGAAGACAAACCATTGTCTGTACAAGAATTATCAGCGGAGAAGTCACAAAAGCAGAATGTTGACCTTGGCAACCAGCCTCAAAAGAGAAGCAAGACAGTATCGTCAGTAGAGTGTTTCAAGTGTGGTAAGCAAGACAACTGTGTCAAGAGATGCCGTACAAAGTGACAAGCTTCAACCTTCAAGAAGGATAGTCGTTCTACCTCAATCTCGCTAGGAAAGTCGCAATGTCCAACACGTTTATGTTACAATTGTCGTGAAAAGGCTACTACAGCTGTGAGTGTCCTAAGAAGAACCAATCACCTGCTCCAGACACAAGCATGCCAGAGGTCATTTCAGTCAAAATCGTAACACCCAGAGTAGGTGGTAAAGCAGCATTTTCCGTTTGTCCAAAGAAGCAGCCAAAGAAGAGGCGTTTAAATAATGAAATTAGCAAGAAGACCTAAATTGATGATGCCATATCATACAATGCCATGTCTCTATTCGCAGCAGTAAAATCAGAAAATCGTTGTAATCTTCGCTTTTGTTTAAAGAGCAAGAATGTGGACATCTTTGTATGCAAGTTAGGAAGTAAAAGCATTATTGGATAATAAATTTTGGTTGCCTCTCCGAGCATATACCATTGCAAGTTGAGTAATCAAGCATTAAGTCATGTTGATTGAAGGTCGTAGAGCCGTAATCATGGAATGTGATGTTGAATTCCAAGTCACCATTTTGCATAACAGTAAGGTAGCAGTAGATGGTTTGAGGACCAAAGCCATGGGCTAATATTTGTATCTGCAAGAAAGTTTGCAATTGTCATTGCAAGTGATCTATACAACATGCACCCTTGTTAGGAATCAAGTTCATCTTTGACTTAGTAGTGAGGATCATCCAATTTTCCGAAGGCACAATGACAAAAATTGTTAAATGAGTCCGCATGAATGACAGAGCAGAACCGATGATTTACTTAGATAAAGGCAGGGTCAAATCAAGTTCATCAATTTAGCACGCACCAATGTTAGCTATAAAGTAAAATGGTAGTACAAGTATATGTGAGAATTTCACTTTATTCAGGAGCTAATCTTCATAACCTCAGACTTAGCATGTTTGAATTTTGAGAAGGAGATGTAATTTCCCCAAGATCATCTGTGAGTAGGACAGTGTCAGTTGAAGACCAGTGAGACAGTTATTTCAAGAAGTGTCAGTTGAAGACCAGTGATATCATCGTTCCAAGATAGTCAAGCCTCTCACCCCGTTGTAAAGGGAGAAGTTCACCCATACAGCCAAAAGTGAATTGAGTTTGCAAAAAAAAGTAAAGGAGAGTTTGATCGCTGCTCTAGCGTTCATACTGCCAGATACCAGGAAGAACCTTGGCATTTTCTTGGATGTGCCACGTTAAAAAAAAAGGGTTGTCGCCTATGTTTCTTGACAAATGAGATTGCAAGCCAAGAATTATCTTAGTCATAATCCAAGTTAGCTACCATGGAGCAACAAAAATGGTTTTATTACATTGAGAACCATGAGGTTGTAATCCGTTATGTCCAAGCCAGATCAGTGTAATGACAGATGCTTTGAGCCAAAGGAGCTACCGCAAGAACCTGTTGAGCAAAGAAGAGTCAGCCAAAGTTATCTGTGAAATCCAGAAGTTGAATTTTGAGTTAGTGGAAAGAGGGTATCTGTTGAACCCCAGAGTTTGAACCGATGCTAGAAAATCAGACTTGACCAGACAGTTTTGTCAAGGAAATTAGTTTCCCCTAAAGCAAGATAAAGCTTGAGAATCCACCAAAGGCGAACGAAAATGATCCATGAATCAATGAGCATATCTGTGTATCTGATTAGAAGAAACCCTTGTAGTTGATGCTCAAACCAACATTTGAGTGCAAGCATTCTATTTTCTCTGAAATTACCAAGGTGTACAAGGATCTTGAAGTTGAATTGTGATGATCCAATATAAAGCAAAGAGTCACAGAACATGTTACCATGTATATGGTTTGCAAGAAAGTCAGGCTAGCATGTCAAAGGCCAGTGAGATTGCTCCTATCCCTGAAAATTGAAACATGGGATTTCTCCTGACCCGATCGGGATGTAATTTCTTGAAGAGTGATTGTTGATCATTTGACAGAGAGTGCCGCTTCATTCCTGTTAATATCACCTAGTCTGGAGACCATCTAGCAGAATGTACACAAAAGAGGTTGTATAGGACAGAGATGGTATAGTGTCAGACCGACATAGATGGTCAGTTTGTAGAATGTGCCAGAGGAGTTAGCGTTGAACCGAGGATCCCAGTTCACCTCACATTTTTTACAGAGTCTGTATGAAGTCTTGGGTTCTCATTTTAGTCAACACTGTGTATCACCCCGAATCAGTGAACAGGTTGAAAGAAATAATGAGTTTGTGCCCTAACTCATAGTACCAGTTGGAACAAGTAAGTGTTTAACGTAGAGTTTTCCTACAACACCAGCTGTCAGTTAGTTCGTAATTGTCACCATTTCGAATCCATGTATGGTCGACCGTGTAATACATCGCTCAATTAGAAACAAATCGGATAACAAAGTGAGTGGACATGAATAAATCAAGAGGCAGAAGGCCGAAGCATATGTAATTCTACTCATTTTGTCTCGCTCATCAGGAGTCGAAGGAAATTGACTCTTGTTAAGACTAATTGCATGTGACATGGGCAAGAAACTTTTCTTGGAATCTTGCATGTTGAACCGCTTCAACACCTTGTCAATATACATATTTTGGCTTAATCCAATTAGTGTTTTAGATCAATCTCTATAGATCCTTATGCCCAAAATATATGCTGCATGGTGTGACAAAGGGTGTCCCGATCTTTCGATGAGAACGATAACTCGATTTTGGTGGAGATGACTATCACGATTCGGCTACCAATCGCACACGACCAATACGCCCGCAATCGCTGAACCAACTCCGTGATTGTCATCGACCTTTCTAGAAGTACGATCGGCCTGACCACGAAGGTCTATTCCTGTATGCAATCGAAGAACACTCAAGAACAAGATAATAAGCAATCTGAAATTGCAAATAAGATTGAAATATTTGATAAAGTTGGGATTCTGAAGCGGTATTATGGTTGGTCAAATCGACACAAGCCAATACACGAAGTTGCAATGAAGCTAACCTTTAACTAAATAAAATCCAAGGAAACTAGAGGGGTGCGACCACCTTAAATAGGGGGGGGGGGAGCAGCCACACACAACTTGGGCTTGGATTGGTGGCCCAAGAGAGGGGACGGCCAGGGAGGTGGCCAACCCAAATAACCTAAAGTGGTGGCTGCCCTTTGGGCCCAATAATTGATACAAGACCCTTGGCCCAATGTGAGGTGGCGCAACACAAGATATAAGTGAAGTAAATTCGTCGGTCCGTTGGAGTAGAGTTTGACGTAGCTGAATCGATGGAAGTAGAGTAGCCTAGATGGAGGTGGAGTAGCGGTTGTATCCGGAGGGTTGATGTCCTCCTCATCCTTCCCTTCTTGCATTTGAGTCGTCCTTGACTCAAGCTCATTGTCCAGCTCTAAGCTTGAAAACTTGTAGCAACGCATGCTCATCTTTCTACAAAATGTTAGCAACAGCAGGTGGCAAGGAAATAGAGAAAACTTTGCAAATTAAAGGTGAGTGTGCATGCATCAAATCAGCAAAGATACATTTTTCTCATAGCATTCAATTTGTCACTCAATTTGCAAGTATAAGTGAAGTATATAGTAGAGTTATTCATATAATCATATTTCAATCGATCAATAGCAAATGCATCTAGCAAGGGTGAAAAGATTTGTAAGTTTTTCCATACTACAACATCATTTTGCAGATTGCCAATACTAGAGGGTGCAATAAGAGATGAACATATAGGCATTGGATGATCACTAAATTTTATTTTCCTCTCATAATGAACAAGATTCAGCACATAAGAATTGTTGTCCAAAATAGTAAGCTTCAATTCATCCATGTGATCACAAGTTATGCATATTCGATATACAAGAAATTGATTGTCTACACCATAATCTTCAATCAAATTAAACTTATACCCAACGGTGTAGGCACTATACAAGGATTTCAAACATGCGATTTCAGAAACTTTCTCCATAGCATGTGCCAATTTCATAGGTAGATCCAACATAATGTAACATAAAGAATTAGCAGGAGAAATTCTAGCCAAAACTTCTTTATGTCTAACCAATTCCACATGATCATTGTATGCGATTAATTCGTCACATGAATCACTCAAAACAGCAGGTAATTCAATTCCTTTATCACATGGTGCACTCAAGTCAGCAGGTAAATCAATAAGTTTATCACATGGTGCACTTAATTCAATAGGCAAATCAATCAAATTATCGTAGGATTCATGCAAATCCTTAATAATATCAGATTCTATAGCAAGGAAATTAATATCTTCCTTCTCAACACTAGGGTACTTCACCTCATGTGATTCAATGGTTTCTACTACAATCTGATTTTCCCTTTGTTCAATGATACTAGGCATGAAATCATGGATATTGATCTTAGATTGAGTGTTCAAATCAGTACCTTAGGTATTACCTTGTAGGCTCGACTCAAATGATGTCGGTACTGGAGGAGGTGAGTAGTCACAAGCTTTCCCTTCATTTTCTTGGTCCAGCTCAATTGCCAATGAACGAGCTTCAATTGCCAATGAGTGAGCCAATGATGCTAGGCAGCGAGACAGAGTGACACTCACAGCAGCAGGGTGGCAATCATAGGAGGTGTAGCAACAGAAGAAGCAACTAAAGATGATCTTGATGCGGAGGAGTACACCGTGTGCTTGTTTGTTTCATGTACCCGTGAAGGTGTAGTGGAGGTAGACGAAAATGCATGACTAGTCTTGGTTTGTCGTCCCTGTACTTTCTTTTCAGCTTTGCAAGTAAGACGAAACAAGCAAGTGATAGAATTGTATTCTTTATAATCAAGTATGTCCTAAATTTCATGGTTTAAACCTCCCAAATATCTAGCCATCTTAGTTTCTCCAGTTTCATCTAAACCGCAACGCAACAAACCAGTTTGCAATTCTTGATAATAATCCTCTACAGAACTACTACCTTGTCTTAAGCGTTGCAATTTATTAAGCAATTCACGAGAATAATAGGAAGGTACAAATCTATGTCTCATTGATCTCTTCAAAGCATTCCATGTTCTAAGTATGTTCTGATTAGTATGACAGTATTCACTCCACCAAATAGATGCAAAATCAGTAAACTCACAAGTAACAACCCTAACTTTCAGATGATCAGGAAATTTATGGCACGCAAATAATTGTTGTACAACTAATTCCCCTGTGAGATAAGCATCAGGATCATAATTCCCAGCAAAAAAAGACACAGTGAGTTTAGTTTTACCAGATGTACTATCACGATCATATACCTCCCGTGGTGGACGATCTTATCTCAAGCGTGCATCTTCCTCGTGGACTTTCTTGCTCTCTCGTTCAATGGCTCGAAGAAGACGTGAATCTATCTGGTAAACATCTTGTGAACCTGCCATAGTTAGTAGAAAAACAAGAAAACAGGTGGTGACTGGCAACTAGGGTCGGTATCAAACACTCTCCGAGATTGACAAAGCGATTACAAGCAATTGGTACCTGTACGATGGTAGAAGGTGGAGCTAGGATAGGCTTCAATATGGTAGTAAGGATTAGCAACAATCAAATCAGTAAATGCAAGTTAAAAATTTGTTCAAAGTACAAGTCAATGTTGCTGATCCTAGCCTAACAAAAGAAGTGTATGTAAGCACATGCAAAGATCAATGTGACTTGATGTAAGCAAAGGAAAACCTCACACCAAGTGCTAGGAGAGACACTAGCTAACTGCTCAAACTTCTGTGTAGGGGCACAAGATATAGAGCACACAGACGCAATAACGTGCAGTGTAAACAATCCTATAGTTTGAGCAGCAAACAACATGCTCGTTTGAAAGGTTTTGACGAGATATATAACTTTCCAGTCGAGACGAACCCCAAATTCCGAAGGGAAGACCGAAAGAAATGGCAAAAATAGAAACCAAAAATTTAAGACGCGAATTCAGGGCCGAAGATGGCCGATTTTGGGGCACTTGGAAGGCGACTAGCTAAAGCCAATTTGTTACTGGATGCACCTCATCGTTAGCTTTCCAACGAGCATAAGAACGTCGAAAATAGACACCGTATGCAAAAGTTATACCCGTTTTACTGAAGGTGTCTCGGAAACGGAATCATACTCGGACTCGAAACCGACCTAGGTTCAAATTTGAAATTGCAATATCTTTCAAACCTGTGGGACAAACTTGCTAAATTTTTTTGTGAAAGTTTGTGGCTATATGTGGAAGGACTCCACCAATTTTCACTGATGTTGGTGAAGGTTTGAGGTGCTTTTCAATTTTTGGAAAGGTGGACCCTTGTTTTTTTTTGTCCTCCTTTTTCTTCTTCTTTTTTTGTCCTCTCTTTTTTTTGTTCAAAGTACAAGTCAATGTTTCTGATCCTAGCTTAAAAAAAGAAGTGTATGTAAGCACACGTACTCAAATCAGTAAATGCAAGTTGAAAATTTATTCAAAGTACAAGTCAATATTGCTGATCCTAGCATAACAAAAGAAGTGTATGTAAGCACACATAAAGATCAATGTGACTTCATGTAAGCAAAGGAAAATCTCACACCAAGTGCTAGGAGACACTAGCTAACTACTCAAACTTCTATGTAGGGGCGCAAGATTGTTCACAAGATGTAGAGCACAAAGACGCAATAACGTGCAATGTAAACAACCCTCTAGTTTGAGCAACAAACAACAGCTAGTCTCAAGAGATGAAATGACAAAGTTTTATATGGCTTATATATGCTTGTTTGAAAGGTTTTGACGAGATCTAACACTTTGCAGTTGAGATGAAACCCAAATTCCGAAGGGAAGACCGAAAGAAATAGCAAAAATAGAAACCAAAAATTTGTGACGCAAATTTAGGGCCGAAGATGGCCGATTTTGGGGCACTTGGAAGGTGACTAGCTAAAGCTAGTTTGTTACTGGATGCGCCTCATTGTTAGCTTTCCAACGAGCATAAGAACGTCGAAAATAGACACCGTATGCAAAAGTTATTCTTGTTTTACTGAAGGTGTCTCGGAAATGGAATCCTACTCGGGCTCGAAACCGACTCGGGTTCAAATTTGAAACTACAATATCTTTCAAACCTTGGGCCAAACTTGCTGAAATTTTTTGTGGAATCTTGTGGCTATATGTGGAAGGACTCCACCAATTGTCACTGATGTTGGCGAATGTTCGTTGTGCTTTTAAATTTTTGGAAATGTGGACCCTTGTTTTTTTTGTCCTTCTTTTTTTTCTTCTTTTTTTGTCCTCTATTTTTTTTTTCTGGTTTTCCCTTCTTGAACAGCCGAAACCAACTAATTAGGGTTTCCCCTTTTGATTGTTGATCCTTTTAGAAACTTCTAAACGGCGGCGGATATTGTGGTTTGCTGCGGCAGAGAAAATAGTTGCCACGACAGGAGTGGCAGCGGTGGCTTGGCGTGTGGTTGTCGCTGCAGCAAGAGGCGGCGGCGGCGGCGATTAGTGGCTGCCACAGCAGGGACTAGCAATGGCAGCAGGAGGACTTCGGCTACCACGGCAGGGAAGATCTAGCGACGGCGAGTTTCAATTTGCCACGCGAAATTGGCGGCGGCGGCGGTCTTGTTGGCGTTGCCGCGGCAGGCGTTTTGGCTGCCACAGTAGCAATTGGCAGCGGCAGCGGCAGGGCGTGCTGGTGGCTACCGCGGTAGGCATTTTGGCTTCCACAGCAGCAATTGGCAGCGCTTGTGGTGGCAGGGTGCGCTGGTGGCTGCCGCGGTAGGCATTTTGTCTTCTACTGTAGCGATTGGCAGCAGATGTCGTTGCCACGGCAGGGGATGTGTTGTGATTGCCACAGTAGTGGAAGGAAAGCGGTGGCAAGCGCTGCGGTTGCCGCGATAGCATGAGGAATCAGCGACAGAGCAAGATGCGTGCAGCGCGGCAAGCGATAGGGCGTTTTGGTTCCACAAATAGGAAGCGGCAATGAAGAAGATGCATGCGATGGCGACTAGAGGCGGCGATGGTAGGCTATTTTTGGTGCTACAGCAGCAGCGGCAAGATGCGTGCCACGATAGCGACAAAGCGGCGGTTTTTTGGGTCTTTGTGGCGAGGATTGGTGGAGGCGGCTGACGCGTCGATTCATGCAAGATGATAGCGATGCGTTTTGGTGCCACAACAGGGGAGCGGCATCAAGGAGATGGAGTTGCCGCAGTAGCGATCTGTGGAAAGGTGATGACCTGCGGCAATGACTAGACTCCTACTAGAACTAGAAATCAGCAACGAGACACGACCATGCAGCCAATGATTCAACAAGCAAAACCGAAAAGAAAAATTTCAAAGGCACAGATTGGTTTGGACGATGAACTAACCATATTTTTTTGTGATTTTCGTGGACTATAAGCAAAAACAAAAATTCTCACTGATCAACTTGAGCTCTTATACCACCTGATGCGACAAAGGGTGTCCCGATCTTTCGATGAGAATGATAACTCGATTTTGGTGGAGACGACTCTCACTATTTGGCTACCAATCACACACGACTAATACGCCCGCAATCGCTGAACCAACTCCGTGATTGTTATCGACCTTGCTAGAAGCACGATCGACCAGATCACGAAAGTCTATTCCTGCATGCAATCGAAGAACATGCAAGAACAAGATAATAAGCAATCTGAAATTACAAATATGATTGAAATATTTGATAAAGTTAGGATTCTGAAGTAGTATTATGGTTGGTCTAATCGACACAAACTAATACACGAAGTTGTAATGAAGCTAACATTTCACTAAACAAAATCCAAGGAAACTAGAGAGGTGCGACCACCTTAAATAGGGGGAAGTAGTACGCTGCCCTAACTTGGGCTTGGATTGGTGGCCCAAGAGTGGGGGCGGCCAGGGAGATGGTCGGCCCAAATAACCTAAAGTGCTGGCTGTCCTTTGGGCCCAATAATTGATACAAGGCCCTTGGCCCAATGTGAGGTCGCGTAGCACCAGATATAAGTGAAGTAAATTTGTCGGCCTGTTGGAGTAGAGTTTGACGCTGCCAAATCGATGGAAGTAGAGTAGCCCGGTTGGAGGTGGAGTAGCAGTCGTATCTGGAGGGTTGATGCCCTCATCACTGCATCTCCTAAATCTTTCATAGAGAAACTATTTCTTAACGAAGTTTTAACAGATTGAAGCATAGAAATATCATTTCCGACCAGTAATATGTCATCGACATATAAGATCAGAAAAACAAGTGCGCTCCCACTAACCTTCTTGTAAACATAAGGTTCTTGTTCATTCTTGATGAAGTCAAACCCTTTGACCAGTTCGTCAAAATGAATATTCCAACTCTGAGATGCTTGCTTTAATCCATAGATGGATTTCTAAAGCTTGCATATCTTTCTAACTTCCCATGGATCAACAAAACCCTCAAGTTGTATCAAGTACACATTCTCACTTAGGTTTCTATTTAGGAAAGCCGTTTTGACATTCATTTTCCATATCTCATAATCGAAATATGCAGCAATAGCTAGAATGATCCGGATATACTTGAGCATAGCGACGGGCGAGAAGGTTTCATCATAATCAACACCCTAAATTTGTTTGAAACCCTTTGCCACTAATCGTGCCTTATGAACGTGAACATTTCCATCCGTATCTATCTTTTTCTTAAAAACCCATTTACACTCAATGGTTTTGACACCATCATGTGGATCAACCAAGTTTCAAACTTGATTGTCATACATGGATTTTATCTCGGATCTCATGGCTTCAACCCATGACTTAGAGTATGGGCCCATCATTGCTTCCTCATAAATCTTAGGCTCATCATTATTCAATAATAAAACGTCATGCTCATACCTTATAGGCAATTGATGTGGCCTTTTAGATCTACGTGGGGATGATGCCTCATCTATAGGTTCTACAATATTTTGTTCATCTTGTAGAGGTTCAGTAGGAGTTGAAACATTTTTAGATGTTTCCCAAATTTCTTTGAGTTGTACCTTGCTCCCACTAACTCCTTTGGAAAGAAACTCTTTCTCCAAGAAGACACCATTTCAAGCAACCAACACTTTGTCATCATCCTGCTTATAAAAGTAATATCCTTTAATTTCCTTAGAATACCCCCACAAAAAAGCATTTATCCGACTTGGGTGTGAGTTTATCAGGCGTTAAACATTTTACATATACATCACAACCCCATATCTTGAGAAAAGACAATCCAGGATACTTCTCGGTTCATATCTCATATGGTGTCTTCTCTACTGTTTTTTATGGAACCCTATTTAAAGTGAAAGCCGCTATTTTAGAGCGTATCCCCAGAAATACAATGGAAGATCAGATTAACTTGTCATTGACCGAACCATGTCTAACAATGTCTGGTTTTGTTGTTTAGATACCCCATTCCATTGAGGTGTTCCCGGCGGAGTAAGTTGTGGAATAATTCCACATTGCTTTAGATGATCGGCAAACTCATGGCTCAAATATTCACCTCCACAATCTGATCGTAGATATTTAATTATCTTACCAAGTTGATTCTATACCTCATTCTGAAATTCCTTAAACTTTTCAAATGATTTAGACTTATGCCTCATTAAGTAGATGTAACCATATCTACTAAAGTCATCAGTAAAAGTTATGAAGTACTGAAAACCACCTCTGGCCGAAGTGCTCATTGGTCCACATACATCCGTATGTACAAGGGCCAATAAGTCACTTGCCCTCTAACCTAAACCTGTGAAAGACGTCCTTTTCATTTTGCCAAGTAAACAAGATTCACATGTTTCAAATGATTCAAAATCAAATGAGTTTAGAAGACCATATTTATTAAGCTTTATCATGCACTTCTGATTTATATGACCTAGATGACAATGCCAAATAAAAGTGGGATTCAAATCATTAGGTCGAAGTCTCTTAGCATTAATGTTATAGACAAGCACATCCTCAAGATTCAAAACATATAATCCATTCACCTTTGGCAGCAGCTATCAGCGGTGCATGGTAGTAGGCGGTGGCTGCAGGGGCAGAGGCGTGTGGCAGGGGGTGGTGGCTAGGTCAAGGGGCTACCACCCTCCCCCATTGGCTCTTTGTGATGCCATCCCACCTTGGGCTTTGGTGCCGTTGGCCAGAAGCCCATGGCCCAGGTTTTATCCCTTTTTTGGAAAACCCCACTAATTCTTTTTAATTCTCTTTCTAATGCGTTTTCCTCCTTTAATTCATTTAGGAATATTACAACCTACCAATTAACGATCAAATTTACTTAATTTTTCTTGAGTGATACTACTCTATCGTGTTAAAACATCTCATGATAAAAACATGATCAATAGCGTAACAGGAACAAAGTAAGCATTAAAAGATAATCATATTAAACTGTGAAATAGTATGGCCTGTAACATGACAATCTCCATCACCACGCTTCCTGTCCACTGAGCCATCATGCTTGAAATCACCATATTCATCTACTCCCTCCGGCCGTGAATAAATGACGTTCCGACCGTGAGCTGCAAGGGAATGTTGTGTTATCCTCAACTTACAACGTCATATATTAAAATACGGAGGGAGTACTAAGCAATTACTCCTAAATGCTAGTAATTAATTACATATGCAAATATCAAACATCACATGCCGGTACGCAGACTGTTATACAATAATATGCAGCTTGATGGCTATAACACAGCATGACACATAGGCCATGAAAAATCCATGCATGCATCACATACACAATGGGCCATACTATTCACATCAATCCCTGCAAAAGGTGTTATGCATATAATCCAATTATATCAGGTGGCATGATCACATAATACTATATAATGTGCCAACAATTACCTAGCACGTAATCGAGCCATGGAAATTCATCGGATTAATCATATTAACCCTATTCTGAACCAATATGATCACTGCTTCCATACTAGTATGCATCGCGACATACCCCGATGGCACAATTGCGATCGGTAGGAGTACCATGCAATGCGACCATGAACAATCGCAGTTTAATCATCTAGTGCTATCAACTCAAACCTCCCGCAAACCCATCTACTATCACCAAAACCCATTGATCTCATCAACTAGTGCCTAAACCGCTTCATCATATGGACTGATCTAGGTTACCATATCATAACAGTAATAGATCCAATCTACTACTACCACATATCAAGTATATGCGACCGATCTAGATCAAATACTACATATAATGCCTCTGATACCACTAAAGAGATACATGTAGGCTACACTAGCTGGCAATTCAAAAATCTAACACGTGAACCAGGAAGCCATGCAAGCAGGAGATCATAGATCGTTACCACTAGACGCGTAGTACAGAGGAAGAAGAGTTGGAGCAGCCTGATCCAACGTCGAGCGTGTCGATGTAGTAGTTGTATTCGATCGTCCAACGTCTTTTGCACCGATCGTCTCCTCTAGCAACCTATCACGTTCCTTGCGTGGGTCATAGATCGTCCTCAATTAGCACAGCAGCAACCACAGCAGTGCCTCTACGGTATCCACACGTCCAGTAGTGGCATACCGTACGCTAGTGTGCCAGCACCAACGCACATGGTAGGGCCTTCGGGAAGATGGCGACTAGGGTTTCGATGGAGAAACTCTCACGTCCTAATAGCCCCATGCATCCCCTTATATAGAGCCCATAACGGATCTTATCCGAATTAGATTGTTCCAACCCATTAAGTGTGTGATCTTGTAGGTTTATGCGTAATCAGTTGTGACTCGAAAACTCCTTTCCGACCACAAGTCAGTAACGGTTCTTAGCAGGACATAACGACTCCTGAATACATATAAATACTATATCGCACGAACCTTATGCAATACGATATGCGCCTAGGTCCTTAACACTCACGACCAGCTCGTATCTTTATACGACTAGTTCACGTTTAGTCACGACCAGTTCGTAACTCCTTATGACTAGTTCACTGATTAGTTAGTGATCATGTACGACTAGCTCACGACCAGTCCGTATCTCCATACGACTAGTTCGTATCTGGTCGGACTGAACGACCTGGTTGCATAATCTCCTTTTGCCTCATGATATCTAGTTAAACTCCAGGTGAGATATTATGTCATCTATGGATTGTTCAATACTTTCTCGATCTAGTGATAGATAAGTTTGTGTGGTCGACTCCTCGACCACTAGTGGCACGACCATGCACTTTCTTTATCTGACCACATCGAGGGACCTAGAGACATCTCTCCTGTTATGTTAGGAGGGACAAATCCCATATCCGACCAGTCACATCCCTCTATATGTTTCATAGTATACCCGAAAGCTACCTTTATAACTACCAAGTTACAGAGTAGCGTTTGGCAACCCCTAAGTGTACTATTACACATATAGGAAATCATGCCGATCTCAGGTCTAAAGATTATACATCATCAATGCTTGATACCAACTGATGACACATAAAATCATAACAATCTCAATAGTGTCTTAAGGTGGGTCAATCCAACATCATATTCTCTAACACGTATTCACATTATTGATTTGATATCTCCATATTCATGACCGGTGAAACATGGTCATCAATCAATACATGTGCTAGTCGATAAGCCACTAGTCTCCCGACATGTGACATTCGATCGGAGATACATTTAGAATAACATCACATAACTTAACGAGCTTCACCAACAAGTCACATGTTAATCTTTATAAATGATAATTCATCCAAGGAACATATTCTATAAATCATAAACATAGACGTGATACAATCATCTCCATGATCACCTTTAGGGCATATCACCAATAGTAAAATGGAAGGCAAGGTGGGGCGAGGTTGAAAGGTAGCATAGAGCGGGCTATTTATAGCCGACCGGAGGTGCTAATTAGATACTGTGTGATACGGGTGTGAGGTGGGGGCCAATCGGTGCGGGAAAAGGTGGCAATGCAGGCTTAGGAAATATCGCAATGCACTAGTGCGGGAAAAAGGCAGCAATACAGGCTCAGGAAACAACACAATGCAGGAGAGGTTAGCAGGCAGGCTAACGCGTGAGCTCAGGGGAGGAAAGGCAAGCGGGCTAATGTGGGAGCTTGGGGGGGGGGGAGGCAGATAGGTGGGCACGGCGGCAGAAAGTAGGGCATGCTAGAGCTGACCAAACATTGAAAAGACGGGAGAAACAAAGGAAGGAAGGGTGCTATGTGATGCGGTGGGGAAAAGGAAGCCATGTTGAGGTGGGGGTGTGCGGGAGACAAAGAGGACGCGATGTCACTTCGGGAAAAGCTTCCATGGTGACACCGCACGGCTGAGGAAAAGAGAGGGGACATGGAGGAGAGAGGAGCAAGGCGTGTTGTGGATAATGAAAATATGAGCACGACAGGGTTCGGGACGTGCTGGAAAAGCTGGGTGCGCTGCGCTTCTATAGTGTTATCATGGTGTCGACGAGAGGAGGATGACAACATGAGGAAGATGATGGCATGACGAGTGGGGCCAAGGTGTCAACAAGGGCGAGTGATAGAGAAGAGAGAGAGAGTGCTAGGAGAGAGAGACTAACGGGTGGGTCCAGGGGCCCACATGTCGGGTTAAGTGGAGGCGTAAACTAGGTAAATACATTTTTGCGTTTGGGAGACGTACTCCTGAAGGTGGCTTCGGCGAGGACGGAGTTGGGCCGGGATTTGGGCCAAAAGTGGCAGTGGGCTGGCCCGTGGCAACTGTTTCGGCCCAGGGATTTAGAAATATTTTTATTTTTGAAATTTCTAGAAATAGTTTTTGTGCTCTTAAAAATTGCAATTGAACTCCAAAAAATTCTGAGAAAATTCACCGAAGTACTTCAGAATAATCCAAACCAAGGTAAAATATTTTCAGACTCTGAAGTTGTTTTAGGAAACCTTCAAAAATCTACTTAGGCTTGGAAAAACAGGGGGAAGCATTTTAAAATTCTGGAAACACCTCAAAACTTTAGAAAACACTAATTTAAATTGTTTTTAGCTAAGGAAATAAATTTTGAGGCTGATACACGATAGCGAAAGCGGCGTCCTCCCGACCCGGCACTCCCGTCTCTTGCAAACGATGAGGCGGTGATGACGGCGAGGCGGTGCGACAAAGTAGTAGCGTCCTCCAACCCCGGGACACCCGTGGAGGCAAGTGTGACGATGTCGGTGAGGAGCGTTGTCGGTACAGCGCTGCTTCGTCCCGCCCTGATCCGCATGACGGTATTAGCAGCGGCATGGTAATCTCGAGGTCGAGCTCAAGTGCGGCGTGGCCCTTCTCGACCCATCGTCCTCCTCGAAGATGGTGGCAGCAGCCAGGCCGGTGGCCCTCCCGTCTCGTTGTTGACAACGACTATGGCGGTAAGGCCAAGTGATGGCGCGACGACCTTCCCGTCCCGACGCTGGAAGCAGCGAGGCTTGGTGGCGGTGCGACATCTTGTGCCGCTCCTGTCCTAACCAAAAGTCGGTGGGCGAGGCATCGCGCCGTAGGTGGAGCGGACGTGATGGCGACGACGGTTTCATCGTAAGCAAAGACCGACGCGGTGGCAGTCGCTCGTTGGGCTCACCATTGGCGAGCAACAGTGCGGTAGCAACATGGCAGAGCATGCCGTTGGTGAGGCGACACGACGTGGGCGAGGATGCGCAGTGGTGATGTCGGTGCAGATGCCGACATGATCCCACTGTTGGCGGGGTCGGTGTAGCAAAGACAATAGGGTTGTCATGGGAGGATGTGATGGCATTGATGGGGAAGGCCGCTCCTTCACAGATGGTGCGACGCAGTCTTGACCGGTTGTGAGGACGGCGCGGTGTGGCGCGGAGCGCAGGTATGCACCGTAGGCGGCACGCGGAGGTCCGCCGTAGGGAGGCGTGCGAGCAGAGAGCCGCTGTGGGCGTCCAACGCTAATCTACCGTAGGCAGCGCAAGATGGGATCAGGTGTCGCCATCGACAACATTGATACGAACATCATAGGCAGGCATCGAGAACAATAGTAGGTCAATCTACTATGATTGTTGGAATGATTGTTGGTTTATATTTTAGTTGAGTGCTATGTCTATAGCTCGAAATAAGATGTTGATCGCAGCCGATGAGGCACTACTACAGAAAAGTCCTTCACAGACGGTTCAAAAACGCCATCACAGATGATTTTGTGAGCCGACTGAGTTTACGGGTCAGTAATGCATGAGGTCATCACAGACGGTATTCGAACCGTCTGTAATACATAATATCCCAGACGGTTTTATCTACAAACTGTCTATGATAGTCGACTATCACAGACGGTCTGTAGATGAAACCGTCTGTGATAGTGGACTATCACAGACGGTTTCATCTACAGACTGTCTGTGATTTTGTACTATCACAGACGGTTTCATCTACAAACCGTCTGTGATATTCTTTTGCATTGCTAAATCTATTTCTGTTTGTTGGCTAGCATCAGGAAATGCTAGTCATGCCCTCTGAAACAAGCACATCCAATTCGCATTCATTTCAGTAGCAAGTACATCAAATTCGCATTCATTTCAGAAATAAGCACATCCAATTCACAAATCAATTAACTAAAATTAACCATTAATGTACATTTTACACACATGTACCATTAAGTTCAATCTATCATAATCAAGTTCAATCTACACTGTGAAAACTCCCATCTGGATTTATGACTTGACTGTTCAGGAATGACGCAAGGTGTGATCGAACTTTTATGAGCTCGCTCTGTTCCAACGCAGTTTCGTCGATAGTCGCAACCTGTCGATATGAAGATTAAATTCGTGCTTATATAAATTGGTAAGTATATATGAAATAATTGTTGCAAGATTGACAAACCTGAGGATCATTGGTGATCGCAGAACCGATGAGTAGTTGCATGTTGTGGCAAACATAGTATCCACAGACGTTGCGGCCCGACGGCTGCTGGTGGCACTGCAAAAATAGAATTGGTTAGTTCGAGAGGCAATACTACGAAGTGTTATAAAGGATTAATGTGTACTAGCTAAAGAGTACCAGGAATTTTTGATCATGTGACAACGTCTTTCCCCTGCAATTCCATCCTCTAGCATGTAACATGTCGAACACCCTATGTGACTCCAAGAAGTTAGTCTTAGCCATTGCAAAGGAAGGAAAGACTACAATAGAGTTTCTATGGAGGAGATGTGTTTACCTGAAGATTAAATTCCGGATAACTGTGAAGTTGTGAGTGGCCTTCTGTAGGGAATCTAGGTATATTACCCATTTCCGTTTTGATATAATTACAATTAGAATCCAGTGGAAGCTACATAGGTATGTCAGCATCGTCATTAAACCTAAGTTCGCGTTGCTTATAAAGTACAAATCAACAAGTATAGCTAGTAGTGCAACACTTACTCCTGGTTGTAGGGCAAAAGTATGAATTCCTTGTTGCGGCGAGCCATGAAAAAAAATCTATAATGTAATTCTCAACGAATCTTGCATTCGCCCTGATGCTTTGCTCGGAGACCACGTGTGGGTCGAGGAAACCTACCGGTGATTTCCTTCTTTCGGCTTTAGAGATCATGTATCTATATACAAAAGCAAGGAGTTATATATAACATTTATCTGTATTACACGAACATTGACCATGATTGTACACACTTATAGTGTCCAGCATCGTATGAGTGAGACGTCGAGCTCGTCGAGGTTGAAGAGACAGAACAAGTCGTCGAAGGTCACTATGAAGACAGCGTCTTGATGCACGCGGTTAAAATGAGCCTCCTTGAACATGATGGTGAAACCCGAGCGTCATTGATCAACTGGCTTGTTGGACTGGTCCATTTACTATGTATGCAATGCCGTGCAATCCGGTCCTAGGGTAGAGCTATCTAACCTCTCGACCAACGGCTCGCCTAGCACGAATTTCTGGGCCAACGGCAAGAAGGGGATATCAGGACAGGAGTCGATCGTCTTCGATTTGCCCTTGCTGCCTCGCTTTGTATAGGTCGACTTCACAAGAGTCGACTGAGCACGAGGTGTAGATGCATGTGATGCAGTGGATCCTTGCTGTGTCGGTGCAGGTAGCTTCGGTGCAGTCAGGTCCCATGAACTTGATACCGTTGCAGGACATTCCCGTGAAGTTGACACCGGAGCAGGTAGCTCCAGGTAGATGTCCCCCCTTGGGCCACTGGATGAATGTTCCAACGACTTACCCTAGAGTCATGACCTCATCGTTTGGGGGATTTTGCAATGGGACGGCCTCGAAATTGGCACAAACACCGTCCACATTCACTTTTGCGAAACCCGGCGCTAGATTTGCACCGTGCACCAAAGCCCCGACATCGGATGGATACACCTGGCCCCAAGCAGCATCTAGGGCAACAGAGACATATCTCACTTGAAGCTTGCACTTCATAGCCACCTACGTACATAACGATATAAAATTAGCTACTCCAATAGGCCTATCAATGGATTGAGCATTCCAGAGATAATAATTATTACCTAGATGTCATCGACGGGAAATCTGCCGTCACTATTGGGGTAGGGTTAGGGTTGGACGCGCAGCTACTCAGAAGTTTGGAGGGGCTGGCTAGCACAGTAGGGGCAGGGGCTTGCAACTGATTTGGGAGTTGCAATTCCCTAATCCTTTCCTCAAAGGTCTCTATCTGCTGTTGCTGGGATGCACGAATCTCCTCTCTGATGGATTCAGTGATCTCATCTCTAACTTTTTCAGTGAGCTCATCTCTGAGGGATGCACGAATCTCCTCTCGTAGCTTTGCATTGCGCTCAGCTTTGGCTCTCTTCCTACTCTGGTACAATCCGGAGTCCGCTTGGAATCATTTTTGCCATGTAACATAAACACCAGCGCCTCTCGTGCGACCCGGATGCTCGTTGTTTCCTAGGGCCGTGTTGAGTATATCTTTCTCCCTGTCTGTTTGGAATGAGCCTTGGGAAGATTGTGCACTCAGCGTTACTTGCAATAGCTCGACATGTCATTTCACTTCCTACGAAGTTATGGAGTAATTACAAACTAGGTAGTTCGATATCTTACGGTATTTGGGACACTTCTGATCTCGGGGTTTGGAAAGGAGACTTCCCCCGTAGGCCCAGTACGTAACCTCCTAAATAACCACTGTCGGGCGCGCACATCAGTGATCTCAGGAAATGGCGGGGAGACATTCGAACAGGTTGCCTGCTGGTCTTGATCCCTCCATATCGGGATTTTACCCGCATACCAAGCGGTGCCGAGTCTGTGGGGGTGCTTGTTTTTTGCCTGGAGGGCCGTGTGCGCTGCACTTTCACTCCTAAATTCATTTGTCGTCTTCTTCGCCACAAACTCGGCCCAGGACTCTTCCAAGAATAGATACTTTTGGAAGGGCCTCAGATCCTTCTCCACGTAATTCTTGACAAGCGTGCTCTTGAAGTTATTCCACGCTTTGCACGCCTGTAGCAATGCGTGTTGTCGCACGGAGTCCAGGTGTTCTGCCAGGATCTCGAACGATTTGAGAATTTCCGTCAGCAGAACAGTTTTCGGTAGTTCGGGCACCTCCTTCCACGAATCGTAGGTGGCGCTGACCCGTTCCCGTGCAACTATTCCAACCATTCTCCGGAATGCGGACACTGCTTGGCGAGGATTGATAGGGGTCCCAGACTGATCAACCTCCGTGATGGTAAATCGGCCCTCGGGCCTTTTCAATATTCATCTTCTTCTACCGCGGTTGGATATTGCAGAGGATGGTGCATCATCAGACACATGAGGCGGCGATGACGAAGAATGAGCGGAAGACATCTTCACAAGAAATAGAACATCATGTGAACAAATGAAGTCAGCATAAAGCTAAGATTTAACATTTTGATATTGCTATCAGATGTAGAGTAAGCATTCCAATTAGAGCTCAAGTTCAAACCTGATTTTCAAAACAATTTCAGTACAAGACTATTATTATCACAGAGCATTCATCTCAAGCCCACCACACCACATTGCAATATATTCGATGGAGATATCAAAACAAATACCATATGAATAATCGACTAGAACAAATACAAATTCCTAAAACAAGTACAATTATCATGAGGGACCATGACAGATTATTGATAGAAATAGTTAGGGAAAGGGGCATCGGGATTTGCAACTCGGCATTAGTTACCTTTGGGCGTCGAGGAGAAGGACGAGCAGGAGCGATCTTGCAAGCAGGCGGCGGCGTCGAAGGGGAGGCGCTTGGCTGGGAGGGGAGGAGGCGGCGAGCTCGGGAGGAGGGCGCAGGCTCGGGGAGGTGCGCTGAGTCAGAGGAGGAGGCGCGCGGGCTCGGGGAGGCGTCTTGGCCGAGGAGGAGGTGGCGTCGACGGATCGGGAGGAGTCGCCACCGGCTCGAGGAGGCGGCGTCGAGGACGGCGGTGACGGGCTCGGGGGAGGAGGGAGCGAGGAGTCGAGAAACTTAATTGTTTGAGAGTGGCAGGCGCGGTAAACCCTAGCTAGAGTCCGAACATAAATAGGGATGGACATCACAGATGGTTCTAACGTATAACCGTCTGTGATATGTGATGTATCATAGACGATTCTAACTTAGAACCGTCTGTGATATGTGATGTATCACAGACGGTTTTAATAAACAACCGTCTGTGATATGTGTGTATCACAGACGGTTCCAATCAACAACCGTTTGTGATATATTATCACAGACGGTTTGTAGCTCAAACCATCTATGATATTATTTTGTATTGGTTAATATCTAGCTCTGTTTATTGGCTAGCCTCAGGAAATGCTAGCCATGCCCTCTGAAACAAGCCGAAAAGACAACAAGTACATGTATATACATCCAATTCACATTCATTTGAGAAACAATCACATCCATTTCACAGTACAAATCAATTAATTAACTAAAATTAACCATTCATCAAAACGTACATATATATACACACATTATTTAGTTAATCTTTAAAAATTAGCCCTTTATGATGTTCGACGCGTATGTAGATAGTTTCGTCACGTTCTTCTTCCTCGACCCTTATGCCGTTTCCGAAAGGAGGCAACTCGTCAAATTGATTGTATTCTTCCTCATCCACTACATTCTCAACTCCGACAATCCTCCTTTTTCCATGAAGAACTACGTGGCGCTTCTTATTTGCCGGTCAAGAACATAGAAGACTTGAACAACTTGGTTAGCCAAGATGAATGGTTCGTCTTTGTATCCGACACGTTCGAGGTCCACGGTAGTGACACCGTGCTTGTCGACCTTCACCGTGGAGATGGACCCAATGACACCAAATAGGGGATCTTGAAAAGCGCGTGGTCGAGCTCCCATATCTCCTCTATTTGCCCATAGTAGGAGCTCCTCATTATCGGCTTGAATGCATCTATCACGGACACATTGTTACGTTAGTGCTTTTAATATTTTGAGCCTCACGATAGAATGTGTACCCATTTATGTCGTATCCTCGCCATGTTACAACTGTAAATGTTTGCCCTTTTGCCAACCATGTCGAGATATCACTTGACGAGCTCCTAGTGAGTCGCTCCTTCAACCATTGGTTGAACCGTCTATTGTATTGTCTCGTGATCCAAACATCCGGCCGCACCGGATTCTGTTGCTGAAGCATGTCCTTGTGCTGGTCGATATACGGGGACACTTCAGTCATGTGTTGCAAGACCGTGAAATAGGCTTGAGCATACGCATCCATATCTGGAGTGATTGCTTTCCTTCCGATGGTCCCGATACCCTCGAGCCTCCCCTCATGGCGAGATCGAGGCACACCTATCGGTTCAACCTGAGCCATGTAATCGACGCAGAACTCAATGACCTCTTCGGTTGCATAACCTTCGACGATGCTGCCCTCCGGCCGAGATCGATTCCGTACATAGGACTTGAGAATTCCCATGAACCTCTCGAACGGGTACATGCTACGTAGGAACACGGGCCCGCACATCTTTATCTCCCTCACAATATGAACAATGAGATGGACCATGATATCGAAAAACGACGGAGGGAAATACATCTCAAGATCACATAGATTCGTCACCACCCCGTCCTGTAGAGCATCTAGTCCTTCGGGATCGATGAACTTCTGAACAATTGTGTTAAATAAATAATACAGCCTCATGATTGTCTCTCGGACCTTGATCGGCAAAATACTTCTAATTGCAACAGGGAGCATTTGTGTCATCAACACATGACAATCACGAGACTTCATGCCAATTAACTTCAAATCTTCCATCGAAACAAGTTTCTTCATGTTGGCGGAGTAACCGGACGGAACTTTCACACCATGCAAGCACCGGCACAGTTCGGTTCTCTCGGCCTTGGATAGACTGTAACAAGCAGGGGGAAGGTACGTTCGTCCTTTATCAGTCTTTGTTGGTGCTAACTCAGGTCTGATTCCATATCAACCAAGTCAAGCCGTGCGTTGACACCATCCTTTGTTTTGTCACTTATGTTCAGTAAGAGACCAATCAAGCTGTCACATACATTATTCTCTACGTGCATGACGTCGATGCAGTGGCAAACTTCTAGGTGTTCCCAATAAGGTAAGTCCCAAAATATTGATCTCTTCTTCCACATGTTCTTCTTACGGGTCCTCGATTTACATCCCTTTCCGAGCACAACATCTAAATCCTTAACCATATCATAGACCTCTTTTCCGCTTAAATGCCTTGGAGCTGAACTGTCCTCCTTCTCTCCGTCGAATTGTTTCTTCATCCTGCGGTATGGGTGAGCCCCCCGAAGGAACCTACGATGTCGCATGTACACGGTTTTACGTGAGTGATTCAGCCACACACTCTCTGTATCATCTAAGCAGTGAGTACAGGCTTTGGCCCCTTTTGTACTCTGGCCCGACAGATTAGCAAGGGCAAGATAATCATTTATGGTGCAGAACAACAAGGAATGTAAAGTGAAGTTCTCTCGTTTGTACGCATCCCATACATGTACCCCTTCAATCCACAGTATTTTTAGATCTTCCATCAATGGTGCTAGGTACACATCAATATCATTCCCAGGTTGCTTCGCCCTTGGATAAGTATCGACAATAAAATATACTTTCGCTTCATACACAACCAAGGAGGAAGGTTGTAGATCTGAGCGTCACGGGCCAAGTGCTATGTCGGCCGCTCATGTTACCGAAAGGATTCATTCCATCTGCTTAATCCAAACCTTATATTCCTCGGTTTACTTTTGAAGTCCGCAAACCTCCTATCGATGTTTCTCCATTGGGCGGAATCAGCAGGTGTCTTAGCTTTCGTCATTCTTACGCTCCTCTGAGTGCCAATCTGCAGCTTTTGCATTCTTTGGGTTCGCAAAAACCGCTTCAAACAGAAATTACAGAAGATACCACGCCACCTTAGCAGAGGTCCTTTCTTCACCTCGATTCCTCGTCGTCATCGATTGATTCTTACGCTTGTATCGGGATGCGTTGCACACCGAACATACATGCATGTTTGTATACTCGTTACGGTAGAGGATACAGTCGTTTGGACATGCATGTATTCTTTCTACTTCCATTCCCAATGGACAAAGAACCTTCTTGGTTTTGTAGGTGGTTTTGGGCAACTCGTTTCCCTCTGGAAGCATGTCCACTAAGAGACCTAACAGCCCCGTGAAACTCTTGTCGGACCAACCGTTGCTTGCCTTCAATTTCAGCAGTTTAAGCACGGATGACAACCTTGTGTATTCCAGCTTGCAGCCTGGGAACAAAGGTTTCTCCGAGTCCTCCATCAAGCCCCGGAATTGAACATACTCCCTCTCATCACAGTTCCCTTCTGCATCGCGAAGCATCTGATCTAGATTGTCATCGTGTAGCCTATCCGAATCGGAACCACAATCGACATCATCCGGCGGCATATCGTTGACTTCCTGTATAATATGTATATCGTTGACTTCCTGTATAATATGCTCTTCACCGTGACTGGTCCAACATGTATAACCCTTTTGAAACCCCTTGAATCAAGTGTGCTTCGATCTGCGCTCGGTTGTTAAACATCTTGATTCTCGCAATCAATGCATGGACGATACATATATTCCGCCCCTTATTCAACATATCCTCCTCGGCAGCTCTTGTAAGCAGACACGCCATTAATGTACTCTTCACTCACACAGTTCTCGGACATCGGCTTCGGTCCATCATACGGTTCGTATTGAAAACCCTGGAAATAAATAAAAGGGTGACTTCGAAAGCCTATTTTCTGAGGCTTAATTACGCTATTTTCATTTTCACATTTTTCCGAATTTTATTAACTTACATGTGGGCCCTACTTGTCAGTGACTCATTTTTTATTTCATGATTTTATTTATAAAATCTATGGCGGTCCCACATGCCATAGACTCGTTAGTTTATTAACTAAATGATTAAAAACAGTAGGATTCGAAGCTCAAATTGGGCTTAGGGTGACATCGCATTGCTAATAGTCGTGGCTTGGGGCCCTAAGATCGCCTGAGGCGAATCGACGGTGATGTCTCGTGTCGGCGCTTGAAACTAGCGATTTCAGTATAAACGCCTGAAACTACTCAAATTAAAGGATGCCTATGCCCTAGTAGCTCACCTCGATCACGAGGAAGGTGTCAATGAAGTCAGGGAAGGTCCAAGTCGGCTGGTCGTCGATCGGTGAACAGAGGCGACGGCGGCAAGCTCCTCGGCGATAATAGCTGAAATGGACCACACGAGCGGGCTCAGTGAGGTGAGGCGATACTCAAACCGGGCACGAAGTGGCGATGGACTCACCGGGCTTGGAGATCTCCCGTGGTTACCGTAGTGCCAGAGATGGAGATCAAGAAGACTCTGTTGGCCAGAGTTATGTATGTACACTGTACCGTCTGTGATGAGTTAATTATCATGGACAGTTTTTAACAAAAACTGTCTGTGAAGAGCTCATATCACAGACGGTTCATGTTTAAAACCGTCAGTGAAGTATCACAGACAGTTCTGACCAAAACCCGTCTGTGATATTACCCAATATCACAGACGGTTTTAAACATGAACCGTCTATGATATGACCTCTTCACAAACGGTAGCGTGGAGAATAACACAGACGGTGGGTAAACAAAAACCGTCTGAGATTGTGTTTATCTGAGCGGTTTCGATGAACTATGCGTGATCGGTGTCGATATTAGCATTTCTGTAGTAGTGAGGGTTGCGATTTGTTATTTATTCAAGTACTTACTTGTTGTTCTTTATCTATTTGACTGCTCTTTAAACTCTCGTTGCAAAGTACTATGTATTGATATTGCAAATAAAATTTGCTTAATGCTGAAAATAACTTGTAGCATAGAGCCTCATCCTATGTTAGCCATGTATATATATAAATTTTGCGATTCACCACAAGTCTTGCTAAGTATGCAATGTACTCAGTCTTAAATTGTTGTTCAGAGTTAGAGGATAAGCCTATGCCGGATGACGCATTTTTTGCACCAGGTACCGGATGGTTCGGTGACGGGTCTTTCTAAGACTTGTTTATTGTCAGTTGTCTGAGGGTTTGGATGTGCATATCACTGGACTTTTGGATTATATACATGTTATGCTTTCGCTGTTTAATTTGCTACTTCTGATACTTGTTATTTTATTTGGCCTGTTGGCCGTGTATCCTATTATGTGGTGTAATCGTTTAAGATAAGCACCATATTTGTTTCATGTTGTATGTATATTGTGTATGGATGTGTATGCCAAAGTTGTGGATGTGTGTACTAGCCACTGATCATGGGACTAGTACAATACACACACGAGGGTTTCGGGTATTCAAAGCCTGGGGTCCGACAACATTGATACGAACGTCGTAGGCGGACGTCGAGAACAATAGTAGGCCAATCTACTCTAGGAATTGTAATAGATTGATTGGGGGTGTCATACCAGAAAGCCTTAGTGAGAGCGTTATCGTGTCGATAATAGAGGATGGTGGTTGTGTTGCCAACGATCAATCACACACGAGTGAAAAGTAGATGATCAAGAACAGAAGATGTAGTGATACAAATCAAACCTCTAGATGAGATTAATTCTATAGGTTGTCCAATCTTTCACGGTGGTAATTCCTGACCAGATATGTAGAGCACGAATTATAGGATGCAACTCGCAATTGGATCAATAAATCTCACACCCGTACACACCATAGTACACGAACGAGGGAAGAGACCAAATAAGATCAGCACTCAAATTCAATTAATGAGATTAAACTTGAGTAGCAATTAGAGATATCCTAGATGGAAAACTCTGAAGAACTCTCACACACACGATAACAGGGGTAGACCCTCAGAGCATGTACAATGCGAGATGCTTATATACGAGTGTTTAAAGAAATTGAATGTAGCAATGTCATCAAGTACCTATATATGTAAAAGTCATTTCCTCCAATGCAAGCATCTGTTTTGTAGGTGGTTAGGTGATTGTATTATCTATTAATTATACATAGTTACATACATAAGCACCTCTTAAGTACCGGTGCCTAATCAAGCATCGATGCTACAAAATAAGTACCTTATCTGTCATACGTGGCAAGAAAAATCAGTTTTTCTTTGCTAAACACCTCTCTAAGCACCTGCATTGTACATGCTCTCATAGCAACACATCAAATAACTCAATTCATAATTTCAACTCCCCCTTACATTGGACGCACCACCATAAGCTTATATAATCAACATACGTACTAAGGCTTTAAGGCCGATTAGGACTCTCATGTACATATTTAACGTGTTCGGTTAGGACTCTAATATAAACTTTCTAAACCGTACGACTCAATGTAACTTAAACTAGTGTTGTAATTCCTTTTGTATCTCATAACCAACTCAACCAACTCAAAGTTTGGACGGACTTGATTTGCATGGACGTGGTTTACGGAGGGAGCCACGTGTTCGTTGCTGCAGGATTAAGTCATTTCTTGCGTGAGTTCTTCTTTGGTGGACCCGACGCCACGCATGCAATGATGTAAAGATAGAACCGGCCAAAATACGCTCAAATAGATGGCACCGGTTCCATCTCCTAGGCATAAAGCAGATAGGAATCTCCAAGTTAACATGATCTGTTTATTCTGTTATTGAGATCCTTTCTTATGTGTTAGAATCGTGTAGAACAATAATTATTTTCTTGCAGCCGCATGGCCCGCATGCATGTATGTGGAGGCATGATTGTTCACCCAGCTTCACCTCCTTCCACATGCTGCTGCCTCATTTGCAAGATGCGCATGCTTCTGAGTTCACACGGCTTGACACCAGTTAACAGTATGTGAATAGTGTACTGAAAGGACAATGTTTCAACAGTAAACTGAATAGCGATTTTTCCTGTGGCACGGTACATGAGTAGTGAACTGTATTGACCATAGTGCGCATCTTGTTCTGTATGGCACTATATTACTGTATGTGAGTAGTGAACTTCTTGGCGCTACTGATGATGCCGTTTACCGCGGTTCATTTCTTCCGCAATTCTAGTCTGCGGTACCGTGGGTTTTGTGGATTGAGAGTGTGATACCTGGTTTTCGCAGACTAGGAGTGTAGTACGTAGACTTCTTAACCTGTTACAGTGTTATTTTTGCAATTTCGTACGAACGAAAGCTACTTTTCCTATTACAAATAAAAAATATGTCAATTTAACAAAAAATCTCTAATACTAGATAAATATCGCTTTTTTTTACCAATCAAAGCATAGACACACGCGCACTCTATTCCAATAGTAGAAATATAAGAGACAAGAAATCTAAGAGACAAGAAAACATCATTAGAGAACCAAGCTTGCTCGGCTGGCTAGAGGCAAGGGAGCTCCCTCAGCCCACTTGTGTTCAAGGATGGATCTCGGCATGGGTGTCTCACCGGGTGGGTGGGTGTGTGTGTGTGTTAGGGGGGTTTATTTGAGGACTGAGCTGGGGTTCAACTGGCAAAAATAAGGGGAGCTATAGGCTCTCAGCCCGCTACGGTTCAAGCACTGGCTCCCGTGGTTGCCTCGTGAGATTGAGTGCTTCTTCTTTTTTAATGTGCACCAAATGGGGTAAATCCCGGACGTCGAAAAAAAGGAAAAAAAAGAAAACATCATTACAATTCTTCAACCAGAAATAGCAACCGAAAAATCAACAGCTGTATTCTCTTTTTGGACAAAAATGTAGTAGGAGCTACATCACAAGACATAATTGATGAGAAGAATACTGTTGATGACAATATTTGGTATCTATGGTGGTCATTGCAGTGCTGATTGGTTTAATGGTAAGAACTTAAAATTATCACTGATTCAACCAACATTTTGTTTTGAATCGGAAGGCAGATCGGCTTTGAAGACCTCCTGGGAGGTCCGGGCTTCAAAATCTACCCGAGAGGACCTGGACGACCTCTTCAGAGACCTCCTTGGAGGTCCTAGGGGACATCCTGAATGATCCCAAACAACCTCTTCAAAGACCTTCTAGGAGATCCTAGAGGACATCCTGAGTGGTTCCGAAAAACATCTACAAAGACCTCCTAAGAAGACCTGGAGGGTGGTCTTTGCAAAATGGCTAAAAGGGTGATCATCGTAAAACATGAGGTCTTGGTTCAAAAGGGTAATCCTTTGCGAAGCAGAAAGTCTTGAGGACCAGGAAAAAACGCGCCCAAAAGACCCCAGGAGCATTCACGTGGCCTCATCAAGACCTGCCATGACCTCTCCCAGGAGCGCTACGTGTTCCCATCGAGGCCGCTCAAGACCTCCTCAGGGACACTCGCGCTTTCATCAGAGCCGCCCAGGACATCTTCGAGGGCACTCACGTGGCTTTATCGGAGCCGCCTAAGACCTCCCTAGGGACTCTTGCACGCCTCCATCAAGACCGCTCAAGACCTCCTCGAGAGCGCTCACGTGGCTTCATCAAAACAGTCCAGGACCTCTTTAGGAGCGTTCGCGCACCTTCATCAGGGCCATCCAAGACTTCCTCAAGAGCGCCACGTTGGCTTCATCAAAGCCACCCAAGACCTCCTCGGGGACACTCACGTGCCTTCATCAGGATCGTCCAAAACCTCCTCGGGAGCGCTACGTGGCTTCATCAGGGCTGTTTAAGACCTCCTCAGGAGCACTTGCGCGCCTTCTCCAAAGATCTCCTCGAGAGCGTTACGCGGCTGCATCAGGGCCGTTCAAGACCTCCTCGGGAGCGCTACGCGGCTTCATTAGGGCCGTTCAAGAACTACTCAGAAGCACTCGCGCGCCTTCATCAAGGTCGTCCAAGACCTCCTCAGGAGCGATTCGCAGTTTCATCAGAACCGCTCAAGATCTCCTCAAGAGCGCTACGCGGCGCTATTAGGGCCATCCAAGACCTCCTCGGAAGCGCTATGCGGGTTCATCTGGGCCATCCAAGACCTCCTCGGGAACGCTATGCGGCTTCATCTGGGCCGTCCAAAGACCTCCTCAGAAGCGCTCCCTAGGCTTCATCGTGGTCGCCCAGGATCTCCAAGGAGCAATACGTGGCTTTATCGTGACCGTCTAGGATCTCCTAGGAGCAACACGTGGCTTCATCAGGGCTGCACAGGACCTCTTCGGAGCGCCTATGCGTTTTAATCAGAGCCGGCCATGGTGTCAATGTGTGAAAATTATGAGGATTACACGCCTCGGCCTTGCGGCTGGTGATCTGCATATGATGCATTAAATGATTCTTTTTGAAGCATTAAATAATATTGCTCCAGTGCGAGGGTTACAATTAATATGAATCTGATATTTTCCTATATCAGCAAAAGTATTGATTTGTAGGAAGCCGTAGTCGGTTAGGTCAACCAGGTTACCGCTATGCTTTATATAATTTTTTTTATGTAGCCAGTTCCATCGTGTTGGGATAATTCATGGTAGCAGCCAAAGTCATTGGAGGAGACAAGCGAGGAGGCGGTACCGGCCCTTGCCATGGCCGATTCTTGCTCCGTTCCGGCGAAAAACCCACCGCACGGAGCTCCGCAGTAGAGTACCCCGCCGCAACTGCATCATCAAAGACCTGCAAAGATTTGCGAAAAGAAGGTGAGATGGAAGGCACCGACATTCAACCGATTTTGCTTTCTCGAATCGACTGCCGCTTCCGCCAAGATGATCTCATCATCGTCGGATGAATCACATTCTTACAATCTTCAAAACCTAGATCCGATCGCAGCACTAACCACCCGATAAACCCAAGAAAACGGCACAAAAACCACACCATCGTCGGTCACAACACCGACGATGG
This sequence comes from Phyllostachys edulis, assembly GCA_036346405.1. Classification (NCBI taxonomy): domain Eukaryota; kingdom Viridiplantae; phylum Streptophyta; class Magnoliopsida; order Poales; family Poaceae; genus Phyllostachys; species Phyllostachys edulis. The sequence goes on along the minus strand of CM070559.1, from coordinate 7,719,846 downwards.
CAACATCCCCCTCCAAATCCGGCATCATGCACCTCTCTTACGTACGGCATTAGGACAAGCTAGTACATGGAGATCGATGCTTCGATCAGACGTGGATTGGTAGATGGCTACTCATGGAGGGCCCATCAATCTGCACATGTCATGGCCGGAGCTAGCATTGATCTCTACAAGAACAACCGGTTTGGACTACTGCAACTGATCATTGACGGCCACACCACGTAGTTGTTACTTAACTGGGGATTGATGGATGCCCAATTAATATTCCTATTGGGATGTGTGTCTTATGATTAATATCAATTTTATAGTAATAGTGAGACATTGTGGTCGTTTGGTGCATGCGTGCGGCTACATTGATTTAGGCAGAGATGGGAAAATGGAGGTGACGTGCACCTGCGATGGCTGTTTGATCAGGGTGAAGTGCACGCTCTCCCTACCTTCGCTTCTGCGGCTGCTGCTACTCCTTTTCTCTGCGGCTCCTGGGCTTCTTCTCCTCCATTGTTTCCGCTTCATCCCCTTGCTGAACAGGACTTGCTGGAGGCTTGGATCACCATTTTGGGCTTGATGGATGGAGGCGTAATGGTGGATGGTGTGTTGGAGACGATGGTGAAAATGTGCTAGCTGACGTGCTCACCTCCCTTCTTATCCTCTTCTATTGCTTCTTGGCTAAGATAAAAAAATAATAATCATGTGGCTTGTGCACTATTAACCCTTCTGTGGCTTGGTTATGACTGGTTGGCACCCGATTAATTGTAGAATGAAGACACCCGATTAATTGTGGCTTCGACGTCGACCGGTCCTAGGTGGTCTGACTGTCTGAATCGCAATGTGCTATAGAATTACTGACATCATTAGGTATGGTTGAAAGCGGGTCATTTCAATAATTGACAGAAATCACTCCATCATGATCAGCTGTAGCTGATCATCTCTTCCTTTTCTTCCAAACTGAACTCCAAACTGAACTGAGTCTAAGTGGTTTCCATTTGCTAATCGAAAATGGGAGCAAGGGTGCATTTGGTTGACGAAATCCTCCAAGGATTACCGGGAATCCTTTAGTAATCCTATGGGATTACCTTATTTGGTAAAACATCCAGTAATCTGAACTAGGAATATAAGATTACCTTGGGAAACAGATTACCATCAATTCCAGGAATTTATTTCCCGTAGAAAAAGGCGTCTATCTTAGATTTCCAAGGGAAAAGAATCTTTGTTATTGCGTTTTATATCATATGCTTTTGATTCATCACAGTCAAATTTTGAACTTCCAAAATTCAAAATCCAATGTATGGTATTTAAAAAAAAATTCAAAATAAGAATTTCGAAACTAAAATATCAAAATTTGATCCCTAAATTTTGGAATCTTAAATTCAGACAATTTAATTTGAAAAGTCAAAATTTCAAGGTTGGATCTCGAAAATCATTTTTTTCAAAAGTTCGAATTCTAGATTTCAGATATTCAAATTCCGATAATTTAAATCGAGAACTCAAAATTTCAAATTTTGAAATCCAAAATTTGAACTTTTGAATAAAAAAAATGAATTTGGAATGCTGGAATTTTAAATTGTAAATTCAAAATTTATACATGTTAACCTTCATGGTTTGAAATTTCAAATCCAGTAATTTAACTTTGTGGACTTGGTGGTTCGAGATGTGAAATATTTGAACTATGATAAAGACTAATATGTAGTTTCCTTTAAATCAACCAAACATTGGAATATTAGATTATTGGTAATGTGTTTACCAGTAACTATATTGAGAGGAATATTATATTACAGGGAAATATGAGATTATACATACCAAACGCACCCTAAGTTCCCCAATAAAAAACAAAAGGCAGCAAAAAAACACAAAAAAAACATCAAATTGCTCAAGGGGTGTTTATGAAAACAAAAGGTACAAAAGATGGAATAGGGGAACCATGTATTTCATGTCGTACCCCAGGCGTCGAGTAACTGAAGCCCTCGTGTGTGTACTGTAACATCCCAAAAATCCCAATTTTGGGAAAGTATAATGAAAATAAGCGGGAGAATGATTTTGAGCATGTTTTTGTGTGAAAAACTATTTTAGCATGATTTGTGAACTTTTGTATAGATCAAATAGTGAAATTACATGCTAATAGTAACTTGTACGCATTTTTGAGAAAATCACAGAATAGATAAAATCCTAAAAAAATGTACACAAGAAACTACACTGTGTCAGAAGCCCTCACAAAAATTTTCATAAATTTTGGAGCCTGTTGGATAGGTTTAAAAATTTGGCAAAGTCCCAGCCTTTTTTTGGAAATTCCAAATTCTATTCAAAATTCCTGCCAGGCCAATGGGCCGAAATAGCCGCATCCCATCTCCTCTCATGCTTGCTCCAGCCCACGCCAGCCCTGCTCCTTTCTCGCTGACGGCGTGGCCCCACTCGTCAGATCTCTTCGTCCACCTCTCGCCTCTCCCGTGCGCCAGCGCACCTGCGTCGCACCTGCTCCACCCCCGGTTCATGACCACCGCCCACCGTTTCACATTCCACCTGCCCCCGTCGCGTTCGCCTACGTCGTACGTCACCGCGTCGATGCCTCCCACCGCTTGACGCCGCCTTTTTCTTGCACTAGCAGAGACGCCAGAGCACGTCCGTGAGTTCTCTCGCAAGTGCCATTATCATGCCAATCATAGTCGTACTTATGCTTCTGACCACATCACAAACTCCCTAGCTTGCCATTCTCGCCTCCCACCAAGAACTAGAGCTTCTCGCTCCTTGGTTTGCCGGGAACGAGACCATCGTTCTCGACACCGGTGAGCAAGCTCTACACCGTCGCCACCTCTGGTAAGCTTCCTTGCCCTCGTTGCCTCTAGTGGGCTTCATTGCCCTCGCCAACCGTGTCACCATGCACCTCTCACCTCACTCACCCTACTCCCTTGCTTAATGCTGCCCTTGGAGCTCCATAGCACGAACACATTTTCATCATCTTCACCTCCAACGCGCACCCTGATCTAGACCTCCACATTCCCGACGTAGTGGTGAGCTTGAACCCCACCCAACCGCGTCATAATGCATTACATACTCCACTAATGTTTCTCCCTCGCTTGATGTTGATCGACATGCAGGAAATCCCCCGAATCGCCCTTCTTCTTCACTTCTGGCCGCCGTAGCCCCTTTTGTTGTTCGTCGCCACTCCAGTGAGTCCCTACCTAATTTCTTCTACCCTCACCATCTTAGCACGTTTGTGGGCTTATGCATGGCTCCATTTTAGTAATCCTTTACCGAGGAACCGTGCCACCGTGAAGCTACCGCCGCCACCGCTGCCCGTCACTGCTCCAAGATCTCTGGCCATCTCCCGACGGAGGAATGGGCCGCAGCAATTTCAGCCCAAAGGCGAGCGGGAAATTTAAATTAGGTTTGAATTTTTTTTAGAAAAGGCTGAGAGTTTGTATGAATTTATAAGCATATAAAATGAGCTCAAAAAATTAGGAAAATTTTCATGGAGGCTCCCAACACAATGTAGTTTATTGTGTAATTTTTCTAGAATTTTAGTTTTTTGTATTTTTCTTGAAAATTCTTTCAAGCTACTGTTTATATAAAAATGCAATAATTGATTTATGGAAAATTTTTAAAAACAAGCTCAAAATACTTCATCATTTTATTAACAGTACAAATATCCCAAGTTTGTATTTTTGGGATGTTACATTTCATTAATTCTGTATTGAATATACAAAATACATGCTCCCGTAGGAGTTCATCTTTTATCTTTTGCGTATATGCTTAAGGAGTACATTTGACTGGACATTGCGGAGTTCGCCAATTCCTGGTGCCTTTGTGTGGCGTTTGGTTAATTACATCTACAATAGAAACCTACATAATACCTCCGATTAAGCTGCACTTGTGGTCGTTGATGTGTTTATGTTGCTTGTCCATATGAATGTTGGTGTAGATGTAGGTTGTGGATGCAGATGTGCAGATGTGATGTGGGTGGCTTTGTTTCGCCGATGGCCGATCATTATACGCCATCGATGTGTCGGTTCGCGGATAGGATATGTCGATTAAGAGGATGATTTTCGCCTAATCAGTTTCCAGTCATGTGTATGTATACCTTCATCGGACGCGAACATGTGTGTTGTCTTTGCCTCGTCAGTGCCTGACGACAGAATGTCCGATCCCATCCATTTGGGATGTGTCGATGGCCCTTTTCTCTCATCGACACCCGGCCATGGTGTCAATGTGTGAAAATTATGAGGATTACATGCCTCAGCCTTGTGGCTGGTGATCTGCATATGATGCATTAAATGATTCTTTTTGAAGCATTAAATAATATTGCTCCAGTGCGAGGGTTACAATTAATATGAATCTGATATTTTCCTATATCAGCAAAAGTATTGATTTGTAGGAAGCCGCAGTCGGTTAGGTCAACCAGGTTACCGCTACGCTTTATATAATTTTTTTATGTAGCCAGTTCCATCGTGTTGGGATAATTCATGGCAGCAGCCAAAGTCATTGGAGGAGACAAGCGAGGAGGTGGTACCGGCCCTTGCCATGGCCGATTCTTGCTCCGTTCCGACGAAAAACCCACCACACGGAGCTCCGCAGTAGAGTACCTCGCCGCAATTGCATCATCAAAGACCTGCAAAGATTTGCGAAAAGAAGGTGAGATGGAAGGCACCGACAATCAACCGATTTTGCTTTCTCGAATCGACTGCCACTTCCGCCAAGATGATCTCATCATCGTCGGATGAATCACCTTCTTACAATCTCCAAAACCTAGATCCAATCGCAGCACTAACCACCCGATGAACCTAAGAAAACGGCACATAAACCTCACCATCGTCGGTCACAACACCGACGCCGGCAACATCCCCCTCCAAATCCGGCATCATGTACCTCTCTTACGTACGGCATTAGGACAAGCTAGTACATGGAGATCGATGCTTCGATCAGACGTGGATAGGTAGATGGCTACTCATGGAGGGCCCATCAATCTGCACATGTCATGGCCGGAGCTACCAGTGATCTCTACAAGAACAACCGGTTTGGACTACTGCAACTGATCATTGACGGCCACACCATGTAGTTGTTACTTAACTGGGGATTGATGGATGTCCAATTAATTTTCCTATTGGGATGTGTGTCTTATGATTAATATCAATTTTATAGTAATAGTGAGACACTGTGGTCCTTTGGTGCATGCGTGCGGCTACATTGATTTGGGCAGAGATGGGAAAATGGAGGTGACGTGCACCTGCGATGGCTGTTTGACCAGGGTGAAGTGCACGCTCTCCCTACCTTCTGCTTCTGCGGCTGCTGCTACTCCTTTTCTCTGCGGCTCCTGGGATTCTTCTCCTCCTTCATTGTTTCCGCTTCATCCCCTTGCTGACCAGGACTTGCTGGAGGCTTGGATCACCATTTTGGGCTTGATGGATGCAGACCTGCTAGTGGGTTGAAACCCAACCTGGATCCAACCCAAACCATATATAATCAGACTAAACACCCAACCCAACCCAACCCACGAAATCTCCTCCCAGACCCTACCCGACCCAACCCACAATATCCCTTACAACCAACCCAACCCAACCCACAGATTCAACCCGTGGCTTAGACCATGGATTCAACCCAATATTTGCCTCTTTGGATGCGACTGGAATACTGGATTCAATCTAATCTTTAGGTCATGGATTCAGGTACCACCACCGTCAAGCTCACCACCCCAGGGAAGCGCTACTTCATCTGCGGCGTCCCCGGCCACTGCGCCGCCGGCATGAAGCTCGAGGTCACCATCACCGCCGCTGCCGCGCTGGCCCCGGCCAAGACCAAGCCCAGGGGCCGAGGAGCGTCGCCCCTACCTCCGCCTCGGCATTGGCACCTGAGGCCCCTACTGTGCCCTCCTCTGACGAGTTGCTGACCGTGTTGTCCCCGACAGCGGCACCGACACCCAATGTTAGCCTTAATCTTGTAGTCTAAGATTTAGTTTTGCTTTTTTGTTTAAGTTTGTATTGGATCACAATGTCAAATGCGAATCCGAGTCTGTCTGAGTTTCAGTTTGCTCTGTCCGTTTTCACGATGGACACTGTGGCTAGCCTAGTTCATGTCGTTTTTCAGGTTTCAGAACCTCTCTGGAGATTCGGAGTTAAGAAACCGAATTTGGAGTGGATTTTGAGCGATTCGGTTCTTGTTCTTGCAGCTTGGATCAGGTAATTGGCCAATTGAAGAGGCCCAGCCAAGAATTTCGGGGGGAATTTGGCTCCGGGATCTCGGTTCTTCATGGGTAGGTGGCGTCGGATCCAGCTATGATGGTTGTTGATATGGTCAGCGCGAGCACCTCCATTATTGCCCACCACCTGTTCGACCAAAGGTCCAAGGCCAGCCACCACCTCCGTCGGACGGCGAGGACGAGGTGGTGGGGAAGGAGAGGTCGGGGCCGATGTCAAGCTCAAGGCAGAAGTGAGGCCGGGGCAGCAGACGAAGAGCTTGTGGAGCATGGCCCAGGTGGCGGGCGCCCCGTCCGCGATCGGCGTCAAGAGGACCTCGGCGGGGAGCGCTCATGTCAGGCGTGGTGGGAAGCAGGTGCCCTGGAGTAGCGTGGCGAGGCGTAGGGATGCGCAGGACGTCCCAGGATCCAACGCCGACAGCGGCGTCGCCGCCTCAGCCTCCGCCCCTCCTCTTGATGGCGCGGGCGCTCTCCTCCTGCTGCTACTGCTTGCTCATGGCCGCTGCGTGCTGCTCATGGTCGGTGGCTCCCTGCCGTACTCCATGGAGCGAACCCATGGAACCCTATTGCAACTAGGAGGAGAGGAGCTACCGAACCCATGGAGCAAACCCTATTGTAATACCATGGCTTTAACCCGTTCTCAACCCATATTTCTGAACCCAACCCACCCCACCCTAACCCTTTCTACGAGGAAACCCAACCCGACCCAACCCATTTGATCTTTCAACCCATTACCACCCATCCAAAATCAACCCAATAACTGCCAAAATTCGATTTTTTTTTACGAAATTAATCAAAACCGAAATTTTCGGGACTGGTTTGAATTTTATCGGCCACCACCGGTAACACCGGCTACCGCCAATAACTGCCAAAATTCTGCCAATATTTTTTTCATTGGTATGTGGTACGGTAGGTTTTGCGGATTGAGAGTATGGTATCTGGATTCCACAGACTGGAAGCGTAGTACGTAACCTTCTTAACCTGTCACGGTGTTATTTTATATGGCTACTTTTCCTATTACAAGTAAAAAAAATGCGAATTCAACCAATAACTCTGATATTATTCAGATAAATATCGCCTTTTTTTACCAATCAAAGCATAGACACACGCCTTTTATTTTCCCAGAGAGCACGTGCAGGGAAGTATGGAAACATTGGACGCGTAGAGGTGTTTATGATTATTCCTTCTGCGACAGGAGCTCAGCTCGCGTGACAAATAGGCCATGAAAGCCGTAGGGAACACGGCCGGGCAGATGCACCTCTGCGACAATGTCTAGCTCCGGCGACCGCGCATCCATCACCACAAACCGGTTCTCACTAGTGCCCTCGTCGTGGACGTAGCACACCACGTAGCCGTCGTCCTCACTGCTGTCCCTGTCGACATCGGTGGGAACAAAGAATGGCTCTCCGGCGAAGCACCCGGGCCCGAAGTCACGGCGCGCGACGGTGCAGTCGCCTGTGCCGGCCCGGTCAAAGTCAAGCTTTATCACCCCAGCGATCTTGGGTAGCGGGTCGCATATACCGAAGTACCCGTAACGGTTGCGCCGGCCGACGTAGCCCGGGTGGATCACGCCGAACTCGAGGTTATCCGATGAAAGAGGGGTGCGGGACACTGCGCTGGTGCGGAGGTTGATGCGCACCATCTCGACGCAAGCGTGCATGAGCTCCAGGCGGTCCAGTATGTGCTCGATGGATAGGATATTGGGCGCCACCAGCACAAGCTCCTCGCCGCCAGCCTCCTCCCAGGCGTTGACCGAGTGCAGCGTGTTGAAGCCCGGAACCTCGAACCACCTCATCTCCGACTCGTCTGTTGCGTATCTCGGAAGCACGCCGAGCCGGGGCACCATTCCAGAGTCCGTCCCTACAGGCGCGCCGCTGCCAACCACCATGTCCATGGGCTTCATGACGAGCTGTACTTCCGGGAAGATGGCGTACCGCTCCGTGACGAAGAAGTCGTGCAGAAACGACGGTTGTCGCACAGAGAAGATGGGCACGTCGGCAGCCTTGTTGCCGACAGGGTCGAATCGAAAGTACGTGACGAACGGCGGCACAATGCTGTAACGGAACGCGAACAGCTCCCCGGTGACTGGGTCCTTCTTGGGGTGCGCGGTCATGCCCATGGCGAGGCGGCCGCCGAAGTCGATCCTGCCGAGCGTGGTCACCTCGCCAGTGGCCGGGTCGATGCGCACAGCGTACGGGAGGTCGGACTCGCAGAGCGCATAGAGGTGGCCGGAGAAGAAGACGAGGCTGGTGTTGGCCAGCCCGATGCCCTCGCCCAGCAGGTCTATCTGCCCCGACAGCGTCCTAGCAAACACGACCGCCAGGCGCGCCAGTCCGGCCACGCCGTGGAAGCCAGCGAAGAAGTTGGGCATGATCGGCACGCCCGCGTCGCGCTCCAGGAGGTACTTGTACGTCTGCACGTAGCGCGAGCAGAGGACGGCCGGCTCCGACGACGAGGACGACTCGGGGAGGAGGAGAGAGTGAAGCATGCCGTCGCCATCGAAGAGGTGGTGCGTCCCGCGGGGGCGGTGCTGCGGGTTAGGCCCGTTGCGGATGTAGGCCCCACCGGCAAGGCAGCGCGGGATGGCACCGCGCACGACGTGGCAGGGCATGGGCGGGAGCTCGTCCACGGGTGCGAAGTTGCCGGACAGCACGTGCCGGGGGTCCACCGTTGGCCGCCGCTCCGGCGGGTCGATGAACTTGTTGATCACCTCATCCAACAGGTTGCAGAGCATGACCGGCAGCGAAGCGGCTGCATTGTGACGAGGCCGAGACTGAGCCTGAGGTGGCGCTGTGGATCCTCTATTAGTTCTTGCGGTTGTTGTAGGAGTCGCTCTTGTAGTGGTACTTTTCGTCACATAATGCTCATCCTGATCTTTCTTGAACTGCTTCGGACGGCGAGTGGCAGTGCACCGAGTGTCGGTGGTGCGAGGCGAGGTGAGGACGGTGGTGGAGGTGGCGGGCGATGGCAGGAAAGGCGAGGCGTCCTTCTTCCATACGTCGTTCAAGTTCTGAGCAGCGGCAGCAGGAGAGATGTAGGTACGCAGCCTCGTAGATGGGTAGGGATAGATACTAGTCATGGTGAAGGAGGTGACAAGGGACTCTGCACTCTGCAATACCGCAATCTGCAGATGGCTGGGTGTGTATGGATCACCGGTGAAGTTGTCTAGTTTAATGAGAGACGTCTGTGTTATATACCCAATAGTATGTCCAGTAATATCAACAAGTATTTTGTAGATCAAGTGAAGAAGAAGAAGGTTTGTTCTGGAGAGGAGGAGGAACGATGATAGGAAGGAAACAAGAGAAGTTAGTTTAGTCTGTTCTTTACAATCGATACCATTCCATCTCCTAACGCTTACTATTTAAGAAACGACAATAGGGCAACATTCTTCCAGTTTAGCTTGTGCTGCCGGCCCGCCACTGCACGGCCCATTCTTCAGCAGCGAAACGGGTGCTGGGCTTGCGCAACCTTTGGCTCCTTGGTCTCCCCTGTGCTGCAATAGAAGAGGTTGTGACATCCCTCCCTTCTTTAGGTTCAGCTTGTCCCCAAGCTGGGGCATACGGGAATCGCGACTGGAGCTCATCTAGATCCTCCCAAATAGGTGTCGAGGTAGAAGGTCCCGACCATTGCACCTGTACTTAGTAGTAGCTGAAGATCCTTTGTCTTGGAAGCGTTGTCGTAATACTTTAAGCGGAATTTGCAGATCTTCAGTTGAGACTGGAAGTTCAGTTTGGACTATGCTTGAAGGGGGAACTGCTTGCCTGAGTTGTGACACATGAACAACCGGGTGGATCATTGTGATAGAGGGTAATTTGAGCTTGTAAGCCACCGGTCCGATCTTTCTTTCAATTTGAAACGGACCAAAATAACAAAATGCCAATTTGTGGTTTGCTCTTCATCGCCATCGAACTTTGGACATATGGTCGGATCTTCAAATACACCCTCCTCTTCTGAAATACTCACGATCTCTTTTTGCATCGGCTTTGGCTTTCATGTGTTGGTTGGCTCGGTTGAGGTGTTGTTTGAGCAACTCGGTCATCGTCTCCTCTCTTCTAACCAAACCGACAATTCAGATTCTAACAAACTGCAGGTGTCCCGATCATCGAAATGCCTTGGAGTATAGCCATACAATACTTCAAAAGGAGATTTCCCCAATGTGGAGTGCAGTGCAGTGTTGTACCAATACTCAGATAGAGCTAGCCAATTGAACCACTTACTAGGGCATGCATGAACAAAACATCTCAAATAAGCTTCGACACATTGATTAACACGCTCGGTTTGACTATCCGTTTGTGGATGATATGCGGTACTCATCCTTAGCTGAGTTTGGGTAGCTCTAAACAGTTCCTTCCACATTAAGCTCGTGAACACTCGGTCTCTATCGGATACAATGGATTGTGGTAAGCCATGGAGTTTGAACACATGCTGCATGAAGAGTTGAGCCACTTGGAAAGCGGTGAAAGGATGTGCCATAGCAATGAAATGGGCATATTTAGAAAACTTGTCCACCACAACCAATATGCAATTGTAACCAGCCGATCGAGGCAAACCCTCGATGAAATCCATGGATATAATTTGCCAGGCGTGATATGGAATCGGCAAGCGCTGTAGCAGACTTGGATAACGCACATGTTCTGACTTTGCTTGTTTACACACCGAACACTGGTCCACAAATTCTCTAACACATCGTTTAATGCCAGGCCAAGCAAGCAATTTTCTAATTCTGTGATAGGTGACTTGAAAACCCGAGTGCCCGCCAATTGTACTGGAATGTAATGACTGTAAGATGTTGCGCTGAACCTGTGTATTGTTTCCAACCCAAACTCGGTTTCCCAATTTGAGTAAACCATTGCTTAGTTGAAATTTGTATGTTCCATTACCAGAACCTGTCAGGCCTTTTAGCAATTTACTGGCCTACGGATCTTGCTGATAACCATCGGCTATGGCTTCCATCCAATTTGGTATTACCGTGGATATTGCTGATATTTCACCTTCTACACCATTTTCTCGGCGCGATAGAGCATCTGTGGCTCGATTTGCCGTGCCGGGATTGTACACAATCCTGTAGTTCAGTCCCAGGAGCTTGGTCATGATTTTTTGTTGCCAGATGGTCGTCAGACGTTGATCTCCCAGGTGAACTAGGCTATGTTGGTCCGTTCGGATGATGAACTCCTTGTTTTGCAAATAAGATCTCCACTGCTCCACTGCCAGAAGAATAGCCAGGCCCTCCTTCTCATATGTCGACAGCCCTTGTGCTCTCGGCCCCAAAGCTCTACTCAGATAAGCAACCGGGTGTTGGTTTTGCATTAGCATTGCCCGTATCCCCTTATCAGAGGCATCAGTTTCTACCACAAACTCCTGAGAAAAATCCGGCAATGACAGTGGTGGTGCTGAGATTAGAGCTTCCTTTAAAGCTTGGAAAGCCAACTCTTTGTCTTAAGTCCAAATGAAAACGACATGCTTTCTGAGTAGTTCAGTAAGGGGACGACTGATTATACCAAAATTTCGCAAAAATTTTCGGTAATACCCTGCTAAACCCATGAATCCCCGCACTTGCTTTACGGTTTCTGGAGCTAGCCATTTCTTGACTGTAGAAATGTTTTCAGGATCCGCAGCCACACCCTCTTGACTGATAATATGTCCTAAGTAGGTAAGTTGTTTCTGAGCAAAAGCACACTTTGATTGCTTGATCTTCAGACTGTGCAGCCTCAAAGTTTCTAACACCTGCTTCAACTGGGTCACATGCAGTTCCAAATTTCGGCTATAAATCAGTATGTCATCAATAAAGACCAACACACCTTGACAAAAATACGGCTCCAAAATAGTATTCATCAATCCTTGAAAGGTGGTTGGAGCATTGGTCAGTCCATACGGCATTACTTTGAATTCGTAGTGTCCTTGGTGTGTTTGGAATGCCGTTTTATGTTCATATTCTAGATTCATTCTTATCTGATGGTAACCGGCACGCAAATCCAAACTCGTAAAGCACTGTGAACCTGCTAAGTCGTCCAACAACTCATCAATTATCGGCATAGGGTATCGGTTCTTCACTGTGACAGCATTCAAGTGCCTATAATCTAAACAGAAACGCCATGTTCCATCTTTCTTGGGAACTAGTAGAACCGGGGATGCAAAGGGGCTAACACTGTGCTGAATCATCCATTGCTGGAGCATTACTTGCACCTGTCGCTTAATTTCGTCCTTCTAGGCAAGCCAATAACGGTATGGTCTTAGGTTGACAGGTGGAGCACCAGGTTGTAAGGGAATAGCATGGTCGAACTTCCTTTGTGGTGGTAGGCCAATTGGTTCTTCAAACACATCGGCAAAATTCGACAATAGCCGCTAAACAGTGACAGGTAATGCAAGGTCTTAAGTCTGGACTGAGTATAGCTTAACTCCTTCTTCAGAGAGTAGCTGCTCTGTTGGTAGTATCTTTAATTCGCTGCTGGGCGAACCATCTTTGATCCCTCTCAAGACAACTCATTTTCCTTGGTACAAGAATGTCAGTATTTTCTTGCGCCAATGCACGTTCATCGGACTGTGCTGCTCCAGCTAGTTCATTCCCACAATGATATCATACCCCCCCCCAATGCCAACACCTTACATGATGTTCTGAAATCAACTCCCTGTACCTGCCAGAAGCAATCTGGGAATACTCTTTCACTCATTAGTATACCACCATTTGCTATCCTGACCAGAATTTTTTTAATGTTTTCTGCTCCCCTTCTAGATTATCTGCTAGAGCCTCACTTATAAAGCTGTGGGTGCTACTCGAATCAATCAGGATCATAACCTCAACACCTTGAATAGTTCCTTTTAGTTTAACTATTTTCGGAGTTTCAGAACCACTCACTGCAGCGACCGAGATTGCCATTACCTCTTCACCTTGCGTGGTGTCTGCTTCTGAAGGTGTGATCTCACTGCTAGGTTCATGAACCAAATCCCACATTTTCTGTACCACATGAAGTTGTACAGTAGGTCCACAACGGTGTTCCCGATTCCACTTCTCACCACAGGTATGACACAAGTCCTTGGCTCTACGATATGCCCTGAGAGCAGATGCTTTGTCGTCCCAACTACTAGCTCGAGCCCCCTCTACACCTCTCCTATCTTCAAGACAGTTGCCGACAGGACCAGTTGGTCTCACTGGGGGTGTAGGCAACGGTAAAGCAGTTTGGGTCAAAGATCGTCCCACTGAGGAAAACTTTGGCCTACGCGTATCGCGCCTCATTGATTCCAAAACCTCCTCTTGCAAGCATGCTAAAGAGACTACAGTATCTAGATTCTTTGGCCGATGTAGGATCACTGCCGCCCTAATTTCATTTCTCAATCCATCGGTAAACTGGGTTACAAAAAACATGGGGTCCCAAGTATGATGAGCAATCAGATTGTGCATAGACTCATTAAACTTTTCCGCAAACTCCGCAACAGTTCCAATCTGCTTAAGCCGGTTGAATTGACGAAGTTGTTGCTGAAACTCCTCTCGGCCAAAACGCAAACACACTGCTTCTACAAATTCTTCCCAGCTTGTACATCCTGTGTGAGCTTGAGTTGAATGCAGCCACAAAATAGCACTACCAACAAAATGCATAGCCGCAACACTGATCCATATATCCGGTTTGGTTGCACACACCTGGAAATATACTTCACATCTCAATCTCCATGCCTTTGGGTTATCTCCATCAAATTGGGGAAAATACAATTTCGGCAGTACTGAATGGTAACGATTTGATTCCTAAAATCGGTTGCCCAAATCCTGTGTATCAACAGGTGGCAAGGGCAATGGATTTAAGCCAAACATACCCTGACTTGTGGATGTCCCGATTGGTGTATTTTCCATTGCCTTTCCCTTTCTTTGGATGGACAAAACATTGCCATTTGACCTCAGTCCGCGATCATCTTCCTCCTTGGGCTTTAGGTATCCCGGAAGTGGCAACAAAGGAGGTAACTCCGCCAACTTTGGTGCTGGGTCATCTCTAGCCATTTGCTTGACTTGATTCTTCAAATCCACCACTTCCTCCCGCAGATCCTCCACGGATGCCACCATCAATGGTTTCCAATCCTTCAGATCCAAGACGACTGGTTTGATCTCCGCTACCGATTCCACCAATGTTTGGATTTCCCGAGTAAGTGCCGCCATCTCCTGCTCCATGGCCGCCGCCTTCTCTTGTGCTCGAGTTTGGTATTTCTCTCTCTCCAGATTGTCTGCCCTACTAGGATCTTGATGCTCTGATACCAGATGTTATATACCCAATAGTATGTCTAGTAATATCAACAAGTATTTTATAGATCAAGTGAAGAAGAAGAAGGTTTGTTTTGGAGAGGAGGAGGAACAATGATAGGAAGGAAACAAGAGAAGGAAGTTTAGTCTGTTCTTTACAATCGATACCATTCCATCTCCTAACGCTTACTATTTAAGAAACAACAATAGGGCAACATTCTTCCAGTTTAGCTTGTGCTGCCGGCCCGCCACTACACGGCCCATTCTTCAGCAGCGAAACGAGTGCTGGGCTTGCGCAACCTTTGGCTCCTTGGTCTCCCCTGTGCTGCAATAGAAGAGGTTGTGACAGTCTGGGTACTGAGTAGCAATATTCATATTTTGCATGCTACCTATCTGTATGATGTTGCTATGTATAGACTTATTATTCCCTGTGTAACGTGGGAATATAACTTAGAAATGCAAGGGTAGCTGGCTGGATAATTGTAACACTACAACAGGACCATTCCCTGTGTAACGTGGGATGATAACTCAGGAATGCAACGGTGGCTGGCTGGATAATTGTAACACTACAACAGGACCAATCAGTAGTAACACACAATTTGCAACACATTGTTTCATGAATTTTTGTATGCAAAATTAATGAAATAAATAAAATAAAGAAGCAATCACTACTACAAAAAAAAGGTCTTCACAGACGGTTCAAAAACGTCATCACAGATGGTTTCATGAGCCATCTGAGTTTATGGGTCAGTAATGGCATGAGGTTATCACAGACGGTTTTTGAACCATCTGTAAAAAAAGCTATCACAGACGGAACCATCTGTGATAATTACTTATCACAGATGGTTCTTGTTTAGAACCGTCTATGATAGTCTATTTTCACAGATGGTTCTGAACAAAAACTGTCTATGATAAGTAATTATCACGGACGGTTCTTATTCATAACCGTCTGTGATAGTTTTTTCTATTGCAAAAAAAAATCGAATTTTGAGCCAAACCAATCAATTGCTGGATAGTAGTTTCCATATGCAACCTCTAGCAAGACAACTAAAATCCAATTAAAATTCTGATGGCAAACACATTATAGGAAAGGGAAACCAAAAGGTTTCAAAACATCCCCTCCGAATGGGGAAAAAAGAATAAAGTTACAAAATTAAACTAGCTAGAAACCATCTGTGCCTCCAAGCTCCTAAAGAACTCATCGGCTTCTTGGGTTGGTTCAACACTACTTCTCTCTGTACCTCACCAGCATATCATAAGCTGTTCTTGCATGTCGTCTGAGTTCGACTCAAGCTCATTGGCAAGGAGAGACGACTGAAAACCTCCGGCGACACTCCGACCTTAGGTAACACAAAATTAAGATCATTTTTTTACAACAAACAACCAATAAATTATGTGTGTTTTGGGGATGTACACGTACCTTCTGGTAGTCTACCTCATGCGGCAGACAAGGAGCTCCTCCTCATCCCTCCTCCTCCTCTTCCTCGTCAGCTGTGTCGCCTCGCCGAACCGCGACGGGGAATCGAGGGTGGTCGCCGGAGCTCGGCATGGGGAGGGGAGAGGGAGAGACTAGTGGAAGACAAAGCTGCGGTGGCTATAATATATAATGACAGCGCCAAAATATTTTGCCTCCCGCGCACGCGTTCAAATTTTTTTGAAATCCCACGCTGTGAATCACAAACGGTTTCATACAAAAACCGTCTGTGACAACATATCACAGACAATTCGTATCACGAACCATCTGTGATAAGTATCTCATCACAGACAGTTTGTATTTAAAACTGTCTATGACTTGGAATTTTTCTTACTATATGATTTTACCATGGCTTAAAATGCTTAACTCTCTGATTTTACCATGACTTGAAATCACTTTCTGATTTTACCATGCTTGAAATGCCAATTCCTTGCCGCACCCCTGTCATGACAGCCAATCCTCTGCCACGCCCCTGCCATGGCATCCAATCCTCTGCCGCAGTAGGGTTTAGGTAGGCAATCCTATGTCGTGCCCCTGCTAAGCCCTACCGCGGTAAGCCATCGCCCTGCCAAACCCTACCACGGCAGAGGATCGGGTGTCATGGTAGGGTTTGGGCAGCCAATCCTCTGCCGTGTCCCTGCCAAGCCCTGCCGCGGCAAGCCGTCGCCCTACCAAACCCTACCGCAGCAGAGAATTAGGTGCCACAGTAGGGGCGCGACAAAGGATTGGTATTTCAAGGTATGGTAAAATCATAGAGTTGATTTCAAGTCATCGTAAAATAAGAGATTTAGTGATTTCAAGCCATGGTAAAATCAGAAATACTTATCACAGACGGTTTTTAATTCAAACTGTCTGTGATGAGGACGGTAATTCACAGATGGTTCGTGTTGAATACTTCACAGACGGTTCTAAACAAGAACCGTTTGTGATATTTACAGACGGTTTTCAATACGAATAAATGCGTGATATTACTTCTTCACGAGCGATTTTTAGCGCGATCGATAGAATACAGACGATCGCTAAACCAAAACCGTCTGCGATTATATTTAATACAGACGGTTTTGGTAAACCGTCTGTGATGAGGCGTCCAGTATTAGTTTTTTTTTGTAGTAGTGAGTGACCCACATGTAAGCCAATAGAGCAATCTGCGGATGTACAAAATTCTCTGAATCAAGACTGACGTCCGGGCCCCGTGCGTCGTCAAATATTTTCTACGCATAACATATCTAATATGGGACTCATTTAGTTGGATTCATCGTAAGAAACATAGAGGTTCAAACGGATTGCAAATCCGACACTCGGTTTAAAGAAACAGGCTTTGGAAGTTTAGAGATCAAGTAGTGTAAAGCAAATAAACGTTAACTTGTTGATCGACGTCAGCACCGGTACACTATTGTTTTATTGGTAGATTAGTGCATGAGAAAAGACAGAAGTGCAAATGTAGAGGAGTCAGGTGCTGTTGCTTAGAGATAAGTCCTGATCTATTCAGAGCAATGGCCCTCGCCTGGAAACAGGGGCGGCGCGAAGGCGGCAAAAACAGACGCAACGCACATGGAGGAAGAACGCAGGCGCTGCCATCCATCAAGGGTCCATACAGGGCGACACGCCGAGACACACGCACACATCCATCAACAGACAGGCACTCGAGTGGGAGAAAAATAAACAAAGCGCCAAAGCCTTGTTTCTTCTCCTGCCTAATTAACAAAGATTTGGTTCATTCGAGCATATCATATCTTCATCAGCAAGAGTACAAGAACCTGAACATGCAAAGATGAAATTGCATATGTAAATCAAGGACACAAGACCACAAAGTTATTTTTTTATGCAAAATTGCGAATTAAGAATGTAACATACCACTAGCACGAGATAGTTTATGCTTACGCGATCTCATACCTCTAGCAAGATGCCAATGTAAGGTCATCTTCGTCATGTATTTCTATTACATCAAATAGAATCAAATTTATTATCTAAGACTTAAAATTAGTATTGAAATGCAATTGAATAATGGTATACATGTTCCTTTGGGAAATATTCAAATGAAGGGTTATCACTTATCACGGTAAGAAGTTTACTTAGGATGAGATTCCATCTTTAGAAATCCTTCAGCACATACACTACGTATTTGTTGAAAGTAAAGCAGTTACATACACTAACCGCGTCAGCCCCTTCACCAGTGAAGGCAGGATCCAGCATCACAATACCGAACCTTCACTCTATTCCGGTTGTAGAAATCTAAGAGACAAGAAAACATCATTACAATTCTTCAACCAGAAATAGCAACTGAAAAATCAACAGCTGTATTCTCTTTTTGGACAAAAATGTAGTAGGAACTACAGCACAAGACGGAATTGATGAGAAGAATACCAGGATTTTCTTCAGGTCTATTACTCATTTTCCCTGTAAATTGGAATTGCCTCTCCATGTGATTTGATGACCACACGCCGACTGCCCTTGCGGAACACAGTTTTTAACATCATTGCACCAACCTCCGCCTGGAATTCCATATGAATCACCAACAACTATTAAGCCTAAAACAGATTTACAATCCCTAATAGTACTAAGGGCAGCTTGCTCAAATTTATCTCTCAGTTCATATTACTAACCTTAAAGGATGGAAAGATTGGAGCTCTCCCAGGCACACTACGTCGGCCAGAAATCAGGCACCGTCGGATCGCCGCGCCGTCCGATCCGGGGCGGTGCGCTCGGTGGCAACGCGCGGTGCTCACACATCCACGTCGCCTTGAAACCCAACGATTCTCCTTTCCTCCTAGCTCCTTGCTCGCTTCGTCTCGTGCCGCAGCTTTTCCCCTCGCTGCTTCCCTTTCGCATCCTGGCCCCTTCCTCTCCCTCCTCCGCCGCGCTTCTTCGCCAGTGCCACCCTTCTACGCCAGCGCCATGGGTCCTTCGCTCTTCCTCCCCCACTGCCCGCTCGGCCTCCCTCCCCTGCTGCCCGCTCGGCCTCCCTCCCCCACCACCGGCGCTCGGTAACTCTTCCTCCCTCCCGCCCTTTTGGTCTCCCTCCACGGCCGCCCCGTCGGCGCTGTTCCTCACTCTCGCTCCCCCGCGGCCCCCTCGGCCTCGCTCCCCTGCAGCTGTCGTTCCCTTCCTCTTCCAGCCTACCGCCCCTTCGGTCTCCCTTTCCACCGCCGCTCTCGCTGCCCCCTCGGCCTCACTCCCTCGCCGCTGCCGCTCTGATACGGGGTGGCCCGATCTTCTCGAGTAGAACCGTGGATAAATAGTGCTTGACGACGAACAACGCTCAGCTGTACACCACGCGCTAGTGCACGGACTTGCAGCTCTATGGATATTCGCCAACACGCACCGGGATGATCGCCGCTAGACCAGGAGCGGAGATCGCCAAGCCCTCAATTCCCAGCGGAAATGCAAACTTGACCTTAATTGGCAGAACGAACAATGGATCGCCTAGTCCTCTCTCAAAGTCCTCGCATGAACTCTGTTTTAGAAAGAACAAGCAATAGCTATGTTTCAATTCTTATGCATAAACTGGTCTGCCTTTACAATGGGGGTCTACTCCTCAATATATAGTTTTGAGCTAAGAACTATTCAGTATTAATTTTCCTTGTGGTACTATTTTGCACCGCTACTGTTCATGGGACGGCACTGTTCACTAGCGGTTACTGTTCATATCCGGTTACTGTAGCCCAACACTATTCACAGCCCGGTTGTTGTTCGTGCCGTGGAGTTGGGCTTCCTTCCTGGTTCCTCCACATGGGCTTTGAGCTTGACCGTTTGGGCCTTGATCCCTCGCTTGGCCGGATGGACCTTGGCCCTCTCCTCCTTGGCCGAATGGGCCATAGGCCAGTGCCTTGACCTCCTCATTTGATTTCCTGCATTGGATGACGGCCGCATATCGTTGATCTCCGTCCATTGCTGAATCTTCAAACCTGAGCATTGCTGAATCTTCAAACCTGAGCACAAGTAAAACACTGTTTTTAGGTAGTATAAAATTCTCATTAAAATCAATGACATATTCATTAAGGTGCAAGTTCACCTGAGTTTGTAGTTTCTTGGCACGTGCTCTTGTGATTGGTCCTGTCGGCAACTCGAGGCGTATATCATGATCCTTAGGTGGAGGAGAAGAAGGTGTCGTAGGGATGCCCTCATCATCCTCCCCCTCTTGAAAAGGCGTCGTCCTTGACGCTAGATCAGCAGCACTGAAGAACGGCGATAAATCAGCAATGTTCAATGTCGAGCTCACGCCATAGTCATCACCTGGAAGCTCGATTTTGTATGCATTATCGTTAAACCGCTCAAGCACTTTGAAAGGTCCATCTCCTTGTGGCAGCAATTTCAATTTGCCTTGATCCGGAAAGTGTGGTCGGGTTGGCAGCATCGCTCCCGAAATAAAATCAATGTGATGCTTTATCCCGCGGATTGGTGGCAAACCAGCGGCCACTTCCTCCGGAATGACGTCGCTAATTTCCTGCAAAACATGAGAGACACAACTAGGAAGAGACGTCAAGTCGTCAGTCGAAAGCAATGCATCTTTGTACAAAAGTAAAAAGTGCACCAAATTGGGATTCAAACAAAAGCTCTCTTCTTTGATTTGGTGGCTAACATTACTAAACTTTTCTCTCCCTTACTTTTCTTTTTACCGCTCAATTTTGGCTTGTGGCTCTCACTCACCGAAGGTGGAATCACTCTGTTTGGTGTACTCTCAACTTTCTTCTTATCAGCATCAACTATCTTTGTCGGTGTAAACGGATATAAAATCACATCTATGCCGCTCCACTTAAACTTGTAGCAGTTTATATGCCCATGATGATAAACATGTCGATCAAATTGCCATGGGCGCCCCAATAGCAAGTGACAAACTGACATGGGCACCACATCGCAAACAATGGTATCCTCATACTTGCCAATCTTAAAGTGCACCTTCACCATATGACTGATTTTCACCTCGCCCACATCGCTCAACCACTGCACATGATAAGGATGAGGATGCGGTAAATATTTTAAACCTAATTTTGTGCACATATCCTTGCTGGCCAGATTATGACAACTTCCTCCATCAACTATGACTTTGCACACTTTACCACCAACTGTCGCCCATGACTGAAACAAATTGCACCGTTGTGCAGTAGACTGACTCTGTGACACGCTAAGTACACGAGGTGTGCACACTAGCATATGCTTTCCATCTGGCGACCCTGGCCTACAGTCCAATCTCTCATCCTCTATGGGATCCTCTGCAAAATTAGCAAATGGAGTAGTATCGTCCTCATCACTAGCTAAAATATACCCATCATCAGTAAGTATCATAACTTTATTATTCGGGCAATCTTTCTAAAAATGACCAACGCCCTTGCACTTGTAGCATGCCACATCATGTGAACGGCCTGTACAACCCATCGAAGATACCATGCTAGTAGCGGGCGCCAGTGGCGGCGTACTATCTGTCTTCCTCTGTGCTGAACTACGCGTTGCTGAATTGCCCCCGGATGGAACAGGCTTGACTGGCTGTCCCGTGCTGTACGGAGGTGTCGTGCTCGCTGAATAATGTTGTCGTGCAGCATACTTAGCATCTTCAATTACCTGCTTCTCAGCCTCACATGCCTGATGCATCAACTCAACCATGTTGTTGTATTGATGATGATTAACAATCCGCCGAATAGCATAATTCATCCCAACAAGAAAGCGAGCCATCGCTTGTTCCTCATTCTCACGCACATCAGCATGTATGATAATCTGCTCCATCTCTTTATAATACTCATCAACTAATTTCAACCCCTATCGCAACCCAATCAGCTTCTCATGTAGCGAGCGCCTGTAATGTGTAGGTACAAAGCGTACGCGCATCTATCGCTTTAGCTTGTCCCATGTAACAACACGTGGCTCGTGTCGCTCCATACGCTGTTGCACACAGCGCTCCCACCATGTAGCAGCATATCTGTCCAAAGCAGCAATGGCAAGATCCAACTTGCGCTGATCAGAATAGCGGTTCATGCGGAACAACTTATCAACTTTCAGCTCCCATGCAAGATAAACCTCTACCTCTGTAGTACCTTCAAAGGATAGCATTGTGAACTTGGGCTTTGCAACAAGATCATCGACGTCCTCATCGCGCTGATGATTGTGTGCATACTGATTATGTTGATGGCACGGAAAATAGTCGTCGAACACGGCCTCATCGCCGTTGTCGTCAACGTGGCAGTTGCCACGGCCTCCTCCATGGGCACCATGGTATGCACCCCCAAAGACGTCGTCATGCGCGCCTCCATAGGTACCATCATGGACGCCATCGTTGGTGCCCAGGTAGGCACCACCTCCTCCTGCGCCATTGCCACGGCCGCGTCTTGGTGTAGGGGGACGTGCCGCGACCTCAGCAACAAGACGGCACTGTTGCGCCGCCTCGTGTACACACGCCTGTTCGTCAAATTGTCGTTGGTGTGGTTCATCCTCGCGCTGCCGTCTTGCGGCAACCTCCACATCCGTCTCGTCGCGCGGCTCGTACGGGAGGTGTACACTCCCCGCATCGCCACGTGTACCCAGCTGCATCGAAGCGGTGAGCTTGGCAATAGCGTCGAGCAATACCTTGTGGTTGTCGTCAACGGTCACGGACAGCTTCTCGAAATCTGTCCCCAGGCTGTCCAAGTTGTGTTGGACAAGCCCAAGGTTGCCGCGCACCAGGTCGACCTCAGTCCGAAACTCGTCTCGGAGCGTGGCACGAAGTGTATGGAAGGACATCTTGGTGACCGGATCAGTAAGGTTGTCGTCCAGATCCTTGTTCTGCTCGCTTCCTGACATTATTACAGTAGCAAAAATACCAAGTGACAATATATGTGGAAAATAAGTGGGAATCTCTCAACTACTCTTCTGAAACAAAGCAAGTTGTACCGTTCCGAAGTAAATTAAGAGCAGCAAAAACTTACGCTCGTAGCAACGACGACCAACCAAGATTGTGCAAGCGAATATCAAGAGCAACAGTCAATACGTGACACGGATGTTTTTGGTGGAGCTAGGTGAGGAAAACAACCTAACAAATTCATAATTTAAAGATTGTCGAGCTAGGTAGCAATCCAAACGAGACTCACAATGCCTAATTGCTGATCGATAAATATAAGTGAGGAATAAACAGCAACACACGCACAATGATAATGGGACTATTGCAATCAAAGGAAGGAACGATACAAAGAACAAAGTTGTATGGATGCGAATGCTCGTACTGCAACAGTTCAAGGAGAGACGCTAGCTAGTGCTCAAAGTTGTATATGAGGGCACAAGATTGCTCAAAACTCTAACAAGAGAATTTAACACTATAGCCAAAACTTGTGCCGTGTTTTTTTTTTTTTTTTTTGCACTCTCTTTGGTTTTTTTTCTCTCTGTTTTTTTTTGCTCTCTTTTTTGTTCTACCTTTCACAGCAAGCACTTTATTCTCACGGGCAAGCAATATTAATCACACAAGGCTTTTTTTTTCAATCAAGCACTAATCAGCAAGCCTAGCAATAATAAGCACGGCCAAGCTTTTGCCAATTTTTGTTTTCACTCCCGACCAAGCACTAATCAGCAAGTTGTCTCACAGCCAAGCACTAATCAGCTGTTTTTGTGAACTCACGCAAGCACTAATCACTCATGCCAAGCAACCTTGCTGAATTTTTTTTTTGTTCGGTTGGAACTCCGTATGGCAGCACTACTACTCAGTGTTCGGAACGGGAACTGCGCCCTGAGATGAACAGTGTTCGAGCGTGAACAGTGCACGATCACGTGAACAGTGCACTACACGCGAAAAACTTGGCGTCCAAAAAATTCCTAAGAGCAATCCCTCGAGCACAACAACAAGCTAGTCTCAATAGGGAAAAAAAGAATATCGCAAAGATGTGGAGCTCGCTAACCAACAACTATCGTGCAATCGAGTTGATATATGTGAAGCAAAATTGCACGTAACAAGGGAAAACAAAAAGTGACGTGAACGGAACACGACCAGCAACTAAACACGATGAACGAGTGGATTAAGACCTAACAAAACACACTAAAAATAATGAATTAAACTACGGCGAAAGACGATATTTTTTATGGCTTTTTCGGTGTATAGGACAGAAAAAATAATCTACTAAAATATGGGGAAAAAGAGATTCTATCGAGTGGCTTGGAATCTGATACCACGATGATACGGGGTGGCCCGATCTTCTTGAGTAGAACCGTGGATAAATAGTGCTTGACGACGAACAACGCTCAGCTGTACACCACGCGCCAGTGCACGGACTTGCAGCTCTATGGATATTCGCCAACACGCACCGAGATGATTGCCGCTAGACCAGGAGCGGAGATCGCCAAGCCCTCAATTCCCAGCGGAAAAGCAAACTTGACCTTAATTGGCAGAACGAACAATGGATCGCCTAGTCCTCTCTCAAAGTCCTCGCATGAACTCTGGTTTAGAAAGAACAAGCAATAGCTATATTTCAATTCTTATGCATAAACTAGTCTGCCTTTACAATGGGGGTCTACCCCTCAATATATAGTCTTGGGCTAAGAACTATTCAGTACTAATTTTCCATGCGGTACTATTTCGCACTGCTACTGTTCACGCATGCTACTCTTCGTGGGCCGGCACTGTTCACTCACGCTTACTGTTCATATCCGGTTAGTGTAGCGCAACACTATTCACAGCCCGGTTGTTGTTCGTGCCGTGGACTTGAGCTTCCTTCCTGGTTCCTCCACATGGGCTTTGAGCTTGACCGTTTGGGCCTTGATCCCTCGCTTGGCCGGACGGACCTTGGCCCTCTCCTCATTGGCCAAATGGGCCATAGGCCACCGCCTTGACCTCCTCATTTGATTTCCTTCATTGGATGACGGCCGCATATCCTTGATCTTCGTCCATTGCTGAATCTTCATACCTAAGCACAAGTAAAACACTGTTTTTGGTAGTATAAAATTCTCATTAAAATCAATGACATATTCATTAAGGAGTAAGTTCACCTGAGTTTGTAGTTTCTTGGCACAAGCTCTAGTGATTGGTCCTATCGGCAACTCGAGGTGTATATCATGATCCTTAGGTGGAGGAGAAGAAGGTGTCATAGGGATGCCCTCATCACGCTCCCTCCCTCTTCCAAGCCCCTGCCCCTTCGGTCTCCCTCCCCGCCGTCGCTTGCTCTTCCCAGCGTCGTAGATTCATTTTCCCCTGCTCCGCCGCTGTGTGCTCCTTTCTCCGCGCACTCGGCTCCCACCTAAACTCCAGGGACCTCCGCCGCTGCAGCTCCTTCTCCTACGGACGCTCCGCCGCCGCCTACTTGGAGCCGCAGTGGCGCTCCTGCGATGCCCGCGGCGCCCTCTTCCACCAAGAACTACCAGAGAAAGGTGAGTCTTCGTTTCTCGAATGATCGTTCTTAGTTTCTACATCGATGGTAAAGGGGGAAATTTTGTGTGCCTGGTGGGATGCCATTCCAACATGTGAACAACACAGAGCCTCGAACTTTATCATCTCAGCAAGGAAAAAGAATGAATCTTTGGTCGAGATATGGAATGTATGATGTTTTGTATTGGTTACTTTGTAGTTTGCTAAGATTTATAGTTCGATTCAGGTTTGCTTCTCTGATGACCGTGGCATGTGATGGAGGATGGATTGAATGCATATATTTGGTGAAGGTCCAATTGTTACACATACTGCTTTGTGCCCTCTATGGTTATGAGGAAACCAATAGGAAATTGTTTCTATGATTGACTATAGGGCATATCACCAACATATAGTTTGTCTTCGCCTTGTTGGGCCTGGATGTAAGGTTTGCATCACCTCTGATAGGCACTGTAACATTATAAACGTTGTGAAGAGCAAACTTGATGGATACCCGGATGTGCTACATAGGTGGTACATGCGTCACTTAGCAGCAAATATTTTTAAGCAATGTAATAGGGAAGATCTCACAAGAAAGTTCAAGATGTTGTGTGAATGTTTGGAGAAGAGGGACTTCAAGGGCAAGCTAATGCAGTTGAGGGGTGTAACATCCCAAACAATGGTGTGTATTTCAAATGTATGAAAATGAGGATAAATTAAAACTTTTGATGCCTCATGATGTCATTTGAAATTTCCTGGGAATTTTTCCCCAGGGTTTCCTATTTTCTAAGATCAATGTTTCTATTGATGGAAGTTTTAGTCCTTGAAAAACTCCATAATCAAATCTTGTGATAATCCTCTGGAAATATTTTTCCGAGCTTCTAGATCATCCTAGGAGCCTCTCTGAAAAATTTCATAATTTTTAGATTTTAGTTGCTATTTCTAAAGAGCTAGTCAAACCAGTTTGAACTCTGGTCAAACCCTTAGGGCAGCCTCTTGTGAATTTTTTAGAGAGCAATACATTGCATGAAAATTCCTCGAAAAATTGCACAAGGTTGTTCTCTGATCCAGCAAGCTTCCACAAAAATTTTAGAATTTTTGGAGCTTCGGAGCTACCGCTAAAAATTCCCTATCTTCTCAGCCTTTTTAAATCAAAATAAGAAATCACTATTCCTCGGACTCAGACCTAAGTCAGAGTCCGACCAAGCCTCTTGACTCAGCCCAACCAACTTATCACACCTTGCGTCAACCGTTCGATCGTGCATCGACGGCTTTGATCGCATGCCACTTCGGCCAGTTTTGAAATCTCTCGCGCGTTGTCAATCGTTTGATCTCAATCCAACGTCCCGCGCTGACCCTCTTCGCTTGATCTCTCACGCGCCGCTGTGTCACTGCGTTGCGGGCCCTACCAGTCAGTCGCGTCGTCAACCTCGCGCTGGTGCTCATGTAGGACTCGCTCGCCACGCGGCCGCGCCGCTCTGCCGCCTCCATCAACGCGCAGGCACGCCGTGAATCCACCGCCCATCCTGACCACTCCTGGGGCTTCGCCGGTTCACGCCGCCTCCGCTCCGTCTGCAACCCGGGGATAATACCCTCTCTTTCGCCCGTTGGAAGTCATTCCTCCTCTCGGTGGCTGAGGAGGGAGGCGCTGGTTTGAGCTCAGCTCTAGGGTGAGCTTCCTCCACGTGGTTCCCCCTTCTTCCTCTTCCTTCACCGCTCCCTTGTGCGCCGGTTTGAGCCCTTGTCTTCTTGTGTAGCCCGAGGAGACGAGGCGCGCTCCCTGTTGCTCCAGAGCACGCACCCAAAGCCGCCGCTTCGCCATCTTCTTTCCCGGTGAGTTTTTCTCGCTCCTAGGTGCGTCACCATGCGCCTTTTGCCTAAGGAGGAGATCCCCTCAACTAATTTTGCCATTGTATCATAGGAGCTCAAGGATTTTAGCGTTTCCCCTTTCACGGCTGTGAGAACCCTTTTCTTCTCCGACGCCGATCTGGTAAGGCGTTTCTCGATTGCCTTCATTTACACCATCTACTAGGGTCACTTGAGCGGTTCCAACATCTATTGTCCTCTTTCTTTGCTCAGAGCAAGCTCTCCTCGGTAGCACCACCGCCGCCGCCGCCGCCTCGGTTTCTTGCTGCTAGCCCAACTCCGGCAAACCCCCCCACCTTCGGGTCATCACAGTAAGTTCCTAGAGCCCCTCTTATGCTCATGCGCACGTACGATTTCCTTTGGCACCGTTGCTTCGTGCAATGCCACAATGGCCATAGTAGCTCCTCCGCCCCGCTCCGTCGCGCCACCGCTGTGAGCCACCTTAGTCCTCACCGCCGGTATCTTTAGCTTCGCCTAGCTGCCAGGATTCTGTTTTGAGATTCACTCGGGCCGCCATGGCGCGTAGCGCCGGCGGGCTGGTGGGGAAGCTCGCGGGTGCACCTGAGTGCGTGGCTCGTTCCGACCGCCACTGTAGCAGGTCATTAACGTTAAGTGTAATGATTAGCTATTAAAACACAATGTTTGTCGGAAATCCATGGTTTAGCTGATTCCTTGAGTCACTTGCGGGTGGGCCTGAGGCCATTAGTTCAGTAAGCCACACCCCGTAAAACGTGCACTGTGCTGTGGACTCTGGTCCACACACTGTTTTGTGCACCGTGTCAATGACTTGTAGGCCCCACCTGTCAGTTCAGTAAATCCATAGGTTAAATAGAAAATGGTACTGTTCAATTGGCCCCACCGTTCAGTGACCATGGCTAGCTTGGCCTGGGTATAAAAAGTATTTTGTGTTTATATGATTTCTGAAATGCTTTATTGGTGAACTGAAAATTACTCTAAACTTCAAAATGGCATAACTAATTCATTTTAGCTCCAAAATTGATGATTCAAATTTTGTTAGTTTTCTTTTTAAATGTACTTTAATATAAAAATGGATTGAATCATGTTTCTGTTACAGAAAACACTTTTGGCAAAATTACTTTAGATTTAGTAATATTGTGGCATTAAAAATTGCCTTAACTTCAAAAATGCATAAGTATTTCTCTGTAACTCCAAATTTGGTAAACTCAACTTTGTTGGAATCCTCTGTTAGTGTAGTTTATTGTAGAATAGGTCTTGAGCATGTTGCTATTACTAAAAATCTCATCTTACAAATGTAATGTGCACTACTTTCATCATTTTGAAAAATCATAGAAAATTCATCTTAGCTCCAAATTACATTGTTCATCTCATGTGGTGTTCTGACTAAAATAAAAATTTTAAGTGCACCATTGCTCTGGAAATTTTCACCAAATTAATTATTTTGTATGAACAGTAACCGGTAGCAATTTATTTGGATTTTCTGGAAAACTGACTTTCAAACTGTCATAACTTTTGTATAGAACATCCAAATCAATTGATTCTTGTTGCTAAATTCACCTAAAATCATGCTCTACCTTTTTTATATTTTTCATGATTTTTGGATGAATTTGAATTTTTGGGTCTTTTCGGCTTTATTCGTTTCTTATTGTGCTTTTGATTCTTTCGCTAGGTTCCAACGAAATTATTGATTGCGCGGGTGACCCTCTGCAGCAAGAAAGTTATCCCCAGCATGGCAAGCAGTTTGATCATAAATATCCCATTACTTTCAAGTCTAATTCTTTGTTTACAAAATTGTATGTATGCATGCTTTTGTGTCAAAGTTTATTTTCCCGATTAGAGGTAGTTATTCCTATTGCATGGTTGCCCTTAAATTGTTCATCCCCTGCCACTAAACATAAGATATTAATCTCGCCGGTGAATTAGAGCCTGGTGGTTGAATTATGTTCTTTTATTGTCTTTGCGGTGTCATGCTTAGAAATACTTAGCTACCGGTAGAATTGGGCGGTTATTGACTTAGTCGATAACCTTGATCACACAAAATTATTATTATCATTATGCTCAGCACTTGGTGCTTTGTTACTTTGTAAAGTCAAAAACTGAAACTGAAAATGAAATGTTTGAGACTTGGGCACAATGGTTGATGGTGTGATCTTATGGTGTGACTGGAATGGTGCCCGGGTCAACAAGGACCGAGTTACTTGTGTCACTAAGCCAAGCGATTTTGCGTGCTAACCACACAAGAGGCATATGGGACCTCTCTTGACTTAGTACTTGGACGTGTGTTTGCTCCGGGTCGCATGGTGGATGTGTGTGTTGTGTTGAAAAAGAAACTTGTGGGTGTTTGGGTGAGCAATGGTGGAGGTTATCCACTGCAAGGAGCATCATCCTTTTTAAAGGCGGTGAGCATCTTTGATGACTCCGTATCAACATATGGGCTTTTTCCATATGGGCGACTCGTAGTTAATACGCAATATTGGAAACGTCTTGTAGGACTTAGCCTTGCCGGCATACCTTAGGAAGTGTGCTTATTCCGGAGGCAAAAGAGGCGGTCTGACGTGTAGGTACATTGGTACACCCCTGCAGGGTTAAAACTATTCGAATAGCCTCGTCCTAGGTTATGGACATGCTTGGTAAGGTCGTGCAAGAACTAGACTATAACCTTTAATTAAAACTTGTTGGGTTGGTATGAATGGGTAATTCATACTATTGTTGTGGTGGCTATTGGGTTAGTCACTTCCAGGTTGTCTTTATTGTTGTTATTATTATTGTATCGCTGTTATTTCAACAATTATAAACAGTTTGTCAAATTGCATTAAATCTATTACATTATTGCAAATGAAAACTTGCTTTATGCTAAAAGTAAGTCTAGAGCTTCCTCCACTTAAATAAGCTTGCATGTAGCTAATTATAGGCTGTTACCCTTACACGTCAGTCTTGCGAGTACATTTTTGTACTCATTTGCTTTGCTTAAATTTAATTGTTGCAAAGGAAGAAGTGGATCCCCAAGGGATGCACTTTTGTGAGATGTGCTACGGGTTTGACGACTAGGTTGGTGGCCCGGTTGGTTGCCTTGTGGGTTAAAGGCACACTAATTGGCTTTTATTTATCACCATCTTATGGCTTATTGCTTCCGCTGTTTAATTAACTCTTTAGTTGCTATTTGGCCGGTCGACCCCTTTTGTAATAACTCTATTATGTATGCCTTTTGAATTGCTTAGTTGTACTTCGGTTCTATGTGTTGAATGGAATTGATGCATAATTTTTGTATGGGGTATGCGTACTGTAATTCTGGGAAGTACATATACGCCGAGAGTCGAGATATTTGATTTGTAATGCTAGAACCATCTTGATGGCTGAGTATTACAAGTTAAATACCCCGGGTTGTCACAAGGGGACTGACCAACCAACGAGAAAATAAGTGGTTGGGCGAGGTCTTGCAGCACAAGAGGAAATGGGCACATGCATATGATGAAGGTGGATATAGGTATTGTATGATGACCAGGAACATCTCGGAGGTCTTCAATAATGTTCTGAAGGGCATACGTGCTATACCAGCATCGGCCATCATGGAGTACTAATTTAGGAAGACCAACACATACTTTGTACTGGTGGACCCGTGCAAGGGATGCATACAATGCTAGTGAGTGTTGGGGTGCGGCCACTACCAAACACCTTGCTATCGTGGAAGAAGAGTCATGCAACCAGGAGGCAAACGAATACAACCAACTTTGCATATCTATGGCGTTAGGGGAGCGGGGCACCTCAATAAGGGGTGAGCGTTATGGAGGCCAAAACCAAAGAGTGAACCTGGCTGCTGGAGATTGCACTTGCATGGTCCCAGCTTTCCTACATGTGTCTTGCTCTCACATCGTCACCGTATGCCACATGCACAACGTGAGCCACCTTTCAAACACCTTCATTGGCAAGGAATTCTCAAAGCTAGCCATGATTAGGATTTGGGAGAAGAGGTTTGAGCCTTATCTCGATCCCTCGCATTGGCCACGGTACGTTGGGGAGGAATACATTCCAAACAAAGAAATGATGAGCAAGCAACGCGGTAGGAGGAAGAGGAAAAGACTTCATAACAATATGGACCACTCACAGCAAGCCAGCAAGGACATGTATAGCCTAGGGGACTTCAATGATGCCACCATAACTAATCGGTGCTTAGAGTGTCATGAGCACAGCCACACGAAAGCAAAGCACAGGAATAGGGATGGCCAACAGTGAAGGGTTAGGCGGCGTTGCTCCCGTACCCAACATGACTTGTCCTACACCCAGGGGCGGAGCTGGGCCTCGGGCCTCTCGGGCAACGGCCCGAGGCCTAGCCAAAAATGCTTGGTAAAAGTGAGAATGTGAAACGTGAAATTGTTAGCTACAAAACGATTTTAGGCTGAAATGCATTGGGTTGGCCTGAGGCCTGGGCCTACGCTGCCTCCGCCCCTACCTACACCGCTCAGGTCGATCTCTGCTTTGAAGTACACACATAAGTCACGGTAACAACTGTTGTCATTGTGCAAATAATTATCTTTACCTTGTTGCATATTTATTTTACTATGTTCACTCCATTGCATTTTCTCCAATGTTTTGTTGGCAATAGTTATACATTCATTACATGCCTTTAATAGATTTGTACTTCATCTCTACTAACAAATTTATTTCTTCCATTGCAGGATGCCTGAGCACCCGTAGTATGCATTGCTCGCATCTATTTTTTCATCATGGGGTGCACTTAACTTATCTCTATGCAATTTTTGGCAGGTACTCCAGCCACTTTGGCCTCAGACCCACACCGCTTTGGACTAGGATGAGAGGTATGCAACGTACATCTGCGATGTTGATTTCCTTCCCTTGGCATGGATTGCCATCATGAGGGATGTTGACATTGACTACTTAGGTAGTAGGTTAAGTGCTCTATGAAGGGTGGAGGTGTAGACTACTCTGTAGGGTCACATTTATGGGCGGTTTGCCGTCTCCAGGTCCAACAGTGTGCGTCATCGCAAAGCACTGTGTAAGGGTTGGTACCGATGGTGTGCACATCGAGAGAGTCAATTGTCAAGATGAAGTTTCAGAAAGGTTTTGTTATGATTGCTCATTCGCATACTTCCGTATGGCGAGTCATGGCAGACGTGATGAGTTAATTG
The DNA here is from genome assembly GCA_036346405.1 of Phyllostachys edulis. NCBI lineage: Eukaryota > Viridiplantae > Streptophyta > Magnoliopsida > Poales > Poaceae > Phyllostachys > Phyllostachys edulis. The sequence continues at coordinate 7,687,695 of CM070559.1, read as the reverse complement.
TATCTTATGGGTAAAGTGTACAACCTCTACAGAGTATTAACAATTTATTTGAATAGCCGCGTCCTCGGTCATGGACATGCTCGGGGATTTCACGCGAGAGGTAGATTTTCATAAAACAGTTGGGAGGGACAACCGTGTGATTTAATTCATATGGTTGTATGAAAGAAATTAATTAGGCTTTTTGATCTTTGTGAAAATACTTGTTAAATTATTATTGTTTATTTGTTTTTAATTATGTTTTCATCTATTATTCTTATTCAAGCGCAAGCTCGCCGCTTTTATGCGTAAGAACCATGACGCCATATCCTTTGGAATAAGCCATCATCTATAATTGCATTATGTGTTGCGACTTACTGGGTACTCTATGTACTCATTTTTGCTATAAATAATGTTATTCAGTTGAAGAAGGCTACATCGGTTCATTGTTGGTCAACAAGGTTTACTTCAAGGATCGTGGAGAACTAGGTCGCGCTACCCTAGTCGATTGCCTGTGGGCATATGGATGAGCTTCATGAAGTCATTCGGTTTCCTTCCGCTATTATGACTTATTTGAGTTATTAAGCCTCGAGGCATTAATTGTAATCTTTGACCTTAAGATCGTTACTCGATAATTATTGTTAATCGCCTATTCTTAGTTATCTTTGCATATGGAATGATATTTTATCGATGTTGCCATTGTGTGCACTAGCGTGATCCTAGACTAGTGCGGTATACACAGAGGGTCCAGATTTGCATATTTGAGTCCCGGCAGAGGTGGTTTCAGAGCAAGGTTCGACTGTAGGTCTTGACTTTAGTTAGAATGGCCATTATAGGAAAAACTTAAAAAATATATTTTACAAATGGAAAAATTTGGTGATGTGCTATTCTCACCTTGTCTAGCTTCTATCTCTTCCATTCTATTCCTTTCTCATCTATTTTCTTCGTCACCATTTTGAGTATTAAATTAGACTTTCTCTCCCCATAACATCTATAGTTTGTCATTATCTGTGTCAAATGTCATGATGGATGCCCAAGGGTCTTTTGAGAAACTCTTTGAAGACCGTGCAACCAGCAACGCTGCATCGCCATCTTCCCATGTGTTGAAGAGAACTTTGTCCCAAGAAATGAAGACCAAGAAGAAGTTGTACGTCGCCCTTGTCTTTCTCCAAGATTCGTTAGCAAGGATCGCAAGCAGTCAATGTTTGACAAACATTATGACCAGTCAGTGTGTCCTTCAGACCGACCATATAGGGTAGATCAGCGTAGGCTCATCTTGTGTGTTGAGCCAAGTCATCTAGTGAATTTGGAGTTTTAATCGTTTGGACGATTAGGATTTCGTGTTCCTTCTATAAGTGAGTAGTTTGGCTGTGAGTTTTATGCTTCTTAATAGCTTTTTAGCTATTTGTGTGCCCTTTTGTTCTTTGGGTTAATCCTGCCCCCTTAGTAGATTTATCTTCCCTTACATTATGCTTTTCCCTCTTACCTATTAACCTTGGTCAGTCAGTAAGTCAAAAAGATCCGCAGAGCCAACATTGATAGTGATCTTGAGTCAGTCTGTGCCAGCACAGATTTTGCCGTCACCTGTGTCAGTACCAAAGCAGACCTCATCCAGTAGCTAGCTCCAGCACGAGTAGTGACACATCAAAGCTTGAACCAGTTTCCTGTCACCCTGAATTGGCTCTTGCAAGCAAGGATGCAACCGTTGGATAATAGTAATGTTTGCAATGATGCACAACTTGTTGCCATCTCAACAGCATGTCCTCTGTTCAAGTTTGCAGAGTTCATAGGGACCAAGCTGCCTGTCTTTGAAGAATCGTCGTAGATAGTTGACACTCGCAACGCAGTAAATCGCATTCGACCAGAGAATATCAATGCCAATGTCAATTCCAGTGGACAGTTACCAGTATCTAGAGTAGTAGATCCCAGCATGGTACAATTGTTAGCAGCCCAGACTCAGTTCATGAACACAATGATGCAGAACGTGAACAACATGATGTTGCAGCAAAATCAAACCACCGTTGCCTTGGTTAATTTGTTGAAGCAGAATAATCAAGCAACCATTGTACCGCCACCAGTTCATCAACATTCTAAGTTATCTGAGTACATGGGGACCCATCCGCCTACTTTCTCTCATTCCTTAGAACCCTTAGAAGTAGAGGATTGACTTTGATCTGTGGACAAAAAGCTCATCATTGTTTAGTGCAATGATAAGGAGAAAGTTACCTATGCAGTCCAACAATTGAAAGTAGTTGCATTAGATTGGTGGAAAAACTTTTGCGCTGCCCATTAGGACGAACAGACTATCACTTGGGCAGAATTCACAGCTGCTTTTTGTCAACAGCATATGCCATCAAGCAAGAGTGATCAAGAGAAACCGGCTATTCCGACCTCCTACGTCCAATCTAGCCGTTGTCCTTTGAAGTGCTGCCAACCAAATAAGTCAGCAGATTATTCATGTACCAGTTGTGAAGAAATAGACCATAGTACCAATGATCATAATATCAGTTGTTCCAGTTACGAAGGCAACCACTCCTTTGGAAAATGTCCATTGAGTAAGATCACATGTTTCTTTTGTGAACGGAAGGATCATTGTCCAAGCTAGTGCCTCATGTATTCAGTGTTGACTTCTACAACACAATATCAGTGAGAAAATTTCTGAGCCACTGTTAGAGCATTAGCAAAAGAAGGCAAACCATTATCTATATAAGAATTGTCAGTGGAGGAGTCACAAAAGAAGAATGTTGACCTTGGCAACCAACCTCAAAGAGAAGCAAGCCAGTATCGTCAGTAGAGTGTTTCGAGTGTGGTAAGCAAGACAACTGTGTCAAGATATGCCCTACAAAGCGACAAGGTTCAACTTTGAAGAAGGATAGTCGTTCTACCACAGTCTCGTCAGGAAAGTCGCAATGTCCGACACATTTATGTTACAATTGTCGTTAAAAAGGCCACTACAGCTGTTAGTGTCCTAAGAAGAACCAGTCACCCACTCCAGACACAAGCGTGCCAGAGGTCATTTCAGTCAAAATCGTAACACCCAAAGTAGGTGGTAAAGTAGCATTATCCGTTTGTCCAAAGAAGTAGCCAAAGAAGAGGCATTTGAACAATGAAATTAGCAAGAAGGCCTAAATTGATGATGCCATATCATACAGTGCCATGTGTCTATTCATAGCAGTAAAATCTAAAAATCATTGTAATCTTCGCTTTTGTTTAAAGAGCAAGAATGTGGACATCTTTGTATGCAAGTTAGGAAGCTAAAGCATTATTGGATAATAAATTTTGGTTGCCTCTTTGAGCATATATACCATTGCAAGTTGAGTAATCAAGCATTAAGTCATGTTGATTAAAGGCCGTAGAGCCGTAATCATGGAATGTGATGTTGAATTCCAAATCACCATTTTGCATAATAGTAAGGTAGCAGCAAATGGTTTGAGGACCATAGCCATGGGCTAATATTCATATCCGCAATAAAGTTTGCAATTGTCATTGCAAGTGATCTATACAGCGTGCACCCTTGTTAGGAATCAAGTTCATCTTCGACTTAGTAGCGAGGATCATCCAATTTTCCGAAGGCACTATGACAAAAATTGTTAAATGGGTTCGTAAGAATGACAGAGCAGAACTGATGATTTACTTAGATAAAGGCAGTGTCAAATCAAGTTCATCAGTTTAGCACGCGGAGCTAATCTTCAGAACCTCAGAATCAACATGTTTGAATTTTGAGGAGCTGTAATTTTCCCAAGATCATCTGTGAGTAGGACAGTGTGAGTTGAAGACCAGTGAGACAATCATTTCAAGAAGTGACAGTTGAAGACCAGTGAGATCATCGTTCCAAGACAGTCAAGCCTCTCACCCCGTTGTAAAGGGAGAAGTTCACCCGGACAGCCAGAAGTGAATTGAGTTTGCAAAAAAAAGTAAAGGATAGTTTGATCGCCACTCTAGCATTCATACTACCAGATACCAGGAAGAACCTTAGCATTTTCTTGGACGTGCCGTGTTAAAAAAAGGGTTGTCGCCTGTGATTCTTGACAAGTGAGATTGCAAGCCAAGAGTTATCTTAGTCATAATCCAAGTTAGCTACCATGGAGCAACAAAAATGGTTTTATTAGATTGAGAACCATGAGGTTGTAATCTATTATGTCCAGGCCAGATCAGTGTAATGACAGATGCTGTGAGCCAAAGGAGCTACCGCAAGAACTTGTTGAGCAAAGAAGAGTCAGCCAAAGTTATCTGTGAAATCGAGAAGTTGAATTTTGAGTCAGTAGCAAGAGGGTATCTGTTGAACCTAGAGTTCGAACCGATGCTAGAAAATCAAACTTGACCATACAGTTTTGTCAAGGAAATTAGTTTCCCCTGAAGCAAGATAAAGCTTGAGAATCCACCAAAGGCGAACTAAAATGATCCACGAATCAATGAGCATATGTGTGTATCTGATCAAAAGAAACTCATGTAGTTGATTCTCAAACCAACATTTGAGTGCAAGAATTCTATTTTCTCTGAAATTACCAAGGTGTACAAGGATCTTGAAGTTAAATTGTGATGATCCAATATAAAGCAAAAAGTCACAGAACATGTTACCATGTATATGGTATGCAAGAAAGTCAGGCTAGCATGTCAAAGGCCAATGAGATTACTCCTATCCCCAAGAATTGAAACATGGGATTTCTCCTGACCCGGTCGGGATGTAATTTCTTGAAGAGTGATTGTTGATTATTTGATAGAGAGTGCCACTTCATTCTTGTTAATATCACCCAGCTCGAAGACCATCTAGCAGAATGGTATACGATAGAGGTTGTATACGACAGAGATGGTATAGTGTCAGACCAACATGGTCAGTTTGTAGAATGTGCTAGAGGAGTTAGCGTCGAACTGAGGATCCTAGTTCACATCACATTTTTTACAGAGTCTGTATGAAGTCTTAGGTACTCATTTCAGTCAGCACTGTGTATCACCCCGAATTAGTGAACAGGTTGAAAGAAATAATGAGTTTGTTCCCTACCTCATAGTACCAGTTGGAACAAGTGTTTAACGTAGAGTTTTCCTACAACACTAGCTGTCAGTTAGTTCGTAATTGTCTCTATTTTGAATCCATGTATGGTTGACCATGTAAGACATCACTCAGCTAGAAACAAATCGGATAACAAAGTGAGTGGACTTCAATAAATCAAGAGGCAGAAGGCCGAAGCATATGTAATTCTACTTATTTTGTCTCGCTCATCAGGAGTCGAAGGAAACTGACTCTTGCTAAGAGTAATTACATGTGACATGGGCAAGAAACCTTTCTTGGAATCTTGCATGTTGAACTTCTTCAACACCTTATCAATATACATATTTCAGATTAATCCAATTAGTGTTTTAGATCGATCTCTATAGATCCTTATGCCCAAATTATATGCTGCATGATGCGACGAAGGGTGTCCCAATCTTTCGATGAGAACGATAAGTTGATTTTGGTGGAGACGATTCTCACGATTTGACTACCAATCGCACACGACCAATACGCCCGCAATCGCTGAACCAACTCCGTGATTGTAATCGACCTTGCTAGAAGTATGATCGACCTGACCATGAAGGTCTATTCCTACATGCAATCGAAGAACACACAAGAACAATATAATAAGCAATCTGAAATTGCAAATAGGATTGAAATATTTGATAAAGTTGGGATTCTGAAGCGGTATTATGGTTGGTCTAATCAAAACAAGCCAATACACGAAGTTGCAATGAAGCTAACTTTTAACTAAACAAAATATAAGGAAACTAGATGGCTGCGACCACCTTAAATAGGGGGGAAGCAGCCACGCAAAACTAGGATAGGTGGGGTGGTACTATTCATTGTACTATCCATGCATGAACAGTTCCCTGTGAATAGTACGTCTGCCCCAACTTGGGCTTGGATTGGCAGCCCAAGAGAGGGGGCAGCCAGGGAGGTGGCCGGCCCAAATAACCTAAAGTGGTGGCTGCCCTTTGGGGCCAATAATTGATACAAGACCCTCGGCTCAATGTGAGGTGGCGCAGCACCAGATATAAGTGAAGTAAATTCGTCAGCCTATTAGAGTAGAGTTTGATGCAGCCGAATCGATGGAAGTAGAGTAGCCAAGTTGGAGGTGGAGTAGCGGTCGTATCTGGAGGGTTGATGTCCTCATCATCCTCCCCTTTGTGCATTTGAGTTGTCCTCGACCCAAGCTTATCGTCCAACTCCAAGAAAAGTTTGAAAACTTGTGGCAACGCATGCTCATCTTTCTGCAAAATATTAGCAACAGCAGGTGGCAAGGAAATAGAGAAAACTTTGCAAATTAGAGGTGCGTGTGCATGCATCAAATCAACAAAGATACATTTTCTCATAGCATTCAATTTGTCACTCAATTTGCAAGTATAAGTGAAGTATATAGTAGAGTTATTCATATAATCAGATTTCAATCGATCAATAGCAAATGCATCTAGCAAGGGTGAAAAGATTTGTAAGTTCTTCCATACTACAACATCATTTTGCAGATTGCCAATACTAGATGGTGCAATAAGAGATGAACACATAAGCATTGGATGATCACTAAATTTTATTTTGCTCTTATAATGAACAAGATTCAGCACACAAGAATTGTTGTTCAAAATAGCAAGCTTTAATTCATCCATGTGATCACAAGTTATGCATATTCGATATACAAGAAATTGATTGTCTACACCATAATCTCTAATCAAATTAAACTTATATCCAGGGGTGTAGGCACTATACAAGGATTTCAAACATGCGATTTCAAAAACTTTCTCCATAGCATGTGACAATTTCATAGGTAGATCCAACATAATGTAACATAAAGAATTAGCAGGAGAAATTCTAGCCAAAACTTCTTTATGTCTAACCAGTTCCACATGATCATTGTTTGTGATTAATTCATCACATGAATCACTCAAAACAGCAGATAATTCAATTACTTTATCACATGGTGCACTCAAGTCAGCAGGTAAATCAATAAGTTTATCACATGGTGCACTCAATTCAGTAGGCAAATCAATCAAATTATCATAGGATTAATTCATGCAAATTCTTAATAATATCATATTCTGTAGCTAGGAAATTAATATCTGCATTCTCAACACTAGGGTCCTTCACCTCATGTGATTTAATGGTTTCTACTACAATCTAATTTTCCCTTTGTTCAATGATACTAGGCATGAAATCATGGATATTGATCTCAGATTGAGTGTTCAAGTCAGTACCTTTGGTATTACCTTGTAGGTTCGACTCAGATGATGTTGATACTAGAGGAGGTGAGTAGTCACAAGCTTTCCCTTCTTTTTCTTGCTCCAGCTGAATTGCCAATGAATGAGCTTCAATTGCCAATGAGCGAGCCAATGATGTCAGGCAGCGAGACAGAGTGACACAGCAGCAGGGGCGGCAATCATAGGAGGTGTAGCAACAGAAGAAGCAACCGAAGATGATCTCGATGTGAAGGTGTACACCGTGCGCTTGTTTGTTTCATGTACCCGTGAAGGTGTAGTAGAGGTAGACAAAAATGCATGACTAGTCTTGGTTTGTCGTCCCTGTACTTCCTTTTTAGCTTTGCAAGCAAGACAAAACAAACGAGTGATAGAATTGTATTTTTTATAATCAAGTATGTCCTGAATTTCACGGTTTAAACCTCCCAAAAATCTAGCCATCTTAACATCTTTAGTTTCATCTAAACCACAACGCAACAAACCAGTTTGCAATTCTTGATAGTAATCCTCTACAGAACTACTACCTTGTCTTAAGCTTTGCAATTTATTAAGCAATTCACGAGAATAATAGGAAGGTACAAATCTATGCATCATTGCTCTCTTCAAAGCATTCCATGTTCTAGGTATGTTCTGATTAGTACGACAGTATTCACTCCACCATATAGATGCAAAATCAGTAAACTCACGGGTAACAGCCCTAACTTTCAGATGATTAGGAAATTCATGGCATGCAAATAATTGTTGTATAGCTAATTCCCATGTGAGATAAGCATTAGGATCATAATTCCCAGCAAAAGAAGGCATAGTGAGTTTAGTTTTACCAGACATACTATCACGATCATATACCTCCCGTGGTGGATGTCTTGTCTCAAGCGTGCGTCTTCCTCGTGAACTTTCTTGCTCTCCCATTCAATGGCTCGAAGAAGACATGGATCTATCTGGTGATCATCCCATGAACCTGCTATAGTTAGTAGAAAAACAAGGAAACAAATCACAAGTATATGTTCCTATCAACTACTAGGTTCTAGAGGCTCAAAGTCGCTCACACTCAAGCTAATACCAAGTTCTTACTAATTCTTACCATGCAAACAGGTGGTGACCGGCAACTAGGGTTGGTGTCAAACGCTCTCCGAAGATTGACAAAGCGATTGCAAGCAACTAGTACCTGTACGATGGTAGAAGGTGGAGCTAGGATAGGCTTCAATATGTAGCAAGGATTAGCAACGGTCAAATCAGTAAATGCAAGTTAAAAAATTATTCAAAGTATAAGTCAATGTTGCTGATCCTAGCCTAATCAAAGCCTAACAAGAGAAGTGTATGTAAGCACACACAAAGATCAATGCGACTTGATGTAAGCAAAGGAAAACCTCACACCAAGTGCTAGGAGAGACACTAGCCAACTACTCAAACTTCTATGTAGGGGCACAAGATTTTTCACAAGATGTAGAGCATAAAGACACAATAACGTGCAATGTAAATAGCCCTCTAGTTTAAGAAACAAACAACAACTAGTCTGAAGAGATAAAATAGCAAAGATTTATATGGCTTATATATGCTCGTATGAAAGGTTTTGACGAGATCTACAACTTTGCAGTTGAGATGAACCCCAAATTCCGAAGGGAAGACCAAAAGAAATGGCAAAAATAGAAACCAAAAATTTGCGACGCGAATTCAGGACCGAAGATGACAGATGTTAGGGCTCTTGGAGGGCAACTAGCTAACGCTAGTTCATTTTACTGGATGCGCCTCATCATTAGATTTTCAACGAGCATAAGAACGTAGAAAACGAACAGCGTATGCAAAAGTTATGTCCGTTTTACTGAAGGTGTCTTGGAAACGGAATCCTACTCGGACTCGAAACCAACTTGGGTTCAAATTTGAAATTGCTATATCTTTCAAACCCTTGGGCCAAACTTTCTGAATTTGTTTGTGGAAGCTTGTGGCTATATGTAGAAGGACTCCACCAATTTTCACTAATTGTGATGAAGGTTTGACGTGATTTTCAATTTTAAGAAAGGTGGACCCTTCTTTTTTTCCCTCTCTTTTTTTTTCTGGTTTTCCTCTCTTGAATAGCCGAAACCAACTAAGTAGGGTTTCCCCTTTCGATTCTTGCACCTTTCCGACACTTCTAAATGGTGGCAGGTATTGTAGTTTGCCGCGGCAGTGGAAACAGTTGCCGCGACAGAAGTGGCAGCAGTTTCTTGGCGTGGTTGTCGCGGCGGCAAGAGGCAGCGGCGGCAGCAATCAGTGGCTGCCACGGCAGGGAGTAGCAATGGCGGTAGGAGGACTTGGGCTGCCACGGCAGGGAAGATCAAGCTGTAGCAGGAGTTTCGGCTGCCATGGTAGAGATTGGCAGCGGCGGCGGTAGGGCGCACTGGTGGCTACCGCAGCAGGCATTTTGGGTGCCACGGTAGCGATTGGCAGTGGCGCCAGCGGGGCCCGCTAGTGGCTACCGCGGCATGCATCAGGTTTGGCATGGCAGCGATTGGCAGCGGATGTGGTTGCCGCGGCAGGGGATGTGTTGTGGTTGCCACGGCAGCTGAAGGAAAGTGGTGGCAGGCGCTGTGGTTGCCGCGGTAGCGAGAGGAATCAGCGGCACAGCAAGATGCGTCCTGCGGCAGCGGAGGCAGGACGTTTTTGGTGCCACGGCAGGGGAGGGGCAACGGTGGCAAGATACGTGCCGCGGCAGCGAGAGGCAGCAGCGGCAGGCTGTTTTTGGTGCCACGACAGGGAGCGGCAGCGGTGGTAAGATGTGTGCCGCGGAAGCGAGAGGCGGCAGCAGGCCATTTTTGGGTGTTGCGGCAGGGATTGGTTTAGGCGGCTTGGTGCGTTGGTTGCCGCGGCAACGACGACAGGAGGTTGTGTTTGTCGCAGTAGCGATGGCAGGACGTTTTTGGTGCCATGGCAGGGGAGCGACAGCAAGGAGATGGAGTTGCCGCGGCAGCGATCTGTGGAAAGGTGATGACCTGCGGCAATGATCAAGATGCAAACTAGACAAAGAAAAACTAGACTTCTACTACAACTAGAAATCAGCAACGAGACACGACGATGCAACCAATGATTTGTAACATCCCAATTTTCTGAGCTTTAAAAATCTTTTAAAGAGTTAGTAGGATAAAATTCACCATTTGGGTTTTATTTGATTTTAATTCAAAAGCTTAATATGGACTTTGTACATCAAAATAATTTAATATGATTAAAGTCAACATCTACAATGGTCAAACCTATTTTATTTGGGTTCTTTGGGCTTGGATATATTTTTCAGATTTTTCTGGAATTTTTCCAGGTTCATTTGCTATTTTTTATTGCTTATTTGAATTTCTGGTATTTTATTAAAAGGAAAAAGTATTAAAATCTCGGAAAAATCCTTCGGGCCGAATCTCCCTTTGATCCGGCCCGCTCCTGTTCATTTCGCCCGATCCTTGACTGCCATAAGCGCGTCTTGGCCTTCCCCCCCCGGCCGTCGGATCGGCGTTGAGCAGTCGGATCGAGTTGCCGCTTTCGCGCCCGCGTTGCTTTCACGCAAGTGGGCCCACCGAGGTCGTCGTCTCTGACATGGTTTTTTCTCCGCGCAGCTCCGCAGCCGTCCGCCATTGAAGAGCTCCAAGCTTCGTATGACAAAAGCAAATCTCCAACTAAAACCTTCCTGATTTCGTTGCCAAATCTTATCTCTTAGTGTTCCGTACCCATATCTGCTCTTGATCGTTCCCGATTCGAACTCTATCCCGTAGATTGAACAACCCGACAAAATCCCAATTTGGGCGTTTCCTTATCCGTGCTCTCCCGACCCTATAAATAGACCCCCGAGGTTCGCCCTGCCCTCCGCATCCCAAACCCTCGCTCAATTCCACCCGAGAGCTTCAGTGCCGCCGCTAATTCGAGCTTTTAGGGTTTTGCCGCCGCCGGTGAAAACTCGAATTACGCCGCCGCCGTTGACGCCCTGTCTCCGTGGAGTGCATAGCCGGGTCCGCCGTCGTACAGGCTACATCCAGGACCTTTCGCCGTCGCTGGAGCCTCACCAGAGGCCTTGTCCGACAACGACCGTAGCCTCTCCACCGCCTTGAGCTCGCCGCCGGCCGCCTCAGTCATCCCCGACCACCCGGAGTTGGCCCATCGGGATCGCAATAATCCCAGCTACCTCTTGGTACCCTTCGCCGCCGGTGAGTCGCCGCCGTTCGCCGTTGCCCTTGGTTCCCGTGCGCCGCTGCCATCACCGACGAGCCACACCAGCGCCACGTCGCCGCCATTTCCTCGCCGCGTCAGCCGCTGAGCCCCCGTGTCACTCGTGTGGCGTCCCTATCAGCGCCCGCATGGCACAACCACCCCTAACCGTAGATCCGATCTTCGGTGGACGTGGTCCACCGTGAGCCAAGTCACTGACGTGTGGGCCCCACATGTCAGTAATTCTTTTTAATTCTTTAATTCTGAGTGCTGACGTCATCGTTGCGCAATAATCCGATTTTTCTTTTAAGAAATAATTCGGAAATTCGGAATAATCAGTTTCAGGGTTTTCTTTTAGATTCAATCTTCCCAAGCCCATATCTTTTGCATCCGAACTCCGATTGAGCCCATTCAAATTTCTAAATTCATCTAAATTCAAGCTCTACCTATCTAAGATTTTTATTTAATTTTTGGAGTTCGTTTTGCCTTGTTATTTATTTGTTTTGTTTGTTTGTTTGTTTCGTTTGCGAGTAGACGTCGATACTTCGGGAAGATTTGAAGAAGAAGGAGTACCTCAAGAGCAAGATCAGTACTTAGACCTCTTCCAAGGCAAGTTATACCTTTGATCATATTGAACCCAGTTTTCAAAAGTTATATTGATTCAAAGTATTGTATTTACTTTAATTATTTATTTCAATGCTTTTGGGGTTAGTTAATGTCCAATCTGTTATGACCTCCTTCTCTAATTGTATGTCATAATCTTTTGTCACCCTAGTTTGGTTAATTTAGTTGGTGCTATGGTATTACCAACGTGGGTTGGTTAGATGCGATTAGTTTGCTTAGCCATGCTACAAGTCACCATCTCATGTAGTTGCAAATATAAACTTGACTAAGTGACTATGGAACTATGTGATAGAAACTGTGTGCTCTATGTGCTATTACTCGTTGATGGCATATGTTGCACTTAACCAACAGGGTGGGAAAGGATTTAGACGGAGGCAAGTGGACTGTGTGATATTTTGGTGGAGCTATGTGCGTGGGCTTAATAACCTGTGTGCATAGGGATTTGTAGTTTAATTGGAAGTCTTGTCTTGGTCAATTAAGGACTTAACTTTGTGCGCCATTGAACTGAGCCTTTCGTACAGCCACATGCCTGGTATGGGACGGGCCTAACTTAGTAAGTTATGGAGTCTTGACATTGATTACTCAGGTAGTAGGTTAGGCTGTGTGCATGGGTGGAGGTATGCTACCAGGTAGTCACATCACGGGGCGGTTCGCCGTGTCCCCGCCCAACGGTGTGTGTTGGGTGACTTCCTATGTGGGGTTGTCGGCGGTTTGTAAGCACACTGGGAGTGTCAATGTTAAGATGAAGTTTCTGAAACGTTTTGTTACGGCTAGTGCTAGCTACACTAGTTGTATCTTGTGGGTAAAGTGTACAACCTCTGCAGAGTGTTAATCAATCTATTTGAATAGCCGCGTCCGCGGTCATGGACATGCTCGGTGATTTCACACGAGGGGTAGATTTTCATGAAAACCATGGGAAGGGAGCTGTGTGACTTAAGTCATATGGCTATGTGAATAACTTGTTTAGGCTATGTGTCTTTGTGAACTAAAACTGTCAAATTATTATTGTCTATTTGTTTTTCTTATGCTTTCAATCTATTACTTGTATTTAAATTGCAAATGCTGCATTTCTGCAAACGAACCACAGAAACCATTCCTTTAGAATAAGCCTGCATCTATAATTGCATTTCTGTGGTATGACTTGCGAGTACGGTGTGTACTCATGCTTGTTGTAAAACATGCAACAGAAGAGGAGGAGTTCATCGAATGTGCTTGATCGTAGGGTCTTGATCCCAGTCAGTTGCCTATGGTGAATTGATGGGATTCCGCTGAAGTTTCTTCGTTCCGCTGCTATTTTATTTCTTTGCCAGCCCTGCGTGGTTTAATAATTGTAAACTCGACCATAAGGTCAAAACAACTATTTGTTATCAAATTACCCGTTTATGTTATTAATCGTTTGTGTGGATCGATATTCACCTGTGTTGACACTGTGTGCACTAGCGTGATCCTGGACTAGTGCATTATACACAGAGGGTCCAGAATTGCATATTTTGGGTCCTGACATGATTCAACGAGCAAAACCGAAAAGAAAAATTTTGAAGTCACAGATTGGTTCGGACGATGAACTAACCCTATTTTTTGTGATTTTTGTGGACTGTAGGTAAAAACAAAAATTCTCACCGATTAACTTGAGCTCTGATACCACCTGATGCGACAATAGGTGTCCTGATCTTTCGATGAGAACGATAACTCAATTTTGGTGGAGACAACTCTCACGATTTGGCTATTAATCTCACATGACCAATACGCCCGCAATCGCTGAACTAACTCTGTGATTGTTATCGACCTTGCTAGAAGCACGATCGACCTAACCATGAAGGTCTATTCCTGCATGCAATCGAAGAACATGCAAGAACAAGATAATAAGCAATTTGAAATTGCAAATAGGATTGAAATATTTGATAAAGTTGGGATTCTGAAGCGGTATTATGGTTGGTATAATCGACACAAGCCAATACGCGAAGTTGCAATGAAGCTAACCTTTAACTAAAGAAAATCCAAGGAAACTAGAGGGGTGCGACCACCTTAAATAAGGGGGGGGGGAGAGCAGCCACACATAGCTAGGATAGGCGGGGGTGGTACTGTTCATGGTGATGTTCACGTGTGACCAGTACCCCCCATGAACAGTACGTTGCCCCAACTTGGGCTTCGATAGGCAGCCCAAGAGTGGGGGCGGCCAGGGAGGTGGCCAGCCCAAATAACCTAAAGTGGTGGCTGCCCTTTGGGCCCAATAATTGATACAAGACCCTCGGCCCAATGTGAGGTGGCGCAGCACCAGATATAAGTGAAGTAAATTCATCAGCTCGTTGGAGTAGAGTTTGACGCTGCTGAATTGATGGAAGTAGAATAGCCCAGTTGGAGGTGGAGTAGCGGTCGTATCCGGAGGGTCGATGCCCTCATCACTGCATCTCCTAAATCTTCCATAGAGAAACTATTTCTTAACGACGTTTTAACAGATTCAAGCATAGGAATATTATTTTCGACCAGTAATATGTCATCGACATATAAGATCAAAAAAACCCTTCTTGTAAACACAAGGTTCTTGTTCATTCTTGATGAAATCAAACCCTTTGACCAGTTCATCAAAATGAATATTCCAACTTCGAGATGCTTGCTTTAATCCATAGATGAATTTCTAAAGCTTGCATATCTTTCTAGCTTCCCGTGGATCGACAAAACCCTCAGATTGTATCAAGTACACATCCTCACTTAGGTTTCCATTTAGGAAAGCCGTTTTGATATCCATTTTCCATATCTCATAATCGAAATATGCAGCAATAGCTAGAATGACCCGGATAGACTTGAGCATAGCGACGGGCGAGAAGGTTTCATCATAATCAACACCCTGAATTTGTTTGAAACCCTTTGCCACTAATCGTACCTTATGAACATGAACATTTCCATCCATATCTATCTTTTTCTTAAAAACCCATTTACACTCAATGGTTTTAACACCATCATGTGGATCAACCAAGTTTCAAACTTGATTGTCATAGATGGATTTTATCTCGGATCTCATGGCTTCAACCCATGACTCAGAGTCTAGACCCATCATTGCTTCCTCATAAGTCTTAGGTTCATCATTATTCAATAATACAACATCATGCTCATACCTTATAGGCAATTGACGTAGCCTTTTAGATCTACGTGGGGCTGATGCCTCATCTACAGGTTCTACCATATTTTGTTCATCTTGTAGAGGTTCAGTAGGAGTTGAAATATTTTCATATATTTCCCAAATTTCTTTGAGTTGCACCTTGCTCCCACTAACTCCTTTGGAAAGAAACTCTTTCTCTAAGAAGACACCATTTTAGGCAACCAACACTTTGTCATCGTCCCGCTTATAAAAGTAATATCCTTTAATTTCCTTAGGATACCCCACAAAAAAGCATTTATCCGACTTGGGTGTGAGTTTATCATATGTCAAACTTTTTACATATACCTCACAACTCCATATCTTGAGAAAAGACAATCAAGGACACTTCTCGGTCCATATCTCATATGGTGCCTTTTGTACCATTTTTTATGGAAAACTATTTAAAGTGAAAGCCACTGTTTCTAAAGCGTATCCCCAGAAACACAATAGAACATCAGATTGGCTCATCATCGACCGAACCGTGTCTAACAATGTCTGGTTCCGTTGTTCAGATACCCCATTCCATTGTGGCATTCCCGGCGGAGTAAGTTGTGGAACAATTCCACATTGCTTTAGGAGATCTCCATACTCATGGCTCAAATATTCATCTCCATGATCTGATCGTAGATATTTAATTATCTTGCCAAGTTGATTCTATACCTCATTTTGAAATTCCTTAAACTTTTCAAAGGATTCATACTTATGCCTCATTAAGTAGATGTAACCATATCTACTAAAGTCATCAGTAAAAGTTATGAAGTACTAAAAACCACCTCTGGCCAAAGTGCTCATTGGTCCCCATACATCCGTATGTACAAGGGCCAATAAGCCACTTGCCCTCTAACCTAAAACTGTAAAAGGTGTCTTTGTCATTTTGGCAAGTAAACAAGATTCACATGTTTCAAATGATTCAAAATCAAATGAGTTTAGAAGACCATCTTTAGGGAGCTTCATCATGCGCTTCTCATTTATATGACCTAGACGACAATGCCAAATAAAAGTGGGATTCAAATCATTAGGTCAAAGTCTCTTAGCATTAATGGTATAGACAAGCACATCCTCAAGATTCAAAACATATAATACATTCACCTTTGGCAGCAGCTGGCCAGCGGCATGGCAGGGCGGCACGGCGCAGCAGCTATCGGTGGTGCACGGTAGTAGGCGGTGGCTACAGGGGTAGGGGCACGTGGCACGGGGTGGTGGCTAGGTCAAGGGGCTATCACCCTCCCCCCTTGGCTCTTTGTGATGCCATCCCACCTTGGGCTTTGGTGCTGTGGGCCGGAAGCCATTGGCCCAGGTTTTCTCCCTTTTTCGGAAAACCCCACTAATTCTTTTTAATTCTCTTTCTAATGTGTTTTCCTCCATTAATTCATTTTGGAATATTACAACCTGCCAATTAACGATCAAATTTACTTAATTTTTCCTGAGGGATACTACTTTATCATGTTGAAACATCTAATGATAAAAACATGATCAATAGCGTAACATGAACAAAGTAAACATTAACAGATAATCATATTACACTGTGAAATAGTTGAAGGGCTATGGGTAAGCTACACTAGCTTGCAATTCAAAAATTATACTACGTAAACCAGGACACCATGCAAGCAAGAGATCACCGACTGTTACCACCAGATACGCAATGCAGCAGAAGAAGAGTTGGAGCAGCCTGGTCCAACGAAGAGCGCGTCGATGTAGTGGTCGTAGTCAATCGTCTCCTCTAGCAACCAATCGCTTTCCTTGAGAAGTAGTGGATCGTCCTCAAGCGCAACAGCAACTATGGTAGCGCCTCCACGGTATCCACACGTCTGGGGAAGGAACACCATACGCTGGTGTGCTAGCACCAAGTTGCACGGGAAGGCTCTCTCAAGAAGATGGCGGCTAGGGTTTGGAGCAACTCACGCCGACTCGTATATCTCCCAATAGCCTCAAGCATATCCTTATATAGTGCCCAAGACGGATCCTATCTGAACATGTTTGTTCCAACCCGTTAAGTGTGTGAACCGTTAGGTTCATGCGTAATCAGTTGTGACTCGGAAACTCCTTTCCGATCACGAGTCATTACCGACTCCTAGCAGGACATAACGATTCCCGAATATACACGAATTATATCGGATGAAGCCTAATGCAATATGATCTACGACTATGTCCTTATCACTAATGAATAGCTTGTATCTCTATATGACAAGCTCATATTTGGTCTCGACCAGTTCGTAACTCCTTACGACCAGGTTTCGACCACTTAGTGATCATTTCGACCAGCCTACGACCAGCTCGTATCTCCATACGACTAGTCCGTATCTGATCGAACTGAAAGACCAGCTCATGTATTCTCCCTTTGCCTCACGATATCTGGTTGAACTCCAGGTGAGATGTTATGTCATCTATGGACTGTTCAATACTTTCTCGATCAAATGTCGGATAACTTCACGTGGTCGAACACTTCGACCACTAGTGGCATGGCCATGCACTTTGTTTATCCGACCACATCGAGAGGCCCAGAGATATCTCTCCTGTTATGTTAGGAGGGGCAAATCCCATATCCGACCAGTCACATTCCTCCGCATGTTTCATAGCATACCCGAAAGCTACTTTTATAACTACCCAGTTACGGAGTAGCGTTTAGCAGCCCCTAAGTGTACTAATACACATGTAGGAAACCATACTGATCTAAGATCTAAGGATTATACATCATCATTGCTTGAGACCAACTGACGACACATAAAATCATAACAATCTCAACAGTGTCTCAAGGTGGGTCAATCCAACACCATGTTCTCCAACATGTGTTCACATTATTGATTCGATATCCCTATATCCATGACCGGTGAAACATGGTCATCAATCAATACATGTGCTGGTCGATAAGTCCCTAGTGTTCCGACCAGTGACATCTGACCAGGGATTCATTTAGAACGACATCATATAAGTTAAAAGAGTTTCACCAACAAGTCACATACTTATTAATCTTTATAACCAATGATTCATTTAAGGAACAGAATAACATTTATTCAATAACTCATAAACATAGACATGATACAATCATCTCTATGATTGCCTATAGGGCATATCACCAACAATAGTATGGCCCTTAACATGGCAATCTCCATCACCACGCTTCCTGTCCACCGAGCCATCATGCTTGAAATCACCATATTCATCTACTAAGCAATTACTCCTAAATGCTAGTAATGAATTACATAAGCTAATATCAAACATCACAAGCCAATATGCAGACTGTTATACAATAATATGTAGCTTGATGGCTATAACACAGCATGACACATAGGCCATGAAAAATCCATCCATGCATCACATACATATAATGGACCATACTATTCACATCAATCCCTGCAAAAGGTGTAATGCATTGAATCCAATTATATCGGGTGACATGAACACATAATACAATATAACGTGCCAACAATTACCTAGCACGTAATCTTGCCATGGAAATTCATCAGATTAATCATATTAACCATATTCTGAACCAATCTGATCACTGCTTCCATACTACTACGCATCGCAGCATACCCCGATGGTGCAATTCTGACTGGTAGGAATATCATATAATGCAACCATGAACAATCACAGTTTAATCATCTTGCGCTATCAGCTCATACCTCCCGCAAACCCATTTACTATCGCCGAAACCCATTGATCTCATCAACTATTGCCTAAGCCGCTCCATCATATGGACTGATCTAGGTTACAATATCAGAATAGCAATAGATCCAATCTACTACTACCACATATCAAGTATATACGACCGATCTAGATAAAAAAAACTACACAAGATGGTTTTGATACCACTGAAGGGATACACTAGCTGGCAATTTAAAAATCTACCACATGAACCAGGAAGCCATGCAAGCAGGTGTTGGGACCCAAAAATGCAATTCTGGACCCTCTGTGTATAATGCACTATTCCAGGATCACGCTAGTGCACACAGTGTCAACACAGGTGAATATTCATCCACACAAGACAAAATAATAGAATAAATGAGTAATTTGAATAACAAATAATTGTTTTGACCTTAAGGTCGAGTTTTACTTTTATTAAGCCTTGCAGGGCTGGCAATAATAAAGTAAGAAGCAGCGGAACAAATAACTTCAACGAAAACCCATCGATTCGCCACAAGCAACCGATTGGGATCAAGACCTAGCGATCAACACCTTCGTAGAACTCCTCCTCAAAAGCAGGCGAAGACTCCTCCACTTCTGTTAATTGATTATAGCAAGCATGAGTACATAACCGTACTCGTAAGTCATACCACAGAATGCAATGTATACATGATGGCTTATTCCAAAGGAAAAGGATTCTGTGGTTCTTTTGCAGAAATGCAACATTTGCAATTGAATATCAATAATAGATTAAAATACAACTTAAAACAAATAAACAATATTAATTTAATGTTTGTTTTCACAAAGAACACAAAGCCTAAACAAAATATTCACATAGCCATATGACTTAGATCACACAGCTCCCATCCCAATTGTTTTATGAAAATCTAACTCTCGTGTGAAATCCCTGAGCATGTCCATGACCGTGGACACGGCTATTCGAATAAATTGTTTAACACTCTACAGAGTTTGTACACTTTACCCACATGATATAACCAGTGTAGCTAGCACTAATCATAACAATACCTTTCAGAAACTTCATCTCAAACATTAACACTCCCAGTGTGTTTTACTGCCGGTACTAACCCACTGAGAAAGTTAGTCCGACGCACACCATTGGACAAAGAAGCGGCGAACCGTCCCGCGATGTGATCTACCTGGTAGTCCACACCTCCATCCATCACTGAGCACCTAACCTACTACCTGAGTAGTCAATGTCGAGACTCCATAACTTACTAAGTTAGACCTGTCCCATCAGGCATGTGGTTGTACGAAAGGCCCAGTTCAATGGCGCACAAAGTTAAGTCCTTAATTGACCAAGGCAAGACTTCCAATTTCTAACTATGCCACAAAGATTATCATTCTCATTCACAAAGCTCCACCATATCACATAGTATCCACCACTTGCCTCAGTCTAAATCTTTTTCCACCCTGTTGATTAAGTGCAACACATACCACCAACGAGTAATGACACATATCACACAGTTTTAACACAAAGTTCCATATTCACTTAGTCAGATTTATATTTGCAACTTATATGAAATGATGACTCGTGGCATGGCTAAGCAATGTACTTGTATCTAACCAACCCATGTTGGTGCTACGATAATACCAACTAAATAATAACCAATCTAATGTGACAAAAGATTATAACATAACAATAGACAAGGTGGATATAAACAAATAGGACGAATAACTACACCCAAAAGCATTTAAATAAATACTTAAAGTAAATGCATTAATTTGAATCAAAGTAATTTTGAAAACTGGTTCAATATTATCAAAGGTACAACTTGCCTTGAAATAGATTTGGGTACTAGTCTTGATCTTGATGTGCTCCTTCTTAAAAGTTTCCCAAAGAATCAACGTCTACTCGCAAATGAAGCAAATAAATAAATAACAGAGAGAAAAGAAACTCCAAAAATTAAATAAAAATCTTAGATAAATAGAGCTAAAATTTATATGAATTTAGAAATTTGAATGCGCTCAATCGGAGTTCGGATGAAGAAGAAACTAAATCCGGATTATGACATCAGCATGATGTCAGCACACTGTTTCGGAATTAAAATAATCCCGAGAAGAAGGCTACAAAGACTAACAGTGGGACCCACGGTCTATGGACCGAGTCCACGAAGATGGGCTCTGGCCTACGGGTTCACAGAATAGTGTTCAGGCTTGTGGACCCCAGATGGCATAAACTAGGTTTACACTAGATCGGATCTGGGGTTTGGATGGAGTGGCACGCAAGTGCTGACATGGCCGTGACCAAGCAGACACGTGCGCCCATGAGTAGATGTAGTAGGTGAGGTGGCGAACACGTGCGCCTACGAGTATACATGGCAGGACACGTGTGCTCACGAGTAGATGTGGCCAATGAGGTGGCACGACATGTTGACAAGACGACGGTGAGGCATCAACTTTTACTTCTTGCATCAGGATGCATCCTAATCCTTGACGTGAAGCATCACAGTAGATATTGAAATCCTTCTGGATATCTAGCAGAGTTAACACTGGGGCTGAAGTCAAACGCTTCTTCAGTTCTTGAAAACTTTCTTTACAAGCGGGGGTCCAAGTGAACTTTTTCTCCTTCTTCAACAACTGTGTAAGAGGCTTAGCAATCGTTGAGAATCATTCGATGAAGCGGTGATAATATCTCGCCATTTCCAAGAAACTGCGAATCTGAGTAACGGTCTTGAGCTGTTTCCAATGCAATACTACCTTAACATTACCGGGGTCAACTGCTACTCCCTCGGCTGTAACATCCCAATTTTCTGAGCTTTAAAAATCCTTTGAATAGTAGTAGGAAGAAAATTCACCATTTGGATTTTATTTGAATTTAATTCAAAAGCTTAAACATGAACTTTGTACATCAGAACAATTTAAAATGATTAAAGTCAACATCAACAATGGTCAAAACTATTTTATTTGGGTTCTTTGGGCTTGGATATATTTTCCAGATTTTTCTGGAATTTTTCCAAGTTCAATTGCTATTTTCTATTGCCCTTTTCGATATCTAGTATTTTCTTAAAAAGAAAAGTATTTAAAATCTCGGATAGTCTCCTTGGGCCGATTTCCAGCCCAGTCGGCCCACTCCTGTTCCTTTTGGCCCAGCTCCGCTAGCCCAATCCCGCGTGTCGCCTCGCCTGCGCACATTCTCACCCTCACCCTCTGCCATGTGGGTCCGCGTGCCTGTCTCTCTACCGTGTGGGGCCCGCGCCATCGTCGTCTCCGTTTCGGTTTCGTCTGCGCGTGAGCTGCGCGCCCGTCCGCCATTATCAAATCTCCGAGCTCGATACGACAACGGAGATTTTCCATCTGAATTCTTCTAGAAAACGCGCCAAATCTTATCCCTTATCTCTCCCGCGCCCAAATTTGGTAAAATCAAATCTCGTATCGACCTTTATCTCCAAGAATTCCTAGATTTGTTCTCGTGTTCATCTCGAATACGAATTGGGGATTCCTTATCCCATGTCGCCCAGACCATATAAATAGGACCCCTGGGTTCGCGATCGTGCCTACAATCCGAAGCCACCACCCATTGAGCCCCAATCGCACTAGCGCCGTCGCGATTCGAGTTTTAGGGTCTTTGCCGCCGTCAGTAAAAACTTGAATTGCACCGCTGTCTTCACCACCGTGTCGTCCTCGAGCACACCGCCGCGTTCGCCGCCACCAGACCTACCTCCAGGGACCACCCACTTCGCCGGAGCATCGCCGGAGGCCTCATCCAACAAGATCAGAACCTCTCCGCCGCCTTGAGCTCGCCACCGGCCACCACCGTCGTCCTCAACCACCCGAAGCTACCTCATTAGGTTCGCAATAGCGAGGGCTACACATTGGTACCACCCATTGCTGGAGTAGCGCCGTCGTTCGCCGTGCCGTTGGTTCCCGAGCCGCCGTCGCTGTCGATCTGACGTGGCCGCCGCGTTAGCATCCATCTCAGCACTCGTGCGCGCGTGTCGCCGACGTGTCATGTGCGTGGCGCCAGATCAACGCCACGTGTGCGCGGGTGTGCCACCCAAGCCAGATCCAAATCCAAGAGGCTCGGTAGACCTAGTCCACCGTGAGCCTTGAGACTGCCATGTGGGTCCCACATGTCAAATTTTCTTTTTAATTCTTTTATTCTGAGCGCTAACGTCATCGTTGCGCAATAATCCAATTTTTCTTTTATGGAATAATTCGGAATAATTCAGTTTTAGGGTTTTCTTTAGATTTCCATCTTCCCAAGCTCATATCTTTTGCATCCAAACTCCGATTGAGCCCATTCAAATTTCTAAATTCATCTAAATTCAAGATCTATTTATCTGATATTTTTATTTAATTTTTTGGAGTTTTTTTTGCCTCTGTTTTTATTTATTTTGTTTGTTTGTTTCGTTTGCGAGTAGACGTCGATACCACGTGAGGTTTTGTAGAGCAAGGAGCATCTCAAGACCAAGAGCAATACCAAGACCTTTTCCATGGCAAGTTATACCTTTGATCATGTTGAATCCCAGTTTTCTAAACTTACTTTGATTCAAAGTATTGCATTTACTTTAATTATTTATTTCAATGCTTTTGGGATTAGTTAATATCCAATTTGTTATGATCTCCTTGTCCAATTGTATGCCATAATCTTTTGTCACCCTAGATTGATTCATATTTAGTTGGTGCATTACCAACATGGGTTGATTAGATATGATTAGATTGCTTAGCCATGCTACGAGTCATCATCTCATATAAGTTGCAAATATAAACTTGACTAAGTGACTATGGAACTATGTGATAAAAACTATGTGTACTATGTGCTATTACTTGTTGATGGCATATGTTGCACTTAACCAACAGGATGGGAAAAGGTTTTGGACGGGGGCAAGTGGTCCTGTGTGCTTTTATGGTGGATCTGTGTTGGCGGGAATGATAGGTTAGAATTTGGAAGTCTTGCCTCGGTCAAATTAAGGACTTAACTTTGTGCGCCATTGAACTGAGCCTTTCGTACAACCACATGCCTGGTATGGGACGTGCCTAACTTAGTAAGTTATGGAGTCTTGACATTGGTTACTCAGGAAGTAGGTTAGCTGTGTCAGATTGGGTGGAGGTGTGTACTACCAAGTAGTCGCATCATGGGGCAGTTCGCCGTTTCCCTATCCAACGGTGTGCGTCTGTGGCGGCTAAGCATACCGGGAGTGTCAATGTCAAGATGAAGTTTTTGAACTATTTTATTACGGCTAGTGCTAGCTACACTAGTTGTATCGTGTGGGTAAAGTGTACAACCTCTGTAGAGTGTTAATCAATCTATTCGAATAGCCGCGTCCCCGGTTATGGACAATGCTTGGGGATTTCACACGAGAGGTAGATTTTCATGAAAACCTTGGGAAGGGAGCTGTGTGACCTAAGTCATATGGCTATGTGAATAACCTGATTAGGCTATGTGTCTTTGTGAACTAAAACTGTTAAATTATTATTGTCTATTTGTTTTGAATTATGCTTTCAATCTATTATTCATATTTAAACTACAAATGTTGCATTTCTGCAAAAGAACCACAAAAGCCATTCCTTTGGAATAAGCCTGCATCTATAATTGCATTTCTGTGGTATGACTTGCGAGTACGGTTGTGTACTCTTGCTTGTTGTAAAACATGCGACAGAAGAGGGGGAGGAGTCGCCTGCTTTCGAGGAGGAGTTCATCGAAGGTGCTTGATCGTAGGGTCTTGATCCCAGTCGGTTGCCTGTGGTGAACTAATGGGATGCCACCGCTGCTTCGCTTCATTTGCTATTTTATTTCCTTGTCAGCCCTGCGTGGCTTAATAATTGTAAACTCGACCATAAGGTCAAAACCCTTATTTGTTACTCAAATTACTCGTTTATGTTATTAATCGCTTGTGTGGATTGATATTCACCTGTGTTGATACTGTGTGCACTAGCGTGATCCTGGAGTAGTGCATTATACACAGAGGCTCCAGAATTGCATATTTTCGGTCCCGACAGAGGTGGTATCAGAGCCATACTGACTGTAGGTCTTACCCTTAGATCAGCCGTCTTAGAGAGTCCAAATTATTTTCTAAAGAAAAATTAACTTGCAAGATTAAATGAACTGCTTAACTCCTCTCATGACTCTCTCGACTCAACTATTGCTAGAATCTTTTCCTCTCCCCGCTGTTTTAACTTGGTTCCCACCCTCTTGTCTGTCTTTACAGATGCTTCATACCTACGGTGAGCGCAAAGGCGGACTTGCCGTAGAGCTGTGGAGGTTGTTGCACGTACTTAGAGGCTTTGATCGCCCCATGTATCGTGGCAACGAATGGGTGGTAAACGGCCGAGATCGTGGAGTGATCTGCCGTCTGACTATCTATGCCAGGATTAACACTAAAGCCAGCCAGCCGTTGAACATCTCCATCAGAAGCATCACCTTCGCGCAAGGAATTCAAGAGTCGTCACGCCTGGCCATCCTCAGGATTTGCCACATCTACGCGCGAGAGCTGTGAAATACCGTCTTCCGTTACCATCCCAGAGCTGCAGCCGTGGATCGACCAGCACGCTACCCGTCTACGAATGGAGTCAATGCCACAGTGGTGCACCTCGCCCAGTTCGCAGTTGCTCAAGAAGAATCACTGGAAGTAGTCGCCACCGAGCTGGAATGCACCTATGAGACCCTGCAAAGAGCTGAAGAAAGGATCGCCATTCTGGAAGAAGCCCTCTATGGTCAGCACGACCTTGAGGAGGAACAAGAAGAAGAAGATCCTAATCCTGCAGAGCCAGAAGAACCAGAGGAGGATCCCGAAGAAGATCCAGACGAAGATCCGGAGGAAGATCCTGAAGAAGATCCAAAGGAGGTTCCAGAGGAGCCAACAGAAGCTGTAGAGCCGGAAGAGCCAGCTGCACCTGCACTGGAGACACTTGCTCGTCTTTGCACGATCCCCAGGCATCGAGACCGGTTCGTGAGGATGCCACTCACTTCGTGTCTGAAAGAAAGGGAGCACCGTCGTGGTTGTGGAGGCTACCTTAGCGACTGAGATCGCTAGAGTCTTAGTTCGTCAGGCATAGACAGTTTCTTTTCGCAGAGTCGCTCTTTAGGCGGTAGATTGTGTGCTTAGGTTCGTCTTATTTTCTTGTGGGCAAGTGTGAGCTGCAAAAGCCCTTAAGCATTCTTGCAATCCATACTAAGACCCTAATAATAATAAAGGTATTTCATTTGAGTTTCTTGAGTTGTGTTTGTTGGGTTTAACCTACCCCCTCGATTAGTCCTTAACTCATCTTGTGCTTTCTACCTTATCTAACCCATGGAGCCTCACCAGATAGTTCAGACTCGCCATGCCGCCGCAAGTGGATCCGGAACCCAAGGATCAGAAGGCAACGAGCAAACCCCTACGGGAGTAGTACCACCACAAGCACCCCCTCTTGACTTGCAGAACTTTGGAGCCTTCATGACAGCACAGACACAGATGATGTATACTACGATGAATCAACTGCAGGCTATGAGTAATCAGAACAACAACAACAACAACAACAACAATCATCACCCTGGAGCCCCAGTCGCTCATGGACACCAAGGACCATCCAAGTTGGCTGAATTCATGAGGACTCGCCCTCCAACCTTTTCTGGTAATGTTTCACCAATTGAAGCTGATGATTGGCTTCGTGTAATTGAGAGGAAGCTGCTGATCACTCAATGCAGCGACCATGAGAAAGTTCTGTATGCTACTCACCAGATGGAAGTCATAGCTGCCGAATGGTGGGAGAATTTCTTTGCAGCACATGAGGCATCGCAAAATATCACTTGGGAAGAATTTTCCGTAGCCTTTCGCCAGTATCATGTACCTGAAGGTATTATGGATCTGAAGAAGGATGAGTTCCGTGCTCTCAAGCAAGGAGCTATGTCGGTAACTGATTACCTGAATAAGTTTTCTCAGCTAGCTCGCTATGCTCCAAAGGATGTCGCTACTGACAAGTCTTGCCAGAGTCGCTTCTTGAAGGGTTTGAACTCAGGACTGTAGGTCAGTCTACTTGCCCACACTTTCCTAGACTTTCAAGAATTGGTTAACAAGGCATTGGTTATGGAAGATAAACGCAAGGAATTGGAGGACAATCGCAAACGTAGGATGGCTCAGCAAGGAAGTCACTAGTTCCAACAAAGAGCAAGAGTGGTACCGTAGTAGAATAATCGGTTTCCACCGCAGAATTCTTTCAGGACGCCTGCACCAACGTCAGCACCTCGTTCAATTGTTCAGAACTCTCGCAGCCCAGCAACGACCAATCCCAACCCTGGGAACAACAGGCAGCATGATCAGAGAGTGTGTTACTCTTGCCGTCAACCAGGGCATTTCGCCAACCAGTGTCCACAGAAGGGGACAATCACTCCAGTGCGCTTCAACTTTGGAGCTACACCCACCAAGACCCCAGCACCAAGCAACCAAGGAGTTTCTCAAGGTACCAGTCAACCAGGAGGAGCGCCTCAGTCCATGGTCAGAGGTCGTGTCAACCACGTCACTCTGGAAGGAGCTCAGGAAGCACCCGATGTCGTACTGGGTAAGTTTTTAGTAAACTCAGTACCTGCATCAGTTTTGTTTGATTCTGGAGCTTCGCATTCCTTCGTTTCTGGAGTTTTTGCAACTAAGAATAACTTGGAAGTTAGGCACTTTAAGCATACTCTGTTAGTCCAGTCGCTTGGAGCAGAGCTAAGTTCTAAAGTGGGATGTTTAGGAGCTAAGTTACTCATAGCTGGAGTTGAGTTTCTAGCTAACCTAATCGTTCTAGACACCCAGACCTTAGATGTCATTCTTGGAATGGATTGGTTAACCAAGCACAAAGCCGTGCTAGATTGTGGCCGAAGAGCCGTTACAATCGAAGACACTAAAGGAAACAAGGTAGAGTTTCAAGCTACCTCGGTGCGTGATGAGCACCTAGTAGTTAATAGTTTGAAGGTAGTTGCTTTGGAAGATATGCCTATTGTCAGAGATTACCTAGATGTGTTTCCAGAGGAACTACCCGGAATGCCACCAGACCGTGACATCGAGTTTGTCATCGATCTAGTGCCCGGAACAGCACCTATTTCTAAGTGACCCTATCGGATGCCAGCCGATGAGTTAGTGGAAATGAAGAAGCAAATAGAAGAACTTTTGGAGAAAGGTTTTGTGAGACCTAGTTCGTCACCATGGGGAGCACCAGTTTTGTTCGTCAGGAAGAAAGATGGAAGCATGAGGATGTGCATCGATTATCGATCTCTCAATGAAGTCACCATCAAGAACAATTACTCGTTGCCTCGGATAGATGATTTGTTTGATCAGATGAAAGGAGCCGGAGTGTTCTCAAAGATCGATCTGCGATCGGGTTACCATCAATTGAAGATTTGTCCTAAGGATATACCTAAGACCGCTTTCTCAACGCGGTACAGACATTATGAGTTCTTAGTCATGTCCTTTGGTCTGACTAATGCCACTGCCTATTTCATGAACATGATGAATAAAGTATTCATGGAATATTTGGATAAGTTTGTAGTTGTGTTCATCGACGACATTTTGGTCTACTCCAAGTCAGAAGAAGAGCATGCTGAGCACTTAAGGTTAATCCTAGAGAAACTCAGGGAGCATCAGTTGTATGCAAAGTTTAGTAAGTGTGAGTTCTGGAAAAAGGAAGTTGATTTCCTTGGTCATGTGATGACAGCCGAGGGAGTAGCCGTCGACCCCAGTAAAGTCAAGGTAGTATTACATTGGGAACAACCCAAGACTGTTACTCAGATTCGCAGTTTCTTGGGAATGGCAGGATATTACCGCCGTTTCATTGAAGGATTCTCAACGATTGCTAAGCCTCTTACGCAATTGTTGAAGAAGGAGAAAAAGTTCACGTGGACCCCAGCTTGTGAAGAAAGCTTTCAAGAATTGAAGAAGCGTTTAACTTCAGCCCCAGTGCTAATTTTGCCAGATGTTCGCAAGGATTTTGATATCTATTGTGATGCTTCACGTCAAGGATTATGATGTGTCCTGATGCAAGAAGGAAGAGCTATCGCTTATGCGTCAAGGTAATTAAGGCCTCATGAGGAGAATTACCCTAGCCATGATCTGGAATTAGCTGCCGTAGTGCACGCTTTAAAGATTTGGTGTCATTACCTCATCGGTAACCGCTGTGAGGTATATACAGATCATAAGATTCTAAAGTATATTTTTACTTAGTCTGATTTGAACATGAGGCAGAGAAGATGGCTAGATTTGATAAAGGATTATATTCTTGGAATCCATTACCATCCTGGTAAAGCTAATGTAGTTGCAGATGCTTTAAGTCGCAAGAGCTATTGCAATGCTTTGGAAGTAAGAGAGATTTGTTCAGAACTTCAAGAAGAATTTAAGAAGCTAAAGCTAGAAGTTGTAGCTAAAGGATTTATAGCCAGTCTAGAAGTGCAGTCTACTTTGGAGAAGCAGATTCGTGAGGCTCAACCAAAGGATTCAGAGTTTTCTGATATCAAGAAGAAGATGGCGGAAGGAAAGTTCAAAGACTTCACCTTAGATGATCAAGGTATACTATGGATCAACAGACATATATGCGTACCAAATGTTGATGGTTTGAGACAGCTGATTTTGAAAGAAGCCCATGATTCAAAGTATTCAATTCATCCTGGCAGTACTAAGATGTACTAGGATGTTAAGAATAAATTTTGGTGGCCAAATATGAAGCGAGAAGTTGCAGAGTTCGTTGCCTTGTGCGACGTGTGTCAGAAGGTAAAAGCAGAGCATCAAAGGCCAGCAGGCAACCTTTGAAAATTCCAGAGTGGAAGTGGGAAGAAATCGGACTAGATTTCATTACCGGTTTACCCAGGACTCAATTAGGTTACGATTCGATTTGGGTAATAGTGGATCATTTGACCAAGGTCGCTCATTTCTTGCCAGTCAAAACCACTTACTCAGGAGATCGTCTTGCAGAGTTATATATGTCAAGGATTGTTAGTTTGCACGGTGTGCCTAAGAAGATAGTGTCAGATCGAGGATCCTAGTTCACCTCTCATTTCTGGCAGAGTTTGCATGAAGCCTTAGGGATTCATCTGAATTTCAGTTCTGCATACCATCCCCAGACAGATGGACAGACTGAAAGAGTTAATCAAATATTGGAGGATATGTTGAGAGCTTGTGCCCTAGCAAATTCTACCCGTTGGGATAAGAGTTTGCCATATGCAGAATTTTCATACAACAACAGTTATCAGGCCAGTCTACAAATGTCACCGTTTGAAGTTTTGTATGGTCGTGCCTGTAGAACCCCTCTGAATTGGTCAGAAACAGCCGAACGTTTGGTTTTTGGGCCAGACATTATTCAAGAAGCAGAAGAACAAGTGGCTATGATCCGAGAAAGGCTAAAGATAGCCCAATCGAGGCAGAAGAGTTATGCTGATAATCGTCGTCATGATCTCAGCTTTGAGCCAGAGGATTTTGTTTATCTTTGAGTTACTCCCCTCAGAAGTGTAAAAAGGTTTCATGCCAAAGGGAAGCTTGCCCCTAGATATGTTGGTCCGTTCAAGATTTTGGCTCATCGTGGAGAAGTAGCCTATCAATTGGAGCTGCCGTAGTCATTAGCGGGAGCACATGATGTCTTTCATGTCTCTCAGTTGAAGAAATGTCTTCGTGTACCAGAAGAACAAGCCCCGTTGGAGTCAATCGAATTGAAAGAGGATCTCACTTATAAAGAGCAGCTAGTCAAGATTTTGGACGTCGTAGAGCGCCATACCAGAAGCAAGACCGTTCGTTTTTGCAAGGTTCAGTGGAGCAACGACTCCGAAGAAGAAGCAACGTGGGAACGTGAAGACGAGCTGAAAGTCGAGTTCCCTAGCCTTTTCTCTAACTAGCCTGAATCTCGGGGACGAGATTCCTTTAAGGGGGGAGGTTTGTAACATCCCAATTTTCTGAGCTTTAAAAATCCTTTGAATAGTAGTAGGAAGAAAATTCACCATTTGGATTTTATTTGAATTTAATTCAAAAGCTTAAACATGGACTTTGTACATCAAAACAATTTAATATGATTAAAGTCAACACCAACAATGGTCAAAACTATTTTATTTGGGTTCTTTGGGCTTGGATATATTTTCCAGATTTTTCTGGAATTTTTCCAAGTTCAATTGCTATTTTCTATTGCCTATTTGGATTTCTGGTATTTTCTTAAAAAGAAAAGTATTTAAAATCTCGGATAGTCTCCTTGGGCGATTTCGGCCCGATCGGCCCTCTTGTTCCTTTCGCCCACTCCGCTTAGCCCAATCCGCAAGACGCCTCCGCTTGCAGCGTTCTCGCCCTCGTCCTCTGCCATGTGGGTCCGCGTGCCTGTCTCTCTGCCGTGTGGGGCCCACGCCATCGTCGTCTCCGTTTCGGTTTCATCTCCACGTGAGCTGCGCGCCCGTCCGCCATTATCAAGTCTCCGAACTCGATACGACAACAGAGATTTTCCATCTGAATTCCTCTAGAAAACGCACCAAATCTTATCCCTTATCTCTCCCGCGCACGAATTTGGTAAAATCAAATCCCGTATCGGCCTTTATCTCCAAGAATTCCCGGATTTGTTCTCATGTTCATCTCGGATACAAATTGGGGATTCCTTATCCCGTGTCACCTGGACCCTATAAATAGGACCCCTGGGTTCGCGATCATGCCTACAATCCAAAGCCACCACCCATTGAGCCCCAATCGCCCTAGCGCCGCCGCGATTCGAGTTTTAGGGTTTTTGCCACCGTCAGTGAAAACTTGAATTGTGCCGCCGTCTTCGCCGCCGCGTCGTCCTCGAACACACCGCCATGTTCGCTGTCACTAGACCTACCTCCAGGGACCACACACTTCACTGGAGCATCGCTGGAGGCCTCGTCCAACAAGATCAGAACCTCTCCGCCGCCTTGAGCTCGCCGCCGGCCACCACCATCGTCCTCAACCTCCCGGAGCTATCTCATCAGGTTCGCAATAGCGAGGGCAACACGTTGGTACCACCCATTGCCGAAGTAGCGCCGCCGTTCACCGTGTCGTTGGTTCCCGAGCAGCCGTCGATCTGATGTGGCCGCCGCGTCAGCATCCTTCTCAGCACTCGTGCGCGCGTGTCACCGACGTGACACGTACGTGGCACTAGATCAGCGCCACGTGTGCGCGGGTGTGCCACCCAAGCTAGATCCAAATCCAAGAGGCTCGGTAGACCTAGTCCACCGTGAGCCTTGAGACTGCCATGTGGGTCCCACATGTAAGATTTTCTTTTTAATTCTTTTATTCTGATCGCTGACGTCATCGTTGCGCAATAATCCAATTTTTCTTTTATGGAATAATTCAGAAATTCAGAATAATTCGGTTTTAGGGTTTTCTTAGATTTCCAACTTCCCAAGCTCATATCTTTTGCATCCGAACTCCGATTGAGCCCATTCAAATTTCTAAATTCATCTAAATTCAAGATCTATTTATCTAAGATTTTTATTTAATTTTTTGGAGTTTTTTCTGCCTCTGTTTTTATTAGTTTTGTTTGTTTGTTTCGTTTGCGAGTAGACGTCGATACCTCGGGAGGTTTTGTAGAGCAAGGAGCATCTCAAGACCAAGAGCAATACCAAGACCTTTTCCAAGGTAAGTTATACCTTTGATCATGTTGAATCCCAGTTTTCTAAAATTACTTTGATTCAAAGTACTGCATTTACTTTAATTATTTATTTCAATGCTTTTAGGATTAGTTAATATCCAATTTGTTATGATCTCCTTGTCCAATTGTATGCCATAATCTTTTGTCACCCTAGATTGGTTCATATTTAGTTGGTGCTATTGTATTACCAACATGGGTTGGTTAGATGTGATTAGATTGCTTAGCCATGCTACGAGTCATCGTCTCATATAAGTTGCAAATATAAACATGACTAAGTGACTATGGAACTATGTGATAAAAACTATGTGTACTATGTGCTATTACTTGTTGATGGCATATGTTGCACTTAACCAACAGGGTGGGAAAAGGTTTTGGACGGGGCAAGTGGTCCTGTGTGCTTTTATGGTGGATCTGTGTTGGCGGGAATGATAGGTTAGAATTTGGAAGTCTTGCTTCGGTCAAATTAAGGACTTAACTTTGTGCGCCATTGAACTGAGCCTTTCGTACAACCACATGCCTGGTACGGGACGGGCCTAACTTAGTAAGTTATGGAGTCTTGACATTGGTTACTCAGGAAGTAGGCTAGCTGTGTCGGATTGGGTGGAGGTGTGTACTACTAAGTAGTCGCATCACGGGGCGGTTCGCTGTTTCCCTGTCCAACGGTGTGCGTCTGTGGCGGCTAAGCATACCGGGAGTGTCAATGTCGAGATGAAGTTTCTGAACTATTTTATTACAGCTAGTGCTAGCTAGACTAGTTGTATCGTGTAGGTAAAGTGTACAACCTCTGCAGAGTGTTAATCAATCTATTCGAATAGCCGCGTTCGTGGTTATCGACAATGCTTGGGGATTTCACACAAGAGGTAGATTTTCATGAAAACCTTGGGAAGGGAGCTGTGTGACCTAAGTCATATGGCTATGTGAATAACCTGATTAGGCTATGTGTCTTTGTGAACTAAAACTGTTAAATTATTATTGTCTATTTGTTTTGAATTATGCTTTCAATCTATTATTCATATTTAAACTGCAAATGTTGCATTTTTGCAAAAGAACCACAGAAGCCATTCCTTTGGAATAAGCCTGCATCTATAATTGCATTTATGTGGTATGACTTGCGAGTACGGTTGTGTACTCATGCTTGTTGTAAAACATGCAACAGAACAGGAGGAGGAGTCACCTGCTTTCGAGGAGTTCATCGAACGTGCTTGATCGTAGGGTCTTGATCCCAGTCGGTTGCCTGTGGTGAACTAATGGGATGCCACTGCCATTTCTGTTTCTGCTGCTATTTTATTTCCTTGTCAGCCCTGCGTGGCTTAATAATTGTAAACTCGACCACCATAAGGTCAAAACCCTTATTTGTTACTCAAATTACTCGTTTATGTTATTAATCGCTTGTGTGGATTGATATTCACCTGTGTTGATACTGTGCACTAGCGTGATCCTGGACTAGTGCATTATACACAAAGGGTCCAGAATTGCATATTTTGGGTCCCGACATCGGCTATCATCACATGACCAAGGAAATCAACTTCCTTTTGCTGGAAATCACACTTGCTGAACTTTGCATAGAATTGATGCTCTCTAAGTTTCTCTAATATTAATCTCAGGTGTTCAGCATGTTCCTCTTCTCTCTTGGAATAGACCAAAATGTCGTCAATGAACACGACTACAAACTTGTCCAAATATTCCGTGAATACCTTGTTCATCTTGTTCATGAAATATGCAGGGGCATTAGTCAGACCAAAGGACATTACTAAGAACTCATAATGTTTGTACCACGTAGAGAAAGCGGACTTCGGTATATCCTTCGGGCAAATTTTCAACTGATGGTAACCTGATCGCAGGTCGATCTTTGAGAACACTCTGGCTCCTTTCATATGATCGAACAAATCATTGATTCGGGGCAGTGCGTACTTCTTCTTGATGGTGACTTCATTAAGAGCATGATAGTCGATGCACATTCTCATGCTTCCATCCTTCTTCTTGACAAACAAAACTCGTGCTCCCCACGGCGACGAACTAGGTCTCACATAACCTTTCTCAAGCAGTTCTTCTATCTGCTTCTTCATTTCTACTAGTAATTGGCTGGCATCCGATAGGGTCTCTTAGAGATTGGTGCTGTTCCTAGCATTAGATCGATGACAAACTCAATGTCACGGTCCGGTGGCATCCTTGGTAATTCCTCTAGAAATACATATGGATATTATCTGACAATGGGCACATCTTCCAAAGCAACAGTCTTCAGGCTATTGATTAATAGATGTCCATCACACACTGAGGTGGCTAGAAACTCTACCTTCTTTCCATTGGTATCCTTGATTGTTACGGCTCAATCAGAGTTCGGATGAAGAAGATATGGGATTCGGAAGCTCTAAATCTAGATAAAAAAAAACTAAATTGGAATTTCTGAAATTATCCAAATTATTTTTCTATTGAAAAATCCGGATTATGACATTAGCATGATGTCAGCACACTGTTTTGGAATTAAAATAATCCTGGGAAGAAGGCTATAGAGACTGACAGTGGGACCCATGGTCTATGGACTGAGTCCACGAACATGGGCTCTGGTCTACGGGTCCACGGGTTCGTGGAATAATATTCTGGCTTGTGGACCCCACATGGCATAGACACGGTGTATGGTGGACTAGGTTTACACCAGATCGGATTTGGGGTTTGGATGGAGTGGCACGCAAGCTCTGACGCGGCCGTGACCAGGTAGACACAAGCGCCCACGAGTAGATGTGGCAGGTGAGGTGGCGGACACGTGCGCCTACGAGTATACGTGGCTGGACACGTGTGCTCATGAGTCGATGTGGCCGATGAGGTGGCACGACACGTCAACAAGACGGCAGCGAGGCTCATATTCGTCCAACAATGGCGGACGGCGGCGCTTCGCCTGCAGCGGATGTGCGCACTAGGTAGAATAGGTTATTGCACACATATTGGTACTCGTATTGGCACGGAAGGTCATCAGGGTTGGTCGAAAGTGGCGATGAAGCGGCAGAGTAGATGCGGCTGTTGTTGGCGATGAGCACTAGTGGCGTCTCATGGTCATAAAGGGGTGCTAGAGATAGCTCTGGTGATGGTGAAGATGACGGCATGGTAGACAAAGGTGAGGCGACGAAGACGACAACTCAATCTGAACAAAATGAGTGACGGCGGTGAAACCCTAAAACTTCCATTACGGCAGCGCTAGAGCTTGAGGGGTGCGGTGGCTTGGGGTTTCGGGATCAAGGCGAGAAGGCGAACCCAGGGGTCCTATTTATAGGCCTCGGGTGTACCAGATTTGGAAATCCCCAAATCGAGTTTGTTTCAGTCATGAGATAGATTCTGAAATTGAGGGCGTTACGGGATAGGATTTGTTTCGTTTTGAATTGACTTGGATGCAGGAAGATACAAGGATTTAAAAGGTAAGGTCGAAGCAAGATTTTCTTGTTGGAGATTCTGTTGTCGGACGAAGCTCCCAAGCGTGAGCATGGCGGATGCAGTCGAGACGCGGCGCGAGGAAGATGACGGGAGGGGACGACGATCACCTGACAGGCGAGGCCCACCTGTTAGAGGAACAAGGGAGCGTGCGCTCGGCTCGGTGCGAAGAGAAAGGCGGAGCGGCTAGGCCGCACAGTACTAGGCCAAGGGAGAATAGGGATGGGTTTCGGCCTAGCACTATTTATGAGAATTTAAATAGATTTTCCTTTTTCAAAAAATACAAAAAAATGCAGTTGGGAATTAGAAACTAGCAAATGAACTCGAAAAAATTCTAGAAAATATATCCAAGAACATAGAATCCAAATAAAATAGTTTTGACCATTGTTAATGTTGACATTAATCATATTAAATGGTTTTGACACTAAATTCCATGTTAAGCTTGAATTTAAAATTCAAATAAAACTAAAGGGTGAATTTTCCAACTACTAACTAGCAAAAGATTTTTAAAGCTCAGAAAATTGGGATGTTACAGCAGGAGATCATAGATCGTTACCACTAGATGTGCGCGTCGATGTAGTGGTCGTAGTCAATCATTCAACGTTGTTGGCACCGATCGTCTCCTCCAGCAACCTATCACATTCCTTGCACGGGTCATAGATCGTCCTCAATCAGTGCAGCAGCAACCGCAACAGTGCCTCTATGTATCCACACGTCCAGTGGTGGAATACCGTATGCTAGTGTGCTAGTACCAACGCGCACGGTAGGGTCTTTGGGAAGATGACGACTAGGGTTTCGGTGGAGCAACTCTCACGTACTAATAGCCCCATGCATCCCCTTATAAGGAGCCCATAACGGATCTTATCCGAATTTGATTGTTTCAACCCGTTAAGTGTGTGTTCTTGTAGGTTCGTGCGTAATCGGTTGTGACTCGGAAACTCCTTTCCGACCACAAGTCACTAGCGGTTCTTAGCAGGACATAACGACTCTTGAGTACACATAAATACTATATCAGACGTACCTTATGCAATACGATATGCGACTAGGTCCTTATCACTCACGACCAGCTCGTATCTCCATATGACCAGTTCACGTTTAGTCACGACCAGTTCGTAAATCTTTATGACTAGTTCGCCGACTAGTTAGTGATCATGTACGACCAGCTCATGATCAGTCCGTATCTCCATATGACTAGTTCGTATCTAGTCGGACTAAACAACCTGGTTGCGTAATCTCCTTTTGCCTCATGATATTTAGTTGAACTCCAGGTGAGATATTATGTCATCTATGGATTGTTCAATACTTTCTCGATCTAGTGACGGATAAGTTTGTGTGGTTGACTCCTCGACTACCAGTGGCACGACCATGCACTTTCTTTATCTGACCACATCGAGGGGCCTAGAGACATCTCTCCTGTTATGTTAGGAGGGACAAATTCCAAATCCGACCAGTCACATCCCTCTGTATATTTCATAGCATACTCGAAAGCTACCTTTATAACTACCCAGTTACGGAGTAGCATTTGGCAACCCCTAAGTGTACTATTACACATGTAGGAAATCATGCCGATCTCAGGTCTAAGGATTATACATCATCATTGCTTGATACCAACTCATGACACATAAAATCATAACAATCTCAATAGTGTCTCAAGGTGGGTCAATCCAACATCATGTTCCCTAACATGTATTCAAATTATTGATTTTATATCTCCATATTCATGACCGGTAAAACATGGTCATCAATCAATACATGCGTTGGTCGATAAGTCACTAGTGTCCCAGCTTGTGACATTCGACCAGGGATACATTTAGAATGACATCACATAACTTAAAGAACTTCACCAGCAAGTCACATATTAATCTTTATAAATGATAATTCATCCAATGAATATATTCTATAAATCATAAACATAGATGTGATACAATCATCTTCATGATCACCTCTCTTGCAAATGATGAGGCGGTGAGCGGTGCGACGAAGTAGCAGTGCCCTCCAACCCTAGTGACACCCACGGAGGCAAGTGTGACGATGTCAGCGAGGAGCATTGTTGGTACAGTGGTGCTTCGTCCTGCCCTGATCTGCACGACGATGGTATTAGCGGCGGCGCGGTAATCTTGAGGTCGTGCTCGAGTACGACATGGCCCTCCTTGGCCCATCGTCCTCCTCAAAGACGGTGGCAGTAGCTAGGCCGGTGGCCCTCCCGTCTCGTCGTTGACAACGACTATGGCAGTAAGGCCAAGCGATGGTGCGACGACCCTCCTGTCCTAACGCCGGAAGCGTCGAGGTTTGGTGGCGGCACGACATCATGTACCCTTCCTGTCCTAACCAAAAGTCGGTGGGCGATGCATCGTGCCGTAGGTGGAGTAGACACGACGGCGATGACGGTTTCACCGTAGGTGAAGACCGACATGGTGGTAGTCGCTTGTCGAGCTCACCATTGGCGATCAATAGTGCGGTAGCGACATGGCGGAGCATGCCGTTGGTGAGGCGACATGACACGGGTGAGGATGCGTAGCGGCGATGTCGGTGCAGATGCCGAGATGATCCCACTGTTGGCGGGGTCGGTGCAGCAAAGACAAGAAGGTGGTCGTGGGCGGCTGCGATGGCATTGATGGGGAAGGCCGCTCCATCATAGATGGTGTGATGCAGTCTCGAACAGTTGTGAGGACGGCGCGGCGTGGCGCGGAGTGCAGGTATGCACCATAGGCGGCACGCAGAGGTCCGTCGTAGGGAGGCGTGCGAGCAGAGAGCTGCTGTGGGCGTCCAACACTAATCCGCCGTAGGCGGTGCTAGATGGGATTAGGTGTCGCCATCGACGACATTGATACGAACATCATAAGCGGGCGTCGAGAACAATAGTAGGTCAATCTACTATGATTGTTGTTTTATATTTGAGTTGAGTGCCATGTTTATGGTTGGAAATAAGATGTTGATCGCAGCCGATGAGGGTTGCGATTTGTTATTTATTCAAGTACTTACTTGTTGTTCTTTATCTATTTAACTACTCTTTAAACTCTCGTTGCAAAGTACTATGTATGGATATTGCAAATAAAACTTGCTTAATACTGAAAATAACTTGTTGCATAGAGCCTCATCCTTTGTTAGCCATGCATATATATAAATTTTGCGATACACCACAAGTCTTGCTGAGTACGCAATGTACTCAGTCTTGCTTAAATTGTTATTCAGAGTTAGAGGATGAGCCTATGCTGGACGACGCGTTCTTTGCACCAGGTACCGGAGGGTTCGGTGACGGACCTTTCTAAGACTTGTTTCTTGTCGGTTGCCTGTGGATGGGTATACTGCTGGACTTTTGGATTATATACATGTTATACTTTCACCGTTTAATTCGCTACTTCTGATATTTGTTATTTTATTTGGCCAGTCGGCCGTGTATCCTACTCTGTGATGTAATCGTTTAAGATAAGCACCATATTTGTTTCATGTTGTATGTATGTTGTGTATGGATGTGTATGCCAAAGTTGTGGATGTGTGTACTAGCCACTGATCATGGGACTAGTACGATACACACGAGGGCTTTAGGTATTCAAAGCCTGGGGTCCGAGAACATTGATACGAACATCGTAGGTGGATGTCGAGAACAATAGTAGGCCAATCTACTCTAGGAATTGTAATAGATCGATTAGGGGTGTCATACCAGAAAGCCTTAGCAAGAGTGTTATTGTGTCGATAATAGAGGATGGTGGTTGCGTTGCCAACGATCAATCACACATGAGCGAAAAGTAGATGATCAAGAACAGAAGATGTAGTGATACAGATCAAACCTTTAGATGAGATTAATTCTGTAGGTTGTCCAATCTTTCACGGTGGTAATTCCTGATCAGATATATGGAGCACGAATTACAGGATGCAACTCGCACTTGGATCAATAAATCTCACACCCGCGCACACCACAGTACACAAACGAGGGAAGAGACCAAATAAGATCATCACTCAAATTCAATTAATGAGATTAAACTTGAGTAGCAATGAGAGATATCTTAGATGGAAAACTCTGAAGAACTCTCACACACACGATAGCAAGGGTAGACCCTCATAGCAACACGTCAAATAACTCAATTCATAATTTCAACAACCCCCTTACATTGGACGCACCCCCATAAGCTTATATCGTCAACATACATACTAAGGCTTTAAGGCCGATTAGAACTCTCACGTGCATACATATTTAACGTGTTCAATTAGGACTCTAATATAAACTTTATAAACCATATGACTCAATGCTCATAACTTAAACTAGTGTTGTAGCTCCTTTTGTATCTCAGAACCAACTCAAAATTTGGACGGACTTGATTTGCATGGACGTGGTTTACGGAGGGACCCACGAGTTAGTTGCTGCAGGATTAAGTCATTTCATGCGTTAGTTCTTCTTTGGTGGACCCGACGCCACGCATGTAA
Organism: Phyllostachys edulis; assembly: GCA_036346405.1. Classification (NCBI taxonomy): domain Eukaryota; kingdom Viridiplantae; phylum Streptophyta; class Magnoliopsida; order Poales; family Poaceae; genus Phyllostachys; species Phyllostachys edulis. Next base: position 7,647,566 of record CM070559.1, on the reverse strand, counting down.
TGATGTAAAGATAGAATCGGCCAAAATACGCTCAAATAGATGTGGCACCGGTTCCATCTCCTAGGCATAAAGCAGATAGGAAACTCCAAGTTAACATGATCTGTTTATTCTGTTAATGAGATCCTTTCTCATGTGTTAGAATCGTGTAGAACAACAATTCTTTTCTTGCGGCCGCTTGCATGCACGTACGTATGTAGAGGCATGATTGTTCACCCACCTTGTCCTCCTTCCACACGCTGCTGCCTCATTTGCAAGATGCGCATGCTTCCGAGTTCAAACGGCTTGACACGAGTTAACAGTATGTGAATACTGTACTGAAAGACGAACAGTGAACTGTCACAGAATTGCGATTTTTCCTGTGCCGCGTCGTCCGCATCAGCCACGGTACGTGAGTGCTGAACTGTATTGAAAATAGTGCGCATCTTGTTCTGTATGGCACTACCGTTCTTTTATGTGAATAGTGAAGTGCTTGGTGCTACTGATGAAGCCGTTTTCCGCAGTTACAGTTCGCAGTTTGTTTCTTCCACGATCGTAGTATCTGGTACCGTGGGTTTTGCGGATTGGGAGTATGGTATCTAGCTTCCGTGGGTTTTGCGGATTGGGAGTATGGTATCTAACTTTCGTAGCACGTAGCCTTTTTAATCTGTCATGGTGTTATTTTTTTAATTTTATATGGCTACTTTTCCTATTATAAGTAAAAACATTGCGAATTCAGATAAATATTGCCTTTTTTTACCAATCAAAGCATAGACACGCGCCTTTTATTTTCCCAGAGAGCACGTGCAGGGAAGTATGGAAACATTGGACGCGTAGAGGTGTGTATGATTATTCCTGCTGCGACAGGAGCTCAGCTCGCGTGACAAATAGGCCATGAAAGCCGTAGGGAACACGGCCGGGCAGACGCACCTCTGCGACAATGTCTAGCCCCGGCGACCGCGCATCCATCACCACAAACCGGTTCTCACTAGTGCCCTCGTCGTGGACGTAGCACACAACGTAGCAGTCGTCCTCACTGCTGTCCCTGTCGACATCGGCGGGAACAAAGAATGGCTCTCCGGCGAAGCACCGGGGCCCGAAGTCACGGCGCGCCACGGTGCAGTCGCCTGTGCCGGCCCGGTCAAAGTCAAGCTTTATCACCCCAGCGATCTTGGGTAGCGGGTCGCATATACCGAAGTACCCGTAACGGTTGCACCGGCCGACGTAGCCCGGGTGGATCACGCCGAAGTCGAGGTTATCCGATGAAAGCGGGGTGCGGGACACTGCGCCGGTGCGGAGGTTGATGCGCACCATCTCAACGCAAGCGTGCATGAGCTCCAGGCGGTCCAGTATGTGCTCGATGGATAGGATATTGGGCGCCACCAGCACAAGCTCCTCGCCGCCAGCCTCCTCCCAGGCGTTGACCGAGTGCAGCATGTTGAAGCCCGGAACCTCGAACCACCTCATCTCCGACTCGTCTGTTGCATATCTCGGAAGCACGCCGAGCCGGGGCACCATTCCAGAGTCCATCCCTACAGGCGCGCCGCCGCCAACCACCATGTCCATGGGCTTCATGACGAGCTGTACTTCCGGGAAGACGGCGTACCGCTCCGTGACGAAGAAGTGCAGAAACGACGGCTGCCGCACAGAGAAGATGGGCACGTCGGCAGCCTTGTTGCCGACAGGGTCGAATCGAAAGTACGTGACGAACGGCGGCACAATGCTGTAACGGAACGCGAACAGCTCCCCGGTGACTGGGTCCTTCTTGGGGTGCGCGGTCATGCCCATGGCGAGGCGGCCGCCGAAGTCGATCCTGCCGAGCGTGGTCACCTCGCCAGTGGCCGGGTCGATGCGCACAGCGTACGGGAGGTCGGACTCGCAGAGCGCATAGAGGTGGCCGGAGAAGAAGACGAGGCTGGTGTTGGCCAGCCCGATGCCCTCGCCCAGCAGGTCTATCTGCCCCGACAGCGTCCTAGCAAACACGACCGCCAGGCGCGCCAGTCCGGCCACGCCGTGGAAGCCAGCGAAGAAGTTGGGCATGATGGGCACGCGCGCGTCGCGCTCCAGGAGGTACTTGTACGTCTGCACGTAGCGCGAGCAGAGGACGGCCGGCTCCGACGACGAGGACGACTCGGGGAGGAGGAGAGAGTGAAGCATGCCGTCGCCATCGAAGAGGTGGTGCGTCCGCGGGGCGGTGCTGCGGGTTAGGCCCGTTGCGGATGTAGGCCCCACCGGCAAGGCAGCGCGGGATGGCACCGCGCACGACGTGGCAGGGCATGGGCGGGAGCTCGTCCACGGGTGCGATGTTGCCGGACAGCACGTGCCGGGGGTCCACCGTTGGCCGCCGCTCCGGCGGGTCGATGAACTTGTTGATCACCTCATCCAACAGGTTGCAGAGCATGACCGGCAGCGAAGCGGCTGCATTGTGACGAGGCCGAGACTGAGCCTGAGGTGGCGCTGTGGATCCTCTATTAGTTCTTGCGGTTGTTGTAGGAGTCGCTCTTGTAGTGGTACTTTTCGTCACATAATGCTCATCCTGATCTTTCTTGAACTGCTTCGTACGGCGAGTGGCAGTGCACCGAGTGTCGGTGGTGCGAGGCGAGGTGAGGACGGTGGTGGAGGTGGCGGGCGATGGCAGGAAAGGCGAGGCGTCCTTCTTCCATACGTCGTTCAAGTTCTGAGCAGCGGCAGCAGGAGAGATGTAGGTACGCAGCCTCGTAGATGGGTAGGGATAGATACTAGTCATGGTGAAGGAGGTGACAAGGGGACTCTGCATTCTGCAATACCGCAATCTGCAGATGGCTGGGTGTGTATGGATCACCGGTGAAGTTGTCTAGTTTAATGAGAGACGTCTGTGTTATATACCCAATAGTATGTCCAGTAATATCAACAAGTATTTTATAGATCAAGTGAAGAAGAAGAAGGTTTGTTCTGGAGAGGAGGAGGAACGATGATAGGAAGGAAACAAGAGAAGTTAGTTTAGTCTGTTCTTTACAATCGATACCATTCCATCTCCTAACGCTTACTATTTAAGAAACGACAATAGGGCAACATTCTTCCAGTTTAGCTTGTGCTGCCGGCCCGCCACTGCACAGCCCATTCTTCAGCAGCGAAACGGGTGCTGGGCTTGCGCAACCTTTGGCTCCTTGGTCTCCCCTGTGCTGCAATAGAAGAGGTTGTGACATCCCTCCCTTCTTCAGGTTCAGCTTGTCCCCAAGCTGGGGCATACGGGAATCGCGACTGGAGCTCATCTAGATCCTCCTAAATAGGTGTCGAGGTAGAAGGTCCCGACCATTGCACCTGTACTTGAGTAGTAGCTAAAGATCCTTTGTCTTGTCGTAATACTTTAAGTGGAATTTGCAGATCTTCAGTTGAGACTGGAAGTTCAGTTTGGACTATGCTTGAAGGGGGAACTGCTTGCCTGAGTTGTGACACATGAACAACCGGGTGGATCATTGTGGTAGAGGGTAATTTGAGCTTGTAAGCCACCGGTCCGATCTTTCTTTCAATTTGAAACGGACTAAAATAACAAAATGCCAATTTGTGGTTTGCTCTTACCGCCACTGAACTTTGGACATATGGTTGGATCTTCAAATACACCCACTCCTCTTCCTGAAATACTCTGTCAGATCTTTTTGCATCGGCTTTGGCTTTCATGTGTTGGTTGGCTCGGTTGAGGTGTTGTTTGAGCAACTCGGTCATCAGTCTCCTCTCTTCTAACCAAATCGACAATTCAGGATTCTGACAAACTGCAGTGTCCCTGATACCGAAATGCCTTGGAGTATAGCCATACAATACTTCAAAAGGAGATTTCCCCAATGTGGAGTGCAGTCACTACAAGATGAACACCCCTTTGCCAACGCATATATGCGTTGGTAAAAATCCAAATAAGTGTTGAGACGATCTATACCAACGTATTTACTATGCGTTGCCATTGAGGCCGTTGCGAGAGTCTATTACAACAGATAAATAAGCGTTGGTAATAGATATGAAAAAGCGTTGCGAAGTAGCAACGGATATAGCCATATTGTAACTACACTTGTATACGTTGTTATTTACCATGCATGGATGACTTTTACTATTTTAACAATAGATATAATTATATTGTCACAACGCATAAAAGCGTTGGTACTTACCATATATATGAGTTTTGCTATTTTGGCAACGGATATAATTAGGTTGCTGCAACGATTATAAGTGTGTAGAAGTCAAAGTAAAAAAATCATTATCGATCACAGCATGGTTAAAAAGAACACTCATATATTATAAACAAATTGTTGCATTACATAGGGAACCATCCACATATGACATGATATAAATATTTTACTTTAACATCATTTCCTAACAGAATGAAATCTAAATGTAATGAAGATCTTGAACATCATTTCCTAACAGAATGTAATCTAAATGTAATGAAGATCATCTGCCTATGTCACCATTCTCCACCTTGCATTGAACATGTCATCCGTAGCATCATCCATTTATCTTATCAACCTACGATGAAAAATTAGAGTCCATTAATGCACTATTAGGAAGAAACAAAATCACAATATTAAAGTAAAAACTAAGAGAAGCACCGTACATAAGTTGATGGCCACGCAATATCAGCTCCTACTGCATGACCGATCAATTTGCAACCTTTGTATGGCCGTATCAATTCTTCACATTTCGCAATTGCAAGATCGACATGCACCATCCAAAATTCATTTCCTAGCTAAATGCCATCAAGTTTATATTTTGGATCACAACTTATGATTGTAGCAAGAGCCACATCCTTATTTGCATTTTTCCAGCTCTTGAAGAATACTTTAGTGCCAACCTAGTCCACACATATAAGTACATGATCAAATATTTTACAAAGGATGCAGTTAAATATTTTTTAAGAATCACAGATCAAATAAACATAAAGATTGTCGTACTGCTATCGATTTAGTAGCCAACCAATTAAATGTGCTGCGCTTACTGTTAGTTGTTTATTTTCCATATTTAAAGTTTAACTCTTTTTTTCAGCTGCAGATATGAAAAGCATTATTTTGTTTTGTAAATATTTGTGCCTATAACAACATGGGCTTTGTCCATTGTCTAGAAAAGAAATATTCATTTTGTTAACAAAAACAAGCAATTTCTCCAATCTCATATGCTTAATATTATTAATCACTCAAAATATAAAAATATAAAAGAAACGGAGAAGAGCAAAAATGTAATCCAGCATGAACATACCTCTAATCTAGTCTCCGATCGTAAAAGATCATGAGCTGACTGCAAAGAGGATGCACGAAGATCTTGGAATTCTTGCTTAACAGCCTGCATTGTATAAGGAATAAACCTCAGTACAGAACCTTTGTCAGCTACTGCTCCAACAACTCCCTGGGCGACTTTAAGCTTGAGAGTATCGCCAAAGTACCTTGCATCACTCCCCTTTGTCATGGCTTCGAGGGAGCCCATGCCTCTGTATATTTTCACACGACGGCCATCCTAGCAAAAACATTCCAAGAATCGCAATTTTAGCCAGAAGCAAGTCACATGGCACATAGCAGTAATAGAATAGCATCAAAAGGTATACATTGCTGTAAAATTAACTGTGATCTCCTGCACTTATGTACAAGGCAAAAATTGAGAGCAATGCATTCAAATGCTCAATCATCTTATACACCTCTCTGGTTAGCTTTTATGGCATCTAATTAGACATTAAGGGATCGTTTTCATTGCAGTGGTCAGATGGGATGTACATTTGCATGTGCATGGCATGTGGTCTTCATCAAAAAGTATGAATTTAGTCGCTAGTATAGGGATGCAGGGACTTGGGCAGGCATCACTACAGGACAGTCAAATGTTCTGTATATGGTAAACATATTAAAAAGGAAAAGCACCTGCTGAACTTAACCCAGCTTCAAAAAGCGAAAATATATCAATGTATACCTTGTACTCGTCAGCACCAGGAGCTTCATGGCTGCTAACCAAGAAACTGCCCATCATAACAGTGGATGCCCCTAGCAATAAAGCCTTCACAATATGTCCAAATGGATAACCTGTGCAAATTTTACAGTGCACTAAGACTCATTAGAGTATAAACACATCCAGATATTACCTGAAGCTTGTTTTATTCCATATGTAATTGGTACATTGATCAGGTCTCTTTCTCCTATATAGAAGAAATAAGTTAATTTCAAAGAATAGTTCCATTAACCAAAGCCGCATTATCTTTTCTAGGCCAAAGTCATATAATTTGCTTATTTAAAGCAAGATGAAGTAGTGAACTAAAAAATAACACATTCATATATAATTTCCATTTTTCCAATATATTCTATAAAGAAAGGCTCATATAGATGAATGAATATACCTGAAGGTCCACTAAATACCCCATTGTCAGAATTATTGGATGGAACCTCCTTTTTCTTTGTCATGCGGCACCTCTCTTTTTGAGGCTTAAAAGGATATGCTGGCAATGCTAGAACAACACATTAAAAAAGCTCGCCAACTAGACATGCACAATATTGTATTACCAGTAATTGTAACAAGCCTCCTATATAAACTAATATGTCACCAAATTATCAAAACCACACAAGAAAAAAATACTACTACTTCATCTGAAATATCAGTAGAAAACACCTGAAAGAGCATGGATTTTGGGTGGCTGAAGCCTCGCCAAGCCAAGGAAATAACAAATTCTATCTAATCCATGCATCAGTACACAAGCACACTACACTACTAATATTGAGTCCATTGACTTCACTAACGAACAGCAAAAACTGAACCACTTATAAATATTGATTTCATTTGCAAACATCAATAACTGAACCAATTGGACGGGGATTTAGGGATCTAGATGTTAATGGTTTTTTTCTATTAATGCAAGCATCATCCACAAGAGCAGAGCCAGCACCAGGTTTTTTCTATTGGATCCAAGCATCCTCCACAAGAACTCAACTTCAGATGTTGCTGATTTTTCTATTGGATTCAAACATCTTAGTTCTAAAACTAGATGTTGCTGATTTTTCTACTAGATCCAATCATCCCACGTGCAACTCAATACTCCACAAGAATCTTCCAGAGCAAAGGACCGAGTGGGGTGCGTACCTTCAGATTGGGGAGGATTTAGGCGTCGGGTGGCGTGTCTTGAGCAGTAGGAGGGCGGTGGCATGTGGGTGCAGGAGGATGACTCGGCGCCTGGGAAGACGGCTCGGTCGAGGGAGGCGGCGGGCGGATGCAAGATCTGCACACCGTATCAAGACAAGGACAAGGAAACCTAGAAGGGGGAATAGTCATAGAGAGGGAAAATTACCCCGACGTTGTTCATGTCTCATAGCTTGTGGACCCGTAATCCACCGCCTCGCAACCAAATCGAGACCATGGAGAGGATTGAGATCGAGTCAAGGAAAACACGGTGGCCGGGTAGATCTGGGAAAGGGCATACCCACTCCTGGCGAAGGCTCCGGCGACAGCGAAGGTGACGTGAAGCGGCGTTGCGGTGCATCACCACGCTGTAGAGCACGCCCCACGTGCCCATAGTGTGCAGCGGCGGGGCTGAGGTTGACGCCGAAGACCACCTCAGGACGGAACTCCAGTGCGGAGGGGCAATGCCGAGACAGAGGAAGCAGGCGTGGAGGGGCCGGTGCGAGGAGGAGGTCAAGGCGTGGGAGGAGGCCGGTCTGAAGGGAAGGCCGGCGTGGAGGCGGAGGAGGGACGCCAACAGGAGAGGAAGGCTAGCGGAGGAGGGGGAGGGGACGCCGCGGAGAAGGGGAGGCGGGCTTGGCCGGGCGGAGAGAGAGTCTGGCGGCTAGGGTTCCATCTCCATGCGAATCGTCGGACGAGAGGGAATGGAGGGAGGCAAGTGGGGCCAAGGGACAACGGATGGGGAGTGGAAGGGAAAAGAAAAGGTATGGATACCGTATATTGTGCTAGGCAGGGAGGTGGGGGTGGAACGCCTATCATTTCCGTTGCTAGCTATCCGTTGCTATATGGGTGTTTCTGTTGTAGTGAGTGCAGTGTTGTACCAATACTCAGATAGAGCCAGCCAATTGAACCACTTGCTAGGGCATGCATGAACAAAACATCTCAAATAAGCTTCGACACATTGATTAACACGCTCGGTTTGACCATCCGTTTGTGGATGATATGCGATACTCATCCTTAGCTGAGTTTGGGTAGATCTAAACAGTTCCTTCCACATTAAGCTCGTGAACACTCGGTCTCTATCGGATACAATGGATTGTGGTAAGCCATGGATTTTGAACACATGCTGCATGAAGAGTTGAGCCACATGGAAAGCGGTGAAAGGATGTGCCATAGCAATGAAATGGGCATATTTAGAAAACTTGTCCACCACAACCAATATGCAATTGTAACCAGCCGATCGAGGCAAACCCTTAATGAAATACATGGATATAATTTGCCAGGCGTGATCTGGAATCAGCAAGGGCTGTAGCAGACCTGGATAAAGCACATGTTCTGACTTTGCTTGTTTACACACCGAACACTGGTCCACAAATTCTCTGACACATCATTTAATGCCGGGCCAAGCAAACAATTTTCTAATTCTGTGATAGGTGACTTGAAAACCCAAGTGCCCGCCAATTGTACTGGAATGTAATGACTGTAAGATGTTGCGATGAACCTGTGTATTGTTTCCAACCCAAACTCGGTTTTCCAATTTGAGTAAACCATTGCTTAGTTGAAATTTGTATGTTCCATTACCAGAAACCATTAGGTCTTTTAGTAATTTACTGGCCTACGGATCTTGCTGATAACCATCGGCTATGGCTTCCATCCAATTTGTTATTACCATGGATATTGCTGATATTTCACCTTCTACACCATTTTCTCGGCACGATAGAGCATCTGCGACTCGATTTGCCGTGCCGGGCTTGTACACAATCCTGTAATTTTTCCAAGTTCATTTGCTATTTTCCATTGCTTATTTGAATTTCTGCTAATTTCTAAAAAGGAAAAGCTAATTAAAATCTCCAAACAGTACTTGGGCCTAAACCCAAGCTCTTCCCTGTTCCGGCCCAGGCGCTGTGCAGCCCAATCTTTCCCGCCGTTGGATCAGCAGCGAACGCCTGGATCTCCACGCGCGCGCGTCCCTCTCTCTCCACGCGCTCCGTCACCCTCCACCGTTGGATCGCAAATGGACGTCCAGATCTTGAGGTCTGTTTGGAGCGGTCCGAACGTCACAATGCATTTGGGCCGTACGATCAAGTTTGGACGGCCCGATGAAGTGGCACTGTGCGGAGAGGTCCGAACGTTCCTTCGTTTGTGGGCCGTCCGATCTAAAGCGGGCGACCAGATCTTAGCCGCGCGCGAACGCCTCACCCTATCTCTCGGCGTGGGCTCGCTACATAGATCGCTGCGTCTCGACAAGGTTTCTTCCTCGCGCGACCCCGCGACCGCGTCCGCCATTGTCGCCTTCTAGAAGCTCAACCCCGCGGTCGTTTCTGCTAACAAAAACTCCCAGATTTTCGCACCAAACTCAATCCTGATCTCTCCCGCACGGACTCCGTTCAAATTCAAACTCCGATTTCATCTCTATCCCTGTTTCCTCGCGCGGTCGTTTCGGGCAGTTTAACCCCGCCGCCGGCACGCCATCTCGAGCTCGCCCTGTGCCTATAAAAGGACCCCTCTGCTTCGCCTTCGCCCCCTTTCCAAAACCCCTCGCTCAATTCCACCCGAGAGCCTCCACATTGCCGCCGATTCGAGCTTTAAGGAACCTCGCCGCCGGTGAGATTTCTTCGATTGCGCCGCCACCGTAGCCGCCGCGTCGCCGTGGAGCACACCATCGGGATCGCCATCACCTCCTCTGCCTCCAGGACCCTTCCCGACGCCAATTGCTCACCGGAGCTGCCGTCCGACAAAACCCGAGCTGCTCCGCCGCTCCGACCTCGCCGCCGGCCACCACAGTCGTCCTCGACCACCCGGACCTACACCCTAAGGTTCGCAATAACGCCAGCTACACACCCATACCACCCACCCTCGCCGGGGATCATCAGAGCGCCGGTGACCATCGGGTCGATCTTGCCGCCCTCGCCGCCGTCCACGTCACCGCCACCTCAGCGCCGTGCGCACGTGTCATCCTTGGTGGCGCCGCGTCAGCGCCACGCACGCGCAAGTGTGCCACCTCAGCCCCATCTCTGATCAAGTGGCTCGGTGGATTTATTCCACCGTGAGTTGTGTGTCGCCGACATGTGGGTCCCACATGTCGAATTTTTTTATTTATCCTTTTCCGAAAATCCTTCACGCGCCAAACATTATGCAATAATTCGGATTTTTCTTTTGAGAAATAATTCGAATTCCATAAATCCTATTTCTAGGGTTTTTCTTTAGATTCAAACTTTGAAACCCCATATCTTTTGCATCCTAACTCCAAATCAGCCCATTCAAATTTCTAAATTCATCTAAAATCAAGATCTACCTAATGGAGATTTTTAATTATATTTTTGGAGTTGTTTTGCCTCTGTTATTTATTTATTTTGTTTTTGTGCTTCGTTTGCGAGTAGACTTTGACGCTGTTGGAAGAGTTGAAGAAGAAGGAGCTTTCCAAGACTAGGACCAGTACCTAAACTTATTCCAAGGCAAGCTATACCCTTGACCATTTTGCTTCCCAGTTTTACAAAAGTATTTTAATTCAAATTACTGCATCTTAATTCAAGTATTTATTTAAATGTTTTGGGTGCAGTGTAGTTAATCCCAAATTGTTATGCCATCCTTGTGTAATTATTATGCCCTGATCCTTTGTCACCCTAGTTACTATTAGTTGGTAAATATTGTAGCACCAACGTGGGTTGGTTAGCACGAGTAGATTGCTTAGCCATGCCCCGAATCACTTATTCATGTGAGACTGCAATTATTAATCTGACTAAGTGAATATGCAATCTTAAATAATCTGTGTGTACTATGTGTCTTTGTGGCATGTGTTGCACGAATCAACCGGGTGGTAAAAGGATTTGGGTGAGGCAAGTGGTGGATCTTGTGTGAAATGGTGGAATCTGTGTGATCTGTGTGAATAATAATCTGTGGGGCTGTGTGGTTTAGTTGGCATGTGGAAGTCTTGCCTCGGTCAATTAAGGACCTCACCATGTGCGTCATTGAACTGAGCCCTGTGACGACCACATGTCTGTTTTGAGACGGGCCTAGCATAGTAAGATAAGGCATCTGAAATGCTTTGTTATGATTAGTGCTAGCTACACTAATTGTATCTTGTGGGTAAAGTGTACAAACTCTGCAGAGTGTAATTTAATCTATTCAATAGCCGCGTCCACGGTCATGGACAATGCTCGGGGATATCACACTAGGGGTAGATTTTATTAAAACTGTGTGGGAAGGGAGCTGTGTGGTTTGAATCATCCAGCTATGTGAATAAAATTGTCTAGGCTGTGTGTGTCTTTGTGAAATCAAATGTTAAAATTATTGTTATCTATTTGTTTTACCTGTTTTCAATCTATTACTGGTATTCAATTGCAAACTTGCATTTCTGCAAAAGAACCACAGAATGCCTTTCCCTTGTAAAATGCCAGCATGTGTATATATTGCATTTCTGTGGTGTGGCTTGCGAGTACGGTGTGTACTCACGCTTGTTTTGACGAATCAAGCAGAAGAGGAGGAGTCTTCACCAGCTTTCGAGGACGAGTTTATCGAAGGTGCCTGATCGCGAGGTCTTGATCGGTCGGTTGCCTGTGGTGAATCGATGGGGTGCCGCTACCGCTTTTGTTTCCGCTGCTTTAATTCTCTGTTAGCCCTGCGTGGCTTGAATAAATGTAAACTCGACCTTAAGGTCAAAACCATTAGTTATTAATCAAAGTTATTCGTTTATGCTATTATTCGCTTGTATGGATCGATTTCCACCTTTGTTACCACTGTGTGCACTAGCGTGATCCTGGGCTAGTGCGTTGAACACAGAGGGTCCTGAATTGTAATTTCGGGTCCCGACAGAGGTGGTATCAGAGCCATACTGACTGTAGGTCTAGACCTTAGTTAGATCGGCCGTTCGAGTGTCCAAATTATTTTCTAAAGAAAATCTAACTTGCAAGATTAAATGAATTGCTTAACTCCTCTCATATCCCTCTCGACTCATCTATTGCTATAATCTCTCCTCTTTTCACTGTTTAAAACTTGGTTCTTACCTTTTGTCTGCCTGGACAGATGCCGTACCTTCAGACCTTCGGAGATTGCAACGGAGGACTTGCCGCAGAGCTATGGAAGCTGCTGCAGACACTCGGAGGCTTTGATTGCCCGATGTACCGTGGCAGTGAGTACATGGTCAACGGACGGATTGTGGTATAGTCTGCCACCGACGGTCTCACGCCGAAGGAACACTAGAGGCACCGGCCTTTGGATGTCTCGATCGGAGGATCACCTTCACGCAAGGAATCCATGAGTCGTCACGTTTGGCCATACTCCGAGTCTGCCACATCTACGCGGAAGAACTGCAACACACTGTTTACCGCTACCATCCCAGAGCTGCTTCAGGGGAGATATCTGCGCGCTTTCCGTCTACGCACGGGGAAGGCAATGCCTCAGTGGTGCATCTAGCACAGTTCGCAGCTGCTCAGGAGGAGTCGCTGGAGATGGCCGCCACCGAGCTGAGGTGCACCTATCAGGCTTGGGAAGAAGCCGAGGAGAGGATCGCCGTCTTAGAGCAAGCTCTCTACGGTCAACATGAGGTCGAGGATGATCAAGAGGAAGATTCGGAAGGACCAGAAGAGGATCCCGAGGAGATTCCTGGAGAATCCAGCGAAGGTTGCACTGACTTGGAGGACCAGCAGAGCTCCTGACCAGAGGAGCCACCAGACTGCACTCCAAAGACACTGCTCCACCTGCACCAGCCCCAGACATCGTAACCGGGCCATGAGGATGCCCTCCACTTGAGTCTACACCAGCGAGCGCCGCCGTGGCTTTGGAGGCTTTCTCGAGTAGTAGTTCGTTTAAGTTCCAGCTTAGTCGCTTAGCCGCTTCCTTTTCGAGTCGCCCTTTAGGCGGTAGCTTGTGTGCTTAGGTTCGCTCTATTTTCTTGTGTGCAAGTATGAGTCTGCAAAGGCCCTTAGGCATTTGTTGCGACCATGCTAGTAAGCTATTAATAAAAGGTTATTGCATTGAGTTTCTTGAGTCAGTGTTTGTTGGGTTTAATCTATTCCCTGTCTAGTTCTAAACTCATCTCGTGCTTGCTACCTTCTCTAACCTATGGAACTTCACCAGATGGTTCAGACTCACACGCTTATTGCAAGTGGATCCGCACCCCAAAGACCCGATGACAATCAAACCCCGCAGGACAAGTGCCACCCCAAGCACCACCCTGGACTTGCGTAACTTTGGAGCCTTTATGGCGGCACAAACTCGATGATGTATACAATGATGAACCGGATGCAAGCCATGAACAACAACAACAACAATAATCGTTAGGAGGAGCCCTGTCACTCGTGGTTATCAGGGACCATCCAAGTTGGCTGAATTCATGAGGACTCATCCGCCAACTTTCTCTGGACATGTCTCACCAGTAGAAGCTGATGATTGGCTTCGCGTGATTGAGAGGAAGCCGTTGATCACCCAATGCAATGATCACGAGAAGGTGTTATATGCCACTCATCGATGGAGGGCATAGCCGCGAATGGTGGGAGAACCTGCTTGCCGCATGAGGCACCGCAGAATATCACATGGGAGGAATTCTCCGCAGCCTTTCGCCAATATCATGTACCTGAAGGCATTATGGATCTGAAGAAGGATGAGTTCCGCGCTCTCAAGCAAGGGGGTATGTCAGTGACTGACTACCTAAATAAGTTTTCTCAACTAGCTTGCTATGCTCCGGAGGATGTCGCTCTTCGACAGTCTCGCCGTAACCGCTTCTTGAAGGGTTTGAACTCAGACTACAAGTCAATCTGCTTGCCCACACCTTCCCGGATTTCCGTGAGTTGATTAACAAGGCGTTAGTCATGGAGGACAAACGCAAGGAGCTGAAGACCACCGCAAGCGTGGATGATTCAAATAGGAAGCCACCACCGCAACAGCGAGAGGGCAAGAGTAGTGCCACAAATAGTTTACTCGCTTCGGCCGCAGAGTTCGTTCGTAACACCTACACCGCCTCGGACCTCGTCCTTTTGTTCGAATCCTCGCAACCCTACACCACCAACCCCGCCACAGGAGCGACAATCGGCGAAATGAACCAAGAGTATGTTACCATTGCCGTCAACCGAGCATTTTGCTAATCGGTGTCCTCGGAAGGAGCTATCACTCCAAATCGCTTCAACACAGGAGCAACACCGCCAAGACCCCAAAGCAGTAACAACCAAAGAGTTTCTCGGGGAACCAATCAACCAGAGGAACGCCTCGGTCGATGGTCGAGGTCGTGTTAACCACGCCACTTTGGAAGGAGCTCAGAAGCACCGAGACGTTGTATTGGGTAAGTTCTCGATAAATTCAAGACTGCATCCGCTTACGCTTGATTCGAGCTTCGATTCGCTTGTTTCGGAAATTTTGCAACTACGAATAAGTTGGAAGTTATGCCTCTTAAGCGTACTCTGTTAGTCCAAATACCGAACGAGCTAAGTTCTAATACGGGTTGTTTAGGGGCTAAGTTACTCATAGTCGAGTTGAGTTTCTAGCTAACCTAGTTATTCTAGACACCCAAACCATAGATGTCATCCTTGGCATGGATTGGTTAACCAAGCACAAAGCCGTGCTAGATTGTGGCGAAGAGTCGTTATAATCGAGGATACCAAAGGAAACAAAGTGGAGTTTCTAGCTACCTCGGTCGTAATGGACATCTGCTAGTCAATAGCACGAAGACCGCCACCTTGGAAGATGTGCCCGTCGTCAAAGAGTATCCAGATGTGTTCCCAGAAGAATTACCAGGAATGCCACCGGATCGTGACATCGAGTTTGTCATCGATCTAGTGCCAGGAACAGCCCCTATCTCGAAGAGACCCTACCGGATGCCAGTCGATGAGTTGGTGGAGATGAAGAAGCAAATAGAAGAACTTTTGGAGAAAGGTTTTGTGAGACCTAGTTCGTCGCCATGGGGAGCGCCAGTTTTGTTCGTCAAAAAGAAGGATGGAAGCATGCGAATGTGCATCGACTACCGGTCTCTTAATGAAGTCACTATCAAGAATAAGTACCCATTGCCCCGGATAGATGATCTGCTTGACCCGATGAAAGGAGCCGAGTGTTCTCAAGATCGATCTGCGATCAGGTTACCATCAGTTGAAGATTTGTCCCAAGGATGTACCTAAGACCGCTTTCTCAACACGGTACGGGCATTATGAGTTCTTAGTCATGTCCTTTGGTTTGACTAATGCCCCTGCCTACTTCATGAACATGATGAATAAGGTATTCATGGAATATTTGGACAAGTTTGTAGTTGTATTCAACGATGATATTTTGGTTTACTCCAAGTCAGAAGAAGAACATGCTGAGCATTTGAGATTAATCTTAGAGAAACTCAGAGAGCATCGGTTGTATGCTAAGTTTAGTAAGTGTGATTTCTGGAAAAAGGAAGTGGATTTTCTTGGTCATGTGATGACAGCTGCAGGAGTGGCAGTTGACCCCAGTAAGGTTAAAGCAAGATTACATTGGGAACATTTCAAGACTGCACTCAAATTCGCAGCTTTCTTGGGATTAGCGAGGATATTATCGCCGCTTTCATTGAAGGATTCTCATTGATTGCTAAACCTCTTACACAATTGTTGAAGAAAGAGAAAAAGTTTACTTGGACCCCAGCTTGTGAAGAAAGTTTTCAAGAATTGAAGAAGCGTTTGACTTCACCCTGTCTTGATTTTGCGATATTCGCAAGGATTTTGATATCTATTGTGATGCTTCGCGTCAAGGATTAGGATGTGTCCCGATGCAAGAGGGAAGAGCTAAACTTATGCGCCAAGGCGCTTAAGGCCTCATGAAGAGAATTATCCTACCCATGATCTCGAATTAGGCGCAGAGTGCATGCTTTGAAGATTTGGCGTCATTACCTCATCGAATCGCCGCGAGATATACACGGATCATAAGAGCTTGAAATACATTTTTACTCGGTCGATCTGAATATGAGACAGAGAAGATGGCTAGAATTGATAAAGGATTATAATCTTGGAATCCATTACCATCCCGGTAAAGCCAATGTCGCTTCTTGATGCTTTGAGCCGTAAGAGCCATCGCAATGCTTTGGAAGTGGAAGAGCCTTGTGCGTAACTTCAAGAGGAATTCGAAGCTAAGACTAGAAGTAGTATCGAGGGATTTGTAGCCAATCTGAAGTGCGTCTACTTTGGAGAAGCAGATTCGCGAGGCTCAAATTAAAGATTCGAAATTCTCCGACATCAAGAAGATGATGAAGGGAAGTTCAAGGACTTCACAAAGGATGATCGTGACATACTTGTGGATCAATGGACGATTCGTGTTCCGGATATTGATGGATTGAGACGGCTAATTACAAGGAGGCCCATGACTCAAAGTATTCGATTCACCCCGTAGTACTAAGATGTATCGGGATGTTAAGAATAAGTTTTGGTGGCGAATTTGAAGCGGACGTCGCAGAGTTCGTTGCCTTGTGCGACGTGTGTCAGAAAGTCAAAGCAGAACATCAGAGGCCAGCAGGTCTGCTGCAACCCTTGAAGATTCCCGAGTGGAAGTGGGAAGAAATCGGAATGGATTTCATTACCGGTTTACCCAAGACTCAATCCGGTTATGATTCGATTTGGGTAATAGTGGATCGTCTGACTAAAGTTGCCCATTTCTTGCCAGTCAAGACCACGTACTCAGGAGATCGTCTAGCAGAGCTATATATGTCAAAGGTTGTCAGTTTGCATGGGGTACCTAAGAAGATAGTGTCAGATCGAGGATCTCAGTTCACCTCCCGATTTTGGCAAAGTTTACACGAAGCCCTAGGGACTCACCTGAATTTCAGTACCACGTATCATCCTCAGACAGATGGACAGACTGAAAGGGTTAATCAGATATTGGAGGATATGTTGAGAGCATGTGCGCTAGCAAATGCTACCCGTTGGGATAAGAGTTTACCATATGCAGAATTCTCGTACAACAACAGTTATCAAGCTAGTCTGCAAATGTCACCATTTGAAGCTTTGTATGGTCGGTACTCAGAGAACCCGTTAAATTGGATGAAACAAATTGAGCGTCATGATCTTTGGTCCAGATATTATTCAAGAAGCGAAAGAGCAAGTGTCCATGATCGAGAGAGGCTAAAGATAGCTCAGTCGAGGCAGAAGAGTTATGCCGACAATCGCCGTCGTGATCTCGCTTTTGAGCCGAGGACTTTGTGTATCTTGAAGTTACGCCCCTCGAGGTGTGAAAAGGTTCCATGCCAAAGGGAAACTCGCCCCTCGGTATGTTGGTCCGCTCAAGATTTTGGATCGTCGTGAGAAGTAGCTTATCGCTTGAGCCGCCGCAATCGCTAGCGAGTACACGATGTCTTTCACGCCTCACGGTGAAGAAGTGTCTTCGTGTGCGGAAGAACAAGCCCGTTGGAGTCAATTGAATCAAGGAAGACCTCACCTACAAAGAGCGGCGGGTCAAGATTACGGATGTCGCAGAGCGTCGGACGAACCGCAAGACGGTTCGTTTTGCAAAGTGCGATGGAGCCACCACTCGAAGGTGAAGCAACGTGGGAACGTGAAGAAGAGCCGAAAGCCGAGTTCCCTAGCCTTTTCTCCATTCAGCTTTGAATCTCGGGGACGAGATTCCTTTAAGGGGGGAAGGTTTGTAACATCCCAATTTTTCAGAGCTTTAAAAGTCTTTTGAATAGTTGTAGTGAGAAAATTCACCATTTGGGTTTATTTGATTTTAATTAAAAAAAAGAGCTTAATATTGGACTTTGAGTAACAAAACAATTTAATATGATTAAAGTCAACATGAACAGTGGTCAAAACTATTTTATTTGGATTCTATGAGCTTGGATATATTTTCTGGAATTTTTCCAAGTTCATTTGCTATTTTCCATTGCTTATTTGAATTTCTGCTAATTTCTAAAAAGGAAAAGCTAATTAAAATCTCCAAACAAGATTTGGGCCTAAACCCAAGCTCTTCCTGTTCGCCCAAGCCGGTATTTGTGCAGCCAATCTTTCCCGCCGTTGGATCGGCGTAACGCTGGATCTCCACGCTGCGTCCCTCTCTCACGCGCTCGTCACCCTCCACCGTTGGATCGCAAATGGACGCCCGAGATCTTGAGGTCTGTTTGGGCGGTCCGAACGTCACAATGCATTTGGGCCAGTCACGATCAAGTTTGACGGCCCGATGAAGTGGCACTTGTGGCGGAGAGGTCCGAACGTTCTTCGCTTTGTGGGCGTCCGATCTAAAGCGGCGACGGATCTTAGCCGCTAACGCCTCACCCTATCTCTCGACGCGTGGGCTCTACATAGATCGCTGTCTCCGACAAGGTTTCTTCCTCGCGACCCGCGATCGCCCGCCATTGTCGCCTTCTAGAAGCTCAACCCGCGGTCGTTTCTGCTAACAAAAACTCCCAGATTTTCGCACCAAACTCAATCCTGATCTCTCCCGCACGGACTCGTTCAAATTCAAACTCCGATTTCATCTCTATCCCTGTTTCCTCGCGCGGTCGTTTCGGGCAGTTTAACCCCGCCGCCGGCACGCCATCTCGAGCTCGCTTCAGGCCTATAAAGGACCCTCTCGCCGCCTTCGCCCCTTTCCAAAACCCTCGCTCAATTCCACCCGAGAGCCTCCACATTGCCGCCGATTCGAGCTTTAAGGAACCTCGCCGCGGTGAGATTTCTTCGATTCTTGCCATCGTAGCCGCCAGCGTCGCCGTGGAGCACACCATCGGGATCGCCATCACCTCCTCTGCCTCCAGACCCTTCCCGACGCCAATTGCTCACCGGAGCTGCCGTCCGACAAAACCCGAAGCCGCCACCGACCTCGCCGCCGCTGCCACCACAGCCGTCCTCGACCACCCGGACCTACACCCTAAGGTTCGCAATAACGCCACCTACACACCCATACCACCCACCGCGCCGGGGATCATCAGAAGCGCCGGCGACCATCGGGTCGATCTTGCCGCCGCCGCCGCCCACGCCACCGCCACCTCGGCGCCGTGCGCGCGTCATCCTCGGTGGCGCTGCGTCCACGCGCACGCGCAAGTGTGCCACCTCGGCCCATCTTCGATCAAGTGGCTCGGTGGATTTATTCCACCGTGAGTTGTGTCGTGACATGTGGGTCCCACATGTCGAATTTTTTTTATTTATCCTTTTCCGAAAATCCTTCACGACGCCATTGCGCAATAATTCGGATTTTTCTTTTGAGAAATAATTCGAATTCCAAGAAATCCTATTTCTAGGGTTTTTCTTTAGATTCAAACTTTGAAACCCCATATCTTTTGCATCCTAACTCCAAATCAGCCCATTCAAATTTCTAAATTCATCTAAAATCAAGATCTACCTAATGGAGATTTTTAATTATATTTTTGGAGTTGTTTTGCCTCTGTTATTTATTTATTTTGTTTTTGTGCTTCGCTTATAGTAGACTTTGACGTGTTGGAAGAGTTGAAGAAGAAGGAGCTTTCAAGACCAGGACCAGTACCTAAACTTATTCCAAGGCAAGCTATACCCTTGACCATTTTGCTTCCCAGTTTTACAAAAGTATTTTAATTCAAATTACTGCATCTTAATTCAAGTATTTATTTAAATGTTTTGGGTGCAGTAGTTAATCCCAAATTGTTATGCCATCCTTGTGTAATTATTATGCCCTGATCCTTTGTCACCCTAGTTAATATTAGTTGGTAAATATTGTAGCACCAACGTGGGTTGGTTAGCGAGTAGATTGCTTAGCCATGCCCGAATCACTTATTCATGTGAGACCGCAATTATTAATCGACTAAGTGAATATGCAATCTTAAATAATCTGTGTGTACTATGTGTCTTTGTGGCATGTGTTGCACGTAAATCAACCGGGTGGTAAAA
This sequence comes from Phyllostachys edulis, assembly GCA_036346405.1. Taxonomy (NCBI): domain Eukaryota; kingdom Viridiplantae; phylum Streptophyta; class Magnoliopsida; order Poales; family Poaceae; genus Phyllostachys; species Phyllostachys edulis. The sequence goes on along the minus strand of CM070559.1, from coordinate 7,627,689 downwards.
GGATTTGGGTGAGGCAAGTGGTGGATACTGTGTGAAATGGTGGAATCTGTGTGATCTGTGTGAATAATAATCTGTGTGGCTGTGTGGTTTAGTTGGCATGTGGAAGTCTTGCCTCGGTCAATTAAGGACCTCACCATGTGCGTCATTGAACTGAGCCCCCTGTACGACCACATGTCTGTTTTGAGACGGGCCTAGCATAGTAAGATAAGGTATCTGAAATGCTTTGTTATGATTAGTGCTAGCTACACTAGGGGTAGATTTTATTAAAACTGTGTGGGAAGGGAGCTGTGTGGTTTGAATCATCCAGCTATGTGAATAAAATTGTCTAGGCTGTGTGTGTCTTTGTGAAATCAAATGTTAAAATTATTGTTATCTATTTGTTTTACCTGTTTTCAATCTATTACTGGTATTCAATTGCAAACTTGCATTTCTGCAAAAGAACCACAGAATGCCTTTCCCTTGTAAAATGCCAGCATGTGTATATATTGCATTTCTGTGGTGTGGCTTGCGAGTACGGTGTGTACTCACGCTTGTTTTGACGAATCAAGCAGAAGAGGAGGAGTCTTCACCAGCTTTCGAGGACGAGTTTATCGAAGGTGCCTGATCGCGAGGTCTTGATCCCAGTCGGTTGCTTGTGGTGAATCGATGGGGTGCCGCTACCGCTTTTGTTTCCGCTGCTTTAATTCTCTGTTAGCCCTGCGTGGCTTGAATAAATGTAAACTCGACCTTAAGGTCAAAACCATTAGTTATTAATCAAAGTTATTCGTTTATGCTATTATTCGCTTGTATGGATCGATTTCCACCTTTGTTACCACTGTGTGCACTAGCGTGATCCTGGGCTAGTGCGTTGAACACAGAGGGTCCTGAATTGTAATTTCGGGTCCCGACAGAGGCCGTCGATGTCGGGTCGGCGGCGGCGCAGCCATCCCAGGATGTGGTCGAAGCTGTGGTTCTCCATGACCACCACCACCACCGCCTTGATCGGCGGTGGATCTCGTGCTTCGGCGGCGCGCTTGACCGCGGTGCGCGTCGAGCGATACTGAGACGACCAAGGCCAGGAGGAGGACCCCGAGGAGGAGGTGCCCTCCGTGGCGGTCTATGGCTTCGGCGGCGGCCATGGCGCCGGAGTCAGGGTCGATGGCGGGCCCGAGTGCAACCAGGAGAAGAGAAGGGGCTCCATCGGAGCACTTCGGTCAAGGCCGTCATCGGCCAAAGGAAGAAGGAGATGGAAGAAAGAGATGGAGCCAGAAGCTTCTTGACCGAGAGAAAATAATGGAAGAGAGAGAAGAGGAGATGGGAAATGGCATTAAAAAGAGCTGACAAGAAGACATGCCAGAGTGTTATGCTGCTGGACCCATGCTGAAAGCCAAGGAAAATTCGGAGTCGGCCGAGGCCTTACCGCTGGCTTGCAGCGTTTCCTTGCCTTGGATTCCAGAAACGTCTTCACGGGCACTCAGTTCGATGCATCGAATAACATCATGCAGCAGGTGCATGCATGGTTTCCAAAGACTCATGTCTAAAACGTGCCTAAGACGGGAGGGGTGCCTTATAGCCTCAGCGCCCCGCAGGGCATCGTGGCCTCGGCGCCCTGCGCGGCATCACGCCGTCTCAGGCCATCGCATCTTAGGACCTCGAGGCCTCGTATCCTCGTGGTGTCGAACCCTCGGACCTCGAGGCCTCACGCCCTCGGGACCTCGGGCCCTCGCGGTATCAAGCTCTCAGGGTCTCGAGGCCTCACGGCATCGAGCCCTCGCGCCCTCAGGGCCTCGGGAACTCAAAGCCTCGCGCCTCGGGCCTCGTGGCCTCGTGGCATCGAGGCCTCGTACATCAGTGAATTCATCTCCCTACGCCCTACAGTACCTTGCATCCCGCATCAAGCATCCCACGAAATAAGAACACCATTGAAAGAGGAAAGCCACTGCTCAACACAAAGCAACACCTTGCACTCCATGCGCCCAAGCGCCCTGCGGAGCTGCATCCAGCGCCTTGTCACCCGGACGCGCCCAGCACCCCCGAGCGCTTGGACGCCCTAGCACATTTGTGACCAAGCGCCCGGCGACGCTGCACGCCCTGCGGTGTCCCGCTCGGTCACGCCCTGCTCACCGAAGCACATCCTTACGCGTCGTGCCCAAAGCTGCTCAACCCACAACCCAACTCGAATCGACATGCTCGTGAAGAGTCGAGAATAGGGAAGAGAAGGGAGACCGGAAGCTCAAATTTTCTGGACCTCCTGCAGAAGCTCGCTGTCGCAATGCAGCTACCATTCAACTCTACCAGAATTCTTCTAAAGTATCGACCTCTGCATAAAAGACACAATTAAAGACTACCCCTTTTGGCGTTCCTCCTGAAACGCCAAGGGGCAGGGGGGCTAGTGTTGTGAGAATAATTCAATCACACTGGCGGGGCCCGCTTTCCAGAAGACACGCGTACAGACCCAAGAAATGCTATTGTGCTCATAAAAGACTGTAATACCCCTCACATGTACTCATAGTGTAACTATCCCCCCAAGGGGTATTCCCGTCATTTGTACAGGCTTGGAAGCCTATAAATACCCCATGTATCCCTCCTTTCAAAAGGAGGGCTCTCTTGAGCAATAAAGAAACATGTTCAAACTGGTGAGCCCTCGGGGGCTCCCTCTCCAGAGGTAACCCCCCGTTGGCTCACCGACAGGAGTAGGGCGGTCCTCTCGTACCCCCGAACCTGTATAAATCCTCGTGTCATTTTTACTCTCGTGGACGATGGCCCGTCAGACGGCTGACGTCCACCCCCTCACTTGTGTTTGGTTTTTACACCTACAACAGAGCCTCACTTATAAAGCTGTGGGTGCTACCCGAATCAATCAGGATCATAACCTCAACACCTTGAATAGTTCCTTTTAGTTTAACTATTTTTGGAGTTTCAGAACCACTCACTGCAGTGACCGAGATTGCCATTACCTCTTCACCTTGTGTGGTGTCTGCTTCTGAAGGTGTGATCTCACTGCTAGGTTCATGAACCAAATCCCACATTTCTGTACCACATGAAGTTGTACAAGAGGGTCCTACAAGTGTTCCCGATTCCACTTCTCACCACAGGTATGACACAAGTCCTTAGCTCTACGATATGCCCTGAGAGCAGATGCTTTGTCGTCCCAACTACTAGCTCAAGCCCCCTCTACACCTCTCCTATCTTCAAGACGGTTGCAAGCAGACAGCTTGGTCTCACTTTGGGGTGCAGCAGCAGTAAAGATTCGGGTCAAAGATCGTCCCACTGAGGAAAACTTTGGCCTACGCGTATCGCGCCTCATTGATTCCAAAACCTCCTCTTGCAAGCATGCTAAAGAGACTACAGTATCTAGATTCTTTGGCCGATGTAGGATCACTGCCGCCCTAATTTTATTTCTCAATCCATCGGTAAACTGGGTTACAAAAAACATGGGGTCCCAAGTATGATGAGCAATCAGATTGTGCATAGACTCATTAAACTTTTCCGCAAACTCCGCGACAGTTCCAATCTTCTTAAGTCGGTTGAATTGACGGAGTTGTTGTTGAAACTCCTCTCGGCCAAAATGCAAACACACTGCTTCTACAAATTCTTCCCAGCTTGTACATCCTGTGTGAGCTTGAGTTGAATGCAGCCACAAAATAGCACTACCAACAAAATGCATAGCCGCAACACTGATCCATAGATCCGGTCTGGTTGCACACACCTGGAAATATACTTCACATCTCAATCTCCATGCCTTTGGGTTATCTCCATCAAATTGGGGAAAATCCAATTTCGGCAGTACTGAATGGTAACGATTTGATTCCTGAAATCGGTTGCCCAAATCCTGTGTATCAATAGGTGGCAAGGGCAATGGATGTAAGCCAAACATACCCTGACTTGTGGATGTCCCGATTGGTGTATTTTCCATTGCCTTTCCCTTTCTCTGGATGGACAAAACATTGCCATCTAACCTCAGTCCGCGATCATCTTCCTCCTTGGGCTTTAGGTATCCCGGAAGTGGCAACAAAGGAGGCAACTCCGCCAACTTTGGTGCTGGGTCATCTCTAGCCATCTGCTTGACTTGATTCTTCAAATCCACCACTTCCTCCCGCAGATCCTCCACGGATGCCACCATCAATGGTTTCCAATCTTTCAGATCCAATACCACTGGTTTGATCTCCGCTACCGATTCCACCAACGTTTGGATTGCCCGAGTAAGTGCCGCCATCTCCTGCTCCATGGCCGCCGCCTTCTCTTGTGCTCAAGTTTGGTATTTCTCTCTCTCTCCAGATTGTCTGCCCTACTAGGATCTTGATGCTCTGATACCAGATGTTATATACCCAATAGTATGTCTAGTAATATCAACAAGTATTTTATAGATCAGGTGAAGAAGAAGAAGGTTTGTTCTGGAGAGGAGGAGGAACGATGATAGGAAGGAAACAAGAGAAGGAAGTTTAGTCTGTTCTTTACAATCGATACCATTCCATCTCCTAACGCTTACTATTTAAGAAATGACAATAGGGCAACATTCTTCTAGTTTAGCTTGTCTTCTTAGGCCCGCCACTACATGACCCATTCTTGATGGCGAAGCGGGTCTTTGGGCTTGCGCAACCTTTGGCTCCTTGGTCTCCCTGTCTTTGCAATAGAAGAGGTTGTGACGGTCTGGGTCTTGAGTAGCAATATTCATCTTTTGCATGCTACTGTCGTATGATGTTGCTATGTATAGACTTATTATTCCCTCGTAGCGGGGAATATAACTTAGGAATGCAAGGGTAGCCGGTTGGATAATTGTAACACTATAATAGGACCATTCCTCGTAAGCGTGGGAAGATAACTCGAGAATGCAATAATGGTCGGCCGGATAATTGTAACACTACAACAGGACCAATCGGTAGTAACACACAATTTGCAACACATTGTTTCATGAAGTTTTGTATGCAAAATTAATGAAATAAATAAAATAAAGACGCAATCACTACTACTACTACAAAAAAGGTCTTCATAGACGGTTCAAAAACGTCATCATAGACGGTTTCGTGAGCCGTCTGAGTTTCTGGGTCAGTATTGGCATGAGGTCATTAGAGACGGTTTTTGAACCATCTGTAAAAAAAGCTATCACAGACGGAACCGTCGTGATAATTACTTATCACAGATGGTTCTTGTTGAACCGCCTATGATAGTCTATTTTCACGCATTTACGAACAAAAAGCGTCTATGATAAGTAATTATCACGAGCAGGTTCTTGTTCATAACCGTCTGTGATAGTTTTTTCTATTGCAAAAAAAAAATTGGATTTTGAGCCAAACCAATCAATTCTTTGAATGATAGTTTCCATATGCAACCTCTAGCAAGACAACTAAAATCCAATTAAAATTACGATGGCAAACACATTATAGGAAAGGGAAACCAAAAGGTTTCAAAACATCCCCTCCGAATGGGGAAAAAAGAATAAAGTTACAAAATTAAACTAGCTAGAAACTATCTGTGCCTCCAAGCTCCTAAAGAACTCATCGGCTTCTTGGGTTGGTTCAACACTGCTTCTCTCTGTACCTCACTAGCATATCATAAGCTGTTCTTGCATGTCGTCTGAGTTCGACTCAAGCTCGTCGGCAAGGAGAGACGACTGAAAACCTCCGGCGACACTCCGACCTTAGGTAACACAAAATTAAGATCATTTTTTTTACAACAAACAACCAATAAATTATGTATGTTTTGGGGATGTACACGTACCTTCTGGTAGTCTACCTCATGGGGCAAACAAGGAGCTCCTCCTCATCCCTCCTCCTCCTCTTCCTCGTCGGCTGTGTCTCCTCGCCGAACCGCGACGGGGAATCAAGGGTGGTCGTCGGAGCTCGGCGTGGGGAGGGGAGAGGGAGAGACTGGTGGAAGACAAAGCTGCGGTGGCTATAATATATAAGGATAGTGCCAAAATATTTTGCCTCCCGCGCACGTGTTCAAAATTTTTCGAAATCCCGCGTTGTGAATCACAGGCGGTTTCATACAAAAATTGTCTGTGACGACATATCACAGACGGTTCGTATCACGAACCATCTGCAATAAGTATCTCATCACAGACGGTTCTTATTAAGAACCGTCTATGATAAGTATCTCATCACAGACAGTTTGTATTAAAAACCGTTTGTAACTTGGAATTGTTCTTACTATGTGATTTTACCATGGCTTAAAATCACTCTCTGATTTTACCATGCCTTGAAATGCCAATTCCTTGCCGCACCCCTGTCGTGGCAGCCAATCCTCTGCTACGCCCCTGCCATGGCATCCAATCCTCTGCTGCAGTAGGGTTTGGGTAGGCAATCCTATGCCGTGCCCCTGCTAAGCCCTACCGCGGTAAGCCATCGCCCTGCCAAACCCTACCACGGCAGAGGATCGGGTGTCATGGTAGGGTTTGGGCACCCAATCCTCTGCCGTGTCCCTGCCAAGCCCTGCCGCGGCAAGCCGTCGCCCTACCAAACCCTACCGCAGCAGAGAATTAGGTGCCATGGTAGGGGCGCGACAAAGAATTGGTATTTCAAGGCATGGTAAAATCATAGAGTTGATTTCAAGTTATGGTAAAATAAGAGATTTAGTGATTTCAAGTCATGGTAAAATCAGAAATACTTATCACAGACAGTTTTTAATTCAAACCATCCGTGATAAGGACGGTAATTCACAGATGGTTCGTGTTGAATACTTCACAGACGGTTCTAAACAAGAACCGTTTGTGATATTTACAGATGGTTTTCAACACGAACCGTCTGTGATATTACTTCTTCACAGACGATTTTTAGCGCAGCCAGTCACACAGACGATCACTAAACCAAAACCGTTTGTGATTATATTTAATACAGACGGTTTTGGTAAACCGTCTGTGATGAGGCGTCCAGTATTAGTTTTTTTTTGTAGTAGTGAGTGACCCACATGTAAGCCAATAGAGCAATCTACGGATGTACAAAATTCTCTAAACCAAGACTGACGTCCGGGCCCCGCGCGTCGTCAAATATTTTCTACGCATAACATATCTAATATTGGACTCATTTAGTTGGATTCATTGTAAGAAACATAGAGGTTCAAACGGATTGCAAATCCGACACTCGGTTTAAAGAAACAGGCTTTGGAAGTTTAGAGATCAAGTAGTGTAAAGCAAATAAACGTTAACTTGTTGATCGGCGTCGACCTTAGGTGCACTATTGTTTTATTGGTAGATTAGTGCATGAGAAAAGACGAAGTGCAAATGTAGAGGAGTCGAGTCTTTGTTGCTTAGAGATAAGTCTGATCTATTGAGCAATGGCCCTCGCTTTGAAGCGAGGCGCGCGAAGGCGGCAAAAAAGACGCATAGCACATGGAGGAAAAACGCGAGCCTTGCCATCCATCAAGGGTCCATCTGAGGCGACACGCCGAGACACACGCACACATCCATCAGCAGACAGGCACTTTCGAGTGGGAGAAAAAACAAACAAAGCGCCAAAGCCTTGTTTCTTCTCTGCCTAATTAACAAAGATTTGGTTCATTCGAGCCTATCATATTTTCATCGGCAAGAGTACAAGAACCTGAACATGCAAAGATGAAATTGCATATGTAAATCAAGGACACAAGACCACAAAGTTATTTTTTTTATGCAAAATTGCGAAATAAGAATGTAACATACCACTAGCACGAGGTAGTTTATGCTTACGCGATCTCATACCTCTAGCAAGATGCCAATGTAAGGTCATCTTCGTCATGTATTTCTATTACATCAAATAGAATCAAATTTATTATCTAAGACTTAAAATTAGTATTGAAATGCAATTGAATAATGGTATACATGTTCCTTTGGGAAATATTCAAATGAAGGGTTATCACTTATCACGGTAAGAAGTTTACTTAGGATGAGATTCCATCTTGAAATCCTTGACACATACACTACGTATTTGTTGAAAGTAAAGCGATTACATACACTAACGCGTCGGCCCTTCACGATGAAGGATCGACATCACAATACTAGAACCTTCACTCTATTCGGTTGTAGAAATCTAAGAGACAAGAAAACATCATTACAATTCTTCAACCAGAAATAGCAACTGAAAAATCAACAGCTGTATTCTCTTTTTGGACAAAAATGTAGTAGGAACTACATCGCAAGACGGAATTGATGAGAAGAATACCAGGATTTTCTTCAGGTCTATTACTCATTTTCCCTGTAAATTGGAATTGCCTCTCCATGTGATTTGATGACCACGCGCCGACTGCCCTTGCGGAACACAATTTTTAACATCATTGCACCAGCCTCTGCCTGGAATTCCATAAGAATCACCAACAACTATTAAGCCTAAAACAGATTTACAATCCCTAATAGTACTAAGGGCAGTTTGCTCAAATTCATCTCTCAGTTCATATTACTAACCTTAAAGGATGGAAAGATTGGAGCTCTCACAGGCACGCTATGTCGGCCAGAAATCAGGCGCCGTCGGATCGCCGCGCCGTCCGATCCGGGGTGGTGCGCTCGGTGGCAACGCGCGGTGCTCACGCGTCCACGTCGCCTTGAAACCCAACGCTTCTCCTTTCCTCCTGGCTCCTTGCTCGCTTCGTCTCATGCCGCAGCTTTTCCCCTCGCTGCTTCCCCTTCGCATCCTGGCCCCTCCCTCTCCCTCCTCCGCCGCGCTTCTTCGCCGGTGCCGCCCTTCTACGCCAGCGCCATGGGTCCTTCGCTCTTCCTCCCCCACTGCCCGCTCGGCTTCCCTCCCCTGCTGCCCGCTCGGCCTCCCTCCCCCACCACCGGCGCTCGGTAACTCCTCCTCCCTCCCGCCCTTTTGGTCTCCCTCCACGGCCGCCCCGTCGGCGTTGTTCCTCACTCTCGCTCCCCCGCGGCCCCCTCGGCCTCGCTCCCCCGCAGCTGCCGTTCCCTTCCTCTTGCAGCCTACCACCCCTTCGGTCTCCCTCTCCACCGCCGCTCTCGCTCCCCCGCCGCCCCCTCGGCCTCACTCCCTCACCGCTGCCGCTTTGATACGGGGTGGCCCGATCTTCTCGAGTAGAACCGTGGATAAATAGTGCTTGACAACGAACAACGCTCAGTTGTACACCACACGCCAGTGCACGAACTTGCAGCTCTATGGATATTCGCCAACACGCACCGGGATGATCGCCGCTAGACCAGGAGCGGAGATCGTCAGGCCCTCAATTCCCAGCGGAAATGCAAACTTGACCTTAATTGGCAGAACGAACAATGGATCGCTTAGTCCTCTCTTAAAGTCCTCGCATGAACTCTGGTTTAGAAAGAACAAGCAATAGTTATGTTTCAATTCTTATGCATAAACTGGTCTGCCTTTACAATGGGGGTCTACTCCTCAATATATAGTCTTGAGCTAAGAACTATTCAGTATTAATTTTCCATATGGTACTATTTTGCGCCGCTACTGTTCATGGGCTGGCACTGTTCACCCGCGGTTACTGTTCATATCCGGTTACTATAGCCCAACACTATTCATAGCCCGGTTGTTGTTCGTGCCGTGGACTTGGGCTTCCTTCCTAGTTCCTCCACATGGGCTTTGAGCTTGACCGTTTGGGCCTTGATCCCTCGCTTGGCCAGATGGACCTTGGCCCTCTCCTCCTTGGCCGAATGGGCCATAGGCCAGTGCCTTGACCTCCTCATTTGATTTCCTTCCTTGGATGACGGCCGCATATCCTTGATCTCCACCCATTGCTGAATCTTCAAACCTGAGCACAAGTAAAACACTGTTTTTAGTCTGTATAAAATTCTCATTAAAATCAATGACATATTCATTAAGGAGCAAGTTCACCTGAGTTTGTAGTTTCTTGGCACATGCTCTTGTGATTGGTCCTGTCGGCAACTCGAGGTGTATATCATGATCCTTAGGTGGAGGAGAAGAAGGCGTCGTAGGGATGCCCTCATCATCCTCCCCCTCTTGAAAAGGCGTCGTCCTCGACGCTAGATCAGCAGCACTGAAGAAAGGCGATAAATCAGCAACGTTGAATATCGAGCTTACGCCATAGTCATCACCTAGAAGCTTGATTTTGTATGCATTATCGTTAAACCGCTCAAGCACTTTGAAAGGTCCATCTCCTTGTGGCAGCAATTTCAATTTGCCTCGATCCGGAAAGTGTGGTCGGGTTGGCAGCATCTCTCCCGAAATAAAATCAATGTGATGCTTTATCCCGCGGATTGGTGGCAAACCAGCGGCCACTTCCTCCGGAATGACGTCGCTAATTTCCTGCAAAACATGAGAGACACAACTAGGAAGAGACGTCAAGTCGTCAGTCGAAAGCAATGCATCTTTGTACAAAAGTAAAAAGTGCACCAAATTGGGATTCTCACAAAAGCTCTCTTCTTTGATTTTGTGGCTAACATTACTAAACTTTTCTCTCCCTCACTTTTCTTTTTACCGCTCAATTTTGGCTTGTGGCTCTCACTCACCGAAGGTGGAATCATTCTGTTTGGTGTACTCTCAACTTTCTTCTTATCAGCATCAACTATCTCTGTCGGTGTAAGCGGATATAAAATCACATCTGTGCTGCTCCACTTAAACTTGTAGCAGTTTATATGCCCATGATGATAAACATGTCGATCAAATTGCCATGGGCGCCCCAATAGCAAGTGACAAACTGACATGGGCACCACATCGTAAACAATGGTATCCTCATACTTGCCAATCTTAAAGTGCACCTTCACCATATGACTGATTTTCACCTCGCCCACATCGCTCAACCACAGCACATGATAAGGATGAGGATGTGGTAAATATTTTAAACCTAATTTTGTGCACATCTCCTTGTTGGCCAGATTATGACAACTTCCTCCATCAATTATGACTTTGCACACTTTACCACCAACTGTCGCCCATGACTGAAACAAATTGCACCGTTGTGCGATGGTGACTTCTGTGACACGCTAAGTACACGAGGTGTGCACACTAGCATATGCTTTCCATCTGGCGACCCTGGCCTACAGTCCAATCTCTCATCCTCTGTGGGATCCTCTGCAAAATCAGCAAATGGAGTAGTATCGTCCTCATCACTAGCTGAAATATACCCATCATCAGTAAGTATCATAACTTTATTATTCGGGCAATCTTTCTGCAAATGACCAATGCCCTTGCACTTGTAGCATGTCACATCACGTGAATGGCCTGTAGAACCCATCGAAGATACCATGCTAGTAGCGAGCGCCGGTGGTGGCGTACTATCTGTCTTCCTCTGTGCTGAACTACGCGTTGCTGAATTGCCCCCGGATGGAACAGGCTTGACTGGCTATCCCGTGCTGTACGGAGGTGTCGTGCTTGCTGAATAATGTTGTTGCGCAGCATACTTAGCATCTTCAATTACCTGCTTCTCAGCCTCACATGCCTGATGCATCAACTCAACCATGTTGTTGTATTGATGATGATTAACAATCCGGCGAATAGCATAATTCATCCCAGCAAGAAAGCGAGCCATCACTTGTTCCTCATTCTCACACACATCAGCATGTATGATAATCTGCTCCATCTCTCTATAATACTCATCAACTGATTTCAACCCCTATCGCAACCCAATCAACTTCTCATGTAGCGAGCACCTGTAATGTGTAGGTACAAAGCGTACGCGCATCTGTCGCTTCAGCTCGTCCCATGTAACAACACGTGGCTCGTGTTGCTCCATGCGCTGTTGCACACAGCGCTCCCACCATGTAGCAGCATATTCGTCCAAAGCAGCAACGGCAAGATCCAACTTGCGCTGATTAGAATAGCGGTTCATGCGGAACAACTTATCAACTTTCAGCTCCCATGCAAGATAAACCTCTACCTCTGTAGTACCTTCAAAGGATAGCATTGTGAACTTGGGCTTTGCAACAAGATCATCGGCGTCCTCATCGCGCTGATGATTGCGTGCATACTGATTATGTTGATGGCGCGGCAAATTGTCGTCGAACACGGCCTCATCGCCGTTGTCGTCAGTATGGCGGTTGCCACGGCCTCCTCCATGGGCACAATGGTATGCACCCCCAAAGACGCCGTCATGCGCGCCTCCATAGGTACCATCATGGACGCCATCGTTGGTGCCCATGTAGGCACCACCTCCTCTGCGCCATTGCCACGGCGCGTCTTCTTTGGAGGGGACGCGCGACCTTTAGCAACAACACGGCTGTTCGCCCTTTCCGCGACACGCTACCTGTTAAATCAAATTGTCGTTGGCGTGGTTCATCCTCGCGCTGCCGTCTAGCGGCAGCCTCCACATCCGTCTCGTCGCGCGGCTCGTACGGGAGGTGTACACTCCCCGCATCGCCACGTGTACCCAGCTGCATCGAAGCGGTGAGCTTGGCAATAGCGTCGAGCAATACCTTGTGGTTGTCGTCAACGGTCACGAACAACTTCTAGAAATCTGTCCCCAGGCCATCCAAGTTGTGTTGGACACGCCCAAGGTTGCCGCGCACCAGGTCGACCTCAGTCCGAAACTCGTCTCGGAGCGTGGCACGAAGTGTATGGAAGGACATCTTGGTGATCGGATCGATGAAGGTTGTCGTCCGGATCCTTGTCTGCTCGCTTCGACATTATTCTGATAGCAAAAATACCAAGTGACAATATATGTGGAAAATAAGTGGGAATCTCTCAACTCTCGTTACGAAACAAAGCAAGTTGTACCGTTCCGAAGTAAATTAAGAGCAGCAAAAACTTACGCTCGTAGCAACGACAACCAACCAAGATTGTGCAAGCGAATATCAAGAGCAACAATCAATACGTGACACAGATGTTTTTGGTGGAGCTAGGTGAGAAAAACAACCTAACAAATTCATAATTTAAAGATTGTCAAGTTAGGTAGCAATCCAAACGAGACTCACAATGCCTAATTGCTGATCGATAAATATAAGTGAGGAATAAACAGCAATACACGCACAATGATAATGGGACTATTGCAATCAAAGGAAGGAGCGATACAAAGAACAAAGTTGTATGGATGCGAATGCTCGTATTGCAACAGTTCAAGGAGAGACGCTAGCTAGTGCTCAAAGTTGTATATGAGGGCACAAGATTGCTCAAAACTCTAACAAGAGAATTTAACACTATAGCCGAAACTTATGCCGTGTTTTTTTTTGCACTCTCTTTGGTTTTTTTTCTCTCTGTTTTTTTTTTTGGCTCTCTTTTTTGTTCTACCTTTCACAGCAAGCACTTTGTTCTCACGGGCAAGCAATACTAATCACACATGGCTTTTTTTTTCAATCAAGCACTAATCAGCAAGGCTAGCAATAATAAGCACGGCCAAGCTTTTGCCAATTTTTTTTTTCACTCCCGACCAAGCACTAATCAGCAAGTTGTCTCACAGCCAAGCACTAATCAGCTGTTTTTGTGAACTCACGCAAGCACTAATCACTCATGGCAAGCAACCTTGCTGAATTTTTTTTTATTCGGTTGGAACTCCCGTATGGCAGCACTACTACTCAGTGTTCGGAACGGGAACTGCGCCCTGAGATGAACAGTAGTCGGCCGTGAACAGTACACGGTCACGTGAACAGTGCACTACACACGAAAAACTTGACGTCCAAAAAATTCCTAGGGGCAATCCCTCGAGCACAACAAGCTAGTCTCAATAGGAAAAAAAAGGATATCGCAAAGATGTGGAGCTCGCTAACCAACAACTATCGTGCAATCGAGTTGATATATGTGAAGCAAAATTGCACGTAACAAGGGAAAACAAAAAGTGACGCGAACGGAACACGACCAGCAACTAAACACGATGAACGAGTGGATTAAGACCTAACAAAATGCACTAAAAATAATGAATTAAACTACGGCGAAAGACGATATTTTTTATGGCTTTTTCGGTGTATAGGACAGAAAAAATAATCTACTAAAATATGGGGTAAAAGAGATTCTACCGAATGGCCTGGAATCTGATACCACGATGATACGGGGTGGCCCGATCTTCTTGAGTAGAACCGTGGATAAATAGTGCTTGACGACGAACAACGCTCAGCTGTACACCATGCGTCAGTGCACGGACTTGCAGCTCTATGGATATTCGCCAACACGCACCGGGATGATCGCTGCTAGACCAGGAGCGGAGATCGCCAAGCCCTCAATTCCCAGTGGAAACGCAAACTTGACCTTAATTGGCAAAACGAACAATGGATCGCCTAGTCCTCTCTCAAAATCCTCACATGAACTCTGGTTTAGAAAGAACAAGCAATAGCCATGTTTCAATTCTTATGCATAAACTGGTCTGCCTTTACAATGGGGGTCTACCCCTCAATGTATCTTCAGACCACGATTAAAGATTTTGATTGCTTTTTGCATCAACGCTTGATTCTTTCAGCCGTAGTATTTAGTTTGTTATTCTAGTGAGTTTTGTCAAGTTTTTGTCCATTAGAATCAAGTTTAGATTACTGATCTTGAATTCTTTTGCGTTGCCATTTATTTGAGCCTAGTTTGATCTTATTTTTTCGTCGTGTTTATAAAAAAAAAGACAAAAAAAAGCGAGACATCAATTTATCCTTTGTGAACCTTTCAATCCTTTGTGATTACTTTGAACCTATTTAACACTAGCTAAATCGTTGCTTAGGGCTGCATATTAATATTTGTGTTCTTGCAATTGTTCAAAGATCAAAAGGTGGGAAAGAATTTTTGCTCATTTTTGTTAAACAAGAATTTCGGCCATAGTTCAAAAAAAAAAAGGAAAAAGAGAAGAAAAAGAAAAGAGAGAAAAAAAAAGAAAAGAGAAAAGGAGAAAAGGAAAAAGAAAGTGCAAAGCCGAACCACAAACTTGAGCAAAAAAAAAATCCCCACTCATTCTTGATTCAATTGTTAGAATATCAATATTTTGTGCAATCTTGTGCCCTAGTTTCATTATTTGCAACTAGCTAGCGTCTTTCTATAACTTATGCAAGACGAGCTATTTTGGTCTTCACTTATATCTTACATAGCTCATTCCTTGATTGCACTAAGTTCCAATATCTTTGCGTGTGAGTTGCTTTGTTTTTCACTTATATGTTTGTGATCAGCAACTAGGCATTGAATTCTAGTTTGGATATTTACTTAGCTTTACAATACATAGAATTTTCAGATTAAGTAGGTATCCATACCAAGCTCCACATAAACATCCGTTGTCGTGTTTTGACTTGCTCTTGAAATTCGCTCTCACGTTGTTTTCACCTACAATATCAAGTGTGAGTTTTTGACCTCAATTTTACTTCGGAAAGGTAAGAACGTGATTTGGTAAGACGAGTGAGTTTGAGAGATACACATACACCTACATACATATTCTTTGCTTTGCTACTAACAATGGCAGATCGTGAATATACATATCTTCCCTTCTATGGTAGTAATGATCCGGAGGAGTATCTTGAGTGGGTACAAGACATGGAGTTAGAGCTTGAATCCCAGAAGTTTGAATCAGAAGCCAAGGAAGTGAGAGTGGCCACTATGTTTTTTAAGGACTATGCCTGTAGTTGGTGGCAACAACTAAGTGGGAAACGATTCATTACATCTTGGGTCTATTTAAAAAGGGCCATGAGAAGAGAATTTGTTCCATCCTATTATGAGCGGGAACTACTACACCATGTGGAGGGCATTACACAAGGATGCAACGTTGTCCAAGATTACTATATTGAGTTGAAGCATGCAATGCGCCGGGCCAATATCACTAGTGCATATCAAGAAAAGACATACTTCAAAGCAGGCTTGAATTTTCAGATCGTTACTGCACTTCCAGATGAATATTTTCGTAGTTTGCAAGATCATGTGAAATATGCTACGAAGGTGGAAAAGAGACTTAAAGACATGCAAGCACATCAATTAAATCTACGTCGACTCTTTAGTTCTTATTCATCCGCTGGTGTGTCACTTGAGAAAAAGGTCGAGCTTCGAAATTTTTCTTCGGGCGAGGTCGTGGTTGGTGGTAATTATGCCATTGCTAGCCCACGGTCTTGCAAGGTTGAGATGTATCAAAACCCATGTGAGGATGAGAGCCACATAGCCAAATTGAGTGAGAGTGATAAAACGAGTGAGCTGTGTGATTCCACCATATGCGAGGTTGAGAGCATCCCAATTGAGTATGTGAGAGATACACCAAAAGAAAAGAGAGATAGATGATATACCAAATAAGATTATTTTTGAACCTAACAACTTACCCTCTATTTCTAGTGTTGTATCTCACATTGTGCAGGTCGAACAAGCAAATAAGGAGTTGAACATTCAAGAGCCCCCACCATTGGAAAAGAAAGATGAAGAGATAACCATGGTTGGAGAGGGAATGCCTGCTGCCCTGGGGTTACATGATGACATTATGATACCCACAACACCTACATCAATTGAGGAGGACGATCAAGGTAACACTATTGGTACTGAATTAATAGTTCATCAAGACAAGGTACGTAAAACTGAGAACTCCGTTATTCCTTTCATGATTCCACGTTCTAAATTTGATATGCTTAATTTGCATAATGTGGAATTGATTACTCAAAAAGAAGTTCTTAGTAGAATATTCCTTAATGATTCTTTGTGTTATATCATATTCGATAAACCTAAAGAGCTATCTAGTGTGATTAAGAAGGTTCCTGAAATTTCATGCTTAAGATCACTAGTAAATAGCTATATATACACATATAAATTCAATTTGATTGGAGATGTTGGAGTAGACAACATGTTTCAAGTTTATCGAATATGCATTACCTGTGATAATCTTGCTGATTTAAAATTGCATGTTTTGCGCAAACCATCTATTGCGCAATGTCATGGTCACTTTGAGATGGGTTTAAATACAAGTGCCTATTGTTTAGAATGCAACATGATGCCTACTTGTTTATCTCTTACATGTATAACTAATCAGAGTAGCACAGTTGAAGCATGGAAAGGTATCAATTGGTTTTCACCCACTTTACTTGAATTTGATGTTGGGAAGGTGAAATTTCATCATATGAGTCAATTGTGTAAATTGAAATATGATTTCGAGCTATCAATTGTGCAAAACAACAAGAAGAACACAACAATTGATTCCTATATATACCATGTATATACGTTGTTTTCTTTGTCTAGCACATTTTCAGGCTATCAAAAGGCAAGGACAGCTTTTCTTGAAGAAAGGGAGGATGATGCGGACATCCTTAGCTACGCTGTTGCATATAGTGTTTTCAATTCAACAAGTACTTCAGAACAACATGAGCTTACTAAAAGAGTTGAAGAACAAGAGAAGCTTCTGGGTGAATGTGAGACCCCGACGTTTATTCGGCTCATAATACTTAGTCATCCAATTGACCCTAGTATTATCAACCAAATAAACCCGGTCTCGAGAGATGTATACTTCCCAGAATGCAGTATACATACCTCACAACAAAAGAATGTATCAATTCCATACAACACATAGTACATAAGCAACAAACCAGAAGTTAATATTAATAAGGAATAGGTTATTACAAAAGAGGGGCCTTCTGGCCAAATAACAACAAAACTACAAAGATACACAGTGGAAGCAAAAGTGCCATAAAGATGGCCCAAAATAAGAGCCAACCAGTGTGCCTTTAGCCCACAAGGCAACTGACCGGACCGCCAAGCTAGTCGCTCTCCCAACCACCGCACAGCTCACAAAAGTAAAGCCCTTTGGGCTCTACCTCCTCTGCAACAAAGTTGTTAAGCAAAGCAAATGAGTACAATAAATTGTTTATTGTACTCGCAAGACTGACGTGTAAGATAACAGAACTATAATTTAGCTATATGCAAGCTTTATTTAAGTGGATGAGGCTTTGGACTCATTTTAGCACAAAGCAAGTTTTCATTTGCAATAATATAGTAGATTGAAAGCAATTTGACAAAGTATTTTTAATTGTTGAAATA
Organism: Phyllostachys edulis; assembly: GCA_036346405.1. NCBI lineage: Eukaryota > Viridiplantae > Streptophyta > Magnoliopsida > Poales > Poaceae > Phyllostachys > Phyllostachys edulis. The sequence continues at coordinate 7,609,927 of CM070559.1, read as the reverse complement.
ACAACGAGATAAATAACAAGGTAACAACAACAAGAACAACTTGGAAGTGACCAACCCAAGTCACCACAAACAATAGCATGAACTCCCCGTTCATACCAACCATGTCAAGTTTTAATTAAAGGTTGTAGTCTAGTCTTGAACGACCTTACCAAGCATGTCCATAACCTAGGACGAGGCTATTCGAATAGTTTTATCCCTGCAGGGTGTACCACTGTACCCACACGTCAGACCGCCTTTCCTTTAGGCACACTACCTTTGGTATGCCGGCACGGCTAAGTCCTCTGAGACATTTCCAATGGACAATGCTAATTCTGAGTCGCACAACCCACGGGAGAAGGAGACATCACACAACCTACCCGAAGCTAATGCTCCTCCCACATCACACACACATTTTATCTTTAAAACACACCAACCGAGCGACCCCAATTAACACCGCCCAAAGTACTTAGTCAAGAGGGTTCCATATGCCCCTCGTGTGGTTAGCACCAAAATCGCTTGGCTTAGTGACCCAAGTACTCGGTCCTTAGGGACCCTGCATACCACCACATCCAAAAACCACGCCATCCATCCAATATGCCCAAGTCTAAATCAATCTTTTATTTTCAGTTTTGATTTTACAAATTAATCAAAGCACAAGTGCTGGACATACAGGAGTAATAATCAGTTTTGAGTGATCAAGACCATCGACTAAGTCGATGATCGCCCATTTCTATCGAAAACTAAGCATGTCTAAGCAATTTAAATCGAACTACTAAGTGATAGGAGCTCATCCAACGAGCTCCCACCACAGCAAATAATCTAGGCTCATGGTAGTAGAGGATAAACAATTCCTACAGATTATGCAACTATAGACTTGCTAGTGACATTTAACACAAAGTAGCATGCATACATAGAAGTAAAACAATATATTAAGCTTTAAAGTAATGGGACAATGATGGAAATGATCAAACTGCTTGCCTTGCTGTTGCTGGTCAATTTGTTGCGGAGGGTCACTCTCGGGATCACCACAAATGTCGAAACCTAACGGAAAGGCGAGAAAGAACCGATAAGAACGACGAAAAACAACAAAGACAGCACAACAAACGAACTCCAAATTCTCTGAATTTTCTACAGAAGCAAGAGGGTGATTTTTAGGGAATTTTGCAACAAGAACCAATTGATTTGGATTCTCAATGCAAAAGTTATGAGCAAAACAATTCTGCTCAGCCCCTAAAATACCAAACTGCACTATTCATTAATTTAATTATGAGGCAACATTTTCTAGAACAGAAGTGAAGCTGAAATTTTTACTGTAAAACCAGCACCTCATGAGATGAATAACACAATTGAGTTCATCTCATTAGGAGCTATATTGCACTCTCTACAAATTTTCAAAAACAAGAACTTGAACAAAATTATAATGCACAAGTCCTCATTTTCCTAGCAGCAACATGCTCAAAACTAATGTTCATAGTAAAACCATTAATGGAGGAAACCAACAAAGTTGGTCTCACTCAAAAATAATCTACAGAGCATTAGTTATGTGTTTTACAAGTTAAGCATTGATTTAAGTGTATATTTAAAGTTGGTTTCAAAATCTAATGGCAAAACTGTGCTCTGGAGTTGAACTCAACTTACAATCATTTTTGGATTAAAGTCAAGTTCAAGACAGAGCTAACACAATTTGATGACCTCATTTGGGTTTAGAATGAAAAAGATATGCAATTCTAAAGTTCATACCATTTTAGTTTATACTAGAGCTCACTTGGAATCTCTAAAAATCACAAAGGCATGGGAGGGCGTGAGCCACGATCATAGATCTAACGGCTCGAGACCTCCCCGGAGGTAACGCACACACAGCTCATGAGGTCCAGAGGCCCCGGACCTCCTAGCAACACACATGCGCGAGGTGAGGGAGGTCATGGCCATTGAAGGTGAATCCAACGGACCACAACGATGAGGGAGGTCCGGACGGACCAGATCTAAAGGGGAGGTCCTCAGCGGTTGAGATCTTCCAAAGGAAGATCTAAACTATCAAGATCTCCCTAAGGAAGATCTACATCGTCAAGACCTCACAGGGGAGGTCTGGGCCGGTCCAGATGTTCCAAGGAGGTCCTCGATGGTTCAGATCGTCCGAGGAGGACCTTGACGGTCAAGATCTACCCGGGAGGTCATGAACGGCTGAGATAACCTAGGGGAGGTCCTAAGGGAGGTCCTAACGTCACAGACCTCCAGGGAGGTCTGGACGGCCACGATCGCGCAAGGGGAGGTCTTGGACGCTCCAGATCTCCTCGGAGGAGGTCATGGACGTCCCAGAGCTCACGACCACGCGCTCGGACATGGAATAAATGCGCGCGGGACAACGAGGAGGTCCGCGCGCGGGAGGTCTTAAATGCGCGCAAACGACAGGGTTAATGGCATTTAACGCTAACCCCATGATTGCAATGATTGAGGCATTTAAAACGGTGAATCTCTGTCCTAAACGACAATGGCATGGTCGGGACGTCCGAAAAAGATTTGAGGACGTCCCACGGCTTATCGCCGGCGATTTAGGGCACGGCGGCGCGCACTGAGGGCACCGTCGGGACCGCAATAGCCAGGCGCAACCTGTGGGCCTACTCTCAACGGCGGCGGCGGCCTTAAACGCCGGCGAGCCGGAGAGGACAACGAAGGCACCACACGGCCAAAATCCAAAACGCAAAAGGGAAGCTCCGCGCGACATTCAAGCGTGCGCCCAAATTAAAAGCTCCGCGACATGCATTCAAGCGGGTGCCAGCGACTAAAGGACTAACAGGAGGAATACCTGGAGGTCCTAAGGTGCTGGGGAGGTCGTGGAGGTGATGACCGGAGTTGGGGAAAACAATGAAGCTTCACAGCCCAAGGCACCAGCTCCAAGCTCAACTTTGTCCACCTCTGAAAAATGCCCAAACAAATTAAGTTAGGGTTAACTTCCAAGAGGTTTTGGGAGCAAAAGTGAGCGAGGGTTTGAAAAGGGAGCCACTGGAACTCCTGAACCACTGAGAAGCTCCAAAGACCTTGACAATGGCACCGCCAAGTGAGGAGGTCGATGGTGGAGGAGGAGCTCACCACGCACAAAGTGCAAGGCCGAGAGCAATTGTGTGCAAAGGAAGCCAAGGGAGGATTCAAGGGGTAACTTATAGCCTCAGTAGTGAAGGTTATGAGCTGGGGCTAAGCTCCATGGTGAGCTTAGCCCACGGGTTGGTCCATGGGGTGGCAAGGACATGAGGTTGACAAGGTGCAGGAGCTGAGTGACCCGAGAGCGGAAAGTCGACCAAGATTAAATGCGGTCAACAAAGAGTCATGAAAAGTACACAGTGGCCAGGCGTGCATTAACTCACTGCTCAGAGCTTGCAGGCGCGCCTGAGGAAGGAGAAGAACAGGGGAGGTCCTTATGACCGTTGGATAAGACCAGGGGGAGGTCCTAACCATCGGATGACAATTTTGAACCGTTACGCTCAAATGACTGGGAGGAGGTCCCAGCCACACGATCAAGGATGGGGAGGTCGTGGCCCTCCGATTTCCTTAATGTGTAAGCGCACGTGGGAAAATAGGACAGGAGGTCCAAAGCGTTGGATCTCCATCCAACGGCGCGGACCTCCTGTGAGGTCTTAACCGCACGCGAACATAAGACATGAGGGGGAGGTCATGGCCTTTGGATTAAAATCCAAGGGCACACAACCAAAGGGAGGTCTGAGGCTTTGCGTGAAGTGCGAGGGAGGTCAAGACCTTTGGATTTTGATCCAACGGTGTTGATCGAGACAGGGGAGGTCCTGAGCCTCGCACGTGGCGCAAAGTAGGTCTTGAGCTTGCGCAACACACAAGGGAGGTCATGGCCATTAGATTTAGATCTAAGGGCAATGACCTCACGTCTTGTGAAGGACCTAGCTGTGATGTTTTTCGAGAGGAGGTCGTGGCCTTTGGATGTAAATCAGCAGCATGCGACCTCAAGTGAGTGCAAAGGAGGTCGATAGTTAGATTAAGAGGAGGAGGTTAGGAGCGCTTGGATGTAAATCCAGCTATGACCTCGCCAAGGTGGAAGGTGGTTTTGAGGTTTGATAACAAGGGAGGTCGGGGCGGTTGGATCTTAATCCAAGGGCTATGACTGGACAAGGTGAGGAGGTCTTTGGGATTTAACACACGGGAGGTCATGACCGTGGATCTTTGATCCAACGGTTACGACTGATGAGGTGGGAAAGCCTTTGCGGTGTTGACCATGAGGAGGTCTGGCGCCCACGTTGACCGAGGAGGTCCACGCGGTCCGCAGGACTTCAAGGAAGGTCTGGGTGCGTTGGTTGAGGGGAGGTCGTGGCCTTTGGATTGGATCCAACGGCTCGACCTCATCAAGGTGGGGAAGGAGGTCGATGGGGTTGAAATGGACCACCGCAAAGTGGCTAGCCCAAGGAACAAGTAGGCTTTTAAATTTAGTCTTTAACAAATGAAACTTAGCAGAATTATTTGAGATAGCAAATGAACTCCAAATTTGATGAAATTTTAACTGGAGCTTGCTGACAATGAGATTAACCTTGCATAAAATTTCCAGAGGTTATTATGCAATGCATTTTTCTCAGGAAATTCGTTAAGGTTGTTTAAAGGATTGTTTTACCTCCAAAATTTATCAAACTAGTTTTACAACTTGTGATATTTTTCAGAGGGGTCCCACATCAGTTTTGGGACCAAGGAAAATATATTCCAAATGTTTGGCACAAGATTTAGACAATTGGAAAAATGAATTCGACTTTTGGGTCAACAAGTGCTTTGTGTTTTTGGATTACACAACTCTTGGACAAGAATTACATAAGAGATTAGGGGTTTTCAAGATGTGAGAAAAAGTTTTAATTTCTACACATATAATTATACTTGAATAACCCCAATTTTACATTTGGGATGTTACAGTGAAGCTTGTGCAAAGAAGCTTAACCGACAGGTGAATCTGTTCCATGAATTTCCTTTATGTTTAATTGAGAATATTATACTACCTAATAGCAGGTCATCGCTTATTGTTAGGTTTGAAGGAGATGCCTTATGTGAATATCAAGAACACGATGCTTCTCGGGGTGTTTTGATGCTCACAAAAATAGCATGCAGCCTGTGGGACGCATGGAAGGTATGGGTTCATGACGATCTTTGCAGCAACACGGAAGGATCTAGCATGAACAATATATATATTTGGAAATCTTATCAAGTCTACTTTCTAACGCATCAAACAGCACATGATTTGGAGCTTTCTATAAAAAGTTATGGCTATTCGAGTGTATGCTGCACATTCAGACCGACCAACGCGCGAGAGTTGACAAAGTTGATGATTTCGCGGCATGTACGACATCTTGCAAAGATATCCAGCTTTGCCATGACTTTCCAAAGGCTTACAAGAGTCCCTTTCTCAAGTTTCACACGGATTCAAGTTGTTTCAATTAATGAAATTGAAGTTAGGAAGGTTTGGATTAAATTCGGATTCGGAATCAGCATCAAAATCGGATTCGGAATCAGCAGTACAGTCCGGATTAAAAAGGTCATAACTTTCACAAACGGAGTCCGATTTGGGTGTTCTTATACTTGTTGGAAACCTAACTTCAACCCCAATCCAATGGATACTCGCTCAGCCTCAGATTCATCACATATCAAAAGATATGACTGCAACAATATGACGGTTGTAAACTCAGAGTTTCCTTTTTTGTTTTAGATTGTGTCCAAATTGGAGTAGGAGTTCTAATTCCGAAATAGAATAGTTGTAGGGCCTCTTGGCCAGCCATAAGGTGGAGAAGGGTACTATATATTGAGGGGTAGACCCCTATTGTATCTTCAGACCACGATTAAAGATTTTGATTGCTTTTTGCATCAACGCTTGATTCTTCCAAGAAGTTTGGTGAAGGCCAACGACTTGAAGGGGAATAGGGCATTTTCTTCCAAAGACCGTTCTGTCTTTCCATTGGGAATTGAGGGATCGGTAAAACTCCACTTGGTGGTCGGGTGGAGTACACGTGAGATTGGGCGGATTAAAGAGTTGCAAGTTCATGCATTGGCATCGGGTGAGCAACTACGATTTGTCAAGTCAAACGTGCAAGTTATCTTCGATCCTACGTCGAGAAGATCGGGAACCCCCGTATCAATACCAGCATCGGTCATCATGGAGTACTAATTTAGGAAGACCAACACATACTTTGTACTGGTGGACCCGTGCAAGGGATGCATACAATGCCAGTGAGTGTTGGGGTGCGGCCACTACCAAACACCTTGCTATCGTGGAAGAAGAGTCATGCAACCAGGAGGCAAACGAATAAAACCAACTTTGCATATCTATGGAGTTAGGGGAGCGGGGCACCTCAATAAGGGGTGAGCGTTATGGAGGCCAAAACCAAAGAGTGAACCTGGCTGCTGGAGATTGCACTTGCATGGTCCCAGCTTTCCTACATGTGTCATGCTCTCACATCGTCACCGTTTGCCACATGCACAACGTGAGCCACCTTTCAAAAACCTTCATTGGCAAGGAATTCTCAAAGCTAGCCACGATTAGGATTTGGGAGAAGAGGTTTGAGCCTTATCTCGATCCCTCGCATTGGCCACAGTATGTTGGGGAGGAATACATTCCAAACAAAGAAATGATGAGCAAGCAATGCGGTAGGAGGAAGAGGAAAAGACTTCATAACAATATGGACCACTCACAGCAAGCCAGCAAAGGACATGTATAGCCTAGGGGACTTCAATGATGCCACCATAACTAATCAGTGCTCAGAGTGTCATGAGCACAGCCACACGAAAGCAAAGCACAGGAATAGGGATGGCCAACAGTGAAGGGTTAGGCGGCGTTGCTCCCGTACCCAACATGACTTGTCCTACACCCAGGGGCGGAGCTGGGCCTCGGGCCTCTCGGGCAACGGCCCGAGGCCCAGCCAAAAATGCTTGGTAAAAGTGAGAATGTGAAACGTGAAATTGTTAGCTGCAAAACGATTTTAGGCTGAAATGCATTGGGTTGGCCCGAGGCTTGGGCCTACGCTGCCTCCGCCCCTGCCTACACTGCTCAGGTCAATCTCTGCTTTGAAGTACACACATAAGTCACGGTAACAACTGCTCTCATTGTGAAAATAATTATCTTTACCTCGTTGCATATTTATTTTATTATGTTCACTCCATTGCATTTTCTCCAATGTTTTGTTGGCAATAGTTATACATTCATTACATGCCTTTAATAGATTTGTACTTCATCTCTACTAACAAATTTATTTCTTCCATTGCAGGATGCCTCAGCACCCGCAGTATGCATTGCTCAGGATGGAGTACAACAATGACCACCGTGCACACCTTATAGCTGATGAGAGTGTGGTGAGATTGCTCGATCCGTTGTTCGATCTTGCATCTATTTTTTCATCATGGGGTGCACTTAACTTATCTCTATGCAATTTTTGGCAGGTACTCCAGCCACTTTGGCCTCAGACCCACACCGCTTTGGACTAGGATGAGAGGTATGCACCGTACATCTGCGATGTTGATTTCCTTCCCTTGGCATGGATTGCCATCATGAGGGATGTTGACATTGACTACTTAGGTAGTAGGTTAAGTGCTCTATGAAGGGTGGAGGTGTAGACTACTCTGTAGGGTCACATTTATGGGCGGTTTGCCGTCTCCAGGTCCAACAGTGTGCGTTAGCCCAAAGCACTGTGTAAGGGTTGGTACCGACGGTGTGCACATCGAGAGAGTCAATTGTTGAGATGAAGTTTCAGAAAGGTTTTGTTATGATTGCTCATTCGCATACTTCCGTATGGCGAGTCATGGCAGACGTGATGAGTTAATTGTATCTTATGGGTAAAGTGTACAACCTCTACAGAGTATTAACAATTTATTTGAATAGCCGCGTCCTCGGTCATGGACATGCTTGGGGATTTCATGCGAGAGGTAGATTTTTATAAAACAGTTGGGAGGGACAACCGTGTGATTTAATTCATATGGTTGTATGAAAGAAATTAATTAGGCTTTTTGATCTTTGTGAAAATACTTGTTAAATTATTATTGTTTATTTGTTTTTAATTATGTTTTCAGTCTATTATTCTTATTCAACTACAACTGTCGCTTTTATGCAGAAGAACCATAGACGCCATATCCTTTGGAATAAGCCATCATCTATAATTGCATTATGTGTTGCGACTTACTGGGTACTCTATGTACTCATTTTTGCTATAAACAATGTTATTCAGTTGAAGAAGGCTACATCGGTTCATTGTTGGTCAACAAGGTTTACTTCAAGGATCGTAGAGAACTAGGTCGCGCTACCCCAGTCGATTGCCTGTGGGCATATGGATGAGCTTCACTGAAGTCATTCAGTTTCCTTCCGCTGCAGCTTATTTGAGTTATTCGCCTTCTGAGGCATTAATTGTAATCTTTGACCTTAAGATCGTTACTCTGATAATTATTGTTAATCGCCTATTTCTTAGTTATCTTTGCATATGGAATGATATTTTATCGATGTTGCCACTGTGTGCACTAGCGTGATCCTAGACTAGTGCGGTATACACAGAGGGTCCAGATTTGCATATTTGAGTCCCGACAGAGGTGGTTTTAGAGCAAGGTTCGACTGTAGGTCGTGACTTTAGTTAGAATGGCCATTATAGGAAAAACTTAAAAAATATATTTTACAAATGGAAAAATTTGGTGATGTGCTATTCTCACCTTGTCTAGCTTCTATCTCTTCCATTCTATTCCTTTCTCATCTATTTTCTTCGTCACCATTTTGAGTATTAAATTAGACTTTCTCTCCCCATAACATCTATAGTTTGTCATTATCTGTGTCAAATGTCATGATGGATGCCCAAGGGTCTTTTGAGAAACTCTTTGAAGACCGTGCAACCAGCAACGCTGCATCGACATCTTCCCATGTGTTGAAGAGAACTTTGTCCCAAGAATTGAAGACCAAGAAGAAGTTGTACGTCGCCCCTGTCTTTCTCCAAGATTCGTTAGCAAGGATCGCAAGCAGTCAATGTTTGACAAACATTATGACCAGTCAGTGTGTCCTTCAGACCGGCCATATAGGGTACATCAGCGTAGGCTCATCTTGTGTGTTGAGCCAAGTCATCTAGTGAATTTGGAGTTTTAATCGTTTGGACGATTAGGATTTCATGTTCTTTCTATAAGTGGGTAGTGTGGCTGTGTCACATCCTCAGCTTAATAAAGAGAATTATTATGCATCTCATTAGCATGCATCATGACTTCTAGCATTTACATTATATATTGCACTAGGAAAATCTGGGAAAGAGATTAAAACATATGTTGTAAATGGAACTCCAAAAAGGAAACAAGAACACAATCTCATGAACATCTCTTGGAAATAATTTATTCAAATACCATGGTAATTATAATGAATTGATATAATTTTTCCCAAATTTTTGGGGCAGGTTTCAACCTATTAAAATTCAAAACACAATTATATGACCTAGCTTAATTTTGAATTTGTAAAATACAAATTATAACATGAACAGTGTGATATTATAATTTTTATGAACATTAGACTATCCCAGGAACGTCTGGAAATTATTTCAGAATTTTTGGGATTTTATTTATAATTTTAAGGCTCTGGTCAAACTGGAGGATCAGATTTAAGTCTTAGTCAAACCCTAAACCAAACTTGGTCGCTACTATTCACCGGGTTCGAACCCGACCAGGCGAGCCGGCTTGGTCCAGCCACCTAAGTGCACCGTTACATGCAGCCCTTGGATCTATGGGCAACGGCCCAGATCATCACACCACTTCGGCAGCTCACAACACCTCCCTAAACCTCAGCTGATAGATCCTGATCGAAAGGCGCACGTTGAGCCACGTCGCCCTGTTTCTCTCCCGCGCCATGAGCCGCTGTCGTCTCGGTCCCACCTGTCAGGGCCGTCTTCTCCAACGGGCAGGCGCTCGCGTAGAGGCCGAGCTCCACGCGGCCGCGAATCACTTCGACGCTCTGAGCCCTGTCACGTCCACCGCACGATTGACCCACTCAGGGGTGTTCTTCTCTGTGCACCGCACTCGCTCCCTCACCTCTCTGGCCTTAACACCCCTCGCAACCACTCTTTCTCCCTCACTTCTCCTCTGTTGACCGAGGAGAGGGAGGCTAGCTGGAGCTAATCCCTCGGGTAAGTTTTCCTCCGCATGGTTCACCTCAACTTCTTACTCGATGCCTTATCCATTTTAGCTAACTAGAGCTCCTTCGATGCCTTGTAGCTTGCGGTCCATTGTCGTGCTCTCGGTGACTTCCAGGGCACGCACCCGAGGAGCTCCCCTTGCCATTATCAAATCCGGGAGGTTTTATCCTCAATTTTCCGCGTCATACTTTGTGCTTTAACCTACTGAGCAAAACCCCTAAGTGTATTTTGATAATGCACGACAGGATCGTGCGAATTTGGGGCTTGAACCACTTTCGGCCGTCAAGCAACTCTTCATCTCCCACTTCGTTCTGGTAAGCCCTACTTCAATTCCTTGCTCCTATAGCATCCTTGAGGAGTCCTTGAGCTTCTCAGATCACTCACCCTCCTTGTTTCGGCTCAGGGACGCTCCTCCTCGTTGAAGCTTGTCACCGCCGTCATCTTCTTCAGCTCCGGTCAAGCTTCATCAACCCCCAAGCTCCCCGAGCGCCCTTATCAGCTTAGGTAACCCCTCATTAGTCCCCTAGACCTCGGGCACCCGCTTGATTGCGCCATGAGCTTCACTTTCTTTGTTCTTGTGTTTCGATTTGTCACCTCCACTCGCCGTCGGCCAGCCGTCGATGAAAGCAAAGACCGCCGCCGTGAGTCTCCCTCGGTGCGCAACACTATTGCGCACCTGTCTATGCCATCAAACCGCGCCGCCATGGCGCACAGCGCCGGCGAGTTGCCGGGCACGCGCACGATCGCGTGGTCGTTTTCGAACCGCTACTGTAGCAACGTGATTAGGAGTTAAGTGCAATCATTAGTTCTAATGGTTGTCTTAAAAGTGCAAATGAATCACTGACATGTGGGCCATGGGCAGTTAAGGGGTGGTGTAGAGTTGTGGAGTACGTTTTTCTGTAAGGAAAACGTATTCTTGATAGGCTTAATTCCGAAAGTACGTTTTAGTAAATGGAAAACGTATTTGTCAGAATACGTTTCCTTCACAGCTCGGTTAGGTCTGTTGACCGAGTCAACTGTTGACCCAGGGCCCGCTGGCCAGTGACCGCGGCTAGAGTAGAGCCCGGTAAGAAAAGTAATAAATGGATTAGAAAATTCGAAATCTGTTTATTTGCACACTGATAAATATGTATAACTCTAAAAATGCATAACTAATTCATATTAGCTCCAAATTAGATGAAACCACTTCTGGTAATTCTCTTTTTTAATAAAATTTATTTTAAAAATGGTTTAAAACCTGTCTCTATAGCAGAGAGTATTATTTTGGAGAATGATCCATTAACTCTATTACTTTTACGATAGGAAAATGCTGATAACTTTAGAAATTCATAACTAAATCATGGAAATCGCAAATGGAGCAAACTCAACTGATTTAGTCTTGTATTAATATTCCCTATTTATCCATATATCCCTATGTTCCCCTACTGCTCTACAAATTTTGGCCTCATAATTAAATTATTTAATGAAGACGTTTTCGAAAGCTGAAATTCAAACCATCATAACTCTCACATACTAAATCCAAATGGAATAATTATTTCACCTAAATTCATATAAAATCATGGTTTACCTGCTGTAGAAAAAACATGCATTTTTGAGTATTTTGAATTTTGGGGTTTTTCTGGATGTTTATTCGGTATTGTATTTATATAGATACCGAGCCTATCGATATTGACTTATACGCTACTGAGGAAGAGCAACTGAGTTACCAGCAAGGCAAGCATCATTTGAACTTTCTTTTGCATCATATTTGATCCCAGTTTTATTAAGTTAGTGCAATGATAATTGCTTGCATGCTATTTTTGATAATGTCACTATTTTTGGTGATGAATAGTTAGATACATCCTATTATCTTGTCATTGTGGCTATCCATGAATTATTCCAGTACTGAAATGCTAAGATAAGTTGTGTGATTTACGTGGTATGTGTTTGCTTAGCCATGCAAGTCTAGAACGGTAGCCGATTGTCGGGAATAACCCGACAATTATGGGATAAACACAACTATCTTTATATACCTTTGTTTCAGATCTTCGTATCTGTTTTATGAGTCAAATTTTATCATTTTAAATGAGCTTTTGGTCTGGACAAGTGATGGTGCCTTTGTGCACGAGATTGGGTAAGTGGTTGGCTTGTCTGGACAATTAAGGACCGAACTTTGGTAACATCTTTGATTCAAGTAAAACTCGTGCTATCACACGCGGTGTATGGGCGCTGCTTAGTTAAGTAAGGGGTTGGTATTGTTGAGTTGATGACTGGTGGTGTGAGGGCGTATACGTGTTCCATCGCATATACGTTCCATAAGGGTGCCGATTGCAATTCTTTATTGTGAGGGTGAGCCCTCTTTACTCTTTATTAATTGGGTTGGCATTTCCGGCACAACTTGCGTGCCGTTTAGATGTAGGAGGCTAGCCTACACTTAAACGGGTTACGTCGCGTTTGGGCGAGTCAACTCAATGATATCAACTTGCTGAAAAATACTAAGTCTTGGTTTATCCGCCGCATACCATAGGAAGTATGCTATATTCGGAGGCATCCGGAGGCTTACGGGCTAATCAAGTCGTGTGGGTAAGTAGTACACCCCTGCAGGGTATAAATCTATTCAATAGCCGTGTCACGGTTATGGACAACACTTGAGTTACATGGTTGCTATTGTTAGACTTGGAATTAAAATTGTGGTTATAACTTGGTATCATCATGAATGGGATGTTCATGCTTGTTGTTGTATCAAAGTGGACAGCCACTTTGGTATTTGTATGATTCATTTGTTATTCAATTGATTACTTATTCACATGCTTTACTTCTACTTCAAATCTGATTTCTAGATGGCACTTGAAAAACTAGTATGTGTAGGTGGTTACTTGTTGCGTCTCTTTTGCAAAACTAAGCCAATATGAGCCATCATTTGGAATAACCTCTAGCATGACTAATCTTTATTTGTGTAAGACTTGCGAGTACCTTTGTACTCAACCCGGTTGCTACAATTTCTGGTGAGGAAGTGTATGAGCCCGTTGAGCTTGTTAGCGCCGATTTTGGCAACGCTAATGAGTGATGCTAGCATTTAACTCCCAATCGGTTGCCGATGGGTTATGGGGCATACCATGCTGGACCTTTTGGTTTATTTACTTACTTCCGCTGCTACTTAAGACTTTTATTTGAATTTGGCCGGTCGGCCGCATGTAATAGATGTAAACCTTAACTATTATGTTGTATGTCGTTTGAACTATCTATGTATGTTGTTGTATGGATGTGATCAACGTTGCATGAGAGTATGAGCATATTGGTCGCTGATCTTGGGAGCCAATATGATTGCATACTCGCTGTTCGTGGATTCCTATTTAACTCACTAAGTGTAGTGCTTGACTTGTTGGAGAACCGACAATCATGTAGTGCTCGCAGAGGAGCAGCGCGCATGATCGTCGGGGCTCTATTTGGCAGTTAAGCCTTTCACTAAGATCGAGTTAAGTTGGAATCCATTAACTTGAGGCTCTAGAGTTATGTCTTTAAGACCATGCTTAGTCTCGGTCTTACGGAGATAACCCGGGTCCTCACAAATAGTTGTATCGAGCCATACCGATGAGGTTAGAGTTAGCATGGGCGTTAAGTTTAGCAAGTCTCTTGGTCAAAATATTTTCTTTGTTATCAAAATTACTTTGGGAAGTTAAGTTAGGGATATCTTTTATTCCTCATCCATCTTAGAATCATTTCTTACCCTATTCTGGTTTTGTTTATAAAACTAACTTACCTTGTCCTTCTTGTCCTTTAGATGAATCCTCAATACCTTGTTCGGAAACACAAGCCGAGAATGTGGGAGGATACCCGAGTTGCTTCGAGACATGATGTGGAGGGCCAACTTCACCTATCACCGACGATTCCATCTATCGCCGAGACCGAGGGCTAGGAATGGAGGAGTACTGGCCGTGGTGACATCATTGCTAGGCGTGTCACCGGAGCATCCCATATCAATTTCAGCACGCTGCACTTCCGAGGCCATGGCACTTCGTGAAGTAGCTCGGGTGGCCATGAGTCGCCGCTATGTTTGATCGAGCTGTCCCACCTCCTATGACCATTTCCCGCAAGCGATGCCGAAGTGAGTAGGTTCGCCATAATTCAGTTTGGGAGGATCCCCAAGTCGGCAGATTAGCGAGGCTGGTGCACGCTATGGATCGATGCATCGTTGCACCGCATGAGTTATGGGAGACGCGGCGCCGCCTCATCATAGCTCAGAGCACTGCGACTTATGCATGACATGAGGCTTATTCATACCGATGTCTTTGCATGGTGCTAATGCGATCTCTCCCTACCATTCTGCACCACCTGAGTATCGCCTTCCCGTGGTCGAAGGCCATCTTAATGGCGTAGGGTCGCCTTTGCGTCTCCCTAACCTAGGGGACCCCGACGATACAGGATCCCCTGGATGTCACCTTCTCGATGAGTTTCCGGTGAACTTCGACCGGAACAATAGCTAGGGTGTTAGGGTAGTAAGCTCGCTGTCCGGTCATGTGTTCAGCGATGCATGTATCTTTAAAATTCCTATAATAGCCTAGTGATTGTTGGAACTTTTGTGTTATTTGCAAGAACTTTTATTCTGGGCAGTTACCATTCGCCTTTGGGCTAATCAATGTAATTTTACCAGAACTCTATGTATGGTTTCTGTTGGATCTTGTACCGGCCCTAGTGCCTTTGTACCCCCATTTGGTGTTATGTTCTTGTGTACTTTTGTGTATATACCATTATGCATGCTTACGTATAACTTTTTAAATCTTCCTAACCATCCGTGTCACTACAGGATGACAGGTCCCAACACCCGCTCGAGAGCGCAGCGTGATGAGGGTTCTCCACCCTTAGAACCGCGTTCAACTGCTTTGGGTGAATCTTCTCACCAGCATCATCAGCGGGGCCGCACACCCGAGGAGACACTTCCACCGCCGTCTACCATGGCGGAAGTTTTGGCTCAGATAGAGAGGAACCGTATGGATCAAACCAGGATCCTCGAGGCTATCGCTCGCAACACCTCTCCTGCTCCTGCGGTAGCAGGGGGAGGTGGGAATCACAGAGCTCAGGGAGGTCTCGCTGACTTTCAGCGGACTAACCCTCCCACCTTTGCGGGCACTGAAGACCCAATGGAGGCCAAGGATTGGCTGCGAGACATTGAGAAGAAGCTAGCTATTGCTCAGTGCACGGGCATTGAGAAGGTGCTCTTTGCTTGCTATCAGCTAGAGGGCGCTGCCAGTGCATGGTGGGACAATTTCTCCGCCATGCAACTTGACGGGGACGTTCCTTCGTGGAACGAGTTTCGCACAGCTTTCAGGGAGGCCCACATTCCTGATGGGGTCATGTCCATCAAGCAGCAGCAGTTCCTTACCTTGAAGCAAGAAAAGAAGACTATCACCGAGTATCTTCACGAGTTCAACTCATTGGCTCGCTATGCACCTGATGACGTCTCCACCGACGCCCGTCGCCAGAGCCGTTTCATGAACGGGTTGACTGAGGAGATGCAGCTGGCTCTAGCTGTGCACGACTTCCGCAATTTCCAGCACATGGTGAACAAGGCCATAGTGGTGGAGCACAAGAGTGTGGCTGTGGAGGAATCCAAGAAGAGGAAGAAGGTCGCCAGTGGTTCACTAGTAGCGATTTTCCCGGCGTCAGATCGACCACCTCGGCACCTCGTTATCCAAAGACTGCCACCGAGGGCTTCCTCGACGACTCCACGTACTTCTTTTCCAGCGGCACAGCGGTACAATGGGGGTATGAAGCCCCAAAGCAGCAGCCCCTTCAGGCCCAATGTTACTTGCTTTCACTGTGGTCGCCAGGGCCACTATGCAGATAAGTGCCTCGCCAATGGCGAGGATGCCTCGACTTACAGAGCTCCTACACCTTCACCATGCGACCAGACCTTCACCACCTCCAGGGCAGCATCTACCCCTCCCGAGTCCTCAGCGTGGCGAGTCAACCACGCCATCGCCGAGGAGGCAAGCGATGCTCGACGCGTCTTTTGGGTACACTTCTTGTTAATTCTTGTCCAAAGATCGTTTTATTTGATTCAGAGCATCTCATTCATTCATAAAAGAGAATATGCTGCACTTAATCAATTTGAGATAGTCAAGCTTCAGCCACCATATCAAATTCAGTCACCAGGATCGGTTTTCCAAACCGATCAAGTCTGTCGAGACGTGAAGGTGGAAATTCATAAGAATGACTTCTTGGCTAATCTAATTGTGATAAATTTAGTGGGTATTGATGTGATTTTAGGGATGGATTGGCTGTCCAAAAGTTAGGGAAAGATCGATTGTGCTCAACGGTCTATTTCTGTCACAAGTGATGACGGCAGTCTAGTTGTCTTTACCCCTTCAATGGGCGATTCTCATCTTTATGCCTTGGAAGCCAGTACCTCCGTTGAATTGGAGAAGGTACCAGTGGTATGTGGGTATCCAGATGTTTTTCCAGAAGAACTCCCAGGCGTGCCACCTGACCGTGAAGTTGAATTCGTCATTGAGCTTGTGCCCGGTACCGCACCAATTTCTAAGCGGCCGTATCGGATGCCCCCTAATGAGTTGGTGGAATTGAAAGCACAACTCAAGGAACTTCAAGACAAGGGATTCATAAGGCCGAGCTCCTCGCCTTGGGGATGTCCGGCTCTCTTTGTCAAGAAGAAGGATAAGAGTTTACAGATGTGTGTCGACTACTGTGACGACCCACCCCGTGATGTACCGCAAGAGGTCCGGGAGGACCATTTTTTTTTTTGCGCTGCGAACTCACCACGGAAGGATGTGGTAGCACCGCATGGAGCTTTACCGAGGAGGTGCGGGACCTCCCAGAGGTCTTATGGACCTCCCGAGGTCTTGGTCCGCCATCGACCTCCCAGAGGTCTTGAGGACCTCCCGAGGTCGTGGCCGCCACCGCCGCAGAGCACCTCCAGCACATCACCAAGAGAGGTCCGCAGACCTCCCAAGCTAAGTCCCAGGGACCTCCCGGTGGTCCCTGCCTGCATCCGAGCTAGTCCCAGACAATCGAGCTAGCTCGCACAAGAACACAAGCCAATACCACAACCACGAGGTCAAACAAAGAAGAAGGCATAAATTAAACTTTATATAATAGGACCTTATGGTCAAGCTTGTTAACAAGAGGTCTCGCCATCGAGGGCTTACAAAACCAACGAGGACTTACAATCTGGCGACAAGGAGCTCTAGGGCTCAAACACCAAAACACGCAGGCCATCCAACAAGCACCACAGTGCAGTCGGGTGGAGGACGCCCTAGGCATCTTAGTTGTCGAAGAACTCCTCCTCGAAGAGGTCTCAGACCGCCTCGCACTTGGTCATCCTCATAATCTGCTTTGACACGGGCTTAAGCCATGAGTACTTGGAATGTACTCCGCAAGTCACAGAGAGCAAAGATGCAATAATATTCATGCAAGGACTTACCAATGGAGAGTCAGTATGGTTAGTTTATAAAGCCAAGTTTGACAATAATAGCAATAATAGATTGAAAGGCAGAAGGTAAAACCATAATACATAATACTTTTGATGTTTTAATAAAAGGTGGTGTGAGCACCAACTCACGGCCACAACCAAAAATTGGGGAGGTCTGATCACACCAAGGGCTGTGTCCTCACCCAAAACCCACTCGAACACCCATTCCAGAGGTCCAAACCAACCTGGACCACTACCCGAGCCAACCTTGACCCCTCCGAGCCGGCCAAGGTCTCTTCGAGGCAAAGCCAAAGCATCTCGCGAAGTGTCCAAAGGCACAAGCTTTTGAAACATCTACCCTTGCACCATTTCATCGAGCATGTCCATGACCAAGGACATGGCTATTCAATAGATCTTTTACTCGCAGAGGTGTACAACTTTACCCACAATCCACGATCTCTCTAGCGGATGGGTTCCGGTCACCCTTGCTCACTTCCTAAGGTGAGCAGCCTAGAGAGCGCAGCAAGGCCTTTACAAAGCTTTGAACCGACTAGGGCTGCCCGCTAAGGTTTCGCAATCCTCCAATGGTCTAGAAATCCACAGGTTATGGGGTGCCCCTCTTGCGCCAACTAATCACACGCCAACCAAAACAGCCCCAAGCCATCTCATTGCTAATTATTCAGCCTGCACCATTCCCATAAAATGATCTTGTGGTTGCACTAATTGGCCCAGCTCAACAGAACACAAAGTGAAGTCCTTAATTGTGCTAAGGCAAGACTTCCACAATCCAAAGGTGCACAAAGACCCACTACTCACTCTCTGCCTTCTTGCCTTAGCAAAACAATTTGTATTAGCCCATGCCAAAAGACCACCCACCCTGGCACACAAATTTTAACCAAGTGGTCTCACACCACGATCGACACAGCTTAGGCATCCCGCCATAGTCAGCTCAACAATGGCACCAACCACACATTTCATAACTTATTAGTCAAGATTATTAGAGATGAAGCATGATACGCTCAAACCACGTTTTCTAAGCGAGGCTATATAAGACCTACGGCCCCCATGTTGGCAAATAACAGAGAACACCAACTAAATTATCCACCCTAAGGCTCACAAGGTGAACATGACAACATGATGGAGACAAGGTATAAAGGAGGCATAACGACAAGTAGGCAAGTAACTACAGCCCAAACCATTTTCTTATAAACATAGCCATGCATGATAATTTAAACCAAATACATTTGCAAAACTTGGTTCAAGATGATCAAAAGGAGGTCTGTGGCTTGCCTTGGTCAAGCAAAGGAGAGCCTTCTGCAAAGAAGAGTGGGTCCAAGATCTCCTCGAACTCGTGATCTACACGTTCAAGAAGAGAACCAAATAAGCAAAACCACACTAAGCCGAGAACAACAAAAGAACCAAAAGGAACTCAAACCAACTCAGCCAAAAGGAAACCAAGAGGCTTAACACCGCCTCAAAGAGCTCCCCGGGAGGGTCTCAAGCAAGGAAGAACCGAGAGCAGAGGAGGCAGGAAGGAAGAAATGAGCAAAGATTACAAAGGCTCGCCTCCCGGTGCTATATATAGCCGGAGTTGGTGGAGTCGCCAAGAAAAAGGTTCAATGACGTGTAGGCAATCGGGATAACTAGGGCGGGGCTTGCCCAAAAGAATTAAAATAAAGTACTCGGATGTGATCGCATTTAATGTGACCCGACACCTATTAAATGCGCACAGAGTTCTGAGGCAAGAGCAATAATTACAAGGTGAAGAGGGGCTGGCAAGTGGGGCCAGTCAAAAAGGGTGCACCACTGGTCAAAGAGGTGGCCCCACCGCAAAAGGGTCATTCCCGCCAAAGACCACTGCGAGGTCTCGGGCAAGAGGTCCAAGACACTCAAAGGGAAGGTCTCGACAGAGGTCCAAGGACTCAAGAAGAGGTCCTGGACAAGAGGTCCTCAAAGCTCACAACGAGGAGGCCCTGACACTCGGACCTGCACAAGGGAGGTCTAAGGGTCAAGATTTGAAGGGGAGGACCTCAACGGTCCAGATCAAAGGGTGCAGGGAGGTCCTGACGAGTAGATCTCCAAAAGGGAGATCTAACGGTCAAGATCTCAAAGGGGAGGACCTCAACGGTCCAGATCAAAGGGCGCAGGGAGGTCCTGACGAGTAGATCTCCAAAAGGGAGATCTAACGGTCAAGATCTCAAAGGGGAGGTCTGAGCGGCTAGATCTCAACAAGGGGAGGTCTGAGCGGCTAGATCTCAACAAGGGGAGGTCTGAGCGGCTAGATCTCAACAAGGGGAGGTCTGAGCGGCTAGATCTCAACAAGGCGAGGTCTCGAGCGGCTAGATCTCAACAAGGGGAGGTCTCGAACGGCTAGATCTCAACAAGGGAGGTCTGAGCGGCTAGATCTCAACAAGGGGAGGTCTGAAAGGCTAGATCTCAACAAGGGAGGTCTGAGCGGTTAGATCTCAACAAGGGGAGGTCTGAGCGGCTAGATCTCAACAAGGGGAGGTCTGAGCGGCTAGATCTCAACAAGGGGAGGTCTGAAAGAAGCAAAACCAAGCGTGGCTTGGGGGGCCAAAGAAGTTTTTGAAACACAAACCCGAGCTGGGTCCTTGACAGGAAAACCCCAAGCAAGGGAGAGGTTTCGAACAGAGGGGAGATGTGAGAGAGGTCTGGATCTCAAAGAGATTCAAACCAACAAGGGAAGTTAAGAGAGAGAGAAGAGGCGAACCAGGGGCACAGAAGGCTTCGAGAACCACAACCCGAGGGCGGCAAAGACACCACAGAGAGCCACAACCAAAGAAGGAACACCAACGACTTAGTTAAGGTTTGATTAATTCCAATTGAACTCTCCAGATTCAAAAATCTCAAAGTTAAGCTTTGGATTCTCAATAAAGCCAAATGGTTACTTTTATTTTGAAAACTTGGCAAGGACTTAAAAGAAAACGGGACGTTACAAACCTTCACCCCATAAGGGAATCTCGACCCCGAGATTCAGGCTGAGCTAGGGAATAGGTGGGGGAACTCCTTCCTGAGGTCCTCTTCTCGTTCCCATGTTGCCTCGGCTTCGGAGTGATTGCTCCATTGCACCTTGCACAGCTTGGTGGTCTTGCTCCTGGTAACTCTCTCTGACATGTCCAAAATCTTGATGGGGTGCTCTCTGTAAGTGAGGTCTTCTTGGAGGTCCACAGCTTCTAAAGGCATTTGGTCCTCTGCATTCGCAAGCATTTCTTCAATCGTGACACATGGAACACATTGTGAACTCCAAAGAAGTCGAGGAGGGAGGTCCAACTGTAGGCTACTTCACCCCTTCTGCAAGGATCGAAAGGGTCCAATAAATCTTGGAGCAAGCTTCCCACTAACTCTGAACCGCTGCATACCTTTGAGAGGTGAAACTTTGAGGTAGACTTGGTCTCCTGGGACAAAAGCTAGGTCTCGACGCCTAACATCTACGTAGCTCTTTTGCCTAGTTTGGGCCGCCTTTAACTTCTCCCTAATTGATCTCACTTGATCCTCGGCTTCTTTCAAAGAGTCCGCCAAGAACTTGGCCTTCACCCGATTCTGTCCCAAGACAAGGAGTCCTACACTTTCTCCCATAAATAGCTTCAAAAGGGACATTTGGAGACTCGCTTGGTAGCTGTTATTATAGGAAAATTCCGCATATGGTAACATCTTGTCCCAACTAGATTGTCTTTCTAGAGCGCAAGCTCTTAGCATGTCCTCAAGGACTTGGTTAACTCTCTCGGTTTGGCCATCTGCTTGAGGGTGGTATGTCAGACTAAAGTTGAGGCTCGGTGCCCAAGGCATCATGTAGCTTTTGCCAAAACTTGGAGGTGAATTGAGATCCTCTGTCTCGAGACTATCTTCTTTGGAACACCATGAAGGCACACCACTTTTGCCATGTAGATTTCGCTATCTTGTCTCCGAATAAGTAGTCTTCACAGAATAAAGTGAGCCATTTTGTTAATCTATCCACTATGACCCAAATAGAATCAAAACCAGCTTGGGTACGAGGTAAACCAAGAATAAAATCCATGCCGATCTCTTCTCACTTCCACTCGGGTATGGGTAAGGGCACTAAAAGTCCTCCGTGTCTTTGGTGCAATCGCTTAACCTTTGGCAAGTGTCACATTTGGCCACAAAATCTGCTATTTCCTTCTTCATTTTCGCCACCAAGACAATTCCTTGACATCTTGGTACATTTTGTAACTCCCGGATGTATAGAATACAAAGCTTCATGGGCTTTTTAAGTATTATACCCTTGAGCTCCGTGTTATTGGGCACACAGAGCCTCTTATCAAACCGCAGACCGCACCTAGGTCATCCATAAAAACCTTGCACCTTCCCTTCTCTTATGTTGGTCTTGATCTCTTGGATGCTAGCATCTCCATCTTGGGCCGCCTTGATCTGTTTTTGCAAGGTAGGTTGCACTTCAAGAGTTGCCAAAACCCTTCTTCCACTAACTCAAGTCTAAGCTTCAAGAATTCTTCATACAAGGCAAAGTTGGCTCTCCTTAACCATCAAAGTATTGACATAAACTTTTCGCTCAAAGCATCTCGCCACCACATTGGCCTTGCTCAGGTGGTAGTGAATTCCACATTGTAGTCCTTAATAAGTTCAAGCCACCTTCTCGCCTCAAATTCAAATCGCTTGTGTAAAGATGTACTTTAGGCTTTTGTGGTCAAGTGTAAATTTCACACCTATTACCAATGAGGTAATGGCGCCAAATTTTAAGGCATGAACCACAGCAGCCCAACTCTAGGTCATGAGTAGGGTAGTTTGCTTCATGAGGCTTCAACTGCCTTGAAGCGTAAGCTACCACTTTTCTCATCTGCATTAGAACACAGCCAAGTCCTTGCTTTGATGCATCACAAAAACTTCAAATCTTTCCCGACATCCGAAGAACCAAAAGCTGGGCAGAGGTCAACTTTCTCTGAGCTCTTGGAAGCTCTGCTCACAACTGAGGTCCAAAGGAACTTCTTTTCTTTCTTTAACAAATGAGTGAGAGGTTTTGCAATCCGGAGAAGCCTTCAATAAACCTTCAGAATAACCGCCATGCCAAGAAAACTTCAACTTGAGGCACGGTCCTAGGGGTTCCCAATTGAGCACATCTTGAACCTTACTAGGTTGACAGACACTCCTTCTTTTGACAAAACATGCCCCAAAAAGACCACTTCTTTTAGCCAAAACTCACACTTACTAAATTTGGCAAAGAGCTGATGAGCTCTCAGCTTTTCCAAAACCGAAAAGAGATGGCTTGTATGCTCCTCTTCACTCTTGGAGTACACTAGAATGTCGTCAATAAAGACAATGACAAACTTGTCTAGGTACTCCATGAACACTCGGTTCATCAAATTCATGAAATAGGCAGGGGCATTGGTCAGCCCAAAAGACATGACAGTGAATTCAAATAACCCATACCTAGTTGAAAAAGCTGTCTTAGGGATGTCTTCCTTGCGAATCTTAAGTTGGTGGTATCCTGTTCTCAAATCTATCTTGGAAAACACAGCAGCCCCCTTCAATTGATCAAATAAATCATCAATTCTTGGCAAAGGATACTTGTTCTTGATGGTGACATCATTGAGAGCTCAGAGTCCACACACATCCTCCGAGTGCCATCCTTTTAGGCACAAAATCACTGGGCTCCCCAAGGTGAGGAGCTAGGTCTAATAAAACCCTTGCTCGCAAGTCTTCCAACCTTTTCAACTCCACATGATCATCAACATGCAATCTGAGGGCCTTTTGGAGATGGGGAGGTCCACAGGACAAGGTTTATGACAAACTCAAGGTCTCTGCTGGGGCATTCACTGGAGCTCATCAGGAACACATCCACAAATTCTTTAACAACAGGACATCCTCCAAAACTTGAACTTGAGCACTACAAGATAGGGCTCCTTGGAGTTTCTCCGAGGTGGCCGAAAACTTCACAAAGGCACCACTAGGGCTGGTCAAAGAGATACTTTTGCCACTACAATCCAACATGGCATGGTGGTTAGCTAGCCACCCATGCCCAAAATCACATCTAGGGACCCGTGTCCAAAAGGATAAGGTTGGCTAGAAATTCTACTCCTTCTATGACCATTTTCACTTGTGGACAACCCCGGTTCGTGCTTAGTTCTCGAGCCGGGATTGAACCAACAAGGTAGACTTAAGAGCAACAACTCGAAACTGGTGCTTTGCAGCAAAACTCCGAGAAATAAACGAATGGGAAGCTCCGGAATCAAAAAAAACTACAGCTGGCACTGAATTTACTAGGAACATACCTAGTACCACGTCTGAGGAGGTCTGAGCTTCTTCCACAGCTACATGGTTCACACGGCCCCTTCCAAAAGTCTGGGAGGTTCTGGCTTGAGGAGGTCCTACGGCCTGAGAGGTCTTGGCCGAGGGAGGTCCTGAAGTAGAGGTCTTGGTGGCTGGCTCTGTCTTTAGTGGGCATTGATTGGCAAAATGCCCCACTTGGTGACACTTGAAGCGTGTGATCCCAATTCTTTGTGGAGGTCGTTAGGGTTGTCTTGGTGCTTGCCAAGGATGCGGCGCCGCGAGGACAGACAACGGGAGGTCTTGGCAGAGGTCCCGGAAGGTCCAGAGGTCCTTGGCACTTGGGTTGGTCTTGCACAAAAGCTTTGTGGCGCTGGGGAGGTCTTTGCTGAGCACCGGAGGGTGGCACCTTTCTCTTGTAGGACTCAGAGAGTTCTCTTCGGGATTCCTCAATGAGCATTGCCTTGTTCACCATATGCTTTGAAATCGGGATAATCGTTGCCCACAACTTGAACTTTTAAGCTGGGATGGAGGCCTCGCTAAAGCGCTTCGCCACATCATCCGTAGCCACATCTTCGCGAGCATAACGTGACAATTGAGTGAACTTAGTGAGATACTCACTTCTCGACATGCCGCCTTGCTTGAGCTCTCTAAACTCTTCCTTTTTCATCTCTACCTTCCCATCGTGGACATGGGAGTGGCGAAAAGTCGCAGAGAACTCGCCCAAGTGATCCTCCTGGGGTCAAGATGTGAGGCACAAAATGTGTCCCACCACTCACCGCAGTCCTTCCAGCTTGATGTGAGGCAAACAAAACCTTCTCCTGTCTTCACAATGAGCAATATCCAAATTCTTCTCTATTGATCTCAGCCAATCATCGCATCTAAAGGCTCGGGAGAGCTCGAATGTAGCCGGGCGTGTCTTCATGAACTCGACGGCCTTGATTGAGGGTGAGCCGGGGTGGAGGTGGTGGCGTTCTTTGCAGACTGACTATTCTCGACTCATCATGGCAAGTAAAGCATTGGTGGTCCGGCTTTGTTGAGCCATAATCTGGTTCATATTCTCGCATCATAGAGCTCATCATCGAGCTTGCTTTGCCATAAACCGCCTAAAACCCGGTCTGTCTGTTGCCCACAGAGGAGGTGGGGTGGAGGCAAGCTGCCTGCAGGGGCTCACCTCGACTTGTGGATCGCCGAGTTCTGCATCATCTGGACAAAACTCTAAAGGTTTAATAGGTAAGAAGGAAAGCATAAAGGGTAAGAGGATACTGAGAAATAAAGATAGGGCATCTATTAGGGGTGACTTGGTTAACCCAAGAGAGAACCAAAAGGCCAGGAGGCCAAAAGAGGCAACAAAAGCTTCAAAACAGAGGTCTTCAAGACCCAAGCTAAGCGAGACTCGTAATAGGACCACTAATCCTAACCTTTCTACAATGCCCTATTGAAGTTATAAAGGCAAGGAAGTCAAGTTAGATTCAAAATCAAGGTTCCAGCGAGAGATAAGATAAGGAACTAAGGAGGAGTTAAGATGAGAGTAGAACAGACAAGAAAAGATTTTAAGCAAGATAAGGGCAACATAGAACCAAAGACAAGGAAAGAACTACTAAACAAATTTTAAGTTGACTTGCTTTAGAAAATAACTTTTGGATAAAAACTAAATCGACCTTTACGCCTATGGCCACGCCCCACAAACCACCTAGGCTCGATACCAGTGTGATGACCCACCCGTGATGTACCGCAAGAGGTCCGGAGGACCATTTTTTTTTTGCTGCCAAGTCACCACGGAAGGATGTGGTAGCACCGCATGGAGCTTTACCGAGGAGGTCTGCCAGACCTCCCAGAGGTCTTATGGACCTCCCGAGGTCTTGGTCTCGCCATCGACCTCCCAGAGGTCTTGAGGACCTCCCGGAGGTCGTGGCCGCCACCGCCTCAGTAGCACCTCCAGCACATCACCAAGAGAGGTCCGGGACCTCCCAAAGCAGTCCCGTGGGACCTCCCGGTGGTCCCGCCTGTGCATCCGAGCTAGTCCCAGGACAATCGAGCTAGCTTGCACAAGAACACAAGCCAATACCACAACCACGAGGTCAAACAAAGAAGAAGCGCATAAATTAAACTTTATATAATAGGACCTTATGGTCAAGCTTGTTAACAAGAGGTCTCGCCACTGAGGGCTTACAAAACCAACGAGGACTTACAATCTGGCGACAAGGAGCTCTAGGGCTCAAACACCAAAACACGCAGGCCATCCAACAAGCACCACAGTCGTCGGGTGGAGGACGCCCTAGGCATCTTAGTCGTCGAAGAACTCCTCCTCGAAGAGGTCTGCATTGCCTCGCACTTGGTCATCCTCATAATCTGCTTTGACATGGGCTTAAGCCATGAGTACTTGGAATGTACTCAAGAAGTCACAGAGAGCAAAGATGCAATAATATTCATGCAAGGACTTACCAATGGAGAGTCAGTATGGTTAGTTTGCAAAAGCCAAGTTTGACAATAATAGCAATAATAGATTGAAAGGCGACAAGGTAAAACCATAATACATAATACTTTTGATGTTTTAATAAAAGGTGGTGTGAGCACCAAACCCACCTGAACACCCATTCCAGAGGTCCGAACCAACCCCCGACCACTACAGGAGCCAACCTTGACCCCTCTGGAGCCGGCCAAGGTCTCTTCGAGGCAAAGCCAAAGCATCTCGCGGAAGTGTCCAGTGGCACAAGCTTTTGAAACATCTACCCCTTGCACCATTTCACTGAGCATGTCCATGACCAAGGACGTGGCTATTCGAATAGATCTTTTACTCGCAGAGGTGTACAACTTTACCCACAATCCACGATCTCTAGCGGATGGGTTCCGGTCACCCTTGCTCACTTCCTAAGGTGAGCAGTCTAGAGAGTGCGGCAAGGCCTTTACAAAGCTTTGAACTGACTAGGGTTGCCCGCTAAGGTTTCGCAATCCCCTCGAGTGGTCTAGAAATCCACAGGGTTATGGGGTGCCCCTCTTGCGCCAACTAATCACACGCCAACCAAAACAGCCCCAAGCCATCTCATTGCTAATTATTCAGCCTGCACCATTCCCATAAAATGATCTTGTGGTTGCACTAATTGGCCCAGATTCAACAGACACAAAGTGAAGTCCTTAATTGTGCTAAGGCAAGACTTCCACAATCCAAAGTGCACAAAGACCCACTACTCACTCCTGCCTTCTTGCCTTAGCAAAACAATTTGTATTAGCCCATGCCAAAAGACCACCCAGTCTGGCACACAAATTTTAACCAAGTGGTCTCACACCACACCAACACAGCTTAGGCATCCCGCCATAGTCGCTCAACAATGGCACCAACCACACATTTCATAACTTATTAGTCAAGATTATTAGAGATGAAGCATGATACGCTCAAACCACGCTTTCTAAGCGAGGCTATATAAGACCCACGGCCCCCATGTTGGCAAATAACAGAGAACACCAACTAAATTATCCACCCTAAGGCTCACAAGGTGAACATGACAACATGATGGAGACAAGGTATAAAGGAGGCATAACGACAAGTAGGCAAGTAACTACAGCCCAAACCATTTTCTTATAAACATAGCCATGCATGATAATTTAAACCAAATACATTTGCAAAACTTGGTTCAAGATGATCAAAAGGAGGTCTGTGGCTTGCCTTGGTCAAGCAAAGGAGAGCCTTCTGCAAAGAAGAGTCGGGTCCAAGATCTCCTCGAACTCGTGATCTACACGTTAGCAAAGAGAACCAAATAAGCAAAACCACACTAAGCCGAGAACAACAAAAGAACCAAAAGGAACTCAAACCAACTCAGCCAAAAGGAAACCAAGAGGCTTAACACCGCCTCAAAGAGCTCCTGGGGAGGGTCTCACGCAAGGAAGAACCGAGCAGAGGAGGCAGGGAAGGAAGAAATGAGCAAAAGATTACAAAGGCCTGCCCTCCCAGGCTATATATAGCCGGAGTTGGTGGAGTGCGCCAAGAAAAAGGTTCAATGACGTGTAGGCAATCGGGATAACTAGGGCAGGGCTTGCCCAAAAGAATTAAAATAAAGTACCTCAGATGTGACTGCATTTAATGTGACCCGACACCTATTAAATGCGCATGAGTTCTGAGGCAAGAGCAATAATTACAAGGTGAAGAGGGGCCGCAAGTGGGGCCATCAAAAGGGTGCACCATCGGTCAAAGAGGTGGCCCCACCGCAAAGGGTCATTCCCCGCCAAAGACCATCTTGAGTCTGGGCAAGAGGTCCAAGACACTCAAAGGGAAGGTCTCGGGCAGGAGGTCCAAGGACTCAAGAAGAGGTCCCGGACAAGAGGTCCTCAAAGCTCACAACGAGGAGGCCACGACACTCGGACTGCACAAGGGAGGTCTAAGTGTCAAGATTTGAAGGGAGGACCTCAACGGTCCGCATCAAAGGGTGCAGGAGGTCTGACGAGTAGATCTCCAAAAGGGAGATCTAACGGTCAAGATCTCAAGGGAGGACCTCAACGGTCCGAGATCAAAGGGCGCAGGAGGTCTGACGAGTAGATCTCCAAAAGGGAGATCTAACAGTCAAGATCTCAAAGGGGAGGTCTGAGCGGCTAGATCTCAACAAGGGGAGGTCTGAGCGGCTAGATCTCAACAAGGGGAGGTCTGAGCGGCTAGATCTCAACAAGGGGAGGTCTGAGCGGCTAGATCTCAACAAGGGGAGGTCTGAGCGGCTAGATCTCAACAAGGGGAGGTCTGAACGGCTAGATCTCAACAAGGGGAGGTCTGAGCGGCTAGATCTCAACAAGGGGAGGTCTGAGCGGCTAGATCTCAACAAGGGGAGGTCTGAGCGGCTAGATCTCAACAAGGGGAGGTCTGAGCGGCTAGATCTCAACAAGGGGAGGTCTGAGCGGCTAGATCTCAACAAGGGGAGGTCTGAGCGGCTAGATCTCAACAAGGGGAGGTCTGAAAGAAGCAAAACCAAGCGTGGCTTGGGGGGCAAAGAGGTTTTTGAAACACAAACCCGAGCTGGGTCCTTGACA
Source organism: Phyllostachys edulis (assembly GCA_036346405.1). Lineage (NCBI taxonomy): Eukaryota > Viridiplantae > Streptophyta > Magnoliopsida > Poales > Poaceae > Phyllostachys > Phyllostachys edulis. Next base: position 7,581,139 of record CM070559.1, on the reverse strand, counting down.
GGAAAACCCCAAGCAAGGGAGAGGTTTCAACAGAGGGAGATGTGAGAGGTCCGGATCTCAAAGAGATTCAAACCAACAAGGGAAGTTAAGAGAGAGAGAAGAGGCGAACCAGGGGCACACAGAAAGGCTTCGGAGAACCACAACCCGAGGGCGGCAAAGACACCACAGAGAGCCACAACCAGCAAGGAACACCAACGACTTAGTTAAGGTTTGATTAATTCCAATTGAACTCTCCAGATTCAAAAATCTCAGGTTAAGCTTTGGATTCTCAATAAAGCCAAATGGTTACTTTTATTTTGAAAACTTGGCAAGGACTTAAAAGAAAACGGGACGTTACAACTACCGTCCGTTGAACGAGGTCACCGTCAAGAACAAATATCCGCTGCCTAGGATTGACGATTTGTTCGATCAATTGAATGGGGCCCAGGTTTTCTCCAAGGTTGATTTGAGGTTGGGTTACCATCAAATCAAGGTCGAGTCAAGACATCTTGAAGACGCCTTCTCCACTCGTTCACGGTGCATGCGAGTACAATCGTTATGTCTTTTGGATTGACAAATGCTCCAGCTTATTTCATGAACCTCATGAATTCGGTTTTCATGGAGTATTTGGATAAGTTTGTTGTTGTGTTCATCGATGACATCCTTATCTATTCGAAGATTGATGAAGAGCACGAGCAAAGACTCGCGGCTTGTGTTGGAAAGGCTTCGCAACATCGACTCTATGCAAAATTCAAAGAAATGTGAATTACGGCCGGGAAGTTAGTTTCTTGGGACACATCCTATCCTAGGGTGGTGTCGCTGTTGATCCAAGCAAAGTGAAAGATGTGCTTGATTGGAAACAACCCAAGAGCGTCACCGACGTCCACAGTTTTCTTGGACTTGCGGGGTACTACCGCAGATTCATCAAGGACTTCTCCAAAATCGCAAGACCTATGACCCAATTGTTGAAGAAGGAGAAGAAGTTTGAATGGTCGGAAGAATGTGAGGAAAGTTTTCGCACCTTGAAAGATCTTGACCAAGGCTCCAAAGGCTCATCCCGCCTCGATATTCATAAGAGCTTTGATATTTATTAGATGCATCTCGCCACGGGCTCGGTTGTGTGCTCATGCAAGAGGGCCGAGTGGTGGCCTATGCGCCGAGGCAATTGAGACCTCATGAGGCTTAATTATCCTCACGCATGACTTGGAGCTTGCAGAGTGGTTCATGCTTTGAAGATTTGGCGGCATTACCTCGCTGGCAATCGCTTGCGAGATCTACACCCACCACAAGAGTCTCAAATATATTTTCACTCAAGCCGACTGAACTTGAGGCAAAGAAGGTGGCTTGAATTGATCAAGGACTATGATTTGGGACTTCACTATCACCCTGGGAAAGCAAATGTGGTGGCCGATGCATTGAGCGTAAAATCTCAATGCAAGCTGCTTGTCGCTGACTCCATTTTCGCGGGTTTGTCTTGTTGCAATGCAACGTCTGCATTTGGAAATAGTTGCGGAAGGTTCTCTTGCTGCTCTAAGTGTGGATTGTACACTTGATGACTAGATTAGAGAAGCCCAAAAGACTGACTTGGAAGTAGCTCAAATCCGTGAGGAAATGAAGAAAGGTCAGGCCAAGTGCTTCAAAGAAGATGCACATGGTGCACTTTGTTTCGGGAACCGATTGGTAGTACCTTTTGACCGCAAATTGAGGGAACTCATTCTCAAGGAGGCTCACGATAGCAAGTTCTCTATTCATCCAGGTAGTACCAAGATGTACCAAGACTTGAAGAAAAGGCTTTGGTGGAGCCAAATGAAGCGGCATATTGCTCAATATGTTGCCGGGTGTGATGTATGCCAAAGAGTCAAGGCTGAGCATTTGAAGCCAGCAGGTACTCTACAACCCCTGCCCATTCCCAAGTGGAAGTGGGAAGAAGTTGGCATGGATTTCATCACCGGCCTTCCTAGGACACAAACTGGGTCCGATTCCATATGGGTGATTGTCGATCGTCTGACTAAGGTTGCTCACTTTATTCTTGTCAAGACCACTTATACTGGGGTCAAGCTAGCAGAACTGTATATCTCCAGGATTGTTTGCCTCCATGGCGTGCCAAAAGTGATCGTATCTGATAGAGGCCCTCAATTCACATCCCATTTCTGGGGGTGCTTGCACAAAGCAATGGGGACTAATTTATCTTTCAGTTCAGCTTATCACCCGCAGACTGACGGACAAGCCGAAAGAGTGAACCAAATTTTAGAAGACCTCCTTCGGGCATGTGTGCTGTCCTACAGCAAGAATTGGGAGAAATGCCTACCTTTTGCAGAGTTCTCCTACAACAATAGCTTCCAATCAAGTATACAAATGTCACCCTTCGAGGCATTGTATGGGAGAGCTTGCAGGACACCCTTGAATTGGTCTGAAGCCGGGGAGAGGCCGTTCTATGGTCTAACCTTGGTGGAGGATGTAGAGGAGCAAGTTCGTGTCATCCTCGAACGACTTCGGACGGCTCAATCTCGTCAGAAGTCCTATGCCGACCGTCGTAGACGCGAGTTGAGTTTCGAGGTGGATGATCGTGTCTATCTTAAAGTCTCTCCAATGAAAGGGATGCGTCGATTCCAAGTTAAAGGCAAATTGGCACCTCGCTACATCGGACCTTTCCGAATCCTAGCAAAATTGGGATCCGTGGCATATCGATTGGAATTGCCACCATCACTATCAGATATTCACGATGTGTTCCATGTTTCACAATTGAAGAAATGTCTTCGTATCCCAACTGAAGCGACCGAGTTGGAAAGACTCGATTTGCAGCCCGATCTTTCTTATCGAGAGCGTCCTATCCGCATTCTTGAGGAAACCGAACGCAAGACGAGGAATCGCAATATCAAGTTCATCAAAGTGCAATGGAGTAATCATACTGAGGATGAAGCTACATGGGAACGGGAGGATCATTTCCGTCAAGCCTATCCAGACCTTTTCCTTGAAGTGCCTTCGTATCAAGAAAGGAAAGGTTAAGCAAAGCAACGGTAAGGAAAATGTTAAAGATTGTCGTAACCTTGTTAGGCATCATTGCACTATCTTTAAAGGAAATCAAGACAGCAGATGCAACTTCCACCCTACCCGATCTCGGGGACGAGATCTTTTGTAAGGGGGGGAGGTTTGTCACATCCTCAGCTTAATAAAGAGAATTATTATGCATCTCATTAGCATGCATCATGACTTCTAGCATTTACATTATATATTGCACTAGGAAAACTTGTGAAAGAGATTAAAACATATGTTGTAAATGGAACTCCAAAAAGGAAACGAGAACACAATCACATGAACATCTCCTGGAAATAATTTATTCAAATACCATGGTAATTATACTGAATTGATATAATTTTTCCCAAATTTTTGGGGCAGGTTTCAACCCTATTAAAATTCAAAACACAATTATATGACCTAGCTTAAGTTTGAATTTGTAAAATACAAATTATAACATGAACAGTGTGATATTATAATTTTTATGAACATTAGACTATCCCAGGAACGTCTGGAAATTATTTCAGAATTTTTGGGATTTTATTTATAATTTTAAGGCTCGTCAAACCGAGGATCGATTTAAGTCTTAGTCAAACCCTAAACCAAACTTGGTCGCTACTATTCACCGGGTTCGAACCCGACCAGGCGAGCCGGCTTGGTCCAGCCACCTAAGTGCACCGTTACATGCAGCCCTTGGATCTATGGGCAACGGCCCAGATCATCACACCACTTCGGCAGCTCACAACACCTCCCTAAACCTTAGCCGATAGATCCTGATCGAAAGGCGCACGTTGAGCCACGTCGCCCTGTTTCTCTCCCGCGCCATGAGCCGCTATCGTCTCGGTCCCACCTGTCAGGGCTGTCTTCTCCAACGGGCAGGCGCTCGCGCAGAGGCCGAGCTCCACGCGGCCGCGAATCACTTCGACGCTCTGAGCCCTGTCACGTCCACCGCCCGATTGACCCACTCAGGGGTGTTCTTCTCTATGCACCGCACTCGCTCCCTCACCTCTCTGGCCTTAACACCCCTCGCAACCACTCTTTCTCCCTCACTTCTCCTCTGTTGACCGAGGAGAGGGAGGCTAGCTGGAGCTAATCCCTCGGGTAAGTTTTCCTCCGCATGGTTCACCTCAACTTCTTACTCGATGCCTTATCCATTTTAGCTAACTGGAGCTCCTTCGATGCCTTGTAGCTTGCGGTCCATTATCGTGCTCTCGGTGACTTCCAGGGCGCGCACCCGAGGAGCTCCCCTTGCCAATATCAAATCCGGGAGGTTTTATCCTCAATTTTCCGTCATACTTTGTGCTTTAACCTCATCGAGCAAAACCCTAAGTGTATTTTGATAATGCACGACAGATCGTCTTGAATTTGGGGCTTGAACCACTTTCGCCGTCAAGCAACTCTTCATCTCCCACTTCGCTCGTAAGCCCTACTTCAATTCCTTGCTCCTATAGCATCCTTGAGGAGTCCTTGAGCTTCTCGGATCACTCACCCTCCTTGTTTCGCTCGGGGCGCTCCTCCTCGTTGAAGCTTGTCACCGCCATCTTCTTCACTCGGTCAAGCTTCATCAACCCCAAGCTCCTGAGCGCCCTTATCAACTTAGGTAACCCCTCATTAGTCCCTAGACCTCGGGCACCCGCTGATTGCGCCGCGAGCTTCACTTTCTTTGTTGCGTGTTTCCAGATTTGTCACCTCCACTCGCCGTCGATGACAGAGCAAGACCGCCGCTTTGTGAGTGCTCCCTCCAGATGCGCAACACTATTGCGCACCTGTCTATGCCATCAGATCGCGCCGCCGTGGCGCACAATACGCGAAGTCGCCGCACGCGCACGCGATCGCGTGGTCGCTTTGACCGCCATCAGTAGCAATGCGATTAGGAGTTAAGTGCAATCATTAGTTCTAATGGTTGTCTTAAAAGTGCAAATGAATCACTGACATGTGGGCCATGGGCAGTTAAGGGGTGGTGTAGAGTTGTGGAGTGCGTTTTTACGTAAGGAAAACGATTCTTGATAGGCTTAATTCGAAAGTACGTTTTAGTAAATGGAAAACGATTTGTCGAATACGCTTCCTTCACACTTCGGTTAGGTCCGTTGACCGAGTCAACTGTTGACCCGGCCCATCGGTCGATGATCATGCTAGAGTAGAGCCCAAGAAGAAAAGTAATAAATGGATTAGAAAATTCAAATCTGTTTATTTGCACACTAATAAATATGTATAACTCTAAAAATGCATAACTAATTCATATTAGCTCCAAATTAGATGAAACCACTTCGGTAATTCTCTTTTTTAATAAACTTTATTTTAAAAATGGTTTAAAACCTGTCTCTATAGCAGAGAGTATTATTTTGGAGAATGATCCATTAACTCTATTACTTTTACAATAGGAAAATGTCGATAACTTTAGAAATTCATAACTAAATCATGGAAATCGCAAATGGAGCAAACTCAACTGATTAATATTCCCTATTTATCCATATAACCCTCTGTTCCCCTACTGCTCTACAAATTTTGGCCTCATAATTAAATTATTTAATGAAGACATTTTCGAAAGCTGAAATTCAAACCATCATAACTCTCACATACTAAATCCAAATGGAATAATTATTTCACCTAAATTCATCTAAAATCATGGTTTACCTGCTGTAGAAAAATCATGCATTTTTGAGTATTTTGAATTTTTGGGTTTTTCTGGATGTTTATTCGGTATTGTATTTATATAGATACCGAGCCTATCGATATTGACTTATACGCTACTGAGGAAGAGCAACTGAGTTACCAGCAAGGCAAGCATCATTTGAACTTTCTTTTGCATCATATTTGATCCCAGTTTTGTTAAGTTAGTGCAATGATAATTGCTTGCATGCTATTTTTGATAATGTCGCTATTTTTGGTGATGAATAGTTAGATACATCCTATTATCTTGTCATTGTGGCTATCCATGAATTATTCCAGTACTGAAATGCTAAGATAAGTTGTGTGATTTACGTGGTATGTGTTTGCTTAGCCATGCAAGTCTAGAACGGTAGCCGATTGTCGGGAATAACCCGACAATTATGGGATAAACACAACTATCTTTATATACCTTTGTTTCAGATCTTCGTATCTGTTTTATGAGTCAAATTTTATCATTTTAAATGAGCTTTTGGTCTGGACAAGTGATGCTTAGTGATGGTGCCTTTGTGCACGAGATTGGGTAAGTGGTTGGCTTGTCTGGACAATTAAGGACCGAACTTTGGTAACATCTTTGATTCAAGTAAAACTCGTGCTATCACACGCGGTGTATGGGCACTGCTTAGTTAAGTAAGGGGTTGGTATTGTTGAGTTGATGACTAGTGGTGTGAGGGCGTATACGTGTTCCATCGCATATACGTTCCATAAGGGTACCGATTGCAATTCTTTATTGTGAGGGTGAGCCCTCTTTAAACTTTATTAATTGGGTTGGCATTTCTGGCACAACTTGCGTGCCGTTTAGATGTAGCAGGCTAGCCTACACTTAAACGGGTTACGTCGCGTTTGGGCGAGTCAACTCAATGATATCAACTTGCTGAAAAATACTAAGTCTTGGTTTATCTTACCGCATACCATAGGAAGTATGCTATATTCGGAGGCATCTGGAGGCTTACGGGCTAATCAAGTCGTGTGGGTCAAGTAGTACACCCCTGCAAGGTATAAATCTATTCGAATAGCCGTGTCCACGGTTATGGACAACACTTGAGTTACATGGTTGCTATTGTTAGACTTGGAATTAAAATTGTGGTTATAACTTGGTATCATCATGAATGGGATGTTCATGCTTGTTGTTGTATCAAAGTGGACAGCCACTTTGGTATTTTTATGATTCATTTGTTATTCAATTGATTACTTATTCACATGCTTTACTTCTACTTCAAATCTGATTTCTAGATGGCACTTGAAAAACTAGTATGTGTAGGTGGTTACTTGTTGCGTCTCTTTTGCAAAACTAAGCCAATATGAGCCATCCTTTGGAATAACCTCTAGCATGACTAATCTTTATTTGTGTAAGACTTGCGAGTACCTTTGTACTCAACCCGGTTGCTACAATTTCAGGTGAGGAAGTGTATGAGCCCGTTGAGCTTGTTAGCGCCGATTTTGGCGACGCTAATGAGTGATGCTAGCATTTAACTCCCAGTCGGTTGCCGATGGGTTATGGGGCATACCATGCTGGACCTTTTGGTTTATTTACTTGCTTCCGCTGCTACTTAAGACTTTTATTTGAATTTGGCCGGTCGGCCGCTTGTAATAGATGTAAACCTTAACTATTATGTTGTATGTCGTTTGAACTATCTATGTATGTTGTTGTATGGATGTGATCAACGTTGCATGAGAGTATGAGCATATTGGTCGCTGATCTTGGGAGCCAATATGATTGCATACTCGCTGTTCGTGGATTCCTATTTAACTCACTAAGTGTAGTGCTTGACTTGTTGGAGAACCGACAATCATGTAGTGCTCGCAGAGGAGCAGCGCGCATGATCGTCGGGGCTCTATTTGGCAGTTAAGCCTTTCACTAAGATCGAGTTAAGTTGGAATCCATTAACTTGAGGCTCTAGAGTTATGTCTTTAAGACCATGCTTAGTCTCGGTCTTACGGAGATAACCCGGGGGTCCTCACAGCGTTGGTATCAGAGCCATACTGACTGTAGGTTAGAGTTAGCATGGGCGTTAAGTTTAGCAAGTCTCTTGGTCAAAATATTTTCTTTGTTATCAAAATTACTTTGGGAAGTTAAGTTAGGGATATCTTTTATTCCTCATCCATCTTAGAATCATTTCTTACCCTATTCTGGTTTTGTTTATAAAACTAACTTACCTTGTCCTTCTTGTCCTTTAGATGAATCCTCAATACCTTGTTCGGGAAACACAAGCTGAGAATGTGGGAGGATACCCGGAGTTGCTTCGAGACATGATGTGGAGGGCCAACTTCACCTATCAGCCGACGTATTCCATCTATCGCCGAGACCGAGGGCTAGGAATGGAGGAGTACCTGGCCGTAGCTGACATCATTGCTAGGCGTGTCACTGGGAGCATCCCATATCAATTTCAGGCACGCGGCACTTCTGAGGCCATGGCACTTCAGGAAGTAGCTCGGGTGGCCATGAGTCGCCTTCGCTATGTTTGACTGAGCTGTCCCAGCCTCCCTATGACCATTTCCCCAGGCAAGCGCACGCTGGGGAAGTGAGTAGGTTCGCCATAATTCAGTTTGGGCAGGATCCCCAAGTCCGACAGTTGGCGAGGCTGGTGCACGCTATGGATCTGATGCATCGTTGCACCGTGCATGAGTTATGGGAGACGCGGCGCCGTCTCATCATAGCTCAGGAGCACCTGCGACTTATGCATGACATGAGGCTTATTCATACTGATGTGCTGCATGGTGCTAATGTGATCTCTCCCTACCATTCTACACCACCTGAGTATTGCCTTCCCGTGGTCGAAGGCCATCTTAATGGCGTAGAGTCGCCTTTGCGTCTCCCTAACCTAGGGGACCCCGACGATACAGGATCCCCTGGATGTCACCTTCTCGATGAGTTTCCGGTGAACTTCGACCGGAACAATAGCTAGGGTGTTAGGGTAGTAAGCTCGCTGTCCGGTCATGTGTTCAGCGATGCATGTATCTTTAAAATTCCTGTAATAGCCTAGTGATTGTTGGAACTTTTGTGTTATTTGCAAGAACTTTTATTCTGGGCAGTTACCATTCGCCTTTGGGCTAATCAATGTAATTTTACCAGAACTCTATGTATGGTTTCTGTTGGATCTTGTACCGGCCCTAGTGCCTTTGTACCCCCATTTGGTGTTATGTTCTTGTGTACTTTTGTGTATATATCATTATGCATGCCTATGTATAACTTTTTAAATCTTCCTAACCATCCGTGTCACTACAGGATGACAGGTCCCAACACCCGCTCGAGAGCGCAGCGTGATGAGGGTTCTCCACCCTTAGAACCGCGTTCAACTACTTTGGGTGAATCTTCTCACCAGCATCATCAGCGGGGCCGCACACCCGAGGAGACACTTCCACCGCCGCCTACCATGGCGGAAGTGTTGACTCAGATAGAGAGGAACCGTATGGATCAAACCAGGATCCTCGAGGCTATCGCTCGCAACACCTCTCCTGCTCCTGCGGTAGTAGGGGGAGGTGGGAATCACAGAGCTCAGGGAGGTCTCGCTGACTTTCAGCGGACTAACCCTCCCACCTTTGCGGGCACTGAAGACCGAATGGAGGACGAGGATTGGCTGCGAGACATTGAGAAGAAGCTAGCTATTGCTCAGTGCACGGGAATTGAGAAGGTGCTCTTTGCTAGCTATCAGCTAGAGGGCGCTGCCAGTGCATGGTGGGACAATTTCTCTGCCATGCAACTTGACGGGGACGTTCCTTCGTGGAACGAGTTTCGCACAGCTTTCAGGGAGGCCCACATTCCTGATGGGGTCATGTCCATCAAGCAGCAGCAGTTCCTTGCCTTGAAGCAAGAAAAGAAGACTGTCATCGAGTATCTTCACAAGTTCAACTCATTGGCTCGCTATGCACCTGATGACGTCTCCACCGACGCCCGTCGCCAGAGCCGTTTCATGAACGGGTTGACTGAGGAGATGCAGCTGGCTCTAGCTGTGCACGACTTCCGCAATTTCCAGCACATGGTGAACAAGGCCATAGTGGTGGAGCACAAGAGTGTGGCTGTGGAGGAATCCAAGAAGAGGAAGAAGGCTGCTTAGGGTTCAGCTAGCAGAGAGTTTTCCCCAAAGAACAGCATCGACCACCTCGGGCACCTCGTTATCCAAAGACTGCCACCGAGGGCTTCTCGACGACTCCACGTACTTCTTTTCCAGCGCACAGCGGTACAATGGGGTAAGAAGCCCCAAGCAGCAGCCCTTCAGCCCAATGTTACTTGCTTTCACTTTGTGGTCGCCAGGCCACTATGCAGATAAGTGCCTCGCCAAGCAATGAGGATGCCTCGACTTACAGAGCTCCTACACCTTCAGCTGCGACAGACCTTCACCACCTCCGAGGGCAGCATCTACCCTCCCCAAGTCCTGCGTGGGTCGAAGTCAACCACGCCATCGCCGAGGAGATAAGCGATGCTCGGACGCCGCTTTTGGGTACACTTCTTGTTAATTCTTGTCCAAATCGGTTTTATTTGATTCAGAGCATCTCATTCATTCATAAAAGGAATATGCTGCACTTAATCAATTTGAGATAGTCAAGCTTCAGCCACCATATCAAATTCAGTCACCAGGATCGGTTTTCCAAACCGATCAAGTCTGCCGAGACGTGAAGGTGGAAATTCATAAGAATGACTTCTTGGCTAATCTAATTGTGATAAATTCAGTGGGTATTGATGTGATTTTAGGGATGGATTGGCTGTCCAAAAATCAGGAAAGATCGATTGTGCTCAACGGTCTATTTCATCACAAGTGATGACGGCGATCTCGTTGTCTTTACCCCTTCAATGGGCGATTCTCATCTTTATGCCTTGGAAGCCAGTACCTCCGTTGAATTGGAGAAGGTACCAATGGTATGTGGGTATCCAGATGTTTTTCCAGAAGAACTCCCAGGCATGCCACCTGACCGTGAAGTTGAATTCGTCATTGAGCTTGTGCCCGGTACCGCACCAATTTCTAAGCGGCCGTATCGGATGCCCCCTAATGAGTTGGTGGAATTGAAAGCACAACTCAAGGAACTTCAAGACAAGGGATTCATTAGGCCGAGCTCCTCGCCATGGGGATGTCCGGCTCTCTTTGTCAAAAAGAAGGATAAGAGTTTACGGATGTGTGTCGACTACCGTCCGTTGAACGAGGTCACCGTCAAGAACAAATATCCGCTGCCTAGGATTGACGATTTGTTCGATCAATTGAATGGGGCCCAGGTTTTCTCCAAGGTTGATTTGAGGTTGGCTTACCATCAAATCAAGGTCAGAGCCGAAGACATACCGAAGACAGCCTTCTCCACTCGTTACGGTCTGTACGAGTACACTGTTATGTCTTTTGGATTGACAAATGCTCCAGCTTATTTCATGAACCTCATGAATTCTGTTTTCATGGAGTATTTGGATAAGTTTGTTGTTGTGTTCATCGATGACATCCTTATCTATTCGAAGACTGATGAAGAGCACGAGCAGCACCTGCGGCTTGTGTTGGAAAGGCTTCGGCAACATCGACTCTATGCAAAATTCAGCAAATGTGAATTCTGGCTTCGGGAAGTTAGTTTCTTGGGACACATCCTATCCCAGGGTGGTGTCGCTGTTGATCCAAGCAAAGTGAAAGATGTGCTTGATTGGAAACAACCCAAGAGCGTCACCGACGTCCGCAGTTTTCTTGGACTTGCGGGGTACTACCGCAGATTCATCAAGGACTTCTCCAAAATCGCAAGACCTATGACCCAATTGTTGAAGAAGGAGAAGAAGTTTGAATGGTCGGAAGAATGTGAGGAAAGTTTCCGCACCTTGAAAGATCTTCTGACCAAGGCTCCAGTGCTCATCCTGCCCGATATTCATAAGAGCTTTGATATTTATTGTGATGCATCTCGCCACGGGCTCGGTTGTGTGCTCATGCAAGAGGGCCAAGTGGTGGCCTATGCGTCGAGGCAATTGAGACCTCATGAGGCGAATTATCCTACGCATGACTTGGAGCTTGCAGTAGTGGTTCATGCTTTGATGATTTGGCGGCATTACCTCGTTGGCAATCGTTGCGAGATCTACACCGACCACAAGAGTCTCAAATATATTTTCACTCAAGCCGACCTGAACTTGAGGCAAAGAAGGTGGCTTGAATTGATCAAGGACTATGATTTGGGACTTCACTATCACCCTGGGAAAGCAAATGTGGTGGCCGATGCATTGAGCAGAAAATCTCAATGCAACTGTTTGTCAGTGACTCCATTTTCGGCAGGCTTGTGCGCTGCAATGCAACGTCTGCATTTGGAAATAGTTGCGGAAGGTTCTCTTGCTGCTCTAAGTGTGGATTGTACACTTGAGGACCAGATTAGAGAAGCCCAAGAGACTGACTTGGAAGTAGCTCAAATCCGTGAGGAAATGAAGAAAGGTCAGGCCAAGTGCTTCAAAGAAGATGCACATGGTGCACTTTGTTTCGGGCACCGATTGGTAGTACCTTTTGACCGCAAATTGAGGGAACTCATTCTCAAGGAGGCTCACGATAGCAAGTTCTCTATTCATCCAGGTAGTACCAAGATGTACCAAGACTTGAAGAAAAGGCTTTGGTGGAGCCAAATGAAGCGGCATATTGCTCAATATGTTGCCGGGTGTGATGTATGCCAAAGAGTCAAGGTCGAGCATTTGAAGCCGCAGTACTCTACAACCCCCGCCCATTCCCAAGTGGAAGTGGGAAGAAGTTGGCATGGATTTCATCACCGCCTTCCTAGGACACAAACCGGGTCCGATTCCATATGGGTGATTGTCGATCGTCGACTAAGGTTGCTCACTTTATTCTGTCAAGACCACTTATATTTGGGTCAAGCTAGCGTAATCAGATATCTCCGTGATTGTTTGCCTCCATGGCGTGCCAAAAGTGATCGATGTCGATAGAGGCCCTCAATTCACATCCCATTTAAGGGGTGCTTGCACAAAGCAATGGGGACCAATTTATCTTCGATTCGACTTATCACCCAGATGACGGACAAGCGAAAGAGTGAACCAAATTTTAGAAGACCTCCTTCGGGCATGTGTGCTGTCCTACAAAGAAGAATTGGGAGAAATGCCTACCTTTTGCGAGTTCTCCTACAACAATAGCTTCCAATCAAGTATACAAATGTCACCCTTCGAGGCATTGTATGGGAGAGCTTGCAGGACACCCTTGAACTGGTCTGAAGCCGGGGAGAGGCCGCTCTATGGTCCAACCTTGGTGGAGGATGCAGAGGAGCAAGTTCGTGTCATCCGGGAACGACTTCGGATGGCTCAATCTCGTCAGAAGTCCTATGCCGACCGTCGTAGACGCGAGTTGAGTTTCGAGGTGGATGATCGTGTCTATCTTAAAGTCTCTCCAATGAAAGGGATGCGTCGATTCCAAGTTAAAGGCAAATTGGCACCTCGCTACATCGGACCTTTCCGAATGCTAGCAAAATTGGGATCCGTGGCATATCGATTGGAATTGCCACCATCACTATCAGATATTCACGATGTGCTCCATGTTTCACAATTGAAGAAATGTCTTCGTATCCCAACCGAAGCGACCGAGTTGGAAAGACTCGATTTGCAGCCCGATCTTTCTTATCGAGAGCGTCCTATCCGCATTCTTGAAGAAACCGAACGCAAGATGAGGAATCGCAATATCAAGTTCATCAAAGTGCAATGGAGTAATCATACTGAGGATGAAGCTACATGGGAACGGGAGGATCATTTCCGTCAAGCCTATCCAGATCTTTTCCTTGAAGTGCCTTCGTATCAAGAAAGGAAAGGTTAAGCAAAGCAACGGTAAGGAAAATGTTAAAGATTGTCGTAACCTTGTTAGGCATCATTGCACTATCTTTAAAGGAAATCAAGACAGCAGATGCAACTTCCACCCTACCCGATCTCGGGGACGAGATCTTTTGTAAGGGGGGGAGGTTTGTCACATCCTCAGCTTAATAAAGAGAATTATTATGCATCTCATTAGCATGCATCATGACTTCTAACATTTACATTATATATTGCACTAGGAAAATCTGTGAAAGAGATTAAAACATATGTTGTAAATGGAACTCCAAAAAGGAAACGAGAACACAATCTCATGAACATCTCCTGGAAATAATTTATTCAAATACCATGGTAATTATAATGAATTGATATAATTTTTCCCAAATTTTTGGGGCAGGTTTCAACCCTATTAAAATTCAAAACACAATTATATGACCTAGCTTAAGTTTGAATTTGTAAAATACAAATTATAACATGAACAGTGTGATATTATAATTTTTATGAACATTAGACTATCCCAGGAACCTCTGGAAATTATTTCAGAATTTTTGGGATTTTATTTATAATTTTAAGGCTCTGGTCAAACTGGAGGATCAGATTTAAGTCCTAGTCAAACCCTAAACCAAACTTGGTCGCTACTGTTCACCGGGTTCGAACCCGACCAGGCGAGCCGGCTTGGTCCAGCCACCTAAGTGCACCGTTACATGCAGCCCTTGGATCTATGGGCAACGGCCCAGATCATCACACCGCTTCGGCAGCTCACAACACCTCCCTAAACCTCACCGAGATAGATCTGATCGAAGGCGCACGTTGAGCCACGTCGCCCTGTTTCTCTCCCGCGCCATGAGCCGCTGTCGTCTCGGTCCCACCTGTCAGGGCCATCTTCTCCAACGGGCAGGCGCTCGCGCAGAGGCCGAGCTCCACGCGGCCGCGAATCACTTCGACGCTCTGAGCCCTGTCACGTCCACCGCCCGATTGAGCCACTCAGGGGTGTTCTTCTCTGTGCACCGCACTCGCTCCCTCACCTCTCTGGCCTTAACACCCCTCGCAACCACTCTTTCTCCCTCACTTCTCCTCTGTTGACCGAGGAGAGGGAGGCTAGCTGGAGCTAATCCCTCGGGTAAGTTTTCCTCCGCATGGTTCACCTCAACTTCTTACTCGATGCCTTATCCATTTTAGCTAACTGGAGCTCCTTCGATGCCTTGTAGCTTGCGGTCCATTGTCGTGCTCTCGGTGACTTCCAGGGCGCGCACCCGAGGAGCTCCCCTTGCCATTATCAAATCCAGGAGGTTTTATCTTCAATTTTCCGTGTCATACTTTGTGCTTCAACCTACTGAGCAAAACCCCTAAGTGTATTTTGATAATGCACGACAGGATCGTGCGAATTTGGGGATTGAACCACTTTCGGCCGTCAAGCAACTCTTCATCTCCCACTTCGTTCTGGTAAGCCCTACTTCAATTCCTTGCTCCTATAGCACCTTGAGGAGTCCTTGAGCTTCTCAGATCACTCACCCTCCTTGTTTCGGCTCAGGGACGCTCCTCCTCGTTGAAGCTTGTCACCGCCGTCATCTTCTTCAGCTCCGGTCAAGCTTCATCAACCCCCAAGCTCCCTGAGCACCCTTATCAGCTTAGGTAACCCCTCATTAGTCCCAGAGACCTCGGGCACCCGCTGATTGCGCCATGAGCTTCACTTTGTCGTTTGCAGTGTTTCGATTTGTCACCTCCACTCGCCGTCGAGTGCAGAGCAAAGACCGCTGCCGTGAGTCTCCCTCCAAAGCGCAACACTATTGCGCACCGTTTATGCTCATCGACCGCGTCGCCGCCAGGCGACAAATACGGCGAAGTCGCCGCACGCCGCACGATCGCGGGGTCGCTTTGACCGCCATCAGAGTAACGCGATTAGGAGTTAAGTGCAATCATTAGTTCTAATGGTTGTCTTAAAAGTGCAAATGAATCACTGACATGTGGGCCATGGGCAGTTAAGGGGTGGTGTATTGTTGTGGAGTACGTTTTTCTGTAAGGAAAATGTATTCTTGATAGGCTTAATTCCGAAAGTACGTTTTAGTAAATGGAAAACGTATTTGTCAGAATACGTTTCCTTCACAGCTCGGTTAGGTCTGTTGACCGAGTCAACTGTTGACCCGGGGCCCGCTGGTCAGTGACCGCGGCTAGAGTAGAGCCTGGTAAGAAAAGTAATAAATGGATTAGAAAATTCGAAATCTGTTTATTTGCACACTAATAAATATGTATAACTCTAAAAATGCATAACTAATTCATATTAGCTCCAAATTAGATGAAACCACTTCTGGTAATTCTCTTTTTTAATAAACTTTATTTTAAAAATGGTTTAAAACCTGTCTCTATTGCAGAGAGTATTATTTTGGAGAATGATCCATTAACTCTATTACTTTTACAATAGGAAAATGCTGATAACTTTAGAAATTCATAACTAAATCATGGAAATCACAAATGGAGCAAACTCAACTGATTAATATTCCCTATTTATCCATATAACCCTCTGTTCCCCTACTGCTCTACAAATTTTGGCCTCATAATTAAATTATTTAATGAAGACGTTTTCGAAAGCTGAAATTCAAACCATCATAACTCTCACATACTAAATCCAAATGGAATAATTATTTCACCTAAATTCATATAAAATCATGGTTTACCTGCTGTAGAAAAATCATGCATTTTTGAGTATTTTGAATTTTTGGGTTTTTCTGGATGTTTATTCGGTATTGTATTTATATAGATACCGAGCCTATCGATATTGACTTATACGCTACTGAGGAAGAGCAACTGAGTTACCAGCAAGGCAAGCATCATTTGAACTTTCTTTTGCATCATATTTGATCCCAGTTTTATTAAGTTAGTGCAATGATAATTGCTTGCATGCTATTTTTGATAATGTCGCTATTTTTGGTGATGAATAGTTAGATACATCCTATTATCTTGTCATTGTGGCTATCCATGAATTATTCCAGTACTGAAATGCTAAGATAAGTTGTGTGATTTACGTGGTATGTGTTTGCTTAGCCATGCAAGTCTAGAACGGTAGCCGATTGTCGGGAATAACCCGACAATTATGGGATAAACACAACTATCTTTATATACCTTTGTTTCAGATCTTCGTATCTGTTTTATGAGTCAAATTTTATCATTTTAAATGAGCTTTTGGTATGGACAAGTGATGGTGCCTTTGTGCACGAGATTGGGTAAGTGGTTGGCTTGTCCGACAATTAAGGACCGAACTTTGGTAACATCTTTGATTCAAGTAAAACTCGTCTTTGTCACACGCGGTGTATGGGCGCTGCTTAGTTAATTAAGGGGTTGGTATTGTTGAGTTGATGACTGGTGGTGTGAGGGCGATATCGTGTTCCATCGCATATACGCTCCATAAGGGTGCCGATTGCAATTCTTTATTGTGAGGGTGAGCCCTCTTTAAACTTTATTAATTGGGTTGGCATTTCGGCACAACTTGCGTGCCGTTTAGATGTAGGAGGCTAGCCTACACTTAAACGGGTTACGCCGCTTTGGGCGAGTCAACTCAATGATATCAACTTGCTGAAAAATACTAAGTCTTGGTTTACCCGGCCCGCATACCATAGGAAGTATGCTATATTCGGAGGCATCTGGAGGCTTACGGGCTAATCAAGTCATGTGGGTAAAGTAGTACACCCCTGCAGGGTATAAATATATTCGAATAGCCGTGTCCACGGTTATGGACAACACTTGAGTTACATGGTTGCTATTGTTAGACTTGGAATTAAAATTGTGGTTATAACTTGGTATCATCATGAATGGGATGTTCATGCTTGTTGTTGTATCAAAGTGGACAGCCACTTTGGTATTTGTATGATTCATTTGTTATTCAATTTATTACTTATTCACATGCTTTACTTCTACTTCAAATCTGATTTCTAGATGGCACTTGAAAAACTAGTATGTGTAGGTGGTTACTTGTTGCGTCTCTTTTGCAAAACTAAGCCAATATGAGCCATCCTTTGGAATAACCTCTAGCATGACTAATCTTTATTTGTGTAAGACTTGCGAGTACCTTTGTACTCAACCCGGTTGCTACAATTTCAGGTGAGGAAGTGTATGAGCCCGTTGAGCTTGTTAGCGCCGATTTTGGCGACGCTAATGAGTGATGCTAGCATTTAACTCCCAGTCGGTTGCCGATGGGTTATGAGGCATACCATGCTGGACCTTTTGGTTTATTTACTTGCTTCCGCTGCTACTTAAGACTTTTATTTGAATTTGGCCGGTCGGCCGCTTGTAATAGATGTAAACCTTAACTATTATGTTGTATGTCGTTTGAACTATCTATGTATGTTGTTGTATGGATGTGATCAACGTTGCATGAGAGTATGAGCATATTGGTCGCTGATCTTGGGAGCCAATATGATTGCATACTCGCTGTTCGTGGATTCCTATTTAACTCACTAAGTGTAGTGCTTGACTTGTTGGAGAATCGACATTCATGTAGTGCTCGCAGAGGAGCAGCACGCATGATCGTCGGGGCTCTATTTGGCAGTTAAGCCTTTCACTAAGATCGAGTTAAGTTGGAATCCATTAACTTGAGGCTCTAGAGTTATGTCTTTAAGACCATGCTTAGTCTCGGTCTTACGGAGATAACCCGGGGTCCTCACAGGCTGTGAGTTTTATGCTTCTTAATAGCTTTTTGGCTATTTGTGTGCCCTTTTGTTCTTTGGGTTAAACCTGCCCCCTTAGTAGATTTGTCTTCCCTTACATTATGCTTTTCCCTCTTACCTATTAACCTTGGTCAGTCAGTAAGTCAAAAAGATCCGCAGAGCCAACATTGATAGTGATCTTGAGTCAGTCTATGCCAGCACAGATTTTCCCATCACCTGTGTCAGTACCAAAGCAGACATCATCCAGTAGCTAGCTCCAGCGCGAGTAGTGACACATCAAAGCCTGAACCAGTTTCCTGTCACCCTGAATCAGCTCTTGCAAGCAAGGATGCAACTGTTGGATAATAGTAATGTTTGCAATGATGCACAACTTGTTGTCATCCCAACAGCATGTCCTCTGTTCAAGTTTGTAGAGTTCATAGGGACCAAGCTGCCTGTCTTTGAAGAATCGTCGCAGATAGTTGACACTCACAACACAGTAAGTCGCATTCGACCAGAGAATATCAATGCCAATGTCAATTCCAGTGGACAGTTACCAGTATCTAGAGTAGTAGATCCTAGCATGGTACAATTGTTAGCAGCCCAGACTCAGTTCATGAACGCAATGATGCAGAACGTGAACAACATGATGTTGCAGCAAAATCAAACCACCGTTTTCTTTGTTAATTTGTTGAAGCAGAATAATCAAGCAACCATTGTACCGCCACCAGTTCATCAATATTCTAAGTTATTTGAGTACATGGGGACCCATCCGCCTACTTTCTCTCATTCCTTAGAACCCTTAGAAGTAGAGGATTGACTTTGATCTGTGGACAAAAAGCTCGTCATTGTTCAGTGCAATGATAAGGAGAAAGTTACCTATGCAGTCCAACAATTGAAAGTAGTTGCATTAGATTGGTGGAAAAACTTTTGCGCTGCCCATTAGGACGAACAGACTATCACTTGGGCAGAATTCACAGCTGCTTTTTGTCAACAGCATATGCCATCAAGCAAGAGTGATCAAGAGAAACTGGCTATTCCGACCTCCTACGTCCAATCTAGCCGTTGTCCTTTGAAGTGCTGCCAACCAAATAAGTCAGCAGATTATGCATGTACCAGTTGTGGAGAAATAGGCCATAGTACCAATGATCACAATATCAGTTGTTCCAGTTACGAAGGCAACCACTCCTTTGGAAAATGTCCATTGAGTAAGATCACATGTTTCTTTTGTGAACGAAAGGATCATTGTCCAAGCCAGTGCCCCATGTATTCAGTGTTGACTTCTACAACACAACATCAGTGAGAAAATTTCTGAGCCACTGTCAGAGCATTAGCAAAAGAAGGCAAACCATTATCTATATAAGAATTGTCGGTGGAGGAGTCACAAAAGAAGAATGTTGACCTTGGCAACCAACCTCAAAGAGAAGCAAGCCAATATCGTCAGTAGAGTGTTTCGAGTGTGGTAAGCAAGACAACTGTGTCAAGATATGCCCTACAAAGCGATAAGGTTCAACTTTCAAGAAGGATAGTCGTTCTACCACAGTCTTGTCAGGAAAGTCGCAATGTCCGACACGTTTATGTTACAATTGTCGTGAAAAAGGCCACTACAGCTGTTAGTGTCCTAAGAAGAACCAGTCACCCACTCTAGACACAAGCGTGCCAGAGGTCATTTAAGTCAAAATCGTAACACCCAAAGTAGGTGGTAAAGCAGCATTATCCGTTTGTCCAAAGAAGCAGCCAAAGAAGAGGCATTTGAACAATGAAATTAGCAAGAAGGCCTAAATTGATGATGCCATATCATACAGTGCCATGTGTCTATTCATAGCAGTAAAATCAGAAAATCATTGTAATCTTCACTTTTGTTTAAAGAGCAAGAATGTGGACATCTTTGTATGCAAGTTAGGAAGCAAAAGCATTATTGGATAATAAATTTTGGTTGCCTCTCCGAGCATATATACCATTGCAAGTTGAGTAATCAAGCATTAAGTCATGTTGATTAAAGGCTGTAGAGCCGTAATCATGGAATGTGATGTTGAATTCCAAATCACCATTTTGCATAACAGTAAGGTAGCAGCAAATGGTTTGAGGACCATAGCCATGGGCTAATATTCGTATCCGCAAGAAAGTTTGCAATTGTCATTGCAAGTGATCTATACAGCGTGCACCCTTGTTAGGAATCAAGTTCATCTTCGACTTAGTAGCGAGGATCATCCAATTTTCCGAAGGCACTATGACAAAAATTGTTAAATGGGTTCGCAAGAATGACAGAGCAGAACTGATGATTTACTTAGATAAAGGTAGTGTCAAATCAAGTTCATCAGTTTAGCACGCGGAGCTAATCTTCAGAACCTCAGAATCAACATGTTTGAATTTTGAGGAGCAGTAATTTTCCCAAGATCATCTGTGAGTAGGACAGTGTCAGTTGAAGACCAGTGAGACAATCATTTCAAGAAGTGATAGTTGAAGACCAGTGAGATCATCGTTCCAAGACAGTCAAGCCTCTCACCCCGCTGTAAAGGGAGAAGTTCACCCAGACAGCCAGAAGTGAATTGAGTTTGCAAAAAAAAAAAGTAAAAGATAGTTTGATCGCCACTCTAGCATTCATACTGCCAGATACCAGGAAGAACCTTAGCATTTTCTTGGACGTGCCGTGTTAAAAAAAGGGTTGTCACCTGTGTTTCTTGACAATTGAGATTGCAAGCCAAGAGTTATCTTAGTCATAATCCAAGTTAGCTACCATGGAGCAACAAAAATGGTTTTATTAGATTGAGAACCATGAGGTTATAATCTATTATGTCCAGGCCAGATCAGTGTAATGACAGATGCTTTGAGCCAAAGGAGCTACCGCAAGAACTTGTTGAGCAAAGAAGAGTCAGCCAAAGTTGTCTGTGAAATCCAGAAGTTGAATTTTAAGTCAGTAGCAAGAGGGTATCTGTTGAACCCAGAGTTCGAACCGATGCTAGAAAATCAAACTTGACCATACAGTTTTGTCAAGGAAATTAGTTTCCCCTGAAGCAAGATAAAGCTTGAGAATCCACCAAAGGCGAACTAAAATGATCCACGAATCAATGAGCATATCTGTGTATCTGATCAAAAGAAACTCATGTAGTTGATTCTCAAACCAACATTTGAGTGCAAGAATTCTATTTTCTCTGAAATTACCAAGGTGTACAAGGATCTTGAAGTTGAATTGTGATGATCCAATATAAAGCAAAAAGTCACAGAACATGTTACCATGTATATGGTATGCAAGAAAGTCAGGCTAGCATGTCAAAGGCCAGTGAGATTACTCCTATCCCCAAGAATTGAAACATGGGATTTCTCCTGAGCCAGTCGGGATGTAATTTCTTGAAGAGTGATTGTTGATTATTTGATAGAGAGTGCTGCTTCATTCTTGTTAATATCACCCAGTGCGAAGACCATCTAGCAGAATGATATACGATAGAGGTTGTATACGACAGAGATGGTATAGTGTCAGACCAACATGGTCAGTTTGTAGAAAGTGCTAGAGGAGTTAGCGTCGAACTGAGGATCCTAGTTCACATCACATTTTTTACAGAGTCTGTATGAAGTCTTGGGTACTCATTTCAGTCAACACTGTGTATCACCCCGAATTAGTGAACAGGTTGAAAGAAATAATGAGTTTGTTCCCTACCTCATAGTACCAGTTGGAACAAGTGTTTAACGTAGAGTTTTCCTACAACACCAGCTGTCAGTTAGTTCATAATTGTCACCATTTTGAATCCTTGTATGGTTGACCATGTAAGACATCACTCAGCTAGAAACAAATCGGATAACAAAGTGAGTGGACTTCAATAAATCAAGAGGCAGAAGGCCGAAGCATATGTAATTCTACTTATTTTGTCTCGCTCATCAGGAGTCGAAGGAAACTGACTCTTGCTAAGAGTAATTACATGTGACATGGGCTAGAAACCTTTCTTGGAATCTTGCATGTTGAACTGCTTCAACACCTTATCAATATACATATTTTGGATTAATCCAATTAGTGTTTTAGATCGATCTCTATAGATCCTTATGCCCAAAATATATGCTGCATGATGCGACAAAGAGTGTCCCGATCTTTCGATGAGAACGATAAGTTGATTTTAGTGGAGACGATTCTCACGATTTGACTACCAATCGCACACAACCAATACGCCCGCAATCGCTGAACCAACTCCGTGATTGTAATCGACCTTGCTAGAAGTACGATCGACCTGACCATGAAGGTCTATTCCTACATGCAATCGAAGAACACGCAAGAACAATATAATAAGCAATCTGAAATTGCAAATAGGATTGAAATATTTGATAAAGTTGGGATTCTGAAGTGGTATTATGGTTGGTCTAATCGAAACAAGCCAATACACGAAGTTGCAATGAAGCTAACTTTTAACTAAACAAAATACAAGGAAACTAGATGGGTGCGACCACCTTAAATAGGGGGGAAGCAGCCACGCAAAAACTAGGATAGGTGGGGTGGTACTATTCATTGTACTATCAATGCATGAACAATACCACCGTGAACAAAGATGTCCGCCTAACTTGGGCTTGGATTGGCAAATTAAGAGAGGGGCGGCAGGAGGTGGCCGGCCCAAATAACCTAAAGTGGTGGCTGCCCTTTGGGGCCAATAATTGATACAAGACCCTCGGCTCAATGTGAGGTGGCACAGCACTAGATATAAGTGAAGTAAATTCGTCGGCCTGTTAGAGTAGAGTTTGACGCAGCCGAATCGATGGAAGTAGAGTAGCCCAGTTGGAGGTGGAGTAGCGGTCGTATCTGGAGGGTTGATGTCCTCATCATCCTCCCCTTTGTGCATTTGAGTTGTCCTCGACCCGAGCTCATCGTCCAACTCCAAGAAAAGTTTGAAAACTTGTGGCAACGCATGCTCATCTTTCTGCAAAAATATTAGCAACAGCAGGTGGCAAGGAAATAGAGAAAACTTTGCAAATTAGAGGTGAGTGTGCATGCATCAAATCAACAAAGATACATTTTCTCATAGCATTCAATTTGTCACTCAATTTGCAAGTATAAGTGAAGTATATAGTAGAGTTATTCATATAATCAGATTTCAATCGATCAATAGCAAATGCATCTAGCAAGGGTGAAAAGATTTGTAAGTTCTTCCATACTACAACATCATTTTGCAGATTGCCAATACTAGATGGTGCAATAAGAGATGAACACATAGGCATTGGATGATCACTAAATTTTATTTTGCTCTTATAATGAACAAGATTCAAAGACACAAGAATTGTTGTTCAAAACAGCAAGCTTTAATTCATCCATGTGATCACAAGTTATGCATATTCGATATACAAGAAATTGATTGTCTACACCATAATCTCTAATAAAATTAAACTTATATCCAGGGGTGTAGGCACTATACAAGGATTTCAAGCATGCGATTTCAAAAACTTTCTCCATAGCATGTGACAATTTCATAGGTGATCCAACATAATGTAACATAAAGAATTAGCAAAAGAAATTCTAGCCAAAACTCCTTTATGTCTAACCAATTCTACATGATCATTGTTTGTGATTAATTCATCACATGAATCACTCAAAACAGCAGATAATTCAATTACTTTATCACATGGTGCACTCAAGTCAGCAGGTAAATCAATAAGTTTATCACATGGTGCACTCAATTCAGTAGGCAAATCAATCAAATTATCATAGGATTCATGCAAATTCTTAATAATATCATATTCTGTAGCCAGGAAATTAATATTTGCATTCTCAACACTGGGTGCATATCTAGTGCACATAGTGCATTTGGTGCACATATGCACAAACTTTTTGTTTGGGTATCAAACAAGCATAAAAAATTCTGAAAAAAATTCTAGATGTATTTGATGGTGTTTTGTTCCACCCTTTAAAATTTCAAGTTCAAACTCAATGTATGTTAGAAGAAACAAAAAAGAGAAATTCACTGTGAATAGTATGGAAAGAGGAAAGAGGAAAGAGAAAACAGGAAATGTTACTATTCACAGTGAATTTCTCTTTTTTGTTTCTTCTAACAAACATTGAGTTTGAACTTGAAATTTTAAAGGGTGGAACAAAACACCATCAACTACATCTAGAATTTTTTTCAGAATTTTTTATGCTTGTTTGATACCCAAACAAAAAGTTTGTGCATATGTGCACCAAATGCACTATGTGCACTAGATATGCACCCCTCAACACTAGGGTCCTTCACCTCATGTGATTTAATGGTTTCTACTACAATCTAATTTTCCCTTTGTTCAATGATACTAGGCATGAAATCATGGATATTGATCTCAAATTGAGTGTTCAAGCCAGTACCTTTGGTATTACCTTGTAGGCTCGACTCAGATGATGTTGATACTAGAGGAGGTGAGTAGTCACAAGCTTTCCCTTCTTTTTCTTGCTCCAGCTCAATTGCCAATGAATGAGCTTCAATTGCCAATGAGCGAGCCAATGATGTCAGGCAGCGAGACAGAGTGACACAGCAGCAGGGGCGGCAATCATAGGAGGTGTAGCAACAGAAGAAGCAACCGAAGATGATCTCGATGCGAAGGTGTACACCGTGCGCTTGTTTGTTTCATGTACCCGTGAAGGTGTAGTAGAGGTAGACAAAAATGCATGACTAGTCTTGGTTTGTCATCCCTGTACTTCCTTTTTAGCTTTGCAAGCAAGACAAAACAAACGAGTGATAGAATTGTATTTTTTATAATCAAGTATGTCGTGAATTTCACGGTTTAAACCTCCCAAAAATCTAGCCATCTTAGCATCTTTAGTTTCATCTAAACCACAACGCAACAAACCAGTTTGTAATTCTTGATAGTAATCCTCTACAGAACTACTACCTTGTCTTAAGCTTTGCAATTTATTAAGCAATTCATGAGAATAATAGGAAGGTACAAATCTATGTCTCATTGCTCTCTTCAAAGCATTCCATGTTCTAGGTATGTTCTGATTAGTACGACAGTATTCACTCCACCATATAGATGCAAAATCAGTAAACTCACGGGTAACAGCCCTAACTTTCAGATGATCAGGAAATTCATGGCATGCAAATAATTGTTGTATAGCTAATTCCCATGTGAGATAAGCACCAGGATCATAATTCCCAGCAAAAGAAGGCATAGTGAGTTTAGTTTTACCAAACATACTATCACGATCATATACCTCCCGTGGTGGATGATCTTGTCTCAAGCGTGCATCTTCCTCGTGAACTTTCTTGCTCTCCCATTCAATGGCTCGAAGAAGACATGGATATATCTGGTGATCATCCCATGAACCTGCTATAGTTAGTAGAAAAACAAGGAAACAAATCACAAGTATATGTTCCTATCAACTACTAGGTTCTAGAGGCTCAAAGTCGCTCACACTCAAGCTAATACCAAGTTCTTACTAATTCTTACCAAGCAAATAGGTGGTGATCGGCAACTAGGGTTGGTGTCAAACGCTCTCCGAAGAATGACAAAGCGATTGCAAGCAACTAGTACCTGTACGATGGTAGAAGGTGGAGCTAGGATAGGCTTCAATATGGTAGCAAGGATTAGCAACAATCAAATCAGTGAATGCAAGTTAAAAAATTATTCAAAGTATAAGTCAATGTTGCTGATCCTAGCCTAATCAAAGCCTAACAAGAGAAGTGTATGTAAGCACACACAAAGATCAATGCAACTTGATGTAAGCAAAGGAAAACCTCACACCAAGTGCTAGGAGAGACACTAGCCAACTACTCAAACTTCTATGTAGGGGCACAAGATTTTTCACAAGATGTAGAGCATAAAGACACAATAACGTGCAACGTAAATAGCCCTCTAGTTTAAGAAACAAACAACAACTAGTCTGAAGAGGTGAAATAGCAAAGATTTATATGGCTTATATATGCTCGTTTGAAAGGTTTTGATGAGATCTACAACTTTGCAGTTGAGACGAACCCCAAATTCCGAAGGGAAGACCAAAAGAAATGGCAAAAACAGAAACCAAAAATTTGCGACGCGAATTCAGGACCGAAGATGACAGATGTTAGGGCTCTTGGAGGGCAACTAGCTAACGCTAGTTCATTTTACTGGATGCACCTCGTCGTTAGATTTTCAACGAGCATAAGAACGTAGAAAACAAATAGCGTATGCAAAAGTTATGTCCGTTTTACTAAAGGTGTCTTGGAAACGGAATCCTACTCGGACTCGAAACCGACTCGGGTTCAAATTTGAAACTACTATATCTTTCAAACCCTTGGGCCAAACTTTCTGAATTTTTTTGTGGAAGCTTGCGACTATATGTAGAAGGACTCCACCAATTTTCACTAATTGTGATGAAGGTTTGACGTGCTTTCAAATTTTAAGAAAGGTGGACCCTTCTTTTTTTTCCTCTCTTTTTTTTCTGGTTTTCCTCTCTTGAACAGCCAAAACCAACTAATTAGGGTTTCCCCTTTTGATTCTTGCACCTTTCCGACACTTCTAAATGGTGGCAGATATTGTAGTTTGTCAGCAGCGATGGAAGCGATTCTTGTCATGACAAGTGGCGGCGTTGCTTGGCACGTGGTTGTCGCGGCGGCAAGAGGCAGCGGCGGCAGCAATCAGTGGCTGCCACGGCAGGGAGTAGCAATGGCGGTAGGAGGACTTGGGCTGCCATGGCAGGGAAGATCAAGTCAGAAGCGAGTTTTACCGCCATGGAAGAGATTGGCAGCGGCGGCGACAGGGCGCACTGGTGGCTACCGCAGCAGGCATTTTGGGTGCCACGGCAGCGATTGGTAGTGGCGCCACGGTAGGTGGTGGTCGTCGCGGCATGCATCGGTCCGCACGGCAGCGATTATTGGCGGATGTGGTTGCCGCGGTAGGGGATGTGTTGTGGTTGCCACGGCAACGGAAGGAAAGCGGTGGTAGGCGCTGTGGTTGCCGTGGTAGCGAGAGGAATCACGCACCTGACAAGATCGCGTGCCGCGGCGGAAGGCGAGACGTTTTGGTGCCGCGGCGGAGGGGAACGCGGTGGCAAGATCGTGCCACGGCGGCGAGGCGCGGCGGCGAGCTATTTTGGTGCCGCTGACGAGGAGCGGCGGCGGTAAGATGTGCTTGCAAGCAGCGAAGGCGACGGTAGGCCATTTTTGGGTGTTGCGGCAGGGATTGGTTTAGGCGGCTTGGCGCGTTGGTTGCTGCGGCAACAACGACAGGAGGTTGTGGTTGTCGTAGTAGCGATGGTAGGACGTTTTTGGTGCCATGGCAGGGGAGCGGCAGCAAGGAGATGGAGTTGCCGCGGTAGCGATCTGTGGAAAGGTGATGACCTGCGGCAATGATCAAGATGCAAACTTGACAAAGAAAAACTAGACTTCTACTATAACTAGAAATCAGCAACGAGACACGACGATGCAACCAATGATTTGTAACATCCCAATTTTATGAGCTTTAAAAATCTTTTAAAGAGTTAGTAGGATAAAATTCACCATTTGGGTTTTATTTGATTTTAATTCAAAAGCTTAATATGGACTTTGTACATCAAAATAATTTAATATGATTAAAGTCAACATCAACAATGGTCAAAACTATTTTATTTGGGTTCTTTGGGCTTGGATATATTTTCCAGATTTTTTTGGAATTTTTCCAAGTTCATTTGCTATTTTCTATTGCTTATTTGAATTTCTGGTATTTTATTAAAAGGAAAAAGTATTAAAATCTCGAAAAAATCCTTCGGGCCGAATCTCCCTTCGATCCGCCCGCCTCGTTCATTTCGGCCCGATCCGGACCGCCCATAACGAAGCCTTGCACGCCCGTCCGTCCCACCGTCGGATCGGCGTTGAGCAGTCGATTAGAATCGCCGCTTCGCGCCCGTTCGTTTACGCCAATGGGCCCACCGAGGTCGTCTCGACTCGGTTTTTCTCCGCCAAGACTCATGACCGTCGCCATTGAAGAGCTCCAAGCTTCGTACGACAAAAGCAAATCTCCAACTAAAACCTTCCTGATTTCGTTGCCAAATCTTATCTCTTAGCGTTCCGCACCCATATCTGCTCTTGATCATTCCCGATTCGAACTCTATCCCATAGATTGAACAACCTGACAAAATCTGGATTTGGGTGTTTCCTTATCCGTGCTCTCCCGACCCTATAAATAGACCCCCGAGGTTCGTCCTGGCCTCCGCATCCCAAACCCTCGCTCAATTCCACCCGAGAGCTTCAGCGCCGCCGCTAATTCGAGCTTTTAGGGTTTTGCCGCCACCGGTGAAAACTCAAATTGCACCGCCGCCGTTGACGCCCTGTCTCCGTGGAGTGCATAGCCGGGTCCGCCATCGTACGGGCTACGTCCAGGACCTTTCGCCGTTGCTGGAGCCTCATCGGAGGCCTTGTCCGACAACGACCATAGCCTCTTCGCCGCCTTGAGCTCGCCGTCGGCCGCCTCAATCGTCCCCAACCACCTGGAGTTGGCCCATCGGGATCGCAATAATCCCAGCTACCTCTTGGTACCCTTCGCCGCTGGTGAGTCACCGCCGTTCGCCGTTGCCCTTGGTTCCCGTCTTGCGCCGCCGTCATCATGAAACCACGCCAGCCACACGTCACCACTCAGTCTCGCCAGCATCGAGCGAGCCCGTGTCACTCGCGTGGCGTCCCTGTCAGCGCCCGCGTGGCACAACCACCCCTAACGCCAGATGCGATCTTCGGTGGACGTGGTCCACCGTGAGCCAAGTCACTGACGTGTGGGCCCCGCATGTCAGTAATTGTTTTTAATTCTTTAATTCCGAGCGCTGACGTCATCGTTGTGCAATAATCTGATTTTTCTTTTAAGAAATAATTCGGAAATTCGGAAGAATCAGTTTTAGGGTTTTCTTTTAGATTCAATCTTCCCAAGCCCATATCTTTTGCATCCGAACTCCGATTGAGCCCATTCAAATTTATAAAATCATATAAATTCAAGATCTACCTATTTGAGATTTTTATTTAATTTTTGGAGTTTGTTTTGCCTTGTTATTTATTTGTTTTTTTTGTTTGTTTCGTTTGCGAGTAGACGTCGATAGTTCGGGAAGATTTGAAGAAGAAGGAGTACCTCAAGAGCAAGATCAGTACTTAGACCTATTCCAAGGCAAGTTATACCTTTGATCATATTGAACCCAGTTTTGAAAAGTTATATTGATTCAAAGTATTGCATTTACTTTAATTATTTATTTCAATGCTTTTGGGGTTAGTTAATGTCCAATCTGTTATGACCTCCTTGTCTAATTGTATGCCATATTCTTTTGTCACCCTAGTTTAGTTAATTTAGTTGGTGCTATGGTATTACCAACGTGGGTTGGTTAGATGCGATTAGTTTGCTTAGCCATGCTACGAGTCACCATCTCATGTAGTTGCAAATATAAACTTGACTAAGTGACTATGGAACTATGTGATAGAAACTGTGTGCTCTATGTGCTATTACTCGTTGATGGCATATGTTGCACTTAACCAACAGGGTGGGAAAGGATTTAGACAGAGGCAAGTGGACTGTGTGATATTTTGGTGGAGCTATGTGCGTGGGCTTAATAACCTGTGTGCATAGGGATTTGTAGTTTAATTGGAAGTCTTGCCTTGGTCAATTAAGGATATAACTTTGTGCGCCATTGAACTGAGCCTTTCTTCGCCACATGGTCGGTATGGGGTAGCCTAACTTAGTAAGTTATGGAGTCTTGACATTGATTACTCGGGTAGTAGGTTAGGCTGTGTGCATGGGTGGAGGTGTGCTACCGTAGTCACATCACGGGCGGTTCATCGTGTCCCCATCCAACGGTGTGTGTTGGGTGACTTCCTATCTTGGGTTGTCTCGACGGTTTGTAAGCACACCGAGTGTCAATGTTAAGATGAAGTTTCAAATGTTTTGTTACGGCTAGTGCTAGCTACACTAGTTGTATCTTGTGGGTAAAGTGTACAACCTCTGCAGAGTGTTAATCAATCTATTGAATAGCAGCGTCATGATCATGGACATGCTTTCGGTGATTTCACACGAGGGGTAGATTTTCATGAAAACCATGGGAAGGGAGCTGTGTGACTTAAGTCATATGGCTATGTGAATAACTTGTTTAGGCTATGTGTCTTTGTGAACTAAAACTGTCAAATTATTACTATCTATTTGTTTTACTTATGCTTTCAATCTATTACTTGTATTTAAATTGCAAATGCTGCATTTCTACAAACTAACCACAGAAACCATTCCTTTGGAATAAGCCTGCATCTGTAATTGCATTTCTGTGGTATGACTTGCGAGTACGGTGTGTACTCATGCTTGTTGTAAAACATGCAATGAAGAGGAGGAGTCTTCACTTTGCTTTGAGGAGGAGTTCATCGAAGGTGCTTGATCGTAGGGTCTTGATCGGTCGGTTACTGTGGTGAATTGATGGGATTCATTGAAGTTTCTTCGCTCATTGCTATTTTATTTCTTTGCCCGACCTGCGTGGCTTAATAATTGTAAACTTCGACCATAAGGTCAAAACAACTATTTGTTATCAAATTACTCGTTTATGTTATTAATCGTTTGTGTGGATCGATATTCACTGTGTTGACCTTGTGTGCACTAAGCGTGATCTGGACTAGTGCATTATACACGAGGGTCGAGATTGCATATTTTGGGTCTCGATAGAGGTGGTATCGAGCCATCTTGTTGTAGGTCTTACCCTTTGATCGGCCGTCTTAGAGAGTCCAAATTATTTTCTAAAGAAAAATTAACTTGCAAGATTAAATGAACTACTTAACTCCCCTCATGTCTCTCTCGACTCAACTATTGCTAGAATCTTTTTCTCTCCCCACTGTTTTAACTTGGTTCCCACCCTCTTGTCTGTGTTTACAGATGCTTCATACCTACGGTGAGCGCAAAGGCGGACTTGCCGCAGAGCTGTGGAAGCTGTTGCAGGTACTTGGAGGTTTTGATCGTCCTATGTATCGTGGCAACGAATGGGTGGTAAACGGCCGAGATCGTGGAGTGATCTGCCGTCTGACAGTCTACGCCAGGAAGAGCACTAAAGCCAGCCAGCCGTTGAACATCTCCGTCAGAAGGATCACCTTCGCGCAAGGAATTCAAGAGTCGTCACGCCTGGCCATCCTCAGGATTTGCCACATCTACGCGCGAGAGCTGCGAAATACTGTCTTCCGTTACCATCCCCGAGCTACCGCCGTGGATCGACCAGCACGCTCCCCGTCTACGGATGGAGAAGACGATGCCACAGTGGTGCACCTCACCCAGTTCGCAGCCGCTCAAGAGAAGTCGCTGGAAGCTGTCGCCACCGAGCTAGAGTGCACCTATGAGACCCTGCAAAGAGTTGAAGAAAGGATCGCCACGTTGGAAGAAGCCCTCTATGGTCAGCACGACCATGAGGAGGAACAAGAAGAAGAGGCCGTAGAGCCGGAAGAACCAGCTGCACTTGTGCCAGTCCCAGGACATCAAGATCAGTTTAGCGAAGATGCCAACTCACTTCCAAGTCTACAGCAGGCGGGAGCATCGTCGTGGTTATGGAGGCTACCTTAGCGACTGAGATCGCTAGAGTCTTAGTTTGTCAGGCTTAGCCAGTTTCCTTTCGAGTCACCCTTTTAGGCGGTAGTTTGTGTGCTTAGGTTCATCTTTTCCTTATGTGCAGGTATGAGCTGCAAAAACCCTTAGGCATTATTGCAAGCCATACTAATACCCTGAATAAATAAAGGTATTTTATTCGAGTTTCTTGAGCTGTGTTTGTTGGGTTTAACCTACCCCCTCGATTAGTTCTTAATTCATCGCATGCTTTCTACCTTATCTAACCCATAGAGCTTCATCAGATGGTTCAGACTCACCATGCCGCCGCAAGTGGATCCGGAACCCAAGGATCGGAAGGCAACGAGCAGACCCCTGCGGGAGCAGGACCACCACAAGCACCTCCTCTTGACTTGTAGAACTTTGGAGCCTTCATGGCAGCCCAGACACAGATGATGTATGCCATGATGAACCAGATGCAGGCTATGAGTAATCAGAACAACAACAACCATCATCATCTTGGAGCCCCAGTCGCTCATCGACACCAAGGACCATCCAAGCTTGCTGAATTCATGAGGACTCGCCCTAAAACCTTTTCTGGTAACGTTACACCAATTGAAGCTGATGATTGGCTTCGGGTTATTGAGAGGAAACTCCTGATCACTCAATGCAACAACCATGAGAAGGTTCTGTATGCTACTCATCAGATGGAAGGCATAGCTGCCGAATGGTGGGAGAATTTCTGCGTAGCACATGAGGCGCCGTAAAATATCACTTGGGAAGAATTTGCCGCAGCATTCCGTCAGTATCATGTACCTGAAGGTATTATGGATCTGAAGAAGGATGAATTCCGTGCCCTGAAGCAAGGAGCTATGTCAGTGACTGACTATCTGAATAAGTTTTCTTAGCTAGCTCAGTCTCGCCAGAGTCATTTCTTGAAGGGTTTGAACTCAGGACTGCAAGTCAGTCTACTTGCCCACACTTTCCCAGACTTTCAAGAACTGGTTAATAAGGCATTGGTTATGGAAGACAAACGCAAGGAACTGGAGGACAATCGCAAATGCAGGATGGCCCAGTAAGGAAGTCACCAGTCTCAACAAAGAGCAAGAGTGGTACCGCAGTAGAGTAATCGGTTTCCACCGTAGAATTCTTTCAGGACGCCTGCACCAACATTAGCGCCTCGTCTAGTTGCTCAGAACTCTCGCAACCCCGCGCCAACCAACCCCAATCCAGGGAGCAATCAACAGAATTCTCAGAGAGTTTGTTATTCTTGCCGTCGGCTAGGTCGCCATGTCGGTGTCCTGAAGGGACAATCACCCCAGTCCGTTTTAATCTTGGAGCTACGCCCGCCAATACCACAGCACCGAGCAACCAAGGAGTTCCTCAAGGTACCAGTCAACCAGGGAAGAGCGCCTCAGTCTGTGTTCAGAGGTCGTGTCAACCATGTCACTATGGAAGGAGCCCAGGAAGCACCGGACGTCGTACTGGGTAAGTTTTTAGTAAACTTAGTACCTGCATCAGTTCTGTTTGATTCTAGAGCTTCGCATTCCTTTGTTTCTGGAGTTTTTGCAACTAAGAATAATTTGGAAGTTATGCGCCTTAAGCATACTTTGTTAGTCCAGTCACCTGGAGCAGAGCTAAGTTCTAAAGTGGGATGTTTAGGGGCTAAGTTACTCATAGCTGGAGTTGAGTTTCTAGCCAACCTCATTGTTCTAGACACCCAGACCTTAGATATCATTCTTGGCATGGATTGGTTAACCAAACACAAAGCTGTGTTAGATTATGGCCGAAGAGCCGTTACAATCGAAGATACTAAAGGAAACAAGGTAGAATTTCAAGCTACCTCCATGCGTGATGGAC
Organism: Phyllostachys edulis; assembly: GCA_036346405.1. NCBI lineage: Eukaryota > Viridiplantae > Streptophyta > Magnoliopsida > Poales > Poaceae > Phyllostachys > Phyllostachys edulis. Next base: position 7,547,800 of record CM070559.1, on the reverse strand, counting down.
ACTTGATAGTCAATAGTTTTAAGGCAGCTGCTTTGGAAGATGTGCCTATTGTCAGGGAGTATCCAGATGTGTTCCCAGAAGAATTACCCGGAATGCCACCAGACCGTGACATCGAGTTTGTCATCGATCTAGTGCCCGGAACAGCACCTATTTCTAAGAGACCCTATCGGATGCCAGCCGACGAGTTAGTGGAAATGAAGAAGCAAATAGAAGAACTTCTAGAGAAAGGTTTTATAAGACCTAGTTCGTCACCATGGGGAGCACCAGTTTTGTTCATCAGGAAGAAAGATGGAAGCATGAGGATGTGCATCGATTATCGATCTCTCAATGAAGTCACCATCAAGAACAAGTACCCATTCACCTCGGATTGATGATCTGTTTGATCAGATGAAAGGAGCCAGAGTGTTCTCAAAGATTGATCTGCGATCAGGTTATCACCAGTTGAAGATTTGTCCTAAGGATATACCTAAGACCGCTTTCTCAACGTGGTACAGACATTATGAGTTCTTAGTCATATCCTTTGGTCTGACTAATGCACCGGCCTATTTCATGAACATGATGAATAAAGTATTCATGGAATATTTGGATAAGTTTGTAGTAGTATTTATCGATGATATTTTGGTCTACTCCAAGTCAGAAGAAGAGCATGCTAAACATTTGAGATTAATCCTAGAGAAACTCAGGGAGCATCAGTTGTATGCAAAGTTTAGTAAGTGTGAGTTTTGGAAAAAGGAGGTTGATTTCCTTGGTCATGTGATGACAACCGAGGGAGTAGCCGTCGACCCTAGTAAAGTCAAGGCAGTACTACATTGGGAACAGCCTAAGACTGTCACTCAGATTCGCAGTTTCTTGGGAATGGCAGGATATTATCGCCGCTTCATTGAAGGATTCTCAGCGATTGCTAAGCCTCTTACGCAGTTGTTGAAAAAGGAGAAGAAGTTCACTTGGACCCTAGCTTGTGAAGAAAGTTTTCAGGAATTGAAGAAGCGTTTGACTTTAGCCCCAGTGCTGATTTTGCCAGACATCCGCAAAGATTTTGATATCTATTGTGATGCTTCGCGTCAAGGATTAGGATGTGTCTTGATGCAAAAAGAAAGAGCTTTCGCTTATGCGTCAAGACAATTAAGGCCTCATGAGGAGAATTACCCTACCCATGATCTGGAATTAGCTGCCGTAGTGCACGCTTTAAAGATTTGGCGTCATTACCTTATCGGTAACCGTAGTGAGGTATATACAGATCATAAGAGTCTGAAGCATATTTTCACTCAGTCAGACTTGAACATGAGACAGAGAAGATGGTTAGAGCTGATAAAGGATTATAACCTTGGAATCCATTACCACCCTGGTAAAGCTAATGTAGTGCTGACGCTTTAAAATCAGAAGAGCTATTACAACGTGTGGGAAGTAAAAGAGGTTTGCTCAGAACTTCAAGAGGAATTTAAGAAGCTGAAGCTAGAAGTTGTAGTTGAAGCATTTATAGTTAGCCTAGAAGTGCAGTCTACTCTAGAGAAGTAGATTCGTGAAGCTCAACCGAAGGATTCAGAGTTTTCTGATATCAAGAAGAAGATGGCGGACGGAAAGTTCAAGGACTTCACCATAGATGATCAAGATACGCTGTGGATCAACGGACGTATCTGCGTACCAGATGTTGATGGTTTGAGACAACTGATTTTGAAAGAAGCCAATGATTCAAAGTATTCAATTCACCCTGGTAGTACTAAGATGTACCAGGATGTTAAGAAAAAAGTTTGGTGGCCAAATATGAAGCGAGAAGTTGCAGAGTTCGTTGCCTTGTGCGACGTATGTCAAAAGGTAAAAGCAGAGCACGAGAGACCAGCAGGTCTGTTGCAACCTTTGAAAATTCCAGAGTGGAAGTGGGAAGAGATCGGAATAGATTTCATTACCGGTCTACCCAAGACTCAATTGGGTTACGATTCAATTTGGGTAATAGTGGATCGCTTGAATAAGGTTGCCCATTTCTTGCCAGTCAAAACCACTTACTCAGGAGACCGCCTTGCAGAATTATACATGTCAAGGATTGTTAGTTTGCACGGTGTGCCTAAGAAGATAGTGTCAGATCGAGGATCTCAGTTTACCTCTCATTTCTGGCAAAGTCTGCATGAAGCCTTGGGGACTCATCTGAATTTCAGTACTGCATACCATCCCAGATAGATGGACAGACTGAAAGAGTTAATCAAATATTGGAGGATATGTTGAGAGCTTGTGCCCTAGCCAATGCTACCCGTTGGGATAAGAGTTTGCCGTATGCAGAATTTTCGTACAACAACAGTTATCAGGCCAGTCTGCAAATGTCACCGTTTGAAGCTTTGTATGGTCGTGCCTGCAGAACCCCTTTGAATTGGTCAGAAACAACCGAATGTTTGGTTTTTGGGCCAGACATTATCCAAGAAGCAGAAGAACAAGTGGCTATGATCCGAGAAAGATTAAAGATAGCTCAGTCGAGGTAGAAAAGTTATGCTGATAATCGTCGTCGTGATCTCAGTTTTGAACCAGAGAATTTTGTTTATCTTCGAGTTACTCCCCTCAGAGGTGTGAAAAGATTTCATGCCAAAGGAAAGCTTGCCCGTAGATATGTTGGTCTGTTCAAGATATTGGCTCGTCGTGGAGAAGTAGCCTATCAATTGGAGCTGCCGTAGTCATTAGCAGGAGTACATGATGTCTTTCATGTCTCTCAGTTGAAGAAGTGTCTTCGCGTGCCAAAAGAACAAGCCCTGTTGGAGTCAATCGAGCTGAAAGAAGATCTCACTTATAAAGAGCAGCCAATCAAGATTTTGGACATCGCGGAGCGCCATACCAGAAGCAAGACCGTTCGTTTTTGCAAGGTTCAGTGGAGCAACCACTCAGAAGAAGAAGCCACGTGGGAGCGTGAAGACGAGCTGAAAGCCGAGTTCCCTAGCCTCTTCTCTAGCTAGCCTGAATCTCGGGGATGAGATTCCTTTAAGGGGGGAGGTTTGTAACATCCCAATTTTCTGAGCTTTAAAAATCTTTTAAAGAGTTAGTAGGGTAAAATTCACCATTTGGGTTTTATTTGATTTTAATTCAAAAGCTTAATATGGACTTTGTACATCAAAATAATTTAATATGATTAAAGTCAACATCAACAATGGTCAAAACTATTTTATTTGGGTTCTTTGGGCTTGGATATATTTTCCAGATTTTTCTGGAATTTTTCCAAGTTCATTTGCTATTTTCTATTGCTTATTTGAATTTCTTGTATTTCATTAAAAGGAAAAAGTATTAAAATCTTGGAAAAATCCTTCGGGCCGAATCTCTCTTCGATCCGGCCCGCTCCTGTTCATTTCGGCCCAGTCCCGCACCGGCCCGCAAACGAGCGCACGCTGCGCCCCGTCCCCACCGTCGGATTAGCGTTGAACGGTCAGATCAGAATCGCCCGCTCGCGCCCGCGTTCCATTTCGCTACCAGTGGGCCCACCGAGGTAGTTGTCTCCGACTCGGTTTCTTCTCCGCACAGCTCCGCAGCCATCCGCCATTGAAGAACTACAAGCTTCGTACGACAAAAGCAAATCTCCAACTAAAACCTTCCTGATTTCGTTGCCAAATCTTATCTCTTAGCGTTCCGTACCCATATCTTCTCTTGATAGTTCCCGATTCGAACTCTATCCCGTAGATTGAACAACCTGAGAATATCCCGATTTGGGCGTTTCCTTATCCGTGCTCTCCCGACCCTATAAATAGACCCTCGAGGTTCGCCCTACCCTTCGCAACCCAAACCCTCGCTCAATTCCACCCGAGAGCTTCAGCGCCGCCACTAATTTGAGCTTTTAGGGTTTTGCCGCCACTGGTGAAAACTCGAATTGCGCCGCCGCCGTTGACGCCCTATCTCCGTGGAGTGCATAGCCGGGTCCGCCGTCGCACGGGCTACGTCTAGGACCTTTCGCCGTCGCCGGAGCCTCACCGGAGGCCTTGTCCGACAACGACCGTAGCCTCTCCGCGGGCTGCCTCAGTCGTCCCCAACCACCCAGAGTTGGCCCATCGGGATCGCAATAATCCCAGCTACCTCTTGGTACCCTCCGCCGCTGGTGAGTCACCGCCGTTCGCCGTTGCCCTTGGTTCCCGTGCATCGCCGCCGTCACCGACGAGCCACACCAGTGCCACGTCACCACCAGGTCCTCGCTGCATCAGCCACTGAGCCCCCGTGTCACTCGCGTGGCGTCCCTATCAGCGCCCGCGTGGCACAACCACCCCTAACCCCAGATCCGATCTTCGGTGGACATGGTCCACCGTGAGCCAAGTCACTGACGTGTGGGCCCCACATGTCAGTAATTCTTTTTAATTCTTTAATTCCGAGCGCTGACGTCATCGTTGCGCAATAATCCGATTTTTCTTTTAAGAAATAATTCGGAATAATCAGTTTTAGGGTTTTCTTTTAGATTCAATCTTCCCAAGTGCATATCTTTTGCATCCGAACTCCGATTGAGCCCATTCAAATTTATAAATTCATCTAAATTCAAGATCTACCTATCTATGATTTTTATTTAATTTTTGGAGTTTTTTTGCCTTGTTAGTTATTTGTTTTGTTTGTTTGTTTGTTTCGTTTGCGAGTAGACGTCGATACTTCGGGAAGATTTGAAGAAGAAGGAGTACCTCAAGAGCAAGATCAGTACTTAGACCTCTTCCAAGGCAAGTTATACCTTTGGTCATATTGAACCCAGTTTTCAAAAGTTATATTGATTCAAAGTATTGCATTTACTTTAATTATTTATTTCAATGCTTTTGGGGTTAGTTAATGTCCAATCTGTTATGACCTCCTTGTCTAATTGTATGCCATAATCTTTTGTCATCCTAGTTTGGTTAATTTAGTTGGTGCTATCGTATTACCAACCTGGGTTGGTTAGATGCGATTAGTTTGCTTAGCCATGCTACGAGTCACCATCTCATGTAGTTGCAAATATAAACTTGACAAACTGACTATGGAACTATGTGATAGAAGCTGTGTGCTCTATGTGCTATTACTCGTTGATGGCATATGTTGCATAACCAACAAGGTGGGAAAGGATTTAGAAGCGGAGGCAAGTGGTGCGTGTGATATTTTGGTGGAGCTATGTGCGTGGGCTTAATAGCTTTGTGTGCATAGGTATTTGTAGTTTAATTGGAAGTCTTGCTTTGGTCAATTAAGGACTTAACTTTGTGCGCCATTGAATCGAGCTTTTCATACGACCACATGCACGGTATGGGGCGGGCTTAACTTAGTAAGTTATGGAGTCTTGACATTGATTACTCGGGTAGTAGGTTAGGCTGTGTGCATGGGTGGAGGTGTGCTACCGGTAGTCACATCACGGGCGATTCGCCGTGTCCTGTCAACGGTGTGTGTTGGGTGACTTCCTATGTGGGGTTGTCTAACAGTTTGTAAGCACACTGGGAGTGTCAATGTTAAGATAAAGTTTCTGAAACATTTTGTTACGGCTAGTGCTAGCTACACTAGTTGTATCTTGTGGGTAAAGTGTACAATCTCTGCAGAGTGTTAATCAATCTATTCGAATAGCCGCGTCCGCGGTCATGGACATGCTCGGTGATTTCACACGAGGGGTAGATTTTCATGAAAACCATGGGAAGGGAGCTGTGTGACTTAAGTCATATGGCTATGTGAATAACTTGTTTAGGCTATGTGTCTTTGTGAACTAAAACTGTCAAATTATTACTATCTATTTGTTTTACTTATGCTTTCAATCTATTACTTGTATTTAAATTACAAATGCTGCATTTATGCAAACGAACCATAGAAACCATTCCTTTGGAGTAAGCCTGCATCTATAATTGCATTTCTGTGGTATGACTTGCGAGTACGGTGTGTACACATGCTTGTTGTAAAACATGCAACAGAAGAGGAGTCGTCTTCGCCTGCTTTCGAGGAGGAGTTCATCGAAGGTGCTTGATCGTAGGGTCTTGATCCCAGTCAGTTGCCTGTGGTGAATTGATGGGATTCCGCTGAAGTTTCTTCGTTCTGCTGCTATTTTATTTCTTTGCCAGCCCTGCGTGGCTTAATAATTGTAAACTCGACCATAAGGTCAAAACAACTATTTGTTATCAAATTACTCGTTTATGTTATTAATCGTTTGTGTGGATCGATTTTCACCTGTGTGTGCACTAGCGTGATCCTGGACTAGTGCATTATACACAGAGGGTCCAGAATTGCATATTTTGGGTCCCGACATGATTCAAGGAGCAAAACCGAAAAGAAAAATTTTGAAGTCACAGATTGGTTTGGACGATGAACTAACCCTATTTTTTGTGATTTTTGTGGACTGTAGGTAAAAACAAAAATTCTCACCGATTAACTTGAGCTTTGAAACCACCTGATGCGACAATAGGTGTCGATCTTTCGATGAGAACGATAACTCGATTTTGGTGGAGCGACTCTCACGATTGACCATTAATCTCACACGACCAATCGCCCATAATCGTTGAACCAACTCTGTGATTGTTATCGACCTTGCTAGAAGCACGATCGACCTAACCACGAAGGTCTATTCCTGCATGCAATCGAAGAACACGCAAGAACAAGATAATAAGCAATTTGAAATTGCAAATAGGATTGAAGTATTTGATAAAGTTGGGATTACGAGCGGTATTATGGTTGGTCTAATCAACACAAGCCAATACATAAAGTTGCAATGAAGCTAACCTTTAACTAAAGAAAATCCAAGGAAACTAGAGGTGCGACCACCTTAAATAAGGGGGGAGCCGCAAGACATAACTAGGATAGGTGGGGTGGTCTTGTTCATGGTCTTTGTTCACGTGTGAATAGTACCCCCCATGAACGATCGTTGCTAACTTGGGCTTGGATAGGCAGCCCAAGAGAGGGGGCGGCCAGGGAGGTGGCCAACCCAAATAACCTAAAGTGGTGGCTACCCTTTGGGCCCAATAATTGATACAAGACCCTCGGCCCAATGTGAGGTGGCGCAGCACTAGATATAAGTGAAGTAAATTCATCAGCTCGTTGGAGTAGAGTTTGACGCTGCTGAATTGATGGAAGTAGAATAGCCCAGTTGGAGGTGGAGTAGCGGTCGTATCCGGAGGGTCGATGCCCTCATCACTGCATCTCCTAAATCTTCCATAGAGAAACTATTTCTTAACGACGTTTTAACAGATTCAAGCATAGGAATATTATTTCCGACTAGTAATATGTCATCGACATATAAGATCAGAAAAAACCCTTCTTGTAAACACAAGGTTCTTGTTCATTCTTGATGAAATCAAACCCTTTGACCAGTTCATCAAAATGAATATTCCAACTTCGAGATGCTTGCTTTAATCCATAGATGAATTTCTAAAGCTTGCATATCTTTCTAGCTTCCCGTGGATCGACAAAACCCTTAGATTGTATCAAATACACATCCTCACTTAGGTTTCTATTTAGGAAAGCCGTTTTGATATCCATTTTCCATATCTCATAATCGAAATATGCAGCAATAGCTAGAATGACCCGGATAGACTTGAGCATAGCGACGGGCGAGAAGGTTTCATCATAATCAACACCCTGAATTTGTTTGAAACCCTTTGCCACTAATCATACCTTATGAACGTGTGGATATCATGGGGATATGCCCATGATTTTAGGATGATGAAACAATTGGCAATGTGGCTTTTGGTTTGAAGTTTCACGCGTTTTCGACAATGTTTCAGATCTGTCAGGTCAGCGGCGGTTTGACCGGCTTTTGTGCGGAATGTTGATATAAGTGGTGATTTGATTTTGGGATAGGTCATATCCTTGTTGATAATGCATATGTGTTGCATATTGCATGTTTTGGCTAACGTGGGTCAAGTTGTGAAGAACTTGTTCCGGATTCGTGTTGCTTGTCTATTCTTTGTGCGGTGGCTTGCGTCAATGACGGTCAACGGCGAGGTGGATCGGGACTAAGCTTGGAGAGCTGAGGTCCAGAACGATCATGGATGCCGGGTGAGGTCAAGTGACTCAAGCATGGCGCAAAATGGGCAAGGATGACCGAACGGGCGGTTCGGTGTGACTGGTTGGATCAAGCGGCGCGGGAGTCGTTGCAAGTGCTCAGTGGTGCCGGTGGGATCCGGACGGGAGAGACTTGACGACATGGAGCCGTTGATCAACCTACACGTGGCGAAGCAGGCGATTGCTTCAACTGGATTGGACTCGGTCTTCGGAAAAGATCGAGAAGGGGTATTTTGGTAATTTCACCAAATACCACCTTGGTGACCTTTTGACTAAGCCGCGGCGCGGGTCGACGCATGGTGAAGTGGTTTAGATCAATCGACGATGAAGACGGTGCTTTAATTTGCGTGCATGTGTGTTCCGTTGATGTTGGGCCTTAACGAAAGCCCATCAGGGTAAATCTTCTCTAAGGTTTTTAAGGTTAGAGGTTACCCTATAAAAGGAGGGAGATGGAATATTCTTGGGGCTGCCGCTGGCCAGAAAAGAAAATTCCAGAGTTGAGGCGGTGGCCTCTCTGTCCTAGTGAGAAACCAGAGGCTTTGGCGCTGAGAGAGCCCTTGGTGGCCGTGCCTATAAGAAAAATCTGTAGCGTTGCCAATCAACTGAAGAAAAAGCTGTTGGGCGGCGCGCCAGCCAGCTACTGAGAGATCGCCCGTGAGAAAAGCCGTGAGTGGCGGCGCTTGTACTGCCTGGGGCAGAAATGATGTTGCATTGAATAGATTGCTGTCTTTGCTTTTTGATTCCCTGTTGCTGCAGGCAGTTTACTGTGTTTGTGTCTTGAGAAACCAGTTCTGTGCGGCGATTTGTTTTCTCCCCGCAAAATCCGGATCTGGCCTGTGCCCTATGAAAAAAACAGTAGAGCCGGCGCCTCGTTTTGCCCTGTAGATCCAGCCGGTGGCGGCCTCTGTGCCCCTGGGAGAAATCAGAGCTTATGCGGCGCCCCTACAAGTTCCTGGCTGCCTTTTTCTAAGCTTTGAGTTGTTACTGGTGTTAATTTTTTTTTTAAGATTTCTGTTTTGGCTGCCATTTTCTGCACTCACTAGAAAAACCGAGGACGGCGGCTGGCACCTGTTTCTTGTCGGCGCCCTGCATCTCCTGAAAAAACCGAATCTGGGCGGTGATCTATTTTTCCCTTAGTCAATCAGATTTTTTTTGGGTTACAGCGGCTTGTGTTGTGTGTGTAGCACTGTGCCCTCTAAAAACCAGTGCGCATCTGTAGAGAGCTCTGATTGCGGCTACCTGTACTGCCATCTTGTTTATTTCTGCTGCTTGCTGCGCCCGTAAAGAAAAAAATCTGCTTGGAAGTTTTGTTTTTTTTTTGGCGTGCGTGTGGATGGATCAATGCTTGCTCTGTCCTGTAGCCTGTAGAATCTAGTCCCCTGGGCGGCAGCTGCTGGTTCTTTGTGTGCTTGTCAAGCTGGTTCTTTTCCTTGTGGCGGCGGCCAGTTCCTGGAAAATTTGCGCAGTGCTGTAGGGTAGCGCCCTGGAAGAAAAATTGCGCAGTGCTGTGTGGTCGCCCACAAATATCGGAGTCACCTAGTGGCGGTGCTGTAGAAGCAAAAACCGGAGTTTGGTGCGGATGCTTTTTCAGGGTTTGCAGTTTCTGTTTGATTTGATTTTGCATCCTGTAGATCTGGTTTGATGCGAGTAAGGCTTTAGCCTTAATTTCTATCGGTCTGTGAAACCAGAATCTGTTGCATTGAGTTGATACTGGGTGTTTATTTTTAGTTTCCTGTTTGGACTTGTTAATTGCCTGGCAGCTTTCAATGATGAGACTAAAGTTTCGGTCTTTAATTGCCAGCAGGCTGCATTAAGTTTAGATTATTTTGTTCTGCTTATGCGCTTTCGATCGATGCGGTGGGTCACTTCTTTGCGTGCTCGGTGCCCTGTAGTGTCGTGTGTGGTTTTGATTGCTAGCGCGTGCAAGTCGGCTCGGGTTCTTGTGCTGTGTTGCGGCAAGTCCTGTGCGTGCGATGGCGTGAAAGGGGACGCGTTTTGTGCATTCGGGTGTGAGATGGTTTTAGTCTTTTGCTTCGGGGTTTTGATCAGATTCAACACAGGATCCGCTGTGCATGTATACAGATCTTCGTAGCTTTTATAGCTATTGGAGTGAAAGTAGTGTTGAGTTTGATCGGGGTGAAAAATAGAGAAAGCGTCTATTCACCCCCCTCTAGTCGCCTTTCCGGTCCTACAATTGGTATCAGAGCCAAGTTTGCTCTTTTGTGATCTTAACCGATCTTTGAGCATGGCGACTAGTGTGAGGACTTGTGAGCGTTTCCTTGCATCTTGTCGTGGTTCTTTTACCAATGGTGTTGGTCGTAACAAGACATTTCAATTTATGATAAGTCTAATGGCGATGGAGGAGGAAGTCTCCTGTGATATCTGTGGCAAATCCTTTTGTTTTGATTGTCCTAGTTTCAGGGATAAGTCACTTTTAGAGCCCGAGGAGAAGAAGCCCAGTGGCATATGTGCAGCAGCTTTTGAGGATGAACATGATGGAGAGGATTTTGATGATGAGCCTTTTGATGATAGTGATGACTCTTGAGGGCGATCCCTACTCAAGCTAAGCAAGGTGAGCAAAGAAAACTCATTGATGGCTTGATTTCATATGAATACAAATTACATGCTCTTAGGAAGAAAATGAAATTGCTAAAAAGAGAAAAGAATGATTTGTCTCATGAGCTTTCCGAATTGAAAACCTCCATGAATGCTTATGATTCATTGCTTGTAGACATGGAGAACCTAAATAACTCTCTTGCATGCCTAAAATCTGAAAATGAATTATTGAGATCAAATGCTTCTATGCCATGTGATACTTGTATTGCCTTACATCATGAGCTTGACAATGCTAAGTTAGAAATAGGCAATCTTAGATCTATGGGTAGAAATAATTGTGATTCTTGTGTAGGCATGCTTGCTGAAATTGAGAAGCTTAAATTGACTAATTCCATGCATTTTGAGCACTTAGAAAATGCTAGGGTTGAGATTATTGAAATTGAACCTAGGCCTTGTAGCATGTGCTTTCAATATGAAAAATTGCTTAAGGATGGTTTAGTCTCTTGCAAGAATTGTGCTTGTTTAGAAACTGAAATCGATGCTTTGAAATGCATGCTTAATTGAAAGCATCATTAATTTCTTGCACATCTTGCATTTCTTTGAAGAGCGAGGTTGAGTCTTTCTTGCGATGATATGAGCACCAAGTCATGTGACTCTTGTATTTGCCTTCACTCCGAGATTGATGTTTTTAAGATTTCTCTTGCATCTTTGCATTGGAGTTGGTGTCTTTTATGCTAAACATGAGTCACTTGATGTTGGTTTTTGTGGCATCGCTTTGGATAGCTCTTCCTTAGTGAGTTCGACTCTTTCGGACTTTTCTTGTGTTGTCCAACGGATTTCAAAAGACAAATGTGCTTCTTTCTCAAATGGTACTAAATCCTCAAAAGAGAAGTATCATTGCACATTTTGTAAGAAGAATGGACACACTCTTGGGTTTTGCTTTCGCCGTTTGAAACATGAGCGTTGAGTGCGTCGTCATACCTCTAGGAACACACATAGCCTTTCTCATGGCATGTGTGGGTCTAGTGTCGATACGAGGACGAGTCATGATGCTAGTTCTTCCAGGACTTCTTCTTTGAGCCATAATGGTGCTTCGTCCTCTCGGACTGTGTCTACTAGTAGACCTTTACACCATTGCTCATTTTGTGGGAAGAATGGACATCATGTAGATTTCTGTTTTCGGCGTGCAAAACAAATGCGTCGAGCTCATGCTTCTAAGTCTCCTAGTGGGCATAGTCTTTCTCATGACATGCACACTAAAGAGCCAAGCACAAAGACTTGATTTGTTTATGGCTTCTTTGACACCTTTTCTAGTGGTGTCGGACAGCACCGTGGACATGGGTTGCATAGTTTTGGTTTTGGTCCACGAGCTGCCCCGAGGCAGGATTTCCGCCGTTGTCTAAGAGGTGGATCTCGTTTTGTTCATCGAGGTACTCACCCACGGCGAGGTTGTGTGAGCTTTTTGATGCTTTTGCTGGTTCTCATCATGGTGCTTTCAAGCAAGGACATCGCCGCTTTTCTAGAGATGGACCTCGTTTTTCTCATCGAGCTGCCTACTCGCGGCGTGCCTTCAAGGATGAGATTGGATCTTCCTGCATGGACCATCATTTGCATCATGCTAACTCACATAATGGTTCGACTGCCTCTGGTGGTGATGTGTCCAAGGTTTGGGTTCCCAAGCATTCGCTCTCTAACCCTTCGGGACCCAAGACTCGGACACATTGCCTTTCTCATGTGTAGGTACCGAGAACGCAGGTTGGAGAACATGGACTTAAAGAATTCTGATCTTTTGCTTCATTACTTGATCAAGACACTTGATGGTTCTCCACCTCAATGATGGTCTCCAAGAGGCATGTGCTTTAATGGTCGGCATCTACACCTGTTTTGTGAGCAATCATATACCTTCATGCCCTTATCTTCATGATTATTCATACTTGGCATGTTGTGCTTGCTTTGTGCTCACTTGTACCTTATTGGCATGTGTTAATCCTTTGATATCCTTCATCATGCTTTTTTCTTTTATCTTGCTTGTATATCCATGTATCTTATTGTTGCTCTTTATTTCCATGGGTGTATGAGCTTGATTTTGTCATCATGAGCTTGTGCTGTCTTGTACCCTTATAATCTTGCTCGTGTTGATGTTTGCTGTATGTATCCACATGTTCACTTGATATCCATGTTAGCATTTCTTATCCATATCTTGTTCTATAACATGCTTTATGCTTACATGGTTATTGTGCTTTACTATTAATTGTGGATGCATGAGTCTTGCCATAGCTTTCACTAGCTTGCCTTTGACTGTATATGTGATGTGTGATTTGCTATGTGCTTGTTTGCTTGCTCCTATGCCTTATTGTGGATTAAGGATAGTTTGAGCTTTATCATATCTTGGATAGCATGTACTGAAATTGTCTTGTCTATCTCCATCCTCATGTCTTAAATTATTGATTATATGATTTTATGAGTTTTGGATCATTTGCTGCTATCCTTGCTAGTCATGTGTCTTGGTACTGTTTCCTTAGATATTTTTTCACTAACCCAGTACCAAGGCATAGACTTTTTCTGTCTCTTTGGTGTAGTCTTTTCAGTTGAGAAGAAGAACATGTGACTCATGATTTCAAGCGGTTGGTTCTTCTTCATTTGTGCCTTCAATGATGACTATCACTTCTCGGAGACGAAGGAATTTGAGATGAGGATGATGGATGAGCACAACTACCTTCTGAAGCTTCAAGGATTGTATCTTCATCCATCATGACTACATCTCACTGCCAAGCAGTGCGACTCAGGTTCGAGCTTCCATACCTTTCATTTATGTATGGTATCCCTAGTCTACCTTGCTTTGCATCTGGTTCGTGTCAGGTGTTGGATTTGTTGGGTTCAGGGTAGATAGGAGGCTCTGTTCTAGCACTTGTCCTTTCTAGGCACTCTTCTTATCCTATGATTTGCTATGACGCATTCTTCTCACAGCCTAGGTCGAGCTTGTCTCCCAATCACTAGTGTTAGCAGGTTTTTGAGTTGCCTGTAAGCTTTTTAGTGTTGGTGTTTCGCTCCCTAGCTTTTCGAGTTGCTGTCCCTAGAGATCTTGTGGTGTTTGAAGTCTTTGTGCTAGTTTTTGTGGAGTCCAAGGCAAATTGGCAGATCTCCCCTCAAAGCTTTTTAGACCCAACAAGGTTTGCCACCTTGAGAAGCAAGTTAGGGATAATTTATTCCTATGGGTTCGTTTGAGGGGGAGTTGGTTCTTTTCGGATCTTTCTTAGTTCTTTTGTGAACCTTTTAGGCTTTTAAGTCTTTTGTGCATCTCATTGTATCATATTGCATATATATAAAAAATCCAAAAAGATGCATTGCAATATAAGCTTTACTGCTTCTATCTTTTAATTGATGAAGCTTTGCTTATTACCCTATTGAGCTTTAGTATTTCAATTCTTGCTCAAGATTGTGTCTAGTTCTTTGACTTGCTAGAATTATCATGCTTTCACATGTGCAACAATGTCTTTGCTATATGAGCTAGAACTGTTAATATAACTTGAACCTAAAAATTGCGATTTGTGGATCTTTTAGCTAGTTGCATAATTAGTGATCCTTTTGTGACATTGGCCCTGTCAAAATTGCTTTGTTAGCTCTGGAATCTAGAATTGAACATCTATGAGCTTTTTGTTCCTAAGAATCTAAAATAGCCCTTGTGCAAAATGAAAATGATCTCTTTTGTGCGAAAAAAAACTGATCTCACCAATTCTTTCTCATGAGACGGCTTGCCATTGTACTAGGCATGAACTCGAGGGAGTTTTGGATGACCTAGACCACTCTTTTAAGCTTTTGTTGCTTGGGATGGTCGCAGTGAGGCTTGAGATCTAGCACATGGCTAAAAATGCAAATTGTCCAAATTGGTTGAAGCTTAGGAAGAGGTTGTGGATGGCTCCTAGTCCAGGATCTTCTTTACTAAGATAGACCTTTAATCAACTTGAATATTCATTGCAAATGAAAAATAGTTGAGAATTTGGGCTTTTGACAAAAGTTGAGCTAAATGATTCAATTTAGGACTTTTTGTCTTTAAGATGGTCTTTGCTAGCTTCTGGATCTCACATTGACATTCTGATATGGCCATTATCACTTTAGGATAACTGTTGTTGAACTTGCTAATTTTGATGCATTGCTTAATTTAATCCAATAACATGTGATATATTGAGCTCATTAGCCTAGCTTTGCTATATATGTCTTAACATGATCTTGCTAGCTTTGTCAGGCTTGTTGTATCTTGAGTAATGGTAGAAATGCTAGCCTGTTCAATTGAGTAATCTCCAAAGCTTCTTTTACCTAAAAATTGAAAAATCAAAACAAAAATGAAGCCACCCCATTGCACTTCATGCATGCTCTTTCTTTTGCTTCTTCCTTTCTTGTGCATTTGTCATCTTTGGATGAGAGGAAGGGATGATTCCTTGATGAATCCATTGTCAAAGGGGGTGAAGATATAGCGAAAATGTAATGTTAATAAAGAGCTTTTTGGTTATGGGGGAGTAGTTTTGTAAGTGGGAGAAATTGAAAAATTGAAAATTGAAAATTCTCTCTTGTAAAATGATGATCATAGTGAGGGGGAGCATTCATATTGCATTCTTTTGGTCTTATTGCTTATTGACTTTCTGAACTTGAATTGCAAATCTTGAAGCCTCACAATGATCCTAGGTCAAATAGAACAATTATTTCTTTCATATGGACCTCAAGTGAGATTTTTGTCGACTCTTTGGAAATGGAAGCTTTCTTGCTTTCTTTTGTTGTATCTCACTTGCTTATGCTATTCTGGAGCCAGCTTGGTCATTTTCATTGCTTTTTCTTGCATTTGGACCAAGTTGTGCCTTTGTGCGAAAACTGCGAGTATTTTACTTTTCAAACCACAAACTTACATTTTCTGAGAAATTGCCAATGTGTTCATCAAGGGGGAGATTGTGGATATCATGGGGATATGCCCATGATCTTAGGATGATGAAACAATTGGCAATGTGGCTTTTGGTTTCAAGTTTCACGCGTTTTCGACAAAGTTTCAGATCTGTCGGTCGGCGGTCTAACCGGCTTTTGTCTTTGAATGTTGATATAAGTGGTGATTTGATTTTGGGATAGGTCATATCCTTGTTGATAATGCATATGTGTTGCATATTGCATGTTTTGGCTAACGTGGGTCAAGTTGTGAAGAACTTGTTCCGGATTCGTGTTGCTTGTCTATTCTTTGTCAGGTGGCTTGCGTGTCAATGACGGTCAACGGCGAGTGGATCGGGACTAAGCTTGGAGAGCCGAGGTCGAAACGATCATGGATGCGGGTGAGGTCAAGTGACTCAAGCATGGCGCGAATGGGCAAGGATGACCGAACAAGGCGGTTCGGTGTGATTGGTTGGATCAAGCGGTAGCGAGTCGTTGCAAGTGCTCGATGGTGCGGTGGGATCCGGACGGGAGAGACTTGACGACATGGAGCCGTTGATCAACCTACGTGGCGAAAGCGGCGATTGCTTCAATGGATTGGACTCGGTCTTCGGAAAAGAACGAGAAGGGGTATTTTGGTAATTTCACCAAATACCACCTTGGTGACCTTTTGACTAAGCCGCGGCGCGGGTCGGCGCATGGTGAAGCGGTTTAGATCAATCGACGATGAAGACGGCGCTTTAATTTGCATGCGTGTGTGTTCCGTTGATGTTGGGCCTTAACGGAAGCCCATTAGGGTAAATCTTCTCTAAAGTTTTTAGGGTTAGAGGTTACCCTAGATGGAATATTCTTGGGGCTGCCATTGGCCAGAAAAGAAAATTCCAGAGTTGAGGCGCACCTCTCATCTGATGAGAAACCAGAGGCTTTGGCGTGAGAGAGCCCTTGGTGGCCGTGCTGAAGAAAAATCAGAAGGCGTTGCCAATCACCAAGAAAAGCGGTTAGGCGGCGCCAACAGAGCGCTGGAGATCGCCCGTGAGAAAAGCCGTGAGTGGCGGCGCTTGTACTCCCTGGGGCAGAAATGATGTTGCATTGAATAGTGTTGGGAAACTATGGGCCTGGCCCAGAAGCCGGCCCATGTATGGGCTCCCCATCCCAAACCCTAGCAGGGTCTGTAGTCTATAAATAGGGGGTGCTATTCATTGTAAGCGATTGATCGATTGATGAAGGAATAAAGAGAAGCAAGAAGCCCCCTATATCTCTGTGTTCAATCTCTTATTATGTTCTTGTGTTCTTGCATTGTTCTTACGATTCTATACTTGTCTATGAGGTGTCGTTGAATTTGGACTCGCTTGAATGATGGTTCCTCAACACGTTATCGGCCGATCGACTCTCCTCGCATCGAAAAGGTAACCGTCGATGAACGACGCTCGTAGATTGAATCGTCTTCTTTCTAGATCGCTTTCAATTCTGCAAATTCGCTTTCTAGATTGTTTTTCTACGGTGCAAATCCTTTCTAATCTACCGTGAGCCGACTTGAAGTCGCCGACACAATGTCGATGGGTAGATTGCATGAAAGATTGGATGTCGATTGTACCGTAGAAGTTGCAAATCCGTTCTAATCTACCGTGAGCCGACTTGAAGTCGCCGACACAATGTCGATGGGTAGATTGCACGCAAGAACCGATGATGATTGCACTGTATTGTATCGCATCACATTATATCGCACAAATAGTTTGCATATATGAACAGTAACCGCATGCGGCCCGAAGCCGTAGCCACCATTGGTGCCATAGCCGAGAGCGTCGCGCGCTCTCAGATCTGTCTGCGCCGCCACCCGGCCGTGTGCACCGCCACGAGCCCGCCGCCGCTGAAGCGCTTGCGCCGCTGGAGCGCCTCCGCCGAAGCTTCGGAACGGCGCCGCCAAGCCGCGCCGCTTCGCCGCTGACGTATGAAGCCGCCCGAAACATGCGCCATAAGCGCACCGCCGCCGAAGTCACTTCTCGCCGCCTCCGCCACCTGCAGCGCGGCTGCCCGTCGTGTGGAGCCGCCTCCGTCCGCGCCACAAGACGCGCGCGCGCCAGCCGCCCGCGCGTCGGAGAAGCCGCACGTCCGCACCCGCTCGCTGGTAGGGCCGCCGCCTCGGGCGCATTTTGGAGCCGCCGCCACCGTGTTGCACAGGGCAGGGAAACCCTTCACCTCCCTGCACCCTTTTTGCTCGGTTGGTGTTGGGCCGACTTGGGCCAAGGAAGGCCCGGCCGGACTTCATTTAATCACGAGCAAAAAGACAAAAAGGAAGGCCCGGCCGGATGAAAACCAAATGAAAAAGGGAATTTTGCAGAAAGAACCCTTGTAGTTCTAAAAATTACGCAGAAATTTTCTCTAAACTGAAATTTCACATTTTAACCCCTGAATATTACAGAATTCGCCGAAATTTATTTTCCAGTAGAAAAGGGCCTCGGGAATTCAAATTTTGAATCAGTTTTTGCATTTGAAGCATGTTTAACTTTGTTATTGTTATTTCTACGCAATATTTTTTCTGTATTTACTGTTTTGATTATATGTGATCGTTTGTATTACTTTAAATCACTGAAAATAACAGTAAATCATGAAAAATGCATAGAAAAGTACGGGAACACGAACATGGAGTTCGAAGAGCATTATAAGAATTTTGCAACCATTTTATGTAAATTACTAGCAGTAATCTTATGAACTCTTTGCATGAATATGAATATGACTGGCATCACGAACTAGGAGTTCGAAGAACTGACCCAGCATGGCCAGAATTTGTACAAAATTTGTACAAGTCTTCAACTCTGTGATAATGTAATCACGGATAAGCAGAAGATTGAGAAGACTCTCTCTACCTTTCACCCAAATGCGGTGCAATCCGCATGCAACTATCGTCAAGACGGCTACACGGAGTATGCCGCATTAATTGACACCATGCAAGTTACAAAAGCTTAAGATAATGTTCTAAGGAAGAACTACATCTCATAGCCACCTAGTAGCAATGTTGGCCATGAAGCCAATGCTAGCAGCTAGAAGGTGATAAAACCTCTCACAAAGGAGAGGAGTAAGAAAGGAAAGGTCGTGAGTCGCACGTTATTGATGCTTTCCAGTCTAACAAGAAGGGCATAGGACAGCATGAGGCACACCTCGCCATTGCAGGCACAGAAGATCCACACCCATTAGTTGCACTCATAGATGTGGACAGCCTAGCAGCAACCCTATTATCCCTCCTCTAGACATCGCAGCGGCTGCAGCCGTAGTTGCCCAATAGGAGAAGATCTCCATGGAGCCGATTAAGGCAGAAGTTTCTGAATACTTCGCTGATTCGATCTAGTGCACGCATTGCACTTGGATCTTTTATAGTAACTTGCAGTTTGTAATTGAAGTAGAACATTGAATTATTTTCGAATAATGGTTGTAAGCTCTAGTAGAGCAAAGCATTAAATTCTTATGACGAGTCCTGCAAGACTTATTCCCGTATTTATAATAACAAGTTATGTTCTGATATTTGAAGTATTTTATTTATGTGTTGCTTGCTTTCTGCTACATATTAATAAAGTACATTATATTAGAACGCGTGTGACGCCCTATTGGAGGAAGATTGCTTAGCAGGTAGCAGCACAATAAATACCATCTTGAGAGAGACGAAAATCTTTCGGTCGATCAGCAAGAATGCTGGTAGTCTTACGACAATCGCAGGCAGTGATACTCTCAAGGATATTCGCAAAGCGGTTTCCACGTAGAGGCGAAGAAGAGTATGGTAAGAAATACCGCTCATTATAAAGTGTGAAGAAAGTAGAAAAATGGTATCAGAACGACTTCCTTCATTTGAAACTGGGCTATACTACACTAATATTAAGGCATCTGCAGCCTATACTGCCCTGAAAACCGTATTTAGAAGCTATGAACCTTTTCTATCTCTGGCATGATAGATTATGCCGCCTAGGTCTTAGAATGGTGAGAAATATAATTAACAATTCACAGGGACATAATGTCAATGTAAAGATTTTCCCGAATCAGGAAGATTTTGTGTGCCCTGCAGGTGCCACCGGGAATTTAATTACTAAACCTTCTGCTCTGAAAGCGAAGGATGAAGTCCCTACATTCCTGGACCGTATCCAGGGAGACTTTTTGCGGTCCTATACAGCCCCTGTAAGGGTCATTTAGGTATTTTATAGTGCTCATCAATGCTTCCTCGAAATGGTCGCATGTATGTTTATTGTCTGCGAGAAACCAGGCTTTGGCAAAGCTAAATCTCGCAGATAATTAAAATTAGAAATATTTTCCCTGATCATCATGTGAAGTACACCAGAATGGACAACGCCGGAGAATTTACTTCAAAGGCATTTGATGATTATTGTATGGCAATGGGAATTAAAGTCGAGCATTCCGTACCGCATGTCCACACCCAGAATGGACTAGCAGAGGCATTAATTATAAGGATTAAAATTATTGCCCGACCACCTTTGAAGAATTGTAATTTACCAACTGCATGTTGGGGACACGCAGATCTGCTTTCATGACAACTCTCATCAATTTTAGACCACCGGCATATAACATCCATTCACCTATGCAACTAGTGCAAGAATTGACCTGAAAAACTTCTCATCTTTGAAGGTTTGATTGCAAGGTTTATATACCTATACCATTACCACAAATAACTGCAAAGGGCCTTCTCCGAAATCTGGATATCTGTTGGTTATGTGACAACATCCATAATCGGTATTTGGAACATATGATGAGAGATTTGCATCTTGCCCGATTCGTGACGATATATTAGATGAGGCTAGTTTCCGTCATTTGGGGAGAAATCAACCTCTTGATGAAAATGTCGAGAAATAGAAAGTCGGCGAGATAATTGAAGTCCGAAAGATAATTGAAATCCATGCACATGACCCAGCACTAGTGAAGCAAATAGAAAGTCGAAGATAATTGAAGTCTAAAAGACAAATGAAGTCTAGAAGATAATTGATTTGCAAGTATTAGCGAATCAAGCGCCTAACCGCTTTAGTGATTTGAAGAAGCGTGACCAAGTCGCATATGCACATGCATAATGCACGAGAGAGGTTGAAATACCAATGAAGGTATCCCTAATCCCGTCCTAAGGCCTCTGAAAGGACGAGAACTCCGACCCCTCGAATCCCAAGTAACCGGGGACGCCTGGCGAAAAAGGATAAGAAGGACTTGACACAGCCGATCACCGAAGTTTCCCCAGAACAAGAAGGGGAGCCAATTGAGACCTGGCATTTGTATGGAACCTTCAGAACAAGGCATACTAGAATTGAATATCCCCATGAAGGGAGACATCAGCATGGATGTGTGCGCACACATCGGAGCTGAAAAACTAAAGGAACTTGCCCCCGTAATTGAAAGCAGCGGTGAGCAAGTAGAAGCATTAGAAGAATCGCCCCTTGAAGAAATAGCTATAAACTTTATGACCTCGGGAGAATCTATGAATAAGACAACAGACAATGTCGACATTGATTTTGCAAAGAAAGTTGCCACAATCATCGATCTTGATTCAGAGCCTATATCGCTCGCTGAATGAAAATATCAGATTGGGAAGATTGAAATAAGGCAATAGAAGCAAAATTATTATCTCTGAATAAAAGAAAGGTGTTTAGGCATGAAAGCCGTTCGCCTCCCCATGTGCACCTTGTAGGGCATAGTGGGTATTTGTTCGAAAGAGAAATGAAAATAATGAAGTAAAGAAAGGCTTGTTGCATAAGGTTTCACTCAACATCCAGGAGTTGTTTATGAAGAAACCTATTCCCCGGTCATAGGCGAAACCACCCTTTAGATATTTAATCTCAATGGCAGCTAACTTGAAGTTAAAAGTGAAATTGATGGATGTGGTAACAGCATATCTTTATGAAATATTGGATTCGGACATTTATATGAAGATACCTGAATGTATCCCTGTCCCGAACCAAGACAGAGCAAATAGAAATCTATATAATGTGAAACTTCGGAAAGTCATTTGTCTGAGGCGTAAGCAATCGAGCGAGGATGTGGTATAATCATTTGAAGCGACTTTCTATGCAAGAAAGGCTACACGAACAATGAGAATAATCCTGTGTATTTATACAATGATCCCAGGATGGATTTTGTATAATCTCCATTATTATGAAGATGTCTGAATATCATTAGAACCCCCGAAAGGTATTAAGAAAGCAAGCTCTCACTTGGAGTCGAGTTGAAATGAAAGAATTGGGTAAAACCAAATATTGCCTAGGCTCATGACTTGAGCATACCCACGAAGGGTTTTTAGTACATAAGCCAACCTACACTCGAAAGGTGTTAGAAAGGTTTGATTTTGAAAGGCATACCCTTTGAAATTGCCAATGGTCGGGAGATATTTGCTGACAAGACAAAGACGTCTGAGACCTAAAGAAGAGGGGGAGGAAGTCTTGGGACGAAATTCCTATACTTAAGTGTGATAGGAGCACTCATGTATTTAGCAAATTGTACTAGATTGACCATTGCATTTACCGTGAACCTCTTAGCAAGGTATAGTCGAGAACCTACCAAAGGCATTGGTAGGGAATGAAGGACATCTTCCGATACCTCCAAGGAAGCAAAGAACTTGGTGCATTCTCTGAAAAGAACCAAGACACGAATATGAATGGCTATCTTGATCTTGGGCACTGTAGAACCATATCTGACCAAGTCATAAGCAGGCTATGTTTCATATGTGGTGGGCGCAATTCCATAGAAATCATCTAAGCGAGTCTTGTATCGACTCAGACGAACCACTTGGAAATCATAGCATTGTATGAGGCCTCACGAGAATGTGTTTGGCTTCAGCGGATGATTCATCACATCCAGCAGTCATGTGGATTGAATACCGCGTAAACCCCCACTATTATCTATAAAGATAATGCAGCTTGTGTTGCACAGGTGTAGATGGGTTATGTGAAGAGTCATCTCACAAAGCATGTCAACCCCAAGTTCTTCTATGCTCATAAATTGCAAAAGACGGACGAAATTAAAGTTCTGCATACTAAGTCATGTCAAAATCTTGCAGATTTATTCACTAAGTTACTTCCAGCATCTAACTTTGAAAGGTGCATCGTGGAATTATAGCAGCGAGACTTAGAAAGTCACGAAATTTGGGGAGAATCTTCACGAACTCATTATTGAAACTTGATCACGAAGATCGAGTACCCAAAGAGTAAATCACGGAGATTAAATGAAATTGGGTGGATTGTATTCTTTTTCCTTGACGAGTTTTCACAAGTTTCTCGGCTAAGGTTTTTAATGAGGCAATTTGTGCAACGCAGCAGAACTTGTATCATGTGCTCTTTCTCCAAATTTTTCCCATTAGGTTTTTATGGAGTTTTGACGAGGCACGAACATGTAAGGATGGGTGCCCAAGGGGGAGTGTTGGGAAACTATGGGCCTGGCCCAGAAGCCGGCCCATGTATGGGCTCCCCATCCCAAACCCTAGCAGGGTCTGTAGTCTATAAATAGGGGGTGCTATTCATTTATGGCGATTGATCGATTGATGAAGGAATAAAGAGAAGCAAAAGCCCCTATATCTCTGTGTTCAATCTCTTATTATGTTCTTATGTTCTTGCATTGTTCTTACGATTCTATACTTGTCTATGAGGTGTCGTTGATTTGGACTTCTTGATGATGGTTCCTCAAGAAATAGATTCTTGTCTTTGCTTTTTCATTCCTATTCTTTGTGGCGGTTCTTGTGTTTGTGTCTTGAAAACCAGTTACGTGCGGCGATTGTTTTCTCCCCGCAAAATCCGGATCTGCTTTGTGCCTGTGAAAAAAAATAGTAGAGCCGGTGCCTCGTTTTGCCACATAGATCCAGTAGGTGGCGGCCTCATGCCCACAGGAGAAATCGAGCTTATCTGGCGCCCTACAAGTTCTCTGGCTGCCTTTTTCTAAGCTTTGAGTTGTTACTAGTGTTAATTTTTTTAAGATTTCTGTTTTGGCTGCCATTTTACTTTTCGCTAGAAAAACCGAGGGCAATGGCTTTATTCCTTGTCGGCGCCTGCATCTCTGAAAAAAATCGAATCTGGCGGTGATCTGTTTTCCCTTAGTCAATCAGATTTTTTTGGAGTTCTGTTGGCTTGTGTTGTGTGTGTATATTGTGCCCTCTAAAACCAGTCTTGTCTGTGAGAGCTCGATTGCGGCTACTGTCTTGCCATCTTGTTTATTTCTGTTGCTTCTTTGCTACCGTAGTAAAAAAAAATCTGCTTGGAAGTTTTGTTTTTTTTTAGGCGTGCGTGTGGATGGATCAATGCTTGCTCGTCTGTAGCTTTGTAGAATCTAGTCCTGGGCGGCATTCTTCTGGTTCTTTGTGTGCTTGTCGATTGGTTCTTTTCCTTGTTCGGCGGCTAGTTCTGGAAAATTCTTGCTTGATCTTTGTAGGGTAGCATACTGGAAGAAAAATTACTTGATCTTGTGTGGTTGCCCACAAATATCGAGTCACTGGTGGCGGTCTTTGTAGAAACAAAACCCGGAGTTTAGTGCGGATGCTTTTTCGAGGTTTGCGATTTCTGTTTGATTTGATTTTGCATCCTGTAGATCTGGTTTGATCACGAGTAAGGCTTTAGCTTTAATTTCTATCGATGCGTGAAACCGAATCTGTTGCATTGAGTTGATCTTGGGTGTTTATTTTCAGTTTCTGTTTGGACTTGTTAATTGCTGGCGACCTTCAATGATGAGACTAAAGTTTGGTTTTTAATTGCGGTGAGGCTGCATTAATTTTAGATTATTTTGTTCTGCTTGTCTACTCTAATTGGTGCAGTGGGTCACTTCTTGCGTGCTCGGCATACTGTAGTGTCGTGTGTGGTTTTGATTGCTAGTGCGTGCAAGTCGGCTCGGGTTCTTGTCTTTGTGTTGCGGCAAGTCTGTGCGTCTTGATGGCGTGAAAGGGGCGCGTTTTGTGCATTCGGTGTGAGATGGTTTTAGTCTTTTGCTTGAGGTTTTGATCGGATTCAACACGGGATCCTTGTGCATGTATCTGAGATCTTCGTAGCTTTATAGCTATTGGAGTGAAAGTAGTGTTGAGTTCGATCGGGGTGAAAAATAGAAAGCGTCTATTCACCCCCTCTAGTCGCCTTTCGGTCCTCTGAGCGTGAACATTTCCATTCATATCTATCTTTTTCTTAAAAACCCATTTACACTCAAGGGTTTTAACACCATCATGTGGATCAACCAAGTTTCAAACATGATTGTCATTGATGGATTTTATCTTGGATCTCGTGGCTTCAACCCATGACTCGAGTCTAGACCCATCATTGCTTCCTCATAAGTCTTAGGTTCATCGTTATTCAATAATACAACATCATGCTCATACCTTATAGGCAATTGGCGTGACCTTTTAGATCTCGTGGGGCTGATGCCTCATCTCTGAGTTCTACAATATTTTGTTCATCTTGTAGAGGTTCAGTAGGAGTTGAAACATTTTCATATATTTCCCAAATTTCTTCGAGTTGCACCTTGCTCCCACTAAATCCTTTGGAAAGAATCTCTTTCTCTAAGAAGACACCATTTCAGGCAACCAACACTTTGTGATGAGGACATCACTTCTTCGGATACACACAACAATCCTCCACTTCACAGTCAAGGACCAATCACTAGAGCTCGCGCCCGACAATTGAATTTACAGGTGAGCTCGTTCCTAAGTACTTCTTTTTGTTCATTTGAGAATCGATTGCTACCTAATGATTTAATTATGATTAGGAACCATGGAGAGGACCTGGAAGTACTTGGAGAAGAGCTCTGAGGCGCACAAGTCCAGCGAGGCGGTCGAATCATGTTGGAGGCCCAACTCAAGCCGACTTCGAATCAATTCGGAGTCAGGACCAAACCGCACTAAAATGGGCGCCCAGATCGCATCCGGGCTCCGTTTTGGACGTTCCACATATGTATGGAAAGCTGAGAAGACGAACTTTCCAATGGCTCTGGTCCCATGTCAAAATTCCTTCTGAGTCAATGGGAATCGTCAAAACAAGTGGGCATTCAGAATCTGTCAGGGTGCTGCGCCACCGTCTTTTGGGCCGTTCGGCTTTGTATCGTGTTGGAGCCCATTAGGGGCGCGTCAGGGTTTGCACACCCTCAGTCCTCTATATCCAGCCGCCACCCCCACCATTAGGGTTGGGTTTTGGTTAGATTAATTCTGTCTTGAACAGTTTCGCCGTTCATCGGTTTGTGAGACCCCAACTTTGAGTGCTAAAACAATACATCTGCAATTCCGTTGTGTTCTTCCTTGTTCTTGCTTGTGTTCTTGATTAAGTGGCGAGATTAGCCTTCTTGGCGAGTCAACGGGCTGCACGGTTGATAACTTGAGGAGGCGTGGTGCTGCGATTGCGGGGTTCGGAACGTGTTGTTCGGAAGCCGAATCGATTTGTGTCGCGCCTCCACTAAATCGAACATATCTAGAACCTGTTGGAAGATCGGGACCCCATTCCCATTAAGTGGTAATCAGAGCTTCAGGTGTTCCTTCAGGTTCGAGTTTACCCTACCCTTGTTGTTTTCGGTTTCATCCTAGAGTCCAAGAAAAAGCCCTACAAAAAAATTGTAGTCATAGGTTGTTCCCTGTCCCAGATCTCGTTTAACCTTTTGCACAATTTGATTTTAGAGTCCATAGTGTTGAGTTTGTGTCCTTAGTCGAGTTGTGTTGCTGGTTTAGATCGTGTTTTATTTCGGGTTGTCTTGCTTCCGCTACCTCTCATATAAACCCTAGCCGTCAACTTTTGTTTCTCCCACCCTCTGTTTTTGAGTCATCCATCGCGTCTCGTGATCACCCAGCACCTTTCCCCATTGAGTCTCGTGATCACCCAGCACCATCCCCCACCTCTTCCCGAGCTTCCGCCCCCAATTTCCACCAATTTCTTCCACCCGATTTCGTTTCGGCCTCCACAGCAACCATAACTCGGAGGCCCTCCTTCAAGCACGTAACTTTCGCATCTGGACTCGAAATCGAGGCAATTTTTTTGAAATTGGGTGAAATTAAATTTGCATCGAAACTCCCCACTTTGTCGGGTTCGGCGAATTTATTTTGCCCAAATTCGGCCTGGAAAGTGCAGTACTCGAGCTTTGAACTTTCATCACCGAATTTACATCACATTCATCATTTTCTGTAGGCCACACCTTACATCAGATTGAGGTGAAACTTTGTGTGGTTCCTATTTACGTGCTTCGCTTTGTGAAAAAAAAACCAAAAAGAAAAAAAATTCATTCCTTTGGTTTTGCACGAGAGCAAAAGGCACACGAGAGCACTCCGTGCCTAAAAAAAACGAAACCTGAGTTTTTAGGTGATGAGATATTGATTTGTCTTTGTCTTTACACAGCCATCTTTGTTGCTATCTTTGCTTTACTATTACGGTCTTGACTCCTTGTTCATCACATCATACCTACTATAGGACACATTTAGACCCGACAACTAGGACCGATGTTTTGGACATTTACTCGGCATTACTATCATTTATTGATTTGTGTTCCACTAACATATTTGGCCTTCAAGCTCCATATACCTACTTAGGATAGCCTGACTTTTGACCCTTGCAATCGCGGCACCACGTTCGGTATCACGAACCAGCCACGGTTGTACCACCTCTTGTTTGCGATGGTAAGAACACTTGTAAAGCTTGGTAAGCCACTTCCTTTGTGGGTTCCCCTTGTCCTCCTTTGTAGTTGATAGGGATAATCATTTTGTTTTCCTGTGTTTCCACTAACCATGGCGGGGCGAAGGGCCGGGACACGGTCGATTTCAACGAGTGTGTTAGTCGCGGCGGCTACAAGCTGCGCTTTCGACAAACAAAATGCTTCATTCATCGATCTCGGCTCGCGAATGGACACCATCGTCGCCGCCATTGCCCGATTGAACACCACGAAGGCATTGGCGGGTGGAAGCGGCGGATGGTGACCTCACTGGTCGGATGGGCGCGTGGAGGCACGCGCCACTGTCAATGGCGGCCATCATCATGATGATGACACGATGCATGATGCGGTTGGCAACATTGATCGGCGGGAGACACAAGATGCGACTCGTCGGCGTCTTGACAAAACAGACATGGTATGGGAGGTAATAACTTGAACCGTCATGGTAACGATGACCCTTTTGCTAAAGTCAAGTTTACCATCCCATCTTTTTGGCCTTTATGATGTTGCAATATATCTTGATTGGGAGATGACGGTGAAGCGAAGTTTAATTCTCACTTGGTTCTGAACAACATAGAGTTAGACAAGCTACTAGTGAGTTTAAGGACTTTGCTATTATCTGGTGGAATGAGGCTGGGTACCATCGCTTACAACTGACACATGGGAGCGGTTAAAAAGAAGCTATGCGTGTCGTTTTGTTCCTCCCTCATATAAGCGTGATTTGAGAAAAAATTACAGCGCTTAGAACAAGGTGATAGTTACATTGGGACTATTATCTTTGAGCTTCAAAAGGGTATGGTGCGTTGTGGGGTTGTTGAGAAGCAGAGGATAAGATTTATCGTTTCTCTGAGGGGTTCTGGCCTGAAATTCAGGACATTGTTGATTATAAAGATTTTACTCATCAACAGTTGTTCCGACTTGCTATGCTTGCGAAAGCAATTGCGAGGGCGCAAGGAATCGGCGGCAGCAAGCACGGACGACCCTCCTACGCCGCGAACGACTACATCGGCGGGGCGCCCAAGTCTTCTTGAGTTTTCGTTCTCCTCCACCACCGATGAACAAGATTGCTGCGGTATGCTGAAGCCACCTTCCACGACCGCCTATGCAGATTCTACAAAAAATTCTTTGCGAGCTCGACCAAGAGTTCTTCTTCCGTGGCTTCCACGGGCGCTCCTCGACATTGATGCCACCGCTGCCATGGACTTGGTCATGTGCGGAGAATTGCCCTAACCAGCGGGCATACATCGCCACGGAAGATGGAGGCTACATCGGCGCCGGATGTCGAGGAGGATGATAGCGTTCTTCTTGCCTCGGACGACAATGGCGGTGGTCATGGCGACTGTTCCTTGGTGGGGCGTCCACAGCGATGCTACTGAACATCATTGTGCGGCGAGTCCTCGGCACTGGGTACAACAACCCGATAAGCTTCAACGCCAAAATTTGTTTCAGACTTTCTTTGCAATCAAGAACCGTGGCGCACGTGTCATCATTGATGGAGGCTGCAACAACAGTGAGTTCGATTTGGTCAAGCTTGGCTTGACCGCGACGCATCCACATCCATACCATATTCGATTGGTTAAATGACTCTGGAAAAGCTAAGGTAACACAAACATGCGAGTCCATTTTTCCATTGGTGGTTATCTTGATCATGTTGATTGTGATGTGGTTCCCATGCAAGCATGCTCTCTTTTATTGGGTCGACCTTGGGAATTTGATAATGATGCTTTACACCATGGTAGTAGTAACAAATACACTTTTATGCATAAGGAAAGAAAGTTACTTTCTTGCCTTTGACCCCATTGAGATTATAGGGGCGATAGGGAAGCGAGCTTCTTGCTAATGATCAACGGAACATGATAAATCTGAAAAACATACATTATGCTTGCCACAAAATCAGACCTTGCGAAATTGATGATATTAATGATACATGCTATGCTTTTGTGTGCAAAGATGCTTTATTTTCTCTTGATAATATGCCTTGCACTTTGCACTCTCTGTCACTAACCTTTGCGGGATTTTAGAGATGTTTTCACGATGAGATACCTCCGGGACTTCCACCCATTCGAGGATTGAGCACCGATTGACTTGATCCTGAGGCGAGTTTGCCAAACCGTGCGGCGTCTGAGACCAATCCGAAGAGACTAAGGAGATTCAGCGACAAGTCCAAGAACTTTTGGACCGTGGAATACGTCGTGAGAGCCTTAGTCCTTGTGTTGTTCTGTTCTTTTGGTACCCAAAAAGATGGTTCTTGGCGTATGTGTGTAGATTGTAGAGCCATTAACAACATTACTATAAGGTATCGTCATCCTATTCCCAGGCTAGACGACATGCTTGATGACTTGTGTGGTGCTATAATTTTCACAAAGATTGACTTGCGTAGTGGATACCACCAAATAAGAATGAAACTTGGCGATGAATGGAAAAGCGCTTTTAAAACTAAGTTAAACTTGTATGAGTGGTTAGTCATGCCTTTTGGTTTAACTAATGCACCTAGCACTTTCATGAGATTAATGAGCGAGGTTTCGTCCTTTCATTGGCAAATTTGTGGTCGTTTACTTTGATGATATCTTGATTTATAGCAAGTCCATGGATGAACATTTGAATCACTTACGTGCTGTTTTTAATGCTTTGAGAGATGCCGTTTGTTTGGTAACCTTGAGAAGTGCACCTTTTGCGGATCGAGTCTCTTTTCTTGGCTATGTTGTGACTCCACGAGGAATTGAGGTTGATAGAGCCAAGGTGGAGGCGATATGGAGTTGGCCCACGCCCAGCGGTCTCCCAAGTCTTGAGTTTTCTTGGCCTTGCGAGGTTTTATCGCCGCTTTGTCAAGGAACTCAGCACCATTGCGACACCGTTGATTGAGTTGACAAAGAAAGTCGTGTTTCATTGGGGGCCATCACAAGAGAGTCCTTTAATCTTTTGAAGGACAAGCTTACACACTCACCATTGCTCCAACTTTCGGATTTTGGTAAGACTTTTGAAATTGGAATGTGATGCTAAGCGGAATTGGTATTGGTAGTGTTTTGATGCAAGAAAGGCAAACTGTTGCCTACTTTAGTGAAAAATTGAATGGTCTGCTCTTAATTATTCCACGTATGATAAAAAATTGTATGCTCTTGTTCGATCTTTAGAGGCGTGGCAACACTATTTATGGCCTAAAGAATTTGTCATTCATTACGATCATGAATAACTTAAGCATATTAAGTAGTCAAACCAATTTGAATCGTAGACATGCTAAGTGGGTGGAATTTATTGAATCTTTTCCTTATGTCATTAAACACAAGAAAGGGAAGGATAATGTGATTCTTGATGCTTTGTCTCGGCGCTATACCATGTTGTCTCAACTTGATTGTCACATTTTGGTCTTCAAACCATTAAAGGACAATATGCTTTAGATGCTGATTTTAAGGATGTGTTGTTGCATTGTAAAGAGGGACAAGCATGGAATAAATTCGTGATCAACGATGGGTTCTTGTTTAGAGCTAACCGCCTATGCATTCGAGTTGGATCCGTTCGTCTTTTGTTGTTGCGGAGGCGCATGGAAGCGGTTTGATGGGACATTTGGTGCTAAGAAGGCGGAGGGCGTTACGGCCACACACTTCTTTTGGCCAAAAATGAGCGAGATGTTGAGCGGTTTGTGGCTCGCTTATAGACATTCAATGATCATGTAATCTTATAACCCAATATTTTCGATTTGACTCCAAGATATATCACACTCGGAATGTTTCTCCAAATGGTCTATACTGACAATAAATGGCTATACAATGGAATAGGAATAAGTACAAAGCTTAAAAGCAATTTAAATTACTTGAATATAAATATGCATGCAATAATAATTTTAAACAGAAATTAAATAATTTAAAATAATGGGTACAGATATGGTCAAGAGTGTAACTTGCCTTGCTTAATGTCGATGTTCCCAAATGGTGTTGAAATCCGATCGTCCAAAAGTCGTCGAAATCTATACGTGTAAACGATCCGAATTCAAATAATATTCAAATAAAATCCAAATAAAATCCAAAAATTATAAAATAAATACTAGAGGTAGAGAATGAATTTAGATGAATTTAGGAGAAAGAATCAATGGATTTGGAGTTCGTATGACAACGAACGAAATTGTAGAAGTTTAAATCTCAAAAAAATAAAAAGGGATGTATGTGCTTGCATGGCACTGTAGCTTGCCATGCAACGTGAATAGTAACCAAGTGCATGGAGAAATGGCGACGCCGGGCGAGAGGAAAGGAGTGGCGGCCGGCGAAACACAAAAATGGAATCCCGGGAACTAGACGGACCCAATGGTGGTGGTCGTGTCATTAGCGAAGGTTCGGTCTTCTTGTGCGCGCAAAATAGTGTCGGAGGAATAGTGGCGCCGGTGAGCCAGGGTGCTTCAGAGAAAAAGGAAGGGAGCACTACGTAGAATGTTGTGAGGCGAAGCCAACGACGTGGACGATGTCATCGGGGAATCAACGACGACAGAACATGGTTCAACTGTTTGCGGAAAATTTTTCTTTGGTGGCGAGATTGAGGGCGAATTCGAGGGATATGAAGAGGAAGCCGAGGGCGCAGCGGCGACATAGTTAACACAGTGAGATGACCTTCGCGATGGCGCGATCCGGCGGAAAAAGACCCGGTGGTGGTGGGCGGACGTCGGCGTTGCGAACAAGCGGAGAGGATTTAGCGGCGAGGTTAGCGGCGATTTGAAGATGGAACCGTGGGGAACACAACGCTCACCCCGGTTATTGTGGAATGTGCACAGTCGGCCGTCGGCGGCAGCGGCAGCATAAAATGAACCGAATAAATAATAGAAAATAAATAAAAACTAAAAATTACAAAATAAATACTAAAAATAATAGATGAATTTAGATGAATTTAGGAGAAGGAATCAATGGATTTAGACTTTGCAATTGAGAGAACGGATTTTGGAATAATTAAAAGGTGTATGTACAAAGCAAAGCACTCGTGACTAGCAAATTTCTCTTGTTCTTCATTCAAGATGCAAGCGAGCAGGAAACAACGAAGGCCGGGATTGCTCGACATGATGGTGCTCGGACCACGGCGCCCGAGAGGAAGCATTACGAAGAACGCGACATCGCGATCTTAGGTATAGGAGGCGGTGTGGCGGAGCTAGCTCGGCGGTGGCGCAATTTACAAAAGAAAAAGCTTGGTCTATGGTTTAGATGGCGATGTTGCCGTGAGCAGCGGTGTTCCGTTGGCGGCAAGGGGTGGAATGGAGAGGGAGGATGTGGATGTCGGTGCTCACCTCGGTTGTGGAAAAGCGATATCTGGTGGCGGGGCGGGGCGATTACATCGGCGCGGTTTGGGCTCAAGGTGGCGCGGATGTTCGGCGATGCTCTGGCGGCGAAACCTGGCGTGAAACGCGTCGAGGCAAGCTAAGCGGTGTGGTCGATGGTGCGGGGCTCGACCACGAGGCGCAATTGACCGATGAGCGATGATCGGCCAGCGAACTTCAAATCCAAAATTCGGCTAAGATAGAGAGAGAGGAGGAGGTTTTGGGGATGGGTTGGGGATGGAAGGGCCTTCGGTGCTTCCTTTATATAGGGGAGGAGGGTTTGAATCATCGGTATTTACTTTGAGAAAATCGACATTTTAGGTGTAATGAAGAACGATTGGAATCTGTCAAATTGATTGAATACAAATGAGAAGCGTCAATTGATGGTATGGTAGCGTCTTGCGAGATTAATCACGGACCTTCCTTGAAAGCGGTTTGGTTTTAATGCAGGGTGCGAAGAAAGGGAGAAAGATTGGCGTGACCATTAATGGAGTTTGAAGCTTCATGGTTCGGTTTTAATGGTAGCAAGGGAAGAGAAGCAAGGGGAGGCGGCACGGTGGTGGAGGTGGGGAAGCTGGCGGCTAGGAGGCGGCGGTTAGCGATGGCCGGCAATGGCGCTTGAAGCGGCGCCCATTGATCTTTTCTTTGCCCTTGGAAAAACGAGAAGAAAAATTGCCGGTGAAGAAAGTGAATAGGAGAGACAAAAAGGGTAGAAAAAAGTAGAGGATTGTATAAGGTTGATATGAAAAAAAAGAGAAGTGGTAGTGCATGCATAAGAATGAGATGTTAAGCGTGCACGCACAAGAGCGAGAAAAAAGAGGTGACCGCTCGGGAAGATGGATTTTTTATTTTCGAAATTAATTCAGATTTAAGCAATAATTCAAATACAATTTTAGAAGATAGCAAATGGAGTCCAAAATTCTAGAAAAATTACAAAAATTCCTAGAATTATTTTGAACTTAATAAAAATAATTCAAACTTAAATTTGGCTTTTAATTTTACAATAAATTATTTTGGCTTTAAAATAATTATGGAAAAGCTTTTAAAATTCAGAAAATACTTAAATTTTTATTTTTGGCTTTTAAAACTTGAAATCCAAATAAAGCAAATAAACTCTTTCAAATTCAGAAAATCAAATAAAATAATAATTTTATTTATTTTTATTTTAGTAACAGTGCTTTGGGATGTTACAAACTACCCATAAAAGGAATCTAGTCCCAGAGATTGGAGAAATATAGAAAAAGGCAATATAGGATAACAAATTGAGAGATCAAAAGAATCTATCTTCAAGTTGGCTTTTTGGGGTGTGTTGGGTTGTTCAAGGTTTTGAGGTATCCATCAGTCCTTCAAGTCCATTATGCATCGATAGATTAGAAGTCCAATAGCTTGTTAGAGGAGAAGCAAAAGCAAAGGATGAGAGAAAGCTATGAGGAGAAATCTACCCATTTAAGCAAGCGTTGTACACAAGATCAAAAGAGCTATGTACGACGTACCAAAACAAAATACACCATACAAATAAAGGAACAATACAACGTTCTACTCGATCGATGATCATAAATTGGTGAAATGACTCAATACACAGAATGAGCCTTGGTAATCTTAAGCTATATGTTTGGGCCGACAAAACGATCTTCGGTATATCTTGTCCGTTGTCCTTGGATGGTGGAGATGATGATACTTCTTTGGTGGCACCATGTCTTGTAATCTTGAACGTAAGAGTTAATAGCGTGTTGACCATCTATAGAGGTTTATAAGGAAAGAGGATCCATTTAACATTATAAAATGATGAAGAAAAAATTGGGTAGAAAGAATTGCTATGAAGAAGCTATAGATAGATGACCAAGATGAGGAAAACAGATTATTTTTCTTCTTGTTATAAAATAAAAGTTTGAAGTTTTCAACTAACGGCCATACTAACTAGGTCACGACCTACGATCGATATAGCTCGATACCACTTTGTAAGACCGGGATTAACATTCTCAAATCCTCATGCATTTACTGAACTAGTCCCATGATCGGTAGCTAGTTCACGGTAAAACAAATGTGGTAACATCCATAAATCGTATAACTTTATTAATAACCAACGAGTTTATTACAAAGAGGCTTACATGCCAACAATAAAGAACACAAATGGAAAACAAAGAAGTAAATAGCGAGTCGAGTTAATCTGCCATAGGCAATCGACTGGGATAGCGGCCTAGTCGTCGAGATCCACACCGATGGTGAAGTCCTTCTCCTCTGAAATTTATTTGCACAAAGCAAGTATGAGCACAACTACCGTGCTACTTAAGTTACAAATCAAATAACGAGGATGACATGCATACATGGGTATCTCAAAGGAAGGCTTAATATGGTTGATTTGCATAAAATAGCATTTTCTTTAAATACTTGTACTAAGTTCCAAAGCAGTTACAATAGCTAAAGTTCATTTTCTAAATCTCAGTTTTAAGTTGGATAATCATTCATCACAATTGGTGAAGGATTCTCTCTGTCACAAGGCTTCCATTAAGTCCCATTTGGATTGAAATCCAAAAACAAGATTATCAAAGTCTTTTGAAATCAAAACCAAAGTTTAACTTTGAGTGGCTTTGCTAAGCATGTCCTTGACCGTGGACACGGCTATTGAATAGTTCTTAACACTCTGCGGAGGTAGTGCGGACTTTACCCACATGACATGAATTCTCTAGTTTATGCGGCATCCGTCGATACCACCGCTCACTACCTTAGGTAAGAAGTCTAGAGCACGTGCCAAGGCCTTTACAATCGTCATCCCATCGTAGTTATGCCTCGCTAAGGTTTAGCTATCATAGGCTTTGCACCAAGCGATAACCCCTTCTTGCGCCATGTGAGTATTAACAATAAGTCTTGACGACACCCACACAACCGGATGGCACAACCACATTGAAACGTTGCAAATTAGTTAGCTAGGTCCTGCCCATCTGAGAACATGTGGTAGTATCGATTGTGGCTTAGCAAAAGCGGCTCTCGGCCGGTCCTTAAGCGACTTAGGCGACTTCCAAAACAATCTCTGGCCTCAACCATTATTTGCATTGAGCCCGTGCATAAACTGCACCCACCAACCATCCATTTCACCCAAGTACAAACCATCTTTTGATTTTATTTTGTTTTCAAAATCATTTCCAAGAGTCCATGGTAAAACAATACCATAGCTTAATTTTAAACAAGATTGAATCATTGGCTAAATTTCCCAAATCAAATACTTTTGGATCTAAGCATTGCTAAGCATAAAGTTTTTCAATCAACGCATCTTGTTAACACTATCGTATTAACAAGAGTTTTATCTAGGGCAACAAGGTATGAGGATTCAATGCTCAAGATTTGTCAAATCTGAGACCGATAAGTAAACCATCCGCATCTTGTGCTCATAATCCAATAATCCAAACTCCGACAATTATGTAATCCTTTACTCAATATTAAATAGTCTAATATCCACAATATTAGTCTATTTCTATGATCTAACCTCCATCGATCCAACATTCAATAATGCTCTATAATCGACATCCATCAATCCATTATTCCTTAATGAAATATTTCTAATAATTCAACACCCAACAATCCGATGATTATATAATATAATATTCGATATTCCGATATCAATGGTTATCTATTTATATAATCTATTCCTCGATAATCCATTATCAACAATTATCTACTCCTAGAATCTAAACAAGTTTTATGTCTAAAATCACACCAAGAGCTAATCCTACAATCCAACATCCAAGCCCATCAATATTCTATAATGACTACTTCTATAATTCAATCTTAATAGTCCAATCTCAATAATTAATTATTTCTACAATTCAATATCCATCGATC